>CM061550.1:55783840-57279674 GCA_030864225.1 Capsicum baccatum var. pendulum
GTTTCTAGCGTGACCCACGGGTCGTGCGCCTCTACCAGAATAAGATACCGGTGACGATGATGCAATAGCTGATCCCGAAGGTCGTGCTACACCACCTGCGCCCCTTCGTAGGCATTCTCTCATCATATGCCCCATCATACCGCACCAATAACAAACATTTGTTCCCATTCGATATGCGCCCATATGATTCCTTCCACATTTATTGCATGGTTCTCGAGGATGTCTCAGTTGGATCATATTCCCTTGCCCATGATAACCCACTGATTGCGAACTATGACCCTCACTTTTTTGCCCAATTTGACTGCCTCTGAACCCCTGATGCTGTGGTGGAGCACTAGCTGCAGAATAAGAAAATAATGGCCTAGGTGGTCTAGCAGAAAATTAAGGTCTAAAACCTCCCTGTGGAGCCATAAACTGCCCTGTAGATCTAGACCTCTTAGAAGATCCGCTTTCAAATTCCTGCGTTCTTCTTCTCTGTCTCTGATCTTCCATTTTCTGTGCAAATGCTTGGATCCTAGCTATATCCATATCTTTATTCAGTGCAGCAATAGTACAATCCCTAACCAAATACGGATCCAATCCGTTCACATACCGATGAACTCTGTCATCCATAGTAGCTATAACATTAGGAGCATATCTGGACAAGGAATTAAATCGAAGACTATACTCCCTCACACTTGTATTACCCTGCCGAAGATTTAAGAACTGATCCGCACGGGCCTGACGAGTCTCATATGGAAGATAATGATCAATAAATGCCTCTTTGAACTCTTTCCAAGTAGCTGGGGGTGCATCAATGCCCCTCGACCGTTTCCAGTCTTCATACCAATATATAGCCTCACCTTTGAATCTATACGCGGCTAACTCCACTGTCTCTCTGCCCGATACATGCATCACCTCAAGGGCCCTTTGGATTTGATCAATAAAGTCCTGCGGATCTTCGTTAAGATTGGATCCGGTAAAAGTAGGCGGATCCATCTTAAGAAAATCTTGCGTCCGAAGACTAGCCGCCCTATCAGTACTGCTAGAACCCGCGACAGGAATGGCTTGCCCTTGGACTTGCCCAGCAACTATACGAGTCAAAAGTTGCACTGCATTTCTAAGATCTTGATCAACAACATTAATAGGTGGCTCTGGAGATATAGTTCTCCTCCCCCTTATTTCTTCTGGACTGGGGGAAGTTTCTGATGCATGCTCAGCTGGAGCCTCACTTTGATTAGCTGGTATAGTGGGTGACTTACTAGTCCCCTCTCCGGCAGCCACATCTACTTGCTTACCGGTATTCTTGCTTCTGGTAACCGGCATCATTACTATAATAAGAGAAACAAACTGATTCAGTGGTCAACTATGACTTCATATACATTATAAGCTCTATCGCACGATCTAAGACATGAAGAAAAGAAACAATTCCTAAATGTCCATAGCCTCCTGTTTATAGATGTGGTGCACAACACACCGATAAACAAGACTCTACGTAGACACGGCTTTGTAGACTCACTAGGACGAACCGCTCTGATACCACTTTTGTTACGGCCCAAAATCCCATCGGGCCGGACTGGCACCCGAAGCCGAGAAGGCCCGGGAGAACCCGTTCAAATACCTGTACTTTCACTTACATGTCACCAAAAATTTGGGCAGCACTTTGCTGCATATAAAAGGGTCTAATTACCTGTATCAGCACAACACGCACAAATATATATACATATATATAATACTTGGCCGTCGGGGCCACCCCATATACGAATATAACATCACTATATAAACTTCCATGACTTTACCCTTCTTTATGTCTACAAAGCCTCTAGGATATACATGACATAACAAGGGTCGGGACGAACCCCCGCCCACACATGACTCCTGTACAATAACAAAATATAAGAAACCAACTCGGAAAGCTCCGAAGCAAACTGGAGCTCACCAACAACAGCTGTATGACCTGGCTCCTATCTATGCTGTGAATGAGCTGAAGTACCTGATCCTGCAGCATGAAATGCAGGTCCCCCGTGAGGGACGTCAGTACGAAATATGTACTGAGTATGTAAAGCTGTAAATAATCATATGTGATATGGGGGATCAAGAAAATCATACACATGTGAATAAATCATAATAGAAGTGAACCACACTTCATAAACACTCTTAGGATCATGTACATTATTATTAATCTGAATTGGGTTCTTGAATTCAAACACATTTGTGGAACGGTATACATTCGTTCATTTCATTCTTTACAATTGTTATTCGCCATTACCTCCTCCTCCCGAACCTCCAACCACCTAACAATAATCAATACTGTACCGTACTATGACCATTAGGCTGCCCCCAGTACATATCAATTGGGATCGACCCATGCTAGGCTTATGCCCCTGGGATACCACCCACACGTATATCAAGTAACACATAAGAGATTTTTCCAATAACTTAGTTCAAAAGCTTTTGAGATTATTACATTAGTGTTCATGCCAATATAGTACCTTTGGAACAATGATACATCAATAGGAATCAAGTAATAGACCTTCTATACAATAACGATGTAATAAGGATTCATTGGTACATCAACAATATGTTTCAGAATCATCAATATCACAACAATGAAATAGGAGCCTCTTGGTATATCAATGAAACATTTTGACACTTTATAGAATGGAAACAACTTCATTGGTAATGTAGAACAATACATGTGTTTGGATAACCATCGAAATCTTACTTGATGGAACATTGGTGTTTTCATGCCAAAGAACATCGTTAGAGTATGCTTTACATACCTCGTTGTATATTCGGATACCAATTCAACACAACTTCCCGCCTTTACAAATCACTTATCTACAATGAAATATTTGGCTTCTAGTATTAGCAACCCAACACCACAATTCTCTTCCATAATTCCATACAACCAATATTTGCAAAGCATTCCAAAAATCAACTTGAACAATAGGTTTATGTGTATATATATATATAATCATCATTTCAATATCATATCATCAATACCACATCATCCCTTCACAATTCAACATAATCCAACCATGCACAAGAATGATCCAACATCATTTCCAATCATCTTTCAACAACAATCAAATAACATACTTCTTATGCTCACATGCATATATATATATATACATATCCATATAAATAACACCAACATAATTTACATCCTTACCATATAATGGCCCTTTGGGTTTTGAAGTCCTGTTGGCACAAATAAGGGGTGCTTCTCGAAGCCCTTGAGACGATGAACACAACTACGGAATCAATTTGGACTTTCCACGGTTGAATCACAAGATAATTAGAGTTGAAATTAGGCTAGGGTTTGTTCTTTCCTATAATTGATGATGAATCTGATTTTTGAGCTCATATACATGTATATATACACATATTCCCGTCCATAATACCATAGAAAATGACCAAAGTGCCCTTAAAATTTAAATAATGTCAAATATGTCCTCCGATGGACTGTTTTGACAAGCTGAAGTAGATAGACCATAACTCTTTGCTCCGATATCGGATTTCGGTGAAATTGGTATCATTGTAAATATAATTCAAAGTTCTTTCATTTCATATAAATTAGACCACCCAGTTCGTCCTGTACAAGGAGTTATAATCGTTTGAAGTTAACCCTAAAAATCTATTTTGAGAGGCTGAAGTAAAACGCGTATAACTCCTTACGCAGATGTTGAATTTGGATGAAACCAATTGCATTGGAAAGAAGACTCAAAGATCTTTCTTTTGATATATGGTATCTCTCCCAGTTCATTATATTGAGGGAGTTATGATCGTTCAAAGTTGACCCAAAAAACTGGCAGGCCTCAGTATTTTCCTGCTAATTTACTGTTCACAAAAATCTGTTTTGAGAGGCTGAAATAGAACGAGTATAACTCCTTACTAAGATGTTGGATTTGGATGAAACCAATTTCATTAGAAAGAAAACTCAAAGATATTTCTTTTGATATGTGGTAGCTCGCCCAGTTCATTATATTGAGGGAGTTATGATCGTTCAAAGTTGACCCACAAACTGGAAATTTTCCTGCAATCCCGGCCACCGTTTTATAGTTTCGAACGTGCTCGCTTATATCCGAAACTTATCCGTTTTTGAAAATCTTTATATCGTCGGAAATCTTATTCAATAACCTTCGTATGGAAACATCGACGGGCAAATTCCGGTATAAATAAGGTCGATTCCTATACATATATAATCAAACTATACACTTGAAACCATCTCAAAATAATCAATACTCATATATACCTAACTTAGGATCAATACATATACTCCAACACATATAACAATGGCTAATGCACGTAATTAAGTACGGGGTGTTATAGATTGGGTACCCTATACCCTATAATTATCGCCACTCTGAAAGCGCTTGTCACCAGACGACTTTAGTTAGGGAGCACTAGCAGTCGAATAAGACCCAGAATTACCCCACTTCTTTTTGGACCACTTCCCACCATCCCTGCTACTCTACTGTTGGACACCACCCTGCTAAAAAAATCTAAACTTCTTGCTCTGCCTCTTCCCCATTTCATTTTGCTTTTTTTTATCTTCCTCAACCAGCTACATGTACACAACCAACCTAGAGATGTCCATGTACTTGTTCAACAAGGCAACCGTACTCTCCAAAATCAAGTCTCGGGATAACCCAGAATCAAACTTTCTTATTCTAGACCTCATGCTAGAAACCAACTTTGGAGCATACCGAGACAATGGTGAAACTTTAAGGCATAATCCTTGATTGATATCTTGTGTTGCTTCGGGTTAACAAATTTTTTTGCCTTCACCTCCCTCAACTTTTGAGGAAAGAAGCGGTCCAAAAAAGTACTAAAGGAATCATCTTATAAGGCAGACTCAGCATCGTCACCCCTAGACTGTTCCCATTTCTTATACTATTGGTATGCCACATTTTTTAGTTAACAAGAAGCAAATTCCACACCCTTCACGTGTGTAACATACATAATGCAGAAGATCTTCTCCATCTTATCAATAAAACCTTGAGGATCCTCCTCAACCTCAACACCAGTGAACACAAAAGGGTTCAACCTTATAAATTGGCAAACCTTGTGGCCTAAGAAGATGGAGTGACAGAAGCACCATGCTCAGACTGAGAAGCTACCAACTGGACCAATATATGAATAGGCTAATGAAACTCATTATTCGTCACATCAGCCTGAGGAGCTCGAGAAGGACTGCAGAGAATCGATGGAACTCTAGGAGGGCAATCAGGGAATGGACCCCTAGACCGAGTCTGGACCCCATAAGTAGGCAGGTCCCATCAAAATTGTCATCGGGTGGGACAGAGGAGTTTCCATGAACTTCAGATCATTTGGGAGGCATGATCTGAAAAGCAAACAAATGGGTATTAGAGAAGATTTTAGGACCTTAGACTCTACAGCTTGAAAACAAAACATAAGAAAGAGAAAAATTTCCAAAAGCCTTGTATCCTCTCCTTTATGAGTGTAGCATACTACACATCCTTAAAAGAAACTCTACTCGACACAGCTTTGTCGGACATCCAATTGACCACAAACCTAGGGATCTGATACCAATCTGACACAAACCGAACTAGGGCCTAGTCGTGTCGGGCATCTCAAGTCCAACCAGGACCAGAGACCAATCTCAATACCCAACCATAACCGCCCTGCACCCTATATTGAATGAATTCCAAACATATAAGAAAATATAACAATCATAACTCAAAGACATTAAATAAAGTCTATAATCATAATCCAATGACCTCAACTAAATATCCAATCGATGCCAATCCCAATGCCAATACCAATATCAAGGCTAACACTAATACCAACACCGCCTATGCCCATAGTAGTCTGTCAAAGCCTCTAACCAAAATAAAAAAATATTCAATCGGTACATGATCCCAACCATAGCCAAAACCATAACCAAAGAAATACCAATAATGAAAAAAAGTCTATAGCATGAAATGGAGTCTTCTAGAGTATCGAAGCTCATACTTTAATCTGACTCAAACCTGTCCCCGAATCTAAGTCACTAAGTAGGATGAATAGTAATATGACTGGTTCCTGTATCATGTGGGAATATAACGCCCGAAAATGGTTAGCGGAGTGAACTCTAACATGTAACTCAGGGATAAAAATAAAATAAAGTCATCATTCAAAACCAAATCAAATAACCAAATACAATCATATATATATATATATATCATGTTGGGATAGGGAACAAGTTTTAGCATGCATTTAAAACCTTAACCTAGATTGTGTAGCTCTGTCGTCCTAAATGTCCATCCACAGGCTATATGGGTTCAGCTCCCCCTGTTGAAAGTGCATTAGTGCGTGTTAGCCGCATGAATCGGAGAAAAACCTGAGATGACTAGTACATCTCCCAAAATATAAAGTGTGACATTATGTACATGGTCACCATGATCAAACCTCACATTGACAAACATTAATTTCAAGTATTAGTCATCTCGGGACCTCCACCTTCCACGGCTTTGCTACAAACCCCTTTTAAGCCCATATTAAAACTAATTACACATTCACGACCATTTACCAAGGAGTCTTTTTAATTAGGGATTAACCATTAGTATCATTATACCAAAATTAGAGCTTGCAAGTTTATTCCAACCATGCCATATAAAATCATTAAACCAAAGTTAGACTCCACAGTTTCCAATTAAATCAAGACCATGGCCACCAAGGCCTTTTCAAACCATTTAAAATCAATCAGATCCATTCAGGTTCTGTTACCTTTTATACAATGCAAAGATTTCAAGAATATTCAAACTAAGTGAAAAAAATCATTCTCATTGGCATTTTAACAAACAGGTTGAGGGCACATAAGTTTCAAAACCATAATCAAGTAATTTGGGGAATCCATAATACCCCAAAATCCATTTACCATTAACATGCATTCCAAAATGTCAAAACATACTAAAAGCATGAAGAAAACATAATTAAATCATGAGAAACATTATTCAACCATGAACATCCAAAAACCCCAACCTTTATTGCAAAACCATAATAATACCATGAAAACCATACATTAAAACACATGTTTTTTGTAAAATAACAATAAGGGAGGAGTAACATGCATAATCATAATTTAAACCATAGAAAATAATATTTAATAATATGCAGCGAAACCCCTCAACCTTGATTTCAAAACCACCATACTAACAATGAGGGAAGAGTCACATACCTTAGACACCAAGAAAGATAGAGAGAAACCACCTTAGAAAGACTTAGTTGATTATCATGATAAAACCTTAACCTTTTGCTTGAAAGAGAGTTTGAGAGAGATTTTAAGAGTTTGATTGGGAATAATAGGTTAACAAAGTCCCAAAAGATTTTTTAAGTTATGGTATCAAAGGGAGTTAAAAAGGAAAATGTCCATAATGCCTCAACTTAAAACTATAAAAATACCGCAGGTGGTTATGAGTCAATCCTGTGACTCATGACCACAACATATGACTCGTACCATTGATTCGTCACCAATATAGTGAGTTGGACGCCCACACACTATCCACCATACAACTCCCGGATCCCACTTGTTACCAAACCATACGACTCATATAGCCTAGTCGTGAGCCACTCGTACTCAGAGCAAAGTCAAGTCACTAAGTTTCTGATTTGATGAAGGATCGTCCTAATGATATGTCACCACCCATAATGACCCATACCACCAAGTCGTAACCATAATAGAAACCTAAACTCCATCCACTAGACACCTACTGATTTGGGTCATCTTACTCGTACCCATACCATATGACTTGGGTGGTTATGTCGTCAACAAAACAGTGAGCTCAAAGCTCAGGAATTTTCTAAGGGCAAAAACTATGATATTTCAAAGACCGAATTCCTAAACATAACTGACAGAACCACTCTTACTCTCTTAGCCACATTCCTACTCATGTCATTCAATACATCTCTCTCTAGGAATATCCACTCTCTTATTGACAGAACTCAAGGAAACTTTATTTGGGGTCCGATTGTAGAAAAATGCATCTCTTTATCTGGGACACCCTTACTTTTCCCAAAAAGTATGACAGCTTGAACATGCAAAAAAACATTTATTAGAAATGCCTTTATGCTCACTAGTTTAACTTGGAGATTCTTTAATAATCCTAACAAGCTCTAGTCTAGAGTCCTTAAAGAGAAATACAACCAGCAAGGCATTGTTTGTAAACCAAATGCCTCAGGAACTTGGAAGAATATCCCCCAAGGCTAGTGTATCTGTAAAGAGGCCTCCCAGTGGATTGTCCATAATGGGCAAAAGATAAATTTCTGGCATGATAGATGGATCCCAAACCAAGAGCCTGTAAGAAACATTGTTCATAGTCCACTTCACACTCGAGACCAAACTTGTTGAGTTTTGGATCAGTAATGATTGCTATCTTAGCGACTTACCTCTACAACTTTCTCTAAATCTAATACACAACATTCGATGCTCCTTCACTCTTAATCTTAGAACTACCTCTTATCATCTCATATAGAGATTGAATGGCAATGGGTTTTTCTCTAGCAGCAACACCTAAAAATTCATTGCTAATAAGCTTAGGGGAAAGCTAAACCTTTATCCTGGTGGTTTCCAATGGATTTGGAAAGTCAATTTCTTTCTCAAAATCAAAACTTTTCTTTGACTTGCTCAACATAATAGGTTACTTAATAACCTCACTCTCTTTAAAATGACAATAATGTAAACCCAAAACTATGTTTTCTGTAATCAACAGGAAGAGGATATTACTCATTTCTTCTTTGAATGCCATTAGACTTTAGATATTTGGAACACCCTGCCTAAGTAAAGGCTATATCATCCCTGGTCGAAGCTTACATAGATTTTATCCCAATAACTAGCCATAACTTGGAGAAGCATACATAACACTAATTATGACAGACTTCTCCATTGGCATGATATCCTCCCCTTTTATCTTTGGACCATCAGAAAAAATAGAAACCACAATGTCTTCAATAAGAAAAAGGGTAAACCCAACTTTCATCAGGTTTATGCTGAATTCAGAGGTTGATTCAAGATTTAAAGTTTGTGGGTTTCTCATGTTAGATAAAATTAAAACCCAATAGTAACAAATGAGATTTGAACCCATAACCAAGAGGTCAATAAAACTTTTACAAGTCCCCCAACTCTATTAGACCAATAATACACTTTGTTTATGGGTTCCTAACTTATAATTCTTATATATTTGCTAGATTTCTCTATATAAATATACTAGATCTGCACGAAAGTTACTGGATTTCTAGAAACCTCTATCCAGGCCCCTAGATCCACCCCTGTGCTGAAACTGTTGAGTAACTTCACTCGACAAACAACAAGAACTCCTCTCTTCAATACATGACCATCAATATTAAATGGAACCCTCCCCAATGGAACTACTTCAAACTGAACATTGATGGATCTTATATGGAAAACCTTGGTAAGGGAGGCGTTGGAATAGTCATAAGAAACAGAAATGGGAACTGGGTTAAGGGCTTATCTAGAGGTTTTCAATTAAGTATTGGCAATCTCATGGGGTTCCTAGCTTTTAATGAAGGATTAAAAATTGTGGAGGATCACCGCCTCCTTCCCGTAGAAATCAACATTGACTCAAAGAAGATTATCTCTTTGCTATCGATGGGGAACTTACATTACAATGCTATTATTGATGATTGCAGATTAAGACTAAGAAGCATGGGAAGCCCCACGGTGTCACATTGCTACAAAGAGCAGAATAGTATAATGTGTCATGGCTAAACTTGAAGTAAAATTCACAGTGATGTTGAAAATCACCCTTTTTGAAATTCCATCTATGTGTACCTATGAAACAGTTTAGACAGATATTGCGGGAACTTATTTTGAAAGAAAAGATAAACTTTGTAATAGAAACCAAGGTGGGGAAACCAAGCACTTTTGTTTTGAATCCTGACTAGCTTTAGCAGAAAAAATGTGTAAACTATTTTATTATTAATGCATGTCTAGTTTACCAAAAAAAACATTGAATAAATTTGGATATATTTGAAAGAATAAAATAGAGATTTCGGATATAGCTAACCTATTATGTACGTATATAGCTTGCTAGCGCGTTATATGAAATGATGTTATATTAAGTCATTGGGATCTTTAATATGCATGTGAATATGTGAAATAATTTTTTGGTTGTGCCATAAGAACCTTTAATTTTAATTGCAAAAAACTTTCTTACATCATGTATTTATATCAGGATTAATATCATATCATTAAATTGGAGCATTTTTCAAGACTGTAATTCTCTCTCTCTCCCTCTCTCCCTCTCTCCCTCTCTCCCTCTCTCCCTCTCTCCCTCCCTCTCTCTCGCTCCCCCCCTACCCCCCCTCCCCCGGTTCCCAACTGAGTCGCCGTCGCCGATCTTCGGCTCCGACCCCCGACTCCCGTCGCCGTCGCCGTCGCCGCCGCTTACAAACTCCGGTGAGTCCCCCCCAACAACCGGCTCCAGCTCCCCCTCACCTTCGGTCGCCATCTCCGGCGCGTCCCCAGGTTGGCTCCTCCGTCGCCGACAAGTTCCGGCGAGACCCCCCAACAGCCGGCACCGAATCCTGCTCCAGCTCCAACAGCCGGCCCCAGATCCCCTCCAACAGCCGGCTCCAGCTCTGGCGCACCCCCTCCCGCCGGCCGCCGGCTCCGGCGACATCCAGCAGTCCCACCGGTCTCCAGATCTGGCGAGACCTCCATCGGCCGGCTCCGGCGAGACCCAGCAGGCACCGCCCGGTTCTCCAGAAGCCGCAGCGCGATCTTCGGCCGTCGATCGGCCACCCGGTGACCTCTAACCTTTGTTAATTTATTTTATTCTATTTTATTTTATTTTATTTCAGCCTTTGTATTTTGCTGGTATTGTTCCCTTACCTTGATTTGCGTGTGATTTGTTGATATTAACTGTTGCATGCTGTTGCTGTGGTCGTTTCCTGCACTGTTTTGGATTGGGTTATTGGCTTGGGTTTGTTCTTGATTATCTCTTTGATTTTGTGTGAGCCTTGTATTTCTGGCTGCTGCTTTGCTACTACCATCGTGGATATTTTTATATTTTTGTATATTTTCTCGTAGTAGTGGCTGTGGGTGGTAATGGTCGGATAGGGTCATGTTCGAGGGGGTTGGGGAGTGGGGTTGCTGTGGGGGTGGGGGAGGAGGAAAGGGCGGGAGTGGGAGGGAGGCCAAGGTTTGGCCGTGGGGGTGGCTCAGGAGGGCGTGTGGGTAGTGATGGTAGGCTGAGGGTTGGGTCTTGGAATATAGGGACCCTTCAGGGTAAGTCCATAGAACTTGTGAAGATCCTTAGGAAGAGGAGGATCAATATTGCGTGTGTCCAAGAGACCAAGTGGGTAGGGACTAAGGCTAGGGATGTGGATGGTTACAAGCTGTGGTATTCTGGGAGCGAGAGGCGTAGGAATGGAGTTGGCATCTTAGTAGACGAAGAGCTTAGAGGTCAGGTCGTAGAGGTGAAGAGGATCAACGATAGGTTGATGACTATTAAGTTGGTCGTCAGGGGGTTCACTCTGAATGTGTGTAGTGTATATGCGCCGCAAGTGGGCTCGGAGAGGGAGGAGAAGGTGCGGTTTTGGGAGGCTTTGGAGGATGTGGTGAGAGGTGTGCCTAGCTCGGAGAAGATTGTTGTAGCAGGAGATTTCAATGGGCACATCGGGGCGTTTCCGGGAGGCTTTGGGGATGTGCATGGTGGTTTTGGTTTTGGGGATAGAAATGAAGAGGGGACTACTCTATTGGAGTTTGCGAGGTCCTTTGGGCTGGTGGTGGTGAACTCGGGCTTCCCGAAGAAGGTTGATCATCTGATCACCTTTCGAAGCGCGTTAGCCAGGACCCAGATTGACTTTCTGTTGCTACGGAAAGTGGATAGGGTGTTGTGTAAGGACTGTAAGGTCATCCCGAGTGAGAATCTTTCGACCAAACATAGGCTCTTGGTTATGGATTTGGGTATAAAGAAGAATAGAAAGAGGAGGAGTAAGGAGGGTAGACCTAGAATTAAGTGGGGTGGCCTGACTCCAGTGAAGGCGTGGGAGATAGGGGAGAAGTTGGCGGGAATGGGGGTGTGGGAGCATAGGGGGGACGTGGATAGTATGTGGGATAAGGTGGCTTCGTGTATCAGGGAGACGACAAGCGAGGTGTTGGGTGTTTCTAGGGGCCGAGCCGGGCACCATCGGGGGGATTGGTGGTGGAATGAAGAGGTGGAGAAGAAAGTGGGGATCAAGAAAGGGGCGTATGCTAAGTTGGTTGAGAGTAAGGACGAAGAAGAGAAGCGGGTGAACAGGCAAGAGTACAAGCTAGCTAGGAAGGAGGCTAAGTCAGCTGTCTCGGCAGCTAAAACGGCCGCTTTTGAGAGCTTGTATGCAGGGTTACAGGGGAAAGGAGGGGAGAAAAAGTTGTTTAGACTCGCTAAGGCGAGGGAGAGGAAGGGGCGTGACCTCGACCAGGTGAGGTGCATTAAGGGGGAGGACGGTAGAGTGTTGGTAGAGGACGGCCACGTTAAGGATAGATGGCAGTCGTACTTCCATAGGCTCTTGAATGACGAAGGGGATAGAGCTATTGAGTTAGGGGAACTGGAGCTCTCAGAGAAGGGCCGGGACTTTAGTTATTGTAGACGTTTTAAGGTAGCAGAGGTTAGAGAGGCTGTTCGCAGGATGCGAAGGGGTAGGGCGACGGGGCCGGATGAGATACCGGTGGAATTTTAGAAGTTCATTGGAGAGGCTGGCGTAAGGTGGTTGACTGGATTGTTCAACGAAATCTTCAAGACGGCAAAGATGCCCGAGGCTTGGAGGTGGAGTACCATCATCCCTCTCTATAAGAATAAGGGGGACATCCAGAGTTGCAATAACTATAGGGGGATTAAGCTATTAAGTCACTCTATGAAGATCTGGGAGAGAGTGGTCGAGGTGAGGTTGAGACGGATAGTGTCTATTTCGGAAAACCAGTTTGGGTTTATGCCTGGCCGCTCGACGACGGAGGCAATTCACCTGGTACGGAGGCTGGTGGAATAATATAGGGAAAGGAAGAAGGACCTACACATGGTGTTTATCGACCTGGAGAAGGCATACGACAAAGTCCCCAGGGAGGTGCTTTGGAGGTGCTTGGAGGTGAGTGGAGTCCCGCAGGCATATATCAGAGCAATTAAGGATATGTATGAGGGAGCGAAAACTCAGGTGAGGACGGCGGGAGGAGACTCAGAGCATTTCACCGTCTTGCAGGGATTGCATCAGGGATCTACTCTTAGCCCCTTTTTGTTTGCTATGGTGATGGACGGGTTGACGCGGCGTATTCAAGGGGAGGTGCCGTGGTGTATGCTTTTTGCAGACGATATAGTTCTGATTGATGAGACTCGAGGGGGTGTGAATGACAAATTAGAGGTGTGGAGACAAACTCTTGAGTCTAAAGGGTTCAGGTTGAGCAGAGGCAAGACAGAGTATTTGGAATGCAAGTTTAATGACGTAAGGCTGGAGGACGAGGTGGTCGTGAAGCTGGAATCACAGGTGGTATGTAAAAGGGATAGTTTCAAGTATCTCGGGTCTGTGATTCAGGGGAACGGTGACATTGACGAGGATGTCTCGCACCGTATTGGGGTGGGATGGATGAAGTGGAAGCTAGCGTCGGGGGTGTTGTGTGATAAGAAGGTGCCGCCCAAGCTTAAAGGCAAATTTTACAGGGTGGTAGTCCGTCCGGCCATGTTGTATGGAGCGGAGTGTTGGCCAGTTAAGACTTCCCACATCTAAAAAATGAAGGTGGCAGAGATGCGGATGTTGCGCTGGATGTGTGGGATGACTAGGGGGGATAGAGTTCGGAATGAGACTATCAGGGAGAAGGTTGGTGTGACTCCAGTGGAGTGCAAGATGCGGGAAGTCCGATTGCGCTGGTTCAGACACGTAAAGAGGAGGGGCATGGATGCCCTAGTTCGTAGGTGTGAGAGACTAGCGTTGGATGGTTTTAGGCGGGGTAGGGGTAGGCCGAAGAAGTATTGGGGTGAGGTGATTAGGCGGGATATGGAGCAGTTGCAGCTCACCGAGGACATGACCCTTGATAGGAAGGTCTGGAGGACGCGAATTAGGGCAGAAGATTAGGGCCAGTTAGGGTCGCTAGTGTAGGGTTTTACTTGTTGGGGGTAGTATTCTTGTTATGATTCCGTGCTCCTTGTTTTAGTAAGAGGCTGGGTGCTTTCCTCTGTTTCTTTCTATTTATGGCTGCCGTATTTATGTTATTTATGTTATGTTATTTATGTTATATTGTCTTGTAACCTTGTTTGGTGCTTTAATATGTATTTGCCTGATATCTTGTGTCTTGAGCCGGGGGTCTATCGGAAACAACCTTTCTACTTCTTTAGAGGTAGAGGTATGGACTGCGTACATCTTACCCCCCCAGACCCCACCAGGTGGGAATACACTGGGTTTGTTGTTGTTGTATGTATTTATATCAAATTAAATCAAATTTTATCACGATTAACTGATTTAACAATCGAAAGACGCTTATGTACAAATAAATGTCATGCATTTATTGATCTAATATAAATACTTAGGGATCGTTTGGTAGAGTGTACAAGAATAATATAAAATGTGGTGAATTAGTAATGCTTTTGTTAGCTGTGCGTGCATTGGTTATGCATATATTTTTCTTATGTGGTGTTTGATTTGATGTATTAAAAATAACATGAATTACATAATTTCTATAAGAAAAAAATTTTTTTTTTTACAGAAATACCCTCCATGTATATGTTGAAAAGGATGCAGAAATTTTTTTGAGGGATAATAATGTCTTTAATCATGTTAATACATGCATTGGATCCATTGCGTTGCTAATGCCATGTATTTTGAGGTATTAGTGATACACACCTCAATACACAATAGAGTGTATAAGCAAACATTGGTTATACATTGGGTGAAAACATATACCAAACAAAGTACTAGTAATACACATTAAACTTATGCATGCATTAACTTTTCAATACACTCTATCAAACGACCCCTTAGATTGAATAAGCTTTTACCATTTTCTACATATAGGGATCGTTTGGTACGCCAAATGATAAGTATGGATATCCATGAGGTGGGATATTCCATGAAATTATTTTGTCCACCCTCTACCCGGGATAGTAATTCCACTATTTTAGTGCAAATAGCGGGACAGTCCCTGAACTAAGTAATACCTTATACCAAATAAAGGATAAAGCTAATTTCAAGCTTCATCCCGCAATTATTTTCCTCATCCTTGGACCAAACGATCCCATAGTGTTCAAAATTAAGCTAGTAACTTTGAATCTTCTATGCTCTCATCTTTTCTCATTTTCTGCATATCCAATTCTAGGGTGCAGGGGGCAAAAAGGAAAAAAGAGAGGAGAAAATGTACTGAGATTATATTTCTCTGTTATGATCTTGTTTGGCGTGAGAGGAAAGGGGATAACGCGACTCAATCTGATAGCCTACCTATTGGGCATCAATAAAAGAGAACTTTCACATGGACTCATCATGTGATGCAAAACCAACCCAAACAAAGGCATATAATGGGAAGCCGTACTGAAGACAGAGATTAGAGGGATCATAAATTGTGTGTTTCAGGCCTTTTTTTTTTTTTTTACACCTTGAAGAACAAGCTAAAACAAATCAGACAAATATAAGACGACATTTCCACCGGTTTGCCTTGCTTTTCAACTATAACGATTGTATGCATCCCTGTGTTAATATAACAAAATAATGCTAGATAAACTACTGCATCACCACATGAATCGATTGAATAACGAATATTACTTAAAATGATAAGGCAAAAATGTCATAGAGTTTCTTCACTCTCCCCTCGTTAGATACCCAATGAAGTACAATTCTTTTTATTATCACATACGTATTCTACAACGGTGTTCTGTGTCAAACACCCTCACCACATTGAAGTTCATGAAGATCTTGAACAGATACCTCAACTGCTCTCACCAAAATATAAAATTTTCGAGAAAGATACTAGGAACTAACTAGGGAATAATTAGCAGCAAGAATATACACTAAACATCAGCACAAATTTTCTTATTTTGTTTCTGGTTCTTTAGGTTTGTGAAATGCTTCCAAACACTCTTTAGCTCTATGTACCTTTGACTGAAGGTAAAAACTCCCATTTTGAGCATTTCGCTCGAACAAGTTGTCATACTTCTGCAAGAAAAATGAGAAGCAACGTGTTAAGGTCATATTGAAGACAAAAAAAGTATTACAACGACAAACATTTAAATGAACCTGCACAATTTCTTCCCATGATGAATTCTCAGTGACACCAAGAATCTGTCTTGCCTCTGCTTCCGTCATGGTTTTACTAGCTCTTTTAATATTCTGCACTGCTTCTTGAGCAACACCATTTTTCGAGGCATCTGCCATCAGGATGCAGTAATTACATAGTGTGCATGGAAGCAAGAATAACAAACCAAACACACCAAGAGTACAAGTTAGAATATCAGATCTTTCCACATTTCATTCCTTGAGCTAGGAGCCGGGATAAGAATCAACCGTGTTGAAACATATTATTTACATAGATCAACAATTCTTCCAAGTGCAGATTTTGTTAGTCATTCCTGTGGATTGAAATTCCCTATGAAATAACCCCATGTAGCTCTGCTTAGTATTAAATTAGTACGTTCCTCGTCACCCAGCCTGAGCCTATCAGCTCCAGGTGAGTAGGATTATGGATTACCTTGCTACTTTGGTTGTTGTAGCAGGCTGCACGATGGATTAACCAAATAGGCATGCAAGCTAACTCTCTCATTAAGATCATAAAAAAATCCTTCAAGCCCACAAAATAAGTAAGTTTTGCTTTTGCATAGAATTTAGGGACACAGCTAGTAGTTATTGCTGAAACAATAGATTCTACAGTACCATTCGTAGCATTCCTTGGGAATTACATTAATCTCACATCTAAGGAACAGCATAGTGCAACAGCCCCGAAATGCTTTATGCAGAACAGAACGACTCAGATTAATTGAGTATAAAATTATTTTTAAAACAGCAGGAGCATGAATTCAGAAGATACTTACTGGTCAATGCCTGACGATATGCTTGAACAACAGCCCTTGCCAATATAGTAGAGCCCATTACAATTAAATTAGCAAGGATTCTTGCAGCCTGCCTCAAAAACGACATGATTGTATAGTTGCCGAAAAAAGATACAATTTCAAGTAAGCACATGGCTCATGAGAATGCACTTGAAAAAATAGGAAACAACATCAAGAAACATTGACACATGTGAGCTATGGCCAGGAATATCCACTTTTTTTCTATGATAAGAACCGTGTTGGTGAAAGAGTTCCAACTTTATGATTTTACTTTGTTTATGGGGAATACTCTGCCTGGGTGAGCTCCGGTAAAAGAGGAGGGTTGAAGTAGGCTGACAGCTGTAACACTAGCCAATTCATATGAATGCTCACAATACTTTGTTTAGGGGACAAAGGGGAGGTCACATTGTTAGTTATTAAACTATTTTTACTTAGCCATCAAATAGGGTTGCCAGTGAAACAGAGCCAAGTAAAGCAAGCATAATTTAAAATGGCAAAAGGAACAGAGTGAACAATATGCATAGTGGGGGCAAATAATTTTAAAATTTTATAGAGCTTACAAGTAAAACTAGATCTCAAATTACATAATTCATTTTTCATCGACCTCAATCACATTGGCTACATTAGAAGTATAAATTGACTACCCTTAAAGATTAACTGGAACTATTCAAAAACCAAGGACCAAATTAGACATAACTGTTATTTGGTTGCTTACCTACTTAATTATTTTATCAAAGAAATGCGACAAAATGCAGCATCTTATGGCACTGAATGGAAGTTATTCAACATGCAAGTGTATAGGAGGTTTCACACATATTCAGAACTTTGTGGAAATACAAAATGAGACAAAATTAGAAATGCTCATGTTCAACAGCAGGGACAAGTCATAAAGGATAAAATGAGAGAAGGTTGCTTGAGAGAGTTTAATCATGTCCTGCGTTGACCTCTGAAGCACCAATCCATAAATGTGAAAATATAATGAGTGAAGGTATTAAGAGAACGGGGTAAATCTAAAGTCAAATGGAAAGAATTTGTTTTGAGAGACCTCAATCACTTGGAAATCGTGGAGATTTAGCAAAAACTAGAACACAATGAAGAAAAAGATCAGGACAGGAGTTAATAGACTCATTAAATCTGATGCAACTGACAGTATCTTGGCTGCATCAAAATAGGCAGTAGTTTAGTTTTATTAGAATCTTATTTGAATAGATATTCGATGTTAGTAGATTCTTAGTTTTCTTTAGTATCTTGTAATAGGAGTTTCTATTTAAAGAGGAGAAGGAATAAAAGAAGGGGAAGACATTTATACCAAAATAACAAGAGATCTGGGTCTCTCTCTAACGAGTCCTAAGGTTGTAGGCTCCCTTTCATGGCCCATGAAATAAGAACAAGGAGAAGGATTTGTTAAACACAGACTTCTCAGTGAACACCCGGAGACAAGATCCATATCGTGTGGTCATAACAACTTGGTATCAGAGCCAAACACTATGGGCGATCCAAGCAAATGTGAAGAGTTACAAGCTCTCCTTCAAGAAGCACAGGCTGCGAATGAAGCAGAGACCGCAGAAGCAGTGGCAAAATCTGAATCAAGGATGGTTTCTCAATTGGAACATTTATTGTTACAATTGCAGGAGGTCATTGTGGGGTTTAGCAAAAATCAAGGAAAAGATTCTGATGTGGGAGTAGAGCAGCAATACAGGTAAACAACCCTACAAACCAGAAAATCGATCCAATCAATTGACAGGAAATAATATGGTGCCAAGATACACAAAGCTAGATTTCCCTACCTTTGATGGATCCGACGACCCATTAATTTGGCTACAGTGAGAAATTCTTATCCATCAGAGAACAAATGAAGCTGATAAGGTGGGATTGGCTACATTCCATCTTCTAGGTCAGGCACAATTATGGCATCATCAAGTAGAACAAGATAATCACTCAGTTGACTGGTCGGAATTCAATAAATATTGTACTCTCAGGTTTGGGCCTCCATTGGGAAGTAATCCATTAGGTGATTTAGTTAACTTGAAGTAAATGGGCTCAATTGAAGAATATCAGTGCCAATTTCAAGAACGGTGAGGGCCAGCAAGTACGTTCACGTAGACCAGCAGGCTAGTCTCTTCACTGCCGGCCTTATTGATCCGATCCCATTCGACTTGATGTTTAGATGCAGAATCCACCAGATTTGGTTCACATCATGAATATAGCTTGAGAATTTGAGAAGAAAGAGGAGACAATGTGGCCAACATCTTATAGAAAGGAGACATGACAAGGGACTAAAGGCTATTCCAATACTACTGCAACTTCCATATTCCAATTCCTAAGGGCAGCAATAGGTTAAGTGAGACTGCTGAACCGAAGTTTGTAAGTTCATATGCTCCTTTTATAAAAAAGTTGATGAGGGTTGAAATGCGGGGAGAAGGGAAAAGAGGTTGTGTTATAGTTGTGATGAACTGTATTCAGTTGGGCATCAATGTAAGAAGCTGTTTTGATTGGAACTAACTTATCGAGATGATGAAAATCCAGACCATAAGGATGTGTAAGAACCTGAAATGTATTCTTGTGAAACATTGTCGTAATGCCTATCCAGACTTCAAGCTCGAGGACAAGCTCTTTTCAAAGGAGGGGGGCAATGTTATAGACTCATTAAATCTGATGCAACTGATAGTATTTTGGCTTGCATCAAGATAGACAGTAGTTTAGTTTATTAGAATTCTTATTTGAACAGATTTTCAATGTTAGTAGATTCCTAGTTTTCTTTAGTATCTTGTAATAGGAGTCTCTATTTAAAGAAGCGGAGAGAAAAAAGAAAGGGAAGGAATTTATATCAAAATAACAAGAGATCTGGGTCCTCTCAGTGAATCGCCTGGTGACAAGATCCATATAGTGTGGTCATAACAATAGGCAATACGAACAAGTTGAAATTACAGTTCACATTAGGTCTAATGTTTGGTTAGAGCTTGTTTAATCTTGTTAAAGATTTGCATGTTAATAGAAAACATGGAAAACTTCCGGTGACAGAGAACTTAAATTGTTGAATAATGGAATTGGATGAGTCCAAATCGAGCAAAACAATGTTTACATCAAGGACATACTTCATTGCACAAAGGTGACACCTACCATTTTGAGTTCCAAAATATAAACCAATGTTTCACTCCCTCCCTCAATAATGAAATGGCGTATCAATTTGATTTTGGTTGAAGAGTTAAATACAATATCCTAACATTATCAAAAATAATTTTAAAGACTTCTACAAACCAGCAAAACAATGATACTCAAATTCACGGCAAAATGGATGGCAAGCATATCAGGGAAAACATTGCACCTCGAATAAAAAAGATAAAAGTACAACATACCATTGCTGAAATTCTGAAGTGAGATGGTCCGAACCAGTAAAGCGAAAGTGGGTAACCTAAGAAACGACCAAACGCCAGAGAAAATCAATTAGATCAAAAATCAAAAGCTAATTGAATACATAAATAGCTAGTCCCAGTAAGACCAATCACTATAAATAGTGAAAAATAGAAGAAGCTAGAATCCGACCATCAAATGTTCAACATGTTTTACTTTCTTTTTGAATGAGGCCAGAAACATGTGCGCATTTACTACAAATTTGAAGAGAGCAACAGTATCAATCTCCTGATGAACAATATCTTACTTAAATACATAAATAACTAGTCCCCAGTAAGATCAATCACTATAAATAGTGAAAAATAGGAGAAGCTAGAATCCGAGCATCAAATGTTAAACATGTTTTGCTTTCTTTTTTTTTTTCAAATGAGGCCAGTCAAAGGTTAAAAATGTGTGCATTTACTACAAGTATGAAGAAAGCAACAATATCAATCTCCGAATGAAAACAATATCTTACGGATAACACATCAGACTAAAATTATCAGACAACAAGGAAATGATTCCTTCATGAGTCTCCATGTGCTGCATTTTCTTCCACTCCCTTGTCCCCCTCTCCCTAGTCCTTCTAGTCCAAATTCTTCTACATCTCTGACAAAACTAAGCACTGTTACATATCAAATATCAGTGGCTAATTTAAATTACATCGAAGTCAAAATCAATTCCCTCGCCAAAAATGTTATTTTGTTTAGACTTTCGATGTATTGAAAAGAAACATTACTTCTTCGGAGAAGCATTGTCACATTGATTAACCAAAAACAACGCAGAGCTCAACGCAGAGCATTAGATTTTCAATTAACCAAAAACAAAAAAGACAACGCAGAGCTCAAATGTGGAAAGTAGAGCATCTATGCTACATATTACTACCAAAAAAACCTTTCCACTCCCTGCATATATTTTCTTTCTGATGCAGAATAGCGTATTTTTTCCTAGGCATATGACTTTTAAAGTACATTCCTTCCGGCAAGAAGTGGCATTAAGTACTTGTGATGGGGACGGTGGATATCTAGGGGCAGTCCAGGACATTCCTTTCAGCAAAAGTGGCATTAAGTAATTTTGCGGTGGATATCTAGGGCCAGTCCCTAAGTACATTCCTTCCAGCAGAAAGTGGCATTAAGTAATTTTGATGGGGATGGTGGATATCTAGGGGAAATCCCTAAGTACATTCCTTCCAGCAAAGTGGCATTAAGTAATTTTGATGGGGACGGTGAATATCTAGGGGCAGTCTCTAAGTACATGCCTTCCAGCAAAAGTGGCATTAAATAATTTTGCGATGGATATCTAGGGGCAGTCCCTAAGTACATTCATTCCAGCAAAAAGTGGCATTAAGTAATTTTGATTGGGATGGTGGATATCTAGGGGCAGTCCCTAAGTACATTCCTTCCAACAAAAAGTGGCATTAAGTAATTTTGATGGGAACGGTGGTTATCTAGGGGCAATCCCTAAGTACATTCCTTCCAGCAAGAAGAGGCATTAAGTAATTTTGATGGGGACAGTGAATATCTAAGGGCAGTCCCTAAGTACATTCCTTCCAGCAAAAGTGGCATTAAGTAATTTTGCGGTGGATATCCAGGGGCAGTCCCTAAGTACATTCCTTCCCGCAAAAAGTGGCATTAAGTAATTTTGATTAGGACGGTGGATATCTAGGAGCAGTCCCTAAGTATATTCCGTCCAACAAAAAGTGGCATTAAGTAATTTTGATGGGGATGGTGGATATCTAGGGGCAGTCCCTAAGTACATTCCTTCCAGCAAAAAATGGCATTGAGTAATTTTGATGGGGACGGTGGATATCTAAGGGCAGCCCCTAAGTACATTCCTTCCAGCAAAAAGTGGCATATAGCAATTTTGATAGGGACGGTGGATATCTAGGGGCAGTCCGTAAGTACATTCCTTCCAGAAAAAAGTGGCATTAAGTAGTTTTGATTGGGACGGTGGATATCTAGGGGCAGTCCCTTTATTTCACTGAAGATGCAGCAAAACTGCCATGAAAGGAGATGTAAAATAGATGTGAAAATGCAAAAGTTAATTAGTCACTCCACCCAGTAAGGGATGAGACTGACAGTTGTATGTGCTTCTTTAGCTAACACGTCAAGATAGCACCCATCTCTATCATTCCAACTTATCGCCGCTGATAGGATGGGCAAGTCGAATGTAGTAAGGCCTCTGTGGCAGATTTCAGAATTCACTTACTCGTGGCTTGGCAACTTTTCTTCCAGTACAACAATAACAGAAACAACAAAAAATCCAGTGTAATCTCAAAAATGTGGTCAGGGAGGGTAGGATGTGTGTAGACCTTATCCTCACCTTTGTGAGGTAAAGAGGCTTTTTCAGCTAGACCCTCAGCTCAAAAGAGAAGTCATCGAAGCAAGGTATCAAGAAAATATGACAACAAAATATCAAAATACAAAACAACTGAAGCAACATATAACAATACATATTACGGAATAAGACACTACGCTACTACTAAATAGCCCCTACCACTCCTACACAGAGTGTGATAGCACCCAGCTGCTAACTAGCCTTCTACCCTAATCTTTGACCTCCAAACCTTCCTATGCCGGTATGTCCAGAATAATGCCGGTAATAAAATTGTAACTGCCTTCTGCAAAAATTTTACCTCTCTACTAAGTATTACCCAGCTTTGTTCGTTTTAGATGGTAACTGTAAGGCCACTAGTCAAAACATACTCAATTATAGCTAACTTGGGGCCTCAACAACAAAATAGATGGCCTGCGCCTCAACTTTCTTTACATACTTTAAATTTTATCAGCTACTTAAAATAAAAGGCAGTTACTTACATTCTTACAATCAACTTATTCACTTTGATTTCAGTCAAAAAGCATTACAACAAAATAGAGAAACTATATCTGCGGAACACCAGATGGCTTCAAAATATTACGATTATGCATGTTAGAAGTTGACTGAGGATAACTATTAACTATTCAGACCACAAATATTTTGGCCTCAACGATGGTGAAAGTGAACAATTGATCCATTTTTTTTTTTTTAAATTTCCAAAGCCAGCTAAAACACAAGTGAGAGTTACATTTGTATGGAGCAAACGCTTTAGTCCTATTCAAACAATAATCAAAGGAGAAATGAAAACTTTTCAACAGCGATTAATGGATTTAATAGAAAAAGAGAAAGGTTACAGACAATGTATAGTCAACGAAAATAGGAAAGGCGTACCTTTTTGAGATTAAAGGCGAAATACGACTGAAAAAGGTACAAATCACATAATAATGAAGAAACAAAAATTTCTGGGATGGGAACAAATATGGCTGATTTCTTTTTCCTTTTTGGTGTGTTGAGGTTTCTTGATTCTCCTAGAAATTAGGCTGGTGGACGAAGGCTCTGTTTTTTAATTTTTTATTTTTCCAATTTGTGTTGGTAGAAATAGTTTTCCTTTTTTCTCTATTAAGTATTTTATTTTGGGGGAAATTACATTTGACCCTATGTCAAAATAATTTAATTAAATAATTGAAAAAAGTCATCATTTCCATCTTAAACTATATCTGAAAAATAAAATAATTTTTTTTAGAAATAGTGATACTTTACTATAAAACTCTTTTTCCATAGCCATATTTTGCATAATTATCATTTATACTCGGTGTATTCCATTTTCAGCTGTTGTATTCACTTTTACTCAGTAGTAATCTCTAACTTATATTTCTCTTCTTCTTTTCTTTTCTTTTCTTGTTTGATTTTTTTATTTTCTTTTTTATACTTATTTTCTTTATTATTTTTTTTGTTCTATTTTAGATTTTTTGTATTTTCAAAAAATATGACTAGTCGAGAACAAGTTATGGATAATAAAGTAAATACCACAATTATTTATAGTATTTATAGTCACACCATTATTTATATTTTTGTATTCATTGATACAACTGTATTTGTATTTTAAAGTTCACTCCTGTATTTATATTTTATAGTTTGCATTTGTATTTGTATTTGTATATTATAGTTTGCACTTGTATTTGTATTTGTTAGTTTGTACCATCATTTATATTTTATATAATTCACACTTGTATTTTAAAGAACTGTTTTATATTTGTATTTTATAAGTGACTACATATTATATTGAATTATATTTCTATTATGGTCTTATTGTGTTTGTATATTTAGATTATGTTTGAATTATACTTGTATTTGTATTCTATTTTCGTCGATATCTTTTTATTTTTAAAGAATTATTTTGTATTTGTATTTGTAAGTTGATTGCATTTTGTATTTAGCTGTGACTTTGTACAATTTATTATTTGTATTTGTATATAAACAAGTAAATGCATTAATTGTATTTTCTTGATTCTAAAATATATAAATATGTAATGTATCATTTGATACAAATATACCATTTTGTATTTGTATATCGAAATTATCATTTATATTTGTAAATAAACAAATATCATATGACACAAATACAATTACAAACAAATGAAACAAATGATTTTACAAATATTGTATACATTGTATTTGTATAAAAATTTGAATTGCATTTATTTGTATCAATAAATACAACTCGTATTAATAAATACAAACAAGTATTCGTAGAAAGAAAACCAATCGTTCCTTTTTAATAATTAAAAAATACAAATGATAGTTCGTACTTGTATTTATTTGTTATAGTTTGCATTTGTATTTTATAGTTTGCACTTGTATTTGTATGTTATAGTTTGCATTTGTATTTGTATTTTATAGTTCGCACTAATATTTGTATGTTATAATTTACATTTGTATTTGTATTTTATAGTTCGCACTTGTATTAGTGTTTGCTAGTCCACACAAATGAAAAGAAGGAGAAAAAATGAAAAGGAAAGAAAAAAGAGAAAAATGAGAGAAAAAGAAAGAGAGTAATAGAAAATAAAGAAAAAATACAAAAAAAGGGGAAAAAATGAATAAAAAGACTGGAAAAGGAAAAAATGAGAATAATAGAAAATAGAAAAAGAGAGAAAATACATCAGAGAGACTATGAATTGTAATTAAGAATAATTAATAGGTAAGAGGGTCTCTGAATCATAATTAATTGAAACTTAGGCTAAATAGGATAATTAGGAGTCTATGGTTGCTAAGATATGTAGTTATTCCTAAATTAAATACACACCTAAACTATTGAAGTGACCTAGTACACACCTAAACTACTTAAAAGTGGTTTTTTTTACCCTCTAATCTGACATAGTAAAAACTAATTATTTAAATTAAAAAAAAAGCGCATTTATATCATAAATTAAAGAAAAAAAAAAGTTAAAATTAAAATATCCCCTGCCCTTCCCCTCTCTCCCATCCCTCAGTATCGCAACTCCTCTCCCTCACCTCCAAACATCTTCTTCTTCAACACCCCCACCCCAAACTCCAATCCATCCCTAACCAACACATCTTCTTTAGCACCACCACCCCTAAACTCCAACTCCACTCCCAATTAACGCAACTTTGTCGCACCCTATACCACCCCCACTGAATCGATACTAATTTCACCTGCCACCATCAATTTTCATCACAATAATACTGATTAATTATCTAACCCACTACCATTAATCTTCTAACTAACAAATTTTAAATTGTTAATATATTTGACAGATTTGTTCTACATATCTCTTTCTTCATTCTAAAAGAAAAGATTTTTGCCTCACTGAAAATCAATGAAGAAGAAGAAGAGAAGTTTTTCTTTTAAAAGAGAAGATGGGTTACAAATGAACAATGGTTAGAAGAATTTTTTTTTTTTTAAAGAAGAGAAAATGGGTTATGGATGAACAATGGTTAGAAGAAATTGATTGTTGTGATAACTTGGGACATTTTGTTAAAAGTGACAAAAGAGTTTGAAAATGAGGTGTAGGTGACTCAAGTCTTAATAATTGAGTGGAGGTGACAATTATTTTATTATGTATTAAGAACGTTGAGAAAGTTTGAAAATAACCTACAAGTTTTTAAATTTATACTTTGATCCAAATGTTAATTAATATAACAGAAAATGGAGGAAAAAAAGCATATTTCTCTCTCTTCTCATCCGTTATTGTTTTCTCTCTCTTCTCAATTTTTGTTGTTCATTGTTGCTACGGATTTATTCATCATCTTCTGCTTAATTATCATCATCTTCAACTTCATTATCATCATCTTGTACTTCATTATCCACTTTATCTTCTTCTTGTCGACCATTGTTGTTGTTTTTAGCGCTATTGCTGCTACTTGATTAATTTTTTAGTTTAAATTTTATTTCGTATATCACTTTGGCATTACTTCATAGGTGACTTTGGTAAGTGAAACTATGATTTTTAGTTGAATTTGTCATATGGGTACACTGCTACTGCTCTTTTTTAACAATGGATAGAATTCGTTCATGAATCCAACATAAGAGTCATCTGTTTAAACAGATCACTCATCTGTTGCATCGGAAGATTCATATATTGGATTCATGAATGGGTTCTATATAGTGCTCGTCACATGAATCGAACAGATGGATCATTTGTTGCAACAAACGAGTTATCTGTTGCAATAGACTAATTATTAGTTAGCCTGTGGCGAGTTTTCTGTTGCAACAAACTAGTTATCTGTTGCAACAGGTGAGTTTTATGTTGCAACAGACTTGTTATTTGTTGCATCAGGCGAGTTTTCTGTTGCAACAAACTAGTTATCTGTTGCAACAGATGAGTAATCTATTTGGAACAACATAAAACAACTCCTGCCATAAACCCAACAGATAACCAATATGTTTCGAAACTATTGCTATAGCTACTGGCTTCAAAATTGTTCCTTACGTCCAATTGTCGACATGTTTGTTGAGAAGAACAAATAGACAGAAACATCAATTTTTCATTAAACAAAAATAAAATACATTAGGTAGGTAGTTGGAATATAAATAAAAATAAAAATACACACACTAAAAGGAAAATATAACCCAATTATTATTATTATTATTATTGTCTGCCGGTCAATCGTCAACCGGCAGCAGCAGGGCCCTCCCCAGCCTGTGAATCTCTCGGAGCATCCTTGCTTTCACAGTGCCCAACTTCCACTGCAGTTCATGAAACCGCCTTCAAAGTTTTCTCACGACGTCTTGCAAAAAAGTAACGTCCCAAACAGGACCAATCATGTCTAGAACACACATGAATTGACAAAAAGTGTAAGAATAAAAGTAAAGAAAAGAATTCGAATGTAATACAACGTATACTACCAATTGGGTATATTTACACAACAAGTAAGAAAAAAACTTACTTGAGTCAGGAAAAAGATATTTAGTCTTTGAAGAGAAAGTGGTTGAATGTGTAATATGAAAGACAATATGCAAGAAATAAATAAAGTATAGTAGAATGGATGAGTAAGGAGGGACCTATTTATAGATGATTGAATTTGAATGAATTAGGTAAAAAGGCGCAACTGTTCACCTCCATTTATTAATTACATTCAAACTGGTGAGTTTTTTTTATTACTGTGAAGAGTTATGACTTTTCATCTTATTATTATTAATTAGTTCTTAAATTTAAATAACTTTTTTCTTAATTAAATAATCAAAGACTTCTCACATTTTTAATAACCATTTTTATTAAGTTGTGGCAACAGATTGTATATCTGTTGCATCAGATAACACATTTATGAAAACATATATACCATCTGTTGCAACAAATCGATTATCTGTTGTATCAGATAATTTATCTTTTTGCAATATATAATCAATCTGTTTCAACATATAATCTATCTTTTTTAATAATCATCATATCATATGCTTTCATTAATCCAAATTGCTGACTCTTTTATTATATAAATTAAAAATCAAATTTAAAAATAAAATGATGAAAATTCACTACTTGTCGCCTATTTAATATTAACATCAATTATTCAAATTAAATAACCATCTTTTTAGCGTTATAAATTGTATTTATTATTTATTTCCTTATTATTTTCTATGAAAAGAAATGACTTAATTAAATCAAGCTGGTGAGTTTTCTATTATTGCGACAATAAGAATTAGTTATTAAATTTGAATAACTTTTTTCTCAATTAAATAATCGAAGACTTCTCACCTTTTCAATAACCGTTTCTTTTAATAAAATAATAACCTTTTTTATTGAGTTGTGGCAGTAGAATGTATATATGTTGCATCAGATAACCCATCTGTGACAACAAATATACCATCTGTTGCAACAAATCGACCATCTGTTGAAAGAACTTTCTTGATTTCTTCTAATAGTTGATTCATCAGTCGCAACAGATGGGGAATTTGATTCATCAGTTGTTTTGAATGTGTTAGGCAAAAAGTCACGACTGTTCATTTTTTTTTTTAACAATCATCATATACCTTGATTAATCCAATGTGATGACTTTTTTATTATATAATAAATAAATTAATTAATTAAAAAATAGATTTAAAAATAAAAATGTTGAAAAGTCAAAATCAGTTATTAAAATTAAATAACCGTTCTTTTACGGTTATAGATTGTGTTTATCATTTATTTCCTTATGATTTATTTAAATCGAAAAGTTATGACTTTTCACCCTCTCAATAACAATAACCTTTTTTATTAATAACTATTTGTTGCAATGTATGAGCCATCTGTCACAACAGATTAACCATCTGTTGCAACATATGGTCTATCCGTTGCTACAAACGCTCAATCCCTACCTCCAACGGTCGACATGTTGAGAATAAGGAATGGATAGAATGAAAATTAAATATTAAATAAGAATTAAAAATTTAAAGTCAACCAAACATAGATTTTTGAATCCATTATATACAAGTATATACAATAAAAAAACATACCCTTAGGTAGATCCGATATAAAAAAAGAAAATACATATGCTAAAAGAAAAAACATAACCTAATTATTATTACTATTATTATTATTATTATTATTATTATTATTATTATTATTATTATTGTCAACCGGTCAATCATCATCCAGTAGCAGCAGGGCCCTCCTCAGCCTTGCTCTTAAGTCGCCCAACTCCCTCCAGATTTCATGAATCTGCCTTTCAAGTTCTCGTAAGGACTCGAGATGAATCACCTTGTACAAATCTAGATCAGCCATATCTAGAAGTGGAGTAGAATGAACGAGTAAGGAGGGGGCTATTTATAAAGGATTGAATTTGAATGAGTTAGTCAAAAAGCCACGATTGTTCACCTTTTTTTTAATAATTACATCCCTTAATTAAATAAAATTGGTGACTTTTTGAATATGTAAATTAAAAAAAAAGATTTAAATACAACATTTTATCTTTATTGTATTTCAGAAAGAAAAGAAAATTACTTTAAAATAAATCTAACAGATGGGTAATCTATTGCAAAATATATTTTACCTGTTTGATAATTTACAACATATTGACAATCTGTAATAACAGATGGATGTATCTATCTAATTATTTCCAACAGATAAGTCATATGTTGCAATAGATTGATCATTTGTCGTAACAGATCTTTATAATTGTTTGATAATTTTAACAGATGTGTCATCTGTTGCAACAGGTTAGTCATCTGTTTATTCAAATTAAGTCATAGATGGGCTAGGAAGAATAAGGTGCATCCAGATGGATGGATCTGTTTTTATGTGTGGGAGTTATGTATTACTGATAAGGTCATCGGGACAACACACATAAAGTATAATGCTTTTGTGAATGCGGTTTTTAACCGATTAAGCATTGATCATTCAAATAAGATCCTGCATTGTATATTTAAGTTTGATAGGTTCAAATTGATAAGGCCGAGGGGCCCAAGAAGATGTTGTCGATACCTTGTTATGAATTAATGATGTTTGTGTCTCATGTTTATACATGCCAAGTTTTGAGAAGGGATTAATATTCGGTGTCATTACAGATATCGAATAGAGATTGGACTTGATGTTAAGTGTGAATTGAACTCTGAGAAGGCCTTCAAAGCCTCACACTACATCAAACAAGAATAGAAAACCAATAGAAATTTCCCTGACCCAAATTTATATGGAAGGGTTGTTTGAGAAAATGATTATATGCCAAAAAGAGAAATAGGAGAATACCTGCGAGGGAAAAGGGGAGTTGATAAAAGACTATATCATCTGAGATCTAATTGAAAAGAAAATATAGGGTAGCAAGGAACTTTTAGCGGATCTGGCCGATGAAGCTGAATTAAAACACGAGAAATCTGAATCAAGTGCAAATATGAAAGTGTATCTAGTAATGAAAATACGTGAAAATTCATCTATTGTCTTTATCAAAGAAAAATAGTGCAGACAGACACTTTGTTAGAGAGCTGCGACTAAGTAACGTGGTCGGGATGATCACCTACATAGAAAATAATAGAACACCAAGAAAGCATCTTTGAAGACACCGAGGGTTGAAATGATGTACAATACGTCAAGAAAACTTGCGTCAAGAACAACTGTAGTTAAAAGAAGAAATCTAAGCGAAGACAACAATTTTTGAATTTTAAACTGCATTCCATGCCTTCTTATTTGTGGTTTCGATTAGGTCCACTGTTATTGACCTGATTGGAACCACAAACAAGATTGAAAGGTAGATTAATTATCACTACTTCCTTAGCAATATGGATATAATTGATTGTGTTTTCTTTCCTTAGCATGCTTTCAACATATTTAGAGAAGATCAAATGCTTCTGTAGTATATGAATCTCGATAATTTTAAATCTTGCCTCTAGCTTGCTGATTTGGTATTCAAGTTTGTTGTTGCCATCTTTGAGGTTAGTATAGATTTCTTGGTCTTTTGTGAGCTCGTCAATGATGAACACTTTGAAGTTGTGGCATTGTAAAAGGCCTTCAGAAGGCTTCCAGAACACTTTCTTCAAAAGGCTTAAATGATACATGGAGGGTCACTATCTTTGTTTTAGGTCAACGTGTTGATGGACATATAAGAAATGGTCCCAACAGTTGAACAGTTCACTTTCTCGAGCATTGTTCAATGCAGCTTGTTCAACCAACCTTCAAATGATTTGATAGGATAATGAGCCTGAAATTACGTAATGTTTGATCTAAATTGATTCCACTAATCCTATAGCCTAACTGCTAGGAAATAACTTATTTGACTCCAAACAATAATAAAATTTTTTTAGATCAAATAAGGTACCACAATATTTATAAATGTCTATTTGGAGCTAAATAAGTTGTTTTCTAACATTTAGGCTATAGGATTAATGGAATTAATTTAGATCAAATGTTATGTAATTCCAGGATCATTAACCTATGAAATCCTTTGAAGGTTGGTTGAACAAGCTGCATTGAACAATGCTCGAGAAAGTGAGTTGTTCAACCGTTGGTACCATTGCTTGAGTGTGAATCAGCACGATGACCTAAAATAAATATAGCGACCCGCCATGTATCATTTAAGCCTTCTGAAGAAAGTGTTCCGGAAGCCTTCTGAAGTCCTTTTACAATGCCACAACTTTGAAGGAAGTGTTTCTCATTATCGAGCTCACAAAATACCAAGAGCTCTATACTAACCTCAAAGATGGAAACGACAAATTTGAATACCAAATCAACAAGCTGGAGGCAAGCTTGAAAATTATCAAGATTCACATACTACAAGAAGTATCTGATCTTCTCCAAGATATGTTGAAAGCATGCTAAGACAAGAAAACACAATCAATTATATCCATATTGCTAAGGAATTAATTATACTCAATCTACCTTTCAATCTTATTTGTGGTTCCGATCAGGTCAATAACAGCGGACCTAATCGAAACCACAAACAAGAAGGCATGGGATGCAATTTAAAATCTAGAAATTGTCTCCTTCGCTTAGATTTCTTATTTTAACTACATTTATTCTTGACGTAAGTTTTCTTGACTTACTGTACATTATTTCAACCCTCGGTGTCTACAAAACTGCTTTCTTGGTGTTCTATTATTTTCTATGTAGGTGATCATCCCGACCATGCTACCTAGTTACAACTCTCTAGCAAAGTGTCCATCTATATTATTTTTCTTTAATAGAGACAATAGACGAATTTTCATTATTGGATACACTTTCATATTTGCACTTGATTCAGATTTCTCATGTTTTAATTCAATTTTATCGGATAGATCCGTTAGAAGTTCCTTGCTACCCTATGTTTCCTTTTCAATTAGGTCTAAGATGATATAGTCTTTCATTAACTCCCTTTTTCCCTCGCATGTATTCTCGTACCGTACCTTCTGGTGTATAATCATCACCCTGAGCAACCCAACCATATAAATTTGGGTTAGGGCAATAACTATATTGATTTTTGTTCTTAGTTGAAGTAGTGGGAGGCTTTGAAGGCCCTCCCAGAGTCCAATGCACCCTAAAAGTTAATTCAATCTCTATCGAATCTTTTTACAATGCCACCAAAACTTGATCCCTTCACAAAGCTTAACACATAAACATGAGCAACAAGCGTCATTAAATCTTAATAGGATATCAGAACCATATTCATGGTCCCTCAGCCTTATCAGTTTGGACCTATCAAACTTAACTGTAAAATTGCAAATATCTTATTTGAATGATCAATGGCTAATCGATAAAAAACAACATTCACAAAATCAGTGTACTCTATGTGTGTTTTCATGATAATATGATCAGTAATACATACCTCCTACATATGAAGTAGTTCTATCTACAAGCAATTTATTTCTCTGAACCCATCTTTACTGTAGCTTTTTATGTTGGTAGGGCAAAACTTGATCAACTTTCACTTTCTTATATCTACAAATAAAAGAAAAATAACTGATGTCAAACAAGAGATGAACAAAATAACATTACCCATCTATTGCAACAGACTCCACATTTGTTGTAACATGTTCCCCATATATTGCAACATATTCCCCATCTGTCATAATAGATTCCCCATCTGTTGTAATAAATTCCCCATCTGTTCAACAGATGGGCATCTGTTGCAACAGGGTACGCACCTATTGGAACAGATGTGGAGTCTGTTACAACCGATGTGTAATATGTTGGAATAGGTCATACCGACCTTGCTAGTAGTTTGATTTGTTCCAACAATTGCTCCGTCTATTGCAACATCAATAACAACACCAACAAAGAAACAACACCATTTGTTCCAACACCATCAACAACACCACACCACACATTCCAACAATACCAACCCCACCAATAACATCAATAATAACATCAACAATAAAGAAACGAACAAAATACTTACAAGAAAATGATACTGCCAACAAGACTTTTAAACTTCTCCCAACAGATGACTTTTTTTTTGCATATTTTAATAAAAATAACAGTTCATTCATTCAAGACTTAAAAGTCACTTTTTCTTTAATTTTTTTTAAAAAATAGGATATGGGTAAAGGGTAATTAAATAAAAAATAGATGTAAATAACTTGCAAAGAAGAAGATGAGAATGAAAGAGCAATAGTGAACCATATCGCAATGTCAAAAACAAGGGGATCAAAAAAGCAATTTTTGTCGAGAAAAGATATAGATCGATTGACATTCGAAAGGATCCTCATGAGAAAGAACAGATAAAAGAGAGAAAAAAAGAGGCGGTTGTGATAACCCTAAAGAGGAGAGAAAGAAAAAGAAAAGAGATGAATAAATTTATGGCTGAAGAAGAGATGCGTTTAAATATTCATTAATAACTTTGAGGGGCACAAGGAGACTGGTGACATTGAAAAGACAAGATAGGACTGCTCAAGGAGGAGATCTTTGAGTTATCCATGAAATATTTTTAACCTCCTTAGGAATTTATCTTTTTTATTTCAGACAAAAAATTGCTTTAAAATTTAAAACCAAGATTTTCAAATAGATATGTCATCTATTGTAAGATATATCAATATCTGTTTGAAAATTTCCAACAGCTCAGACATCTATCGCAATAGATGCAAATGTCTATTTGATAATTAAAATATATAGGTAATCTGTTGTAATAGATCTCAATATCTGTTTGAAAAATTCCAACAACTCAGTTGTCTGTTACAACAGATTTCAATATAATTGATTTAGCTCGAACAAGGGATGAGTTGATAGAGTCAACTATAACTTCAATTGAGTCTTTGCAATTTCATGATGTTGGTATTGCACTCCTCCTAACCTGAGTCATCGATCGATCACTTTGAGTTGAAATAATTCATATTAACCTGTTATTAAGCTAATACACATAATTGATTTAGCTAGAATTAGGGATGCGTTGATAGGGACAACTACAACTTCAATTGAGACTTTGCAATTACATGATGTTGGTATTGTGTTTCTCTCGACCCGAGTCATCGATTGATCACTCCGAGTTGAAATGATTCATATTAACCTATTATTAAGCTAATATGTATAATTGATTTAGCTAGAACTAGGGATAAGTTGATAGGGTCAACTACAACTTTAATTGAGCCTTTGCAATTGCATGATGCTGGTATTGTGTTCCTCCCTACCTGAGTCGTCGATCAATCACTCTGAGTTGAAATGATTCATATTAACCTATTATTAAGCTAATACATATAATTGATTTAACTAGAACTATGGATGAGTTGATAGGATCAACTACAACTTTAATTGAGTCTTTGCAATTGCATGATATTGGTATTGCGTTTCTCCCGACCTGAGTCATCGATCGATCACTCCGAGTTAAAATGATTCATATTAACCTATTATTAAGCTAATACGTATAATTGATTTAGCTAGAACTAGGAACGAGTTGATAGGGTCAACTACAACTTCAATTGAGTTTTTGCAATTGCATGATATTGGTATTGCGTTCCTCCCGACCCGAGTCCTCGATTGATCACTCCAAATTGAAAGGATTCATATTAACCTATTATTAAGTGAATACTTAAAATTCTTCAGTGTTCCAGTTGAACTTAATACACTTTATTATGATGAGATGGTTAAAAATTATATCTTTTAAAATTTCTAAAAAAATAATTAAGATCAATTCAGACCAAATTAACAATCTCAAAACTTGTCATTTTTTTCAAAAATACAAATCAACCCATACAAATTATCCATATGCAGGAAAAATATTTCATCATTTCAAATCTCAAGTTTTCGCTCTTTTCTCTCTCTCTCTCAATAATACAGACAACAACTACTCAACATATTGCTCAACCCTTCAAAACAGATCGATTTTCTTCCCATTTTTGACCACATAGTTGTTATTTTTAACTTTATTCTCTCTTCTATCCATCGTCTTCTCTGTCTTCGCAGGCAACGAATTTCGAGAAGAGTTCTACATTTGTTCTTTATTTTAAAAATTAGAATTTTTTAGTTAATGATAAAAAAGAGACTTTTAGTTGTATTATCTTTGAGAATGGATTAACAATTTTGAGTTTTGATGCTAAAAATGAGGAAGAACTCGATAAAACTCCATTTTTTATCGGACTATTTCATTAACTGTCAGGGTATTATTAGATTGTATTTATGGTGTTGTTGGTGGCTATTGTTGATGGTGTGGGTATTGTTGGTGGCGTCGGTATTGTTGGTGGTACTAGTGTTGGCGGTCTTAGTGGCTTTGGTGTGGGTATTGGTGGCATTGGTGGTGTTAGTGGTCTTGGTGTTGGTGTTGGTATTAGTGGCATTAGTGGTGGTGTTGGGGGTCTTGGTGGTAGTCTTGGTGGTGGTCTTGGTGGTCTTGGTGGCATTGGTGGTGGTTTTAGTAGTGGTCCATCTGTTGCAACAGATGAAACATTTGTTGGGAGATATTAAATAGGTCTTCAAACAGATTCTCCATCTGTTCTAACTGATGGGTTATCCTTTGGAATATTTTTTTGTAATGTGGCGTATAATAATTTATTGAATTTGTTTTACCTTTTTTTAAAAATTATGCAGACATCAAATGTAATTTATTTTTGGTTTTTCTGTTGTTTGTAGTTAAAAGATGTCTCCCAAAAGTAAAGAAACTGATCAAGTTCTGACCACCCAACAAAAAAAGCTAGAGTACAGATGGATTCGAAGGAACTTCCCGATCAATCTTAGTTAGGGAAAAATAAAGCTGAAGAAAGTTATGTAAAGGTAAGTGGAGAGTGGTATATAGAGGCTGGTGAGGAAAACTAAAATTAGGAGGAAGAAGAAGATAAACAAGAAGAGGAAGAAGGAGAAAGTGAGAAAGAGGATGATAATCAACATAATGATAATGTATCACTAATAGGGTGTGAATTAAGATCGAAATCCCAACATGATCCTGTCAAAACTATTAGTATTGATAGGTTTTAAGTTGTGATGCCGATAGATGACCCTGCAGAACTAACTGGTCTTGTACTTAAATGTTAGTTGGGGAAACCTTTTGACGAATTTAGGAATATTATGAAGAATGAAAACATAGACGACCTTTTTAAAAAAGCTTCTTTGGATACTTTCTTGAGCTGCCTGAGGACCATACAACCCGTTTCCAAATGAGCATGGTATATGATCTTCTAAAATGTAGGATCAAGTACGTGGGGAATGATAAAGAATCGATGGAGGGGGAAAAATGGATGAAAACTGGATTAACTACTATGGCAAGCCAGTTTGTTTTGGCATGAAAGAGTTTGCCATAGTTACGGGCTTGATGCGATCATCCAAAAGAACCTCTCATCAAGGAAACACCACACAAAAAGCCCAAGGCAAGCAGGACCGCCAAACTACCACCATCAAATAAAGGAAAGGTATTGTCCAAGTGACCAACCACTAAAACCAACAAATGCAAGGAAAAAATAGATTGGTTATTGGACATTGCTGGACATAGCTAGAAAATGGTGGATTTAATAGAAGATCTCAAGGATAAAACCATACCAAAGCAGTACAGGGAGCAATTGTGCTTGGTTTGGTTTGCCCATTCCATTATATTAGCAAGAGACGTCAAGAAAGTCATAGAAGATGATTTGTTGGCGCTTGCTAAGGATTTTGAGAAATTCAACAATTATCCCTGGGGATATGACAACTTTAACTTGACTGTCAAATATTTATTGACAAAGTTATCCCCAAAGATGATCACATTATATGTCTTTCCTTGGGCTTTCATGGTAAATTTAATCACTCTTTATTTACTCATTGATTAATTTATATTGAATAATTATTATGACATTTTTTGTTTGCTTCCTGTTTACATATTTTGGGCTTGGGCACTTAAAGCCATTCCTCCCCTCTGAAAGCAAGTCAAGGATTACCTGGATGAGGTTTTTCATCCAAGCGTCCTTAGGTGGTTGGATGCAAAGAGTAGCACAATAATTAAGGAGGCTGATGTCTTTAACTCTCTGGATGATGCAGTACTTCTTCTTTCAAGTAAAGTAATTTGACTCAAAGAAAGATATTGAACACAATGTGCCATCTGTTGTGACAGATGGGTCGTCTGATGCAACAGATTACCCGTCTACTATAACTGGTGCAATAGATAGGTAATCTATTGTGACAGACAATTCATATTTCGCAATAGATTACCCATATATTGCTTTGGTTCTCTAAACCCGACTCAACAGATTGTCCATCTAATGTAAATTATACAAAAGATGAGTAATCTGATGCAACACATTATTAATCTATTGCGACAGACAGATTAGTTGTTGTGACAGATAAAATCATCTGTTTCATAAGTTATATGTGTTAACATGTAACCCAGCTGACCGTAAATTATTATTATATAATTTAAATGTATATGTCTTTTTTTATAGGTTGTGCATCCATGGATCATGCCTATTGAACAAGAGTTGGGGTTGACTTCTTTTATTACTCTAGGTCTTGTTGATACAATAGCATACCCAAAAATGGAGTTAATAAAGAAGGAATTGTCTAGAGCAACAGCCATAAGAAGAGCAAGGTTAGCCTAATGTTGAGGCTCTTCATGACCAACCTACTCCAACAGATCTGGGTTCTTCTTCTGGGGGAGTTGTTGATGCTGATGGCAACCATCCTGATACTGCTGCTGGTACTGCCAGTCGAGATGATAAGCATGTTGATGCTCAATAAAAAATAAATACATTTGAAATCACCCCTTACACAAGACCCTCTCACCCTTACACAGATCCCGTTCCCCCTTACAGTGGTCCCTCTCACCTCTTTTACCCTTCTCATTGCTAATGCAAAGTGTTTCAGGATAGACAGGATAAACTCCTTGAAAACTAGAGACTATCACTGAAGCTGCAGAGGAATTAAAATCCAAGAAGGGTGTCATACCATCCAAGAAGGTAAGGAAGCCATACACTTCTATAGTGGTGGTTAGGAGAAAGAATAGAAAAATTGTCCAAATTCTCTCCAGTATGAAAACAAAAAAAATTTAAAACTCCTCCCTCTCCAAAATTTGTTGAAGAAGTTCAGGGGCCATTGAAAAAGGTGGACATATACGTGACACTTGGCGTCGAAGAGAAGAAGGAATTGCGAAGGACCATGAATGACAAGAAGAAACCCATACAAGAATACACCATGCATATCTTTGACGCCCAAGACTTCAAGAGTATGACAAATATGCATAAGTGGACGTGAATTGGGTAAGTTTACTTTTTCTAACCTAGCCTTCTAATCTACACCATGTAGAAGAAGCTATGCAACAAATGTGTCATCTGTTGCAATAGCTGGGTATTTTGGTGCAACTGGTAGTGGTTTTGTTGCAACAAATTACACATCTGTTGCATAAGTTACATTAGCTGGGTAATCTATGGATAGATTCAAAGAACCATCTGCAACAGATGGACCATCCATTGTATCTTTCCATTATGTTTTTCTTCTTTACAATTACTAACCTATTTAAAAATTATCTTCTTATATCACAGTATGTTGATAAAATTATCTTTCTCATGAGGGGCAGACAATTAACATACCTGGATGATTATGATGCTACCGATAGGATAATGGACCTTAACTTCTACAACAATTTCAAGAATAGGTATAATGAGCTTAGTAAGCTAGCTTCAACTCCCAGTGGCCTGGGATTTGATTCGTTAGTTTCTAGGTTCCAATAAGATGAAGATATAATTAACTATGTTAGAGAGAAGAAGCCATATCCACATGGTAAGAGATGGACCAAGGAAAAGAGAATTCTTGCAGTCATGAACGTGGAGGTCAAATATTTTCTCACTGTTGAGATACTTCTCGAGGAGGGAAAGATTAAGGTTTATGACTGCAACTTACTTGTCTTCGACGAGTATGATTTTTTTACCCACATGTAGCCACCATTGGAGTTGTTTCCCAGCTTATTGAGTCAGAGTAAACTGATGGATCATTTGCTAGTGGAAGTGTTGAAGAAGAAAGTATGGAATTTTGAAAGTCAAAACAAGGACATGGACCTTCAAAAACATAAAATCAGTGTCACGCGCGGGTTGTACGCGCTTGGATACATCAAATTTTTTGCTGATCGACAAAGAAATGGCCAGTCTGTGCGACGACATTATAGAAAAGATGCAAGAGATCTGAGCTTATGGGGTACTAGCTAGATTCTTGGACCCTATGTATAAAGAAGAATATGTACAAAGACAAACACCATAACAATTTTTTATTCAAGCCACTTCACTTTACATGTAGTAGAAATTTTTTATGTTTGACAAAAGTTGAATTTTTTATTATGCAACAGATTGTTTATCTGTTATAATAGATAGTCTATCTGTTGTGACATATTGATTATCTATTGCAATAGATTGGTCATTTGTTGCATTATGTAGATGTTTCTTAGTCTATCTGTCGTAATAGATATACAATCTTTTACAACATATAGTCTATCTTTTGAAACCGATAGGTAATCAATTGGAACAAATCAAAATAGTAGGAAGACCTGTTTGATAATTTTCAACATATGACCTACATGTTGCAACATATGTCTAAATCTATTTGATAATTTCCAACAGATATATCGTCTGTTGCAACAGATGAATTATCTATTGCAATATTTGAATCTAGTATTTCATTTCAATTAATAAGTTCAAAACTAAGGATTAAATTATATTCATAGACAACATAAAATAAAATCAAAGCCTTCAGAAATTACATGAAATAACTCAACAAATAAATAAAATGTAAAAAAATTATTATGGGTACAAATGATCTACTCTAAAAATAAATTAATAATTTAACCTTTGGTGCCAACAATTCCTAAGGAGAGGTTATTAATTTGAAAGACTCAAGCTATATAGATCTACTTAATATGGACAAGTTGTTCTTCATCCGATGCTATGGAATTCAATTTTGGTTGTCGTGGATCTTTAGTGTCGCTTACATACGGTTTCTGCGCTTTTGATTCTCCGTATTTTCATAAAAGAGCAACATATCTTTTGCGGAGTAATCCAACATCAAGTTCAAAATTTGGTACTTGTAATCCATCACTCAAACACTTGGCGTACGCGGCAGCAAAAAGACCGCAATTCCTATATTAAAAAAACCAAATAATCCATATCTTGCAATTCATGCAAGCATAGTGAAATTTATGAAATGAAACTAAATAATGATACTTACAGGCTACCAATGGGTTGTTGAGCAATTAGTTCAACATATTCTACATCAAATGTATTACCTATTTTATTCCGGTATGCTTCAATCGTCGACCAATCAATACAAATATTTTGGTCCAAAAAACCACTCATATCAAGGTAAGTAGGCAATATTTTGGTCAACTTTTGTATCTCAGATGATGGCTCGAAATGCCTCATCTAATTTGTATCGTAGGCATTATTGATGTAAACTTTGTATCTCAGATAATGACTTTGTACAACTTTTGTATCATTCCATCAAAGAGGATATCATATCCATACACTCCAATAGAGATACTATCTGTATTGTTCTTGTGTTTGCAACTTGGTCTTCTTTCGAAGGTAGTAAAAAATAACATCAATGTGTTGTACATATTATCAAATATTTTAGATTACGTGATAATAAAATTAATACACAAATGTAATTAAATAAAGTATTAATTAATAGTAATATGTATGGAATTTAAACCTCATCATTCTAGCAAGTTTGGGGCTGTGACATCAAATAGAACCAATTCTTCATTTCGGAATTTGCAATAACAAAGTCAAACATATCAAAGACATGACTCGATTCATTCACTTTGTAGTGTTCATCATTTTATTTTCTACATGATTTATGTTTTAATGTCATGTTTTTACAATAAGAATTGTATAAATCAATATCTTTAAAAATGATTTATGTACCTGCCGGCATGATGCTTTAACATTCCATCGGCAATTCATTCTGAATAGTCATTGATAAACTTTGTTAGTTCTTTTAGAGCCTCATCCAAGGTGTTGAACCCTTCAAATGAGTAATTCTTCCATTCTCCCGAACTGACAGACTTCACTTTTTCTTCTTTCTTGAAAGCAGTTGATGGATTATCAACTGTGATATTATGTTGTTCAGCAGTAACTTCTACTGTGACATCCACCTAAAAATCCAGAATTATCAATGATAATCATAGATATACAACAGGTTATCTATATATTGCATCAGATGGATCATTTGTTGGGATAAATTCGAACAAGTAAAACAGAGTTGTATGATAATTTTGAATAGATGACCCATATGTTGCAACATATGACTCATCTATTAGTACAAATTAAAATAGTATGAAGAACTGTTTGATTTGCTGAAATAGATGGACATATATTGCAACAGATAATGCATCTGATGTAACAGGTTAGACAACAGTTGCAACATATATATATATATCTATTTGATAATTTTCAGCAGATGTATCATCTATTGAAACAAATATGTGTCTGTTTGTTTATTGGAATAAATGATACACATTCACCTTATTCTGCTCATGCTGCTCTCCTGTCGCCCTTGAACATTGATCAAAGGTGCAAGACAAAGACAGATGAGTTGCAATTTTGCTTTTTTTTTTATGCTTGTGAAGCCTTGGAAATTTCTTTCCTTCTTCTCTTAGACACCTTGATCTCTAGTGGAGTGTATGGATATGAAATCCTCTTTGATAGAATGATACCCTCTAAGATGTCATTTCTTTTACAGAAAAAGTTAATGTATTAATAGCATTAATCACTCCATTATGTTTCTCCTTGCAGTCTTGACATTTGCATGCAAAATATTCGCTAGAAGTGGCAAAATTTGTATAACCAATACGATTATAATCATAATGGTTTGTTGTTTAAAAAACTGTAAGAGGAGCATCATTAGCACCAATAGCAGCACCACAATCACTACCATTATCAACAACAATAAGCCCACCCTCTAAAATTATTTTTCTTGTGATGGTTGTTGCTCCAAACAATTCTTTTTTTATCCTATCAATGACCTTAGGGTCTGATAAAGTTTACACAGACCATAAAGTAAGAAAAAATGGCAACTTCAATTCTCGATTGGTCAGAACAAGCCATGAATGGATAATCTAAAATAAATCAGTACATATATTAGAATGATGATGAAATCATTTAAAAATATATTAATTAAAATAAAAACTTAATTAGAATTAGACTTTCTGCTTCCTTTGGGGGGTTGAAGAGATCAAGAAATTTTGCATTTTTATCAGTTTTGGCTGACAACCATCTTAGGATTCTTGGATAGAAAACTTCTTTCTGGCAGTTCACTTATTGTCTCAAATAAGAAATGGTTTCAAATAGCCAAGCCTATAAAATAACACCAATAAATCAAAAGCATTATTGAATAAAAAATAAATCGTGTCATAATAAAAGAAATATTTACCATGAAAGCCCATGAAAAATCATATAAGTTGATTGTCTTTAGCGTTAATGGAGTCAACAAATATTTGACAGTCATTTTGAAGCTTTCATAACCCCAAGGATAGCTGTTAAATGCCTTAAGATCCTCGTAGAGCTTTATTAAACCAAGTGGTATGTTGTTGTTAACGTCTCTCGCCTAAAGAATATTATGTACAAATCAAATCAAGCACAATGATTGCTTGTGCTTTTTTGAAAGTCTTTTACCTTTAACGCTTCTATCAAATTTATGTTTTTGAAGTTTGGACCAACAAGGGACATTAGGTCATCACGATCACTCGACTTGCCTTTACATTTTTTGGGTATGTGGGGTGCTTTTTTGGGGGTTAGAATAGGTATAACTTGAGAAGGAGAAGGAGGATAACATTTTAATCCAGTAACTATAGAAAACTCCTTCCAATCAAAACAAACAGGAATGCCACAGTAATTTATCCACACCTCATCCATCTTATCTTTTTTTTCATACATAAACCTACGCTTGAGAAGATCATATACCATTTTTATTTGGAAACGTGCATTGTTGTCCTCCGGCAAATCAAGCTATTGCCCAAAGCAGTTGTCCCTAAAATAAGCTTTCAAATTTTGTTCTTGAAGTATTTTTCTGAAGGCGTCAAAAGATTTTTTCATGGATGACTTAACCACAAAATCACCCGTTAAATCTATGGCACCATCGCACTGTATTCTCACAGGATAACTATCAATACTGAAGGTTTTGACCAACTCTTTAGTGGAAGGGCTATTAGCATTTGGACCATCTATTTTGAAACATTCCTCCTCCCCGTGTTCATTATCTTCTGCTCCTGATTGAGATTACGCTTGTAAAGCAAGATCATAGAGTGGTGGATGTAGCCTAGTTGCTTGACTTGTTCCTTTACTTGGACTTGATTCATTTTTTTTGGGGAGCCATATAATCTAAAAATATCAGGAACATAAAATAGATTATAATTGATTAATGCATCATCAAAAAAGAATAACAACATATTTGGCACGTACAACACTAAAATTACAGTTACAATAGATCACACATCTGTTGCACTAGGTAGGTTATTTGTTGCAATATATAACTAACCTGTTGCAGTGGATGAGTAGTTTGTGTAACAATAAAAATAGATCACTCATCTGTTGAAATAGATGACTAGTCTGTTGCACTAGGTATGTTATCTGTTGTAACATATAACCAACCTGTTGCAACTAATGAGTAATCTATTGGAAATAATAAAAAAAGATCACTCATCTATTGAAACAGATCACTCATTTATTGTACTAGATAGGTTATCTGTTGTAACATATAACCAACATGTTACAACAGATGAGTAATCTGTTGGAAATAATAAAAACAAATCACTCATCTGTTGCGCCATGTAGGTTATCTGTTGCAACATATAACCAACCTGTTATAATGGATGAGTAATCCGTTGAAAATAATAAAAACCAATCACTCATCTGTTGCCAAATAAGTTATCTATTGGAACTGTTATCAACTGTCAATATTATTTAGATTTCTTCCAAACAGAAGAGTCGTCTGTCACAATTGATGCATGATCTGTTAGATTGTTCATTCGTTGCATCAAATTTTCATTTGTTGCATCAGATAGTTCATCTGTTGCAGAAAAAAATAGTACCAGGATTTTGTTTGATAGAACAACAACACTATCACCGTTTAATATCAAATATACCATTTTTACCAAGAAAAAATAATAAATCAACCCAGCAATACCAACACAACACACACACTAAGAACATCAACGGTGACCAAAAATCACCAACATTGTTGTTTTATTTTTGTACAAACACAAACAACAAAAATTAAACTTCAAAAAACTCAACAGACACCAACAAATTTAATCAACAGTTCAACAACAAGAACTACAATAACTACAAAAAATTATATTTCATACCGAAAAGAGTAGAGAAAAAATGTTAGAAATTAGGGTTTTAGTCAATCCACATTTCAAATTTAAGCAAGAAATATTAAAATTGTTAACCAATACTAGAAAAGAAGTTGGCTCAAGTTTCTTTTTTTCTTCATAACTAAAAGACATAATTTTTTACCTGTGAAAGAAGAAATAGAACAACGAAGAACTCAAAGCTGTTGTCACCGGAGAACACTGCTGTCACGTCGATTGACGGTTAGAAGTCAAAAAGTAACTCGTGATACAAACCAACAATGGAATGTACCAAAAAAACAGCCAACAAAACTAGATTACAACAACACAAACCTGAGAGTGGGTGGAACAAGCTCAAGCCGATGGAAACAACAACAACAATCAAGATTTCAAGGGTGTAACAACATCAAAACAACAACTACAACACAAGATGGACAACAATAATATAAGAACAACAACACTATCATAAAAACAACCCACGACTTGAAGGATACAAGAAACAACAAGAACAAACTAATACAAGAAATGTAAAGATAGGTAGTGTGACATAGATTATTATAAGATTTAAGAACTAAGGTGTGTATCAAACACCAAAACCCTTAAAACATGTAATACTAACACCGACAATCTTACGTAGATATAAGACGGACGTCAATCTCTCCAAGCACCCATGTTTCCAAGCTTGATCACAACACAAGTGAATCCACACTCTAGTTGTCCTAGTTTCGGCCAAAGGCCCTTTCACAAGAGAGGAATGTTTCAAAGTGTTACAACTTCAATATTCATCAAAAATCTAATGAACAAAACCCTAAAAGGTTCTATTTATATCTATTAAAAAATAGGATGTGAAATGCCCAAAAAGACCCCTTTAATAAAGAGTGAATAACAAAGGTGCCCTTGGTGTATTATATGGACAGTTTTAGTGGGTATTTGGGACCTCCATTGCAATTCACTTGTACACTCCAAGTATTGGGTTCAATAAATCTCACATATGTCCATCTTCGTGGTCGTGCCCGTATCAACTCGCCCAACTATTTGTCACCGGAGATCGAAGTCGCCGGGAATTGAAGGGAAAATTTTTGCAGAACTGTTGGTTGGGAAAGAGTTCAGAGAAATTGTCGGAAGAGAGAAGCGAAATGGTTGATTTGGAGAGGAGAGAGGGTGTGGGTTGATTTATATTTTTAAAAAAATTAGAAAGTTTTGAAAATATTAATCAAGTCCACAATTAACTTAATCAAGTTTCCTAATTATGTTTGACTCTTTGAGTTGGTCAATGTCATCAATCCTTCATTCAAGACTTAAATGACACCTTTCCTTCAATTTTCTCTGATAACTTAGTTGGTGGGATAAAGTTTATGGTGGTGATTAATTGATGGTACAACTATGATGATACACCATAACAATGGAGGTTTTGTGATGGATATAGAAGAAAAAGAAAAACAAGTTTAAATTTTAAAAAAATTATGAAAATAAAAAATTTATTATTTTTTCATATTATGCTGATGTGGCAGGCGCGTGTGAAACATCGCACCTCATGCAAGTGGTATAATACTTTGTAGGGTATAGAAAACTTCGATTTTATATAGTATAGGTGTGTGATAAGTCTCTAATAGTTTAAGGTGAAAATAATGACTTTACCCTTAACTAATTTATTTTACGTATCTCATACTACATTACAACAACAACATGCCCAGTATATTCCTAGAGGTTTGGGGAGACTAGAATGTATGCAGTCCATATCACTACCCTAGAGGTGAGGTAGAGAGGTTGTTTTCTATAGACCTCCGATTCATACTATGCAGTCGGATCTCTTTGTAAAGTCACCTCGTTATAACGATATTTTGTTATAGCTATCTGATTTTTTTTCGGAATTGATTTTTCATATTATATTTTACTTCTCTATAACGACATTTTGCCTATAACAACAATGACGTTCATCATAATGGTAAACTCTTTATAAAGTTACCTCTCTATAACAGTATACTCAAATATTATGTAATGATATTTCGTAAGAAATATATTATGTAAAAAATAAAATATTAAAAAATTTATGGTAATCACCATTAATGTCATGCATGAACATCTAATTTAAAAGAAATATATATATATATTTAAATAGAGAACATCTATTATTTCATAACTTCACAAGGAAAAAACTACTAATACTTTCCTTTTTTTGTTCATGCTCTTTCTAATTTTGCATACTTTTATTTATAATAGCTAAATAAGAACTGAACGCGAGATGTCATATACATATATAACAACACTTCTACTCAGTATCAATGATATTTTCGGACAAAGATTGTCATCATAAAGAAGTTTGACTATATTATAAAATAAAAAATATTATATTCAGTAGATGGCTATAGACTGTAAATCTTTTTTTTTCAATTTGAGAAAACAACCTCTGGAGTAGGGGTGTCAATGATACGGTTCGAATGGTTATTTTATAATATACCATACTAATTTTTTGATTATTTTATTTTATATAACCAAAATTAGACTTTCTGAAACCATCCCATCTTTTAAATTTTTCTTCAATATTGGTACAGTTCGGTTAATTTTTGATATTTCTTTAAAAAATATGAACGTTATAACATCCTACCACGTATGCTTGTATGTGACTTTAGCAAAAACTCTTTAGGTATTTTTATTAGTTAAAAGGTGATAAATCAAGAAAATATAAACAAAATCAAGGATAGATATTCATCCCATTATTTATGATAATGTAAAATAATATTAAGCAAAGACATGTGATATTATTAGTCCCTATGTTATTGTATTACTTCTCCTTTAGTACTCTTGATATTCATTTAAGAACATTTAACCTTCAATTAAGCAATACATGTGATTTAGTTTTTCAACTAATGGGCAACACATAAAATAACAGCCTGTTAAATTGCAGAGGGGCAAATCAGGTATTTCATATTACTTTTATTGTAGGTCGTTTGGTGTGAGGTATAAGTAATCCAAGGGATAAGTAATTTCGGGATAAAATATAAAGATCAATTTATCCCATGTTTGGTTGGAAGAATTAATCAATGATGGGATAACTTATCCCACCATTTACACCATAGTAATGTGATAACTTATCTCATATACATGGTGAGATAAGTTATCCCGGGTAATACTGGAATAACTAATCTCGTTATTAGTTATCCCGGGATAACAATTTTACAACCAAATGACAAAGGTTAAAAAGAGCCCTATTTTTACATCTTATTTCTCCAATTTCTTCGATTCCCATCGTCTTCCTAAATCAATATATCCTCTTGGGATTGTTTTTTGGTTTATTGTAATTTTTTAATTTATTCATCCGTTTCAGATAAAATCAATATATAAAGAAAGAAATAGTCTATTCACGCACGTCAGTTTTCTTCTTCAATATTGATGTTCTTCTATAGAGAAGGTCTCTCCCAATTTCTTCCCCCTTCATTTTTACTAACAAGAAGTTTTTCCTTCGCATATAAAATACCTATTTTGTCCCTCTGCATTTAACATATTGTTATTTTATTTGATGTTCGTTACTTGAAGGACTAAAATCACACGCACTGCTTAATTTAAGGTCAAATACGCTTAGCCTAATAGCACAAGGACTAAAATAGGAATAATACAATAATATCAGGACTAAAAATATTATTTTTCCTAATGTAGATAACACAAGCAGATCAAAATCAATCAAGATGAAACTTAAGAACTTGATCTACATAAAATAATTATCTAATAAGAGAAATTTAAATCATAAGAGATGAAAAATATCTTATAACTTGTAATTTGTTATCCAAGATCGTTGGAATACTTTGTCTCTAACTAATTACTATTCGAAAGTCCAGGTGCTAGAACTTTAATTTCGATCATAGTAGTATAATAAATTTCATTATTAGAATTTAGAGTGTTAATTATGCCTACTCTCAATCACCCCGAGTCAAGAGCAAATTTAATATTTTATTATTTATAAACTTAATATATAAAATATATTTACAAATGCATTATTCGGTAAAGTTCGATATGTTTTTTTATTATATTTTATAAAATAAAAATTGACCTAATTATTCGATACGGTTATCAACTTATATAAAAACTGCCGATTTTATTAAAAGAAACCTAAAATCGATTTGATACAGTTCGATCGGTTACATTGGTTTTTAAAAATCATTGACATCCATACTCTTGAGCTCCACCTGGCTACAACAAAGGTTCAACATCCCTTCTCCTTCTACTAGTCTAAGCCGCACTGCAATTGAGAGTGGAGTCATTTCCGTTTGATGAAAAAGGTAGGAAGTAGCTGTAGTTTTTTGGGTACACACAATCTGCATTTTCGCAACACTACTTCAACACTAGTTCAGGTTTAAAATAAGAATACTATGAAGTACAACAACACTCTCAACACAAGATCAAAATAATCTTTCAAAGAAGTGTGTTTTATTTTTCAGAAATTAAGATGAAACATAAATGGCCAAGTCCTCCGAATTCACGGAGTGTCCTTAAGGAAATAATTCCCCTCAAGTACCCGAGGTTGTGGAATTTTCCTTCCAGGATAAATGGACAAACAAACCAACTGTAGAGGTACCTCATACAATTGGAATCTCTTAGATCTCACTCAACGATTTGATTGATCACACGGAATGTTTTGAAGACAAGAAGAGTTCGTATATTCAGAAATTTTTTCATACATAAACCTGTGGATAAATGCAGGTTTATATAGCCATCAAGTACCCCTTCCCAAAGGTGGCAATGGTTCATCTGAAAAGGTGTATCCTTTGGAAAAAATCATGTCTGTTCATTCGAAACATTGTATCTTTTTCTGAACAGACACAACTATCTGAATAATCACTCCTTTTTCAAAACAATATGTCTTTTCCTCAAAGGTTATGTCCCTCCATTTTCCATTCACACCTTTTTCATACATATTGAACCCAACAATCCCCCACATGAATGGGGAATGACTATTTTTTAATAAAATTTTACGGACAAGTATGTGATCATCAAGTAAATACTGATTGCATCTTCATAATTGGGTTTCCCTTTAAACTTTTCATAGTGAACATGCATCGGATGCACTCGGTCAATCGGTAGATTTGATATCTTTAAACCTCCGAGTTTTAATGTACGCCTAGACAACACATGTCACACAACCAACCTTTTACCGTTTATGGTTCTTTTCAGCAATGAACACGTCCCGGATTCATGAGAGCTTAGAGAATAGGCCTTAACTAACATTCTCCTTGAAGCGGCTTTCACTTCGCCCTCACATAGGTGATTTCTAAACTTTCAATCCCATAGATTAAAGAATTTGGTCAAATCTGCTAAATTTAGATAATCATTAAAAGACTTCTCACCATAAGTCTTATCTTTATTTACTAAACATTGTGTACAACATGAGAATGGATTGGTATTTTGACAATGTAGAACCTGTCAGACACAACTTTGTTTGATCTCCTTGAACCTAGCTCTTGGGATCTCCAGTCTGCTAGGTAGAGTTACCGCCATGCTGACTTGTCCTAGGCCTTAAACTCATTCCCTTAGATATTCTTTCAACTCCTTCTCTAGATAGGTCTTTTATAAGTGGATCCGACACATTATCCTTTGACATTACATAGTCAACAGTGATAATTCCACTAGAGAGAAGTTCCCTAACAATATTATGTCTCTGTCGTATGTGATGAGATTTACCGTTGTACATCATGCTCCCATCCCTACCTATTACCTCTTGGCTATTACAGTGTATATATACTGGTGCCACTGGTTTGGGCCAATAAAGAATATCTTCCAAGAAATTTCGGAGCCATTCTGCTTCTTCACCGGCTTTATACAATGCGATAAATTCAGATTCCATTATAGAGCGAGCAATACAAGTCTGTTTGGATGATTTCCAAGAGATTGCTTCTCCACTGATAGTAAAAACATATCCACTTGTGGATTTTACTTCGTTCTACTCATTGATCCAATTTGCATCACTATATCCTTCAAGTACCGCGGGATATTTGTCATAATGCAAAGCATAGTCTTGAGTGTATTTAAAATACCCCAAAACTCTTTTCGTTGCCATCCAATGAGTTCTGTTGGGATTACTCGTGTACCGACTCAATTTACTGATAGCGCATGCTATGTTTGGTTGTGTACAATTCATTATATACATTAAACATCCCAATACTCTTACGTACTCCAATTGTGAGTCACTTTCACCTTCATTCTTTTAAAGTGCAAAGCTCACATCTAAATGAGTCTTGGCAATACCGAATTTCATATACTTGAATTTGTCAAGTACATTTTCGATATAATGAGACTGTGACAATGCCAACCCTTGTGGAGTTCCATGGATTCTTATACCTAAGATCACATCCGCAACTCTAAGGTCTTTCATATCAAACTTGCTCTCGAGCATTTATTTCGTTGCATTTATGTCAAAAATGTCTCTACTGATGATCAACATATCATCCACATATAAACAAACAATGACTTGGTGATTTAAAATATCTTTAATGTAATACATTTATCACATTCATTTATCTTGAACCCATTTGCCAACATAGTTTGGTCAAACTTTTCATGCCATTGTTTAGGTGCTTGCTTTAGTCCATACAATGACTTAATAAGTTTACACACCTTATTCTCTTTTCCTGGAACCACAAAACCCTCAGGCTATTACATGTAAATTTCTCCATTTAGGAATGCAGTTTTATCATCCATTTGATGTATTTCAAGATCATATACCGCCGACAAGGCAATTAACATTTGAATCGATGTTATCCTAGTTACTGGCGAGTATGTATCAAAGTAATCAAGGCCTTCTTTCTGTTTGAAGCCTTTTACTACAAGTCTTGCCTTGTATTTATCAATAGTACCATCCGCATTCATTTTCCTTTTAAAGATCCATTTAGAACCTAAAGGTTTATTTTCTGGAGGAAGATCAACCAATTTCCATGTATGGTTGATTAAGATTGAATCAATCGCACTATTGACTGACTCTTTTCAAAAGGATGAGTCTGACGATGACATCGCTTCTTTAAATGTTTGAGTCTCATTTTCTAAGAGAAATGTTACAAAATCTGATCCAAACGAAGTTGACATTCTTTGACGTGTACTACGTCTTGGATTCTCTTCATTATGTACATTCTCACTTGGTCCATCTCGAGGTCATTTAGATCCTCCACTAGACTGTTCATGTCTAACTTTATACGGGTAAATATTTTCAAAGAATTCAGTATTATCTGACTCAATTATCGTATTTTCATTTATATCCGGATGTTCAAATTTATGAACCAAAAACCAACATGCTTTACTACTTTTAACATATCTTATGAACACGCAGTCCACCATCTTAGGTCCTATCTTAACCTTTTTAGGCATAAGAACTTGGACCTTTGCTAGACACCCTCACACTTTGAAATATTTCAAGTTGGATTTCCTTCCTTTCCATTTTTCATAAGGAATTGATTGTGTCTTACTATGAGGAACTCTATTGAGTATACGATTGACTGTAAGGATAGCTTTCTCCCACAAGTTTTTTGGTAAATCGGAACTTATAAGTAAGGCATTCGTCATTTCCTGTAAAGTTAGGTTTTTTCTTTTTGCAATTCCATTAGATTGAGGTGAATATGGGGCTGTAGTTTGATGTACGATTCCATTCTCTACATATATTTTGGTGAAGGGAGATTCATATTCTCTGCACCTATCACTTCTTATCATTTTTATCTTTTTCTCTAATTGATTTTCTACTTCAGTTTTGTATTGCCTAAACGCATCTATTGCTTCATCCTTACTATTTAGCAAGTAGACATAACAATATCTAGTGCAATTGTCATTAATCGTTATGAAATACTTTTTTCCACCACGTGATGGTGTTGACTTCATATCATAAATGTCAATGTGTATTAAGTCTAAGGGATTGAAATTCCTTTCAACGGACTTATAAGGATGCTTTGCATACTTTGATTCCACACAGGTTTGACACTATGATTTATTGCACTCAAAGTTTGGCAAAACTTCTAAGTTAATCAGTTTTCGTAACGTTTTGTAATTAACATGGCCTAAACGTTCATACCACAAATTATAAGACTCAAGCAAGTAAGAAGAATTTGAACTTTTATTGATTTCAACATTCATCTTATAAAGGCCCTCGGTGAGATAACCTTTTCCTAGATACACTTCTCCTTTGCTAATTACAATTTTTTCAGAAATGGTTACACATTTGAATCCGTTCTTGTCTAGAAGTGAAACAGAAATCAAGTTCCTACATAATTCCGGAATGTACAAGACATTGTTAAGTGTCAAGACCTTTCCTGAAGTCATTTTCAAACCCACTTTTCTTGTTCCTTCTACCTTAGCCGTAGCGGAGTTAGCCATGTAGATCATTTCTTCTACTTGAGCCGGAGCGAATGATGAAAACAACTCTTTATTGGCATAAACATGGTGGGTGGCACCAGAATTCATCCACCACTCACGAGGATTCCCCACCAAGTTGCATTCTGAAAACATAGCACACAGATCATTACATTCTTTGTTGGACTCAATTATATTTGCTTGGTCCTTTTTCTTGCCTTTCTTAGGGGCTCAAAAATCTGTGGACTTGTGGACAATCTTGCCACAGTTGAAGCACTTTTCCTTGAACTTCTTCTTGGTTTGATTGCTTCCTTGTTCAACTTTATTCCCTTTTTTAGACTTGTTTTGGTCATCTTCTATAATATGTGCTCCATTAATTGTAGAATTCCCTTTTGACCTTCTCTCGACAGCTTTATTATCCTCTTTAATACGTAGTCGGGCAATAAGATCTTCGACAGTTATCTCCTTGCGTTTGTGCTTTAAGTAGTTTTTAAAGTCTTTCCACATAGGTGGTAGCTTCTCAATTATCGCTGCTACTTGAAATGCATCATTCACAATCAAACCTACAAAACAGTTTATGTGAGTACTTAGAATATTTTCAATTTATTCAACTAAGGTATTTTTCAAAGATATACCTTCTGCCAGGATATCGTGGATGATTACTTGCAATTCTTGCACTTGAGAGACCACCGATTTTCTATCTATCATTTTAAAGTCCAGGAACCTTGCAACAAAGAACTTCTTAATTCTCGTATCCTCTGTCTTATATTTTCATTCTAGTATCCCCCACAATTCCTTCGATGTCTTAGTTCCACTGTAAATATTGTAGAGGTTATCTTGGAGACCACTCAATATATAATTCTTGCAAAGAAAGTCCGAGTGTTTCCAAGCCTCTACAGTTATGAAATGCTCTTTGTCCGAGGTTTTCTCGGGCACCTTAAGAGTCTCCTCACTAGTGAAGCTTTGAAGACATAGTGTTGTGAGGTAGAAGAATATCTTCTACTGCCATCACTTAAAGTCAATGCCCGTAAATTTTTTGGGCTTCTCCGCAGGTGCCATTGGTTGCGGAGCATTTGCTCGACTTATTGAGGTAATACTAGTTGCCCCCACAGTCGTAGCCGCATCTTGCATTTGACTTTCATTAGTCATTTTCCTGTCACCACAAGACAATAAAATTTAGTATTTTCAGAATACTACTTATAAAGTTAAGCAACTTTAAACTCTTCTTCTTGTTTCTAGTTAACGATGAAGTTTTTATGACTTCCAATCGTCAACCGAGTGATCTTTAACTTGTGATGAAGATTTATGTCTTTGAATCACCAGTTAAGTTCAAACGGATTAGAAATCTTAAAGCTTTAATCTCCAAAAACAAGTAATACGGATTCTTAAAAAAAAACTTTAGTGAAAAGAAAATTTCACCAAACAAGCAAAAAAAAATATTTTTTTCTTTCTTTTTTCAAAATTATTTCCTTAAGATTGTAGTTTTCGGGTACACACAATCTGTATTTTTGCAACACTAGTTCAAGTTTAAAACAAGAACACTATGAAGTACAACAACACCCTCAACACAAGATCAAAATAATCTTTCAAAGAAGTGAGTTCTATTTTTCAGAAACTAAGATGAAACAGAAATGGCCAAGTCCTCCGAATTCACGGAGTGTCCTTAAGGAAATAATTCCCCTCAAGTACCCGAGGTTGTGGAATTTTTCTCCCAGGATAAAATGGCCAAACAAACCAACTGTAGCGGTACCTCAAACAATTGAAATCTCTTCGAACTCACTCAACGATTTGATTGATCACACGAAATGTTTTGAAGACAAGAAGAGTTTGTATATTGAGAAAATTTTTCATACCTAAATCTGTGGATAAATACAGGTTTATATAGCCATCAAGTGCCCCTTTCCAAAGGGTGGAAATGGTTCATCTGAAAAGGTGTATCCTTTGGAAAAGTCATGTCTGTTCATTCGAAACATTGTGTCTTTTTCTGAACAGACATAACTATCTGAATAATCACTCCTTTTCCAAAACAATATGTCTTTTCCTCAAAGGTTATGTCCCTCCATTTTCCATTCACACCTTTTTTATACATATTGAACCCAACAGTAGCTCAGTGTTAACTTTGCTTTTTGGAGTAGGATGAAAAGATTCCCGCTTTGTTGCCTACCTTGAATTTATAATCAATTACTAAATAGATCAGCTGGCCCATTTGTACATAACAAATCAAAATCAAGACAAATTTCTTTGATAGGAGTGAATATAAGAATTTTTCGACGAACGAGTACAATACATGAATCGTTTATAGATGCAGGATTGGACGACTTTACATAGAACAGTTTCCACTTCTACTCTTCATACACAGAGAATGAAGAGGCTAGAAAACTTAGAATGCATCATTATCAAATTGAGTGCAATCTTTTTCTGCCTATAAGAATCCCACATGAGCATCTTCTACTTCTAATAGGTCATGAACTAGATCAAAATCATTCTTAACAAATTCATAAGAAGTGATCCATCTTTCTCTTCTCTGAAGACTACAACAAACAAGTGGAGAAGCAAGATGCTTGAGAAAGTGGACAATTCTTCAGTGAAGACTTAATGAGATGCTTAATTCAAACACATCCAAAATCCGGAGGCATAGTGAACTTTAATTTCAACTTTTGCCATCTCATTCAGTCCTACAATGGAAACTCGAGTTGCGCTCACTGGATGCATACTCACGTGATCAATTGATGAATGGAAAAATTGCGTGAATGATGAAGATCGGCCCAACCTAAAGTCAAGGTTTTTCCGTCACTTGATGGTGAATCTTAATTGACTGGCACTATGAACCAAATATCATTTCCATTTCTATATTTTTCTCGAAACTCAAATATAAATTTGTATATTATGTAGACCTTTTATCTGATTTTCACTAAAAAACTGTAGTTTAATTTATTAGTGTTTCCAAACACTTTTAAATATTTATTTAAAAACAAAAAAAAGAGTTACTCTCGTTGTTTCAATTTATATGACTCATTTTTTATAGTTATTGCTAAAAATATGACATATTTCTTTATTTAGTAGTAACTCCAAAATACAAAAAAAAAAAAAAAAAAAGGAGAAGAAGAAGAAGGAAAAGAGTATTAATCTACCAAGCAAAATAAATTATGTAATCGAATAGATTTTAGTTAAATAAAAAAACTTTCTCATAAGCAAACGTGAAGACACTGACATATACTATAGTAGTACCCCTCGTTCTCAAGTGGTGGTCACAAGCAAAGGTGTAGCAACAAAATACCCCGCCAAACGTGGACCTCCCTTCAAATTTTAACTACACTCAAAATCATCTTCATTCTTTTTAACAATTTTAACAAACTCATCAAACACGATTAAACTTCTTTTTCTTTTCAATATTTGCTCATAATTTTCTACAATCACCACAAGTAGAATAAGCTAGGAGTAGAACAAGAGCAATTTTTATCCTCGAATTCGACAAAAACAAAGAGTATTAGAATTGAACCTTTTGTGATATGTTGATTGAAAGAATATGGAAAAGAGAAGAAGTGGGGGCTGAAATTTTTTGAGAAATATAGTTTTGGGCACCAGCAATAGCAATGAATCATCATGGACCCCCATTGAATAAATTGATAGCAGTGGCAATAGACAAAGATAGAGGAAGCCAAATTGCTCTAAAATGGGCTGTTGATAATCTTCTGGCTAGGGGACAGACTGTTATTTTGATCCATGTCAAAGTTAAAGGATCTGCAACCAACAGTAAGTCTCTTTTTGATGATATGGATCAACCAAATTTTTTTTGGACATTTGTATGAATATATATAGAGTTGGAATGTGGATTCTTGAATAATATTGACCAAATTTGTGGATATGAACTGGAATATGGATTCTTTTTTTCCTTACCCATCCATATGAGGCAGGCCACCCTTTTCTCCCCTCGAATTAACAACCTTATGGTTGAAAGTGAGGGGTGCTTACCATCCGAGCAACTCCCTCTTGTCGGAATGTGGATTCTTGGGATCATGATGTCGTGAATAAATTACATACTTGCGAAGAGAAGATTGTTCTTGATCAACATATTCTTTTATCTATGGCAAGACAAACTTGTGCAAAATCTTATTGGAAAATGAGTTTTGGTTGGCTTGGTTGGTTGTTAGAGCATTGTTGAGGGGCTTACACTATTATATTGAAGCAAGCATGAGTGAAAAACTGAGGGAGAACAACTGAAAATTGCTTGCTGTATAGTGTTATTTGGAAAAAAAATTTGCCTTCTAACTTTTATCAGCTAGAATCCTCTCAATGTTGCACTTCTTTATACTTGAGCGGTTTATGGCACATCTATGTTTTTAGAGTAGTTTCTTTTATGCTTACCAAGTGAGATAGAGATGTAGGAGTATATGTGGTGAAAGAAACTGCATTTAGAAGTATGATACATTGTTATAAGGTATGCGTACCCCCCCCCCCCCCCCCTCCCCTCTTCCCAGACCCCACTTGTCAGATTTCACTAGGTGTGTTGTTGTTGATACATTGTTACAAGGCATGTTTCAATTGAACACCATACTTGTATGTTGGTAGATCTTAGACACTTTCAAAGATGGCTGATGCCGTTGGATCCTTAAAAGGAAGAACCATCATGTAGTTTAGCCATATTATTTGTTGTATTTCCGTAGAATCTTAACTGTCACATAATTATATTCTTCAAATGAGCTATCTATTTGTCCGTGTTCCAGCAAGATTGACATCTCGCTGGAAATTCTTTTCAAAAAGCGTTGAATTTGGGATTTTACCTCGTAAAGTCACAACTCTCTCATGCAAGCATTTGAGTTTTCAGTTAATTTAATTTATGCTTGTGTTCATTTCTATCCAACCTCTCCCATTAAGAAGGATTAGTTTGCAACTTCTTTTTTGTGTCTTGACAATTTGTCAGATTTCAAATAAAAAATTTGGAGAAAGGAAAAGTGAGGAGTAACTGATGTACTTTTACATATCAGGATTAAACCAGGATGCTAGCAATGATGGATCAGGAATGACTGAATTGGAACCGCAGTTGAAGGAACTCTTTCTTCCTTTCCGAGTATTTTGTACACGTAAAGATGTTAGTGTTCAGTATTCAATCTCGAAACTTCAAAAGAATTCCTCATGAACTCGCAAAACACAGTTATAGAATCAGTCTTTGGCATTGTAAATTGTTTATTTTCATTGTGATTTCCTTAACGTGTCTAATATTGATTCTTTGCATCAATAAAAAACAGATTCAATGTTATGATGTTGTGCTAGAGGATGCCGATGTGGTCAAAGCAATTATCGAATATATCAATCGAACAGCAATAGAGGTACTAATTCTCGGTGCAGCAGCAAAAGGTGGCCTTCTCAGGTATGACTCTTTCTATGCCTTGAAATTTTTCCTTGTTTGGGATCGAGGGAGTAGTAGATATGATGTATTTGTTGAATGTAGGCAATTACCTAGATGAGTAACTTATTATTGGGGATAGTCATAGTTTTGGTTAATTTGAAGCTATATTTGTTACCTGACCATTGTGATGTAAAAAAGTAATACATAAAAATATGCAAATTTGTTCCAAAGCTATATGGGAAGTTTGTGAAGAAGAAATGTGAAGATCTGCATGTGCATTTATATATTTGTGTTTAGTCATGTCTGTTGAGCTGTTGAGGAGAACTATTAATTGCACTATATGGATAGTGTTCTAGCTTTGCGCTTATACTTGAAAAGAAACAATTTTTTTTGAAGTTCTAATTTCAGTAGCCTTTCTGCCTTGAAGATTTAAACTCAAAGATATTCCTGGAAACGTTGTAAAAGGGGTTCCCGATTTCTGCACTGTGTATGTTATCTCCAAATCTGGAAAGATTTCATCTACACGATCTGCTGCTCGCCTTGCACCATTTATCCACCCACTACGTCACCAGTTCATGCAACATGCCAACGACAGATCTAATTCAATTGAGGATTCAAACCCTCCTCCCAGAGGTATGCAAAACACTAGAAGCAAATTCTTCAATTCATTTCATTTTGTTGTGCAAAGTTAATCTTATTATGTTTCGAATAGGTTCTTTTTCTGGGGTTCCAAAGCCTGTATCTGATATGACCTTGTCCAACCTTCATACTGATACATTCAACATGAAGTAAGTCAAATTATCTTAAATTCCTATCCAAAATGTATTCATGTCTTAATATCAATAATCAACTGATTAGTAAGGACAACAAGCAATAACCGCTTATGTAAACTCTTACTGATTAGATCAAACAATTTGGAACTCTGAAATATCATACTAATTGACCATGAAATGTTGCATATTTTCACACTCCGAGGCCTAAGTTTTGTATCACTGTTGTAAACAGGTCCCCTTTCACTCATAGGAAAGGCCCAAATGGCAAACCGTATGAGATCTCTCAGCCAGATACTGACATATCATTTGTCAGTTCTGGTAGACCAAGTATTGACAGTATGTTTCCTTCATTTGCTGACTCTTATGATAGCGGAGCAACCCCTCCTCGTCTGTCAGCTTTCTCTGATTTTGAAGGGCAAAATTTTGAATCTATGCCCATGGGACGCAGATCCTTGGACATCTTGCCATCAGAGTTGACATTTCTTTCAATGGAGGGTGATAGAACATCAATTTCCTCGACACAGGTAGGCAATCAAAGATATTAATTTTTTGGGTGTATTTTGGGTGCCTAAGGCAAAGTCTTTACTGAGCCGTCTCTGATCTGGACAAGCTATTATGGCGGACTTGAAAGGTCTTCACATGTTCCACTAAGTGTTCTTATTGAGGTCTTTACTTTCATTTAGGATGATGTAGCAGCAGAAATGAGAAGGCTGAAGTTGGAGCTCAAGCAAACAATGGAAATGTATAGTACAGCTTGCAAGGAAGCACTCACAGCACAACAAAAGGTAGGAAATTTCCAGCATGTTATGCACCTTGGTGATTGCATGCACAATGAGCTAACATGTTGTCAATTGTAGGCGATGGAACTCCAGCGCTGGAAAGCGGAAGAACAGAGAAGAATAGAGGAGGCAAGAATTGCAGAGGAAGCTGCATTAGCACTTGCGGAGAAGGAAAAGGCAAAATCTAGAGCAGCCCTCGAGCATGCAGAGGCAGCTCAACGACTTGCAGAACTAGAATCTCAGAAGAGAATTAATGCAGAAATGAAAGCTTTGAAAGAAGCAGAAGAGAGGAATAAGGTACTAAATAAATATTCAAATTCAGATTTCAGGTATAGAAGGTATTCAATAGAGGAGATTGAAACTGCAACGGAATACTTTGCTCAATCTAATAAAATTGGAGAAGGAGGTTATGGACCAGTGTACAAGTGTTACATGGACCACACACATGTCGCAGTTAAGGTCCTTCGCCCTGATGCAACTCATGGAAGGCAACAGTTTCAGCAAGAGGTATAAAGCCAATAATACTTAGGAATTCTCGGAGATGTTCTTAATAAGATTAATAGTGTTTCCTGATACCAACACGTGAATGATTTAAAACAAGAAATGGATTCAATGGTATGCTGATGACACCGGATCAGAACAGTAATATAATTAGCATCCATTAGTCAATAATTGCACATATAGTCTGCAAACGAGAAAAAGATGCATTGTAAAAATAGAACTAAGAATCAGTATATTTCCATGTAATTTAAAAGGACATGAGGGTTCTGCCTTCCCATTCATAAATGAACTTTATATGTAGCATTGTAGCCCTTTAATCTCACTCACCCCAATCTTTCATTGCAGGTGGAAGTATTGAGCTGCATACGACATCCTAATATGGTGCTTCTGCTAGGAGCGTGTCCCGAGTATGGGTGCTTAATATATGAGTTTATGTCCAATGGAAGCTTGGAAGACCGTCTATTCCAGATAGGAAATACCCCACCACTCTCTTGGCAGCATAGATTTAGAATTGCTGCTGAAATAGGTGCTGGTCTGCTTTTCTTACACCAGAGCAAACCAGAACCAATAGTGCACCGTGATCTGAAACCAGCAAATATTCTACTAGATCGCAACTTAGTGAGTAAGATTAGTGATGTTGGTTTGGCTCGGCTTGTCCCTCCATCAGTGGCAGATACTGTAACTCAGTATCGAATGACATCAACTGCTGGAACTTTCTGCTATATAGACCCCGAATATCAGCAAACAGGCATGCTTGGTATAAAATCTGATGTGTACTCTTTAGGTATCATATTCTTGCAGATACTAACAGCCAAGCCCCCTATGGGTTTGACTCACCATGTTGAGAGGGCAATCGAAAAGGGGACATTCAATGCCATGCTTGATCCAGCTGTTCCTGATTGGCCCCGTGATGAGGCTTTGAGCCTTGCTAAGTTATCGCTGAGATGTTCTGAGCTAAGAAGGAAAGATAGACCGGATCTCAGTAAGGTTGTTATGCCAGAATTAGAGAGATTGAGAACACTTGGTGAAGAAACTCCATGCCAAACAGGCTTCTATAGTTCAGGCCACTCAACAATTCAAAGCCAAGCTTCCGTCTCCCAAGCAAGTCAACATGAATAGATTAACAACATTAGATCTTACACGAACATTTAACTTGTTAGGAGTGGTATGACTTTTTTGTATATGTATACTAGATTCACATATTGTGCTCTATTGGGTATAATCTGTTGTTGACGCAACTTTAACCATAATTTATGCAGGAAAAAACATAAAGCTATCCAAACAAGATGTAATATGGCTCCAAGAGCTCGACGAGCACATCTATCATGAAGCACAGTCTTAGGTGTATGATAAGCAGAGCACATATAGTTCTGAAGTTCTCAGGGGGAGAGCCAAAGGAGAAGAATGCTAAGGAAAAAGAAAAATCTGATTGTTGTTATAGTATGACAAGGGATTGTACATTTCCATCCTTATAATAGAGAAAATAGTAGCATTTTTGGTCCTTACTTTATTCGATTTTGATTCGGGTATTGTTCAACTGTAAACATTTGGTTGTTAATAATCCAACTGTTCAGTTTTGGTCCCTTTCTAGTCTAAAATCTTGGAGTAATAATGGTGGATATTAAAAAGTTAGAATCTCTTGATTTTCTAAAGTGACAAATATTTTGGACTATTATAAATCCACAGAAATAAAACAAACCACAAGCAAAATAATAAACAAGAACACACAGATTTATGTGGAAACTCTTGTGGAAAAAACCATAGGCAGAGGCAGAGGATGTTTCACTATAATGAAAGGAGAGGAGTACAATGTGGAAAATGAGTATTTTCTGAATACACATCCACTAAATGCACTTATATAATACGTGCATACAAATAAGTCCTAGGCCCAAAAACATAAAGGTCCATCCGATCCCCACGCTACCACCATAGACCTCATTGAAAATAAAAAATATGGGTCGCATCGCAAAACTTTCAGGGCCGGCTCAACATAATTCGGGTCACAACTCTAACAATCTCCACCTTGACACGAATTTTAATTCAGAGCTCAAATCCATTTCAAGACAAACTCTCCACCTCTTCCACCAAAGCCCCTAAGGGCACATCTCAATAGCTAACACTAACCAAGTCCAAGCAATGCTCAAACTTGGCACTTGGTAGTGTCTTGGTTATCATATCAGCAGGGTTATTGTGGGTGCTAATCTTGCTTACCACAATATCAACACGAGCAATAATTTCACGCACAAAATGATACCGAACATCGATATGCTTTGTCCTCTCGTGAAATATCTGATCTTTTGTAAGGAAGATAGCACTCTGACTGTCGCAAAAGACCGTAGTAATCTTTAAGTCTTTGCTAAGTTCACCAAACAGACCCTTCAACCAAATAGCTTCCTTGAAAGCCTCTATAATAGCAATGTACTCCGCCTCAATAGTTGACAAGCAACCGTAGTCTGTAAGGTAGCTTTCCAACTAATAGCACAACCACCAATGGTGAAAACATAGCCTGTAAGGGATCTCCTTTTATCATGATCTCTTGCAAAATCAGAATCAACATACCCTATTACTCCATCTCTATTTCGCCCAAACTGCAAACAAACATCAACAGATCCATGAAAGTATCTGAAAATCCATTGAACTGCTTTCCAATGTTTTTTGCCAGGATTTTTCATGTATCTGCTAACTGAACTGACGACATAAGATAAATCTGGCCGGGAACACACCATCACATACATAAGAGACCACGACACTAGATTATGGATCTCGAGACATATAGTCACGCTCATCATCTGTCTTTGGAGATAAAGTGGCCGAGAGTTTGAAGTGAGCTGCCAATGGAGTACTTACATGTTTGGAATTTTGCATATTGAACCTGTGAAGCACTTTCTCAATATACCTTTTCTGACTTAAGTATAACTTACACTTCTTTCTATCCCTCATAATTTCCATGCCAAGAATCTTCTTTGCTGATCCTAGATCCTTCATCTCAAACTCCTTGCTGAGCTGGGCTTTGACTTTTATTATCTCTTTCATATCCTTTGCTGCAATTAACACATCATCAACATACAAAAGAAAATACACGAATGAACCATCACTTACCTTCTTGAAGTAGACACAACTATCGTAGTTGCTCCTCTGAAACATATGAGAGGTCATAAAAGAGTCAAACCTATTATAGCACTGCCTGTGCGACTGCTTTAATCCATAAAGAGACTTTTTCATCAAGCATACATAGTCCTTCTTTCCTGAGACTACAAAGCCCTCTGGTTGCTGTATATAGATGTCCTCCTCAAGTTCTCCATGTAAGAATGCAGTTTTGACATCCAACTGCTCAACCTCAAGGTTATACATAGCCACAATACCAAGAAATGCTCGAATCGAGCTATGCTTTACAACCGAAAAAAACACATCTATGAAGTCAATACCTAGAACCTGACTGTAACCTTTAGAAACTAGTCTTACTTTTTACCTAGTATCTTCAACTCCCTATGTTCCTTCTTTCTTTTTGAATACCTACTTGCAATAGACAACTTTCTTATCTTTAGGCAATCTCACCAGATCCCATGTGCTATTCTTATGAAGTGATTCCATCTCCCTCTGCATAACAATCATCCATCGGTCGAAATCATCATAACTAACTGCCTCTGAGTAACAAGAAGGATCTTCACCAAAATCAATACCTTCTTCTACACTTAATGCATAAGCAACCAAATCAACTTCAACATACTTTTGAGAAGTTCTAATATCTCTTCTAGGCCTGTCTTTAGCAATAGAATATTGTGGTGCCACTGGTGGTGAAGAAGAAATAGTATCACTCTGTATCTCCGGGATAGACTAAGAAGTAGACACTGGTGTAGACTCTACTCCAATCTGCAATTCAACATGTGTGCTTGACTTTTGCTGATTCATGTCACTAGTCTCATCTGGGGGCAAAGCACTAGATTTGGAGGAAGCCCGAAGCATGGCAGTTTTATCAAAGACAACATCCCTGCTAATTATAACCTTTCTGCTTGCTGGACACCAAAGCTTATAACCTTTAACACCAGGCTTATAACCCATAAATAAGCACCTAACAGATCTAGGTTCTAACTTTTCATTATCAATATGAGCATATGCAGAACATCAAAATATCCTCAAATCAGAATAACTAGCAGGAGTACCAGACCATACCTCTTATGGAGTCATTTTATCAATCGCAGCTAAGGGAGAGTGGTTAATAAGAAGACAAGTTGTGGAAGCATCTTTATCCCAAAAAGACACGGGTAAATTAGCATTAAAGAGCATACAACGCACCTTCTCTATTATAGTCCTATTCATTCGTTCGGCCACACCATTCTGTTGTGGAGTATGACGAACTGTCAAGTGCCTCACAATTCCTTCTGACTTGCACAAAACCTTAAATTCATTAGAACAAAACTCTAAACCATTATTGGTCCGAATGTGTTTTACCTGCTTTCCTGTCTGCTTTTCAATCATAGTCTTTCACTCTTTGAAAATAGGCAATACATCATTCTTTTGCTTTAGAAAGAACACCCAAACTTTTCTAGAATAGTCATCAATAATAGTTAACAAGTAATTAGTGCCTCCTCTAGAAGGTACTCTAGTAGGACCCCAGAGATCAGAATGAATGTAATCAAGTGTGCCCTTAGTTGAGTGGATGCCTTTAGTAAATTTGACTCTCTTCTGCTTCCCAAAAATGTAGTGATCACAACACTCCAATTTGGTAATACTCTGCCTACTAAGAAGTCCTCTCCTGCTTAGTTCATCCATCCCGTTTTCACTCATATGCCCCAGGCGCATATGCCAAAGTTTAGCAACGTCACTTTCTGATAGAGAAGAGATAGAAACAACCGCATCACCTGTAATAGTAGAGCTTTCCAGGACATACAAATTTGCAGACTTTCTCTGTTCCTTCATTACAACAAGAGAACCTTTAGTAACCTTCAGGACTCCACCTTCACCAATGTACCCATAACCGTTCGAATCAAGGGTATTCAAGGAAATAAAATTTCTCTTCAGGTCTGGGACATACCACACATCACCAAGTGTCCTCAAAACCTCATTAAATATCTTGATCCTAATTGTTTCAATACCAGCTATCTTACAAGGTATGTTATTTTTCATCAACACAGCACCTTTAGAGACTGTTTCATATATTGTAAACTAATCCTAATTATGACATATATGAAACGTGTAAGCTGAATGAATAATCCAATCCTCACAGGATTTGGAGTTACCATCAGAAACTACCAAGAGTTCTCCATCACTACCGCTATCTTCTACAAAACTGGATTCACCAAACTTCTCTGGTTGGTTTTCCTTTCATTTTGGAGCTTCTCTTTTCTCTCTATTTTGTAGCTTCCAACACTCAGATTTGATATGATCCTTCTTATTGGAGTAATTACAAGTTTTGTTTCTATTTTTGGATTAGGAATTAAACCTATCATCACCCCCAGAATTCCTCTCACGAGTTCTTCCTCGAACAATAAGACCACCTCCTTGAGTCTCCCACTCATTCACAAGATGCTTCATCTTCTTCTTAGAGAACAACACATCATAGACTTCATCTATAGTCAGGGTATCATGACTATATAAAATCGTATCCCTAAAGGTCGTGTATGATTCAGGCAACAAACACAACAAAATCAACCCTAAATCTTCCTCATCGTACTTAACCTCTAGAGTCTCTAAATCAAAGACGATTTTTTTAAAGACTGATAGGTGATCTTCCAAAGACGCACCCCCAGACATATGATGGGAATAAAGTCGCTGTTTAAGATGCAACTTACTTGTTAGGCTCTTCGTCATGCATAAAGATTCCAGTTTCAATCGCAACGCAGCAACAATGGTCTCCTTCAAAACATCATGTAGAATCTTATTGGATAAGTGAAGGTGGATCTGTGATAGGGCCTTCTGATCCTTATACCGTTTATCATCATCTGTCCATAATGAGGGCATGTGATCAAACCCTAATAGCACATCATCCAAATCCATTTGCGTGAGCATAACCCGCATTTTAACCTGCCATAACAAAAATCTAATATTGCGATCCAACAACTGAATATCATACCTCATGGTTGCCATCTCCGAGAAAATAATCGACCAAGATCTGATATCAATTTGTTATAAATCGATAGAAATAAAGCAAACCATAAGAAAAATAATAAATAAGTACACACAGATTTACGTGAAAACCCTTGCGGGAAAAACCACTGGCAGAGGCAGAGGATGTTTCACTATAATGAAAGGAGAGGAGTACAATGTGAAGAATGAGTATTTTCTGAATACACAAAATAACTCACTAAATGCACTTATATAATACGTGCATGCAAATAAGTCCCAAGCCCAAAAACATAAAGGTTCATCCGATCCCTACGCTACTACCACAGACCACATTGAAAATAAAAAATATTGGTCGCACCGTGAAACTTTCAGGGCCGACTCAATATAATTCGGGTCACAACTCTAACATGGACCATTCTTTTTTTAGGCTTCAAATGATTTATGGTTCGAACTTAAAAGTTATACTCTTCTTAGTTCGGATAATAGCAACTAAGTTGATTAGTTTCACTAATAAAAAATAAAAACAAATAAGGAGAATCGTATTCCAAAAGAAAAGTACATATTTTTTAATCCAAGTAAAGAACAAACATCTTTTATTGAGCAAAATAACTCATAATGAATTATACATGTATAAAATCCAATAGAACAAAAGAAAGTATCCATGAACATGAGATGTAAGATTCCTTTAATTTTTCTAACTTTCACATTTATCTATCCTTATATAAAAAAGACAAAGATTTCGTTTTACACAAAAACTTTACATTTTCACAACCCCTCAAATTATAAGTATATATATGTGTAATTTAATCCTCAAAGCCATTTCACTACTAAAAAAATGCCAACGACCAACGAACGTTTCCTTCATAACAACCGTCGTAAATTCACGTTTTTTTAGTAGTGTTTCGCTTATATGTATAACTTATTAAACATTCCTAGAAAAGGAGAAATCATCATCAGTGATGGCTTTAGAAGAGTACATTTCTCCTTCACTTGGATAATAATTAGAAGAATAATCTTCACCATCACTATCTTTCAATTCTTCAATTTTGTCTAAAGCTTCCATCAAATCCCATCTCCTTCCAACATCCATTTCACAACAACACATGCCAATTTTCAGGAGCTTAAGCATTTCACCTTCACAATTGTGTTTGTTTGTGTTCATGTCCTTGTCAAATACCTCACCTGTCCACTCTTCTCTCACCACTGAGTTCACCCACACTGCCAAGTCTGCATTTGCACCTTTCCCTTGCTTTAGATAATTGGCTGGGAACCTGTTAATTAAGAACATAAAAACAGATACAATTTAGTACTACTAACACCTCGGTTTCATTTTATATGACACTTTTTCTTCTTTTAGTCTGCTGGTTAAGAAAGAATGATCTCTTTAATTTAACTCTAAACTTCTTAAGCCCTCTTTAATGATATACTTTTATATATAGCCAAGAAATGATTTACTTAGAAATGCTAGTTAAATACTTTTAGTACGTGGCCAAAAAAACTTTATTTCTTAATAAAATTACATATCCAGTCAAATACCGTCATATGTAAAATGAAAAAGAATATCTATTGTAGGAAAACATACAACTTAATGTAAATTTGGTGGTCTAAAATTATTTTATATTCTCCTAGTTCTTTTTGTCTGTCTTTTAAGATTCGGACATGCACACTACCCCCATTAAGAAAATCAATAAATGGCTTTAGTCATAAAAATATTTGACTGAAATATCATAATCTTTTTATCAAATAAGTAACTTTATAATGACCTTATGTCTTTTAGATCAACTTTATTTGCTAAAATAACTTGTGATGCCACCCTTGCCCCAGACCTACGCTTGATGCAGGATATTTCGTGCATCCAAACTGTTTTTTTTTATATTGAAGTACAATCAAACCTCTCTATAACAATATAATCATCCTCTATATATAACAACATTTTACTATAACATCTAAGTTTACTTTGAAATCCATTTCAAGGTTATGCTATACTGAACCTTGTTGGGTTCAATGTATGTGTGTGAATAAAAAATGGAGGGAAGAATAGTGGAGGAAAAAGAGTCACCAAATTGAAAAGTGTACTCTTATTTTGAAAAGTTCACTAATTATCCCATATTGGTGGGAGAAGGGAGCTTTGTATTGTTTATAATAAAGAACACTTACTCCACATGGATAGTGAGGCAAGAACAAGGTGGTGCCTTGCGTCGTTGTCGTTGCTTGCTTGGCTTGGCTTCGGATTTGATTGATCAATTAAACAAATTTTATTTGAAACTTATTTTACAAGTGAAATTTTAATCCAAAAATCTGATAGAATTATTTTTCTCCAAGTGCGGGCGCATTTTTAACGCCATAAAAATGCATACGCCACGCATCGTGAAGGGATGAGACCCTTCGAGGGAAGAGGCACACTATTTCGCGCTTTAGGGTGACCTGCGGGTGCAGATGCAACACAGGTACGCAACCTGTGGGCGCAGATGTAGCTCAGAAGCTACTGAAAATTGCGAAACGTCACCTAAGGCCGCAGATCAGGCGCAGGTCCAACACAGACTGGGCGCAAGGACATGTCTGCTACTGAATAGGTACCTTTCTGCTGAGCTAATACATCTTTTCTGAAAGGACACATTAAAGGATATACATAATATATTCCTCAGGTATAGATATGATTTTTGACAGCAAAAACACTCTTCTTCTATACAAAAACTCTGTGTGATCATTAAGCTACTGTGTGAGTTCGAAGAATCCAACAATTTGAGGTACTGCTATTGTTCGGATCGAAAGCCATTTTATCCTGGGAGAAAGATTCCATAACCTCGGGTACAGTGAGGGGAATTATTCCTTAAGGACACTCCGTGAATTCGGGGGACTTGACTTTACATTTCTATTTCATCTCATTTCTGAAATCTAACATACTTCTTGGATAGATTATACATAATCTTATGTTGAAATTGTTAAGGAACTTCATAAGTGTTCTTGTCTTTGACTTGAACTTGTGTTGAAGTTGTTGTTGCATATATACAGATTCTTATACCCAAAAATGTTGAAAATAACAATCTTAAGGAATAAATAATCTTTTGGAATCTATATTGCTTGTTTTCTGGAGATTAAAACTTTAAGTTTTCTACTCCATTTGAACTTAACAAGTGATTTGAAGACATAAAATCTTCATCACAAGTTAAAGATCACTCGGTTGACGATTGAAAGTCATAAAAACTTCATCATTAAACTAGAAATAAGAAGTGTTTAAAGTTGCTGCAACTTTTTAATAAGTATTTTGATATACTAAAGGTACTGTTTTGTTGTGACAGAAAAATGACTAACGATAGTCTAGTGCAAGACGCCGCAACGACTGTGGGGGAAACTAGTATTACCACAACAAATTCCACAAATGCTCCATCGGCGATGGCACCAGCGAAAAAACCTGAAAAGTTTGCGGGTATTGACTTCAAGAGGTGGCAGCAGAAAATATTCTTCTACCTCCCCACTCTGTCTTTAAAGATTCACGTTTGAGGAAGCTCCGGAGGTGCCCGAGGAAACCTCTGAACAAGAGCACTTCGTGATTGTGGAGGCTTGAAAACACTCAGATTTTCTTTGCAGGAATTACATCTTTAGTGGTTTTCAAGATGACTTTTATAATGTGTATAGCAGAACAAAGACTGCAAAAGAGTTATGGGGAGTGTTAGAACAGAAGTACAAGACAGAAAATGCCGGAACTAAAAAGTTCTTCATTGCGAGATTCCTGGAGTACAAAATGATGACAACAAATCTATTATTTTTCAAGTGTAGGAACTGCAACTGATCATCCATGATCTCCTTGAGGAAGGTATGATATTAACAAATACTTTTGTTGAACAGTTTAAACATGTTCTTAGTATTCACATAACCTTTGTTGTAGGTTTAATTGTGAATGAAGTGTTTCAAGTAGAAGCAATAATAGAGAAGCTACCACCTATGTGGAAAGACTTCAAGAACTATTTGAAACACAAACACAAGGAGATGTCAGTCGAAGACCTGATTATACGACTACACATTGAAGAAGATAATAAGGCTTTGAAAGGAAGGTCAAGAGGCAATTCTGCAATGAATGGAGCAAACATTGTAGAAGATGACCAAAATAACTCTAAAAAGCGAAAAAAGCTAGAAATGAAAGCAATCAACCCAAGAAGAAATTCAAGAAAAAGTGCTTCAACTGTGACAATATTGGCCACAAGTCTACGGATTATCAAACCCCAAATAAAGGAAAAAAGAAAGACCAAGCAAATCTGGCTGTCTAAGAAAGAAATGGATGATCTGTGTGCTATGCTTTTCGAATGCAACTTGATGGGAAATCCTCGAGAATGGTGGATAGATTCTGGTGCCACCCGCCATGTTTGTGCTAATAAGGAGTTATTTTCAACGTTTGCTCCAGCTCAAGTAGAAGAAAAGATCTACATGGCAAACTCCGCTACTGCAAAAGTAGAAGGAAAAGGAAAAGTGTGCTTGAAGATGACTTCTGGCAAAGTGTTGACACTTAACAATGTCTTGTATGTTCCGAAGTTAAGGAAGAACTTGATTTCTGTTTCACTTCTAGACAAAAATGGATACAAATGTGTATTTATTTCGAAAAAATTATACTTAGTAAAGGAGAAGTGTGTATAAAAAGGTTACCATAATTAGCGCCTATTCAAAATGAATGTAATGAATGTTGAAATCAATAAAAGTTCAAATTCTTCTTACTTGATTGAGTCTTATGATTTGTGGCATGAACAATTAGGCCATGTTAATTACAAAACGTTACAAAAAATGATTAACTTAGAAGTTTTGCCAAACTTTGAGTGCAATAAATCAAAGTGTCAAACTTGCGTGGAATCAAAGTTTCCATTGAAAGGAATTCTGATCCCTTAGACTTAATCCATACTGACATTTTTGATATGAAGTCAACACCATCACGTGGTGGAAAAAAGTATTTCATAACTTTTATTAACGATTGCATTAGATATTGTTATGTCTACTTGCTAAATAGTAATGCTGAAGTAATAGATGCCTTAGGCAATACAAAACTGAAGTAGAAAATCAGTTAGAGAAAAATATAAAAATGATAAGAAGTGATCGGGGCAGAGAATATGAATCTCCCTTCGCCGAAATATGTGTAGAGAATGAAATCGTACATCAAACTACAGGCCCGTATTCACCTCAATCTAATGGAATTGCGAAAATAAAAAACCAAACTTTAAAGGAAATTACGAATGTCTTACTTATAAGTTCCGGTTTACCGCAAAACTTGTGGGGGGAGGCTATCCTTACAGCCAATCATATACTCAATAGAGTTCCTCATAGTAAGACACAATCAATTCCTTATGAAAAATGGAAAGAACGGAAATCCAACTTGAAATATTTCAAAGTGTGAGGGTGTCTAGCAAAGGTCCAAGTTCTTATGCCTAAAAAGGTTAAGATAGGATCTAAGACGGTGGATTGCGTGTTCATAGGATATGCTAAAAGAAGTAAAGAATATTGGTTTTTGGTTCATAAATTTGAACATCTGGATATAAATGAAAATACGGTAAATGAATCAGAAAATATTGAATTCTTTGACTACATTTATCCGTATAAAACTAGACATGAACAGTCTAATGGGGGGTCTAAACAACCTCGAGATGATCCAAGTGAGAATGTGCATAATGATGAGAATCCAAGACGTAGTACACACCAAAGAACGTCAACTTCATTTGGATCGAATTTTGTAACATTTCCCTTAGAAAATGAGCCTCAAACATTTAAGGAAGTGATGTCATCTTCGGACTCATTCTTTTGGAAAGAGGCAGTCGATAATGAGGTTGATTTAATCTTTAGCAACCATACGTGGGATTTGGTTGATCTTCCTCCAGGAAATAAATCATTAGGATCTAAATGGATCTTTAAAAGGAAAATAAAAGCGGATGGTACTATTGATAAATACTAGGCAAGACTTGTAGTAAAAGGCTTTAAACAAAAAGAAAGCCTTGTTTACTTTGATACATACTTGCCGGTAATAAGGATAACGTCAATTTGAATGTTGATTTCCTTAGCGATGGTATATGGTCTTGAAATCCATCAAATGGATGTGAAAATTGCATTCCTAAATGGAGAATTGGAGGAAGAAATTTACATGGAACAGCCTGAGGATTTTGTGGTTCCAGGAAAAGAAAATAAGGTGTGTAAACTTGTTAAGTCACTTTATGGACTAAAACAAGTACCTAAACAATGACATGCAAAGTTTGACCAAACCATGTTGTCAAACGGATTCAAGATTAATGAATATGACAAATGTGTTTATATTAAAGACACTCCGAATCACCAAGTCATTGTGTGTTTATATATGGATGATATGTTGATCATTAGTAGAGACATTTCAGACATAAATGCAATGAAACGAATGCTTGGGAGCAAGTTTGATATGAAAGACCTTAGAGTTGCGGATGTGATCTTAGAAATAAGAATCTATAGAACTCCACAAGGGTTGGTATTATCACAGTCTCATTACATTAAAAAGGTACTTGACAAATTCAAGTATATGAAATTTGGTATTGCCAAGACTCCATTGGATGTGAGCTTTGCACTTCCAAAGAATAAAGGTAAAAATGACTCACAATTAGAGTACGTAAGAGTATTGGTATGTTTAATGTATATAATGAATTGTACACAACCAGACATAACATGCGCTATTAGTAAGTTGAGTCGGTACACGAGTAATTCCAACAAAACTCATTGGATGGCAATGAAAAGAGTTTTGGGGTATCTTAAATACACTCAAGACTATGCTTTGCATTATAATAAATATCCTGCGGTAGTTGAAGGATATAGTAATTCAAATTGGATCACCAGCTCTCGAATGAAGTAAAATCCACAAGTGGATATATATTTACTATCGGTAGAGGAGTGGTCTCTTGGAAGTCATCCAAACAGAATTGTATTGCTCGCTCTACAATGGAATCTGAATTTATCGCATTGGATAAAACTGGTGAAGAAGCAGAATGGCTACGGAATTTCTTGGAAGATATTCCTTATTGGCCCAAACCAGTGGCACCAGTATGTATACACTGTGATAACCAAGCAGCGATAGGTAGGACAGAGAGCATGATGTATAATAGTAAATCTCATCACATAAGAAGAATACATAATACTGTTAGAGAACTTCTCTCTAGTGGAATTATCACTATTGACTATGTGAAATCAAAGGATAATGTGTCAGATTTACTTACAAAAGGCCTATCTAGAGAACGAGTTAAGAGGACATCCAAGGAAATGAGTTTAAGGCCTAGGACAAGTAAGCATGACGGTAACTCTACCTAGCAGACTGGAGATCCCAAGAGCCAGGTTCAAGAAGATCAAATAAAGTTGTGTCTGACAGGTTCAACATTGTCAATATACCAAATCATTCTCATGATATAGACAATGTTTAGTAAACAAGGATAAGACTTAAGGTGAAAAGTCTTTTAATGATTATCTAAATTTTGATAGATTTGACCAAATCGTTTAATCTATAGGATTGAACGTTTAGAAATCACCTATGTCAGGGCGAAGTGGAAACCACTTCAAGGAGAATGTTAGTAAAGGCCTATTCTCTAAACTCTCATAAAACTGAGACGTGTTCATGGCTAAAAATAACAAAACCATGAGAATTATAAACAGTAAAAGGCTGATTGTGTGACATATATTGTCTAGGTGTACATCAAAGTTCGACGGTTTAAAGATATCAAATCTACCAATTGACCGAGTGCGTCCGATGCATGTTTACTACGAAAAGTTCAAAGGGAAACCTGCTTATCTAGATGCAATCAGTCTTTGCTAAATGATCACATGCTTGTCCATATCTTTCTTCAAAATATAGCCATTCCCCACTCATATGGGGGATTGTTGGGTTCAATGTGTGTGTATGAATGAAAAATGAAGGAAAAAATAGTGGAGGGAAAAGAGTCATCAAATTGGAACGTGTACTCTTATTTTGGAAAGTTCACAAATTCTCCCACATTGGTGGGAAAAGAAAAATTTATAGTTTTTATAATAAAGAACACTTACTCCACATGGATAGTGAGGCAAGAACAAGGTGGTGCCTCGCGTCGTCGTCGTCGTCGCTTGCTCGGCTCGGCTTCGGATTCGGATTCAGATTTGGATCGATGAGATCTATATCTTTTTAGATGAATTTTATTTGAAACTTGTTTTATAAGTGAAATTTTAATCCAAAAATTTGATAGAATTATTTTTCTCCAAGTGCGGGCGCATTTTTGACGCCATGCAAACGCATATGCAACGCATCACGAAGGGATGCGACCCTTCGAGGGAAAAGGCACACTGTTTTGCACTGTAGGGTGACCTGCGGGCGCAGATGCAGCTAGGATAGGCGACCTATGGGAGCAGAAGCTACTGGAAATTGCAAAACGTCACCTGCGGCCACAGATCAGGCGCAGGTCTAGCATAGACTGCGCACAGGGACGTGACTACTACTGAATAGGTGCCTTTCTGTTGAACTAATGCATCCTTTCTGAAAGAACACATTAAAGACTATAAATACTTGATATATTCCTCAGGTATAGATATGATTTTTGACAGCAAAAACACTCTTCTTCTATACAAAAACTCTGTGTGATCATTAAGCTGTTGTGTGAGTTCGAAGAATCCAACAATTTGAGGTACTACTATTGTTCGGATCGAAAGCCATTTTATCCTGGGAGAAAGATTCCATAACCTCGGGTACAGTGAGGGGAATTATTCTTTAAGGACACTCCGTGAGGTTGAGGGACTTGGCTTTACATTTCTATTTCATCTCATTTCTGAAATCTAACATACTTCTTGGATAGATTATTCATAATCTTGTGTTGAAGGTGTTAAGGAACTTCATAAGTGTTCTTGTCTTTGAATTGAACTTGTGTTGAAGTTGTTGCATATATACAGATTCTTGTACCCGAAAACGATAAAAATGACAAACCTAACAATTCGAACAAATAAAACATCGTTATGGAGAGATTTGACTGTATTACCTGCCGGTTAGTAGCTCGAGGATGAGGATACCGAGGCTCCAGACATCAGTTTTCCTTGTCAGACGTTCATTTTGCATGTACTCAGGTGATTTATAGGCTACCATGAACTGTTTGGCATGGTCCTTGTTTATCACTGGGACAAGGGCGTAGTCTGCTACTAGTGGCTCAAAGTTGTGGTCTAGAAGAACATTCGACGATTTAAGATGCCCATGTGGGAGTGTTAGTGTTGGTAGCTCCCTGTAGAGGTAAGCCAAACCCCTTGCTACTCCTTTTATGATCTTCAAACGAGTTGGCCAGCCAAGACATGGTTGGTTAGGACTTCTTTTGCCTGATATACAAGATTCAAAATAGGTTCAAAATCAAGAGAAATCTATGAGTGAGCTTACCTTGTATGCACTCACAATATATATATACACACACATACATACAATTGACATTAAATATAAGTGACTTGATAGTGTGACAGTTCTTTTATTTTAAATGCTCCAATTGCTTCGTATAAATAGGGAATGATATATATCATGCTTGATTTGAGTGGTAAAAATTTGTTTGCACATGATGTGTATATCGAATGAATAAATGTAAAACATGTTTTTTATACACACATTTATCACTTTACTATAATTGACATGTATTATTTAGTTCACTTTAAATTATTTAGTTTGACATAAACATGAAGTGCGAGTAAGTTTTTAACTCTGAAATTATTAACTTACCATGTAAATGACTTGCCAAGCTGCCATTATCAACATAATCAGTGACCAAAAGCTTTTCTTCCTTTCTATAATAGAAAGCCACAAGAGGAAGGACATTAGGATGTGACAACTTTCCAAGTCTCCTCATATGTTCATGAAAATCTTCTTTCCCCACATTATTCATTTGTCTAAATCTCCTCACAACAATAGGTTTTCCAATAGGAAGGTCAGCTTTATAAGAAGAACCAAAGCTTCCACTTCCCAAAACCTCAGCTGGTGCTCTAAGAAGATCTTCCAAATCAAATTTTTCTCTGTCCCTTCTCACAAAATACAATTTACCCTTGTCACTTCTTGTGTACTTGTCTGCTTTCTCAGGTTTATTTGGGAAATTATTATTTTCTGAGGGTTTTTCGTTGAGATTTTGAACTGATGATTTTTCATATTGTGTTGTTTTTTTCCTTTGCTTGTGGAAAAGGAAGAGTGCAAAAATGATAATGGCTAATATGACTAATCCTCCAATGGCTGCTAGGATTATGGTCAGTACTGGGATTCCTTTCTTCTTCTTCTTTGGTGGCGGACATGGTGGCATTGGCTTACCACATAGGTCCAAATTTCCTGTTTTATTCACACAAAATTAAAAGTATTGTATGCTTAATTTTAAATTTAGCAACTACTAATACTTTACTAACAGCATTCAAAGAAAAGTAACTCCCAGAAAAAAGAAAGTTACATATGTCCAATCTCTATAGCACGATTGAGGTTCACAAATTTAAATGTAAGAATATTTGTTGAAAATCACAAGCGCGATTGTGACCACCAATACACTACGATACCATAGTCATAGTTCAATAAGGATATAACTTATATCATTTTAAAACACAATAAATTCCTACATAAACAATGTTATGTTAACTGATTATAGTAGGATTATTTCTGCATTTTTTAGATTGCTAAACTCAATATTTATATTACAAAAATTATTTAATGTATAAATAATCTATTCAAAATGTAATTAAAAAAAATTGTGATTCAAAACTCATAAATTGAAAATCGAATCTAAATTTAGATCCTTCTAGCTGAGCTGACAAAAGTGTTATTCATTATCTCAAATAAGTTGAACCCATTAGATTATATGCAGTAACTAAATTGCTGAATTAAAAATATAGTTTGCGTGGGGGCATATATATGTGAATAATGAAATTGCCACGTCTACCTAAAGAAATATGTTAATAAAATAGATTATAAAAATAATTATGATTATATTTGAGGATAAGAGATAGCTCAGATATCAATAATGGACTTCACCTACTTAATTGTCAGGACGTGCTCCCCATGTAGTGATAATATCCATTCCTGCTGGGATCCTTGTAGATCAATCTAATTGACAGGGTATCTTCATTTTTTTGTGACTTTTATTTCTATATTTTAATGTCTAATTGCATACTATTCTTTTGGTAGTTTGGACGAGGTCTCTGTGATTCCCCAACTCATAATTAGGACACGTGTATGCATGCCAATTTTATAGAATTACTGGAGTGATGTTATTCAGCATTTTATGTCAAGTTAAGTTGGTCATAATAGTAATTTCATTATTCCACTTATGTGATGCTGTTTGATTGATCACATAGTTTAATAAATAAATAAGATTTTTTTTTAAATTTTAAATAAAATATAAATACTTGTGTGATTCTAAATTTATTCCATTAAGAATAAAAGAAAAAAATTAAATTAAATTAAATTATTGCTAATATATACTGAAATCATTATTCTTTTGAAATATGCTGAAGCAGAAACTATTATGTTAATATTTGAGGGAGCAGTAAATCTTGCAAAACTGATGACTTTAGCACGGAAAATATTATGTTAATATTTTTCCTTGGCATTATTGTTAGCTTAGAAATATTTTTTAAAAAGCTATAGTGCTAAATACTAATTTAGAAAGTAAATAACTATTTGCCTACTGCTTAATTTTTGTTTTACTGAAAGTTGTTCCCCGCCCAAATAGCAAACTTGGCTTGATGAGTGCAGACAAAGAAGCGGAAGCAAGAAAATCAATTATCTCTTTTTTATCCTTCTACTTAAAATTAAAGAATAATGAGAAGCGTTTTTGCTACTAAAAAAGTGAATGGCTAACACAAAGGTTTAAGACTTAGCTGAGTGTTAGTGAAGCTAAATTCTCATAGTGAAACGCTTCGAGTTAGCAACTCATTCTCCATAAAGATCACAAACAGAAAAAAATTAGTAACACGATAAGAAATGATAATATTTAGCACTTGGAACTAGACCAATTACTTTGAACTAGATAAGACGGGATTGCTGGTTATTAAACATTCTCTGTCTCTAGCTAATTTTAAGGCTGTGGTTTGAATCATAAAGAAAACAAAAAAAAGTGAAAACTTGTAGGAAGAGGTTAAAAAAAATTATAATTTAAACATTATTTATTTAAAATCTAGATTAAATTAAATCAAAGTTCCATGTAGATAACAACTCTTCCTTTTGTAATAAGTTCGACATAGCGTGAATGTAAACGAGTTTAAAGTAACTAATATGTTCACCGAGACCGCATAAATATAATTTTACAGCATTAAGTCACCTCTATTATATTCATGTAAGCATTATTTTAATATAAAAAGCGAATTATCGATACTTATTCTTTTTCAAAATAAATTAAGATAATTATTTGTTACAACATATAAATATAAATTGATGATATAAAGTTATATTTATTGTTGGTGAAAATTAGTTAAAACTTAATAAAAACTAGTCATATATGTACTAGGCCGGTTTGGAGACTGAATAACTTGAAAAAGAAACAGATACATCTTAGTGTTCAAATTTCTATCAAGGTAAAATTACTTAGTAGTAATATTTTCACATTTGTTTAAGTTGTTAGAAATAAAATTGTCCAGTACTTATGTTGGCAGCTTATATCGCATAAAATTATTAGTTAAGATACACTCAAGTTAGTCTGAACACTAGGCAGAATTATTTTTAAAAAGATTTACAACCTTACATTTCTTAAGAGATTAAACACTAACCTGAAAAGGAGCTTGCACTTTGGGTGCTTAATTGAGATGGTATAGGACCTTCAAGTCTATTATTTGCAACATTTAATTGGAAATCCTGCTGACCAAATGCAGGTATACTACCATCAAACTGATTATCTTGTAGCTGCAACTCAACAAGCTTTGGAATTCCCAATAACGACGTGGGAATCTTCCCTCTAAACTCATTATTCGCCATTAAAATTCTCCTTATTGACTTCATTCCAGCAAAAGCATCATCTGGCACCTCACCAGAAAATCGATTATTCGACAAAAATACACCTCGTAATCGACCTCCTATTTTCTTCACGTCTGGAAATGGACCTTCAAAATTATTATTCATAACACTTATTGTACGTAAAGAAGTCAACTCAGAGAGCGTGTCCATGTCGAGATACCCCGATAATCGCATGGATTCGAGACGAAGACCGATCAATTTTCCATTGGAGCAGAGTACTCCATTCCAATTTGAAATGTTGACGTTGCAAAGCTGCACAGATGGATCCCAGTTGCCAAGTGATGAAGTGGCGTTTTTGAGGGATGACTTGAATTTAAGGAGGAGAGTTGAGTCAGGCTCTTGACCGTAACACAATGTTATCAAACAAGTTAATGTGATCGTTAGGAGAATGTTGTTGATCACCATGTATCGATGGTTTCTTGTTGAACAAGCCATCATTTGGAGGTGATTTTTCTTCTGATATGAATAGACAAACGTCAATCAAACTGAATTTGGTCTTGTGTTTTTTCCAATTTGGGAAAAAGAAGGTGTTGGTGGTGGTGTTGATCGAACTCAAGTTTTGTGTACGTATTTTGATAAATTATTCGGACATCACTATGATTTTGTTGTTGTATGACATGTACATCGCTAGGCCAGAGGATACAAAACAAATGGGGTGGTGGGATTGACAAAGTCCACTAAATCATTAGCTGTTTAAGCCGGCTGTTTTAGTATAAATTTTTTGCCATTTTCCTGTATCCTGTTCCGACGGTTTGTCTAATTGGTTGGGGGTTGACTAATGGGATGGGGGCGCGGGGAAATTTTGGGAGGTTTTCTCGTGTGCTATTTGTATTGGGGCTCGATTGAATTCGAATTCGTATGTTGTAGAGTTTATTTTTTCCAGCAATTTTTTTTTTCATTTTCGAAACTCGAATTAAATGTGGAAGGATTCTAATCATCCACCAAGATTCATGTTGGTGGAAAAATATTCTCTCATGCTCTGATTCGCTGATCTCTCTTGTTAAAGAATTAGAAACCTTTTTCTTCAAAAAAATTAAAGATCTTTCAACATATTGCAAAAACAATAGTATCAGACAAGCAAAGATGCATTTATTGATTGTTTCTTTTTACTATTTGGATTTAATTTCTATCGAAGCAATATAAATAATTTTTTGCACGATCCATGAAATTTAACATGTTAAAAGGTCACATGTGTTATTATCTGAGTTACTAGTTTTACTTGGTATGAATAGTTTTATCACTTGAAGAGTTGCAGTGGATTGCTCCTCAATTCTGGGACCAGTTCCCATATGAACTCTCACAACAGGAACTAGGAGAGATATTAACAGTAAAGTGCAAGAAGAAAGTAAAATAGCAGATACGAAAATTTTTACGTGGAAACTCCTTGCTTAACGAAGAAAAACCACGACCTGCCTCTAGGATTTCTAAGCTCCACTATATCCAAGCAACTTCTTAAATACAGACTCCAAACTTCAGGATTAAGCTCTTAATTTTTACTCTCCTAGTAATAACTCTATTATAAGGAAACATAAGCAGTAACTCTACTTCTTCACCCTCCAGCTAACTCTAACTGGACACAACAAGCTAACTCTAGCTTGAGAATCACCTAACTATAGATGATTACAAAGGAAAGAAGTTTACACCACACCACCTACTGACAATCATATGCAAACGTAGGCAAACATTTAAGAGCACATTACAAAGACTCAAATACAACAAGGAAATAAAAATAAACTAGGTGAGCTATCAGTTCCCTATTGCAAAAGAAGTCTTTGATTCACAACTTTTGAGAGATATTTAGTTGTAAGAATATGGAAGTGTTAATTTTCTTATTGAAGAAGATGAGCATTGTATACTATGCCACAAGAAAACCTAAGAGTGATCCCATTGGCTGAGGCAAAAAGGTGGCAACATCTTTTCACCTACTTTTGTACTTGCGCTAGCTGTGACAGTTGACTGTGATAGTGACAGGTGAGACAAACCTATTCCCTAAGTGGTAACAACTTTGTCATCACATAATCTCCAAGAAATAGGTCCCAAAATACAATTTGTCAATCATCAAAACTAAGGACTTAAAAATTTTCCCTCTTTTAATGATGAAAAACTCATGCAAGCATTCAACATCTTCAAACAACCACACAATATTTGTCACCTTATTCCCTCTGAGTATGAGCATCATGGATCACCATGTTCCCCTTGAGTATGAGAACCCCTATCACTGCTATCTTCATTTACTATCACCCTTGTCTTCATTCACTATCACCAATCACATCATGCATTACACCCCAGCTACATACATAAACACATGCAAGCTACATCTCAAAATTTTTCCCTTTTGGCATTATCAAAGAGGTTAAGTAGTTTACCAAGCATAGACAAGCATACATGTTAATTTATGGATATTGAGGCTACACTAACATGGACAACGAGTATTAGATAGAAGTAGAGGAAGGGATAACACAAAAGAAAAGCATTGAAATATCAATTTAAACTAGTATCAAAAATTATTCAAATCATTGCAAATTTGATTCTCAAAATTCGCTCCAATGTAAAATTATGGTGACACTAGTTCCTTCAAAGATGATTGCAAAAATTTTAGCTTGAATTAAATCATGGTTGCATTTATCCCTGAATTGATTGTTTGAGATAGGTAAGAATGAAAAGATGTTGGATAGCAACATGTGCAAAGGATTTTGAGAGAAAAGGGGATTGTTGAATTTTTAAGACTGCTCTAGTATCGGATTAAGACGGAATTGAGAGATGACACTAAGAATTATAGAAATGAAAAATTGAGTTAAGTTGAGTCAAGTTTCTTCGCCAGAATCTTTGACGTAGCTAGGTATGATTGACATTTCACTAGTTGGCCCGAGTTTACTGCTAAGAGGGTAGGTCCACGTTGTAGTATGTTGTTCTGCAAAATAGATAAAAAGGGTGAAAAGTACTTGCTACTAAAAAATTATAAACTAAAATTGTAATATAAAGAGTAGAGTTTAGATATTCAAACTAGTACTGTGATCTCCCTTTATGGAGGCCTCTGACTGGCAGGGCAATGACTGAAATATAAATAGCATTCGTCGGCTGAGTGGTTGTTGTAGAATAAAGTCATTCGACTGGAGAGAAATTGAAGAATAAGCCATCCAACTGGCGGAAAATTGTTGAAGAATAAAATCCATTTGACTGACGGGCAGTGGTTGAAGAGTAGAGCCCCCGATTGGCGGGGTGATTACTTAAAAGTAACAACCTCGTCCTAGCAAGGTAACCTTCGATCTGAACTAGAAGATGGTATTGCTATTGGGATTTGATGTTACTATGATAGTGGCTTTCTTACTGCCACTATGGTGGATTTAGATATATTTACTGTGATAGTAGGCTTTCTGGGTGCTTGCTATGGCTCGATTCTCTGATTGGTAAGCTGTGCTTTATTTACTGAAATACGATTCTCTGATATAGCAGAGCGTTATTTTGCTTATATACATTCTTTAATTTGCATCGGGGTGTTCCCCTTGCTGGTGCACAACTTTTGATATGGAGAAAAGTCGTATTGCTCATTCGCATCCTCTGATATGGCTGAGAGCCGCTTTGCTTGCCTATGTACAATCTTTGAAATATGGAATTCGACTTTGTTTATTGATGTACAGTTCTCAAAATATAAAATCTTGATTTTGTTTGCTTATGTACAGTCTTTGAAATGCGAAATTTGACTTTGTTTGCTTATGTACATTCCTTGGTATGCGAGAGCTTGACTTTATTTAAATTAGACGTCATTCTCCAATTGACCGAGTTATTCGATGCAATTAGACGGTGATTCTTTAATTAGAAAAGTTATTCAATGCAGTTAGGTGATTGGATCCGAGTGGTGGAGTTTATTGAAAGAACTAAAATAGCCTAATTTTTCTATGAGGATCCTCTGTCTTCAATATCTTATTCGGATCTTGGATGTTCCTGCAAAAGAATTCAAATGAAATTCTTAGAGCTGGTGAGGATTAGTATAAATATATGTGAAGAGAATAAAGTAGGGAAAGAATATTTTGGCTCATGTCGTGGTGATAAGCTACATGATGTCTCTGATCCTGTTCCAAAAGCTTGACTTGATCGTCCTTTCCAATTCCTGTTTTCTTGTGCTCAATGAAAAATTCTTAGTTGGAAGGGGGTGTTGATTTGTGTTGACTTAGGGATCCTGGCTTTGTCTATGGAATCCTCCAACACCCCATCGGTTGCTCGATCATTTCCAAATCAGGAGTCTTGGTAGGTGGGAGGGTAGGAAAATATTTTGAAAAATATATGTATATACATTTTATCAAATATATTACATATATATTAAGCATATATAGTAATCCTTCATCATTTTAAAATTATAAAAAAGGGTCTGAAATCCGTTAAGCCTTTATTTATTGATCATGACCCACGTAATTTTATCCTTCGGGGGGAGATCCTCAGACTTTGTCAATGATTTTAGCGGCGAGATTGCTTATATTCTAGGGATATACTGTGAGCAAAAGGGGATTTTTCTAAAGGTAAGATCGAACCTTTCAGGTTGCCTACGTATCCTTGAAATAGAAATCATGTCTGTACGTAGTTCAAGGGTAGAGAAGGAAATATAAAATGCAACGACCGATTCTGACTCAGATTGCCTACGTATCCAAGTGAAATCAGGTCATGATGTTGTTCAAATACAATGGGATAAATAAAAATATGGGATGCAATGACTGAGCCTGACTCAGGCTACCTATGTATCCAAGCGGAATCAGGTCATGATGTAGTTCAATACAAGGAGGTACAATAGAATAATGCAGTGACCGGGCCTGACTTAAGCATCCTACATATCTAAGTGGAATCCGTTCAGGCCTTAGTTCATTACAATGAAAGAGTAATTATATGAAGGGACCGAATCTAAAGAGGATTGCCTATGTTCCCGCCATAGAAAGTCAGGTCGAGCGTAGTTCTGAATACATAAAGGGATGATGTTTTTGGGTTTTCCTAAGGGAAACTAGACTCAATGTGGGTTGTATACGTATCCCACCTTGGGAAGTTAGGCTAATACATAGTTCTTTTACATTAGATAAAAATGCAAATGTACAAGTAAATAACAACTAGTCCTAATGTCTTCAAATATAGTACTTCTTGATGGCGTCTGAATTGATTGGATTCGTGGTTGCTAGTAGTCTATCTCTGCAAGGATTACTACTCCTCTTGAAAGTACTTGGTGAACTATGTAGGGGCCTTGCCTATTCGGTGAAAATTTCACTTTGGATTCATATTGGTGACGAAATATTGTCCTCAATACCAATTGTCCTAGTGTGAATCGACGAGGCTCAACTTTCTTGTTGAACACCTTGATAATTCTATATTAATAGTATTGACCATAAAAGACTGCATCCAATATCTTCTCATAAATAAGCATTGGTTTCTTGATCCTTCTACGAATCTACTCAGTGTTATCTAGACCAACCTCCTGAATTATCTTCAATGAAGGTATCTCGACTTCTGCAGGTATCACTACTTCCGAACTGTAAACCAGCATGTAGGTTTTAGCCTCCTATATTTATGTTTTAATAATGAAAAACTAATAAGTGAACTTTACAGGATATTAAATATCCTTAATGATGGAAGGAGATCTCACACAAAGGACATTGAAGATCTCAATCATGGAGGATATCCGTACAAGGCAAGGAATATTCTCTCAAAGGATATTGTGCTAAATATGTAGCCACATCAAAGATGTTGAAGATCCCTAATGATAGAAGGATATATCACATAAAGGACATTGAAGATCTCAAATCATGGGAGGATATCTCACACAAGGCAGGAAATATTCTCTCAAACATCATGCTAATTATGGAGCCACATCAAAAGTAGGATATCGCTTGACAAGGCAACAAAAATTATATCAACTGAAGATTCCAATAGACAGGGCAATTGGACGCTCCTCACAACAAGATCAAAAGAGAAGTAAGATCTCACACTTTACATGGACATATCTGATATGGATATGTATAGATGTTAGAAAGGAAAATCATACCAAGTATGGACATACCATATGGTGAAAACTCCCTCAATTAAGGAATTAATTCAAATCCTTGATTAAGAAGAAATCTCTTGGGTTTTCTTATGAAGAATAGCAGCTGAACACAGTAAAAGAAGATGACAAAAGGAAGACACGAGTTATGGAACTTCAAGGAGAAAAACCAAAGTGTCTCTTTCTTAGTCTCACAAGGCTTTGTAACTTTAGTTTATAATTGTTATACAAAGAGTAGCATAGATTCAACTTTGTAACATCAACTAAAGTTGTGTCACAAGATTTGAAGACCAAAATAAGTCTTCAGAACTTATTTCCTATCATTGTACTTGAGCCCGGCATTGAACGATCTAAGGAAACTTTGAAATCCAAGGGTACTGGAAGTATGCACCACATTGGTGTTCCGAACCAGGATAAATCTTTTTTTATTACTTTACATTTTATTATTTACGTGCTTAATTGTTTAAATCAAATTTGTTTGTGAAGTGCACTAATCTGCAGACGAGTCGATTGTGAGGAGTCAATAGTCAACACACAAAAGAAAAATTCAATTTACCCCCCTCTTAAATTTCAATTTTAGCATTGCTTAACCGTAAGAGAGCAAAGATCAAATGGCCAATTATCAAATTCCTGGTGCTCTCCTTCAGGATGATCACTCCTCCATAAGACCATCATACTTTAATGGACAATATTACTCTTACTGGAAGAACAAGTTCAGAATCTTTGTCCAATCAAATGACTTTCAAGACTGGGTTGTCATCAAGAAGGGTCCAAAGATGATTCCAGGACTCAAGGAGAAGTCAAAGGACAAAGATAAAGAATCTATCAGTTCTGACATAGAGGACGTAGAAAGCTTCGAGGTCACCAAAGAACAGAAAGAGGTAATTCATACTAATGCATGTGATATAAGTTTACCTTTATGTGCAGTTAGTGGGGAAGAATACGACAATATATCAACTTGTGAAACCATAACAAAAATGTGGGAAAAATTGAAGGTAACCTATGAAGTAACCTCCAAAGTCAAGAAGTCAAAGATTTCTTTCCTGGTCAATGAATATGAATTGTTCAAGATAGAAGAGAATGAGAACATTGAAACAATGTTTGCTAGATTCAGTAAGATCGTGTGAGAACTGAAATCACTGGGGATGATCTATCCACACACTTTGCAAATCCAAAAACTGGTCCGAAGTCTCCCAAAGATTTGGGAAACCAAGGTTGCCATTCTGAAAGATGGAGATCTACACAACATGACATATAACGATCTACGAGGTAACCTCATTACATTGAATGCAATTATATAAACTAGTAGCCTTCAATGCTACTCCAACTGAAGAAGAAGACATTTTGAAAGATGCTAATAGAGAAAGAATGGCCCTCATTATCGTAGAGTAAGAAAGATCATGAGAAAGAGACAACAAAGATCCCAAGGAGCCAAAAATAATGACTCCACTAGAAACGATGATCACTTATACTACTGTGGAAGGCCTGGCCACTTCAAACAAAACTGACCTGAACTAAAAAGAACATCCAGGAAGAATCAAAATTTTGGAGCCTGTGATGAAGATAAAACTGAATAAGAAATAAAAGCTATCAATTTGTGCTTCATGGCAACGGGTGAATCCAACGAGGTAAGACTACACGATTGTCTAAATTATAATACTCTTGAATCTAATTTAGATAGAATAACTTACAAACTTCAAAAAGTTATAGATGAATATAACAAGCTCACTCGAGAAAAGAAAAGCTGCAAAGCTCGATTTAAACAAAAACTCAAAGAGGAATAAAGAGGTATCAAATAGAAATTAAAGCATGTCAAATCGAAGTTGACTTACTTCATAAAGAGCTTAATTATGTAAAAATAAAATTAAACAGTATCAAGAGATCACCAACTCACAGTTTTGTGAGATCAAATTCTTTTAAAAATAATCCAAGTTCCTAATCAAAATTATTTAAACCAGCAAGGACCTCTTTCTCCTCTCGAGGACCTATTTATTTTATCTGTAGATAGAACGGGCACAAATCCTACAGATAGGCATAAGACTAAAAGTGTGTGGACCCAAGACCTTATTGGAAGCATAAAGCACATCTAACTCGCAAGGACCCAAGACCACTTGGATACCCAAATGAAATATATCTTTTTTTATAGGAACATGTCCGCAAAATCTATAAGAAGGGAATATGGGTCATTGATAGCAAATTTTCCAGACACATGACCAAAAAGAAAGAAAATTTTTATGCTCTAAAGAAAATAAATGAAAAATTAGTCAGATTCGATGACAATACTAGAGGTAATATCATCAGAGTCAGCTTTACTCCTCATGTGAAGTTACTGAAATATATCTAGTAGACGAACTCAAACATAACCTGCTCAGCATCAGTCAATTGTATGACTTCGAATTTGGAGCCTTCTTCAAGCCGAAAGTTTCTCAATCAAACACGACAAAAAAGACATCTCTCTCCTCAGTGAATGTGTTTATAATATTTATGTTTTAAATATTCTTGATTTTTCTACTTAATCTACCTCACTGTACAAATCAATGATATTTTATTATGGCACAGAAAGCTTGAGCATATTAGTATTCATATTGTATTTGATGAATCTAATCACCCTCCTATGACTTTGAGTATGGATAAAGAATACATAAGTGATCTACAATCTAGAGCCAATACTAGTACAACCATTGAGCCAACACAAGATAAGTTAACTATACCCCCCAAGAGTCGACTTCCACAACAAAAATAGTCAAAACAACTATTCCAAAAGAGTAAAAACACGATGCTATCTATCCAAATGAATTTATCATCGTAAATCCAAATGATAGGATGCAAACAAGAGCATCATTGAGAAAGAAAGCATCTGTTGCCCTTGTATCTCAAATTGAACCAAAAAAGTAATGAGTCCCTTAAAGATGAATTATCAGTCAAAGTAATGAAGGAAGAATTAGACCAGTTTGAAGGAAATCAAGTTTGGACTCTGGTTAAAAGACCTAAGAACTGCTCAGTAATTGGAACTATATGGGTCTACAGAAATAAATAGAATGAAGAAACATGAGAATTTTGCTAACTTAATGAAAGAAGAATCTGAAATAAGTCTTATTAAAGAGGTTATATTCTTCTTGGGATTACAAATCAAACAAACTCCCAAAGGTACCTTCATCGGTCAAGATAAGTACACAAAGGAACTCATCAAAAATTCACTATAGAAAAAGGAAAGGCCTATGGAACTTCAATGAGTCCATCCACAAGTATTGATTTAGACTTGTATGCGAAGGATGTTGATAAAAAGATGTACAGGGGAATGATTGGATCACTACTCTACTTGACCACCAATTGACCAGACATTATGTCCCGTGTAAATAAGTATGTTAGGTTCTAGTTGACTCCCAAAGAGACTTACCTGACTGTTGTCCAAAGGATCATCCGATACCTCATAGAAACTCAAGACATTGGACTGTGGTACCCTTGTTCTTCTCATTTTGATTTAATTGCATATTCAGACACTGACTCTGCAGATGATAAAAGTGATAGAAAAATTACTAGTAAATGTGTCAAATTCTTGGTGATGCCCTGATCTTATGGCATAACAAGAATCAAACTTCAATTGATTTTTCAATAACTGAAGATGAATACATTGCCGTTGGAAGTTGTGGTACTCAAATTTTACGGATTATGCATCATCTACGTGATTTTAATTTGTCCTTTGAATTTGTTACCATATTGTGTGACAATACCAGTGCTATTAGCTTATCTAAATATACTGTGGATTATTCTAGGGCCAAATACATTGATTTCAAGCATCATTTTTTGAGATCATGTAGAAAATAGTGATTTTTCATTAGCATTTATTGACTCTGAAAATCAACTGGCAGATATTTTTATAAAACCCTTGTTAGAAAAAAGATTTTGTTACCTTAGAAAAGGACTTGGTATTCTCAGCATTAATGAATTATGAGTCTTATTTTTGGACAAAAATCTCTTTTACTTGTTCCAATTTTCTCATCAGTTTTTAACCAAAAATTGGTTTTCAAAATGGGGTCATGTCCCTTGTTTTTGCTGGGTTTGTAAAATAATTTCTAACACACTATCTTCCACACTATTTGTTTTGCCTAGTACTTGTTTGTTAATACATTAAATCTCTGCTATCTGTCTACTGCTCTTTTTGCTACTCTGTGGTTGTTTTTTATTATGCCAAAAGGGGGAAAATGACAGGAACATCAAAAATACCAACAAGTTAGAGGGATCAAATTCAATGATACTCAAGAAACTTGGAACATCAAAAGTATTTACAAGTTAGGGAGAGAAACTCGACCATTGTGACAGACAGGGAAATCAACTTATGTTTATGCTTGTTTGTAATTATCAAAAAGGGGAGATTGTTAGCCTCTTATATTTATGTTTTATGTTTTAATAAAGACAAACTAATAAGTGAACTTTGCAGGATATTGAAGATCCTTAATGATGGAAGAAGATATAACACAAAGGATATTGAAGATCTCAAATCATGGAGGATATCTCACATAAGTCAAGGCATATTCTCTCAAAGAATATCATGCTAAATATGGAGCCATATCAAAGATATTGAAGATCCCTAATGATGGAAAGAGATCTTACATAAAAGGACATTTAAGATCTCAAATCATAGGAGGATATCTCATACAAGGCATGGAATATTCTCTCAAATATCGTGCTAAATATGGAGCCTCATCAAAAGTAGGATATATCTTGACAAGGCAACAAAAATCATATCAAATGAAGATCCCAATAGACAAGACAATTGGACGCACCTCACGACAAGATCAAAGAAGAAGGAAGATCTCACTCCTTACATGGACATATCTTATATGGACATGTATAGATGTGAAAAAAGAAAATCATACCAAGTATGGTCATCTCTGATATGGACATACCATTAGGTATAAAATCCCTCAATCAAGGAATCAATTCCAATCTTTGATTGAGAAGAAATCTCTTGGGTTTCCTTTTGAAGAATAGATGCCGAAGACTATAAAAGAAGAATACTGAAGAGAGACATGGGTTATGCAAATTCAAGAAGAAAAATCAAAGTGTCTCTTTCTTAGTCTCACAAGTCTTTGTAACTTTTAATTTACAATTGTTATATAAAGAGTATGATCGAGTCAACTTTCTAACATCAACTGAAGTTATGTCACAAGATCTAAAGAGCAAAATAAGTCTTTAGAACTTTTTTTCTATCATTGTACTCGAGCCCGACATTGAATGATCTAAGGAAACTTTAAAATCCAAGGGGACTGGAAGTAGGCACCACATTGGCGTTCCGAACCAAGATAAATCTTTGTGTTATTACTCTACGTACTATTATTTACGTGCTTAATTGTTTAAATCTAATATATTTATGATGTGCATTGATTTTCATATGAGTTGATTGTGAGGAGTCAGTAGTCAAATCATAGAAGAAAAATTCAATTCACCCCCTCCCCCCTTAAATATCAATAGGGAGTTTCCCCAATGGATATTCTTATTATAGTGTGATAGCTAAGTAAAGCATATGGTATTTTCTTATGCATGTCCTTGTTACCATCCCCAACTTCCTTAAGATCCTCTTAATATTCATATTTGCAGCCTCAACTGCTCTATTCATTTATGGTCGATATGCCGTGGAATTTGGATGAGCAGTCTTAAACCTTTCACAGATCTCTCACATAAGGTCTCTATTGAAATTGGACATGTTATATATTATGATAGACTCCAGAATCCCAAATTAATAAACTAAGTTATTACAGATGAAATCTTCCACCACCTTCTTGGTTGCTGCCTTATGTGTTGAAGCTTTAACTTATTTCATGAAATGGTCGATAGCTACCTATATAAAATAGTATCCATTGGATGCATGAGGATGTATGGGCCCAATAACATCAATGGCCCAAGAAGTAAATGGCCAAGGGGAACCCATCACACTGAGCTCATATAAACTTAACATTTGTGACATTTTTGCATGTATCAGATGTTATCTTTCTATGTGGTTATCCAAAAGTATCCGACTGTTAAAATATTCTTTGCAAGAATAAAACCATTCATGTGTGGTCTGCAAGTTCCTGCATGTACCTCCATCAGCAATCTCATAGATTTTGTGGCATCAACACATTTTAGATATCCCAATTCCGGGGTCATTTGATATAGTATTTCCCCATTGAGAAAGAAGCGATTGGCTATATTCTTAAGGTCCTCTTCTGTTTGCTAGTAGCGCTCTTTGAATATTCCCCTGTTTTGAGTAACCTTTTTATATTGTAGTACTACACCTTTCTGCCGGGCTTTTTATCTATATGGAAATAGTATGTATGTTGATCATGTATCTCTACCTTGATGGGATCAAAATGGATACTGAATCATTGAAGATAATGTCGCCAAGGCATTAGCAAACTCATTTTGAATTTGAGCGACATGTTTGAACTCAATATGCGTGAAACATTTAATCAAATCCTTTACACATTGCAAATAAGAAAGGATTTTCACATTCTTAGTGGTCCATTCTCCTTACATGATGGATCAATAAATCTAAATCTCCTATCACAAAAAGCTCTCTGATGTTCATGTCTACTGTCATCCAAGCCGAGAATGCAAGCCCCATATTCTGCTATGTTATTCTTACAAAGAAACCTAATCTTAGTTGAGATCGAATAATGTTGACCTATTTTGAAACTAGAACTTCCAACTCCTTTTAAGTTTAATGCTCTATCAAAGAACATTCTCTATCCATCATACAGCTTTGACGTATCTTCTCTTATAAACAACACCTCTTCATCAAGAAAATAGGACTTGAGTGGCTTGTAATCTTGATCCACTGGATTTTTGTGAGGTGATCAACTAAAGATTGTCCTTTAATGGATTTTTGTGTCACGTACATAATATCAAACTCGCTCAACAAAATCTTTCATTTTGCTAATTTTCTAGTCGGCATTGGTTTCTAAAAGATGTACTTGAGTGGATCCATTTTTGAAATCAAGTATGTGGTATATGTGGATATGTAGTACCTCAATATTTTTGCAACCCAAGTCAATGCGCAACAGGTCTGCTCTAATAATGTATATATTGCTTCATACGGTGTGAACTTCTTACTCAGGTAGTAAATGGCTTGTTCCTTCCATTGCTTTATCCATAAAAGATAAATATAATAGCAATGGATTCCCAGGCTCTAGTGGAACCAATACTGGTGGGTTAGACCAGTACTTATTGATTTTATCGAAAGTCACTTGACATTCTTTAGTTCATCCACTGGCAGAATCTTTCTTTAATAACTTAAATATTGGTTCAAAAATTATCATGGATTGGGCTATAAATTGACTGGTGTAATTGAGTTTCCCTAAGTATCTCATTATGTCCTTTTTGGTCTTAGGAGGTGGTAAGTCTTGGATTACCTTTATCTTGGATGAATCCAACTCTATACCCCTTCTACTAATAATGAATCCCAATAATTTTTCTGTGGGAACTCTAAAGGTGCATTTAGCTAGATTTAACTTTAGGTCGTACCTTTGTAGAACCACAACCTTTCAAAGAATTTTTGGAAATCATCCAGGTGGTTCGGACTCTTTTTAGACTTTGTAACGACATCATGCACGTACACCTTAATCTCTGTGTGAATCATATCATGAAAAAGGGTAGTCATGACCTTCATGTAAGTCGCATCGACATTTTTGATTCAAGATGGCATTACTCTGTAGTATTATACTCCCCACAGAGTGATAAAGGCTATCTTCTCTACGTCATTCTCATCTATCAAGGTTTGATGATATCTCGCAAAACAATTAACAAATGACTGCAACTCATGTTTTACGCAATTATCAATGAGAATGTGAATGTTTGAGAGAGAAAAATCATCTTTTGGTCTAGACTTATTGAGATCTCGATAATCTATGCATATTCTTAGAATTTAGTCCTTGTTTGGCACTAGCACTATGTTGTCCAACCATATGGGCTAATTTTTAGCCCTCACAACGTTAGCTTCTATTTGTTTGGTCACCTCTTCCTTGATCTTTAAACTCAAATTGGGTTTGAATTTCCTCATCTTTTGTTTTACTAATAGACACGCAGTGTTAATTGGATGTCGATGTGAGATGATATCAGTGCTCTAACTAGGAATGTCATCATAAGACCAAGCAAACACATCGATGTATTGCTTGAGAAAACTTATCAATTCTTTCTTCCTTTCAACCTACAAGTGTATGCTGACTCACGTTTTCTTTACTATTTCTTCATCACCCAAATTGATGACTTCAGTTTCATCTATATTAGGATTCTTTTGACTCTCAAGTTGATCGATCTCCTGTGGTAGTTTTTCAAGCATCATGCTTTCATCTTACTCCTAATAATCTTGCTCATCGCTTATATTTTGCTCAACAAATTCATTACATGTCATAATCGTGGACAAGGATTTTTATTAATATTTGCCCTAAAAAGTAAAAAATGTGATTAAAGTAAATAAATATTGAAAATAGGAAAATAAGTTTTGAAAATAAGAACTTTTATTAACAAAAAGCATTGGTCTTTGGCAAGAGGCAAGTAGCTGATAAGTCGTCAATTTGACAACTTGCTAGCACTTTTTAAGCCTAAATTATCATGCTTTTCCATTTATTTGATGGTACTCTCTTACATAATGCTCATTTATGTAGGTAAAAGTAAAAAGAGAATATGGGTCAAGTCATTCAAGTCATCAATAGGCCAATTATGAAGGAATTGAGTCATCCACTTTGCATCCGCTTTGCATCCACTTCACATCTGCTTTGGAGTTGCTATCAATTTGTTCTCTATTTTCTCTTCATCCTCTTTGAATCCACTCAATCAGATCAAGAATAAGGTGAAAATTTTGTAATTTCCATCAAATGTAAAGTGGAGTTTAAAAGGAGGCTTTTAGCTCATCTTTCAAGACCTAGTTATTTTCTTTGAAAGATAGCCTCCCTTTTATCTCTTAGTTTCTCTCTTCTCTTTTAGCATCTATCTTTTTATCCTTTGAGAATTTTGTACTAAGATTGAATGAAAAATACATGGTAATGATTTTTCTTTGAAGAATTATTGAAACCCCAAGTGTGGAATTACATTATCTCTATCTCTCATGGATTAAGTTAATGATAAGTTTGGTATATTCCTATCTCTTTTATCTATGAATAGCTAATTTTCAATCTTGGGATTATGCTTGCTTAGGTAGTGGTAGTGCATGGGTTTTAGCTAATTATTTTTCTAATTAGTTAGTTGTGATGGCTGCTGCATTTATTTCATGAATTAATTGAGAGTTGGGGGTTGCAAACTCCAACCACCCTAGAACCCATGTCATTCTTGAAAAAGAGAACATGGGTGAGAAATAAATGCAACCAATAACTTAATTCATTTCATTTAATGATATCTCTTAGATATAAGGATGTCAATTGAGGCAATAAATGTGGAAAATTGTCACACTTGTGAGGAGTTCGAAAGAACCCATTTGTGAAATTTGGTGTTGTAATTGAAAGATTGACACCAGTACATTAACATCTAGCCTACCCATGACTTTTAGCTAAAAGTTTAATAAATGGCCAAATATCCATGTATGATCCCACACCTATAATTGCGTAACCCCAAGGCTTATTCTCAATTGAATTCACTCTTAACATTTTTCAAATATCAAGATAGTACTCTAAAATTGTAGTAATTGTCACTATAAACACATTCAAACTAAATCCCCCATTTTACATTTATGCTTGCTTTATTCACACTACGGTTCATCTTTTAGTAGACTATTAATACTCTTGAGTTTTGAATTCCATGCTTTCAATCCTTGTGGATTAGACCTCAACCTAAGTTGAGTTATTATATTGACAACAATCGCTTACACCCATTCAAGAGTGTAATTTGAGTGTTATAAAAAATGGTGCCATTTCCGGTGAGTGAAACATAGTTTTCACTCTTGTAGTGTTTTTAGTTACTTTGGTTAGCCATAGTTTCTTATTTTACATTGTTTGGTGTTTTTGTTCTTTTTTGGGTGTGTATAATAGTATACACGATACTATGAGCCAACACGGTAGTAATGCCGGGACGGTTGATGGATGTCTTGAGGATGCGGATTACCTCAGTGATACGGGCTGAACTAGTGCTATTCATATTCCACCAGCGGAAGGAATGGAGTGCTTCATGTTACTAGCATGATGCTTTATTTTCTTTCAAATGAAAGGGTTATTTGGAGGCCAAGCTTATGAGGATGCTAATCTATATTTGAAGAATTATATTGATGTGTGTTCTCCATTTGACAAAGCCCACATATCTCAAGAGTTAATCCGGTTGCGTCTTTTCCCATTCTCTTTGATAGGACAAACGGTCTTATGGTTGTGGTTTTTTCCCACGGGATCTATCACGACATGGAGTGAGCTCACGGAGGTATTCTTGGAAAGATATTTTCCTCCATCTTGGATATTGTAACTAAAGAATGAAATCATTAACTTTCACCAACTTAATGGCGAACTGTTATATGAGGTTTGAAAATGGTTCAACAACAAGTTAATGCAATGCCCAAATCATGAGGTTCTCCAAATTTTTTATAGAGCATTAGATCAATTCAATAAGACAGTAGTCGATAATGCGGCCAGGGGTTCTCTTGTTAGACTATCATATATTATTGCGTCAACTTTGTTAGATCAAGTGACCAAGCAAAGTAGAGGGTGATACACAAGAGATACCGAGGTGGATATGGGGGCTCCATCCGCATCTTTTGTGAGCCAAGAACAAAAGAAAAAAGATGAAGAAAGAGATGCAAATATAGATAAAGTGATAACGCAACTTCATCTTCTTACCAAGAATGTGATGGGAGCTCCTCTTAAGGCGGTTAACGTTGTTGCTTCTAAGAGTGATAAAGCTTATGATAATGAGGAAACTGTAACACCCCAAAATCTCATCCCGGAGCATCACACGATGCTTAAGGCAATGATATCCCCAAGCTAACCCTTCGAGCCTGTTACTATCTTTATCTCTCGCTTTGGGATATCCAGTCAAGAAATAAGACTATAATATATATCATCTCAAGACCAAAATAACTGGAAAACATAATCTGAAATATAAAATAATGAAAGTCTAAAACACAAATGCTAGTCTAGTCTGAAAAGCCTCTACTACTTAAACTGGAGAGCCATTGGGACAGACCCCCAACTGACTCGAACTGATATGAAAGTAATAAGAACTAAAAATCTGAGAGAGTAGGTCCTCAAACCATGAGGACTCACTAACTGTGGGATGTAGGCAAGGCACTCGAGAATAATGGTCACTGCTAAGGCTAAGCACCTGAACCTAAATTATAAGATAATGTAGCACACAGACATATATGTGGATCATCACTTTAGGAATGTACTGAGTATATGGGGGTGCATGCATTTACTTGAAACAATATCAATACTCTTTAGTAAAATTGTGTATGGAAATAGGAATGACTCACACAACTTGAATAAGTAAAAAATGTAAAACTCAAGAATCATGAATAGTGAAGCATGTAACACAAATCTCATAAGTCATTATACTTAACTTTATAATCTATAGTCTCCTCTTAACCTCAGTACTTGAAGACTAAAGGAGGCCTTAAACAAATACTTTCAAACTCATTCTTTTATCTCATGAAGAGTAAAACTTCTTTAAAACGTAAGGACTTAGAACTTTTAGGAACTTCAACACTTGGTAACTCTAGAACTCTTTTAGACTCGGGACACTTAGAACTCGGGAGTTTCTTCAAACCGATATAAACCATGTAAGCAACATGGAGTCCAACGTCCTGCCCATGTTTGGGAGAGCTGTTTTATCCTTGCCATCGGAGTAGAACCTCATCTTTAGTGATCACTATCTCGTCCTTGGACCCATAAATCTTGAACCTACAGTGGCACGTAGTTTTGAGCTATGAGACCTTGGAATCATACCCAACTCGGTGCTAAATACTACTCCCATACTCAGCTCAGAACTCTTAGGAAATCAATCTCAAAATAGCTCAAGGGTCTATAATAAAGACCAAAACATATTTCTATTTTCTTTAAATCATGATCAATGTGGATTTCAACTCTATTATGACCAAAAGGTCAAATCTTTCTCAATGATATCAAAGTACTCAATTCATGGGTGCTTATAGCACAAGAATTTATAAAATTGCAAATCTCAAGTAGGGTATAATGACTCATAATCAAATCTCAATATAAGACTTATCAAAATGCATACTAGATGTCATAAAGATTCATAAATCATATAGAAATTTGGAATTTTTCAGCATTTTGCCTTAAAATCTCAACATAGTCATGTATTTAAATTTCTAGAACATTGGAACTATTAAAAGCTCAAGGAATAACAACATAGGGTATAAACCCATACTTCAATTTCATAAGAAAACATAGAAAATCATATATTCTCGAAATGAAAAATAAATTTTGGGCACAAGGACGAAAGAAGTGTCCTTGTTCAAACTGCACATACCTTAGATTATGAATTGGATGAACAAACTTGTTTGAGACTCCTCTTCTTACAGTTGAGAGAGGGTTCTTGAAGCCTTTGACTTAGGAATCTTGAATCTTAACTCAATTTGTAAAATCTATGGTGAATTCTTGGAGTTCTTGAAGAAAGGATTTGTTCTTGTTCTTGAGGGAGAAACCCTAGCTTTAGAGATGTTTGAATGAATAATGAAGCCTTCAGTTTTATTCTGTATATATCTGAGTGTTAAAAGAGTGGGAAAAGACCAAAAATTCCTTTTTAAAATGACTTAAAATTACCGATTGGGATGTGCAATGGTGGGGTGTGACGGTCCATCGAGGGCCCGAAGGTCTGTCGGTCCTGACCGTCGCACCTGGGCCAGAACTTGATCACTGCCTTACCTGTGATGATGGGTACGATGGTTCATCGAGGTCCCAGTGGTCCGTCGAACCTTACCATCGCACTCAACCAGAACGGGGCCTCACTGCCTCCTCTGTGATGGTTTGGGCGACAGTCCGTCGCACCTGGGCGATTTAACTGTTTTTTATAAAATGGCCATATCTTTCTTTTTCGATGTCAGATTTTGATAAAATGGTTATCGTTGTAAAGATAATTTAATTTCTCACATGATAGGAAGTCATTTTTAGGAAAATTCATCAAGGTTTAAATACTAATCACTTTGGAATCTACTCCTTAATCTTTTAGGACCGGAATTACACTTCACTTGACATGCTCTAAAGGCTCAGACTACGAGGGAACTTTGTGGGGTCTTATAATATCTTTCCCTTGGAAACATTCATCCTTGAATGTCTCTATTTAGACTAAGAACTCAGGGAAAACTGAGTACACATAGCTGAAGTAATTTGCTAAGCGGGCTTCATATCTTTCTAAACTCTTGAATACTTCGAAAATTGTAAGAACTCATATAAGAATAATCGTTGAACTTTAGATTAGAAGAGCTGAATTAAGGAAGAATAATACGTTCGGCTTGATCTGAACTTACGGAGAAGAGGTGTGGGTACTTGGCTAGCATGTCTGCATCTGCCTCCCAAGTAGCTCCCTCAACTGACTGGTTCCGCCACAAAACTTTGACCAAGGGAACCTTTTTGTTCCTTAGTCTACGGATCTAGAAGTCTAGAATCTCAATAGGAATCTCATTGAATGAAAAACTACTCTAAATATCAGCACTCTCTGAAGTTCCACCACCACGGAATCACTAATATGCTTTTTAAGCATGGAGACATGAAAAATAGGATGAATAGCTGACAACTCCGCGGGCAACTCAACTTCATAGGCTACTCTCCCAACACGACTCAAGACTCAATAAAGGCCAATATAATGGGGACTATGCTTTTCTTTTCTGCCAAACCTCTTCACCCCTTTTATGGGTAAAATCTTCAAGTACACCAAATCACCCACCTCAAACTCAAGATCCCTTCTCCTCACATCAGCGTATGGATTTTGTCGACTTGGAGTTGTCTTCAACCTTTCTTTAATCAACTTCACCTTCTCTATGGCCTCAAATATTGCATCAGGTCCAACAAGGCATCTTCACCCACTTCAAACCAACCTATGGGTGATCTAAATCTTCTACCATACAAAGCCTCAAATGGTTCCACCTTGATGCTAACATGGTAACTATTTATATGCAAACTCGATCAGTGGCAATTTCTCATCCCAACTACCTTTGAAGTCAAGTGCACATGCCCTCAACATATCTTCTAGAGTCTGAATAGTCTTCTCAGCCTGACCATCTGTATGGATGAAAAGTGGAACTCAAATGAACTTGGGTACCAAGACCCTTCTGAAATGCTCTCCAAAACTGAAAAGTGAACTGAGTACCCCTATCTGAGATGATAGACAAGGGAAATCCATGCAACCTAACTAACTCTCGAATATATAGTCTAGCATAATCCTCAGCTGTATAAGATGTATGCATGGGTAAGAAATGTGCGGACCTAGTCAACCTGTCCACAACCACCTAAATAGAATCATGATGATAACACAAAAGAGGTAAACCAGTCACGAAATCCATATTCACCTCTTTCCACTTCCAAGTGAGTATACCAAACTCTTGCATCACACCAGTAGATCTTTGGTGCTCTACCTTAACCTATTGGCATGTTGCACACTTTGCTACAAAGTCAGCTATATCCTTCTTCATACCACTTCCCACAAGTCGCGGTATATCTTGGTAGTGCCGGGATGAATAAAATATTGTGCGCCATGTGCTTCAGCCATAATCCTCTACCTTAGATCATCGACACACAAAACACATAATCTACCCTGTAATCTCAACACGCCATATCCCCCTTAGGAGAAAACCTCTACCTTTTGGTCCTTAACTGACTACTTCAGTCTGACCAAACTAGGATCCCTATCTTGTTTCTCCTTCACTTCCAAAACTAAAGAGGATTCGGAACTACTCTGCACCAAAATATTCCCCTCAGCAGAATCGAGCAACCTAACACCCAGTCTAGCCAAATGATGCACATCACGAGCTAAATCTTTTTTACCTTCCTCTACATAAGTAACTCTACCCATGGACAACCTGCTAAGGGCATCTACAACTATATTGGCCTTACTCAGGTGATACAACACACTCATATCATAGTCTTTTAACAACTCTAACCACCTCATCTGCCTAAGATTCAACTCCCTCTAAGTAAATATATATTGCAGACTTTTATGATTAGTAAACACATCAATATAAATATCATAAAGATAGTGTCTTCATAATTGTAAAGCAAAGACCACAACAACTAATTCAATATCATGGGTTAGGTAGTTTTTTTCATGCGGCTTCAACTGTTTAGAGGCAGAGGCTATAACCTTACCTCTCTGTATCAACACATAACCCAAAACAACTTTAGAGGAATAACAATACACTACAAAACCATTTGTACCATCAGGTAAATTCAACACAGGGGATGAGGTAAGTCGAGTCTTCAACTCCTAAAAACTCTTCTCACAGGAATTTGACCACTGGAACTTAACTTTTTTTTGGATCAATCGGGTCATGGGAGACGCAATAGAAGAGAAACCTTCAACAAAACACTGGTAGTAGCCAACCAGACCAAAGAAAATCCTAATATCAGACGAAGAAATAGATCTAGGCTAATTTCTTACAGCTTCTGTCTTTTATGGATCAACTCTAATGCCTTCGGCTGAAATAATATGACCCAGAAAGGCTACTGATCTTAGCTAAAATTCACACTTGTTGAAGTTAAAGAATAATTAGTGATCTCTAAGAGTTTGCAAAACAATCCTAAGATGATTTGCATGGTCATTCTCAGTGCGGGAGTAAACAAGAATATCATCTATGAACACTATGATAAACATATCAAGATATTTCTTGAACACTAGATTCATAAGGTCCATAAATGCCCCTGGAGAATTGGTTAGCCCAAAAGACATGACTAGAAACTCAAAGTGACCATAGAGGGTTCGGAAGGCTATCTTTGGAACATCGCATTCCCTCATATTAAGTTGATGATAGCTTGATCTGTGACCTTATTAAGCTGACGATAGTCAATACACATACACAAGGAACCATCTTTCTTTCGCACGAATAGAACAGGTGCACCTAAATGAGAGACACTGGGCCTTATAAAACCTTTATCTAAAAGATCTTTGAGTTTCTCTTTCAACTCCTTAAGCTCTGCATGTGCCATAAAGTATGGTGTAATAGAAATAGGTTGAGTGTTGGGAAGAAGGTTAATCCCGAATTATATCTCTCTATCGGGAGGTACCCCAGGGAGATCTTCTGGAAAAACATCAATAAACTCATTAACAATGTTGACTAACTGAATAGTTGGAGCCTCAGACTTAGTGTCTTTAACTCTAACTAGGTGATAGATGCAACCTTTGGATATTAGTTTTTGGCTTTGAGATAGGAGATAAAATGACTCTTGGGAGATTCGGAATTTTTAGACCACTCAAAAACTGGTTCATCAGGAAACTGAAACTTGACCACACGAGTATGATAGTCTATAGATGCATAATAGGAATGAATCCAATCCATACCTAGAATAAGGTCAAAATCCACCATGTCCAACTCTATTAAATCAATAAGTATGACTTTATGAAGAATACTAATAGGATAATTTTTATACACTTGATTAGCATCAACTGACTCACTCCCTGGAGTAGAAACCAGGAAAGGCTCAGGAATCTTCTCAAGACTCTTTTCAAAATTCACAGCGACTAATGGGGTCTTATAAGAGAAACTTGACCTGGGGTCCAACAACACAAAAACATCAAAACAAAAGACATGGAGCATACCAGTAACAATATCAGGAGAATCCTCCTGCTCCTGACAGGAGGGTAAGACAAAATCTTTTCTGGCACTGACCGCCAGCAGTACTAGATGAAACGCCCTGAGCAAGGGCGGGATGAAATATAGGAGCTGGTGTACTAGTAGTTTGTGTCTGAGTTTGGGCATTTCTGTTCCCTTTCCTAGTATGTGTACACTCTCTAAATCTGTGGTCTAGCTTGCCACAACCAAAATAACCCCTCTGGTCTACTAAGAACTCACCGAGATGGTCCCTACCATGCTTAGCATAAGAAGGATAGCGGGGTCTATTACTTACACTGTTCTGCAACCTAGACATATAAGATTTGTTCCCTTACTCCTGCCTATTTCTAGGCATGGGAGTACTAGCTGATGAAGGCACTAGCATAGACAAAAGGCTCTGGAACTGTGGGCAGTTCCCTCCATAGGACCTAGCCTGACTATACTCATGCTGCTCAGATATAGCCCTCTTGTTACCCCTTACTTTATCTCTCTCTATCTTATCTTATCTGCCTTAATCTGTTGTGCATGTATCATAAACCTAGATAGATATATATCTCTATTTAATATCATAGTCCTACACTCTTTTTGTACCAAACCAAAAATACCTATCATGAACTTGCTCATATTACCTTCGGTGTCAGTAATCAAATCAGGAGCATACTTGGCTAACTGGTTGAACTTCAAACAGTACTTCTTAACATTTATGAAGCCCTGCCTTAAGTTCATAAACTCCTAAATCTTTGCTACCATTATCTCAAGCGGGAAGAACTTGTCTAAGAATGCATCTTAGAACACCTGCCAAGTCATAGGTACAATATCCTCACTCTACCCTTCCTCTACGCTACAACTCAATCATAAGCAATGTCTTTCAACCTATAAGACGCTATCTCAACACTTTCTTCCTCAAAAACATACATCACCTGTGTGATTTTTTTTACCTCTTCAAGGTATAACTGTGGGTCCTCACCTACCTTAGACCTATAAAACTCTGGCGGATTTATCCGCATGAAATCATGAATACTAGTATCAGCTAAATATCTCCCTGCTGATTCAGAACTATGGCCTGGTTATAGTCCTAAACATTGGTGGTGATTGCTTAGGCTAATGCCTCAAAGACCGCACAAAACTTAGTATGAGACACAGTCTCATTCAAGGGATAAATAGGATGGGGTTGCTCATTATTGTTTCTGCCGGTGTTCTCTCTTCTGGGAGGCATTTTATGAAATAAAAGAGCACGAATTATTAAATGAGAGAGACAACTGTAGGCATGATAGAATCTTAAAGAAATAAATAACCTTTTTACTAAAATAACTTGTAGCCTCTTGGAGTCCAAAGTCTTACCCATGTTGGGGAGAGCTGTTCTATCCTTGCCATCGGAGTAGAACCTCATCTTTAGTGATCACTATATCGACCTTGCGCCCATAAATCTTAAACCTATGGTGGCACGTAGTTCTGGGGTGTAAGACCTTGGAATCATACCCAACTCGATGCTAAATACTACTCCCATAATCAACTCAAAACTCTTAGGAAAGCTACCTCAAAATAACTTAAGGGTCTATAATGAAAACCAAAATATATTTCTATTTACTTTAAATCGTACTCAATGTGGATTTTAACTCTATTATGACCAAAAGGCCAAATCTTTCTCAATGATATCAAAGTACTCAATTCATGGGTGCTTATAGCACAAGAGTTTATAAAATTGCAAATCTCAAGTAGGGCTTAGTTACTTATAATCAAATCTCAAGGTAAGACTCATCAAAATGCATACTAGATGTCATAAAGATTCATAAATCATATAGAAATCTGGAATTTTCAGCATTTTGCCTTAAAATCTCAACATACTCATGTATTTAAATTTCTAGAATATTGGAACTATTAAAATCTCAAGGAATAACATAGGGTATAAACCCATACTTTAATTTCATAAGAAAACATAGAAAATTATATATTCTCGTAATGAAAAACAGATTTTGGGCACAAGGACGAAAAAAGTGTCCTTGTTCAAACCCCACATTTCTTAGATTATGATTTGGATGAACAAACTTATTTGAGAATCTTATTATTATTCTTAAGAGAGGGTTCTTGAAACCTTTGACTTGGGAACCTTGAATCTTAACTCAATTTGTAAAATCTATGGTGAATTCTTGGAGTTCTTGAAGAAAGGATTTGTTCTTGTTCTTGAGAAAGAAACCCTAGCTTTGGAGTTATTTGAACGAATAATAAAGCCCTCAGCTTCATTCTGGATATATCTGAGTGTTAAAAGGGTAGGAAAAGACCAAAAAGCGCTTTTTAAAATGACTTAAAATTACCAATCGAGATGTGCGATGGTGGGGTGCGATGGTCCATCGAGGGCCCGACAGTTCCTCGGTCCAGACCGTCGCACCTGGGCTAGAACTTCGTTTACTTCCTCACTTGTGATGATGGGTGTGACGGTCCATCGAGGGCTCAACAGTCTATCGAGAGCTCGACGGTCCGTCGACCCTTACTGCCACACTTAACCAGAATGGGGCCTCACTTCCTCCTCTATGATAGTTTGGGCAATGGTCCATCGCAAGATCAACAGTCCATCAACCCTCTTCGTCACACTTGGGCGTTTTCACTACTTTCTGTAAAATGGTCATATCTTTCTATTCTGATGTCAAAATTTGATGAAATGGGTATCGTTGGAAAGATAATTCAATTTCCCACATAATAGCAAGTTATTTTTAGGAAAATTCATCATGTTTTAAACTCTAATCACTTTGGAAGCCACTCCTTAATCTTTTAGGGCTTGAATTAAACTTCACTTGACATGCTCTAAAGGCTCAGACTATAAGGGAACTTTGCGGGGTCTTACAGAAATAGAGTCTCTTAATGAAGAAATTCGATTCTTGTCAAACCAATTAGGGGATTTCCCGCCCTACCTACCAAAGGCAGGGTGGGAATTAAGGTTGGAAGAAAAGAGATCGTGATAGAGATCATGATTGAAGAGATAAGGATAGAGATTATGATCGGTATGTACATCTATATGATCGGGAAATGGGTAAAGAGTCAAGTTATATTAACACGGATAAGCTCAAAAGTGAAGATGTCCTTGCTCATATTTTAATGGGTCTTGAGGGTATTGACAAGATAGAGAGAGAGAAATGAAAGGTGACTTCTTACAACTAAATCAAATGGTGACATCTTACTCGGCCTCTATCAAGCAACTCGAAACTCAATTGGGCCAAATCTCGACATAACTTAATGCAAGACGAAAGGGTGGATTACCTAGTGACATGATTTTCAATCCTAAAATGATACTCACATCATGCCTATTTTCACTAGGAGTGGTCTAACCATTGGTAAAAATGTTGTTGATCTTGGTGAATACCCCAATGAAAAGGCAAATGAAGAACAAGCCAATGCAAAGATAAAGCGGCTAGAAGAGCCAATTGATAATGATCCAAAGCCTAATAAGACAAGTGTTGAACAACCAATAATAGTTGAAGAAAATATTGTAAGTGAGACAACTTCGAAGGTGATTAAGGATGATACTCTAAAAATGGATGAAACTCCAATTGTTTCATTGCCACAAATCAAAATTCTTCCCCCATTCCCACAAAGGCTCAAGAAGAAGGATGATGATACCAAGTTCAAGAAGTTTCTTTCAAAGTTTAGCAATTTATCGGTGAATATTCTGTTGCTAGAAGCCTTACAAGAAATGCCCGGCTATGTTAAATTTATGAAGGACTTGGTTACAAAGAAATGAGTCATAGATTGTAAAACAATTAAGGTAACCCATAATTATAGTGCTATAATGTTAGCACAATAGTGGTGAAGAAAGAAGACCCAGGTGTATTTACTATTCCTTGCACTATCAGAGTCTATAAATTCGGAAAAGCATGTGTGATATTAGGGAAAGTATTAATTTGATGTCATTTTCCATGTTTAGAAAGTTAGTCTTGGGTATTTCTAAGCCTACCACTATGAGGCTTTTAATGGTCGATCGTTCAATCAAAAATCTCATGGGTGTGTTGTATGATGTTTTAGTGAAAGTTGACTGGTTTATGTTTTCAACCGACTTTGTTATTCTTAATTGTAAGATTGATCATGAGGTCATAATCTTTCTTGGTAGACCATTCTTAGCTACCGAAAGGGCCTTAGTGGATGTGGAATGTAGGGAGATAAAATTTTAGGTGAACAATGAAGAAGTATTCTTCAATGTGTGAAAGTCCATAAAGCAACCTATGGACTTGCAAGTTATTTCGGTGATTGATATGATTGATGATGAGATGGCTAACACAATTGAAATGGATCTTGTGAATGACCCCTTGGTGGGTGTATTGTGGAATCTTGGAAGTGAGGTGGTTGAAAAATATAATGAGGTGGTAGCTTCATTGACGGGTCTTGGATCTTACACCAAGAACCCGATCAAATTTGATCTTGATTTGAAAAATCGTGAGAGTCCACCCGCCAAGCCATCTATTATTGAACCACCTCGACTCAAACTTAAGCCGTTACCATCTCATCTCCAATATGTTTTCTTGGGTGAAGATAATACATTGCCCATCATTGTAGCGGGAGATGTTGAACCTTGTCAAGTGGATGCCTTGAAATCAATTGTGAAAAAGTTTATTCATGCTATCGGATGGACTATCACGGACATTATAGGCATTCATCCCAGAATTTACTCTCATAAAATCAAGCTAAATATTGATCATGTTCCTAGTATGGAACACCAAAGGTGACTAAATCAACGGATGCAAGAGGTAGTCAAGAAGGAAATCATTAAGTGGCTTGATGCGGGAGTTGTCTACCCAATTTCAAATAGCACATAGGTGAGTCCGATACAATGTGTTCCTATAAAGGGTGGCATGACGGTGGTCCCAAATGAGAATAATGATCTTGTACCTATGCTCCCGGCCATGGGTTGGAGAGTGTGTATGGATTCAAATTGAACTCATGGATCAAGAAAGACCACTTTTCCATGCCCTTTATGGATCAAATGTTGGATAGACTAGCCGATCAAGGTTGGTATTACTTTCTTGATGGTTACTCAGGGTACAATCAAATTTGTATCACCCTGAAAGACCAAGAAAAGACCACTTTCACTTGTCTCTATGGTATATTTACTTTCAAGCGTATGCCCTTTGGGTTATGCAATGCGTCAGCCACATTCCAACGATGCATGGTGTCTATATTTATGGATATGGTAGAGGATACAATGGAGGTTTTCATGGATGACTTCTCTGTGGTTGGGCATTCATTTGATTCTTGCATCTCTCACTTAAGTAAAGTCCTTGAATGATGTGTGGAGACTAATCTTGTTTTGAATTGGGAAAAATGTTATTTCATGGTCAAGGAAGGCATTGTTCTACGCCACAAAATTTTGGGAAAAGTCATCCAAGTGGATCAATCAAAAGTTGAGGTGATTTCTAAGTTACCTCCACCGATCTTCGTAAAGGGCATTAGAAGTTTTCTTGGTCATGCTGGGTTCTATCGGTGCTTCATTAAAGATTTTTTGAAGATTGCTCACCCTTTGTGCAAGCTTCTTAAAAAGAAGGCAAAATTTGAGTTTGATGATGATTGTGTAAAAGCTTTCAATTGTCTCAAGGAACTCCTTATGTCAGATCCTATCATAGTAGCTCCAGATTGGTCATCACACTTTGAATTAATGTATGATACAAGTGGTGTTACTCTAGGTGCAGTTTTGGGTCAATGAAAAAAGAAGTTGTTCCACCCAATTTACTATGCAAGCAAGACATTGAATGATGCTCAATGAAATTATATGGTTATGGAACAAGAGTTGTTGGCGGTGGTAATGCTTTCGAGAAGTTTTGAGCCTATTTGTTAGGCACGAAAGTGGTTGTACACATAGAACACCCCACTCTTAGATATCTCATGGCAAAGAAAGAGGCAAAACCTCTATTGATTATGTGGATATTGTTCTTACAAGAGTTTGATTTTGAAGTGAAAGATCTAAAGGGGTGCAAAAATTAAGTAGCCAACCACCTTTCCCACCTTGAATCCAATCATAAGAAGTGGGGTGAGATTGATATTGATGAAACCTTCCCCGATGAGCTATTCATGTCACTTTCGGGGAGCATTACACCTTGGTATGCAGATTATGAAACTATATTGTGAGTGGTGTGCTTCCTAATGAGTTAAATCATTATCAAAAGAAGCAGTTCCTATTTGATATGAACAAGTATTTTTGGGATGAATCATTCTTTTTCAGAGAGTGTGCTAATGGTGTGATCCGTAGGTATGTCATGGAAGCAGAAATGATAGATATTCTTGAGGCATGCCACTCCTCTCCATTTGGTGGTCATCATAGTGGGATTCGAATGACTGGTAAGGTTTTTCAAAGTGGATACTATTGGCCTACCCTTCATAGAGATGCTTATGAGTTGGTCAAAATGTGTCCTCAATGTCAAATGCAAGGTGTTTTTTCGAGGAAGCATGAGATGCCTCTTAAACCCAATCTTGAGGTTGAACTATTTGATGTGGGGGGGGGGGGGGGGTCGACTTCATGGGACCCTTTGTGAGGTTATATGGTAATAAATATATCTCGGTAGCCATTGATTATGTCTCAAAGTGGGTGGAAGCCATTGCTTAACCGAATAATGAAGGAAAGAGTGTCACCTTTTTCTTGAAGAAGTACATCTTTACAAGGTTTAGGACTCCAAGGGAAATTATTAGGGATGACGGCTCTTATTTTTATAATCAGGTCTTTGGTTCTTTACTTGATAAGTATGGGTGAAGCATATGGTTGCTACTCCTTATCATCCCCAAACTAATGTCCAAGTTGAAGTCTCAAATTGTGAAATCAAGTCCATCCTTGAGAAAACCGTGAATGTTGGTCGGACGAATTAGGCAAGGCAACTCGATGATGCTCTTTGTGCAGATAGAACGGCCTATAAAAATCCTATCAATATGTCCCCCTACCAATTGGTGTTTGGGAAGGCTTGTCACTTACCCATCGAGTTAGAGCATAAGTCTTTATGGGGTTTGAAGAAGAAGAATATGGATTGGGAGGACGCTTTAAAATCAAGAGTGAATCAACTTCATGAGTTAGAAGAGTTTTGACTCAAAGCATATGAGAGCTCCGTGTCGTATAAAGAGAAGATAAAGAGGTGGAATGACACCAAAATCTTAAAGAGAGAGTTTTATGTGGGTGATGATGTCCTCCTCTTCTATTCAAGAATGAAGCTCTTTACGAGAAAGCTTAGATCGAAGTGGCCGGGCCCATTCATGATCTCAAATGTTTATCCTAGCAGAGCTATTGAGTTGGAATATCACAAGAAGAGGAAATGTATGGTGAATGGGCAATGATTGAAGAACTATCATGGGTGGACCCGGAGCGACTAAGGTTGAGTCGCTTCATTTTAAAGATCCAAAATAATGACCAAGTGATGTCGTTCCTCGACTTTAACTACGACGCTTATTGGGAGGCAACCCAAGATTTATTTTTTGATGTTTTTAATGTTCTTAATATGAATTTTAGCTTAGTTTTGATCGATGTAGGTAATATCACAAAATTAGGGTGCGAGAAGGTAGATTCAGAGGCTCAAAAGTGAGCCCCGATCAAAGAATTTTGATCAAACACTCATGTACCAAACTAGAACAACCTGTGTTGCACCTACTTGAGCAGGTCAGCAGTGGATGAATGGCATTTTAGACGCAGATGGGACCAAGTTTTAAGCCAAGGAGCAGCAGCTATTCTGCCACAATCTGCGCTGGACATGCTCAAGCAGTCCAGGCGCAGGTCAGCCACACTTGGGACGCAAGTAAAGTATGGTATTCTGTTGTGAGGTGCGCTGGAAGTGCTCCAGCATCCAAGGCGCAAAGGATACACAGCAAGGACTATTTTTATTGGTGAAATCTGCCCGTACATGCGTTAGACTTGTTGTAGCAGTCCAAGCGCTGTCCAGGTACATGTTGGATGCAAGTAACGTTGCTACAAAACTGCCATAAAGTGCACTGGAACTACTTTGCAGTCACAGATGTGAAGTATGGGACGCAGATTGGTTTAAAAAAATGTGAAGCTATATATTAGGTCGGATCTTTTTGGGATGACCCGACCCAGTTAGCCTAAACTCTATTTAAAACACTTAAAACAGCATCAAAAAAGTCCAACCTTCTAATTTTTTTAATTACAACTCACTTCCAAATGGCTCTTTTCTCATAAACAAAATATCTCTCTTTCTTGAACAACAATTGCTAAGCAAGAAGTGAAAGAATTCTTTTGGACTTGTGCATAAATTTTTCTCCTCTCTTAAATCAATAAAGGTATGTTTTCTTATGACTTCACTTTTGAATTGTCTCTTAAGGAATGGACATAATATTGATACCTCATGATAATTGGTCATGTAAAGTTGGTTTTTATGAGCTTATTGGGGTGCTTAATACTTGTTGGAATAGTTAGGTTGTCATTGGTCCCTTGCTTCACTAGTTTAACTCATAATACTCTCATAAATAAAGCTAGTGCACCATGTGTTTGACAAAATGTCCATTAAACCTTTTTTTCTTATTTTGTGTGGTAGGTGGATCGAGTACAATAGTATGAACACCTTGAATATGTTTGTAGATGATTTGGTGAGATGATCTTGCTCTCTTGTGCTCTTATTTTCTTTCTCCAAGTTCTTGATTGGCATGCCTACTATGTGTTTGTTGAAATGACAATAAGAGAGGAATGTGTTGTATGCTTGTAATGGCCAATGTGACTTTCCTTAGGGCATGGTGTGGTCATTTTTTTTATGCATCATTTTGAGTCTAATAGAACCTAATAATAAAATAGTTGGTAGTCATTGGTTGAGGGAAATTGTTGAGAAATACGGTATCCATGGTTCTTGTTGGTCACTAAGACTAATCGGGAAACATGAATGTTTACCTTGCCCTATGATAGATTGGATGACATCATTCTTAAGGGTATTGGTCATTCTTGTTTCCATTGTAGGTTATGGATGTCCTATGAGCTAGTTTTGAGAAATGTGAAGAATATGAGAGAATGTCGTGCCTAAATGATTAAGTGTCGTAATAAATGAAACCCATGGACTCTAGTGATGAGCTACCTTGCATCTTTAAACAAGTTTCTTTTCTTATCTTTATTTTCTTTCTTAATTTACAAAATTCCAATGTTTTACATTTTGTCTTTTGTTTTGGTTTTGTTTTGTTTCTTTTTCATAGGTATGTCTCCAAGGAAAAACTTGCCACGAGAATCTAGAAAGGGTAATCCCTCGGATAAAGGCAAGGCAAAATATATGCTCGTAAGGGGTAAATCACCGGCCTCCAAAGATACTTCGCAAGTTCGAAATGTCCAAGCTATCAATGATCGTGCACGGGAGGTTGGACAGGAAGCGGATCAAATTTGGTTTGGTGTAGAAGGTGTAAAAGAGTTATATGATGAGTGGATAACTACTCAGGGGTTCAATCCCAAGAAGATCTTTATCATGAAGGGAGTAGACACCCATTTCCCCAAAATCATTGCCAAAATTGAAGAACGGGGTTGGAAACTCTTCACAGATATGATGCCCTCTTCTCACCCATTATGTTATTTCCTGACAATTGTTTGGGATTTCTGTGCTTCCTATGTTGTTAGGCACAATGAACAAAAATATAAAATACCAATTGCCGCACAACCTTGCCTCGAGAGTTTATTGGTTCGAGAAGTGGAAATCCCTTGCACGGCCTTAGAGATCAATAAGATCTATTTTGCTTGTGACTTAGATTCCGTGGTGTAGTGCATGAGGTTGATATTTGGCAGACGTTATAGTTATCCATGCTGGCTAGGGTGATTTCTAAGGGTGTTCCTCCATGGGCTAATAGTGTGGGTCAAATCAAAAGGAGAGATATTTTGGTTCAAGCCAAACATTGGCTTGGATTTATGGGTAACCGTCTACTTCCCTAAAGAAATAACCCAGATATCGCGGTTGATAAGGCCATCGTTGTTGGGTGCATCATGGATAACATTGTTATCAATCGGGGAGAGTTGGTAGCGGAGATGATTAAGTTTAGGGCAAAGCAATCGGATACTTTATTGCCCTTTTCGGTACTCATATCCATGTTTTATCTTAAGTTTAAAATCCCGCTACACTCTAAGATGTATCATCGGGTTATATGCACCGACGTCATTGATATCACAAAGTGTAAGGATGAGGATAACCCTACGGGCTTAAAAAGGAAAGCTTTGGTTTTAGTAGACTCGAGTGCGAAAGGATTTCTGAGCTCAAAGGGGGTGGAACTTCCTCCAGATTCTACGCTTGATGTTGAGACCCATCAAGATTCTGCCGATACTCCCCCATCACAAAGCACCGCACCACCACCTCGATCCACACAATCAGCACAGTCTTCTACGATGATGTTTGCCAAGGTTGCTTCTATGACTTCGAAAAACAAGTCCACTCTTACCTGATTGATGGAAGACATTCCCTGATTTATTCAGGCTACTATAGTACCTCTTCGTGATCGTGTATCAAAGATAAAGCAGAGGGTGACCACGCTTGATGTGAGGGGAGATTGTGAGGGGGTGGTATCTGTGAGGGCAGACCTTGATAGTTTACGAGCGGAGATTCACTCCGGCCAGCCCTCCTTCGGTATTGATGAGGTGGAGATTTCTTTTCCACAAGAGACTTCAAGCCCAGTGCTTCCATTTGATGATTTGATTGGAGAAGGTCACGAGGACATTGATGATGAGGTCGAGGTTGATCTTATAGAGGGGATACCTGAGGATCGACAGGTTCAGCTCGCCATGCAATTATCCAGGTATGAGAAGCATACACGAATAGTTGGGGCTAGTTCTAGCAGTCAACATGATGATGAGTCACCCTTCATAGCAGATTTGTTGAGAGGAGCCCAGTCTGACGAGGCTCTCATTAAGACAGTGAGATTATTCACCGACAAGGATCCGAACACCTGGTGTGCCACAGGGAGTCTCTACCCTCCTATACTCTTTTTAAATTTCACATTAGGGATAATGCAATATTTTTAGTTGGGGGTGGGGTATTGTTATGATTCATTCGATGGTCGGTACCTACTGCCTTAGTTTATGGCATGTGGTTTGATAGATTGTGGAGACATTCTATTTTATTACTTTTGATGTTTATGGCATTTTGTTTTTATTTTATTATTAGTGACATTGCTTTGGATGGGTCCTTGTTGGACATTTTGATAATGATGTCAAATATTGTTATTTTGTTTTTGAATTTATGTGATGCGCTTAATTTAAATGTGGTATCCAACTGTGCGCATTGCTCTTGTATCCTTTTGTATATACGTGTCTAATAAACTCCAAAGGTTTTCTTTGAAACTCGGTTCTTTCCTAAGGAGCAAATTTTTATTTTCTCTTGCTTTTGATCTTTTATTTTTAGTTTAGTTTAGTTACTTTGTCAAACCGAGTGATAATTCACCCATGAGGGATAGCGAGGCGACTTCCTTAGGTGAACTATCTAGTCATTTTGGTTAGCTAGGAAGAAGCAAAAATTTGAATATACTTCCAAAATGTCATTGGTAAAAATTTGAAAATACTTCCAAAAATATAGGTGTAAGATCAAGGATGTCTTGAGTTTTCTTTTGGGTGAGACCATTAAACTCAATCTTTGGCTCTCTCTTTACAAGGATAAATCATTGACTCGGAGTAACTTATGAAGCTCAAATTGCTCAAATTGGTTGGGAGACTAACTTTTTGCTCTATGAGTACGATACCATGAGTGGTGAGATTTTTGAATAATTTTTGTGCATTTGTGTAGTCTAGAACTTGCCCTGAGTGTATTCAAAGAGAAATTCTAGGCAAGCTTGGTTTGGAGGATGAGCCGAGGCCCTTTTTTATCCATCACATAGCCTAATTCCCACCTTAACATTGTTCCCTAGTTAACCCATTTGAACCTTTTTTTCCCTTTGTTCTTTCTTATTGTAATGATAACCATACTAAAAACCCTAAACCCTTTTGAAAACCTCTCTTTTGGAACCTAACATCCTTTGATGCATTGTATGATTCTAGATAATGTATTATAGGCAAAAGCCTAAGTTTGGGGGGTTGTGCATTTTGGGGAAGATGATCAAATAAAAGATAAGAAAGGTGTATGTAAGGTTGTCAATACATGTGCTTAAAAGACAAGAGATGTGCTTGATGATAAAATTGAATAGCCTAGCCCATAGAACTTGAAAAAAAAAGAGAAGAATTGAATGAGTGAGGGGATAAGTAAGGCTTATATGTAGAAAAGCTCTTGAAAAAGCCAAAGAAGGGAAAGAAAGAAAATGATGGCCTTGAAAGGTTTGGTAAATACTAAGCAAATAGTTAGGAAAATATGGGAAATGATTTGAAAAAGAATAAGGTGGGTGGTTTGGAAATTTGGAGGGTAGAAAGGATTGAGCGATTGCATTAAAGGAGGTCCTTTAGTCACTTGATCCATATGTATTCCTTCCCGCACCTTAAAACTTTATCTTGACCTGCAAGACCTTAGTGATTCCAAACTAAATAAGTCTACATTAGTGGTGAAAAACACAAAGGGAAATCCTATGGTTCTATTCAATGTACTTGAATTTCTTTGTGAGAGTGAGTGTGAATTATTTATTTATTTGAGCTCCCTTGAGAATTGAAATGTCTTTGGTGCGTGGAGCTAACTCTTGCATGTGAGCATCATCGGTACTTTTGGGTAGAGGGTGATGTTTTACTATCGATTTAGGTAAATAAGTGAAGTAAGTTTCATTGTGAAGATTGAGACAATCTTTGATGATTTTGTGTCTTATCTTAAGAAGCTTTGTGATTTGGAAAATTCATTGGATACAAACTCGCATCCTTTCTTCATAAATATGAGCTTATTGAAAAGTTTTGGTTTACTTGTTGCCATGACATGTGTGGAAAGTGTTGTAGAGTTTTGTTAGTCTATTTCTTTAGTATAGCTTTCTTCTAGATGGATTTGAGTTAAATACCCTATCTCATTGAATTATTCTTCGTTTCTTGAGGACAAGCAATAGTTTAAGTTTGGGGGTTGATAAGTCATCAAGTTGATGACTTTCTAGCACCTTTTAAGACTAAATTATTATGCCTTTCCATTGATTTGATGGTACTCTCTTATGTAATGCTCATTTATGTAGGTAAAAGTAAAAATAAAAGAGGGGGCAAGTCATTCAAGCCATCAAGAGGCCAATTGTGAAGGAAATGAGTCATCTATTTCGCATCTGCTTCACATCTACTTTGGAGCTGCTAGCCATCTGCTCTCTATTTGCTCTTCATCCGCTTTAAATCCGCTCAAGCAGATCAAGAATAAGGTGGCAGTTTTGTAATTTCCATCAAATGTAAAGTGGAGTTTAAAAGAAGGCTTTTAGCTCATCTTTTAAGACCTAGTTTTTTTCTTTGGAAGATAGCCTCCCTTTTAGCTCTTAGCTTCTCTCTTCTCTTTTTGCATCTATCTTTTCATCTTTTGAGAATTTTGTACTAAGCTTGAATGAAAAATATATATTAGTGATTTTTCTTTGAAGAATTATTGAAACCCCAAGTGTGGAATTACATTGTCTCTATCTCTCATGAATGAAGTTAATGATAACTTTAGTATATTCTTATCCCCTTTATCTATGAGTAGCTAATTTCCAATCTTGGGGTTATTCTTGCTTATGTAGTGGTAGTACATGGGTTTTAGCTAATTATTTTTCTAATTAGTTAGTTTTGATGGGTATTGTATTTATTTTATGAATTAATTGAGAGTTGGGGGTTGCAAACTCCAAAAACCCTAGAACCCATGTCATTCTTGAAAGAGAGGACATGGGTGAGGAATAAACGCAACCAATAACTTGATTCATTTTATTAAACGATATCTCTTAGACATAAGGATGTCAATTGAGGCAATAGATGTGGAAAATTGCCACACTTGTGAGGTGTTCGAAAGAACCCATTTGTGAAATTTGGTGTTGTAATTGAAAGATTGACACCAATACATTGACAGCTAGCCTACCCATGACTTTTAGCTAAAAGTTGAATAAATGGCAGAAAACCATGCATGATCCTACACCTATAATTGCATAACCCCAAGGCTTATTCTCAATTGAATTCACTCTTAGCATTTTTCAAATATCAAGATTGTACTCTAAAACTGTAGTAATTGTCACTATAAACATATTCAAACTAAATCCCCCATTTTACATTTATGCTTTCTTTATTCACACTAAGGGTAATCTTTTAGTAGATTATTAATACTCTTGAGTTTTGAATTCCATGCTTTCACTCTTTGTGGATTTGACCCCAACCTAAGTTGGGTTATTATATTGAAAATGATCACTTACACCCATTCAAGAGTGTAATTTGAGCATTATCAGTAGAAAAAAGAGACTCGACATGATTCAAGCCTCAATTGATCATGAAAATAAAATAATTTTAAAGGCTCCTGCAATTCCACACTGCTAAGACTCTAATTGAAATAGGGATGGGTTGATGTTCCAATTTTGTAAGACTTCTCCAGGTTTAGCATCACGGACAGTAAACTTCTTAAAATCTATCTCTGGTTCTCCTTGAACAAATTTGCTATTCCTTCTATGATGTCTTGATCAACTACTTTCTCTGAAACTAGTACTTGGACTGGCATGAATACTGTCACTCTAAATCCTTCACTGCAGACTTCTCCAAAAGAGGGCTTATATCCAAGCCCTGTAATACCTCTCTGATGCTTCAGCTAGATTGGCTCAGTTATACCATCGACTTTTAGTCCTAGTTCTGTCTTGGGCTGATACCCATATTTCAGCATCTCCAGTGCAACCATCTTTGTAGCACTCAACATTTTTGCTTCAATTGGTTCTATAATCTCATCGGTCTTTGCAGCTTACATGATCTCTAGAGTATGGAAAGTGGCCCCATCTAACACCTTAGAGACTAGAACTAGAATAGATGAGATTATTAAGCTATGGACAGTAACTTTTATGTGACCCCACTCAAACTTTACGCATTGATGGAGAGTGGAAGGAAAGGATCTTTCCATATGGACCCATGTCCTTCCTAGAAATAGGTTGTAACTAGATGATACATCCATCACTTGAAATAAAATGGGTAATTCAGTTGGTCCTATCTTCAATTTCAGGTAGATTTCTCTGATGACACTCTTTTGTGATCCATTAAAGGCTTCACCCAACTCTTCCTTATATCTTTTATCTTTACACCCTAATCCCTTAGAGTGGAGAAGGTATAAATGTTACAACATAAACCATTATTAATCAAGACCCTATTAATGATCTTGTCATGAGATCTGACTATGATATGAAGTGCATTGTTGTGCGCGACCCCTTCTGACGGTAGCTCATCATCATGGAAAGAGACCTTATTTGCTTTCACCATTCATCCAATTTTTGCGGCCAAAGTCTCGCTTGTGGTCTCTTCTGGTATGCTAAATCCATAAGACACTTGCATCAAAGTATTTTTATGGGCTTCAAAAATCATAAGCAAGGACATAATGGATATATGGGTTGGTGTCTTCTTTAGCTTCTCTTCAACCGAATAGTCCTTGGGTTACATCATCTTCCAAAATTTTGCAGCTTCAGCATCGGTAATATTTCTCTTTGGGTACTGCTCTTTCTCGGGAACTCCTTGATTCAGATCATTTGGAGCGTAACATTTTCCCGACCTAGTCATCACCTAAGCCACAACAATATCTATTATTTTACCTTTGGCTTCATCTCGATAATCCCATAGAACTGATTCAGAGAATTGGGCCTCCTAGTGGCTATAGTGGTTACCACGAATTTTGGCAGGTAAGTCTGAACAATTAATGGCTCTCTTAACTAAACTGTGAAAAAAGGTTGTACTAGGGATGTAGTGGCGATTGCTTCTACGCTCTATGCGGGAACAATAGCTCCTTCCAAGTCATATTCTTCCTCCAAAGTAATCATGTTGAATTCTTAATTTCTATGATTTGGCAGGGGTTATTGTTCACATTTGGAACTGCGGAGTGCATTTGATTACTCCCTTCCTGATTGAAGACTCAATCTGATTCTTTAAACCATAACACTCTTTCATGTCATGCCCTTGGAATCTCTAGTGATAAGTGCATTGCTTGTTTCTATAGAAGTTCCAGAGGTTTAGTCAGGGTTTTTTCCTTCAACTGGATACAACAATCCTGCTGCCCTAAATCTTTTAAATAGCTGGGCCAAAGGTTCAGCAATTATTGTGTAGGTACGGGTATTTCTGGCTTTGAGATTTGGACATGGTCTTTGTGCATAAGCTGGTCTATTCTAGTAAGCTGGAGCTTGGACAAGGGCATATGGTCTTGGTGGATTTTGGTATGCTAGATCTCGAGGTGGAATATAATGTGGCTGAGTATTATACACTGAAACATATACAATAATTTAGGGGTTGTTCGGGTAATGGTAGGAAGAATTTCCAGGTTGATAGTATAGTGTGACGGCTGAGACATCTTTTTTCTTCTTATTATTACCACCAATAACACTCAACTGTATAGACTAACTTATGGCTTGTAGTCCATCCATAGACTTTATCTTTCCCAATTTAATGTCTTCTTCTATAAAATCCCCCATGTTGACTAATTTTGTAAACTTTTGGCCCATTATTGACATCATCTTATCAAAATAAACACCCTCCTGAGCTCGAATGAAATACTTGGAGAGCTCACTTTTATCCAGTAGAGGTTGGATCCTAGTAGCCTCAATCCTCCAACGTCATGCAGATTCTTGAAATAATTCTGATGGCTTCTTCTATATGTTAGCCAATGAGAACCTATCTGGTATAATCTCGGTGTTATACCTGAAGCGGCTTATGAAGACTTCAGCCATTTCCCACCAGTAATGCCACTTATGAGGGTCTTGTCTAGTGTACTAAGTCAAATCTTCTCCTGTCAAACTCCGAATGAACAACTTTATTCTTAACTTCTTATTTCTTCCTACGCCGACCAACTTATCACATAGGCCCTTAAGTGTTCATGCGGTCACCCTTTCCATCAAACACATCAAACTTTGATGTTTGTAATCTATTGGCATGTCGATATCTGATGAATACACAAGTCATCATAGTCTAAGATTTCATCTCCTCTGGTGACTTGAATATTTCTAACTGCCCTTTTTATACTTTCAAGCTGAGCTACTATCGACCTTTCTTCATTCATTGGACATTCTTCCCTAATCCAGCATATTGATCTACCCCATATGGAACTTTAACAGTTGCAGATATTATGAAAGTATGAGCTTCGGTAGCATATGCTGGTGGCACAGGTATCTCATAAGTGACATGTGCCTCAGGTATGTGCTGCATTGCTAGATGGACTAGAATGATAAAGTTCTAAGTAGAAAAAGAATAATCAGGTACATCCCCGGTGGTAGGTTGAGGATCAAATGGGGCTTGATAATGTGAAGGTGGATTTGTTAGGTTAGCGGGAGAGATCGGGGGTAATTCAACATTTGGAGCCAAGAATTGGGCGGGAAAGCTAGCCACTCAAGTCCCACATTTGCCATAATTCTTTTGGGACTTTGATTTCTTGTGCCATACTAGCCATTTGTTCATCGTTCTAGGTGTCTGATAACCTTTGAGAGATTTTAGCATCATTTACTTGTATTATTGCGGACTTATCCTTGTCAGTCATCTTGTCTTTAGACTGAAGGTTGTATTGGGATTTCGCCAGTTTGCGAGTCAACACAAATCAACTTTTTGGGGGGGTTTAATAAATAAAAAGAAAGGAAAGGGAAATCATGTTAGTTTGGGAGATATTGAAAATTTAACAATATGTTACACATATATACGTTAAGTTAGCAATATCCCAAATGTGTCCTAATTTAGAGCCTCTTTTCGCCAGAGGTAGGCCTACGTTGTAATCAATTTGATGATAAACGATCCATTTGAATATATTTGGGTTTGAGAATAAACAAAACTTTTATTAAATGAAAGGCTTCAATAGGTTACATCAAAATAGATCGATGACAGCTTAAAAAGAAAGCACATAAATGGCCGCAAGGGCTTACAACAGGATTAACCATGCGACTCTTCAGGAAATGTGAAAAATACAACAAGAAAGAAAATCTAGGGCCAAGTGGCATCTTCATCCTTATATCTACCCGCGTCAAAATATGATCTTGGGTGGTATTCAGGGGATCCATCCAGTTCATGCTCAGGTTCTAAGTCTATATCCGTCACTCCTTCATTTTACGGATTATAACTATTGGAACCAATTTTTGAGTCTTCCTTAGGATCTCCTTTCTTCCATTCCTCTAGGTATTCCTCAAGGTCTTCTTCAAGGTCCCCTTCTTCTTATTCCTCCTCCTCTGGGTTTTCCCTAGGATCTTTCAAAGGGTCATCCGCAATCACTAGAATCAGGTAATCGACTGATCCTAGGACTATCTGATCATACATGGGTGTGGTGATATCCACGCAGGGAAACACCTCTTCTTTAACCCATTTAACCCAATGAGTGTCTGTGAATCCTTGAAACCCATCTGCACATGGTCGAGCTATGTGGCTCACGGTGGTGCGCCATGCATAATATTTCGGCATGCACCACTTTTCTTCTTCCATTTTCAGCATAACTATGTAGTCCCATTCTTTCTGTAAGTTTGTCACTCATGCCATTAGAATCAGGGCACAGTACCATGACTGACCAAAGCGGGATATCCTGAATGACACCAAACTATCTAAAGACTCGCAGAGGCGCATACGACTGGAAGCCTCGTAGCCTAATCAACTCAGTAAAGTACATATGCTTAGTCCTGATGAAGTCCAATCCCGCCATCCAAGAATATTTCCATTGGATGGAATTCCTGGTAAGATTGATAAAAACTTGCGCCACTTTTCCTCTCTGGTTGGCGCGATCCAATACCTTAAATAATCTTCGTGACTTGGAATTCTTCTGCGTGCATCGACAGTATAATCCATCTGCAGAAGGCGATAATAGAAGTGTTCTATTGCCAAAATTTGTAATAATAGGTTACATCCCCCAAAGAATTCATGCCCTCTAGAGAAGACGGATAATGATCGGAATACCTCGGCAAGGATCATATGCACAAAGGTGAGTTTCTGTGGATCCGCAATGATATCCATTACTATCGGTAGAATATTGATCTCAACACAGTGATATCTCATTGGGAATATCATAGTTCCCAAGAAATCCAAGACGAAGACCCTCGACCATATATGCACCCATTATTTGCGGGTACAAACAAACTCATTTCGATACTCATCATAACTCTCCAGACGGCCATATCTTTTAAAAAGGCAATCCATCTTTATCTTTTTATCCTCCACATTCCTTAGTGATGAAAAGATATACAACCCTAAAAGCCTCAAGAAATTCTCTTTTCTTACGAGTTGTAGACACGTGATTTTTGATCCTTCTCAAATTTTAACTTATTTTTATATAAAATATTTATATTTGGAAAAATATTATTTAATTTATAATTTTATTATTATAAAATTTTAGTTAAAAAATGAATAATTAAATAAATTTAATTTTTGAGATATTTTTTTATATTAATTTTAAAAAATATATAATATATATATTATTCATTCTATATTTTAATAAATAAATTAGTATTTTAATACTATTTTCTTATATTTATTTTAGTCTATTAACAATTTGTTATTATGTTTTTTTAAATATAAAATTAATTATTATTTTATTTATTATTTTTATTTTTGTCTATTTATAAATTCTTATTATGTTTTGTTAAATATAAAATTAATAATTATTTTATTTATTATTATTATTTTATTATTTATTATTATTAATATCTTTATTTATTATTATTATTATTATTATTTTCTATTTAAAAAAATAAAAATTAATTAATTAATTAATTAATTTGAATTTTAAATATTCCCTCCCCTTAAATATTGATGAAGGAATCCCCTAAAAAACAACTGTTCGCCCCAAAATTTCCTATGCAAAAGAGACTCTCTCACCCCAGAACAACAGATGTACATTCACCATCAGATATTTTTTTTTACGTATTTTTACACTATCAGAAACCAAACAGTGAACATCAAAGAGCAAAAAACAAAGGGAGAAAAACTAAAAATCAGTGAGAAAGAATATCAAAATACAGAGAAAAAAAGGTGAAAAATCAGAGAAAAGAAAAAAACATCAGACAAAAGAGAGAAAAGCAGGAAGTTCAAGGTTCCGTTGAAGGTTCTGGTGACAGATTTCTTTGTTCATTAGTCCATTCAATTTATTACAGGTTTTTTATTCGATCCTGTATCACTCACGTTATGAATTTACTTATAAATGCATGAATAAAGATGTTTAAGTTTCTTTATGTATTATTAAATATAGTTAATTGATTATGTGAGTTTCTTATTATTGCATGTTATTTAATTAAGTTATAACATATTTATTTAGGTTTTTTTTAGTATTAAAAATCTGTGTGTTAATTCTGTTAAAGTTAAAAATTTGAACCGAAAAGAAAAATAGATGAAAAGAAAATTGACAGGCTTTTTGATGTACACATGATCACACACACTATTTTTTAACTTACATACACTACAGATTTCATGCATCAACATTTGTATTCATTGAAAAAATAAACGAACAATAATACACACAACGTATATAAAAATTGTGAGAAAATTCAGATGAAAGGAGAGAAAAATTAGTAAAATTCAGATGAATTAGATAGCAAAAGAAAGATATAGATCGGAGGAGATGCCGGTAAGAAGATATTTTCTGGTGAAATCCTCATTGGATTCGCTGCTAGAAAACACTTATATTCACTGTTTCGTCACGGTTAAGGTGATTAGTTGCCGGAAAAACCCAATCCAGTGATGCCGTCTTTCTTTCTTCCTTTTCCGGCTACCATTAGTACCGCTGACCCTGCTTTTTTTTTCTCTTTTTTTTCCTCCCCATCGGAAAGTTCAAAAAACACCGGTGAAGCCAGTAGCGCCGCCAGCGACACCGTTAACGGAAAAACCACCGACTAAATTGCTAGCATCATCCTTACTCTCAGATCTGGCCAATCCTTCACCAGATTTGCACCACTGGCCGACAAACCTACAGCCCGCATACATCACTCTATGCACAAACCCACTGAAAAATACACACTCACACCTGTCGGCGACAACCACGTCGCCGGAAGAATCCCCATTGTCGCCATACCATTTACAGGCCAGATCTGGTCAGAATTAAGAGTTTCAATGGCTTTTTGAAGGATTGGGTTCCGTTATTTTTTTTATATCTGTATGTGTTAATTTTTACACAAGTTTGTTTAGAATAATTTAATATTTGATGATAGTTGACTATAAATATTTAAGAAATAATGTAGAATATTTGATTAAATAAAAATGACAATACTCATATTTAAAAGTGCATTTTAATTACCGTTTAAATTATTTTCTTGGATTTTATAAATTAAAATCTCAAAATAAAATTAAAAAAATATTAGTTTAAGGGAAATCTCATCGCAAGACCATAATTTTCCTCTGTATCTGTTATCGTAGTGAATGAAATGTTGAAGCATGGTTTTGAACCGGTAAACCTCTATGAGAACTTTGGTACTTTTGGTTTGGGATACGAGCCTACTGCTGAAGATATAAGGAAGGCTAAAAAGCATAAGAAAGAGTCATGGTCACTTACCAAGCCGATACCGCCACTTCATGAGTCTTTTATCAAATTCAGGGACATCAGATCCTCTAAGTTACCTGCTGCAGAATTAATGAATGATGATGGTATAGAGTTGATTGAAATTTTTAAGAATATGTTCATTGAAGCTGATATGGTTGAAATCAGAAAAGGTACCAGCAATGCAGATGTGCAGTTTGTCAGCCCTGATGTCCAGCTTAACAATTGGGAGGCCACTCCCCTCCCTATTATGAAGGAGTCTTGGTAGTTTGTTTGTTTTTCTTACAATCTTAGTAGCTTATTTTCTTTTTGTAATTTGAATTAGGATTACAATTCATACCTTTACCTTGGTATTTTAGGTTAAAACTCTTTCTAGCTTTGTTTTTAATAAAGTGCAGTCTCTTTTTGTTTTATTTTGGGTCTGATGTTTATTTATTTATTTTCTATCATACAGTTTTTTCTATGTCGATTCTAATGATATGACATGCATGAAGAATTGTCAACCAGATTTAAAAATCCAATCTAATTTTGAAATAATGAATAAGGAGGTTGAATACAATGAAGAGGAAACATTTGAGGATATAAGCAAAGATTTCAAACAGTTTGAGAATAAGACAAATCCCAATTTGGAAGAAACTGAGGCGATCAATTTAGGAGATCATGAAAATATTAGGGAGACTAAGATAAGTATACATGTTCAACCATAACAAAAGAAAGCTATAATTGAAGTTTTGCATGAGTATAAAGACATCTTTGCGTGGTCTTATGATGATATGCCCGGTTTGAGCACTGATTTGGTAGTTCACAAGTTGCCAATTGATCCTGCTTTTCCTCCTATCAAGCAGAAGCCAAGAAAGCTCAAAATTAACATAAGTGTAAAAATTAAAGAGGAAATCATGAAGAAACTTGAGGCTAAAGTCATTCGAGTGGCCCAGTATCCTACTTGGTTGGCGAATATTGTCCCTATTCCAAAGAAGGACAGCAAAGTTCGAATGTGTGTTGATTATCGTGATCTAAATAAGGAGAGTCCGAAAGATAATTTTCCACTTCCCAATATCCATATTTTGTTGGACAATTGTGTCAAACATGATCTTACGTCTTTTGTGGATTGTTATGCAGGGTATCACCAGATCATTATGGATCCAGAAGATGCAGAAAAGACATCATTTATTACACCATGGGGGACATATTGTTATCGAGTCATGCCTTTTGGACTAAAGAATACTGGGGAAACTTACATGAGGGCAATGACCATAATATTTCATGACATGATGCACAAACAGATTGAAGTTTATGTAGACGACGTGATCATTAAGTCGAGAGAGAAATCTGATCATGTCAAAGATTTGAGAAAATTCTTTGAAAGGCTTCAGAGGTATGATCTCAAACTTAACCCAGCAAAATATATATTTGGATTTCCGTCAGGAAAACTCTTGGGTTTTACAGTCAGTCGACATGGTATTGAGTTAGATCCTTCAAAAATAAAAGCTATCCAAGATTTACCTCCACCAAAAAATAAAACAGAAGTGATGAGTTTACTTGGAAGGTTGAATTATATCAGTAGATCCATTGCTTAGCTTACGACAACTTGCGAGCCAATATTCAAGTTGTTGAAGAAGAATGTTAAAGTTGAATGGACTGAAGAATGTCAAGAGACATTTGACAGAATTAAGAGACACTTGTCGAATCCGCCTATTTTGGTTCCTCCAGAGTCAGGCCAACCCTTGATATTGTATATGTCTATTTTAGATAATTCTTTTGGCTGTGTATTGGGCCAACATGATGTCACAGGCAGAAAAGAACAAGCCATCTACTACCTCAGTAAAAAGTTTACCACTTATGAGGCTAAGTACATTCTTCTTGAGAAGACATGCTGCGCCTTAACTTGGGTAGCCCAAAAGCTGAAACATTACTTGTCATCTTATAATACTTACCTCATCTCTTGTATGGATCCTTTAAAGTACATTTTTAGAAGCCTATGCCCACAGGAAGACTTGCGAAATGGCAGATGTTGCTCACAGAGTTTGATATTATTTATGTGACATGAACTGCAATAAAAGCTCAAGCCTTGGCGAATCATTTGGCTGAAAATCCTATTGATGAGGAGTATGAGCCATTGAAGACTTATTTTCTAAATGAAGAGGTATTGTATGTTGATGAGTTTATTTCAGAAGATTGCCATTCAGGTTGAAAGTTGTTCTTTGATGGAGCTGCTAATATAAAAGGAGCGGGGATAGGAGCGGTTCTTATTTCTGAATTAGGACAATATTATCCCATAACAGCCCAACTTCAATTCTACTAGACCAATAATATGGCAAAATACAAAGCTTGCATTCTGGGATTGAGATTAGCCATTGACATGGGGGTCTAAGAATTGTTGGTATTAGGAGATTCATATTTATTAGTCCACCAAATCCAAGGAGATTGGGAGATTCATGATTCGAAACTCTTACCATAAAGAAGTTGTTTGCAAGATCTTTGTCAACGATTTGTATTAGTGAAGTTCAAACACATTCTCAGAGCTCATAATGAGATTCCTGATGCTTTGGCAACCTTATCTTCGATGCTTCAACATCCCGATAAAACTTATATTGACTCTTTGCTTATACAGATTCATGATCAACATGCATATTGTAATATGGTTGAAGAAGAATTTGATGGGGAGCCGTGGTTCTATGATATCAAAGAATATATTCAGACTGGAAAATATCCTGTACATGCTAATGGTAATCAAAAGAGAACCATTCGATGTTTGTCTAGTGGATTTTTCTTATGTGGAGGAATCTTGTATAAGAGGACTCCTGATTTGGGACTTCTGAGGTGTGTAGATGCTAAAGAAGCTTCAAAAATCATGACTAAAGTACATTCTGGAATTTGTGGACCACATATGAGTGGGTATATTTTGGCAAAGAAAAATACTCCGAGCAGGCTATTATTGGCTCACCATGGAGCGAGATTCTATCAATTTCATTCGTAAATATCATGAATGCCAGGTACATGGAGACTTGATACATTTCCCTCCATCTGAGTTGCATACAAGGACTGCTCTATGGCCTTTTGTGGCTTGGGAAATGGATGTAATTGGACCAATTGAACCAAAGGCCTCGAATGGACATATGTTCATCTTGATAGCCATTGATTATTTTATGAAGTGGGTAGAAGCAGCGACTTTCAAGTTAGTGACCAAGAAATTTGTAGTTGATTTTATTCACTCCAACATCATTTGTCATTTCGGCATTCCAAAGATAATTGTCACGGATAATGCTGCGAATATCAATAGCCATCTGATGCAAGAAGTGTGCCAGCAATTTAATATTATGCATCGGAATTCAACTCCTTATCTTCCAAAGGCGAATGGAGCTGTAGAAGCTGCTAACAAAAATTTAAAGAAAATACTTCGTAAGATGGTCAAGGTTCCCGACAATGGCAAGAAAAGTTACCTTTTGCTCTGCTGGGTTATTGTACTACAGTTCGGACTTCAATTGGTGCAACTCCTTACTTGTTAGTGTATGGAACTGAAGTAGTTATACCTGCAGAGATTGAGATTCCATCTCTTCGAGTAGTTGTGGAACCTGAAATTGATGAAGACCAATGGGTCAAGACTCATTTGGAGAAATTAAGCTTGATTGATGAAAAAATATTGGCATCAGTATGTCATAGACAACTATACCAGAAGAGAATGGCACGAGCATATAACAAAAAGGTGCGTCAGAGACATTTTGAAGTTGGTCAGTTGGTACTAAGACGTATTCTACCTCATCAGATTGAAGCCAAAGGCAATTTTTATCCTAATTAGCATGGGCCATTCATCGTAAAGAAAGTGTTACCTAATGGTGTGCTATATTTGACTGATGTAGAAGGCAAAATGGAAGGAACGCCGGTCAATGCTGATGCAGTTAAAAGATATTATGTATGATATTCATGTACAATTATGTTATGTATGTTTTGTACTTACATTTTTAAAGATTTGAAATGATGAAGGCATTTTGTTCTACTGTCTGAATAATATATCAACCTTTGCTTACCCCTTTGAGATTTTATTTTTCTTCATACCCCTCTTTTGGAATTAAATTAAAATAAAAAAAATGTTGAAAAAAAATCAATCAAAAATTCAAAATCAAACAAAAGAATGATCTTTCCTGAACTACGTTTGAGCTGATTCTTGCTATGACAAGATACGTAGGCAGCCCTACTCCGGGGTTCGGTCTAACCAGAAGAAAATTTAAATTACCCAGAATGAAATGAAACTGGGGCAAAAATTTATTTTCTTAAAAGAATTGATTCCAAAAGTTGTATGTTTCACCTAATGTTATATAAATTTTTTGAGCCTCATGCCGACCTTTATTTCTAACCATATCCAAAATTCAAGTTACAACCAAATAAAGACCTTCGGATCAATCTTTGAGAATGTCAAGGCTAAATATATTATGAGTGCATGATATTTCATATTTTGGGTGTTTATCTAAAATAAAAAAAATGAAAATGGGAGAGTCTTATTAGTGAAAACCTTTTTGGGCACCATAAGACGACTGTGAGATAAGGCAAAAATGAAAAGGAGATAGGCACGTTGGCAAAAACCCATTGAGGTACCACTAGCCGAAGAAAGGTCTTTATCAAGAAAGAACAAGTTCAAGATTGACTTAATTTCAAGCTCAATAAGTGGACAAAAGTTGTAATGATTAGTGTGGGTAGATCTGGTTGTTTGATTCAAATGCATGTCATAATCATCAGAATCGATTTCCACATTCAAATAAGTTTTCTCTTTGTTTTCAAAAAAAGATGCCTATTGTCTTTTTTTCTTTTATTTTAATTTTTGATTTTTGGGTCCTTGTCATCAAACGAAAACTTTTTGTTGTCTTTTGAGTCAAATTCACGTCAGATCGAGTGAGAAAGAACTCCAAACTTGCTACCAACTCCGTTAAGAGTACAAAGCAAGACAAAGGGTCGATGCACAGAGACAACGTTTAAAAGTAAAAGTAAGATACTCAAGATTATTGTGATTTGACCATTTTAAACTCATGAAAATCTAAGGGATGTATTGGAAGTTAAACTCAGAAGCATCATACAATAGAAACATGATTTGAGTTGAGGATCTCAGTAGTCAGAATTTTGAGTCAGAAGTACGTCAATTCAATGAATATTATCATGGTTTGGATAAGAGTTGAGCATGGCAAGTGCGAGAGAGACTACTTCAAAAGCCAAATGCCACAGACCAACCACCACATGTTTTAAAACTCACAATTTTTCTTTGTTTTGAACAAAGATGAAATAATTATTTTCAGATAAAAGATGCGATTTCACACTTCACTCAATCTAAGAAGCAGGTTACAACATCCGATGCTGGATCTCGGTCATGGTAAACTTTATTCTTTGCGAGATATATTAAGATCCAGTGACACAGAAATTTTTCCAGTACAAACTGGGGCAAAAATTTTATGTGTGTTGTATTGAGTTTATTTTTTGCTCAAGACCCTCCTGAAGAATGGGAATTTACTTTTTGCTCGGGACCCTCCTGAAGAATGGGATGTTATTTTTCTGTTTCACCTTTTATTTTGAGTTCAGGAACATATTTGAAAATCAGAAATTGCAAGTCCAAGAGCCCGCCTGAAGAACAGGGTGAAGAAATTGCAAGTTAGGAGCTCGCCTGAAGAACAGGGTGAAGAAATAGCAAAGTCATGAGCCCACCTGAAGAACAGGGTGAAGAAATTGCAAATCCAGGAGCCCTCCTGAAGAACAGGGTGAAGAAATTGCAAATTCAGGAGCTCGCCTGAAGAACAGGGTGAAGAAATTGGAAGCCAGGAGCCTGCCTGAAGAACAGGATGAAAAAATAGCAAGTCCAGGAGCCCGCCTGAAGAACAGAGTGAAGAAATTGCAAATCCAGGAGCTCGCCTGAAAAACAAGGTGAAGAAATTGAAAGTCAAGAGCCCGCCTAAAGAACAGGGTAAAAAAATAACAAGTCAGAGATCCGTTTGAAGAACAAGATGAATTTTCAAGTTAAAGGCATGAAGATTTGAATAGAGGTTCTAGAGATTGTAATTTTCATTTCATTTTTTTATTTTTCTTAGTCATTTGAATGTAAAAGGCAGAAGTTGTTAATCGAAATCTTGACGAAATCTCACTCGACTCTAACTTTTTCTCTCACCAAATTAACTTTGAGCTACTCGTGACTTGATTTCCTTATAACCCGGGATAGGTAGGACGTTCAAAAATAGGACTCGGTCACATTTTTATTTTTATTTTTATTTTCATTTTTATCTTTATCTTCCAAATAATTAGAGGTTCAAAAATCATATCTTGTCTACTTCTTTGTATGAAAACTCTTCGAGATTTCACACAAAGAGTGGCAAAAATGTAGACACGTGATTTTTTATCCTCCTCAAATTTTAACATATTTTTATATTAAATATTTATATTTGGCATAATATTATTTAATTTCTAATTTTATTTTTATAAAATTTTAGTTAAAAAATTAATAATTAAATAAATTTAATTTTTGAGATATTTTTTTTATATTAATTTTAAAAAATATATAATATATATATATTATTCATTCTATATTTTAATAAATAAATTAGTATTTTAATACTATTTTATTATATTTATTTTTGTCTATTTACAATTTGTTATTATGTTTTGTTAAATATAAAATTAATTATTATTTTATTTATTATTGTTATTTATGTCTATTTATAAATTCTTATTAAGTTTTGTTAAATATAAAATTAACAATTATTTTATTTATTATTATTTTTTATTATTATTAATATCTTTATTTATTATTATTATTATTTTCTATTTAAAAAAATAAAAAATAATTAATTAATTAATTAATTTGAATTTTAAATATTCCCTCCCCCTTATCTGTTGATGAAGGAATCCCCTAAAATACAACCGTTCCCCTCAAAATTTCCTATACAAAAGGGACTCTCTCACCCCAAAACAACAGATATACATTCACCATCAGATATTTTTTTACGTATTTTTACACTATCAGAAACCAGACAGTGAACATCAGAGAGCAAAAACCAAAGGGAGAAAAACTAAAAATCAGTGAGAAAGAATATCAAAGTACAGAGAAATCAAAATACAGAGAAAAAGGTGAAAAATCAGAGAGAGAAAAACATCAGACAAAAGAGAGAAAAGAAGGAAGTTGAAAGTTCCATTGAAGGTTCTGGGGACAGATTTCTTTGTTCCTTAGTCCATTCAATTTATTACAGGTTTTTTATTCGATCCTGTATCACTCACGTTATGAATTTACTTATAAATGCATGAATAAAGATGTTTAAGTTTCTTTATGTATTATTAAATATAGTTAATTGATTATGTGAGTTTCTTATTATTGCATGTTATTTAATTAAGTTATAACATATTTATTTATGTTTTTTTTAGTATTAAAAATCTGTGTGTTAATTATGTTAAATTTAAAAATTTGAACCGAAAAGAGAAATAGACGAAAAGAAAATTGACAGGCTTTTTGATGTACACATGATCTCACACACTATTTTTCAACTTACATACACTATAGATTTCATACATCAACATTTGTATTTATTGAAAAAATAGACGTACAATAATACACACAACGTATATAAAAATTTTGAGAAAATCCGGATGAAAGGAGAGAAAAATTAGTAAAATTCAGATGAATTAGATAGCAAAAGAAAGATATAGATCGAAGGAGATGCCGGTAAGAAGATGTTTTCTGGTGAAATCCTCATTGGATTCGCTGCCGGAAAACACTTTTATTCACTGTTTCATCACGGTTAAGGTGATTAGTCGCCGAAAAAACCCAAACCAGTGATGCCGCCTCTCTTTCTTCCTTTTCCGGCTACCACTAGTACCGCCGACGCTGCTTTTCTATTTCTTTTTTCTTTTTTTTTCCTCCCCGTCGGAAAGTCCAAAAAACACCGGTGAAGCCGCTAGCTCCGCCAGCGACACCGTTAACGGCAAAAATGCCGACTAAATTGCTAGCCATCATCCTTACTCTCAGATCTGGCCAATCCTTCACCAGATTTGCACCACTGGCCGACAAACCTACAGCCCGCATACATCACTCTATGCACAAACCCACTGAAAAATACACATGCACACCTGTCGGCGACAACCACGTCACCGGAAGAATCCCCATTGTCGCCATACCATTTACAGGCCAGGTCTGGTCAGAATTAAGAGTTTCAATGGCTTTTTGAAGGATTGGGTTCTGTTATTTTTTTTATATCTGTATGTGTTAATTTTTATACAAGTTTGTTTAGAATAATTTAATATTTGATGATAGTTGACTATAAATATTTAAGAAATAATGGAGTATATTTGATTAAACAAAAATGACAATATGCATATTTAAAAGTGCATTTTAATTACTGTTTAAATTATTTTCTTGGATTTTATAAATTAAAATCTCAAAAAAAAATATTAGTTTAAGATCAAAAAGATAATATGTAATTTCGGATGAGATTTTTATAATGTTTAATTAATTTTATTTAAATTATTTTAGAATATAATGTATTTGATAGTTTTCTCCTTCATGACAAGTCCGATTTTAAAACAATTTAACTATGTTATTTAATATATTCTCTTACCGTAGTTTATTGTGTTGATTTATTATAAGAATTCAGATAATATATAATTATAAGTAAAAAATGGATAAATAAATTATTTGTGACTTTTTAAATGATAAATCAACGTCTTCAGTATTGAAAATATTTTAATCACGATTAAAAAATTCGTTTCAGTTAAGAATGCGGCATACGCATCTTTCTAAGACATTAAAATTCAAGGATGCAATAATGTACCTTAAAAAATATTTTTCTAAAATTAATTTTTATCGATTTATTTAAATATAAGACAATAGACAAGTTTTTGGTATAATAAAAATGAGCGATTTTTGGCCTTAACATAATTTATCAAAATAGTTTAAGTTAGTATAAGTCAATAAAGCGACCGTGATTGAACCACGGGACTCGAGGGGTGCCTCATACCTTCCCATCGGTTAACAGAATTCCTTACCCAGTCTTTTGTTTTCGCAGACTAATAAAAAGAGTCATTTCCTTTTGACTAGGGATTCAAAAAGGTGACTTGAAACACCAAAACTCAATTTCAAGTGGCGACTCTGTAAACAAATAATCCCTATTCAAAATCATCACTTAAATTGGAAAAAACCTTTGACTCAATCTCCTCGAGCGGAAAAGGGGTGTGACACGAGTGACGGGGGTACCAACAACTTCCCTCGAAGCGGTAGCTCAGTGAAGCTACTATCTTCCTCCAGGGTGGGAGTGATTTCAAAATCCTAAAACCTGAAAGCGACCATGGTAGGGTTCCAGAATTCCATTAACATCATAATGAGGGTTTTGTTGGCTTGAACCCTCATTAGTGATAGTAGAGCACCCAAGTGTTCCCGAATCTCCCCGCCATGCACTACGTGAATAATACTTCATCAATTCTGCAGGCTATCAGGGGATGAGAGAACTATTTGGATGTTTGGTAGATTTTGATTAATATTTATCATGCTGTCGCGTTCTATTTCGAGCCGTCGAAACAGCACACAACATATAGTGTCTTGTCATGACTCTCGAATTTTGAAAATTCATTTTAGAGTCGCCGCCTAACTTTTTAGGAAAATTAGGAAAAATATTATTTTATGTAAACTCTATTTTGGTCTATCAAAAACATCTTGAGAATATGAGTAAGGATTTTGACTACTCGAGGGGAAGGTATTCAACACCCCTCAGAGTCTATCTGAAGATAGTCCTTAAACTCATATTAGAAAAAAATTATTGCTTCATTATTTGCTAAAATGGTGATAAGAAATCTTTTATTATATATTATTACTATTATTATTATTATGAAGAAGAAAAAGAAAGAAAGCTTAAGGTATAGCAAACGTGACGCTACCGTGTACAAGAAAATGATATAATATTGCAGAAATATACATGTGTTTTAAATATGAAAATGATGGTAATATAATTTACACATATATTTAGAAAGTGCAAAGTCTTATAATCTTATAAGAAAGTATAAAGATATGTGAAGTTAAGTATATAACTAAAATTATTATAGAGTAAATAAAGGTATTTTCATGGCATGAAAATTCATTTACGAAATTTTTATTTAAGAATATGTGAGAAATATGTGAAAGATTATGAATAGGTTGGAATTAGATAAATAATAATAATAATAATAAATAAATAAATCTAATAACACGTGAGGAGTTGTTTAAACCATAATAATGAGGATAACAATAATAATAATAATAATAATAATAATTAAAATAGCAATAATAATTGTGGTATAAATAATAATAATGATAATAATAGTAACATTGGTAATAATAATGAACAATAATAACGATGGAAATAATTATTATAGTAGTATTAAAAATAATATACCTTGTACGTGGTAGAGGATGAACGTATATACCTTGCATTGCTTACCCTTTAAAATCTAAAAACCCAAATGAGCGTTGAAAAATAAAATATAGTGTAAAGCGTTAGAATTATTTATTGAAACAAGTTAAAATTAATGGATGGACTCTTTTGGGAAATCTGAATTTCTAGGGAAATTGATCTCCCGTGAATTAGTATTTGAAATTTTATTTGTTAGTTTAAGAAAAAACACGGAGATTACTACGTCCATTTTATTACCAAATCGTTCTTTAAGGTGATAATCAAGTAGAACACTTGGCCAAATCATAAGAAAAAATTGCTGAAAAATTCATCTTTACGAATCGATTAATTAAGCAAAAACATGATAATGCTACCTTATTTTAAAAGATCTGCACATAAAAAAGTAATTATAAGGAAATAAACAAATAAAGCTATCTTAGACAAACTTAATAACAAAATGGAGTTAGTAATCATTCTAAAGCAAAGCGCAACATAATATGAATAGATTAAAGGAAAAAGTGGCTAAGGGATACTAGATGTAATAACACGTGAAGGAGTTGTTTAAATCATAATAATGAGGATAATAATAATAATAATAATAATAATAATAATAATAATAATAATAATAATTGTAGTATAAATAATAATAATGATAATAATAGTAATGTCGGTAATAATAATGAACAATAATAACGATGAAAATAATTACTATTGTAGTATCGAGAATAATATACCTTGTATGTGGTAGCGGATGAACGTATATACCTCACATTTCTAACCCTTTGAAATCTGAAAACTCGAATGAGCGTTGAAAAATAAAATATAGTGTAAAGCGTTAGAATTATTTATTGAAAACAAGTTAAAATTAACGGGTGGACTCTTTTGAGAAATCTGAATTTTTAGGAAAATTGATCTTCAGCAAATTAGTATTTGAAATTTTATTTGTTATTTTGAGAAAAAACATGGAGATTACTACGTCCATTTTATTAACAAATCGTTCTATAAGGTGAGAATCAACTAGAACACTTGGCCAAATCTTAAGAAAAAATTGCTGGAAAATTCACCTTTACAAATCGATTAATTAAGCGAAAGCATGATAACGCTACCCTATTTAAAAAGATCGGCACATAATAAAGTAATTATAAAGCAATAAACAAATGAAGCTATCTTAAACAAACTTAATAACAAAATGGAGTTAGTGATCATTCTAAAGCAAAGCGCAACATTATATGAATAAATTAAAGAAAAAAATGACTAAGGAATATTAGACTCCATTTAGGAGTTTGGGCTTCTAATTTATGGGACTTTGAGGCTCTGCGATCATCTTATAGCTGACCAGATAATTGGATCAAAATGGAGTTTCAATTAAAACTCCAATTCCCGATTTCACATGAAAATAAAAGAAAAATAAAGATTAACAATTTATGTGTAATAGAGAGGCAACGTAAGGAGAAAGTATAATTGGAATAAAAACATATTTGAAATACAGTGGACAAGGCCACATATGTACAAGACTTATTAACAATATGTAATATGTGTTATATAGATGAATATACTTGCGCATTTAAAGAATATTATTATAAAGGAGCATATAGTATAGAAGAAAGTAAAGAAATAAGAAAATTATATTTTAATAAATTACCCGAACCATTTAGTTCAAAAATAATAAAAAGTTGGGAAGAAGCAAAAATAGTAGATACATTAGGAGCTAGAATAAAATTTTTACAACAATGGTATAGAAAGCTATGTGAAAAATATAGAGAAGAATTAAAAATGGAAAAAACATTAATAAGAAATTTAGCATGTTGCAAAAATAAAATAACACCTCAATTTGGATGCGAAGAAAGATATTATAAGAAAAGAAAAAGACATAAGAAATATAAGAAATATAAAAAATCAAAATATAAATATAAGAAACCAAGAAAAAGATATTATGTAAAAAATTACAAAAATAAAAGACCATATAGAAAGAAAAAATCTATAAAAGAATGTACTTGTTATAATTGTGGAAAGTTAGGACATTTAGCTAGAGATTGTAAATTATCCAAAAATCCAAAAAATAAACAAATATCCGAAATAAAAATAGAAAATACAGAATATATGCAAATAGATTATATAGATTATGAATTAGAAAGTGAAGACAATATATATGAAATTTCAGAAAACGAGACAGATACTAAAATAGATAGTGAGATAGATGAATCAAATGACTGAAGAAGAAATAAAAATAATAACAAAGGAAGAATATTTAAATGACGAAGGAACAGAACAAAAGATAATATTTGACAGTAATATATTTGATGAAATAAAAGGAAAAGAGTTAGATTTAAGTGTAGAAAAAATATTTAAAATACCAACAATAAAAAATATTTTTAGTAGGAAAAAAGATGAATATTATGTAGTATGTCAAAAAGAACATGTAATAGACTGTAGATATGCAAAAGGAAAAGTTAGTATACCACTAGTAACAAAAAGAATAATTAGTAAAGAAATAAATGATATAAAAAGTAAAGGAGATCCAATAAAATACGTACACCTCGGAGGTACAGAAATATTAATAAAAGCATGTTTTAGAGAAGGAATAGATACACCGATAGAATTATATTTAGCAGATGATAGAATTATAAAACCTATAGAAAAAAGTATAATAACTGCCGTAAAAGGAAATTTAATATACCAAAAATTTAAATTTATAATAAGTGCTAATTATTCAGTAGCAGTAACAGATAGAAATATAGATAAATCATTAGTATTATATTGGAAGATATCAGGAATAGAATTAACCCCAGGAAGTAAAATATTTACAGCGAGATGTAAGAATTTATATGTATTAACAACAAAACATAAAATAACAGGGAAAAATAAGATTAACAAAATACAAATAGATAGCTCATTTGAACAAATTGTAAAAACAATAGACTATAATGATTATAGCTATAGAGACATAGATATAGAAGAAAATTTAGAAATAGTAAATGATAGAATAAGTACAACAAAAAGAATAGCTAAGAAAAACCGGAGTCATCGAGATCATCAAAAAGAATGAGTTATGAAACAAATTCAATAAGTAATTTAAATCAATATTACATAACAGGAAAAATAAATGAAAAAGAATATTTAATACTATTAAACACAGGACAAGAAGAAAATTATATAGCAAAATGCTTAGTAAAAAATGAAGAAATAAAAACTAATAATGATATATGCCCAGATCTACCGAGAAGTTTAATAAATAATAAAGATATAGTAGAAAAAGAAATAATAATAGGAGGAATTAGAAAAATAAAAATAAAATTTGAGGTAAAAGAAGAAATACAAAAAGCAGATATAATATTAGGAATAAAATGGTTAGAACAAGTAAAATCATACAATATAGAACATACACAATTATCCATAACATATAATAGGGAAAGATTATTCTTAAAGAGAGCCTTAACATAAAATGAAAATATATGTATTAATGAAGATAGTAGTGGAAGGATATTACAGTAGATATTATACGTCTATGATAGATACAGGAGCAGAAGCTGATTTATGTAGATATAATTGCTTACCAGAAAGTAAATGGGATAAATTAAAAATACCAATAATAGTTAAAGAATTTAATAATGAAGAAAGCTTAATTTACTTATAAAGCTAGGAATGTAAAAGCACAAATATGGGATAAGATATTGACAATATAAGAAATTTATAATTATGAACTAACATCAAAAGATATACTTTTAGGAATGTCATTTTTAGATAAACTATACCCACATATAATAACTAGAAACGATGGTGGTTTACAACACCATGTAAACAAAAAGTAAGAGCAAAAAGAGTTAATAATAAAATAAGAAAGAAAACTGACAGGATAAAAGGAAGTGAAAAAATTACACAAAAGTTAGAAAATATAAAAACCACTGAAGATACAATAGAATTAGTAGTATTTTCGATAAATAAAACAGAAATAACTATATTTTCAATAAATAAGATAGAAATAGTTAAGAAAAAACTAGAACAATTATATAGCGAAGATCCATTAAAAGGATGGGAAAAACATAAAACTACCATAAAAATTGAATTAATCGATAAAAATAGTATAATAACCCAAAAACCATTAACATACAATTTTGATGATTTAAAAGAATTTAAAATGCATATAGATGAATTATTAGAAAAACAATATATACAAAAAAGTAATAGTAAACATAATAATCCAACATTTATAGTAAATAAGCATAGTGAACAAAAAAGAGGAAAAAGTAGAATGGTTATTGATTATAGAAATTTAAATGCAAAAACTATAACATATAATTATCCGATACCAAATAAGATATTAAAAATAAGACAAATCCAAGGATATAATTATTTTAGTAAATTCGATTGTAAATCAGGATTTTACCATCTAAAGTTAGAAGAAGAATCTAAAGAATTAACCGCATTTACGGTACCACAAGGATTTTACGAATGGAATGTATTACCATTTGGATATAAAAATGCACCAGGTAGATATCAACATTTTATGGATAATTATTTTAAACAATTACCTAATTGCATAGTATACATAGATGATATATTATTATATACAAAAACTAAAGAAGAACATATAAAACTATTAGAACAATTTACAGACATAATAGAAAAATCAGGAATAAGTCTAAGTGAAAAGAAAGCCGAAATTATGAAAAAACAGATAGAATTTTTAGGAATACAAATAGATAAAAGTGGAGTAAAAATGCAACAACATATAGTACAAAAAATAATAAATTCGAAAGAAGAATTAGATACAAAAAAGAAATTACAATCATTTTTAGGATTAGTAAACCAAGTAAGAGAATATATTTCAAAATTAGCAGAAAACCTAAAACCACTACAGAAAAAATTAAAAAAGGATATAGAATATAATTATAATGAAGAAGATAAAAAAACAAGTTCAAAAAATAAAATTACTTTGCAAGGATTTACCAAAATTACAATTTCCGGATGAAAATAGAAAATTTACATATATAGTAGAAGCAGATGCCAGTGAATATAGTTACGGAGGAGTACTTAAATATAGGTATGAAACAGAAAAAATAGAACACCATTGTAGATACTACTCAGGTACGTTCAACGAGATAGAAATAAATGGAAAATAAATAGGAAAGAATTATGTTCATTATATAAATGTTTATTAGCATTTGAACCATATATTGTATATAACAAATTTATTGTGCGAACAGATAATACACAGGTACGCTGGTGGCTAACAAAGAAAATACAAAATTCAGTTACAACAAAAGAGATTCGGAGACTAGTTTTAAATATATTAAATTTTACATTTATAATAGAAGTAATCAGTACTAACAAAAATGTTATTGCAGATTACATATCAAGACAAAGCTACACAAACTGAAATGATAGAAGAAAATATACATGAAAAGATACTCAACGCCCTGACTACTCTTTCATTGAAAGTGGACAGTATGAATACTGAGATAGTAAAGATGGGGACTGAGATAGAAACACTAAAGCTAAAGACTAGTGAAGATAAACTGAAGTCTATAGCTATGAATCAGCTAACACAGCAATGCGCAGAGCTATGTCGATCGGAAGACAATAAAATTCCAGAGCTAGAAGGAGATGTTGGGATACTCCATAAAACCCATAACGTTTATCAATCTACTTCTGCAGGTACAAGCAAAGGAGTTAGAAAAAATATGAACCTAAACAAACTATTCGACAAACCATATACACCAAATACATCAAAAGACCCCATGTTTACACCCCACAAGTTACCACATATCGAGATAGCCTAAACCAAGACAAAAAGACATATAACTACACAGCCCGCACATATATAGAAAATATCTATAACGTACAAACTTTCTTAAATAGCAACCCAAAAGCTACAAATATCCAAGAACCAGATACGAACTATATAACCCAGAAATTAACCGGATACAACAAGCTAATTGCCTTACCAAAAACTAAACCAAGCTTAGTTAAAACTTGCTACGAATATGGATTACTTAGTACCGTATATACCATGGACGGAACTGAGATATCCATTATACCCGAGATATATGAAGCATTTACCACATTTAAAAGAATAACCAAAGGTACTTTATTTTTTATAAAAATATACACGGCACCAGCAGAGATATTATTTGACGAAGTTAAGAAACCTATATAAGTTGTAAAAATAGGAATGACACGAGATATGATTATACCACAAGATATTGGTACACAGCCAGAGATACCTAGAATCGAGATACCAAAATTTTATGCGAACAAAAGAGTTATCGGACTATCTACAATTTTACAAGAGCTAGCAAACACATATTGTAACCAAAATCCTATATGGAGTTATTATTCGAGAAATCATGTATTAATATATTCGAATTCAAAAGAGCTACGGGAAACAGATATGGAGACTATTAGGCAATGGATTATGACGTTGCTTAAACCAGAGACAGAACCTATCGCCAGAGCTATTAAAGAAAAATTTATTTCAGAGGAATTATTAACCAGATATTGCAAGACTATTGGACACAAATATTCAGACCAAGATTGTGGATGTTAGAATATATTAGAAAAACTAGAGAAAACCAAGATAATCTAAATAACGAAGTTAATTATAGAAACCATATTAGAAAAATAATGGAAGATCTAAAAGAAAAGTTAATATGGATAGAAAAAACCTTAGAAAATTTAGAAAAAAGTACATGTAACAGTTTATATAATATAAAAAACTCACTACGAGAAGAACAACACAAAATAATAAATGACATAGAAAATCTAGAATTAGATATACACTACAGTACAGAAAGAATAAGTTATTACACAGAAATTTGTAACTCAGCAGTTACTACAGGATAAAATAATAAACTAAAAATTAATGAATACATCTCACAAAAAGAATAACTTATTAAAACAAAATCTAAGAAATAACTACACACAAAAAAGAATAGATTCATCAGTTATAATAAATCTATTTATAAATCTATTTATAATTCTATTTATCAGCTTAGTTATCCGCACCCCCTACAAATGGTTATCAAAAAAGAAATGAATGCAAACCATACTAAGGTGAAATTGTTCATCAAAGTCCCATGACTAAAAGTTAATTCTTGGTTTTAATTGACCACTTAAATTACAAACGCTAGGGAGAAAGGATATGCACCCTCAATTTGTGGAATTATTTTTTACTTGAACTCCAAATTTGAGATTCATTACAAGCACTCGCTGTTCTAGATTATTTTATAGGTGAACTTACAACTTAAAGTCCTAACTCAAATCCACATGGAAAACTTAAAAGATTGATTAGAGGAGATGGAAATAATACAGAACAAGAAGTCATATCTAGACTAGGCAGGTACAACTAGTGAAAGGAAGTAAAAAGAAAATTAATAACCTACCCCCTTTGAATACAAATCTCTCTTCATTTCAAAAGGACAAAATGACTGATAGAATCCAAGGGGATCAAACAGAACTTCTAACACTTTTATTCGATCATTTTACCATCTAATTATAAAGACCCATTAGACTTTCTTCCTTACTGAAGAGACCTAAATTATACAATGTTTATCGAGAAACAAATAAACACTATATCTAATATAAGCTCACAAAGCAGGGTGTGAAAACTTTTTTTTTTAAAAAAAGAACTAGTAAACTTAGGACAAAACTAGTACTATAGATAATCGACAGAATTCAAATTGTAAAGCAAGTTTATCATTTAGTTAATTTAAAAAGAAAAAACGAGGACCAAAAGTTGAGTTGTAGATTTAGGAACTATAGATTGAATTATAGCCAAACTGACAAATTTCTTATTGTTAAATCTATGCAAACTGGATGGATATTAAGTTAAAAAACAAATGAGTTTAAGTTAGAAAATATATGTAACTTATTAAAGCTCCTCGCGAGTATTTGGAGAACAATTTGAACACCAAAACAAAAAGTGATCGTATGAGTGACTATGACTAACTTTTAAATGGTTCAACCTTAATAAAGAACACATGCATTACCTAGTTGTAATCCCATATTTTCAATATAAAAGAGGAAACAGAGGAGAGGTAAATCCGCATATGTTACATATTATCAACATACAAAAATAAAAAGGAGAAAAACTTTATAGTTTGCACAAAACAGCTGCATGTTTGATCAACCAAAAATCAAGACGAAGTTATATGTTTAACAGAGAATAAACAATAACATCAAGGTGGGATAGGCAGTCACTCCTACAGTTGTTCAAGACTAAAAACGGACGCACATTGAAGCAAAAAATGAAAATAAGAGAAGGACAAAGGATCACCAACAAAGTTCCTAACAAAATGCAAAATTTTAAAGGAAAAGAGTGTTATCTTTTATGTATTCAGGTACAAGAATCTGTAAATAAGAAATACAAACTTCAACATTAGTTCGAGTCCAGGACAAGAACACTTATGAAGTTCTGTAACTCCTTCAACACTATATTACGAATAATCTATCTAAGAAGTGTGTTAAGATTTAGAAAAGAGATGAAACAGAATTTAAGACCAAGTCCTCCGAATTCACGAAGTGTCCTTAAGGAATAATTCCCCTCACTGTACCCGAGGTTTTGGAATCTTCCTCCCAGGATAAAATGACCTTCAATCCAAACAATAGTGGTACCTTAAATTATTGGATTCAGCGAACTCACTCAACGGTTTGATAGATCACACAGAAAGTTTTTCAAGACAATAAGAGAGTTTGTATTTTAGAAAATAATTTATACCTAAACTTGTGGATGAAAGCAGGTTTATATAGCCAACATGTGCCTCTTCTGAAAAGTGGCAATGGTTCACTTAAAAGGTGTGACCTTTCTGGAAAAGCCATGTCTGTTCGTCCAAAGAATGTGTCTTTTCCCAACAGGCATACCATTTCATGAATTAGTGTGTCATTTCGTTGAAGGGTTGCATCCCTTCGTTTCAGCACTGCACTGTTTCAAAACACTATTTCGAAATTTGCATGCATGCATATAAATGAAGTATCAAAAGACAGAAAAAAGTAGTGTTTTCTCCTTTGGTATTTTTGAACTGAATTTCTGAATTTTTGTCAAATAAACTTTATCCAAAAAGATAGATCTTATCGATGGATCATTTTCCAAATCCAAATCCAAAACCAAAGCCAAAGCCAAAGCCAAAGACGAGCGAGCGACGACGACGACGGCGCGAGGCATCTCTTATTTCTTGCCTCACTTACCATGTGGAGTAAGTATCCCTTATTTTAAACAATCATAAGTTCTCTTCTTTCACCAATGTGGGAGAAAGAGTGAACTTTCCAATTTAGGTGTACACTTTCTAAATTGGTGTCTCCCTTCTCCACCATTTTTCCTTCATTTTTTATTCACACTTTTTCATATACTTTGAACCCAACAATCCCCCACATGAATGAAAAATGGCTATTTTTCATAAAAAATTTACAGAAAAATATGTGATCATCAAGCAAAGACTGATTGCATCTAGATAAGTGGGTTTTCCTTTGAACTTTTCGTAGTGAACATGCATCGGATGCACTCAGTCAATCGAAAAATTTGATATCTTTGAACCGTCGAGATTTAGTGTACACCTAGACAACACATGTCACACAACCAGCCTTTTACCATTTATAGTTCTCACGGTTTTGATCTTTTCAGCCATGAACACGTCCTGGTTTCATGAGAGTTTAGAGAATAGGCCTTTACTAACATTCTCCTTGAAGTAGCTTCCCCTTCACCCTCACATAGGTGATTTCTATAAGTTCAATCCTATAGATTAAACTATTTGATCAAATCTGCCAAATTTAGATAATTATTAAAAGACTTTTAACCTTAAGTCTTATCCTTGTTTACTAAACATTGTCTACATCATGAGAATGGATTGGGTAATTGACAATGTTGAACCTGTCAGATACAATTTTGTTTGATCTCCTTGAACCTAGCTCTTGGGATCTCCAGTCTACTAGGTAGAGTTACCTCCATATTGACTTGTCCTAGGCCTTAAGCCCATTCCCTTTGATGTCCTTTCCACTCCTTCTCTAGATAGGCCTTTTGTAAGTGGATCCGATACATTATCCTTTGACTTCACATAGTCAATAGTGATAATTCCACTAAAGAAAAGTTCCCTAATGGTATTATGTCTCCGTCGTATGTGATGGGATTTACCGTTGTACATCATGCTCCCTGCCCTACCTATTGCCGCTTGTCTATCACAGTGTATACATACTGGTGCCACTGGTTTGGGATAATAAGGAATATCTTCCAAGAAATTTTAGAGTCACTCTTCTTCTTTACCAACTTTATCCAATGCGATGAATTCAGATTCTATTGTAGAGTGAGCAACACAAGTTTATTTGGATGATTTCCAAGAGACTGCTCCTCCACCGATAGTAAATATATATCCACTTATGGATTTTACTTCGTTCAATCCGGTGATCCAATTTGCATCACTATATCCTTCAAGTACCGCAGGATATTTATTATAATACAAGGCAGTCTTGAGTGTATTTAAGATACTCCAAAACTCTTTTCATTGCCATCCAATGAGTTTTGTTGGAATTACTTGTGTACCGACTCAATTTACTAATAGCGCATGCTATATCTGGTCGTGTACAGTTCATTATATACATCAAACATCTCAATACTCTTGCGTACTCCAATTGTGAGTCACTTTCACCTTCATTCTTTTGAAGTGCAAAGCTTACATCCAAAGGAGTCTTGCAATACTGAATTCCATATACTTGAATTTGTCAAGTAACTTTTCGATATAATGAGACTGTGACAATGCCAATGCTTGTGGATTTCTATGGATTCTTATACCTAAGATCACATCCGCAACTCCAAGGTCTTGCATATCAAACTTGCTTTCGAGCATTCGTTTTGTTGCATTTATGTCTAAAATATCTCTACATATCATCCACATATAAACAAACGATGACTTGATGATTTGAAGTGTCTTTAATGTAAACACATTTATCACATTTATTTATCTTGAACCCGTTTACCAACATGGATTGGTCAAACTTTGCATACCATTGTTTAGGTTTTTGTTTTAGTCCATACAACTACTTAATAAGTTTACACACCTTATTCTCTTTTCCTGAAACCACAAAACCTTCAGGTTATTCCATGTAAATTTCTTCCTCCAATTCTCCATTTAGGAATGTGGTTTCACATCCATTTGATGGATTTCAAGACCATATACTGCCGCCAAGGCAATTAACAATCGAATCGATGTTATCCTTGTTACTGGTGAGTATGTATCAAAGTAATCAAGGCCTTCTTTTTGCTTGAAGCCTTTTACTACAAGTCTTGCCTTGTATTTGTCAATAATACCATCCGCTTTCATTTTTTTTTTTAAGAACTATTTAGAACCTAAAGGTTTATTTCCTATAGGAAGATCAACCAATTCACACGTATGGTTGCTTAAGATTGAATCAATCTCACTATTGATTGCCTCTTTCCAAAAGGATGAGTCTGACGACGACATCGCTTCTTTAAATGTTTGAGACTCATTTTCTAAGAGAAATATTACAAAATCTGATCCAAATATAGTGGAAGTTCTTTGATGTGTACTACGTCTTGGATTATCTTCATTATGTACATTTTTACTTGGTTCATCTCGAGGTCGTTTAGACCCTCCACTGGACTGTTTATGTCTAGTTTTATACGGATAAATGTTTTAAAAGAATTCAGCATTATTTGATTTAATTATCGTATTTTTATTTGTATCCAGATGTTCAAATTTATGAACAAAAAACCTACATGCTTTACTACTTTTAGCATATCCTATGAACACGCAATGCACAGTCTTAGGTCCTATCTTGACCCTCTTAGGCATAGGAACTTGGACCTTTGCTAGACACCCCCACACGTTGAAATATTTCAAGTTGGGTTTCCTTTCTTTTCATTTTTCATAAGGAATTGGTTGTGTCTTATTATGGGGAACTCTATTGAGTATACGATTGGTTGTAAGGATAGCCTTCCCCCACAAGTTTTACGGTAAACCGGAACTTATAAGTAAGGCATTCATCATTTCCTTCAAAGTTTAATTTTATATTTCCACAATTCTATTAGATTGAGGTGAATACGGGGCCGTAGTTTGATGGACAATTAATTCTCTACACATATTTCGGCGAAGGGAGATTCATATTCTCCTTCCCTATCACTTCGTATCATTTTTATCTTTTTCTTTAACTAATTTTCTACTTCAGTTTTGTATTGCCTAAACTTATCTATTGCTGCATTCTTACTATTTAGCAAGTAGACATAACAACATCTAGTGCAATCGTCAATAAAAGTTATGAAATACATTTTTCCACCACGTGATGGTGTTGACTTCATATCACAAATGTCAGTGTGTACTAAGTCTAAAGGATTGGAATTCTTTTCAACGGACTTATAAGGATACTTTGCATACTTTGATTCCACACACGTTTGATACTTTGATTTATTGCACTCAAAGTTTGGCAAAACTTCTGAGTTAATCAATTTTTGTAATATTTTTTAATTAACATGGCCTAAACATTTATGCCATAAATTATAAGACTCAAGCAAGTAAGAATAATTTAAACTTTTATTTATTTCAACATTCGTTACATTCATCTTATAAAGGCACCCGGTGAGATAGCCTTTTCCTACATACACTTTTCCTTTGCTAATTATAATTTTTTTAGAAACGGTTACACATTTGAATCCGTTCTTGTCTAGAAGTAAAACATAAATCAAGTTCCTACGTAATTTTGGAATGTACAAGACATTGTTAAGTGTTAAGACCTTTCCTGAAGTCATTTTCAAGCCTATTTTTCCTGTTGCTTCTACCTTAGCCGTAGCGGAGTTAGCCATGTAGATCATTTCTTTCACTTGAGCTGGATGAATAATGAAAACAATCCTTTGTTGGCATAAACATGGCGGGTGGCACCGGAATCCATCCACCACTCGCGAGGATTTCCCACCAAGTTGCATTTTGAAAACATAGCACACAAATCATCACATTTTTTGTTAGACTCAATCATATTTGCTTGGTCCTTTTTCTTGCCTTTTTTAGAGGCATGACAATACCTGGACTTATGTCCAATCTTACCACAGTTTAAGAACTTTCCCTTGAATTTCTTCTTGGGTTGATGGCTTCCTTGTTTAGCTTTCTTTCTTTTCTTAGAATTATTTTGGTCATCTTTTATAACATGTGCTCCATTAATTGTAGAATTCCTTTTTGACCTTCACTCGGCAGCCTTATTATCCTGTTCAATACGTAGTAGGACAATAAGATCTTTGACAGTCATCTCCTTGTGTTTACACTTCAAGTAGTTTTTGAAGTCTTTTTACATAGGTGGTAGCTTCTCAATAATCATTGCTGCTTGAAATGTATCATTCACAATCAAACCTACAAAACAGTTTATGTGAGTACTAAGAACATTTTCAATTTGTTCAACTAAGGTATTTTACAAAGATATATCTTCTGCTAGGTGATCGTGAATGATTACTTGCAATTCCTACACTTGAGAGACAACCGAATTGCTATCTATCATTCTAAAGTCCAAGAACCTTGCAACAAAGAATTTCTTGATTCCCGCATCCTCTGTCTTATATTTTCGTTCTAGTGCCCCCCACAATTCCTTCGATGTCTTAGTTCCATTGTAAACATTGTAGAGGTCGCCTTGGAGACCACTCAATATATAATTCCTACAAAGGAAGTTCAAGTGTTTCCAAGCTTCTACAATCATGAAATGCTCTTTGTCCGAGGTTCCCTCGGGCACCTCAGGAGCATCCTCAGTAGTGAACCTTTAAATGCATAGAGTGGTGAGGTAAAATAATATCTTTTTTTTACCATCTCTTAAAGTCAATGCCCGCAATTTTTTCAGGCTTCTCCTCTGGTGCCATTAGTTGTGGAGCATTTGCTCGACTTGTTAAGGCAATACTAGTTTTCCCCAAAGTCGTAGCCACATCTTGAATTTGAATTTCATTAGTAATTTTTCTTGTCACCACAAGACAGTAAAATTTAGTGTTTTCATAATATTACTTATAAAGTTAAGCAACTTTAAACTCTTCTTCTTGTTTCTAGTTAACGATGAAGTTTTTATGACTTCCAATCGTCAACCAAATGATCTTTAACTTGTGATGAAGATTTTATGTCTTTGAATCACTAGTTAAGTTCAAACGGAGTAAAAAACTTAAAGCTTTAATCTTCAAAAATAAGCAATACAGATTCTGCAAAAATTATTCCTTAAGATTGTTATCTTTTAGGTATTCGGGTACAAGAATCTGTAAATAAGAAACACAAACTTCAACACTAGTTCGAGTCCAAGACAAGAACACTTATGAAATTCTGTAACTCCTTCAACACTAGATTACGAATAATCTATGTAAGAAGTGTGTTAAGATTCAGAAAAGAGATGAAACAAAATTTAAGACCAAGTCCTTCGAATTCACGGAGTGTCCTTAAGGAATAATTTCTCTCACTGTACCCGAGATTTTGGAATCTTCCTCCTAGGATAAAATGGCCTTCAATCCAAACAATAGTGGTACCTTAAATTATTGGATTCAGCAAACTCACTCAACAGTTTGATAGATCACACAGAAAGTTTTTCAAGACAATAAGAGAGTTTGTATTTTAGAAAATAATTTATATCTGAACCTGTGGATGAAAGCAGGTTTATATAGCCAACATGTGCCTCTTCTGAAAAGTGGCAATGGTTCACTTAAAAGGTGTGATCTTTCTGGAAAAGCCATGCCTGTTCGTCCAAAGAATGTGTCTTTTCCAAACAGGCATACCATTTCATGAATTAGTGTGTCATTTCGTTGAAGGGTTGCATCCCTTCGTTTCAGCACTACATGTTTCAAAACACTATTTTGAAATTTGCATGCATGCATATAAATGGAGTATCAAAACATAGAAAAAAGTTGTGTTTTTTCCTTTGGTATTTTCGAACTGAATTTCTGAATTTCTGTCAAATAAACTTTGTCCAAAAAGACAGATCTTATCGATCGATCATTTTCCAGATCCAAATCCAAATCCGAAGCTGAAGCTAAAGCTGAGCCGAGCGAGCAAGCGACGACTACGGTGCGAGGCATATCTTATTTCTTGCCTCACATACCATGTGGACTAGGTGTCCTTATTTTAAAAACTCACAAGTTCTCTTCTTCAATCAATGTGGGAGAAAGAGTGAACTTTCCCATTTGGGAGTACACTTTCTACATTGGTGTGTCCCTTCTGCACCATTTTTTTCTCAATTTTTCATTCACACTTTTTTAAATACTTTGAACCCAACAAACAGTCCTATGAAGTTCGTTCTCAGTGAATTCAAGGTTATAAATACTCTACATATGTACCATCAAATGATAGATAAAGCCACAAAACTGAGAACCACATCGCATCCAATTCAACACTCACCAACAATTAATTTATCAAACTAGTCGACCCCATTCAGATTAACCTCATACTTTAAGAATTTATTTATGCTAACTCCTAAGTCTCGAATACTTCATGAGCACATCACCCACAGTAAATCAAACTAAACGATATGAAACCATTTCACATTTTTGTACCAAAATTAAATCGGCCAAACCGGCTGATTCCAAACTAAAACAAGCAGAACCTAGTGCAAGAAAATGAATGTGATAAGTGAATGAGGAAGGAGTACTACCGGATGTTGTGCAGCAACACTGGGACGATGAAGTCGATATTCAATCCCAAACTTAACTCCGAAAAATTGGCTTTAGAACAAAAAACAAAAAATAGAAAATCTGTAATTCTCGTGGTTTGCCTTTTTTGATTTTACTTCTCCGAAATTCTAGTATTTTCTTCTTTTCAAAGACCTCAACAATCTGTTTTTCTCCCCTTTTTATGTTTTTTTCTCTTGTTTTCACTCACTGGTCTCATTTCAAGCTTCTTATTTTCTTTGTCAACTCCCTTTTTCAAAAACCTGACCTCCTGGGGTTGAAAAACAAACCTATATATAGGCAAATCCGGACTCGAAAGTCCGAATTTGAAAGCTCTAAAAAAATGTGAGAAGGCTGGACAATGAGATTTTGAAATTCAAAACCAATACCTTGAAAAGATTCGGTTCCCTCTTCAGATTTGGACTCTTTCGAGATTCTTAATAGCAGATTGAACCATTTCTTTTTCATTATTCACTAATTCTAGACTAATTTTTCTGAATCTCTAGGCTTCACTAGTTGGAGGAAGCGAGTTTGGGGGGAATCTTGTAGGTACGGTGCAGCGAAGGCAGGCCAGGGAGAGAGGTTAGGGTCACTTGTTTGGGGCTGGTAGATGAGGGGTGAGGGAGAGAGCAAAGAAGTCCATTGTTGTGTTTTGGGAAATATGGAAAGAGATGGGAAGATGGTTTTCTTGAAAAAGCTACATGAGTATTATGATGTATTGGGGATGTGTGAGGAGCATTAACGCACTTGGTTTTAGACCAATTTTGATCCTTCTGATTTTTTGATCGGACGGCTAAAAGTATTACCCTAAAATAATAATAGTAAATAAAAAAATGTGTATATATAAAAACTTGATTTAAAAAAAATTATTTTTGATCTGTCTGATCTTTTGATCGGGTGGTCCAGATTTAATTTAAGAAAAAAATAAAAATAAAATAGAATAAATTTATATATATACATATATGTATGTAAATAACTGAAAATTTTGGAATCCTTAGATTAAAAAGTGATCAACAAATCGGATTAACCTGTGTTTGTTGGGTGAGAATTGGTGTTTTTGATGATGTGTTTGTGTGTGATTGGTTGGTATTTTGAAGGGTGGAATGATGAAATGGATATGGATATTGGACTGAATTTTGAGCCTATTTTTGGGGCTTTGGCTGAAATTCATAAAAAAGAGCTGGGTTTGGATAAAATAAAAATTTAAAATTGAGTTATTGTTGGCCCGAATAATCTATTTCTACTGAAATTAATTTTATCGACACTTCCTACAACCCCAAAATTATTTTTAGTATAACATGTATAAATTATATAAATAATTTAGTATACGCAGCCGATTTAATAATTTGCAACTTTAATTTTTATAATATGAACTATATATATATGTGTGTGTGTGTATGTATATATATATATATATATATATATATATATATATATATATATATACATATATATATATACACATATATACATATATATATATATATGTATATATATATATATATATTATGCTAATAGTTATATATAAGATCATAATAAAATATACACACACATATAACAAGGACATATATTATGAAAATATATAGTCGCAATATATCTTCTGGAAAAAATAAAATTAAAAAATTCGAATGCAATTATCAAAAAGATTTTTTTAAAAAAATTGATGTTAAATTAATTATTAAAATATTTTACCATATGATAGGATAATAGATTCTCTCTTTTTTAATTCTTTTCAAAATTCATAGAGATAAAAATATGAATTTATTTCAAAAAAATTATGTAAATCAAGAAGCATCGGCAAAATAATTAAAGAAAATGGAGCGAGCCAAAATTGAATGTCAACAAGTGGTTCCTTTATGGGATGTCTGAAGACTATCCCAGATCTCCTTAGCAATTTGATAGGCAGAGATCCTGTTGTACTCATCAAGACCAATATCACACACAAGTATCTTCTTGGCCTTGTAGTTTTTCTCAATTTTCTTCCTATTTGCATTATCATATTCTTTCTTGGTCTTGGGAACCTGGGAGGTCACATCACCAATCTTTACTGTCCTTGTAGGAACAAAAGGGTCATCCTCAATAGCATCCCATAGCTCTGAATCCTCAACCATGATGAAGTCATGCATTTTTGTTTTCCACCACCCATAATATTCATTGAATCTTGGTGGTCTAGTGGTTGATTGGCCTTTTTCTAGATTAAGAGGATTTGTCATTTCTCAGGATCCTTCCAAGATGTTAGTTTTTTTAAGAAGACCTCTCTCTGATACCAAATTAAGAGCTGCAATGGATTGTTCCTCAACTCTGGGACTAGTTCCCAGATGAACTCACACAATAAGAATTAGGAGAGATATTAACAATAAAGTGCAAGAAGAAACTAAAATAACAGACATAGGGATTTTTATGTGAAAATTCCTTGCTCAAGGAAGAAAAATCACAACCAGCCTTTAGGATTTTTAAACTCCACTATATCCAAGCAACTTACTGATTACAGACTTCAAGCTTCAGGATTAAGCTCTTAATCCTTACTCTCCTAGTAATAACTCTATTACAAGGAAACACAAGCAGTAACTCTACTTCTTCACCCTTCAGCTAACTCTAACTGGACATAATAAACTAACTCTAGCTTGAGAATTACCTAACTCTAGATGATTACAAAGGAAAGAAGTTTACACCACACCACCTACTAACAATCATAAGCTAACGTAGGAAAATATTTAAAAGCATATTATAAAGACTCAAATACAATAAGGAAATAAAAATAAACTTGATAAGCTATTAGTTCCATGTTGCAAACGAAGTCATTGATTCACAGCTTCTGAGAGATATTTAGCTGTAAGAATATGAAAGCGTTGGTTTTCTTGTAGAAGAAGATGAGCAATGTATAGTATGACATAATAAAACCTAGGAGTGATCCAATTGGTTGAGGCAAAAAGGTAGAAGCAACTTTTCACCTACTTTTGTACTTGCGCCAGCTGTGACAATTGGTTGTGATAGTAACAGGTGAGCCCAACTTGTTCCCTAACTCTCTGTTTGGATGGTGGTTTCCCATGGTATGGTATGGTATGGTATAGTTATTAAGAGAATCATATTTTTTTATTGTTTCTTAAAAGGTATGGTATGATATGGTATGGTTTAATTTCATGGTTTGGTAACCACGAAAACCTATATTTTATGTAACCACCAATTTGATGGTTTTCCATGATTTGCTTATTTTTTTTTTCAATTATTCCCTCACTTAATATTATATAATCTTATTTTTATTCTTCACCTTATATTATTTAACTTCACCTCCTACTCCGATCCCCCACCCCACCAGCCTTACCCCCACCTCGACCCTACCCTACCCCACCCCACCAACCCCCACCTAATTTTTTAATTTTTTTTTAAAAAAATATTTTAAAAATTTGTTCTTACCCGATCCTCATCCCCAATCCCCCCGCTACTAGCCCCCCTTTCCCAACCAATTTCTTTTTTATTTTTAAAATTTATTTTTTAAATCTTTAAATAAAATTTTCGTACCCCCCCCCCCCCCAAACATCTCCCTACTTCCCCTCCCCCCCTCCCCCCCTTCAAGAAAAGAAATAATTTTAAAATTAATTTAAAAAAAAAATTAGAACTTTTTATCTTACCCCCACCCCTATCCCTATCCCGACTCCTTACTCCACTACCCCCACCCGCCAAATATATTTTTAAAATAATTTAATTTTTTAACCCTGCCACCCTTTATTATATTTGTTTTTATTATTTTATGTTAAATATATACAAATGCTTTTAGAATTTTTTTTTCTACTTGTGTTACGAACACAAGAAAATAAGTAAGAAATAATTTATTTTCTTGAAAAAATTTTTTTTTTTTTTGGATTTCATACCGAACACACTCGTCGCATACATAAAAAAATGCATTCAAACTTTGTACTTGTTGTCGGTGTCACATCTTAAAACACCAAAAGGAAATAAAATTTGCTATAAAAATAAATTTGGTTATGTTTATTTGATCTACTATTTTATTGACTTTGTCCGAATTTATATAAATTTAACAACTTAATATATTTACATGGCATAATTATGATAAATTAGTAAGAAGAAAATTATTTTATTAACAATTATTGATTAATTTAGCATCTATAATAATTAAGGACATTTTAGTAAACTTACCAGTTACAATAGAATACGATACTGTCAAACCAAACAATAAAATTGTTATTAAACAGCAGTGAAGGATAAAGTCTATCCAAACATTGTATTGTACTAGACCATACCATACGATACCATATATTATGAAATCATGACAAACCACCATCCAAACACTGTGTAAGTGGTAACAGCTTTGTCATCACATAATCTCCAGGAAAAATGTCTCAATATACAATTTGTTAATCACAAAACTAAGGACTTAACATCACTAACTAGTACTCCCACTATCTCATTTTATATGTCGTCTTTTGACCGGACATGGAGTTTAAGAAATAAGTGATACTTTGTAAAGTTTATAAAATTTAATTATTTTTTCTTATTAAGTGAGACATAATAAAGATAAAATGGGCATAATGTTATTAAATAGTTACAAAATAAGAAAATATGATTTTTTTTTGGATGAATAAAAAAAATAATGATACATAAAATAATAGAGGGAGTACTTTTTAGGTGAAATGATAGTACTCTTTAGGTGAATGTCATAGCTACTTGGCTGCACGTACTAGACTTATGAAGTAGAATGAGAGAATTGTGAGAAAAAATATTAAACAAGGATTAGAGATGTACAACTTTTTGAAAATTTTCCATTCCCCTTTTCATTTTGGACTGAATGTGGAGCTGCAGAAACTAAATTTTTCTAACAGGTGTCTCTTAAACATGACCAACCAAAAAAACATTTCTTTCTTTAGTTTCAAATCTTTTCAAGCCTCATTATTGGTCTTGTCACTATTGAAAAATCCTCATAATTAACAGGAAAGAAATAGAAGAATTTACAATTTTAAGTTAATGAATTTCATATAATTTCAGTTTTAAAAAAAAACTTTATTATATCATTATATGTGCCCAAAAGAAATCAAACTCTCATCGAAGAGGAAGCTTAAACGAGTTCTATTTCTACCAATAGACCAAGAGATTGTTGGGTTCAAAATCGAGAGTCATGCGGAAACTTTTAATTTGTAAATCATAAGACGATAAATCAGACGACACATGAAAAATTAAACTAAAAATATATTATTGGATATGGTTTGACCAAACGGCCTACATATTAAAAATAAAATTGAAAATCCTAAAACTTATTGGGAGAATTCCCCTAAACAGAGACTCTTTAAAGACTAAATTGTGGATGCTATTGTGTTATAGTATGAGAAGCGGTCTTCTATTTATAGATATCCAAAACTTTTTCTCCAAGAAAGAGGTTAGCCAAATATGGAAAAGAATTATATTTTTCTTTCAGAAAAAGTAAAAGTAATTATGGTAACTTTTATTTTCCTTCTAAGAAAAAGTAAAACTTAAATATAGTAAAAAAATCAGGGCAAAAATCCTAACAAATCTCCCCCTTTCGGCTTGATTTTCTTCACTTGATATACCTTCTTTTTGTGCATGATCTTCGTTCTTCATATATATTCTTCATATATCACTTCTGTTTGACATGCTTTAAAAATTGTTAAAAATATATAAGCCTTTTCGGGTTAAAAACATTGGAGTCCTTTATAGGGTTAAAAGTAAGCTTTGTTTTCAAATATGTAATAGCAGAATTATTGAAAATATAATTGACAATCGTCTCCACATATAGTTTTTGGACATATATCTTCATTCTCATCAAATTAGTTGCAGCTTGATTTTGAAACCGCTTTGAACCTGTTTAATCTCATCTCACCACACCATTGGACCATTGAACCGTAAGCTCGGATACCACTTGTTGGGTTCGAAATCGAGAGGGTGTCATGCGGAAGCTTTTAGTTTGCAAACCATAAGACGATAAATTAAACGACACATGAAAAATTAAACTAAAAATATATTATTGGATATGGTTTGACCAAACGGCTTACATATTAAAAATAAAATTAAAAATCCTAAAACTTATTGGGAGAAAAATTGAAAATCCTAAAACTTATTGGGAGAAATCTCCCCCTAAACAAAGACTCTTTAAAGACTACATTGTGGATGCTATTGTGTTATGGTAAGAGAAGGGGTCTTCTATTTATAGATGTCCAAAACCTTTCCTTCAAGAAAGAGGTTAGCCAAATATGAAAAAGAATTATATTTTTCTTTCAGGAAAAATAAAAGTAATTATGGTAACTTTTATTTTATAAAACTTAAATATAGTAAGAAAATCAGGGCAAAAACCCGATGATCTTATTATAAGATCTTCAATAAATATTTTTGATATGTTTAATAGATTTCTTAATATGAATTACACAAAATCTGCACGAAAATTATTGAGTTCCCGAGGAGCCGCTCTCCCCACACTAGACCCCCTTTGAAAGGAGACACATATACATTTCCGTCACATTATAGACATCTTCAAGAGAATTAGCTTCCTCAGCTTCATAAATCTCTTCCATGCAATCTGAGCTCAATGATAGAAAACTGGCTACCAACCAATCTTAAATCTTTTTCCCTCTTTGCAACCGATGAATATGATTTATCACTCAAATCGTTATGATAAATTGCTAGCGTAATGTAATAATAAGTATCAAGTATTATTTACGGATTACCAATCAAATTTGACCAGCCGATAAATCGTAACGTGTAATTCATGATGATTACCAATGAATTTTTTACCCAAGTTATTTAGCAGACAAATTAGTGATGAATTTCTACCAACATATATAGTTTAGCTATTGGTAAATTGTTAACGATCGAGAAATGGGTACAGAAGAAGTTGTTATATTTTCCAACAAATTCATGTCCTATTGGTATATTACAATTATTTTCGCAATTACTAAAAAAAATGGTGACTTTGGTAATTTACCAAGCAAATGAAAACAAAAGGACCATACATCAAAATGTGAATGCTATTTCAACCGTCTACTTTATTTATTTTCAAAAATAAAGTATGGATTATGCTGCATCAACGGTTCACTAAATATGTATTGGAAATCCCCTTTCTCTACGAACAAGAAAGATATGTGTGTTGTTTTCGGGTTGTAAAATTTGTATTTATAATATGAACTTCAACAATAAGTTCAAGAACAACTCAAGAATAACAAGAAGTCCAACCTACTATTTTCTGGAAAATAGGAAAATCAACAAGAAAGAGATGAAGATAGAAATATTCAAATTCATCGAATTCCCGGTGTGTTGTTGTTCTTAAGGAAATTATTTCCTTCAAGTACCCTAGGTTATTCAATATATCCTTCCTGAATAAAATGAATCACATCAATAGAATAGTTATACCTCAAATTTTGTTGAACTACAGACTGTAATACCCAGTATACTTCTAAACTAGAAAACGAATCGTTCTTCCTACGTGTGAAACCTCTAATCTTGTTATTCATGTTTGAGTACATGACTTACAATGAGTATTCTAGTGAGAAGAGAGCTTATGATGTGTTAAACGTGTTCATAAGAGTCACTTAAGGTAATGCAAGCTAAGAGCTTTGGAATCCATCAAGTTTTAGTGTTTGATTTCATAAGGGTCATCTTTGAACGAGCATAAATTGATGTATATGTGGTATTTTAGCATATTTAGACCCACCAAATTATATAGAATCGAATTGTCTTTTCAACGATACCAATTTCGCGTTAATCCAATACCCGAGTGAAAAGTTATTCCCATTTTCGTGAGAGGCAGTAAGGGTATGCGATTGGTTAGGCGCCGCCCAACCTGGCTTGTGCAATCAATTGGGCGCCACCTAAGTCACTTTCAAGTGCCAAAAACACTCCGTTTTGACTTATATCAAGGGTGTTAAAGTCATTTCACACCCCTAAACCGTCCCTAATCACTCTGAATCGTTATAAGAGATTTTTAAACACATAATTACAATCTCTAAGCCCTAAAACAGTCAAGTTACGATCCAAAACCCCTTCCTTCTTCCTAAGAATAAAATCTAAGTTTACCTCTCACGAATCAAGAAGTTAAGCTCCAAATTAAAAGTTCTCTACAAAGATTCTTTCAATCAAGCTTAAAGGTCCAATTTTTTCACAATTTTGTCATCATTAAGGTATGTAGGGTTTTCAACAAGGATAATTCTTTCATCGTTGTGCCCAAAGATTTATTTTAATTATGAATTTTCTGAAATATATATGGTTTTTCACGAAATTTAAGTTGGGATTTATACACATTGTTGATATTTACATGATTTAAGAGTTGAATTATATGACTATGCTTCTATTTCCATGCATATTGCTGAAATTTCCAGATTTTAAGATAATTTATGAATGCTTACCTTACCAAGTATGAATTTTGAGATGCTTTAATATGAGATTGATACCTGGGTCATTAGACCCCAATTAAAGATTGTTGTTTAAAGATTGTTTGTGCTATGAGCACCCCATGATAAGATTATACTCCGATTTTGATAAAGATTTGCCCTTTTGGTCCCAATCTAAAGATGAAGAAATCCACTTCACAGATTCAGACTTACAGATTTAGCTCCATAGATTTACAGTTGGTTTTATTATAAATCATTAAATTATTTTAAAAGTGGATTTTCTTAAGATTTTGAGCATGAGATTGAGAGTACTACTTAGCACCAAGCGGGAAGTGTGGGTTTAGCGCATCCTACTTCCACAGAACTATGTAGCCAGCATAGGTACAAATTATCAGATTATTCCCACTTCTACGTGGATGACAGATTTAGCTTGTGATCGATCACATGGATTAGGTTGTATTCCGATGGTAAGGGTAGAATAGCTCTCCCCAACATGGGCAAGATGTTGGACTCCACGGATGCTCACATGGTTTATGTCGGTTAAGAGAACCCTCTTAAAGCCTTCAGATTATGTGTCTTCCTTATAGTTTTAAAGCTTACAGATTTCAGATTTTAGAACATAAAGAGTAAAAAAAAAGCTTTTAGAAAACTAAGTGTAAAGGCTCACAACTCTATTTAGATTATGCTTTACAGAAAGATATTAGTCACAGATTTCAGCTTTCAAATTTTAGACTTTAGCGTGAGTCCTTTTTATACTTAGACAATATGATTTAAAGAGAGAATACTAGTACAAATTTTAGAACTAAATGTTATGACTCACTAGATTTATAAAGTATGATTTATTATTCATGATTTCAGATTTCAGTATTTCAGATATTCCATCTTATGTGAGTCATTTACATTTAGCATGCATTATTTTATAAATTATGATGATGAGATAATGTTTTACTTATGCATTCACCCCCATATACTCAGTACATCCTCAAAGTACTGATCCACATATATGTCTGTGTGCTACATTGTCTCATAATGTAGGTACAAGTTTTAATATGCACATTCAGATTCAGACAATTGAAGATTGCAGCCAGGGAGATGCTGAGTCCTCCTCCTTCGGGGACTTCAGTTAGATTTAATTATGTTCTTTACTTTCCTCATTTAGTTGTATTGATTTGGGGACAGTTGGGGGTTATGTCCCGGCTACCTATAGTCAATGCTAGTAGAGGCTTCATAGACAGTCAGTAGAGTTAATGTATTTGATTTCAGTTTTATTTGTAAAAGCAGAGTTGTAATCATGTGAATTCAGTTTTGTATTGATCAAGTTCAGAAAAGATTTATTTTCTGCATTTTTGTTCAGATTTAAGTATTTTAATCAGTTGCTGATGAGTTATGCTAGTATAAGGGTTAGCTTGGGATCATTTGTGGTCCTAAGCGCCATGTGATGTCTCGGGATAGATTTTTGGAGCATTACACGAACTCACTCAATGATATTAAATCACACTTGAGTTTCTTCAAAAAGAAGAGTGTTTTTAATGTCAAAAATCGTATCAATGCCTAAGGAAAAATCAGGTATTTATAGCTAAAAAAATGTTGCTTCAGAAAAGAAGTAATTGTTCATATAGAGTTGCACTATATTGAAGCATCGGGATCACATACGTACCCATGTGCACCCGCACGTGGTGACATGCAGCAGCATGCTGGCCATTGCACAAATTAGAGGTAACATGCAGTAGCATACTGGCCATTGTATAAACTAAAATGTTTTGGGCTAATATGTGCCCACATCTAAACTTTTCGTCATTCAAATAATGAACTAAAGAATCACGTTCCTTTGATGTATGTTTAGACATGTGTCTCCGCATACTCATGTGCATAAAAAATCAACAGATAGAGAAATTTTTTCAGATATTTTGTCTATCGATCATTTGTTAAAATCAAATTTGAAGTGGAAGTTGAGCCGAGCGAGCAATGATGAAAATCCGATGTGTGTCTTCTTCTTACCTCACTATCCACATGAAGGAATGTTTCTATATTTAAGCATAAAAAGGCTCTTTTCTCCCATCAATGTGGGGGAACACTTCTTTCATAAAGTGAATACACATTTTCACTTTCTCTTCAATTTTATTCTCTCCATTTTTCTTTTATATTTTATCATTTGAACCTAAAAATCTCTCACATTAATGGGGAATGGCTATATGACCAAAAAATATCATATCGAATTAAAGATAAGTAATATAACAAATTCTCATAGTTATTCTTTTTGCTATACAATTTACAAAGAAATACTACTTGATCAAATTAATCATGTACATTATTTTGTGAAATTGATTTTAATTAAATCATTCATACTTAGATAAAAGAGTTTATTTTTTTGATTTGATAGTAAAATAATATCCATCATAAATAAAACAAACATGAAAATCTGATTCAATCGAAACAGGACCAAAATGAGTTCAATTTACTAATGAACTTATGATAATATGATTAATTCGAAAAAAATTAATTAAAAAGCTAGTGCTCATGTAAGCAATTACTTTTACATGATCTTTTATTTATTAATTACTATCATTATCAAGAGTTAAAAACGTATTCATTCTTCCATAGCCACAAAACCATCACTAGTCAAGTGATCTATCTTTCCTTTAGGGTGCGCGAAGAAATCTGTTACATCCAAGTGTGTGATGTCAACACGATTTTTAGAGATAAAATTAGCTTCAGAATTTTTCTCTTTCATCGTTAGTGATGCTTAAAAAATCTCAACCAAGTGTTTGGGAGTTCGACTGTCACGTATATAATGTCCTTTTGCACTACATCAAAAATAAACACATGTTCTAATTGCATCATGTTTCTCTTTCTTTCCTTGTTCCTTTTGATGGTGTCCTTTCTGTGGTGAATAATTAACATTAAGAATATGATGTCTTTCTTGATCATCATCACGATCTTGATCATGTGCACAATTAGGTCTGCTATTTTTTCACGCTTATCATCTTGGGCATACATCTCATTTACTTCAGAAAATGGTGTAAATCCAATAGATCGAAGTTCATGATTTTTCATTAAAAAATTATTATTTTGCTCAGTCACAAGAAGATGAGAATCAATTCAGAATACTTCATGAAGCCTTTCTCTTGATATTATTGTTGCAAGAGCACATTTGAGACATGAAAGGTGGAAATCATCTTTTTCATCATATCAACATCATTAATGTCCTCATCATATGATTTCAATTGAGAAAAACATGGCAGAGTTGTACTTGTAAACTAACTTATAGTCTTGAAATCTCAAATGCATCCAAACATCTCGTGCTTTTGGATGGATGACCATCTTTAAATGGCCATACCTTTCTTTCAGGCTATTTCACAAAACAAGTGAATTCTTAACAATGAGATATTAAACTTTTAAACTTTTGTAAATATAATGATGTAAAATATCATAGCCCTAGAATGATCTTGATTTGATGTTTTATTTTCTTTTTTAATGGTGTTTTCAAGACCCATAACATCCAAATGAATTTCAGCATCCAACACCCATAAAAGGTAACCCGAACTTTGAAGGACAATAAACTCAAGTTTTGAAATATTAGATATATTAAAAGAAAGAGAAAATAATATCTTAGCCTTCAAATTTTGAGATAATAGAGTCCCGTGTTGATAATATATTATAGAATAAATAGAAAATATCAATATCAAATTTTAAAGAAAAAAGGTCAATTTTAGAGAATATTAGTATTATTTTTGTTTGCTACTTGGATTTATATATAAATATGTACAAAAGAGTGGCTATTTAGGGTAAAGACATCAAATACACCTTGAACTTGTTTCGAAAAGTCGATTACACACTTAAACAAATATGGCGACCTATTACACACTTGTACTACTTAAAAGTGAATTTATCTCCACCCTGACGCACATAAAACTAGTCACACGATGGAAGGTGTTACACACTCACGTCATGTAATCACGATGTCACTGCCACATCATTTTTTATGTCGAATTTCAAAAAAGAAAAGGTTCAAGTCACCTCAATTGCTTCTTCTTCTCTATCCACCATCAAACCCCACCATTAAAATACCACCATTACCTCCATCTTCAGCAAACTCAAATAATCACCACCATAGATTTCACTACCCACAATCAAATTCACCATCGAAATCATTGCTGCCATAAAAATTTACAAACAACCATCATAAATTCAACATCAGGATCATATCACCACCGTTGTTACTACTAAAAATTTCAAAATGCCACCAGAAAAATCAACACTCATAATCAAACTCATCATCGAAATCATATCACAACCCTTTTCTCCATCAAAAATTACAAAGAACTACTACACAAATTCAACACCCGTCACTGAACTCACATCAAAATTACATCATATTAATAGATTTCAATGTTTATAAAAATTAAGCCACCATTACTGTCAGTGTTGAAATTCACAACCATAATCATTGAAAAATTTTATTTTCACCCAAATTACTTTGCTAAATCATTCACCATCAGATCCATTATCGTTATCACCATCGGAATTAGTAATACTCATAACCGTAAACTCAACATTTATCACCAAAATTCACACCAATTTCATTGTCAATTATAGAAAATAAGAGGCATACCACCATAAATTTTATCAACCCATCATCAAATTCCTCAGTATTGCGAATTTTATTCAAGCTCAAGACGAAGAATGGTGAAAATAAGAAGTCGATTAGTGAAAAAAAATAAAGTGATTTTGATAAGATAAAAGCAGGAGAAGAGAAGATTAATGACATAAAAAATAAAAAGAAGTAGGGAAGGTTGTTGATGGAGAATGCACAAAGGAGAAGCGATTTTTTTTTTTTGCTTTAGTTTGACTCTTGTACGCGCTTTTTCTTTTTCCTTTTAAATTTTTTGCCACATCAACTTTTGGGATGAAAATAAAATTCACTTTTTTGGTAGTACAATTGTGTAATAATTCGCCACAATAGTTTGAATGTGTAATCGACTTTTTGAAACAAGTTCAGAGTGTATTTGATATCTTCCTGACTATTTATAAATCACCAAACTTTTTCTCTAAGCATGTTATAGTAAGGCGATAAACTTGACATCAAGTTGGCAATTTTTTAATAAGTAACTTCGGTGTTCAAATTCAATTTAGCTAAGTAACTGTTGGTGTTCAAGTTCAATTTGACTAAGTAACGTTTATCTCTCATTAATGAAATTCTCCCATATATATGTACATGACATCTATAATATGCCATATTATATAATTTTATTTTTTGAAATTAGTTATTTTGCTAATAATTTTTACCTTTATTAAATGGTATCAGAGCCTATTCTGAAGATACTTTTAGAATAGTATCTCCTACATTAATCAAATTATTTATTTAATAACTAGATTGAAATTTACGTGGTATTTCTTGTGTCCAAGAGAAAAGAAAGATATTATTTTTAAAAAGTATTATATATGAAAAAGAGTACATTTAGTTCTTTCAAAGACATTATTAAAATTCTGACAATAAACTAATAGATATTTGATCCAAAAAGTAATTCGAGAAAGAGGGATATTTGAGATCCACAGAAACAAAATAAATGAAAAAGAGTATGTTTGCTATTCATTATTGAAAATTTGTGGGTCAAAATATTTTATATATGACCTAATTTTGCTCTACATGTTTAGAGAACTTTTGTCTCATCATGTATAAGTTATATATGAATTAAGTTATCTAATATAAGTTGTGTATAATATCAAATTCGCTCAACTAAGTTTAGAGAATTTTATTTCATCATAAGTTTTGTAGGAATAAATTATACATAATAGGTTCTGCATCTGAACTTTTGCCTCAACACATAAATTATATAGGAACTATAAGTTATGTTTTTTATGGCATAACCTTTGAGTTTTGATTGAACTTTTACTTTATTTTTTATGGCATAATCTTTGGGCTTTGATTGAAATTTTGCTTTGATCGACATAACTTCTCTAGAAACTATGCAACATAACTTGTGATGTCATATAAGGTATATTTTGTATTTTATTATGATACAAAAATATAAAGTTATATCGACTTCTTGTTATTTCAGTATCAGGAGTTTCTTTGACCATTTATAGAAGCTGACAAGCGACAACTCGCTTCAATTCGCCTTTACTATGAATTTCTTTAAAAATAATGTGAAATTACATTCTTTTTTAAAGTACTAATTATTATTAATTCAGTCAATATTTTCAAACACAGTTATCAAATATAGCATTGTCTTTATTTATTCTTAACAAATTACTGCAACAATTAACTATCTATTAAAGAAAATAAACTGAAGCAAATTATTTTTGTGACTTCTCATTATTCAGCATATTCATAATTCAAAAAAAAATAAAAGTAACATATACTTTCCAGTTTTCCATAATTCATCAACTAGATTAAACATATCTATATCTCTTTCCCTTCTTCTTCTCTAAGGTGGGCATGGAAGCACTGACTTCCCATATAGGCCCAATTTTTCTCTTTCATCCGCACAAAAATTAGATCAAGAAATTCTACAAATACAAATATTTATATTAACAACATTGAAACATATAATTAGAGTATATACTCATGATTTGTATGAATACTGCAATACTTTCTCCTGCAGTTTCAAAATTTAAATTTAATGAGTTGGATATTTTTCTTTTTAAGAAAAACTAACCTTCAAATGAGCTTAAGCTTTGGTTGGTCAGTGGAGAGGGTATGGACCTCCAAGTCTATTATTTGCAACCCTCAATTCTAAACTTGGTTGAGCAAATGTTGGTATTGGTACCATCAAATTGGTCATCTTGCATGCAGCTGCAACTCAACAAGTTCTAGGATTCTCAATAATGAAGACATCAGAATCTTTCCTGTAAACTCATTATTTGTCATTAAAATCCTCCGTATTGACTTTATTCCAGCGAAAGCATCGTCAAGCAACTCACCAGAGAAATGGCTATTCCAGAAGAACAAACCTCCTCATGTACGGAAATGGCCATTCAAAGTTATTGTATGTTCATAAAACTTATAGTATGTAAAGAAGTTAATTGAGAAACTGTGTCGATGTACATAGTCCCACATAATCCAGTGCATTCGAGATGGAGATCGATGAATTTTTCGTTTAAGCAAAGCAATCCATTTCCAATTCAAAAGGTTGTTGTTGCAAAGCTGAACCAATGAATTCCAGTTGCCAAGTGACGTGGCATTTTTTAGGGAATACTTGAATTAAGGAGGTGTGTTGTTTCAGGCTCTTGAAACAAGATGTTATCAAACAAGTTAATGTGATCGTCAGGAGCATATTATTGATCACCAAGGACCGATGGTTTCTTGATGAAGAAGCCATCATTTTTGTGATTCAATGCGGTTAAATATATGGTGTTCGGAGATGAAGAATTGGGTATATAAACAAAGAAGTTAATTTTTTAGAGAATCCAACATGCACCAGACATTTTTAAAAAGTCCAGCAATACAGGTTAAGATGGATATATCCAAATGGAATAACCACAAAAAGGATGAAAACTAGGCATGCATGTTTGTTTTTTCATCTTGGGTTTTCTCGTAACTAACATAGCCCATTAACTGATGTAAGCCAAATTGGCTCCACTCTTTTGGGATCTATGTTTCAAGGATCACATCTAAGGATCCAAGACTTGGTCGTTCTAGGGAAGCAAATACGTGATTGGAGGATAGCTTGGGGAAGAGCTACATTTGATGATGTCCACCGAGGGAGTAATGAGCAACATCGCATTTGGCTAATAGCTTGGGCCCCCGGAGAGCATAGGCATCAATATAGGGCCAATTAGCATTGTGATTGGCTCTTGGGTCACTTTTGGACCCAATTTATAATAAATGGCCTTTGGCCAATAAATAGTTAGGACTCTTTTCATTTTAGGGTAAGATGATTTTGGATGATTGTATGCACTTGCGAGTGTTTCATTGAAGCTTGTTGGGAGTTTCATTGATTCGTGAGAAATGTGGATTTCTCGGAATTCCATTCCCGTGGGATCCTTGTAAAAGGTTGGTGCTCTTGGTAATTGATAGGAAGGTCTTAGGGTTTAATAAACCCTTTAGTTATCCTCTCTTTATCGATTTGTGTTAGTCTATTTATCATTCTTTCGTTTTATCTTTTGCTCATTTATCTCGTATTTCTCTTTTTTTTTGGATTATTGTGTTGTTTTTGTTTGCACATTTTTGGTTGCATCATTTGGTACAGAGTCGAGCTTGATTTCGTTCCCACGAAGTCAATCTTAAGTCTATTTATGTTGAAAATTTGAAAATCATAAGAAAAAAATACTATTTATATTTTTGTCCTTAGGTCAAATTTTGAGTTTTTAATGCTAAATTTTTGTTCCCTAACACTATTAGAGTCTAAATCTCAAATTTGAGCTTAATCAGAGTTGATTTAAAGTATCTACCATTGATGAGTTGATTTTGAAGAAATTTTAAAATAGGTATTCAAATCTGAGAATTTTGGGGTGAAATTGAAGGTTGAAACTTGAAAGGTATTGGGATTTGCTACATATAGAAAAAGGAGCTTAGATTTCAAATTTGGTGTGATTTTGAGTTGAAATAAGGGAGTTGGGTTTTTGAAATCTTCATCCTTGTTCTTTAGTTCTTGGTGAATAAGAAGCAAGAAAGTACAATTTTTTCCAAAACCCTTGGTATAAATTTTGGAAAAAGTATTTTTCGACCCATAAAGCGTAAATACGAGGTGAAGTGGGTCCCAAGAAGTCACGGAATCGAAGAAATCAACCTTGGGACATAGAGCCCAAATTGCATCGGATCTGATTATGGTTGACGAGGAGGTTGATGAGTCATCAAATTAGTGACGAGTTGTCACTCTAGTCGTCAACTAGGTGACGAGTTGTAGTCGTCAACTAGGTGACGAGATATCACCCTAGTCGTCAGCTAAAGACAACTACATTGCTTAGAGTTGACAATCTCATTGGTAAGCTGTCAACCAAGTGATGACGACCAACTAAGTCATCAACCTAGTCGTCAACTAGGTTACGAGCTATCATCCTAGTCTTCAGCTAAAGACAGCTACACCGCTTAGAGTTGACGACCACATTGACAAGCTATCAATCAAGTGACGACAACCAACTAAGTCATCAACCTAGTCGTTGATAACGCCCAAACTACAGCTCTCGTAAGAGTGTAAGCGGTCGCTGTCAAATATAGAACCCAACTGGGTTGGGTGTCGAATCCCACAGGGAATACTTGGTCACTAAGTGTTGCAATTATTAGTAGACTGTTGGTCGAAAATTCCACGAAAAGGGGGGATTTAATTATGCGTGAACTACTAATATTAAAGTAACAACGGAATGCTTTGTTTAGTAAGATTTAATCACAGAGAATAATAAGTTAGGGTTATGTCCACCTTATGAGTTCTACGTATCTATTAACTATGAGTAATGCGGAATTTAGACATGCATGCACTTATAGAGATTCGTATTCTAATGGTAAATCCTAGTGTTTCTCAACCATCCAGGATTATTTCACTTTAACTCTCTCGATCTTAAAGTGTATAACTAACGGTACAAATTCTCCAAGAAAGTTAATCCGGTTAAGGCATTAACGTGTAAACAGGGGTTGGTTGCCCTATTTCCTTGTCACACTCTCTTTTTCAAACATATAACTTTTCTCTCGAACAAGTTAATGCTATAATGGCGTGTTCCTTATGTTTGCAACCATAAGAATTCAATTAAAACGAAGAGAGTAATGATATAAGTAGCATACGCATCAAGAATTCACAAACTCATAGTAATAGATAGTATATCACAAGGCTTCCATAACCCTAACAGAGAAGTTTAGCTACTCATGAGTACAACGGAAACCAAAGTAGACATCATCATCATATCAAAGCTAGAATAATCTCACGAAGGGGATGATTTTAACGTCAAAGAGGAATGACATTTTTTCTCCTTATGTCGTTCCTCAAGAGAGCCGAGTTCTCTGTTCTCAAACTTACAAAAATTGTAACGTGAATTGTCCAAAAGTGTCGAATGAATGAATGTTGAAAAATTCAGCAAATAAGGTTTTTATAAAATCCTTGTCCTAGTCCTACTAGGTTACTGCTGCACCCCTAAGTATTAAGAAATACTGATTTTGCCCGGGACAGATTCTCCATGCATCACATTCAGTCTACAAGCTTCCAAAAGTTGCCTTACTTTTTACGTGAAGTTTTCCTTTGCTGCCCAAAGGTCCACAAAGTGCTGAAATCTTTATCATTAATACCTGAAAACATGCTAATCATATCAGTTAGCTCACTTACAGGAAAATGGACTAAATGTACAGGAATTATATATTTTGTCCTCAAAACTTAGCTAAAATATGGGTAAATTACGGTGCTTTAGGCGTGTAAATACACCCAACATCACCACCCCACACTTAAAGCTTTGTTCGTCCTCGAACAAAATATTACGTCCATGCAAACATCTAACTAGGATTTCACAGGAGTAACACAAAATGTTCAACAAGACATGCACGACAATTATTAACAAAGAGTAGTTTTCTTGATCACTACTAGAAACAATTCAACCTCCAACATAGACTCGTGATGATGGTTAATTCGTATCCACAAGTTAAGCCACAAAGAATCATATAACACTACCCAAGACTCATCAACTATGTGTGTCTCACATAAGATATCACCCATAATCACTCACAAGTTTTGCATTTTTTAAACATGGGTACAAGATTCTCCTTGCTCTCACTCTCACAAAGAATTCATATGTTGCAACTGATGACCATAGGCTTGCCCTTAGTGTAATGCTCTACTAATATCAGAATGCTAAGCTTAGGATCAAATAGGTCTTTACAGGTTGTAATGTAGGCTAAGGGGCAGGTAGGACTATTTTGGCTAGAAATAGTGACTATGTTCCCTAAGCGCTTTAATACACTACGTTATGTCATTAACACTCTCTTTTAAACAACCCCTCTACTTTCCTTTCATCTACCACCCCTTTTCACCTATTTTGTTAGTCAATTATAAACATAACTATCTTTTTATTTTTCTATTTCTCTTTTTTTTCCGATTATTTTCTCTTTTTTTTTTTATAAAACACCTCTATGATAGCCATTCTTTTTCACAATAATTTCAAGTACCAATACACTCTGAGGCATCACTCTCACCCAATTTCCTCTTATTTTATCACATGACTCTACAATTTAAAGCGCTTAGGAATTTGGATCAAATTATGGTCTTGAAAAAAAATGGATTAGGTTATATATAAGGCTGTCAAAGAAAATAGCTAAAGGCTCAAAGGGGTTAACTAGGATAATGTACACGGGTAGGTAAAAAGAAGGTAAACAATTACAGGCTGCCAAAGAAATGCCTAAATCATCCCCTAAACTCACACTCTTTATTTCTCTTTACACACACACACCAGGCAAGTTCTAGCATCAGTCACAACACAGAATATACTATAACCTCACACACACAAGGCATATGGTCAACTTTATTGGGAGCAGTATAGACTCTTGACCCAACAGATGAAGGAATTAAACTACAGAATTATCACACAGTGAGTCACATTTGGATCCTAAACGTCTCAATAGTAATGATTTTAGCACAAACAAACTCTTGTCATAATACCATGCCGCCTATCAGAACAATTTCATGCAAAATAAAATCTAGAAATTTAACTACAAACAAACATAAATAAATGTAGGCAAAGAAGTACAGCATACAAATACCAGCACCCCACACTTAGACGGGACACACTGCCCTCAGTGGAAAATAAATAAGGAAAACCTGATTAGTCGGACTCCTCCTCTATGTTTGGGGTCATACCCCCTGCATCGGAATCATCATCGGAGTCGTCGTCATCAGAGTTCTCCTCCACGTCTGAGTCTGGCAGTCGGCGATCATCATCAATCGACACATCATCATCCAGAGGTTCCTCAAAATGTACCCCTACTCCGCACATAGCCCGCGTATGCTCATTCATCGGGTAGTCATAATCCAACTGCTGGAGCTCTGCATCAGTTGGAACACGACCCCCACTCATCATGGTAAACCTCGTCATGCCATATAAATGGCGGAAGAAGCTTTCGTCGCGAGCAGGTCTTTCTGCAATGGTCAGGTTGACGCCATGCATAGTTTCAGGATCTTTAACCTTTGTCAGATCAACCTTCTTCGGGTTGTGCGGAAGCTTATGATCTGCGGGTTCCTATTCAATGTGCTCCTTTGTCAATATCGCATTCAACAAATTGCCAAAGCTGAAATGGGACCTCTTGTGTATCCTAGCCTTACGCATTGATGATCGTATAACCGCACCAATATTGATGGGGATATTAGTCATCAGAGCGTACACCAAGCATGCTCTATCACGTGTGATCTTTGTGTACTGTGTCCCAGGAATGAGGCAAGAGTTGACTATCCTAAACCATATACGAGCTTCTCTGTTTAGGGAAGCATACGGGAAGGTATTGTGCCGATCGGTATTCTTGTGATGATTCCAACGTGCCATTGATCTAGTTCCGTACAGTGTGTGTCTGATTGCCCTGTACGGAGGTCTGTGATAAAGCTCCTTGAGCGGTGATGGATCTACAGATGGAAAACCCAGAAAAGTGTTGAAAAACTCCGCATTTAGTTGTAAGACTTGGCCCCGAATCACCACTTCACTTCCGGTTGTCTTTGGGGACCAATTGGCATAGAACTCTCGCGTTAGATCAAGATTGCATTCTCCCATATCTCAGAAAATGAAATCAAGATGTAGCGCCATGATTTTGGCCAAAATACGAGGTTCTCTCTTCTCTAGACTCTCCTTTTGTATCAACTCCACGTGAACATATTTTTTCACTTTGTTGTTCTTGTACCACTCCTTTCCTTCCTCCTCTAGGACCCATTTTATCCCGAAAGTGCGTCGAGGTATTTGCAGTGAGGAGGATTCAGCTTGCTCTTTTCTTCCCCTTTTCTGACCTTTCTGTGAGGTGGACGCTTTTTCTTTTTCCCTGGATACGCACCATCGGTTCCATTCTACCTGAGATTAAAATAGATTCATGTTAGCTCATATCGGAAGATTTAATCGACAAACAAACAATAGTGGCACCACCCCACACTTAATTTGTTGGTACAAACTAATTAAGTGAGTGATGTCGATTACTCAGACTTCATCGACATACAGATAGGCGATATGTTCCAACAACATGTTTAGCACAGTCATACTTTCATGTCATCTTAACTATCCTTTCCAACTCTATTTCATGTAATCCTGACTATACTTTCATGTTTGGCTTGATGCACCTTTTGAACAAGACTACTATATAGAGATCGTAACAAGTTATTGCAGAGAAATAAGCACAACATCTCATGCTTGTATTCAATCATGATCTTTATCTCGATGAACGAGTCATTCAAACATTCAAGCTTTCAATTTTGAAGATTATGCAATTAACTTTACCATGTCGATTCCGCAAAAGTATGACAGTGTATCAAAATCAAATACAAGTTGGAACAAAGTCAAGAACACCCACACGTATTCTTTCACTCAACTAGATGTAAATCAACCACAATCTAATCATCAACACCACTTTAAAATCTAAAATACCATTATAAGCGTAGTATTGTAACAACTACGGAATATAAAAGAAGAACTTACTTGGAGATGGATTCGGAAGATGATCTTGCAAGGTTAGATGAGCAAAAAGAAAAGTTTTAAGAGATTTGGGAAGGTTAGGTGGCACCTAGGTTGAGCAAACAATGTGATTTTGTTCTAAGGTTAAAGTTCTATTTATAGACCAAGGCTTGGGTCGGGTTTGACCCATGAAAAATCAGGTTAGGAGACAAAATTGCATAAGTAGGCGGCGCCTAGTGCTTTGCCTATGCTTAGCATAGGCGGCGCCTTTAGCAAAGCCTAGTTGGACATTGGCGGCGCCTATGCAATGGCCTAGTTGGGCATAGGCGGCGCCTATGCTATGGCATTGTCGATTCAGAGAGCAAAGGCAATGGCATAGGCGGCGCCTAATGCTTTGCCTAGTTGAGCATAGGCGGCACCAATAAATAGCATTGTAGATTCAGAGAGCAAAGGCAATGGCATAGGCCTTGCCTTGTCCGTTGCCTAGATTTACATAGGCCTTGCCTTGTTCATTGCCTAGATTCGCATAGGCATTGCCTTGTCTATTACCTTTGCTCCTTCATTCCTAACTTACCACCTTTAACATGGCTTCCTTTCAAATCGAAATTTGAGACCAATCTCCTCCTTTATACGTCTTGCACCTACACTTACTCAGAAACAACAAAAACAATTAGAACGATGGGTCGCCTCCCACCAAGCGCCTTAGTTTTGGTCGTGGCTCGACTCTTTTTTTTGGATTTTTATTTAACAAAACAACCTCCTAGTAAAACAAAACGATTAAAAACGATGGGTTGCCTCCCATGTAGCACTTGATTTATTGTCGCGGCACGACATAGTTATCTCGATTACTCAGACTTCATCGAGACTTAATTGTGGGCATGCAATTTTCTTCAAGATGAATCTTGTGAATACATATCCCAGGAGGGATACTAATTATATCATCAATAGTCCAATCAACGGCTCTCTTGTATCTCTTTAGAACAGAGATGAAAGCCTCCACTTGTTGTTCACCTAAATCGGCCACAACAATCACCGGAAGTATATTTACACTCCCCAAGAACGCATACCTTAGATGGCTGGGGAGCTTGTTCAATTCTAGCACTAGTGGCTCTGCAATGGAAGTCTTCGCTGTTGATGAAGGTCGATTCTTAAGATCAAGGTCCAGCTTCTTAGGAGCATGAGAATAGGACCCTATTCCTGTTAGAGCAAAAACGGTTTCTTCACATTCTTCAACCTTCTCACGCTCAAAATTCAACAACACAGCAGACCATGGCTCAACAGTAAGCTGCTTCTCTACAGATAATTCTTTCTCATCCTCATAATAAACATCAGGTACAAAGAACACATCCATATCTCTAGGATGCTTCATCGATTTGCATACATCAAAACGGACCACTTCATCATTCATCCAAAATAAAAGCTCATTGGCTCTTAAATCAATAAGCACACTTCCTGTTGCAAGGAAATGACGCCCCAAGATTATGGGAACTTCAGAGTCCACCTCACAATCCAAAATAACAAAGTCTGCATGAAAAATGAAGGAAGAAACCTTCACCAATACATCATATAAGATACCAACAGGTCGTTTTACCGACCTGTCTGCCATCACGAGACGCATATTGGTTGGTGTAGGATCGCCCAACCCCAACTTTCTGTAAATAGATAGTGGCATCAAATTGATGCTAGCTCCCAAATCATACAATGCCTTAGCGAAATCCAAAGATCCAACAGTGCAAGGAATAGTGAAAGCACCAGGATCTGCCTTTTTCTGAACTAACGATCTTGTAGCGATTGCACTGCAATGATGAACATTATCTGCCAACTCATAACTTGCTGCCCGCTTCTTTGTCAAAAGGTCCTTCATGAATTTCGCGTACCCAGGCATCTGTTCCAGCGCCTCTACCAAAGGAACATTAATAGTCAGCTGCTTTAACATAGTCATAAATTTACTGAACCTGGTATCATCAGCTTTCTTCTTTAGTCGCTGAGGAAAAGGTGGTGGTGGAAGAGGAATAGTTTTCTCCACCGCTTCCTTTTTATCTTGCTTCTGATTATCAATCATTTCAGGTTGCAGATGTCTAGGGGTGACATCATGAACACTCTTTTCAGCTTCTTCGGCATCTTCACATTCTGCATCAATAACATTATCTGCTATATCATCAACCACCTGCTTGCCCTTGGATGGATTCTCCAACACCTTACAACTCCTGTTAGTAATAGCCATACAAGATCCTTCGTTCCTTGGATTTTACACAGTGTCACTAGATAAAGTGCCAGCCTTTCTTTGATTGAATGCCGCTGAAAGTTGACTCAGTTGTTGTTCCAGCTGTTTTATTGAAGTGGAATGCGAGTCAACCAATTGATTTATTGATGACAAATCATTCTTTACCTCATTTACTCCCGTATTGGTTGCCTCCACTCCCTTCAACAGCTTAGCCATCATATCTTCTATGGACATCTTCCCAGAGCCAGACGTCATGGCCTCACGGTTTCCAGGAGAAACATACAATCCACTCCTGTCAGTCTTATTCTTCCAACTACCTTGATCACGGTCCTTGTTTCCAGATTTATCATAATAGTTCTGACCTTGGTTTCCTTGGGCATTGCCTCGGAAACCCCCCTGATTATTCAAGTAGTTAGCTTCTTCCTCAGAATCGGATTCATCTCTTTCTTGTGACACAACAACTTTGACTTTTTTGGTCTTTCCTGATAATAAATGCTTGGTAAGAAGATCCATCTGCGTTTTCATGTGCGCCATATCTTGATCACGTTTCTCCTCTCTTCGCCTTTGTTCTACAGTCATGCCAATAGATACAGTAGATCTTGCTACCTCAGAATCCCTGGTATGCCAAGCTCTACTCTGCTTTGTCATACGATCTAGCATATCTCTTGCCTGAATAAAAGTAAGGTCCATGAATGACCCTCCTGCCGCATTATCAACCACTGGCTTAGTCACCGAATTCAAAGACCTGTATAATGTCTTCATCAAGTGGACATTGGTCATATGATGATTTGGGCACCGCATAAGCTTCTTCTTGAATCTCTCCCATATTTCGTGGAGAGCTTCAGTTGGAAGTTGTCAAAAATTGCTGATCTCATCTCTCAACTGTGCTCTCTTGGATGGGCGGAAAGAACCTTTCTAAGAAAACGTCTTTCAATTGCCTCCAATTAGTAATAGAATCAGGAGTTAGCCCATTCAACCATAGAGTTGCCTCCCCAGATAGAGACAATGGAAATAAGCGCAGCCGAATTGCATTCTGTCCAACGCCTGGATTGTCGAATGACTTGCATATAGAGATAAAATTGATCAGATGCATATTCGGATCATCGCCTGCAAGTTCACCAAATAATCCCTTGAGCTGCAATAGCTAAATCATGGTGCTAGTGATATTGAACTTGGCTCCAGGTGCCAAGGGAGGAGGAATAATAGCCCCTGTGGCACCAGCTCCTTCCAGATTGTCATCATCATCATCAAAAGGAACCTGGACAGCTCGACGTTCAGGTCTCATTCTAGCTTGACGATCTCTCCTGTTCACAGGTGCCGCCACCTCATCTGTATGCCTTGGATTCAGTAACTCATCATCACCCAGGTCCTCATCATCCAGATTTGTTGCCCGACCTGGGTTATCGATATTCTGTTGATGCACTTGTGCGGCTGCCAATGCAGCTAATCTAGCCTGCTCCTGCTAAGCATCCCTTCTTTCAATGTCTCGTTGTGCATCCATTTGGGCCAATAAGATGTGGTTCAGGATTGATAGGTAATAACGGTTAACCTGAACTTTGAGTGTTTGGCATGCACTCAACCAAACCTGAATAAAATAAAAACAACAACTAAAAGTAAAATCTGAGAATTTTTGACCAAAGGGTCTATTAACTATCACAAACTTAGTAGACAACCGTATTCCCCGGCAACGGCGCCAAAATTTGATAATGCCCAAACTACAACTCTCGTAAGAGTGTAAGCGGTCGCTGTCAAATATAGAACCCAACTGGGTTGGGTGTCGAATCCCACAGGTAATACTTGGTCACTAAGTGTTGCAATTATTAGTAGACTGTTGGTCGAAAATTCCACGGAAAAGGGAGATTTAATTATGCGTGAACTACTAATATTAAAGTAACAACGGAATGCTTTGTTTAGTAAGATTTAATCACAGAGAATAATAAGTTAGGGTTATGTCCACCTTATGAGTTCTACGTATCTATTAACTATGAGTAATGCGGAATTTAGACATGCATGCACTTATAGAGATTCGTATTCTAATGGTAAATCCTAGTGTTTCTCAACCATCCAGGATTATTTCACTTTAACTCTCTCGAGCTTAAAGTGTATAACTAACGGTACAAATTCTCCAAGAAAGTTAATCCGGTTAAGGCATTAACGTGTAAACAGGGGTTGGTAGCCCTATTTCCTTGTCACACTTTCTTTTCCAAACATGTAACTTTTCTCTCGAACAAGTTAATGCTATAATGGCGTGTTCCTTATGTTTGCAACCATAAGAATTCAATTAAAACGAAGAGAGTAATGATATAAGTAGCATACGCATCAAGAATTCACAAACTCATAGTAATAGATAGTATATCACAAGGCTTCCATAACCCTAACAGAGAAGTTTAGCTACTCATGAGTACAACGGAAACCAAAGTAGACATCGTCATCATACCGAAGCTAGAATAATCTCACGAAGGGGATGATTTTAACGTCAAAGAGGGATGACATTTTTTCTCCTTATGTCGTTCCTCAAGAGAGCCGAGTTCTCTGTTCTCAAACTTACAAAAATTGTAACGTGAATTGTCCAAAAGTGTCGAATGAATAATTGAATGAATGAATGTTGAAAAATTCAGCAAATAAGGTTTTTATAACATCCTTGTCCTAGTCCTACTAGGTTACTGCTGCACCCCTAAGTATTAAGGAATACTGATTTTGCCCGGGACAGATTCTCCATGCATCACATTCAGTCCACAAGCTTCCAAAAGCTGCCTTCCTTTTTACATGAAGTTTTCCTTTGCTGCCCAAAGGTCCACAAAGTGCTGAAATCTTCATCATTAATACCTGAAAACATGCTAATCATATCGGTTAGCTCACTTACAGGAAAATGGACTAAATGTACAGGAATTATATATTTTGTCCTCAAAACTTAGCTAAAATATGGGTAAATTACGGTGCTTTAGGCGTGTAAATACACCCAACATCAGTCGTCACCTAAGATATCCTTCAAATCCTATTCTGCTTAGGATTGACGACAACCTTGACGAGTTATCAGCTCAGTGACAACTTTAAGCCCCGCCATCACCCTAGTCATCACTTTGTTATCAACTCGAACAGAATTTTACTAAGCTCACCTTTGGATTTTTAGTTTCTTTTCTTAATTCTTAAAGTCCTTTCTTTGAGTCTTAAACACTAAGTAACAACTAATAATTGATCTATTTGTTAATTAATTGGTTCTTGAGTTCATTTTTCTTTTTATTCTTTCTTTGTGTGTTTATTGTTTCTTTCTTCGTACACGTTATTGAGTCACGTCTTTTAACTTTCAAATGAGTCATAAATAGTTGTTTCGTCTTTGTCTTCTCAATTATGTTAAGAAGCTATGGGTGGAGCAACTCGTGATACCCTCTTGGAGGTAATCCTAGGGATGAGACAAGATATGGAACAAATGGCTAGAGAATGTCAAACATGAATGGGAGGTTGTCGAACATCGATTGTGGATTGAAAAGGATAGATGGTAGGTTAGCAAACATTAGGGAACATTCAAAGACCTCTTATCCTAATCCTCGACCCCATGTTCAAACTCCCTCAAACCTACCAAATACGAAATAAGTTCCACAAATTATTGTACGACCACTCTAAATCCAAATTGAAAAAGACAATTCCAACATTGGTCGTTTGTTACTCACTAACAATAGCATTCTATCTAGTAGTACTCCTTCATTTGTGCAGGTTCACGAACAAACAATCTCAAAGGAGGATGCCTCATGACAACAAGCTTAAAGGCCTAACGGAGTTCTTATCAAAGGATTCCAAGCTTGAAAAGTGCAACAAGAAGTTGATAAAGGAGTTGAATTCGAGGACGAATCCTTTTCAAGAAAGGGAGGATGATGTAAGCCAAATTGGCTCCACTCCTTTGGGATCTATGCTTTAAGGTAACGATCCAAGAACTGGTCGTTCTAGGGGATCAAATACATGATTGAATCATGTATTTGCTCCCCCGACCAATTCTTGGATCGTTAGATGTGATCCTTAAAGCATTGATCCCAAAGGAGTGGAGCGAATTTGGCTTACATAATCAACCTAACTAGTTTACGTTTTCACTATTACTTTGTTAGTATGTGAAGGCAAAAAAACATATTGACATAAGTTAAAAGTGTAGAATTCACCGTTAAAAGAAATAGAGCAAGAAAGTACATCCAGTAATTAAACATTAGCTACTTATGTGACCGACATTGTGAAAAACTTCTTGTTAGTCTCGACAATTTACTAAGGACAGAACGAGAAGACAAATATAATCATGCGATAAACTTATGGGACTATTTCATTCTATATTTGACAAGTCTTTAAATTTAAACTTCTCATTTTACCCTTAATAACCTACTCTTAATAATTAGAAAAATATTATGGCACATTTAAGATCACAAATGTGTGAAAATATATTTTTCTTTCTTAAACTCCATACCCTATCAAACAACTTCGAAGAGTACAAACCTCTCTGCCCTTCATAGTGTAGCTTAGCAAAATTCATCTCCCAACTTTGCAACTTCTTCACATTTGAGAGCTTTGCATCAGTTAGACAAATTTTTAATTGGACGTGTGAGATGAGCTAAGACAAAAGGAACTAAAATGCAGAAACCACATTCTAGTTTGTTATTGCAGCTACTCCTTTTACTTTTTAACTGAAACCAGAAGACCACACAAATTGACCGGACATGGTGAGGAGGAGATGCAGCTATGTTTGACAGTTGATGAACACAGAAATTGATGAAGGCAAACTGTGGGTGGGGGAAACCAGCACCCTGTCCACGACACCTCACAAAACCTCAGGGTTTGAAAGTGTCAATATCATCTAATGAAATAAAAGAACAACTTGCATTTTTTGTATCCTAGAACGGAATTAACCATTTCTCCTGTGATCCTCGACAATTCTGGTTACCTCATCATTACATTGACAAAGATATAAGTAAAAGCATGTGATTACTAGTCATCACATTACAAAGCATGCCATGACTGAAAATACGGAACTGTGAAAGTTATGTTATTTTTTGTGAATTGCATCATAAAACTGGCTAAGGGTATCTGAAATTTTTCCGAGGCAATCAATAAGTTGGTTGCCTTGACTTCTGATTAAACGAACACGGCCATCCTCAAAATTCTTAAAATCAGCAGGCCTGCAATCTCTATCATCCATTGGATTTCCTTCAATTATTGCAGTGATCGTTTCTGCATTTTCTCTAAGAGTTGCAGCCATCATTTCTTCTGGATTATCTATATTAGTCTGCTCAACCTTTACCTCACTAACCATGCTAAGGTTTGGAAGTTCAGCCTTTTCCTCCAAACTGGATGTCTCGCGCTTCATTTCTAATCTTGAAGTCTCATGCCTTGGGGCTTCCAAATTTGTATCTATGCTACCTTCATGCTTTATCCCCATCTTGGATTGCTCATACTTCCTGTTTTCATTTAAGATGTGTCTCCATGGATTCAACCTTTCCTCCATTTTGTACCTTTTTGTCTTCGTCCTTCGCCGCCGCCTTTTAGGACCTAACAGTACCAGAAAACACATTTAGCTGATAGCGAAAGTCAATTTTTGTTTTAACAAGAAGCTTTATTTCTTTTCAACTTTTGTATCTCTTTGGTATATCTTACACTATACTCAAACCATGACTACATCACGAAGTTTGGTTTATGGGGTGCTAAAATGGCCAGTTGTGCTAATTAATTCTAGAATGCTACAATAATAACGATCTGCAGTCATTTACTTCTGCAAAATGACAAGACTCACCAAGTCATTTTGCATTAAATCAGGCAGCTGATACCACAAGATAAAACTACAAATTCATCTGCTCGCTTAAATGAAGAAAGGAAAAAAGAGAGCAAAGAACCATCATTATATTTATGGCTAGTGAACTGAATGTAGACATTTGCATTCCAAGGAAATCAGTCCCTATTGTTTATTAATGAAGGAGACGCTGGTGGCATCCAAGTTGCTTGGATTCGTGTGTGTGTCTGATACAGGTGCAGACCTAGCATCCTTCATGATCTACATTTTAAGATTCGTAGGTATAGATACAGGCGTGAGGATTTGGCATAAAATAATAGAAATATCTAAAACTAGAGTTATACGTCTAAATTAAGAGACATTATGTGGAAAACTTGCAAGGAACTATGAGGAGAAAATATTGATCAAGAGGAGAATCCCAAAAGTTGATATAAGGAAACGGACAAGCATAGAAATTTCTATATAAATGGTACTCAACTTCTTCAATGTCACCTTAGCTTTTGTTATGATTACACCAAATCATTATTATATCCATTACGAACTTTGCCACTGATTTTGGTTTGGTTGACCAAATCCCGTTACAGATCCCACACCCACACCCATGTCATGTCGACACGAGTGCGGCACTGAAATTTAAGAGTCCGAGCCTAAGTTGCACAGACTCTTCATTTCTAATGCCGCACCCGAGTCGGATTATCCAAAAGTAGTGTGTGTTTTTGAAGAGTCTGAGCAACTTACAGTGGCATGGCATACTTACAAAGCTTACCAAGAAATAAGATACATTTTATCCTAATCAATGTTTTAAGAAGTGGAGGCGAAGGCAAAGCATGTTACTTAACATTGTATGAGGTGTAGTACCCACGCAATTACGATACATTGTAGCAGATACCTGCTGTGCAAAAAGAGCAAAGAGGAACTTAATCACTTATTCTTGTACTGCCTCTTTGTTAGTCAGATAGAACCTGTTCTTTAATTTCTATTAAGTCAGTTGGGTTATGCCGAGAACGATTAAACAACTGATACACTGCTGGACCAGAAAGGGTATAGGGAAGGGAAAGGGGAAGATATGGGAGACCATTACTGCGTGTGTTTGGCGGGTGATTTGGAAAGAGAGGACCCAAAGATGTATTGAGATTAAATATGAAATATAATACAGATGTATTTCCCTTTTAGGCTTTTGGGGTAGACTAGAAGAGCTCAATACAATTGATAGGAAAGATTTTCTCAGCTTCCTACAGTAATTGCAAAGGAACTGATCTGTATGTAATTTTTAGCACAATCTTTGTGCTTCATTTATACAAACTTACCAATCTCAAAAAAAGTTCCCAAGATGTGGGTCGCAAGTCCCTTGGATATTTAACTTTTAATATTCTTTTTATAAGACAATGTTGATATTTCGATACTAGTATTGTAAAATAATAAGATAAAAATAAATTACAAAAGAATGTTTATATTACACATATGTTTTAGAAAATTCCAAATTCTTTTAGAACCTATAAGAAAATATAGTATAAATTTCCTATTATAAGATAAAATAATAACCTTTGTAGACAAAATAACTGCAAGGGGTCGTTTGGTACGTGGGATAAGGATAATAATCTAGGGCTAAAATTTGGGATTCACTTTATCCCACATTTGGTGTGACGTATTTAGCTAATATCGGGATTATTTTATCCCATTATTTGAACTAAAATGGAGGGATTACTATCTCTTATAAAATGTGGGATAAAATAGTCTCATGGGATATCTCTGCTTATCACATCGACATACCAAACGACCCCCAATTGTATAAAATCGTTCTTCATCAAAATACTAATTTTTGGCCAAACATTTTTACACATTATTTGTACAAAAGTTGGACCTCCAAATATTAGTTTTTAAGTGAAAAGAGAATTTGTTACACAAAAATGAATCAACTGGACAAGTTAATTAGTTTGCCATATCAGCGGCTGGTTACGGGCGGTTGAATTAGTTAGAAGCAGTTAGCAAATTAGATTCACTCTCATTTCTTATAAAAGGCATTGTGTCTACAAATTCAATCATCAATTGAACAATAATACAGTTTTCCTAATTGAATTCTATTTTCATCTTCTTCCCTAATCCACCCTCATAGCTGATTACTCGAGTTTTCTCCGTAAAGACTCTTGTCCAGCTGCTAAAACCTTGGATTCCTCTATGAATCCCTGCATTTTGGCTATCATTGGTATCAAAGCCATCCTTTCCTTGGATTTACAATGACAAAGACAACAAGATCTTCAGAGACTTCTGCTTCTGAAGTGTTTGAATTAAGAGAAATGATGCAGAAATTGATTTCAGAAATTGGTGTTCTTAATGGTGCAGTGGAGAAATTGAAGAAATTGAATCAAACGGTGATGGAATTAAAGGAACAACTAGAAAGGAATCAAAAGGATATTACTCCTACAAGAGATGAGATTGAAACTTCAGGGGAAAGACTGTCGAGAGAGACAATTGGTGGAAGAGCCCAGAAACAAGAATCCTTTGGGTTACCAACAAGGTATAGCTCGTTACTCTAAACTAGATTTTCCAAGATTTTCTAGAGAGGATGTGAGTTCTTGGTTATTTAGAGTGGAGCAGTTTTTCGAGTTTGAGGAAATTGCCGTGGATCAAAAAGTAGGATTGGCAGCAAAGCAATACACTTGGAAGGTGAAGCTATTCAGTGGCATCAATCCTTCATGAGGTATAGACAATACATTCAACCTCCATCTTGGAATGAATATGTGATAGCTTTGGTGGAAAGATTTGGGGCAGGTTCCCCAAAGAAGCTAGTTAGTTTTCAACCCTATAATCCTTCTCATTTCTATCCACAAGAAACTTCTATTAAGAAAACATCATATACTTGCAAGGTTCTCGATGAAATGCCTAAAAGAGATTTACATGTAGATTCTCTGGATAGTAGTCCTGTTGACATAAACAATGAAACTGAAGAAATTGAAGACTTGTTTCTTGATGTGTTCTATAGATATACTGAGAGTGATGTAGATGCTTTGGAAGATTGGTCTCTCGATAAGGCACCTTCCATGGAAGATAGGAGCAATAAAAGGGATTTTGGAGGCTTTGTTCTCGATGTTCTTTTCATAGAAAATGAGAACAAAGTGTTTGCAACTTCTTTAAACAGAGAAGAAGTTAACTCTAACGAAGATAAGTTGGTGAAAACAAGAAACAAGAAGGATATGGAAGCTGGAGCAGTCGGACTCTTCATGCATTTCCAGTTATATCCTCGAACTCTAAGAAAACCGGAGGATATGGTTCCGGCTAATGAAAAAGAGAAGCATAATGGAGTTAGTGCAAACCAATGGGAATTGGGTAAATTTTTTGATAATAAAGACCAGCAGCAATTCTTTGATCTCAAATATGGTTGTATTAGGTTCCAAGGGTTGAAAAACACAATCAACAGTAGAACTTGTGATGTTTGTTCAAGAGCTGCTTGGAAAGAAGTGCTCTCATGGCAGGCTCGTTCTAATACAATTATTTCAGCGGTCATGACTTCGTGCGACTTATGGTTTGACTTTAAGAGTAATACGATAATTTGGGGCAAAATTTGCCCATGTGAAGGAGCTGAGAAATTGCTCTTTCTAATAATAGATGAAAGACCAATATTAATTGCATGGGATGTGATTGGAAACAAGAAAGTAATGATGTTGAGGATGAGAATGTATGACCATATGATGTACCTTGTAAGCTGTCACATTGCTACACACCTAGGAGTCATCAATTATCAATTCTCTAGTTACTATTTCACTCTTGAGAACAACGGTGATCTCGACGGGAAGGGATGCACTCAGTTTCCACTTTTACAGTTTTCTGCGCCTTCACTTGGAAAGACGAGTTCGACATCTTTTGAGCAGAATATGGAGAACGGAGAGAGGCAGTTGTTTATGTTATTCTAGTCTCTTGGTCCTTCATTCGGTTCGAAGGGTCCGACAGTTGAAGGAACTGCATCTTCTGGGCGGAATGGACGACCTTTTGCAGTCATCAAAAGCATGGGACAGACACAAACATATGGTGAAAATGGTTTTAACTTTGGTGAAGCAGGAGATGAAATGACCCGTGTCATTTGGAAATTAATCAAGGATAAGCTCATCTTGCCCTTTGTGGAGTTGGATATAAAATACTTCGTTCTTAGCCTTCATCACCGTGATGCCATAGATGATAAGGTTACAATTGAAAGCGCTAAGGCTACTTTGAAGTATAATGTAGCAATTAAGTGTGCAACCATCACTCCAGATGAATGAAGCTCATATGAAGAAGTTTAACTTGAAGCATATGTGGAAGAGACCAAATGGGACAAATAGGAATATTCTAAATGGTAAGGTATTCAGGGAACCATTCCTCTGCAAAAACATCCCTCGACTTGTCCCAGGTTGGTCAAAACCGATATGCATAGGCAGACATGCTTTTGGTGATCAATATAGAGCTACTGATACAGTAATTCAAGGAGCTGGAAAACTCAAATTAGTATTTTTACCAGAAGGGACAGATCAAAAGATCGAGTTCGAGGTTTGCAACTTCACTGGTGCTACTGGAGTAGCTCTATCCATGTACAACACGGATGAGTCTATTCGTTCTTTCGCTGAAGCTTCTATGAACATGGCTTACCAAAAGAAATGGCCACTCTATCTTAGCACAAAGAATACCATCCTTAAGAAATACGACGGAAGATTCAAGGACATACTCCAGGAAGTTTATGAGTCAAACTGGAAGTTGAAGTTTGAAGAAGCTGGGATCTGATGACTACTTCTGATGGCAAGTCCCCATTGCTCAGATCCAAAAGCGATGCTGCAAAGAAGGACAGTTAAGAATAGAACTGCGGCTCAAGTTTTGCCCAAATGGACAGGATTGTCGGCTGGTGCTGCAACTTGGGAGTACCTTATTGTTCTTCAAGCTAGATTTTCTGGTCTTGATCCTTGAGGTCAAGGATCTCTTTGCAGCAGGGAGTACTGTTACACGAAAATGAATCAACTGGACAAGTTAATTAGCTTTGCCATATCAGCAGTTAATCAACTGGACAAGTTAATTAGCTTTGCCATATCTGCAGTTAGTTACAGGCTGTTGAATTAGTTAGAAGCGGTTAGCAAATTAGATTCACTCTCATTTCTTATAAAAGGCATTGTATCTACAAATTCAATCATCAATTGAACAATAATACAGTTTTCCTAATTGAATTCTATTTTCATCTTCTTCCCTAATCCACCCCCATAGCTGATTACTCGAGTTTTCTCCGTAAAGACTCTTGTCCAGCTGCTAAAACCTCGAATTCCTCTGTGAATCCCTACATTTTGGCTATCATTTTTGTTATGGTCCATTGCAAAGTCCCACATCAGTACTACAAAGTATTGGTGTGGGATATTTATAGCCTTAGGCTCTCCTGCCTTAATAGCTAGCTTTTGGGGTGCGGTTCTCCTAAAGTTGTACCAGTGGTATCAGAGCCACCCATCACCCTTCGCGCCCACCGTGCCTGGGATGGTGACGCCAGTATGGCAGTGTTCGGCCGGGGCTAGCAATGTTTAGCGCACAGCCATCGAGGCACCTGAGCACCTGACTCGAAAAGGGCTACTTGGGAAAGAGCTACCTACATAAGTAGAGTGAAAGCTACCTAGAGTGGAGCCATCGAGGACGACAATTGCGGAGCGTGGTGGTTTGTTATGGTCCATTGCAAAGTCCCACATCGGTACTACAAAGTATTGGCGTGGGGTATTTATAGCCTTGGTCTCTCCCACCTTAATAGCTAGTTTTTGGGATGCGGTTCTCCTAAGGTTGTAACAGAACTTCATGAACAAGTAAAAACCCATTAGTTTCTTCATCTCTTAAGAACCACTTAGTTCTTTTTCCCAACCACAAACCAATAGCTTATTAGAGTAGGATAAGTTAAGACCAAAATGTAATTTTCTCGTCTTCTTTGTAAAATCTCTTCACTTCAGTCTCCAAGTCGTTGTTTCTACATTTGGTTTCTCTCGGCCCATCAATTTTTGTCGCCATTATTACCACCCATCATTCTAGACGCCTCTCCTATAGCACATTGTTTGCGGTTGCTACTCCGACCAGCCACGTTTTCCACACTTATATTCTTTTACAAGCAACTAGTTGAAAAAAAAAGAACAAACTTATCTAGTTGCCATAAACAGACTATAGGTGTGAAGAATAGGTTGTCTTTTATTATTTACTTTCTAAACTAGGTCATTCATAATGTTTACTTGGCTAATACAATAGCTTTCTCTTCCAAAAGGTCTAATTTAGATGTGGATTTTATAATTGCAAGGGTTTAACAAGGCACACTCCTCTTCTACAAGAAGCTAGGTGAATCTGAGCATATGCCCAAACCTTCAGAGCACACACTTCACGAGACATGCATGCCACTACCACTTTGAACAGGGCAGATCTATGCAGGGGCGTGAGGGTGCCGGACACTCGGCCAAAATTTTCATATATATGTAGGAATTTTAGTGAGTTTGATATATATAAAATGTTGGCATTATAGTAACATTATTATTTCTGGTCTGTTGGCCAATGGCCAGGGTGCCAGTCGCGTGGTGTAGGTTCAAATCCCCTTAAGCACGTCTATTTAGTTTAATTTTTTTTCCATTTCACAAATCACTGCCTCTACTCACCCATTTTTTTCTTTCCCTTTTTGCTTTTTCTTTAATTTTCTTCTTTTCCTAATTTCCTTTATCTTCTTTATTTTTGTATTTCAACTCTTCGTCCAGTAATTTCTCATTTGTTAGTTCATTTATCTAAATTGTCTCTTCGTTTTTTTTTCAAGATCTCTAAATATTTAACTGAATAAAATTTAATATTTTTCCTATTTATTACTCCACAGTGTTTTTTATCTATTGAATGTTATTCTTCGTTGCTTAATATTTTAAACAAAGACAATGGAGCCAATATGTGCTAGTTCATTGACTTTTTTCACACATTGTTAAGATTTATTTTTGTTTGAAGATAAATGTTTTTTTAAGTTTGTATAGATAATTTGTGAATTTTCGTAATGAAAATATTTTCCTTTACTTGATTGTTGATGACAAGGTAAATGTCTCTTATAAAAGCTGCTTTGGCTTTTGTTTTTTACATAACTCATTGAAAGTTACAATTTGCTAGTTATCATAATTTGTTGATGGAAAAAATCCCACATTGGACCGCGATGAGATCTCTGGTCTCGTTTTAAGGCTTTGGCAATCCTCCACCCTTTTGAGCTAGCTTTTGGGGTATGTTATTGTTGTATGTTTGAATTAAAGGGGTCTAATTGCATATTCATAATTTAGTTTTCTTGTTTATATTTCTCATTTTGTTAAGAATTAGATCGAATCATATAAAATTTAGTTGGTTTGATGAATGTGTGTTTCTTATGAACCAAAATTTTGTAATTCGAATCAATAAGCCCAAAATGGATTGAACTGATTGAATGTGAGCCCTAAGTCAATGTCAACCACTAGTGATGAGTATCAAAAACGGTGGCACCCGCAATCTTCAAATTCTAGATTCACCTCCGACTCTGAGGCATATCAAGCATGCCTCATTGGAGACACATCCTAGGATATGTTCACAAAATGTCTTTGAAATCAATCATTCTAATAAGGGTGGAATAAATTTAATAATAACTTCAAAAGTTTAAATAGTCAAAAGTTTGATTCAATTCTAAGACCTTCACCACAAGAAAAAGGGTTCCTCATCTCGATATGTGTCTATCTCATGAACTAACAGTATTCTACGATTGATAATTTATCGATTTCTCAGGTCAATGACTTTCGTCACCACGAGACAAAAACTTCCTCATTTGTGTGTGATATATGCATAGAGCACACATCAATCAATCAATGGTGCCTCAATCCCAAACTCTATGAGGTTGCTATACAAATTCTCAGTACAATACATTTCACCTGGCATAGTAGAGCTAGGTAAGAACTTATAAAAAGAACCAGATGCTAGACCAATGGAGGCAGGTTGCATCAAATGAAAGTTTTTCCAAACATATTCAACATAAATAAAAGATAAATATTAAACAAATCTCTTGCCACTTGGTAGAAAAAATCACAAAGTATAAGGTATGTCAAGACTCAAGGGTACTACTCCACTAGTTCCCGTCATCTTCTGTTATATTGCTGGTCGGCTTCTTCTTCTTCTTCTGTCAAACCAATGAGAGGTTATTGTTCCCATTCATATTTCAGTTGCTGGTCTAACTTATTTTCAGCCTTACTTTAGCCAAGTGCCTCAAATTATTTTCTCAACTTCAATACTTTCACCAACAAACACTATGCTTAATAGCAGCGCCTAGTGTTAACTCTCATTCTTATAAGACGCTTTTACCTCTATATTGATTGTATAGGGTTGGAAAATCCTTACAAAAAATTTTCTGCAATTTTCCATGATCCTACAGAGAAGTTAGTACGCATCATGAAATCGAGAGTTTTCATACCTCCACTTTAACCATTCTATCTCTTTGCTTCAGTTATTATATCACTAACAAATGATCGAGTTTGAGATAATCACATTTCCAGGCTTAAGTTTGTCTTTGACCACAGTTTGCACAACTGCTGCCGTCGAAAAGGTTATTCAGAGATAGATAGTCATATGGATCAAAGCTTTTAATGGATATTTAGTGGGAGAAACTTTATCCAGCTTTGTAATCTTCATTTGGCAAAAATTATATTCTTTTTTTAATATTCTTTGGCTAAGAGTGTCTTAATCTAGATGGAGTACGCTCTAACTCATCCAAATTCCTTTTCTCTCGTCGTACTTGAGATTTTAGTACAGTACTTAGACATTTATATATGCTAATAATTGTAAAATTAATTTCTACAAGTAAAACATCCTAGACAGTAGACACCCAAAATATCAAAATCCAAGTTCTTAATCTAATGTGTCTAAATTTAAAAAACAAGGGCTAGTGAAATCCTGATAAATATCAGATGTTTACTAAACAAAAGTTACTCACATAGTAGTTTGAACTCAAATCTCAAATAAATCATAATAAGGATGAATCGAATTGAATCCCAATCTTAAATTTTCCAAACAAGGTTAAATTTCATGGGGACATAATTTTCTTTAATGATCTATACTATGACTTAACCAGAGGACTCTTTTAAACAACAGCACACACTTAAAAACTTTTTCCAGCATGATTCAACTTGGCGAAGTTGGAAGATAGTGTGCCGAGTGGAAGGGCGGTCGCTCAATGGGTAAAAGTAACTTTAGGGATGACACGCTGATCTTCCTCAAGAGTGCACATCGACGGGAAGGTTTGGTACCTATATTTGGGCTCTTCATCACCTAGGCTATAGAAGTTCCCATGGAATTCATTAGAGGAATGTTTCGATAAAAAATGTTTGTTCTTGCATATCCCTACTGTTTTTCCAAATTAATTCCGCGGATACATATAATTCAGAAGAATATGTGAGTGATTCATATACAGCATCTCTTTCCTTTGAAAGACAGATGAACTAAAAGCAACTCTCTAATAGAAGCAAAGAAAAGACACATCCTGAGACACAAGATATCCATATAAATGTTACGATGCTTTTCCTACTCCTTAAGATCAAATACACCTTTCAAAATCCACATGGAAAGAAGAAGAAACTGTGATACACAACAAATTCATGCTACTACAAAAATTGAATAATCATATAGTCGACAAAATTCAACAACCAAAAATATTGAAAAGGGAGGCAGTACCAATTTCAAAGAAAGCATTATTCCCTGGAACCTGCTGTGCTTCCGGGTCAGTATCCGGATCAGTATCAGCACCAGCACCATCCTCCCCTTCTAAACAACTTAAATAGCTCTCAATCCCCTTAAACAACTCGCAATCAAACTCCTCCGGTAGTTCCAACTCCCTCTTCCTCTCCTCATCAAAATCCGACCAATACGCCATTTCCCATGGCTTCACTTTATTATACTGTTCCAACATGGATTCCCACCTCTTTTTGCACTGATTCAAACTTCGATTGACTCCCTGTGAATTGCAACTCTGCACTGTTGACTGCCATTTTTGGAAGGAAGCGAGTGTGTTGCCGCATTCGATTTGAGTTGATCTCATTTCGTTAACTAGGGTCAGAGATTCGTGTAGTGTCCAGTCGGGCGCCGCTTGTGAACGGGTACGTAAACCGCTGGTTTTCTCCATTTTCGATGCTCAAATTTGGGGATTTAATCGGTGAAGTTTAACATAGCTGATGGAATTGGGAAGAAGAAGAAGAGTGTAGGAAGAAGAATTGAGATGATTCGATGGGTACCTTTGCACAATTTGTTTGCTTGTTGCACTATTTGCACACCCCTCCATCCCTGTCCTATGTCATGTGTAATTCAAAAAAAGAAATAAAATAATAAACTCTTTTTTTTTCAACACTTTAATTAATTAGGATCATAAGATTAAATAGGTCACTCTTTTTAGAATGGAAAGAATAGTATTATTATACTCCCTCCGTTCTAAATTATTCGTCTCAAATTAAGATGACATATTTATTAAGAAAATAATTATTAGTGATATAATTTTATCATTTTGCCCTTATTAATTGTGTCATGTTGTTAGTTTCAATATTGATGGAGTTATTATATGGCTGATACCAAAGCACTTTTTGCATGGATAATTAGGATTATAGGATTATCAAAGTCTTTGCAACATTTTTCAAGATTTGATAATTCAATGCTAGTAATAAGGAGTAATCAATTACTAAGGGTATAATGGAGGAAAAAAATTTTCTTGTCTTGATGATTAATGAAAAAAGACAAGTAAAATGAGAAATCAAATTAGGAAATTTAGGACGGATAATATGGGATGGAGGGAGTAGTATATAATACATTTTTATTTTTACAAACACTTTTTTCTTGATGGAACTTTTCACGAAAAAGGTAATGCAAAAATGTTTTTCTTTAAATGTGTATTAACTTCTCATAAATATTTTCAGTCACCTTTGGTGTCATGAAATGATTGAGAACTATGACAAGGTGAAATGAGTTCTCATTATTGTCTTCAATTAGCATGTATAATCAAATAATTCAAGTAAGGATGAACTGCAGAAAAGATCCATTTAAGTAGATGATTTGTCGGATAGTTGTTACGGAGTTTGTTTTTTTTCGAGAAAAAAAACTTGAATAAGCTTGTTTTTTAAAAACAATCATCATTTTCCATTGGAAAAGCTATGTCAATTTCAATCTCAACACATTCACTGTTACATACCAGTTAATAAATGTAGAATATCATATCAGTTGGGAGTTAGTTAGACAGCTGGGCAGTTAGTTAACATAGTGGTGTCCATTTAGCAGTTAAAATAGGCGAAAAAACTTGCTAGCCATGGTAATTACTTTCATTTCATTTCCTATTAATTAGACTTGTACTAGCTGAAGGAATTCATTCGGAAATATACAAACTAATCATTTCTCTATATTTTCTCAAGTTATATCTTTCATTTGCATATCTGTTCAAGAGTTGTTCATTCATAAGTTCTTTAGGATTGCATTTCCAATCTTTGTCTTTGTGAAGAAGGCACAAAAAGATTGTAACAAGGTGGTATCAGAGAAGTCAATTTCATGGAGAATTTGCCACCATGGGAGAAACAGGAAGACAAGGTGAGATCCGGTGTGAGATTGATCAATCCATGGGGTAGTTTCTACAGATGTTTACGAAGCAAATTTGGCTTCTAAATAAGAAAAATGAGCAATCAATATAGGAATTTCGACAACTATTTTCATCCATGAAAGAAGGTCATGAAGCTTAAATCAAAGAAGACAGAGGTACCTCTAAATTAGGAGAGTCGGAGGATTCACATTACGCATTGAATATTCCAAATTCAGTGGTGATGACCTGAGAGGATGGGTCTATAGGTGCTAACAATTCTTTGAATACGAAAAAACTGCAAAAAATCTAAACATGAAAATTGTTGCTATTTACTTGGTGGGAAAAGCTTTACAGTGGCATCAAATGTATATAAAGACACGATTTTCCTGAGGCTTTCCTGAATGGGAAGAATATGTGAGGGCTCTACGACTGAGGTTTGAAGCTTCTGCATATATGGATCCCATGTCTGAACTGGTGTCATTAAGGCAAACAGGTATTGTGTGCAGCTTTCTTGATCAATTTGATGCACTTTTAAATAAAGTAGACCTTATAGAGGATCAGGCAATTAGTTATTTGTTAGTTGATCTAAAACCTAAAATAGTTGTGCAACTTAAACTGTATAATGCTAGAACTTTGATGAAGGCATACAATCAAGCTGGTTTAATTGAGAAATCTCTAATCCTTCAAAAAACTAACACTACAGCCTACCACAAGAATAATAACAGACCTATACTACCCACTCAAAGATCCAATTGTAACAACACATATAAGCCTACTCCACCCAGAAATTTTCCTTCCAAACTTGTCACCAGATCCACTAAAATGTTGACTAGTGCAAAAATAAATGAGAGAAGATCCAATGGGTTGTGTTATTGGTGTAAGGAAAGGTATGTTTCGGGCCATAACTGTAGAAACGGGAAGTAATTGTATCTTTTTGAAGTTGAGGAAGAGGAGTATAAGGAAAAGCAACCAGAAGAAGAATATTATGATGTGCAAGCTGAGATAATAGAGGAAGGGGATGGAACTCTGAATGGAGCACATGTGTTTGTCCATGCTTTGTCTGAAGTACATGACTATAGAACCATGAGGGTGAGGGGCTCTTTAATGGAAAGGTGATAGATATTTTAGTTGATACTGGTAGTACTCACAACTTCCTTGATTTAGATACTGCTAAAAGGTTGGGATATCCTTTAAAGCCTAGTGTTACTGCCTCTTTAGCTATAGCAAATGGTAGTAAGGTCAGATGTTCTCATACATCTGAGGACTTTGGTTGAAAGATACAGGGAGTAGAATTCTCATTTGATATGTTAATTTTAGAGTTTGGAGTTTATGATGTTGTGTTAGGGGTGCAATGGATGGTAACTCTAGAGATACTAAATGGAATACTTTACAGCTTAAGATAGGATTTGTGGTGGGGAAACAGAAGATATCATTAAGGGGAAGTCAACCAATATAAGCTAAGTGGATTGACAACAAGCACATGCAGAAATTGTTGCAAAAACCAGCTCAAGTAACCATAATGGCAATAGCAAAGCTTACTGATGATGAGAGTAGAGCTCAGATTTCTCTGAACTCTCAAGAGGTGGTCATTCCTACTGAAGTGCAACTCTTGGTAGATCAGTATTCTAATATATTCAAGATCCCTATATCTCTATCTCCACACAAAATGCATGATCATAAGATTGTTTTAAAAAAAGTAACCTCTCCAATCAATGTGAGACCTTATAAATACCCCACTATTCAGAAGGATGAGATTGAGAAATAGGCGCAGTATATGTTGGATTCAGGGGTTATCCGACCTAGTTTAAACCCATATTCTTCACGTAAGTCATGGTAAAGAAGAAAGATGGTTCTTGGAGAATGTGCATAGATTACTGAGAAAGATGGTTCTTAGAAAATATGCATAGATTACAGAGAACTCAACAAGGTCTTTATTAAAGATAAATTCCATATACCTGTGATTGAAGAGTTATTGGATGAGTTAGGAGGAGCTTACTTTTTCACTAAATTGGACCTGAGATCTGGAGATCATCAGATTAGAATGGTGGATAAAGATATAGAAAAAATAACTTTTAGATCTCATGGGCACTATGAGTTTATGGTGATGGATTTTGGGTTGACAAATGCACCTTCCACATTTCAAAGTTTGATAAATTATATCTTTCGACCACACATTAGAAATTTATTTTGTTTTTTTTTATGCTATTTTAGTGTATAGTCCCTCATGGATTAGTGACTTGGATCATTTGGAATAAACTTTCAAGATACTACAACAACACAACTTATCTGTCAAAATCAGCAAATGTTCTTTACCTCAAGTTGAATACTTAGGTCATATTATATCCATTCATGGTATAACTGCTGACCCCAAGAAGGTAGAGGTTGTCCAGGACTGGCCTTCTCCTAAGACTGTGAAGGAGCTTAGGGGGTTTCTAGGACTTTCAAGGTACTACAGAAGATTCACTAAGGGGTATGGTGTAGTTGCAAGACCCTTGACTGATTTATTGAAGAAAGAAGGCTTTATTTGGTCACTAATAACTGAGGCAACCTTTCAAAGAATGAAGCAAACTCTAAGTTCTCCACCAGTTTTGTCACTACCTAATTTTAATCTTAAATTCATCATTGAAACTGATGCTTGTTCAATGGGAGGGAGAGCTATTTTGATGCAAAAAAGGCATAATTTAGCATTCATGAGCAAAGCTTTAGGACTTAGGCATGTTGCATTATCGGTATATGAGAAGAAAATGCTAGCTATTGTGTTGGTTGTGCAGAAATGGAGACCATATCATATTGGAAGATATTTCACTGTTAAGACCAATCATCAAAGTTTAAAATACTTGATGGAGCAGAGAATAATAACACCAAGTCAACAAAAGTGGTTAGCTAAATTAATGGGCTATGATTACTCCATTATTTCAAGAAGGGAGCTGAAAATTTAGCTGTTGATGCACTATCTAGAAGAAGTGATCATCAATCACAATGTCAAGCTTATCTGTGGTCACTGGCCAGATGCTACAACAAGTGAAAGATTCCTACCAAAAGAATGTTCAAATTCTACAGCTAATCCAAGCACTTACTACAGGTGCTACATGTAAAACCTCCCTTCACTTTGAGAAATGGATTGATGTATAGAAGTGGGAATTTGATGGTGGGTAATCAAACTACCTTGAGGCAAGTGCTATTATAGATTTATAGATTTATCATGATAGTGTAGTTGGTGGGCATTCAGGAATGAAAGTTGCACTGTAAGGGCTAAGGTTGAGTTTTTACTAGAGGGGAATAAAGAAAGATGTCTTCAATTATGTGAGGGAGTGTGTTGTATGCCAATAGAACAAGTTTGAATATGTGGCTTCTCCTGGTTTGCTTCAACCATTGCCATTTCTAAAGGATATGGCAAGACATTAGTCTTGACTTCATTGAAAGTCTTCCCAAGTCACATTCTAAGTCTGTGATCTTAGTAGTGGTGGACAGGTTAAGCAAATATACCCACTTTATTAAAGTATCTTATCCATATACAATTGTTGACATTGCAAAATTATTCCTTGATCATGTTTACAAGTTGCATGGGCTTCCTCAAATTATTGTTAGTGACAAAGATAATATGTTTTTAAGCAAGTTCTAGTAGGAATTGTTTAGTGTTCAGGTGTTGCTCTGCACTACTCTTCTTCCTATTACCCTCAAAGTGATGGTTAGACAGAGGCAGTGAAAAAATGATTGAAAGGTTATGTTAAATGCATGTGTAGAAAAAACCCTAAAAAGTGGCTGACCTGGTTACCACTAGCTGAGTGGTGGTATAACACAAATTTCTACTCCATAATTCATAAAACTCTATATGATATGGTTTATGTTCAGCAACCACCCCTCCATATCCCCTACTTTGCTCAAAGTTCCATGAATGAATCGATGGATAGGAGTTTACAGGCTAGAGAGCTGTCATTAGCCTACTTAAGCAACATTTTTTGCTATCCCAACAGAGAATGAAGTAGAAGGCTGACAAAAGAAGGTCTGAGAGGGTGTTTGAGGTTGGAAATCTAGTATATATTAGATTCCAGCTCCACAGACAACTATCTATGAGGAATCATTCTTATCAAAAACTATGCCCCAAATACTTTGGCCTTTTTTCCAATATTGAAAAGAATTGGACAGGTTACATATTACTTGGCACTGCTCCCTCGTGCTAAGATTCATCATACATTTCATGTGTCCCATGTAAAAAAGAAAATTGGTGCCAAACTTGCTATAGAACATCTTTCAGTGACCTTATCCACTCATGGACATATTCTTTTGGAACCTGAAGCAGTGCTAGAAGAGAGAGTCATCACCAAGCATCACAAGGCAGTCACTCAAGTATTGGTGAAATGGTTTAACTGTGCACCTGAAGACAGCACCTGGATGGGTCTACATGTGCTTCATCAGCAATTTTCCTCTTTTTATCTTTGAGGACAAAGATAGTCTTAAGGGGAAAGTAGTTATTACATATCAGCTAATAAATGCAGAATACTACATCAGCTGGGAGTTAGTTATATAGCTAGGCAGTTAGTTAACATAGTGGTGTCCATTTAATAGTTAAAATAGGCGGAAAAAGTTGTTAGCCATGGTAGTTACTTTCATTTCATTTCCTATTAAAGAGACTTGTACTAGCTAAAGGAATTCATTCAAAAATATACAAACTAACCATTTCTCTCTATTCTCTCAAGTTTATCTTTTATTTGCATATCTCAAGAGCTTTTCGTTCGTAAGTTATTCAGGATTGGATTTTCAATCTCTGTCTTTGTGAAGAAGGCACGGAAAGGTTGTAACATACACATGCTTGAAGGCTTCATTGACACCATGATGAAGTGATTTAGAAATAGGAATATTAACTTTTACATATAAGAAATCTGAAATAATCACTTTCTTCTATTCAAACTGTAAAGAGGCAAGAAGAGATTCAGTTCCTGTTTGTCCATGAAAATTATAATTTTTCGGAGTTGGAGTTGGAGTTGAAGTTGAAGTGGGAATTGGAGTTGTGTTTGGCCATGAATATAAATTAAAGTTGTTTTTGAAATTTTGTGAGAGAAGTATGAGTGAAAAAAGTGGAAACAAGTAAAACTTTTTTTCACGTTTCCAAATACAATTCCGAAATATTATTTGGAATTTTCGAGGCCAAACGCATCTTGTTTTTACCTTTTTCACTAAAGTGAAATAATTTTCTAGAAAAATATAAATAATTTTTATGGCCAAACAGCTACTTAATTTCCTCTCATATTTGCATATAAACACCACTTGTGTACTATTATAAATTTTAATTCTATAAGGTTCACACATTATATATCATTCTTCCGAGTGTAATATTGTATAATATTATATATTACACTACGTGGCATAAACTTTTATGTTGGCTATATCTTTTTGAAAATTTGCCAATAATAAATGAAGTACATAAAATTATTGCAATATTAATAGACTATCGTCTTAATGAATTTCAAAGAATAATTTAAAATAGGAAAAAGAAAATTAATCCTAAAGTGAAAAAGTAAAAAAAAATCATTTTTAGTATAATAAACATCGAAGAAGAAATATGAACAGATGAAATATTTATTAGTACTCCTTTATAAAATGATACAATCAAGTTGAAAAATTTGTATACGCTCCCTCGATTCTTATATTGAATTACATGTATGAGCAATAAAACTTTGATACATTATACTCAGTTATGTTTGTATACACTACTTTGTTTCTTTTGTTTGGATTTCAGTGCATGTATGAGCAAAAATGATATAGTGCATCTAGGAAAAATGTATGTGTTAATACAACTAAATTAAGCGAACAGATATAATATATCCAACAAATACAGTGAATAAATATAAAACGAATAGATACAACAAATATAAAGCAAAAAAAATACAAATATAGAGAAAAAACATGATTTCAAAATAGTAGATATAATTAAATTAGGAAAATTATAGCTGCAAATAATAAACTAAGATTATAGTGTCTTACCCCACGTTGAGGGTTGGATAACAATCCTAAATAACTATCTCTGAAATAATTTACTCCACTACTAAACGTGCCCTTTTATGTGCTACTCGCACCATCTATCAAATGCTAACATTTCAACCTTGCGCTATATTGTATACTGGTTGCATAATCTACCTTTTACTTATCTTAACATCTTTACTCTACAGTTCCATAATCCAGCCAGGAGCCGTTTAGTAGGGTGTATTATTTTGATAATTCATATATTAAAGTGTGGTATTATTTAATATATTGTTTGATAGTAAATTTAAAACAATGTATACTCAATACATCGATTAGTTATACACCATACATGGTATTATAGGGTGTATAACTAATACATCCAATTTGGTGGGATTAGTAATCCATGGATAAATATGAGTATAGACAAAAATGTCCTCAAATTCAAATCTTTTCTAAATCTTTTTTAATTTATTCAATGTGAGTTATTTCTTTTCAATTTATCAAGATGATCACATCCCTCCAAATAATTTTAGTCATAAAAAACTACTTCATTAACTTAAAAAATACTTATTGGTCAAAACTCGAAAATAAATTGCATGAGTGCATACAAGCTTTAATTTTGTAAATAGGATATAGTACAAATAAAAATAAATTTTTGGCTTAGCTTTAACACTCTACGCAATACAATTTTATGTTAACAACGATTCTATTGTTTCACTCTAAAGTTACACGCACCTCCCTCAAACTTAAGAACACCATAAAATGGGAATAACAAACAAATGATGAACAAACAAAGAAAAGATAACCAAAAAAAGAAAAATTCCTGCAAGTGAATGATTAAATCTTAAAATTCTAAAGTAAGTTATTAATTATATTGTTGATTTTTTTTATTTTTAAAAAAAGAATAATAAAGCTTTGCAAAGAAAATACACAAAGTTATAGTATGTTGAGAAGTATTTTTTGTAAACAAACAATATTATTTTTAAAATATAAGAATACATATTGTTTTCAATATATCAAACCAAACATTGCATAAAAATAATTTCAGCATTACTAATCTCAGCACTACTAATCCCAACATTATTAATACACTATATTCAATATTATCTTATACATTCTACCAAACGACCCCTTATTAATGACTTCCCATTAAAGAAAGCAGGTAGAACTTGAAAAAACCAATTCATTATCATCCTGTCTAGTTTTCATTTACAAAAAGAGTGAATATAAAGTATGCAATAGTTACAGAAAGAAAAAATAGAGTCAATGCTTAGTTATACTAGTTGCGGTTGTATACTAGTTGAGACTACATAACAAAAACTTGACAATGTTAAGTTCAGATTCAAAATTTGCCCATTTACGCTGTAGCTCAAATTTCACGCCAAGCTCTAAAGAAAACTCATGCAATCTGTTAGACCCCATATAATTTCAACGAATTTATTTTTGACCCTCCCACATGCATAATGTCAATTTTGGACTTGAATTATGATTAGGGATGTTAAAAGGGTAATTCGAAAAAGTTTTAGAATTTTTGAAAGGAGTTCGGGACCATTTTAGAATTCCGAGGTAGTAAGCCTTTGCGATAGTGGCGTGCCACACCACTTAGCCTCCCTAATAAAGGCGTGACATAGAGGCTAAGCTCCAACATAGCGGCGTGCCATGCTGATATGTATTTTTCGTCCAGTTTTTATTTTTTTCACTTGAGGTGAGGGAATTTTGGTCTTTTTACCTCTTAAACAACTGCTAAACATCCAATTGACCTTTTTCCTTCAGTTTTAAAAGATCAAGTACTATTATTCTCTTCTTTAACTCCCAAACCAAAAAGCTCAAGGATTTTACAAGGAATTCACCATTCAAACTCCAAACTTTCAATTCTCTTCAATTTCTTGTATATTTCAAGCATGTTGCTCATTTCCTAACTTGAATTTTACATTGTCGCATTTACTGAATCATTATTTATGTGATTTGAACTGGTGAGTTTGAAATTAGGTTGAGGATTTTGTTGAACCTCGTGAAGATAACTCAAAGATTGACTACTCGTTAATAAAACCACCTTGAGTATTTGGTTCACAGGTGTTTTAATTATTGGGCCTATTGTTGTTTTGTACAAATAATTATGTTCCCGGTCCAGTTGTAAGAAAAATATCTGGCATATGTATGTAGTACTGTATGGTTTAGTGGACAGTTATCACTTTCACAGTAAGAAACATTTTCTCTCTCTACCTTTACTTTTTCAAGCTCGATGAAGCTTCTAGATTAGATCAGAAATGGAGATTTATCAGTATTGCATTTTCGTTATTAACATGGTATTAGAGCCTTGATCTCATTCTCTACCTATTCTTCGTAGATATGTGCTCAATTTTTCTCGGATTCCAGAGTTTTTAGTTGATTTTTCCTTTACAACTTTATACACCTGTTAGAATTCCAATGCCCTAGTCGGAATCGACTACATTCCCTGTCGTAGATTTGCACATTTTTTTAGCTGAATCTCAACTCGATTATGTTTGAAATTAGCTTTAATGTTTAAAGTGAGGTTACGACGGTGTTTGTATTCCATTTTGGCTTCTATGACAATGTGAAAAAGTATGGTATCATTCCTCATCTTTATTGAATATTATCGTGTTGTGATTCTAATTGTCTGGTACGCCTATATTTTGTATAGATATGGCTTCTCCTATTTCAAATTTTACTACTTCTAGTGTAGCTCCTGATTTTGTTTCTGTTGTTAACCCTTCTTCTTCTTCTTCTTCTTCTTCCTTCTTTCATCTGATTCCCCAGGCATAATTTTGGTTACCATACCCTTTAATGGTACAGGTTATGGCAGTTGGCATCGGGTAATGTTGTGAGGATTGTCTTGCAAAAATAAACTAGGAATGATCAATGGTTCTATTCCTAAGCCTCCTGTTACTGAACCACAATTTCAAGTGTGGTCAGGTGCAATGATATGGTAATAGCCTGGATTCTAAACAGTCTAGATAAGGATATCGAAGAAACTGTGATGTATATAGAATCTGCTAAGGTTTTATGGAAGGAAGTTGAGGGTAGATATGGTCAAGCTAGTGGTACCAAAATTTTCCAAATTGGGAAAGAAATTTCCTCTATTTCACAAGGTTCCTCGAGTGTTGCTTCTACTTTAATAGGATTAAGAAACTCTAGGATGAATTGTCTTTCTCCACTACCTATCCTGATTGTACTTGTGGGTGTAAGGATGGTTTTCTAAGGTTAGAAGAGGAGCATAGGGTTCATCAGTTCCTCAATGACTAAATGATTCCTATTCAACTAGCAGAAGGAACATCGTTATTCTAAAACCTCTTCCTGACACTGATAATGTGTATTTTATATTGATAACTGATGAGAGTTAGTCAGAAGTACAAACCAATCTCCCCTCATTTAACTCTGACGTGGTTGCTTTCTCCACTGTTAACCAAAGACCTTACATTCAAAAACCAAGTTCAGAGTCGGTGGCTTACCTATTGCTCTTCCCAGATCCTATAATTCGAGGATCAATTTTAACCCTACTTCTTTCAAAAGAAATAATATGATTTTTAAATATTGCAAGAAACTTGGTCTTGACTGGTGTTACAAGCTACATGGATTTTTTTCTACCACTCCTGTTGGACAACCTAACTTTAGGAAATCTATAGCCTTTGGCCAGATCTCAGAGTCTCAGCAAATGGGCACATCTGATTCTCCTTCATGCACTTATTCCTATTCTAATTTTAGCATTTTCAAGGAACAATTTGAGTAACTCTTAATTCACTTCCAGTAGGCTAAAATCACCACCAGTCCATCTTCTTAAGAAATAACTATTGGTTCTGGTAGCTTTGGAGGTTTGATTAACAATTCTGATCCTAGACTTTGTAGTTTATTTGCTTGTAACTTCTCTAAGTTAGACAATAGTCCATGGATCATAGACTCAAGTGCCACCAATCATATGACACCCCACTCATTATTTCTCTTCAATATCACACCTCTTACTATTTTATATCTTGTGACTCTACCCGATAGGTACAAGGTCAAAGTCATGTGCACTGGTACCCTTACCCTTTCTCCAAATATATCCTTAGCCAATGTAATATTAGTTCCCTTATTTCAATATAATCTAATTTCTCTTGCTCAGTTAATTCTCCAGTTGCATTGTTCAGCTTATTTTACTTATATTGTATGTATTTTACAGGGCCCTTTTCTAAAGAGGCCGGTGGATCTTGGAAGACTTCAAGATGAGCTTTATATCTTCAATCCTCATTTATTTGCATCATCCACTTGTTTCTTCTACTTCTTTTACTAACTCATTTGTAAATACCATTACTGCCACTCCATTTAATGACATGAATAAGAGCAGTACTTTTACCTAATTCTACTGATACTGTTTCTTTCTCTGTACTTGATGTAGCATTGAATACTTCTACTACTTTTCCAACTTTGTCTGTGGATCATATTTGGCATTTACGGTTAGGACATATTCCTTTAAACAATATGCTTAAACTATCTTTTTTATCTAAAGTCTTACCTAAGAAACAGTCCTTTTTATGCTCCTATGTCCCATGGCTAGGCAGCAAAGATTACCCTTTCTTGAGAGTTTCATTCACTCCACTTCTCATTTTTAATTTATTCATTTAGATATTTGGGGTCCTTATCATACACACACTTATAATGATTTCAAATATTTCTTGATAATAGTAAATGACTTTACTAGAGCTACGGACATATCTATTATTGAAATACCTTGGGTTTTGGCGCTTGAAAATTTCCTGAGCTTTGAACTCATTATTCTTGTAACGACCAACCATACGGGTCGTATGGTGTGGTTATGGATCTAAGGACCCTAGCCGTATATTGGTTAGTGTGATGTTGGCCAAGTTCTGTCTTTGGTACGAGAAGACTCTATACGAGTTATATATTCAAGTAACAAGAGGTAGGGTCCAAATTGTATATTGTCCAATGTTTAGCCTTTGATGTCCTACCTAGGATATGACTGGAATGGTACTAGTCGTATGGTAATGATACGAGTTGGGCAAGGGAGTTATATGTTGGACAAAATGTGGTGCCCAACCTTCTGTCTTGGGGAAAACTAGATGTTACTAGTAATATGATGTGGTGACGACTTAGAGGCTTGACTTGTAAGTTGGAACAGGATTTTTACAATTTATGTTGGGGGTATTACAGACATTTGCCCTCTTAACTCCTTTTGACCCCACGACATAAAAAACCTTTGGAGGCTTCATTAACCTATGATTCTCAATCAAACACTCTCTGAACTCTCTCAAGCTCTTGGTTCAAGACTAGGCTAAGGTTTCTTCAAGTCAATCAATTAAGGGCTTTCAAGGGTAATTCTCTCTGTATTTGTTGGTGTCTGAGGCATGTTACTCCTCCCTCATTGTTAGTTCGATTAAAAACATATTTTAATGAATGGTTTTCATGGTATTATTGAGGATTTGTTTTGATTTTGAAATAGATATTGGGGGTTTTTGGTTGTTCATGGTAGGATAATGTTTTCCTATGTTTTTTTTATGGTTTTCATGTTATAATTATGGTTTGAACATTTGGTTGCTTGGGAATGGTCAATTGATACTTGTTTTGGCTTTGAAAATTATATGCCTTTAATATGTTTGTTAAAATGCCAATGAGAATGAATTTTTCACCTACTTTGACTATTCTTAAAACCTTTGCATTGCATAATATGGTAATGGAACCTAAATTTGTTTGGTTGATTTTAAATGGTTTGGAAAGGCCTCGGTGGCCATGACTTTAGTTTAATTGCGAATCTTGTGGGGTACATGGGAATCCCCTAAGACTTGGCTAAATGACATTGCTTGTAAGCTATAGTCGGTATGATGACACCACTTTATAATGACTTGATAATTGACTTTTTGAATTGGTGGTTTGGTTATGTGCTAACTATTTTAATTGGGCAATAATAGCGGGTTGTAAGAGTTAATCGTGAAGGTGTGAGTCCGATGGATGGGTACTGAAAAATCATATTTGCTGACATGAGGGTTGGTCTTGGTGACCATACGCTTGTGGGGTACACGTAAATCCCCCAAGTTTATACTTGTATAAATGTATCATAGAAGACGAAGGGTACATGGGAATTTTGGCCCCTATGATATATCCGGTTCGTGCGGGTACGCGCATTGGGGCCCGTTCAGGGGGTAACACCAAACCCATATATCCCATGAGTGGATTATGATGATAAGGCTATACAAACCAGGTTAATGTTTAAAATGCATGCTAAACCCGGTTCCCTTTCTCGGCATTGTATATATGTATATATGTAAATGACATATGGTTATTTATTTTGGTTTTGAATAATGACATTATTTTATCCTTATTCCTGATTATATGCTAGCGTTCATTTCGCTAATCGTCTTCAGGCGCTATATCTCCACGCGATACAAGAACCAGCCATACTACTCCTCCTGCTCAGTGACTTAGATTCGGGGACAACTTTGTGTCAGACTAAAATGGTGAGCATCCATACTCTGAAAGACTTCATTTCATGTTATGGACTTCTATACATTGTTTTTGTTTCTTGGACTTTGGTTTTTTCGATCGGATATTCTTTGTTTTCGGTTAGAGACTTTATGGGACTACTATAGGTATGGGCGATGTTAGTATTGGCATCAATCTTGGTATTGGTATTGGTATTAGGGTTGACATTTATTAGATATTTGATTGAGGTTTTTGGATTATGGTTATAGACTTTAATTAATGCGTTTGATTTATTAATATTCTATTTTGTTATATGTTTGAAATTTATCCAACATAGGGTGCAGGGCAGTTATGGTTGGGTATTAGGGGTGGTCTCCGATCCCGATTGAACTTGAGGCACCCAACATTACTAGGCCCTGGTTCTGGTTGTGTTAGATTAGTATCAGATCCCTAGGTTCATGATCAATTGGGAGTCCACAAAGTCGTGTCCAATAGAGTCTCTTTTAAGGGTGTTTAGTGCGCCACACTCATAAGGGAGAGGCTACAAGGCATTTAAGAATGTTTCTTTTTTTGTGTTCTATTTTCGAGCGGTAGAGTCTAAGGTTTCAAATTCTTCTCTAATTCCTATTTGTTCACTTTTCAGATCATGTCTCCTCGATGATCTAAAACTCATTAAAATTCCTTCGTCCTACTTGAGGATAATATTTATGGGACCTGTTCTGCTTATGGGGTCCAGACTCGATCTAGGGGTCCAGTTCCTAATTGTTTCATAATTTCACCGATTCCATCTAGTCCTCCGCGAGCTCCTCAGGCTGAAGTGATGAAAGCTGAGTTTCATCAGTTCATTCCTATATTAGCATAGTTGGTATCTTCTTAGTCTGAGAATGGTATTTCTGTCACTCCATCTTCTGAGGCCACAAGGGTTAGCCAGTTCATAAGGTTTAATCCTCTGACATTTATGGGTGTTAGGGTTGAGGAGGATCCTCAAGGTTTTCTGGATGAGATAGAGAAAAATTTTCATGTTATGGCATGCCACTATTGTGGAGGGCATAGAGTTTGCTTCCTACTCGCTGAAAGATGTGGTATACCGAAGAGAGTGATTAGGCAAGGGGTGACGATATTGATTCATCTTTGTAGGAGGGGTTTTCCAATGCTTTTCTGGACTGCTTCTTTCCTCGGGAGTTGAGGGAGGTAAAAGCGAAAGAGTTTGTTAATCTAAAGCAAGGTAAGATGTCAGTCAAGAAATATGCCTTAAAGTTTCACTAGTTATTGTGGTATGCTCTGGAGTTGATTTCTAGCATGAGAGCTAGGTTAAGAAAGTTTGCTTTCGGGTTGTCCAAAGACTTGATTTTGGAGAGTAAGCCTGCCTTATTGAACAAGAACATGGATATCTCTAGGTTGGTGATATACATGCAGTAGGTAGAGGAAGAAAAGAAGAAGCAGACTAATTTAGGAGAGAGGAAGAAAAATAAGTTTAGATTTTTTAAGTAGGGTGGTGGTCACTAGTAGAGTGGAAATAATGGTGGAAAGTGACCCAAGAAAAAGAGGGGCAATTTTGGGTCTTACTTTATGGCTAGTGCTCCCTAGCCAAGCAGTCAGGTGATAGGCGCTTTTATGGTGGCGAAAACTTTAGCGCACATGGTGCCCAATCTCAGGCTAGTGGAGCTTAGTCTCTCCATTAAATCCTATTTGCAGATTTTGTGGTTGATTGCATCGGGGTTTCTATGATGAGAGGAGGGACAGGTGCTTCAACTGTGGTCAGCCAGGGCATATGCTTAGAAAATGTCCTATTAGTAAGGTTGCCTTTGGGACAAACAAGGTTTCAGTTGCCTCTTCTTCAGCTCTAGCACCAAAGGGCCATCTGGCTTCGACACTGGTTAGACAAACAAGGTTCCAGTTGCCTCTTTTTCAGCTTCGGCACCAAAGGGCCATCTAGCTCCGACACTGGTCGAAACCATCTCTCTCTTATGTGATCCAATTTATGGCCGTGCATTTTGGTTTTGGTACCGAGTGTATTTCAAACTTTTTTTTATTTCTACCCCAATAGGTGACTCTATGGTTTCTAGAAGAGTCTCTAGGGGCGTGTGGTATTTATTGGTAGAAAAAAATTATGGTGGATCTGTTTGAATTAGATATGGTAGATTTTGATGTCATATTAGGGATGGATTGGTTGCACTCATTCTATGCTTCTCTAGACTGTCGGATCTGTAAGGTTATCTTTAAATTCCCAAATGAGCTAGTTATTGAGTGGGAGGGAGGTTCTCTAGCTCCTAAGGGGAGTTTCATATCGTATCATAAAGCTCAGATATTAATCTCCAAGGGGTGTCTCCATTACCTGATTCGAATTAAAGATTTTAACTCGGAGGGTTTTTCTTTGCATTCTATCCCGGTGGTGAATGAATTTCCTGAGGTCTTTCCTAATGACATCGCTTGTGTTCCTCTTGATAGGGAGATTGAGTTTGAGATTTATCTTATTCTGTACACTCGTCCAATTTTTATTCCTCCATATAGAATGGCTCCATCTGAGTTGAAAGAGCTCAAGAAGCAGCTAAAAAATCTTTTAGATAAGGGTTTCATCCATCCTAGTTTATCCTCGTGGGGTGCACCTATTTTATTCGTGTGTAAGAAGGATAGTTCCCTTCGGATGTGTATGGATTATCAACAGTTGAATAAGGTGACGGTAAAGAATAAGTATCCTCTTCCAAGGATAAACGATTTGTTTGACCAGTTGCAGGGTGTTAAGTTTTTCCCCAAGATTGATCTTCAATTCGGGTATCATCAGTTAAAGATTAGGGAGGTAGATATCCCTAAGACTATTTTATGTACTCGGTATGGGCATTTTGAGTTTTTATTTATGTCATTTGGCTTGACAAATGCCTCTGTGGCATTCATGGATTTAATGAATAGGGTCTTTCATCAGTTTCTGGACTTGTTCATCATTGCGTTCATAGAATATATTTTGGTGTACTCTAAGAGTGAGGTGGATCATGTAGATAACCTAAGTATAGTGTTGCAAACTCTGAAAGACCAGAGGTTGTATGCCAAATTTTCTAAATGTGAATTCTGGTTGAACTCTGTCTCTTTTTGGGTCATGTCATTTCTAGTGAAGGGATCATGGTAGACCCGCAGAAGGTTGCAGTGGTTAAGAAGTGGCCTACACCCATGACTCCAGAAGATATTCAAAGATTCTTGGGTTTAGCTGATTACTACAGGAGGTTCGTAGAGAGTTTTTATTCTATGGCTGCCTCATTAACTAAGTTGACTTAGAAGAAAGTAAAGTTCCTGTAGTCTGATGCTTGTGAGGATAGTTTTGATAAGCTAAAGGATAGGCTAACTTTGGCTCCAATTTTGACTTTGTCTGAAGGTATTAATGGGTTTATAGTCTACTGTGATACATCCCATATGGGGCTTAGTTGCGTTCTGATGCAGCATGGTAAGATGATAATTTATGTCTCTAAGAAGTTGAAGGTGCATGAGAGGAATTATTCGACTAATGATTTGGAATTATTAGTTGTGGTGTTTGGCGTTGAAAATTTGGCATCACTATTTGTATGGAGTGGATGTGATATCTTTTCTGATCATAAGATCCTGCAGTATGTGTTTACTCGAAAAAAGCATAACCTCAGACAAAGAGGATGGCTTGAGCTTCTCAAGGGTTATAAGATGATTCTTTACTACCATCCAAGTAAAGCTAATGTGATTGTTGATGCTCTTAGTAGGTTATCCATGCGAGTCTAGATAATGTGGATAAGGAGAAGTGGGAGTTGGTGAAGAATATTCACCATTTAGCTAACCTTGGAGTTTATCTCTTGGACTCTGAGGATGGTGGTGTGTTTATATAGGAGGTGGTATACTCATTCTCTTGGTGCTGAAATCAAGGAGAAACAAATGTTAGATCCTATCTTAATGAGGATCAAGGGTGATGTAGGGTGAGAAAAGGTAATGGTCTTCGAGATTAGTGGTGATGGTACCTTATGATTCCAAGAGAGGTTATGTGTTCCCGACGTCGATGATTTGCGAGAGAGGATCTTGGCTGAAGCGCATGAGTCGTGCTATGTTGTTTATCCTAGTTCGATGAAAATGTATCATGACTTTAAGGAGATGTATTGGTGGAGTACTATGAAGCGGGATATGGCTAATTTTGTGGCTAGGTGCATGGTATGCCAGCAAGTGAAAGTTGAGCACATGAGGCCCGGGAGATTGTATCAAGAAATTGAGTTTCCTGTGTGGAAGTGGGAAGTGATCAATATGGATTTTGCTACCGGTATTTCTCGATCTCAAAATTAATTTGATTTAGTTTAGTTCATCATATATAGGATGACAAAGTCTGGTCACTCTTTGCCAGCGAGGACTAACTTCTCGACTAAGGATTATGCGAGGTTGTATCACTATGAGATTTTGAAGTTGCATGGGGCATCGATTAATCTCAGATCATGGTATGTGGTTTCATCTCACTTTTAACGGTCGTTTTGAAAAGGTTTGGGGACCAAGGTTAGTCTTAGCACTGCTTTCACCGACAGTTAGATGGGCAAGCAGAAAGGATTATTCAAATATTAGAGGATATTCTTCAGGGTTGTGTGATTGACTATGGTGGTAATTGGGTTAAACACTTGCCTCTTATAGAGTTTTCTTATAATAATAGTTATTACTCTAACATTGGGATGGCTCCATTTGAAGCCTTGTATGGTAGGAGGTGTAGGTTTTCTATTGGGTGGTTTGAGGTTAGTGAGGTAAAGATATTTAGCCCAGATTTGGTTCACCAAGTTATGAAGAAGGTGAAGGTAATTTGGGATAGGCTTAAGGCTGCCCAAAGTCGCCAAAATTCCTATATGAATATGAGGTGAAGGAAGTTAGAGTTTGAGGTTGGAGATAAGGTATTCATAAAGGTGTATCCCATGAAGGGAGTGATGCGGTTTGGGAAGAAGGAGAAGATCAGTCTCTGATATGTTGGTCAGTATTTGGTTTTGAGAAAGGTTGTTAATATTGTATATGAGTTGGAGTTGTCTTCTAGTTTGATCTCCATTCACCCGCTATTCTATGTTTCTATGTTGCGGAAGTATATGGGTGATCTATCGCAAATTGTGCCTATTAAGGATATTGGTATTTTAGATTCTTTATCTTATGAGGAGATCCCAGTTTAGATCTTGGATCAACAGGGTCATCGGTTGCGGACCAAGGACGTGGCCTCGGTAAAGGTTCTATGGAGGAACCACAAGGTCGAAGAGGCTACTTGGGAAGCCAAAGAGGATATGAAGTCCAAGTATCCATTCCTGTTTTATTCTCCAAAAATTCATGCGGAAGGTATGTGTTCTTCATAACATCTTGTTTTCTAACTTAGTTAAAGGAAGATTGACTTCCTTACATCTTTGTTTTCTAACTTAGTTAAAGGTCAGAGTAGAGGTGTTGGGGTGTAAATCATGTTTGTACTGCCTTGTTCCATCATTTAAGAACGAATGATCCAAGGGGGGGGGGAGAGAATTGAAACACGTTGGGTTTTGGCCTTTGAAATTTCCTGAGCTTTGAGCTTACTATTCTTAAAAAGACCAATCATATGAGTCATATGGTATGGGTACGGGTCTAGGGAACCTAGTCGTATGTTGGTCAGTGTGATGCTGGCCAAGTTCTATCCTTGGTACAAGAAGACTCCATACGAGTTGTATGTTTAAGTAATGAGAGGTAGGGTCCAAACCACATGTTGTTTAGTGTCTAGCCTTTGATGTTCTGCCTAGCGTACGACTGGAGTAGTACTAGTTGTATGGTGATGATATGAGTTGGGCAAGGGATTCATACGTTGGAAGAAATATGGTGCCCAACCTTCTTCTTGGTGACGACTAGATGTTACTAGTCATATGTTGTGGTGACAATTTAGATGCTTGACTCGTCAGTTGGGATGGGATTTTTACAGTTTAAGTTGGGGGTGTTCTGGGCATTTTCTCTCTTAACTCCTTTTGACCCCACGACATAAAACACCTTTGGAGTATTTATTAACCTATGATTCTCAATCAAACTGTCACGCCCCAAATCCTATTAAGGCGGACTGGCACCCGTTGCCGGTAAGGCTCGGGAGAACCAACCTGTAGCAATACATTACCTATGAACATTATAAGTTACTTTTATACTAAACATGCCCTCAAAAGATAAATGGGACTAGCAAGCCAAAAGATGTTGTATGACTAGGCCGTTGGAGCCACAATGTCTACGATACGATACATGACCATACTATACTTTACATAGTCTACGAAGCCTCTAGACAAGAAACATTATCTTATAAGGGTCGGGACAGGCCCCGCCTCATGATAAGATACTATACAATGCAAAAAGATATGATAAGACTCAAAGCCCCGAAGCAACCTGGAGCTCAGTGACTGCAGTTGATATCCTGTACTCTTACTGGGGAGGTTTATTAGCTTCTGCACCTGCAGCATGGAATGCAGGTCCCCCAACAGGGACGTCAGTACGAAATAATGTACTGAATATGTAAGGCAACATGTACTATATATGAGATAAAAGCTCAAATGAAACCATATACTGCTGTAGGGTAGAAGACCACCTTTATGAATATTGTGGAGTCATGCATCTTATAACAATTATGTTACTTTACTCTTATCACTTGTATAATCGGTGCACAGCATGTAATACAGATGACCAGCTGATCAGTGGTAAATCTATATCAGGATCGACCCATGCTAGGCTTTCCTTTCACCCCTGGGATACCCCCTGTAATACTGGGATTGACCCATGCTAGGTGATTCTTTCACCCCTGGGATACCACCCAACAGAAGCAACTGTATACATATATCTTCTTATTACTTTTGAGATGAATCTTTGGTGGTCGTAACATTTGAGTTATAAGACTATAAGCATGACAAATGACAAGTATGTGACCATGTAACATCATATCACAATGAAAAGAGTGGGTTATACAATTAGTGAAACATGTAGGACATAAACAACGTATGAACTTTATTTAGCTAAAAAGAAGACTCATATGTCATGGTATCTAATGTATGTATGCAGCAGTGACAATGCTCGAATCTGGACACACAAATACATGTTAAAGAGTGGAGTGGTTATATCGAAGTTTGTAAAGATCTCTATGTGCCAATAAAGACTTTGGATTCCATGCCAAATAATAAGAGATCGAATAGCCTTACATACCTCGACATATCAACTTGTTTTTACCTCGAAATGACTTCTTTTCTTCCAACTATTTATCTACAATATCATGTTTTAAAGCTAGTATTAGCAGCTAATCAATGCATCTGGACAGCCCAATCTCACAAAACACAACACTTTGGCAACAAACGTATAACCATCGACTCAATGGTGTTATTCCGACTTTCTCAATTCTAACTGTCTTCAACCAGTACACATTATCATATACATGATGTACACAGCCTATATCAGCTCTATAACATGCTGGCAACAGTCCATAACTACAACACAGAACCATTTTACAAAACGCTCAACTAAGAAGCACAACATCTCGTCGTCTCCCTACATTTCGTCGTTAACAATTCATACTTGTCCCAACTTTGAACCAGATGCTCCCAACATATATATACATCAAATAAACCTTAACATAGTCACAAAATAGCTCAAAACACAGGGGGGAAACGTGAAACATCAGCCCCCTCATCAAAACAGTCCAATACCATTTTGGAAGCACATAAGATCATATAAGGATACTTGTTTCCAAAGAACTAGCAAAACAGTCCAGCAACCTTGGCAACCATATACACACTATAACATATTAATAACCTCAACGTTATATCATATCAAAGTCAAAAATCAGGGTAAGAATCGTTCCAAAGCCAAGAAAATCAAACAACAACTTTCAGGACACAAGTTGTCCAGAAATTCCTGCACAGTACACCAGCCAAATTATCTTGTTTTCCATGGAAAATTCATATCAATTATATGGTTATTTTTACATACCTTAACTCTCAAGGTGTAGGTCTAATTCAAGAACTCAAAAAGTAGCCTTTGGTTGCCTTCCAAGGTGAAGAAATGCCAAGAGAAACTTAGAGAGAAAAGCTGAAATTTTTGGTCTTTTATTTGTTAACCTAAGGAGCTCGGTTTTGGTCCCTTTTATAAGGAGACCTTAGACCGAATTTCTCCTAATATTTGCAGCTGATTAACTCAAGTTGGTCAATGACTAATTTTACCCTTTCACTTGGGCCTTTTGGATCTCTAAATCAATGGGCTTTAGTGGCCCATTTTCCTTAATCTTTCTTGCACTTTGTTTGGGCCCAATTTTGTTAGTAGTGAATGAATGTAGTTGGGCATATTATATAAAATATTGGGCTGAACATCTTGTCCCAATATAATGCTAAACCATTGGCTTTAATAACCTCCCTAACATGGGCTTCGTTTGTCACAAGACTTGGAAAGTTTCGGCGTTAAGCCTTGTCTTCGTCCCCCTTTCTTTTTACTAACGTCTAGACTTCAAGTGAGTTCACTTATGAATGAATTATTCTCCCTCATGTATATATACATTTTTTTTAAGCCAACCACACAGGTGACTCACCTGCTAGCTTCCTAAGTTCCATAAGCACGTCAATGATTTTCTCCGTTTAAGGCCACAGTCTCTAAATAGACTTCCATATAGTGCCCCAATCTAACACTTGAACACTTGAAAAATTTTTTGGTTGTAATTAAATCAAGTCGTATGTCATTTTATGTGAACATTACTAGTAAATGTAAAACGTGGGGTGTTACACAAACACTCTCTAAACTCTCTCAAATCTCTCTCAAGACCTTGTTTCAAGAAAAGGCTAGGGTTTCTTCAAGTCAATAAATTAGGGGCTTTCAAGAGTGATTCTCTCCATCTTCCTTGATGTCTAAGGCATTTTACTCATCCCTCATTGTTCGTTCAACTAAAAGCATTTTTTAATGAATGGTTTTCATGGTATTATTGTGGATTTTGGTTTTGAAATAGATGTTGGAGGGTTTTGGTTATTCATGGTTGGATAATATTTTTCCATGTTTTTCTTAAGGTTTTTTATGTTATAATTATGGTTTGATCATGTGGTTGCATGGGAATGGTCAATTAATACTTGTTTTGGATTTAGAAATTACATGCCATCAATATATTTGTTAAAATGCAAATAAGAATGACCTTGTCACCTACTTTGACTATTCTTGAAACCTTTGCATTGCTTAATATGGTAATGGAACCTAAAGTAGTTTGGTTGATGAAATGGTTCAGAAAGGCCTTGGTGTCCATGGCTTTGGTTTAATTGGGAATTTTGTTAGGTACATGGGAATCCCCTAAGACTTGGTTAAATGACATTGCTTGCAAGATATAGTCGGTTTTATGATACCACTTTATAATGCACTGATAATATACTTTTGGAATTGGCGGTTTGGTTTTGTGCTAAATGTTTTAATTGGGCAATAATGGCGGGTTGTGAGAGCTAACAATGAAGGTGTGAGTCCAATGGACGAACACTGAAAACTCATGTTTGCCGACATAAGGGTTGGTCTTGGTGATCATATGCTTGTGGGGTACACGACAATCTCCCAAGTTTATTCTTGTATATATGTATCATGGAGGGTGAAGGGTACACGGGAATTCCGGGCCCCTATAATATCTCTAGTTCATGCTGCTACACGCACTGGGGTCCGTTCAGGGGTAACACTGGACCCATATATCCCATAGGTGGATTATGATGGTAAGGCTACACAACCTAGGTTAAGGTTTAAAATGCATGCTAAATCCGATTCCCTTTTCCGACATGGTATATATTTATATATGTATGTTATTGCATATGGTTATTTACTTTGGTTTTGAATAATAACATTATTTTATCCTTATTCTTGAGTACATGATAGCGTTCATTCCGCTAACTTTCTTTGGGCACTATATCCCCACACAGTATAGGAACCGGTTATACTACTCCTCCTACTCAATGACTTAGATTCAGGGACAACTTTGTGTCAGACTGAAATGGTGAGCTTCCATACTCCGAAGACTCCATTTCATGTTATGGACTTCTTTACATTATTTTTGTTTCTTGGACTTTGGTTTTGGCGATGGTCGGAGACATGTCCCGACCTGCTGTTCTATGTTTTCGGTTAGAGGCTTTGTGGGACTACTATGGGCATGAGTGGTGTCAGTATTGGCGTCAGCCTTGGTATTGGTATTGGAATTAGGCTTGACACCAGTTGGATATTTGATTGAGGTTGTTGGATTATGGTTATAGAATTTAATTAATGCCTTTGATTTATTATTTTTCAATCATATTTTATGTTCGGAATTCATTCGACATAAGGTGCAGGGTGGTTAGGATTTGGTATTGGGGGTGGTCTCTAGTCCCAATTGAACTTGAGGCACCCAACACGACTATACCCTAGTTTGGGTTGTGTCTATTATCTACCAAGGGTAATGTCTTAACCCTCATCCAATCTTTCATCTTCATGGTTAAAACCCAATTTAACACCACTGTTCAGATTGTAAGATCTAACAATGCCCTTGAATTGGGGTGTAGTTCAACAGCTTCTAGTTTTTTTCAACCCATGGAATCTTGCATCAAACCTCTTGCCCTCACACACCGCAATAAAATGGTGTAGTGGAAAGGAAACACAAACATCTCCTTGAAACTGCTAGAGCCCTTTTATTTCAATCCAAACTTCCAATCAAGTATTGGGGAGAATATGTTCTCACTGCTACCTCTTTGATAAATAGGTTTTCGATACCACACTTGCATTTTAAATCCCCTTTTGAGTTACTTCATGGTCTTTCGTCTTTCTTTACATATTTAGAAGCCTTTGGTTGCCTATGTTTTGTTGTTGTACCCAAACCACATAGAGATAACCTCCAATCCAGGTCCTACCACCTCAGTTTTTCTTGTGTATAGTCATGGAAAGAAAAGTTACAAACTTTTAAGACTCTCTGATCATAGTATTTTCCATTCTAGGGATGTTATATTCCATGAAATTTTTTCCCTTATTCATCCTCTGCTTCTCCTTCTCTTTTTCCTCCTGATCTCTCTCCCCATATACCTAATCATCCCTCAAATCCTTCTGTTGTCCCTATTCCTACCTCTGATATCCCTTCTTTTATTCATGTTCCTGCTCAAAGAAAATCTTCTAGATCTTCTCACCCTCCACCTTACCTCAATGATTATGTGTGCAATTCTATTTCTAGTTCTAGGGTTGTTTCTCTATCTTTTGAGACTTGCTTGCAAGAACCTCAATTCTATCATCAGGCAATTTCTAATCTTGCTTGGAAGGAAGCCGTGATGAAAAAATTTAAGGCTTTGTAAGACACTTATACATGGGATATTGTTCCCTTGCCTTCTGGTAATAAGGTCACTCCATGTAAGTGGGTTTATAAAATCAAACAGAGGTCTGATGGTACTATTGAATGACACAAGACTAGGTTGGTCATTAAAGGTGATACCCAACAAGAATGTATAGATTTTACTAAAACTTTTTCTTTGGTGGTCAAGATGACTACCATCAAATGTTTGTTGTCTATGGCTGTTAAAGGAAATTATATTGTTCACCAACTTGATGTGAACAATGCTTTCCTACATGGTTATTTAGATGAGGAAGTGTTTATAAAAATTCCTCCGGGTCTTGCGATTGCTTCTTCTTCATCCACTGTGTTGGCATGTCGACTTAACAAGTCCGTCTATGGTCTTAGACAAGCGTCAATACAATGTTATGCTAAACTTTATTCTACTTTACAATCTCGGGGTTTCATCCCTAGCATGAATGACTACTCATTATCCAAAAAATTAGTTGGCACTAGTCTTACTATTGTGGTTGTTTATGTGGATGACATTCTCTTAGTTGTGATGATGAATCTGAAATTTCTACTCTCAAACTTTTCCTAGACAATAAATTCAAAATTAAGGACCTCCTTGATCTGGAGATTATTCATTCTCCTCAGGGTTTCTTGGTTAGTCAACATAAGTTTGCATTGGATCTCTTGATAGAATTTCACTCTATTGATGAGAGCCCTGTTGTTTCTTCACTTGACCCTCATGTTAAGCTCTCTTCTAATTATAGGGATCTGTTACCTAATCCTTCTGTGTACAGAAAACTTATTGGGAAATTAAATTTTCTCCAACACACTAGACAAGACTTGTCTATCACAATGCAGCACCTTTTAGTAAGTTCATGGCTTCTTCCAAGACTACCCATCTCACTGTTGCTCATTATGTTCTGATATACTTAGCTGGTACATCTCATTTAGGACTTCTTCTCAATAACTCATTTGTTGTTTCTCTCCAAGGATTTTGTGATTCAGATTGGGCCAGCTGTGCTACTACAAGACGTTCTGTTTTTGGTTTTGTTCTATTTCTTGGAGGTTTTCCTATATCTTGGAAATCCAAGAAACATCCCACTATTGCTTTGTCTACTACCGAGGTAGAATACAAAGCATTAAGGCTTATAGTTGCTGAGATCACATGGGTTGTCCATTTATTAGTTCAATTAAGTGTTCAGAATCATATTCCTATGAATGATTTTGTGATAGTCGTGTGGCAGTCCACATTGCCAAGAATCTATTTTTTCACAAGCGTACTAAGCTGTAAGACCCCGTAAGATCCTAATTTGTTATAGCTCACTCTTGCATGCTAAAGGGGTCCAAGACTAAGAAAATTTTGCTAAGTGTTAAGACTTAGTCATTTCCAAAGCCCCTTAAACTTTGACGATTATAATTCTGACCTTCTCAGCCTTAGAACGTTGATTTTTATGTTGATTCATGATCGGGGTGGTCGATAGCATGTCTCGGGTAAGTTTTGGATTTTTCAAATGAGGTTTGAGGCTTATTTGGATGTAAAAACCAGTGAGTTAGCACAAAAGGGTCGCGACATGCCGATTATCACGTTGGTAGGGTGCAACGTGACGTGTCACCTAACACGTCGACTGAGCGACGTGACGCTTCCTTATTGCTTCACTATCCATGTTTCAGCATAATTAATTTTGGGTCTAAGAGGGTATTTCAATATTCTCCCCTCACTTTATCTCAGCTATAACATGAGATTAAAGCCCCAAAAAGCATATTTGGTCATTTTTTACTCAAATTCTCTCAATTGAAAACCATTCTCTCTCAATAACAAACCCTTGCCTCTTCAAGATTCAAGTTCAAGTTTCAAGAAAACAACCAATAACCTTCACGAATTCTTCAATTAAGATATGTTAGATATTCATCCAGAGGCCTTTTTAACCCATGGAGTCCAAGAATGTTTTCAAGTTTAAAGTTTTGATCTTTACATGTTAATATGAATTATATCCATGAACTTTCATGAATTTTGATTTTTATACCAATTTACATGTGTTTTCATTGGAATTATCTCTTCACATGTTTGAAGGATGACAAATGCATGTTAAATCCTTAACCCATGCTTTTAGTATTGAAATTATGTTACTATCATATGTTTCAAACTATCTCCATGCTTTAACTCATGACCCTCAAGTGTTTTGTGAAATGCCTAAGTAATTAGTTTGGGATAATGCTTACTTATTATGGTTTCAAATGCTCTCATGTGTTCTTATTGATATTGCTATTGAGTCCTGCGGGTTATGAATACACGAAAACTTAGCTGTTACTTAGTTTTAGTATTTTCAGAATGGTTTTGGATATACTAGAGTATTATCAGTTCAGTCGGTACATCATGTCAGTAAGCTCAATTCAGTCCAGTAAGTAGAGTCAGTTCAGTTGGGAGTAGGATTTAGCACCGAGTGAACCCAGGGATGGGGGCTAACCTGCCATTTGAGGGTGTGACCTTTAGTATCAGTCCCTGCGTTCCAAAACTACGTAGCCAGCATAGGTTGAGATGTTAACCTGCCAGTTGAGGGCTGACATATATCTCACTAGAGAACCTACCAGTAGAGGGTGACTCTTTAGTCCTTCAAGACTTCACTTTAATGGATCCACACAGCTAGTGTTAGTACCCATGGCACGGTACTGACACCCTTCTAACTGGGGTCATAGGTTGGACCCCAATTAGCATGTCGGTTAGATGATACCTCCCACAGTCTCAGTCAGTATTCAGTTTAGAGTTCGGTTTCCAGCTCACTTGACCCTAGCATACAGTTATTAATTGTTCAGTATCAATATTTCAGTTTACAAACTATTCCAGCATCATGTTATATGCTTGGTCATGCATCCTCAAATTTTACAGTTGGTATGTATCAGTTATCTCATCTATTTATTCAGTCAGTTATTGTTCATATACATGAGCCCATACATATCAGCCTAACCCCATCTAGCATGCTAGTACATTCAAAGTGCTGACCACATACTGATTTCTTGCGCTATGATGTGTCATATCATAGGTTTGAACCCTCAGGTTCCCAATCATACCTAGACCTCCCAGCGCATCAGCAGCAGTAGCAGAGGTGAGTACTTATATTCTGAGGACCATTTATGTTTATTTTATATTTTTAGTTCAGTATCCAGTCGGAGTTAGTTGGGAACTTATCCCATCAACTCCACAGTCAGTCAGTTAGAGGCTTTCAGACACTTTTAAACAGCCAGTCAGTTTATCATTATTTTTATCAGTTTTCAGATGGTTGTTTTTAGATAACTATTTTCAAGCTTATAATTTCAGAGATGTTTAGGTATTTAAACCTTATGTGTATCTTTTGTTTTCAGTTTTATTTAGTGCTCACAACAGGTACTAGCTCATGGGTTTGCTTGGGGTTACTTGTTATAATAAACACTGTGTGGCATCCAGGGTGTACTCCCGAGGTGTTACAAACTTGGTATCAAAGCCTAAGGTTTTAAAGTATCCTAGGGAGTCTGAAAGTCGCGTTGAGTAAAATCTTATGCATGGGTGTGAAGTGTGCCACACTTATGGACAAGAGGCTACAAAATATTTTAAGAAAAGTTTCCCTTCTTTCCGTATTCATGTCGCGCAAATGGGTATGAGCTTAATTTAAACTCTTTTTCTAATTTCTTTCCGTTTATAGAATATGCCTCCCAGAAATATAACGGCAGGAGAAATAGAAACCATCCCGTACCTCTGCCTGTTCAGAAAGATCCCCTGAATTAGCATGTCTCCCATGAAGAATTTAGAGATGCATTCACTACTTTAGCTCACTCAGTAGCATCCCAGAATAATCAGTCGGCTGCCGTCCTAGTTGTTTTGGTGGCTAATACTGCCGTAGCTAGGATTCGGAACTTCTCCGGAATGAACCCTCCTCTATTTTTGAGATCTAAGTCTTTTGAGGTTCCGAAAGAGTTCCTTGATATGGTTCAGAAGGTAACTGACATTATGGGTATGACTTATAGTGAGAAGTGCAGAGTTGGGTGCTTACCAGTTGTAGGATGTTACTCACACCTGGTATAACCAGTGGATGGGAGATAGAGAGGCAGAAGCACGGCCTGTTGAATGGGAAGAGTTTGCTATAGCCTTTTTAGATAGGCTTTTTCCCTTAGAGTTAAGGAAAGATAAGGTGCAAGAGTTTATTAATTTGAGGCAGGGAAACATGAATGTGAAAGAGTACTCTCTTAAGTTTACTCGACTAGCTAGGTATGCTCATAATGTGGTGTCTGATGACAGTTCTAGGATGAGTAAGTATGTTTCTGGGGTAGCTATTAGTCAGGGAGTGTAGGACCGCAATGTTAATTAAGAAGATAGACTTGTCTAGGTGTATGGTCCATGCTCAACAGATTGAGGAGCAGAAGTTTAAGAAAAGACAAAGGGGGGATAAGAGAGCTAAAATGGGTAATTTTAGTTTTAATCAGTCAAGTTCGAAGGGTGGTAACTGTCCTTAATTTCATCAGAAATTTTCATCCCCAGCTCCGTCTTCAGCTAGTGCTCCAGTGCCAAAGTTTAAAACTGGTAATCAGGATAGGGCGCCAGGCTCTAAGTCCCAAGGTAGTGTGAAAAGTAGTCGCACAAATCCTCTTTGCCAGAAATGCGGTACAAAGCATCAGGGTGTCTTAGAGCTAGCAGTGATGTATGCTTTGGGTGTGGCAAGCCAGGCCACAGAGTTAGGGATTGCCCAAGTAGTGGTCATCAGGGTCAGTCCAGTCGTCCCCCAATCCCATCTGGATGCCCGACTCAGCAGGGTACTGCTTCCAGTGCTACCAGTAGTCAGCACCCAAACAGATTGTATGCACTTCAGACCCGACAGGATCAGGAAAATTCTCCTGATTTGGTCACTGGTACATTATAAGTCTTTCATTTATAATATATTTATGTTTTGTTAGATATCGGAGGTTCTCTTTATTTTACAACCCCTTACATAATTGTTGATTTTGATGTCAGTCCTAAGACTTTAGTAGAACCCTTCTCAGTAGGTGTCTCAATTATAACCAGACAAGTATACAGGGACTGTCCGGTCACAATATCCCAGAAAGTCACTTCAGTTGATCTTGTAGAGTTAGAGATGACTGATTTTAATATCATTCTCGGTATGGATTGGATCCACTCATGTTATGCTTCGGTTGATTCCAGAAATAGAGTTGTTTATTTTCAATTTCCAAATGAGCTAATTTTTGAATGGAGGGGTAGTACTTTAGTACTTAGGGGTCAGCTTATTTCGTACCTTAGAGGGAGAAAAATGATATCCAAGGGGTGTGTCTACCATCTTGTTTGATTTAAAGACTCTAGTTTAGAGACTCCAAATCTCAAGTCAGTTTCAGTGGTAAGGGAATTTCCAGGTGTGTTTCTCAAAGATCTTCTCGAAGTTCCTCCCAAAAAAAATTGACTTCGGAATAGACCTTCTTCCAGATACCCAGTCTATCTCTATTTCACCCTAGAGAACGGCTCCACCAGAGCTTAAGGAGCTAAAAGAACAGTTGAAAGATCTCCTAGATAAGGGATTCATCAGACCCAGTCTTTCCCCATTGGGCGCTCTAGTTTTTTTTGTATGAAAGAAAGACGGTTCTCTCAGTATGTGCATCAATTATCATCAGTTAAACAAAATCACCATTAATAATAAGTACCCACTCCCCAGGATTGATGACTTGTTCGACCAACTTCAGGGTGTCGGTTATTTCTCTAAGATAGACCTCAGATCTGGCTATCATCATCTTAGAGTCAGAGAATGTGACATTCCAAAAATAGTTTTCAGAACTCGGTATGGTCACCTTGAATTCTTAGACATGCCCTTTGGTTTAACAAATACCCCAGTAGCTTTCATGGATATGATGAACCAAGTGTTCAAATAGTACTTAGACATGTTTGTCATAATCTTCATAGATGATATCCTTGTTTATTCCCGTAGTAAAATTGATCATGCAGACAACCTCAGAATACTATGGCAGACTCTTAGATCCCATCAGTTGTTCACCAAATTTAGTAAGTGCAAGTTTTGGCAAAGATCAGTAACTTTCCTTAGCCATATTATTTCCGGTGATGGCATTAGAGTCGACCCTCAAAAGATTAAAGTAGTAAGAAACTGTCCCAGACCTATTTCTCTATCAGATTTAAGGAGTTTCTTGGATTTAGATGGCTATTATCGATGGTTTATTAAAGGTTTTTCATCTATTGCATTCCCCATGTCCAGATTGACTCAGAAAAAAGTCAAGTTTCAGTGGTCAGATTCTTGTGAGAAGAGTTTTTGGGAGTTGAAAACTCACCTCACCTCAACCTCAGTTTTGACCTTGCCAGATGGTTCAGATGGGTTTTTTGGTTACTGTGGTGCTTCCATAGTTGGTTTGGAGTATGTTCTGATGCAGAGGAGTAAGGTCATATCCTATGCCTCTAGATAGCTTAAGCCCCATAAGAGAATTATCCTACCCATGACCTTGAGTTAGCAGCCGTTGTGTTTACCTTGAAAATTTAGAGGTATTATCTATATAGGGTGCATGTTGATGTGTTCACAAATCACAAGAGTTTGCAGTATGTATTTTTCAGAGGGAGTTAAATCTTCGTCAGAGAATGTAGTTAGAATTATTGAAAGATTATGATATGAGTATTTTATATCATCTGGGCAAGGCCAATGTAGTGGAAAATTCCCTTAGTATATTGTCCATGGGTAGTGTTGATCATATTGAGAATGATAAGAAGAAGTTAGTTCAGTAGGTTCATCAGTTGGCTAGACTATGCGTTCGTTTGGTTGACTCAACTGAGGGTAGTGTATGGGTACAGAATAGTTCAGAATCGTTTTTGGTTGCCAATGTGAAAGAAAAGCAAGATAGGGATCCCAGTCTAGTTAGGTTGAAGAATTCAGTCAGAGATCAGAAAGTAGAGGTTTTCTCCTAAGGGGAAGATGGTATGTTGCATTGCCAAGGTAGACTGTGTGTGCCAAGTGTAGATGGTTTGAGATAGGGAATTCTTACAGAGACGCATGGTGCGCGTTACTCTATTCATCCAGTAGCTACTAAGATATACAGTGACTTGCGAGAAATCTATTGGTTGAGCGGTATGAAAAGGGATATTGCAGAGTTTGTAGCCAAGTATACTAATTGTCAGCAGGTTAAGGTTGAGCACCAAAGACCTAGAGGCATTATGCAAGAGTTTATCATCTCCACTTGGAAGTGGGAAGAGGTGAACATGTACTTTATGATAGGGTTGCCTTGTTCACATCGTCAACATGATTCAATTTAGGTTATTGTCGACAGAATAACAAAATCAGCCCATTTCTTATCAGTCCATACTTCTTATTTAGTCAAGGATTCTGCCAAGCTTTATATTAGAGAGTTGGTTAGGTTGCATGGAGTCTCTTTGTCCATCATTTTAGATAGAGCTCACTTTTGGAAAGCTTTTCAAAAGGTTCTTGGTACTCAAGTCTGTCTCAGTACAGCCTTTCACCCTCAAACGAATGGTCAACTAGAAAGGACCATTCAGACCTTTGAGGATATATTGAGATCTTGTGTTATTGAATTTAAGGTCAGTTGGGATGACACTTGCCATTGATTGAGTTTGCTTACAATAACAGTTATTATTTTAGTACTCAGATGGCTCCATTTGAGGCTCTCTATAGGAGTAGATATAGATCTCTTATTGGTTCGTTTGAGGTAGGTGAGACTGCATTGATAGGACCGGATTCAGTGTTTGATGCCTTGGAGAAAATTCAGATAATCAAAGAAAGGCTTAAAATAGCCCAAATCCATCAGAAATTGTATGCAGATGTGAGTAGAAGAGATCTTAAGTTGGAGGTTGGAAAGTTAGTCTATTTGAAAATCTCTCCCATGAAGGAAGTGAAGAGGTTTTGCAAGAAGGGAAAACTCAGTTCCCGAAATGTTGTCCCTTACAGGATCTTGAGCCGCTTTGGAAAAGTAGCTTACGAGTTGAAGTTGCCTGCAGATTTGGCATCTGTTCACCCAGTATTCCATGTTTCTTTATTAAAAAAGTGTATTGGTGATCCAGCTATAGCTTTTCCCTTAGAAAGTACAAATGTTTAGGATAGCCTTTCTTACGAAGAGATCCCAGTTGAAATCCTAGATAGTTAGATTCGAAGACTAAAGAACAAAAAAGTTCCCTTGGTCAAAGTTTTATGGCGGAATCAGTCTGTTGAGGGAGCCACTTGGGAAGCAGAAGCAGATATGCAAATCAAGTACCCTTACCTCTTCTCCGCAAACTCAGATTCAGTTCAAGGTAATATTCTTCCCTTAGATTATCTCTTTTCCATTCCCAGCCATATGATCATATTCATGTCATTGCATGCATTCACGAACAAGTTGAGTCAGTCATCATGTTCAGACACAGTTATTAAATCATGTTTTAGTTGTGCATTTTCAGTATGTAATCTCAGTACCTCAATAATACTAAGCTTAATGATAACGCTCAATCTACAGCTCTCGTAGGAGTGTAAAGCGGTCGTTAGCAAATATAGAACCCAACTGGGTTGGGTATCGATCCCACAGAGAATAGCTTGGCCAACAAGCAAGAGAAATTACTAGACTTTTAGTGCAAGTCTCGTAGGAAAGGGGGGATTGTAGTATGTAACCAAAACAAGAATGTAAGAACTGAAAATAGCAAAATAAAGAGAGATTGTCACGTGTGTTGTAAACAATGAGAATTGAGGCGTTGGGGTTATGTCCACCTTCAGAGGTATACGTCTCTATTGGCTATGAGTGTGTAGAGTCTTGACATGCAATTGCTTATAGAGAATTGTAGTCGATGGTAAATCCAAGCGTCTCTCGACCTAAACAAGGACTATTTCACTTTAACTCTCTCGAGCTTAAAGCGTGTCTAATGGTACGAATTCTCCAAGAGGTTAGTCCAGGTACGGCACTAGCTTTTTAATAGGAAAGGGTGTCCTACTACCTTGACATTATCTCTTTTCCAGACAAATAACCTTTCTCTCGAACAAGTTAAATGTTAGACTGGCGTTGGTCTATGCGTCTTCTTTTCTAGACAAATAACCTTTCTCTCGAACAGGTTAGATGTTAGAATGGCGTGTTCTTGTGTTTGAACCGCAAAGGATGTAGATTTGAGATGAAGAGAATAATGATATAAGCAATATACTTGTCTTGAACTCACAAACTCATAGCTGTAGATAGTAACTCATTCGGCTTCCATAACCCCAACTAAGAGGTTTAGTTACCCATGAATGCGAAGGATATCACGTTTTGCATGGTGGATGGCGTGTGAAAGAGGTGTTAGGCGTGTGGTTTTAGTGATTCCGTAGCAAGTAACGATTCTCTTGTTGTGGGATTTAAGAATAGGAGAATAGATTAGAAGTGTTTGTGGTGGAAGATGAGAGGGATGGAAGAAAATTAATTGTTGAATTAAGTGAAGAATGTATTGAATGCGGAATGTCTCTAAATCTCTAGCATGATAGGGTATTTATAATACTCCTATCCTACTCCTACTAATCTAATGAAATAAATAACCAAATCCTAATATACTACTGAAATCCTTGACCCAAATGTACTAGGGTAAGGTTACAAAATTATAATCCAAATAGAATAATGAAACACATAACCTAATTGCACTAGGTTAATGTATTATGGCAAAAATCCAGCTTTGTGTCTGTAAGTCCCTAAAGTCTTCAGAAATGCTATTTTAGCCCGGGACAGATTTTCCATGCAGCAGATTTAGTCCTTTATGCGTCCAGCTCCTTTCCATCTCGTTTGTGAGCTTTCTTTTGCGTCAAGTAAGCCATAAATTGCTGTATTTTGCATCATTTATACCTGAAACTTTCCTAATCACATTTGTTAGCTCATTTACAGGAAAAAGGACTAAAAGTGTATGAAATAGATAATTAGTTCTCAAAACTAGGCTAAAATATGGGCAAAATATATTGATATAGGCGTGTAAATTCGCCTATCATCAACACCCCACACTTAGAGCTTTGTTCGTCCTCGAACAACATATCATGTCCTTCTAAGCATCGACTTAAGGTTTTTACAGAAACAACACAAAACATTCTTCAAGACAAGCACAAAGATTATCAACAAAGAGTAGCTTTCCGATTATAAGTAGAAACAATTTAACCTCAAGCATAGACTCGTGATGGTGATCAACTCGCATGCAAACGTTAAGGTACATAGAATCATATATAACTATCCAAAACTCATCAACCATGTGTGTCTCACAATATAGTACCCATAATCACTCACAAATATAGCATATTTTTCAAACATGGGTGTCAAAGTGTCCTTGCTCTCGCTCTCACAAAGAATTCATATGTTGCAACTAATGACCATAAGCTTGCCCTTAATGTAGTACTCTACTAAATGTCGGAATGTTAAGATTAGGATCAAGTAGGTCTTTAGATGGTTGTAATGTAGGCTAAGGGACGGGTAGGACTATTTTGGCCAGAAATAGTGACTAAGTTCCTAAGCACTTTAATACATCACTTTGTATCTATGACACTTTTTCCTTTCAACCTTTCTTTATTTTATTCTTCCACCCTTGTTTTCATCTTTTGTTTTCCAATTTTAAGCACAACTCACTTTTCAGCTTTCTTTTCCTTTTTCTTCTCCCAACATACCTCTTATGATAGCACTTTCTTTTTCATAACATATTCAAGCACCATTACAATTTAAAGCATCATACTCACCCAATTTCCTCTTATGTTGTCACATGACTTATTCACTTTAAAGCACTTAGGAAATTGGATCAAATTATGGTCTTGAAAGAAATGGATTAGGCTTACATACAAGGTTGTCAAAGAAATAGGCTAAAGGCTCAAAAGGGTTTAACTAGGATAATGTACATGGGTAGGAAAAACTGAAGGTAAACATGTGTAGGTTGCCAAAGAAATGCCTAAATCATCTCCTAAACTCACACTCCTTATTTTCGCTTTGCATACATACCGGGCAAGTTCTAGCATCAGCCACAAACATAGAATATACTATTAATCTCACACACACAAGGCACATGGTCGACTTGATTGGTAGTAATATAGACTCTCGACCCAACAAGTGAAGGAATTGAATCACACACTATCACATAATGAGTCACAACTAGAGCCTAAATGTCTCAATAGTCACACTTGTAGCACATACTCTTGTTCTAATCTCATGCTGCCTATCAAAATAATTTCATGCGTAGCTAGAAAAATTTTACTCCTAAAAAATAAAAAAACGTCACACGAAAAAAAAATCACAAAAAATAAAAATTTGGACTCAAAACAAAATAAACAAGAGCAAACATACAAACATAGCATGCAGATTCTGCCGACACCCCACACTTAGACTAGACACTGCCCTCAGTGGAAAATAAAGTCGAAGAACCTGATTAGTCGGACTCTTCCTCAATGTCGGGGGTCATACCCCCTTCGTCCGAATCATCGTAAGAGTCATCGTCAGAGTTCTCCTCAGCATCAGAATCAGGCAGGCGTCTATCATCATCAGTTGGCACGTCATCATCAAGAGGTTCCTCGAAATAGACTCCCACTCCACACATCTCCCGGGCATGTCTGTTCATTGGGTAGTCGTGGTCCAGCTGTTGGAGCTCTTCAGCAGTTGGAATACGTCCACCACTCATCATAGTGAATCTCGTCATGCCATAGAGATGACGGAAGAAACTCTCGTCACGAGCATGTCTCTCCGCAGTGGTAAGGTTGACTCCATGCGTTGTTTCAGCATCTTTGACCTTGGTGAGGTCAACCTTCTTTGGGGTATGTGGGAGTTTGTGGTCAGCTGGTTCCTCTTCTATATCCTCCTTCCGCAACATTGCTGTCAACAAATTGCCGAATGTGAAATGGGACCTGCTGTGGAGTCTGGCTTTCCTCATGGTGGATCGAATGATTGCCCCAAAGTTGATAGGGACATTTGTCATCAATGCATAAACCAGACACACTCTATCTCTCGATATCTTTGTGTATTGCGTCCCAGGAATAAGGCATGAGTTGACAATGCGCATCCAGATTCTTGCTTCCCTATTTAGTGGAGCATAGGGGAATGTGTTGTGACGGCCTGTTTCCTTATGTCTGCCCCATCTTGCCATCGATCTGCTTCCACAAAGCGTGTGTCTTATAGCTCTGTAAGGAGGCCTGCTGTACAGCTCTTTGTATGGTGCAGTGTCGACCGAAGGTAGGCCTAGAAACGAGTTGATCCAATCCGCTGTAAGCTGTAACACTTGGCCCCGAATTTTGACTTCGTTGCCTGTTGTGTTTGGCGACCAGTTGGCATAAAACTCTCTTGTCAAGTCAAGATTGCACTCTCCCATGTCACGGAAGATGAAATCCAGCTTCAAAGCCATTATCTTAGCCAATAGTTGCGGCTCCTTCTTTGCTAAGGTCTCCTTGTTGATTAAGTCGACGTGCACATATTTCTTTTCTTTGTTGCTGCTGTACCATGCCTTGGCTTCTTCCTCAAGAACCCATTTGATTCCGAACATTCTGCGTGGTAGGTGTGCTGAAGATGATTCTCCTTGGTCTTTTCGGCTTCTCTTTTTGTCCTTGCGGGTTGTGGTAGCCTTCTCCTTGCCTTGCCTTGCTTTTGGTGCCATTGAACCTGAGACTAGAAATAATGTTAGATGCAGCACAATCGCACTTTAGACAATCTATATGCAAGCATTAGGGGTACCACCCCACACTTAATCTTGTTAGCACAAATCAGTGAAGTGAACGTGGTCGAGTACTCAGACTTCGTCGACATACGTCTTAGGATTGTATTCCGACAAGAAAATCAGTATTACATCACTCATGAGCAGCCACTTAGACGTCTTTCATGGTGCATATAGCGATACTATAACATAGGAGTTACCACATGGAATTGCTATTCGAACAACCAACACTACCTCCTACGTCGATAGTCACTATAACCTTATCCCGATGGCCGGGATGGTGAATCATGCAAGCATCCAAACAACACTTTCAAGCAATATTCATGGCCATATATGTTCAGAAAGTATCATAACAATGCCATTGAAACAAAATTCAAGTCGGAAACAAGTCAAGAATTTCATTCGTATTCATTCAATCACACGATTTTTGCAACAATTATCCAATCACATGAACATCACCACTAATCTCACATGATTTAGCATTTAATATTAAGCATAGTAAAGTAGTACTTACGATAAATAGATGAAGAATAAGAGAGCACTTACTTGCTTGAAGATTATGGAGAAGTTGTTGTGGATTGGAAGAACAAAGGAAGAAAAATTTGAGAGGATTTGGGATGATATGCGGCGCCTTTAGGGTTACTTCTAATGTGTTTGTGATAAAAAACCAAGTCCCCTTTATATAGGAGGAGTATGGGTCGGGTTATGACCCATTTACAATCGGATTTGGGGACAAAATCACCCTATATGCGGCGCATATCCCTCGGCATATCACATGTATATGCGGCGCATTGTCCATGGCATAATGGGACATATGCGCCGCACATGGTATGGCATATCTAGGCATATGCGGCGCATATGGTATGGCATTTGGTCTCAGTATCTCAAATGCCATAACATAGGCGGCGCATAGTCAAAAGCACACCTAGGAATAGGCGGCGCATAGGGTATAGCACACTAGATTCCGAGTCCTTAGGCTATAGAATAGGTTGTGCATCGTTCGTGGCCTATTTTTACCAAGGCCTAGCCTTCCTCGAAGCCTATTATGACGTGAGAAAGGCTCAATTCATAGCCTTATGCATCACCATTCCTAACTTACCGACTTTACCATACAATGCGACCAAATCGTCAATTGAAATCAATCTCCTCGTTGCATGCTTCTTACACCTATATTTGCTCAAACAAATGAAAACGATTAGTACGATGGGTTGCCTCCCACCAAGCGCCTTAGTTTTGGTCGTGGCACGACTCTTATTTTTGGATTTTCATTTATCAAAAAGAAAAATACTAAAACGACAAAACGATAAACGATAAAATGATAAAACGATAAAACGATGGGTTGCCTCCCACCTAGCGCCTTATTTATTGTCGTGGCTCGACGTAGTAATCTCGAGTACTTAGACTTCATCGAGATAGGTGATGGCCATGTCATTCATCGAGTCAAGAGGACCGATATATGGCTTAACACGTTGGCCATTCACCTTGAAGATAACACCCTCATTATTTTCCAGTTCAACTACTCCAGACGAGTAGACGTGGGTGACTTTAAATGGACCAGACCACTTTGATTTTAACTTACCTGGGAAGAGCTTGAATCTGGAGTTAAAGAGTAGTACCATGTCACCTTTTTGGAAGTGTCGTCGAACAATCCGCTGATCATGATACTTCTTCATCCGCTCCTTGTATAAATCTGATCTTTCATATGCATGGAGACGGAATTCATCTAGCTCGTTCAGCTGCTCCAACCTCAGGTTCTTCACATCATCCCAATTCAGATTCAAGTGCTTCAATGCCCATAATGCCTTGTATTCAAGCTCGATGGGTAGATGACAAGCCTTCCCATAAACTAGCTGATAAGGTGACATGCCAATGGGTGTCTTGAATGCAGTCCTATACGCCCATAGTGCATCATCTAGCTTCCGAGACCAATCCTTCCGATTCGCATTGACTGTCTTAGCAAGGATTTGCTTGATCTCACGATTGGAAACCTCTACTTGTCCACTAGTTTGGGGATGATAAGGCGTAGCTACCTTGTGTTGCTTGACTCCATACTTGGCCAATACAGATTTGAATAGCTTGTTGCAGAAGTGAGATCCTCCATCACTTATGATAGTACGAGGTACCCCAAAGCGAGAGAAGATATTCTTCTTTAAGAACGCTACAACACGCTTTCCTTCGTTATCGGCCAATGCTACAGCTTCAACCCATTTTGACACATAATCCACAGCAACCAAGATGTACTTCATTCCAAACGAATTCACGAATGGTCCCATGAAATCAATGCCCCATACATCAAAGAGTTCTACCTCCAGAATTGTGGACATGGGCATTTCATGGTGTTTTGAAATAGCACCTTGACGTTGGCATTGGTCACACCTTCTCACATAGTCGTGTGCATCTCTGAATATTGTAGGCCAATAATAACCACTTTGCAAGACTTTTCTTGCTGTTCGATTCCCTGCATGATGGCCTCCAACTTGCGAAGTGTGGCATGCTTCTAATATAGTGGGCACTTCTTCATGGGATATACATCGTCGAATGATACCATCCGCACATCTTCGAAACAAATAAGGCTCATCCCAATAATAGTGCTGAACGTCATGCATAAACTTCCTCCTCTGGTGGTAAGATAAATTGGAAGGTAACACATTACTCACCACGAAATTTGCAAAGTCGGCATACCATGGTAAGTTCTCCATTGTTGTCGCTAGTATCTCCTCGTCAGGGAATGCATCGCCAATCTGATTTTCTGATTGCGCCACATACTCATTCTCAAGTCTAGATAGGTGATCAGCCACTTGGTTCTCGCAACCTCTTCTATCTTTAACTTCGAAATCAAACTCTTGCAGCAGCAACACCCATCGAATCAGCCTTGGTTTTGCATCCTTCTTTGTCATTAGATACCTAAGAGCTGCATGGTCTGTATGAACGATCACTTTAGTACCTAATAGGTAGGCGCGGAACTTCTCAAACGCATACACAATCGCTAATAGCTCTTGTTCAGTGACGGTGTAGTTCCTTTGGGCTTCATTGAGGACCTTACTTGCATAGTAGCTAGGATGAAATAATTTCTCCTTTCTCTGTCCAAGAACAGCACCAACGGCTACCCCACTAGCATCACACATGACTTCGAACGGGAGCGTCCAATCTGGTGTTACCATGATAGGGGCTTCAATGAGTTTTTCTTTAAGGCATTCGAATGCCTTTAAGCAATCATCATTAAAGTCAAACTTCGCATCTTTCTCTAATAGCTTGCATAATGGACTAGAAATTTTGGAGAAGTCTTTGATGAATCTACGATAAAACCCAGCATGGCCAAGAAAACTACGAACTCCCTTCACCGAAATTGGAGGTGGTAGCTTCTCAATTACCTCTATTTTGGCGCGATCAACCTCTATTCCTTTTTCGGAGATCTTGTGCCCAAGAACAATTCCTTATTTTACCATGAAGTGGCACTTCTCCCAATTCAGCACAAGGTTGAACTCTACACATCTTTGTAATGCCATGCTTAAATTCACCAAACATGCTTCGAAAGACTCCCCAACAACTGAAAAGTCGTCCATAAATACCTCCAGAGTGTCTTCTACCATATCAGAGAAAATAGACATCATACATCGCTGAAAGGTGGCTGGTGCATTACATAACCCGAATGGCATACGTTTGAAGGCAAACGTACCATATGGGCATGTAAACGTTGTCTTCTCTTGGTCTTCTGGTGCAATAAAAATCTGATTATAACCTGAATAACCATCAAGAAAGCAAAACCATCCTTTTCCCGCTAATCGATCTAGCATTTGGTCCATAAATGGCATGGGGAAGTGATCCTTGAGAGTCCAAGAATTCAGCTTGCGGTAGTCCATGCATACTCTCCATCCAGTGACGGGCCTGAGTGGAATAAGCTCATTCTTTGCATTCGCAACCACCGTCATACCTCCTTTCTTGGGAACACATTGTACTGGGCTTACCCATGTACTATCAGAAATAGGATACACAACTCCTGCGTCTAACCACTTGATAATCTCCTTCTTCACCACCTCTTGCATTGGTGGGTTTAGACGTCTTTGGTGTTCGATGGTGGGTGTGCACTTTTCTTGAAGCTGAATTTTATGAGTGCAAATCCCAGGTGGAATACCAAGGATATCCGCAATGGTCCATCCAATAGCTCTAATATACTTGCGTAAAATTGCAATAAGAGCTGCAACTTGTTGCTCACATAAATCGGCTGCCACTATGACTGGAAGAGTGTTTCCGCTTCCTAAGAATGCATACTTCAAATGGCTTGGCAGCTCCTTTAATTCTAATGTGGGTGGTTCTTCAATAGATGGCTTAGCTGGTGGTGTGGGTCGATTCTTGAGATCAAGATCCAGCTTCTTAGGAGGATAGCGATACGCTCCTAATCCCGATAGAGCACAAATATCATCTTCAGAAATTTCAGCATCATCATCATCTTCTTCCATGAGCAAAACCTCCAAAGGATCATCAAGAATTTGCTCTTCAGCAAGTAACTCATCCTCGTCATCAACGACAACATCAGCCACAGAAAATACACTTAGATCTTTGGGTTGCTTCATTGATTTGCAAACATCAAAGCGCACCACTTCATCATTTATTCGGAATGAAAGCTCATTAGCTCTCAAATCTATGAGCACACTTCCCGTAGCAAGGAAAGGGCGTCCCAAGATTATGGGAACCTCTGAATCTGCTTCGCAATCCAAGATGACAAAGTCTGCTGGAAATATGAATGAAGATACCTTTACCAAGACATCGCATAGAATACCAACCGGTCGTTTTACCGACCTATCCGCCATAACAAGCTTCATATTAGTTGGTGTAGGATCTCCTAACCCCAACTTCTTGTAGATTGATAATGGCATCAAGTTGATGCTGGCTCCTAAGTCACATAATGCTTTAGCAAAGTCCAAAGATCCGATGGTGCAAGGAATAGTGAAAGCTCCGGGGTCGGCCTTCTTCTGAACTATGGATCGGGTAGCTATTGCACTACAATGATGCACATCTTCTTTCAGCTCATAGCTTGCTGCCCTCTTTTTAGTCAAAAGATCTTTCATAAACTTCGCATACCCAGGCATTTGTTCAAGTGCCTCTACCAATGGGACATTAATAGTTAGCTGCTTCAACATGGTCATAAATTTGCTGAACTTAGTGTCATCGGCCGCCTTCTTCAATCTTTGTGGAAAAGGTGGTGGTGGGTATGGAAGTGTTCTTTCCATGGATTTCTTCTCCTCTTGCTTCCGTTTATTATTTTTTTCAGGCTGCACGTCACTAGGCAACACGTCCTTGACGTTGGAAGTGGATATTGCGGCGTCTTCCCTAGTGGCGTCACTAGGCGTGGCGTCCATGTCTGCTGTTCTGTCAACTACTTGCTTGCCTTCTGCTGAAGTTTCCAGCACCTTACCACTCCTCGTAGTGATGGCCATGCATGACCCATCATTCCTTGGGTTTTGCACAGTATCGCTAGGCAAGGTGCCGGCTTTTCTTTGGTTGAGTGTTGCTGAAAGTTGACTGAATTGCTGCTCTAGTTGCTTGATAGAAGTGGAATGAGAATCAACTAATTGCTTCATGGAGGCCAAATCGTCAATCACCTCCTTAACTCCCGCGCTCGTCGCTTCCACTCCTTTCAATAACTTAGCCATCATGTCTTCCATAGAATTAGATGTGGTGGTATCACGTCTACCAGGGGGAACGTACAAACCACTATTTTCATTATTTTTCTTCCAACTACCTTGGTCTTTACCTCCAGATTTATCATAATAGTTCCGACCTTGGTTTCCTTGGGCATTCCCACGGAAACCCCCCTGATTGTTCAAGTAGTTGGCCTCCTCTTCCGAATCAGATTCGTCTCTTCCTTTTGACGCAATAGCTTTCACTTTTTCAGTCTTTCCTAATAGATGCTTTGTAAGAAGATCCATTTGGGTTTTCATGTGCGCCATATCTTGATCACGTTCTTCTTCTCTTCTTCTTTGATCTGCAGACATGCCAATAGATAAAGTGGGGCTTGCTACCTCAGAATCCCTGGTATGCCAAGCTCTACTTTGTTTCGTCATACGATCTAGCATGTTACTTGCTTGACCAAAGGTGAGGTCCATAAAAGAACCTCCAGCTGCGTTGTCCACCACTGGTTTAGTTACTGAATTCAAGGCTCTATATAAGATCTCCATGAGGTGAACATTAGTCATGTGATGGTTTGGGCATCTTGCTAGCTTTGTCTTGAACCTCTCCCATGTTTCGTGAAGAGCTTCAGAGGGAAGCTGACGAAAGTTGCTGATTTCATCTCTCAATTGAGCCCTCTTGGATGGCGGAAAGAATCTTTCTAGGAAAGCGTCTCTCAATTGCCTCCAATTTGTAATAGAATCAGGAGTCAGCCCATTCAACCATAATGTTGCCTCCCCAGACAGAGACAATGGAAATAGACGTAACCGAATAGCATTCTGACCAACTCCAGGATTGTCAAAAGACTTGCATGTAGAAATAAAGTTGATGAGATGCATATTCGGATCATCGCCTGCTAGTCCACCAAATAATCCCTTGAGTTGCAATAACTGAATCATGGTGCTAGTGATGTTGAACTTGGCTCCGGGCGCTAATGGTGGTGGAATTATAGCTCCAGTGGCTCCGGCACCATCAAGATCATCATCATCATCGTCGAAAGCTGGTTGCAAAGGTTGGCGATCATATCTGTACCGAGCTTGTCGACCTCGTCTGTTGGCAGGTGTTGCCATTTCAGCGCCATGCCTTGGGTTGATCAACTCGTCATCTCCTAAATCTTCATCGTCAGGATTTGTTGCTCGTCCAGGATTATCAATGTTTTGTTGTTGGACTTGAGCAGCGGCAAGAGCAGCTAATCTTGCTTGCTCGTGTTGAGCAGCCATCCTGTCGATTTCCTCTTGTGCTTCCATTCTTCTAATTCGTTGCGGTTCCGGATTGATTGGTAATAACGGTTGACCAGAACTTCTAGTATGGGGCATGCACTAAAAGAAAAACCTGCAATAAACAAAAACAAAAACTAAACGTAAAAGTACGAGAATCTTTGACCAAAGGGTCTAGTAATTTTCACGAACTTGATTGACACTTGTATTCCCCGGCAACGGCGCCAATTTTTGATAACGCTCAATCTACAGCTCTCGTAGGAGTGTAAAGCGGTCGTTAGCAAATATAGAACCCAACTGGGTTGGGTATCGATCCCACAGAGAATAGCTTGGCCAACAAGCAAGAGAAATTACTAGACTTTTAGTGCAAGTCTCGTAGGAAAGGGGGGATTGTAGTATGTAACCAAAACAAGAATGTAAGAACTGAAAATAGCAAAATAAAGAGAGATTGTCACGTGTGTTGTAAACAATGAGAATTGAGGCGTTGGGGTTATGTCCACCTTCAGAGGTATACGTCTCTATTGGCTATGAGTGTGTAGAGTCTTGACATGCAATTGCTTATAGAGAATTGTAGTCGATGGTAAATCCAAGCGTCTCTCGACCTAAACAAGGACTATTTCACTTTAACTCTCTCGAGCTTAAAGCGTGTCTAATGGTACGAATTCTCCAAGAGGTTAGTCCAGGTACGGCACTAGCTTTTTAATAGGAAAGGGTGTCCTACTACCTTGACATTATCTCTTTTCCAGACAAATAACCTTTCTCTCGAACAAGTTAAATGTTAGACTGGCGTTGGTCTATGCGTCTTCTTTTCTAGACAAATAACCTTTCTCTCGAACAGGTTAGATGTTAGAATGGCGTGTTCTTGTGTTTGAACCGCAAAGGATGTAGATTTGAGATGAAGAGAATAATGATATAAGCAATATACTTGTCTTGAACTCACAAACTCATAGCTGTAGATAGTAACTCATTCGGCTTCCATAACCCCAACTAAGAGGTTTAGTTACCCATGAATGCGAAGGATATCACGTTTTGCATGGTGGATGGCGTGTGAAAGAGGTGTTAGGCGTGTGGTTTTAGTGATTCCGTAGCAAGTAACGATTCTCTTGTTGTGGGATTTAAGAATAGGAGAATAGATTAGAAGTGTTTGTGGTGGAAGATGAGAGGGATGGAAGAAAATTAATTGTTGAATTAAGTGAAGAATGTATTGAATGCGGAATGTCTCTAAATCTCTAGCATGATAGGGTATTTATAATACTCCTATCCTACTCCTACTAATCTAATGAAATAAATAACCAAATCCTAATATACTACTGAAATCCTTGACCCAAATGTACTAGGGTAAGGTTACAAAATTATAATCCAAATAGAATAATGAAACACATAACCTAATTGCACTAGGTTAATGTATTATGGCAAAAATCCAGCTTTGTGTCTGTAAGTCCCTAAAGTCTTCAGAAATGCTGTTTTAGCCCGGGACAGATTTTCCATGCAGCAGATTTAGTCCTTTATGCGTCCAGCTCCTTTCCATCTCGTTTGTGAGCTTTCTTTTGCGTCAAGTAAGCCATAAATTGCTGTATTTTGCATCATTTATACCTGAAACTTTCCTAATCACATTTGTTAGCTCATTTACAGGAAAAAGGACTAAAAGTGTATGAAATAGATAATTAGTTCTCAAAACTAGGCTAAAATATGGGCAAAATATATTGATATAGGCGTGTAAATTCGCCTATCATCACTTAACTAGTCTCATTCGAGGACGAATGTTCCCAAGGGGGAGATATTGTAAGACCCCGTAAGATTCTAACTCGTTTCAGCTCACTCTTGCATGCTAAAGTGGTTCAAGACTTGGAAAATTTTGCTAAGTGTTAAGACTTAGTAATTTCCAGAGCCCATTAAACTTTGACAGTTTTAATTTCGACCTTTCCAGCCTTATAACATTGATTTTTAAGTTAATTCATGATCGGGATGGTCGATAGCATATCTCGGGTAAGTTTTGGATTTTTTAGACAAGGTTTGAGGTTTATTTGGATATTTGAACCAGCAAGTCAGCGCGATAGGGCCGCGGCAGGGCACTTATCATTTTAGTGGGGTGCAACGCGATGCGTTGCCTAACACGTTGACTGAGCAACGCGACGCGTCGCTTATCGCGTCACTAGCCATATGTCAGTTTAATTAATTTTGGGTCCAGGAGTGTATTTCAATTTTTTCCCCTCACTTTATCTCAGCCATAACACGGGATTAAAGCCTTAAAAAACATATTTGGTCATCTTTTACTCAAATTCTCTCAATTGAAAACCATTCTCTCTCAATAACAAACCTTCGCCCCTTCAAGATTCTAGCTCAAGTTTTAAGAAAACCACCTAGAACCTTCACGAATTCTTCAATTAAGGTATATTAGATGTTCATTCATGGGCCCTTTTCACCCATGGAGTCCAAGAATCAGTTTTCAAGTTTAAATTTTTGATCTTTACATGTTAATATGAATTATATCCATGAACTTTTATGAATTTTGATTTTTATACCATATTTACATGTGTTTTCATTGGAATTAGCTCTTGATAGGTTTGTAGGATGAAAATTGCATGTTAAATCCTTAACCCATGATTTTAGTATTGAAATTATGTTACTATCATATGTTTTAAACTATCTCTATGCTTTAACTCAAGACCCTCAAGTATTTGGTGAAATGCCTAAGTAATGATTTTGGGATAATGCTTACTTAATATAGTTTCAAATGCTCTCATGTGTTCTTATTGATATTGTTATTAAGTCCTGTGGGTTATGAATACACAAAAACTTAGTTGTTTACTTAGTTTCAGTATTTTCAGAATAGTTTCAGATATACTAGAGTATTATCAGTTCAGTCAGTATATCATGTCAGTAAGCTCAGTTCAGTCCAGTAATTAGAGTTAGTTCAATGGGGAGTAGGATTTAGCACCGAGCGAATCCAGGGATGAGGGCTCACCTTTCAATAGATGGTATGACCTTTAGTAGCAGTCCCTGCATTCTAGAACTACATAGCCAGCATAGGTTGAGATGTTAACCTACCAGTTGAGGACTGACATATATCTTACTAGAGGACTTGCTAGTAGAGGGTGACTCTTTAGTCCTTCAGGACTTTACTTTACTGGATCCACACAGCTAGTGTTATTACCCGTGGCACGGTATTGAGACCCTTCCAACTAGGGTCACAGGTTGGATCCCAATTAACTCATATTGGGGAATGTCAGTTAGATGATACCTCCCACAGTCTCAGTCCAGTATTCAATTTACAGTTCGGTTTCAGGCTTGCTTGACCATGGCATACAGTTATTAGTTTTTCAATATCAGTATTTTAGTTTATAGACTATTTGAGTATCATGTTATATGCTTGGTCATGCATCCTCAGATTTTACAACTTTCATGCATACCATGTATCAATTATCTCATGCTATTTATTCAGTCAGTTATTGTTCATGTACATTAGCCCATATATATCAGCCTAACCCCATCTAGCATGCCAGTACATTCAAAGTACCGACCGCATACTTATTTTTTGCGCTATGATGTACCATATCATAGGTTTGAACGCTTAGGTTCCCAACGCACCTAGACCTCCCAGTGCATCAACATAGTAGCAGTGGTAAGTCCTCATATTACGAGGAAGTTTATGTTTATTTTAATGTTTCAGTCCAGTACCCAGTCGGAGTTAGTTTGGGACTTGTCCCATCAACTTCACAGTCGGTCAGTTAGAGGCTTTCAGACAATTAGTCAGTTTATCGTTATTGTTATCAGTTTTCAGATGGCTGTTTTCAAATAATTATTTTCAGGCTTATAATTTTAGAGATATTTTAGTATTTAAACCTTATGGCATTTTCAGTTTTCTGCATATGTGTATCTTTTGTTATTAGTTTTATTCAGTGCTCACAGCAGGTACCAGCTCATGGGGGTTAGTTTGGGGTCACTTATGACTGTAAGTACCGTGTGGCATCCAGGGTGTACTCCCGGGGCGTTACATAAGCATATAGAAGTAGACTACCACTTCATTAGTTAGGTTTTAACTGATGGTCTTATTTCCCTCACTCTATCTCCTTTAATGCTTAACTTGCAGATATATTTACCAAGTCTCTTCTTGTGTTCCTCATCAACACTTCATCTCCAAGCTTGGAATGGCAAGCCCTTCCATCTTGAGGGGGCTGTTGAACCTTATGAAGATAAATCAAAGATTGACTACTCATTAATAAAACCACCTTGAGTATTTAGGTCGCAGGTGTTTTAATTGTTAGGCCATTGTATTTGGGCCTATTGTTGTTTTGTACAAATAATTATGTACCCAACCCAGTTGTAAGAAAAATATCTGGCATATATATGTAGTACTGTATAGTTTAGTGGACAATTATCACTTTCACAATAAGAAAAAGAAACATTTTCTCTCTCTACCTTTACTCTTCTTTTTTACTCTTTCAAGCTCGATGAAGCTTCTAGATTAAGCCAAAAATGGAGATTTATTGGCGTTGTATTTTCGTTGTTAATAAATTTTTGGTTGGTTATTAGTTGAATTATTTTTTCATATTTTAAATGTGTAATTCATGCTTTAATTGATGGTTTTGGGACTAGATGGGTGCATTGTTATGTCGATTGTAATGGGGAACATAGGTTTCTCTAATTTGATGAAATTTTGGCTTGATAATGGCATTAACCTCAACCTACTTTACTATCTTGGTTTTAAATATGAATATTCTCATGGTTTAACTTGTCCTTGAAAATATTGCATTGTATTAAAGGATAAACGGATAACGATGATTTTTGAAATGTCCTTGGTGGCCATGATTTTAGATTTAAATAAAACTTGGGAGTCTAATAATTAAATGGATTGGTTTGACATAATCGAATTAGCTTGCAAGCATAGTGGTATGAAGATACCATGTTGAAAAATGTCTTAATAAAGACTCCTTGATTAATGATTGGGTTTATGTGCAAACTATTTTAATTTGGACTTAAAGAAAATTGTGTCGCTCACCGTGAAGGTATAGTTATGGGGAGACCAATACTGGAAACCATGTTTGCCAGCATGGGGATCTATATAACCATGTGTCTAGATACACATTATATTTTGGATGGTCATCGCCTTCGTGTCTTTAGCTTTTCCTCGGTTCATGCGGCTAACACGCACTCGGGGCCCTTCCAGCAGGGGGAGCTGGACCCATATAGTCCATAGGTGCCTTTAGGACGGAATGAGCTATATAGTTTTGGCTAATGGTTTAAACTCTCATGTCCATGACCTTTGTCCCTATCCCGATATCCTATATATGTATATATAAATATTGTGCATGTGGTTTTGACTGATTTTTGGCAATGACATTATTTTATCTATTTCCCCTAAGTTACATGTCAGTGCTCGCCTTAATGACCGTCCCTGGAAGCTGCATCATTTCATGATGTAGGGTCCGAGGGATTTTCTGTTACCTTTGTGCAGCGTTACATGATCTGGTACGTCGGTTGATCTGCTGTGAAGTGGTGAGCCTCCATCTTTCGAAAGATCTGGTCATTTCACTGGTTTCATTGTTGCCTTAGTATTTCTTTTTGGATTCTTTTGTCATAGTCGGGGGCATGTCCCGACTTAATTGGTATTTATGATTTAGAGGATTTTTGTGGACAGTATGGAGATGCTTGATTGTTTGTTTAGACTCTTAGCTTTTGTTTGATTCGTCTGTCATTATTATTATTTTGGTTGGTTTTCGCTGTTTATCTTTACTGTGCTCTGAAGGTTAGGCTAAGGGGGTGGCCTCGGCCCACGGTGCGCTTGAGATACCCATCACAACTAGGCCCTGGTACGAGTCGTGACACCACTGAAATAGGCACAACACTGGTGATCTAAACTAGTATAAAACTCTTTGTCTTCCTTTATACTTTATTTCCTGCCTTTAATTTATTTCAAGTTTATCGCTTATACTTACCTGCAGGGGAATCGACTAATTAGACTGATCAATTGACTCAAAAAAAATTTCAATTCACCCCATCCCTTTTGAATTTCAAATACAACTATATTGAGCAAACAAATATAATATATCCAATAAATACGGTAGTAAATACAAAAAGAATGAATACAACAAATATAAAGCAAACAAATACAAAGAAAAAAATATGATTTCTATTATAAATGTATTTACATTATAGTGAATGTCTATCAAGATCTACTTTGATATCTATTAGGATTTGAAGCATCCGTCTTTTACTCAAATTAGGAGTAAATTTCCCCTATAAATAGAGGAATTTTTTTCATTATATTTACAACTTGATGATCTCTCATCCCCAAAGAGAAGAAATAAGAATTACTCTCTCTATTCTCTCTACTCTTTTTCTTTATTCTTTCTTGTTTTATAACACGTTATCAGCACGACTCTCTAACCAACTGAGAAATTGATTACTAGCCGCCACCGAATACTTTTGTCCACTGCGTGCTCCACCGAATGATTTTCGTCCACTGCTTACTACAAAGAGGTAAAGCACAAAATTAAGGTAAGATATGATTGTTAATAAATAGTGAGAATGATGACCACTCACAAGAATAAAATATTAACAATATTAAAACGTTGGCTCTAGTTGTATTCAAAGTTTGTTTACATACTTTGGCAGCCATTAATTTTTAAGTTTATTTATAGTGCTTTTGCATCCACTATTAAGTTTACATGGAAACTAAAAATAAAATGATAGTGAGATTATAAATCTAAAGGTAATTTCAATGTTAGTAATTTCTTGTATTATTTGTGTATTGCGATAAGAAGTAAATTTGTTGCAAATTATTTTTTGTTATTGGTGTTCTCATGGCACTGGCAGTAACTTAAGCCTTAAACATATGATAGAAAATAGTGTCACGTGATCACTTTGTGATTGACTAGAAATTATAAAAAGAAAAATATATGAACCGACATAATGGTTTGATAATGATACCTGCAGTATGAAAATACCTTTTGCCAAAGTTGGTTTCAAGGATTTAAAAGTATAACCCAGCTTGTGGTATAATATCAATGTTGTGTGGTTTATCGTTGTGTGGCATAATATCGTTGTGTAGTTTCAAGGATTGTATACATGAGCACTTTGCCAGATATATTCCTTTGTTGTGAATTGTGATTGATACAACTCGAAAGCACATGACAATGTATTATTTTCACGGGTTGTATAAATTAAGAATCTCTCTATCAATGATATAATTATTGTTAGATTTGAGAAAAAATAATTGGTTTGGAACCATTACGTTTAAAATTTATTCCTCAAGAACAATATTATCAAAAGAGATGATAATATGTTGGGTTTAAGTCCCATCGATTTATGCCTAAGATGTCTTTATATAGATAAGACGTTGAATTTGAATCTCAATGCACCATATTGATATATTATGATGACTAAGGTAAAATAATGGATATTTGATGAAAAGTCATGAAATTCGACCCATTGAATTTGCTCCATTCCATGAAGTGAATGTGGTAGCAATATCTTATAAGTCTGAAATATGACAACTTACTTCATTCTAGAGGTGTATGTGGTAGCAGTGCATAATATGTCTGAAAGAAGACAGACAAGTGGTTAAATGCACGAATATACGCGTGGAGGGACAATATGATAATGATCATCAAAAGTGATGATATTTTCACACACTTATATGATTATAAGATATGCTAGAGAAAAATTCTCTACATTATATGTATGCCTCGATTTACTTTTGAAGTAGCAAAATATTGAAAGAGGTTATAAGCTATCATAATTTGATAGACTTAAGGCACGATTATATTCCATTCCTGGGGAATGAGAAACTTATTAATGCAAACGTGTACTTGATTACAACTCACCTTCGAAAGAGGTTGTATAATTTTGAAATCTACTTCTGAAGTAGTAAATCTGAAATTTATTCATGTAATAGTAAATCTGAAATTTACTAAAGAAAAAGTACATGTCATGGTAAACTTGGAGTTTACTAGAATAAAAGTTCATAAATTGATAAGAACGATTGTGACATCTCGAAGATGTGCATATATTGAAGAACTACAGGATCATTCAAGAATTATTTATGTCGTTTGTTCTCATGACAAGTTGGTTGGACCAACTAATATTGGGATTGGATCCCTTCAAATCTAAAAATTATAGAAGGTGAAGAAGGGCCCATTCACCTATCATGTGATATGTTGAAAAGATGCATTAATAAGATGATCACATGTACATTCATGGTCAATCTACGTTTGACATTCATAAAGTTACTTGTTCAATATAAATTGAGCATAATTTTCAGATTGTGTAATCAAGATAATTCATCTTGATGATGATGGTTTAGCATTGAATGTCTTCGATAAATATCTAAACCATTGTTAATGAGAACAAAACTTAATGTATTGGTCTGAAATATGATATATTGCAATAGCATTTGTATGCATTAGACCAATAAATTATGATTATTTCTTCCCTCTCAATTGGTTCAAGGTCGGGAATTAATTATTCCATCTAATAATTTTGATGTGGGATATACGATTAATGAATATACCATAATGCACAATGATTCCTCAAAGAAGTAGAGGATGTATGTTAGTTTTCCTAACATAAGGGGGAGATTATAAGCGCTATGAAATATGTTAGGAATTATAACCATATCCTCATCCAAAAGATAATTCAAGTCAAATACTGAAAGCATCTCATATTAAACGCAAGTGTTTTTATTTTGTGTTCCTAAAGGACAAAGTCTATGCATGCGTGAAGCGTGGTAGACTGATCAGTTTCAAATAAAATAGTCCTTGAAAAATAAGGAGCAAATAATCATAATAAGAAGGCAATGAGCTCTTGAAGAGCCTACGACATACCACCTCATGAAACCTTATGAGAGGTTCATGTACCTGAAACTAATGAAGTGATGAGATCTCCAAATATTATGTCGCATTGTGAACCGATACAAAATGATATATCATCAATATCTTTGACACAATATTGGTACAATATTGTGAAAGATTATGAGGATCTGAATTCTACGTTTATTTAAGCATACTGACGTAGAAACATTTATCAAGTGACATGAAAGGATGCATTTTGGTAAGCGTAAACTTATTTGATTTGCAGTCCAGGTACTTGAAGATGTCACTCATGAAATGTTGAATATTGTCACTTGACAAAACTTATGTGAAAACTTTTAAGGATTCAAACTGCCTGAAGCATATAAAAGTTTCTGGGAAATTTATTTATAATCCTTATATTGTATAAGCTTATTGCTTGAACATCATTGGAACTCTTGGAGAGTTTTCAAAATAATAGATTATTTGTTGAAATTCAAAATATATCGAATTGGATTGGTTATGAAGTACCATATCTTAGTGCAATTGATTCACTTATGTACCTTGCAAATACTACAAGGCCTATTGCCTTTTCAGTCAATTTGGTAGCAAGGTATATTTCTGCTCCTACTATGAGACACCAAAACAGGATAAAACATATGAGCTTATTTTATTCTAAAGATTGCAGTCCCGATCTTATTAATCATGTTGATGTTCGGTACTTATCTGACCCGCATAAAGCTCGGTCTCAAATAAGCTATGTGTTCATATGTGGTGGTACTGTCATATCTTGGAGATATACGAAGCACTCTATCATAGCCACTTCATTGAATCATGCTGAGATAATAGCTATTCATGAAGCAAGCCGAGAATGTGTATGGTTGAGGTCTATGATACATCTCATTCGAGAAAAATGTGGTGTGAAATATGATAATCTACCCACAATTTTATACAGAGATAATTCAGCATACATAGCACATCTTAAGGGAGGATTCATAAATGGAGATAGAACGAAGCACATTTTGCCAAAGCTTTTTTACATACATGAGCTACAAAAGAATGATGATATTAATGTGCAACAGATTCATTCAACTGACAATGTGACTGATTTATTCAACAAATCTTCTCCAATTGCAACTTTCAAGAAGATGTTGCACAAGATCTAGATGCAAAGGTCAAGGATGTTCTCATTAGGGGGAGTTAATACGCATTGTACTCTTTTTCCCTTACGAGGTTTTGTCCCACTGGGTTTTCCTTGTAAGGTTTTTAATGAGGCAGCCGAAATGCGTATTATTAGAAATGTGTGTTTTTTCCTTCTATAGATTTTTTTTTTCTACTGGGTTTTTTCTAGTAAGGTTTTAACGAGGTACATTATCTACCAATTAGACATTCAAGGGAGAGTGTTATAAATGTATTTACATTATAGTGAATGTCTATCAAGATCTACTTTGATATCTATTAGGATTTGAAGCATCCGTCTTTTACTCAGATTAGGAGTAAATTTTCCCTATAAATAGAGGAATTTTGTTCATTATATTTACAATCTGATGATCTTTCATCCCCAAAGAGAAAAAATAATAATTACTCTCTCTATTCTCTCTACTCTTCTTGTTTATTCTTTCGTGTTATATAACAATTTCAAAATAGTAGCTACAATTAAATTAGGCAAATTATAGCTACAAATAATAATAATTATATTTCAAACTAAAGCTATTTAGTATGAAATTTCCTTTCCTTTCACTTTCTCGTCCAAAAGGGCAAGTTACCTTTGGCTGTAAAGATTGAGCTCCCAGTACTGTTTTTTCCACATTAGCAAGTTGAGGCTTTGTTATTAAAAATGAAGTGGAACAATTTAATTCTGCCGACTTCTTCTTTTCAAAGAAAGAAGTAACAAATGACCACTTGCTTTAATAAATAGTAAAAATAACATACATCCAACCTTATTAAAATTATTTACATTTTCGTTCTTTAATTACTTTACTCTCTCTCGATTCATATACAAAACAAGACCGATATATATATAGAAATCTTTATATATGACAAGACTGACATATACTTAACAAAATTGATTCATATATATATAATAAGTATGACAAGGCCGACATATACATAACAAGGCCAACATATACATAAAAGGTCCAACATATACAAGAAAACTATGTATATGTATTTTTAGAGAAAAATGAATTTTTTGTAATATGTTTGGAGAGATGAGATTTTTTGTAATAAATAAAATTTAATGGATTTATGTAATTTTTAATTAATAAATTAACATGTATTATCTAGGTACACAACTAATTTCAGCTTGTTGACATATATTGATAAATCTTTTATATTATTGGTTGGTAAAGACTCGCAAGCTGCCGGTATATAAATTGTTTGACAGAAGGTCTAAGGAAAGTAATTTTGAATAAAATTTGAGATTAACTCTATCTTGTGTTTGATATAAAGTATTATTTAGTTTCGAAATTTTTTTATCTCATTATTTGTATTAAAATGGTTAGATTACCTGGGACGGAGCCACCTTTGGATAAGGTGGTTCATCCGAACATCCTTCGGCAGAAAATTATATTATTTATACATAGTTAAAATTATTTTTTAGTATATATTATAGATGTTGAACCCCCTTCAGCTAGTTCTTATGTTTACTTTTGAACCTCTTAGTAAAAATTTTGGCTCCATCACTGAAGATTATTATCTTGTGTGGAGGATGGGAAAAAATAGTGCTATAAAATATACTACATCATGTATAGCGATTACCTTCTCTTGCGGAGTATGGGATAGTATAGTCCTATGTGGTGCAATATCCCTATTTATCCCATCCATTATACTAAAGAGTAAATACATAATTACACCACTGATTTTATCCGAAATTTGTAAAAAGACACCTAAACTTTCACTTCGATCTATTACCCCATGATTCTTTTTTATTTCGTTGCAAACACATCATTTTGACCCTCTGCGTGTATACACGCTCCACAGGCGCGTGAAAGGGCTCGAATTTGACATTTTTGACGAATTAAAAGTTATCACGTGTAAAATAATTGATATATAATTTATATTCTTTTTTAAAAAATATATAATATTTATTTATTTTTTTAAATTATCCCTACCCCCTCTCCGCTCCCCCCCCCCAACCCATCCACTCTTTTTTCTTCAACTCAATTCACCATTAAAGCTTTCATTGAAATTTTTTTTTTCTTAAATCATTCATTAAAGCTCCATTTTATAATTAAATCATATCATTAAACTACCCATCATTTCTTCTTCAACACCATTAAAGTTCTTCAATACAATGATACCATTAAAGCTCCTCCAATGAAGCTTTTTTTAAAAAAAAAAATCGTATCATTAAAGCTCCATTTTCAGTTAAATCATATCATTTAACTATCTTTAAAACTCAATTCAATCATAAAACTTTCAATTCAATCATAAAACTATTTTTTGAATTGATTTGAAAAAAAAAAAAAATAGACGAAAATGCATGCTGACGGAGTGGGGGCTTGGGGGAGATGGTGATGGGGTGGGGGTGTTGGACGAGGGGTGGGGGTGCTGAATGGGGTGGGGGGTGGAGGGGAGCTGCTAGGGGGGTTGCTGGATGAGGTAGGGTGGGGGAAGAGGGGGTGGGATGGAGTGTTAAATTAAATAAAAAGTAAAATTTTATTAAAAAAAATAAAAAAATATAAATTAAACGTATTTAACACGTGGCAGCACCTGATTGGTGCGTGTGTTCACTCTCTTTATTGTGATTGAGATTCAGTGAAAAATTGTGTGTTTACGACGGATTAAGTAAGAATCGTAAAGTAATAGGTCGAATTCAAAGTTTAGATGTATTTTTAAAAATCTCGACCAACATCAGGGGTAATTATGTATTTACTTTATACTAAACTAAGAGGAATCATTCATGAATACAATCAAGCTTCTTCCCTCTTATTTTATCCTCTAAAAGCACGTTTGGTATAAGGAATAACAGATAACTAATTACGAAATTAATTTTAGAATGAGTTTATCTCATGTTTGGTTGGAATAAAATTGCGGAATAACTTATCGTTGGACTTGTTATACCAAAATTATAGTGCTATTCTTATTCTACATTAAAGATTGGATAACAATCCTGGATAACTAATCTCGATATAGTTACTCCTGAGATAACGTGCTCCCCTACCAAACGAGCCCTTAATGAGCACTCGCACCATCTATCAAATGCTAAAATTACAACCTTGCCCGATATTATATACTGGTTGCATAATCTATCTTTTACTTTCCTTAAAATCTTTATTCTATAGTTCCATAATCCAGTTATTAGTAACTTCCCAGTGAAGAAAACAGGTAGAACTTGAAAAACCAAATTCATTATCATCCTATCTAGTTTTCATATACAAAAAGAGTGAAATATAAAGTATACCCTTTTCTTTTTTCAACAAATACTGACCTAAAAATGCTGTTAAAGTCTTCTCAAGGTACCTAATTTCCCTTCACCAATTTTTTACTTACAAGTAGAGTCTATTGATGATTATAATTATATAATCAACTGCAGCACAACCTGTCCCGGTTTCCTTTTTCGTATTAAAACTTGAATAAAGTTCTTTAAACTCACTTTACTACGTCTTTATATTGCTCTTTTGGTCCTGCATAATTTCACCTGTGAGAGATGGTCTTCAAGTCGGGCATAAGTTGAGCTAGTCGTCATCTGGCTCAGTTGAAAAGTCAGGCTCCTCGGGCTTCTGTAACTTAGGCATGTCCATATCCTTCATCTTCTGAACTCCTCTCCTAGTCTGTGCAGCAAATCTTGATGCCAATATTGTAACTCCAAGGTTTTGCTTTACATTTGAAGAGTTTGTTGGTATAGCCTTCATTTGTTGATCATCTTCGTGTTCACATTCACTTTCATATGCTGAATGGTCGTCCTCGGGAGCATAAGGCAAGGACTCACTTCTATAAAGGTCTTTGGCTAGCTTTCTCCTCTTGAAGCGACGCCAAGCAGCTTGAACAAAACAGGCAGCCCAAGTTCTCCAGTGGTGAGAGTAATAACGGAATGTATGCTGTAGCTTCTTACTATGAAGACGCCTGAATTGATTGGCTACAAACTTGAGATCCTCTGCACGTAAAGCAAAAGCTTCTACTTCTGACAAGGCTCTCACTGTTCTTGTCGATGAAGGCAAGTTAAGAGTGGATCTTGGCAACAATGCCCAGGCAAGAAGTTCCTCGCCACAAAAGTCACCTGGCCTCAAAGTAATGGAGTTGAAGAAGCCTGTCCGGCCTCCATTTGTGGTTGAGCTCTCTAATGTTCCTCTAATAACAAACAGCATTTCAGTTACTGGATCACCCTCACGTACAATGTATGTTCCTTGAGTACTTAACGACGAAACAAGACGTTCACATATGGCATCAAGCAGTTGATCATCCATTTGCGAGAAGAAGGGAACCTGCAAAAAAGAACGACCCAAGCGAATCAAAGCAGAAAGAATAATGCATTTGACTTGTTTGATATTAACAAAGTACCAGAAAACAAGTACTTCACATCATTTCAAATAAATTAATGATATTACTAACTTGGGGTGCAATGAGAAAACACACAGAAAATGACTTACACGCCTAACAAGGTCTAAACATAGGTGGCGTTGGATGTCACGACGAAGGTCTGAAGGTAAAGCTTGCAAGATAGATTCTTCATCTACTCCTCGAGTGGCAAGCCACTTGTACTGTACAAAACGTCTAACACGTTCTTGTAGATCCTGAGGGAGTTGGCGATGCTTCATCCATTCTTCAGTATCTCGTCGCTTGAGTCTCCATTCTTCAAGCCTCACAGTGATAGATTGTAAGTATGTCTACATTAAATAAAAGGGAGAAATTACACACGGAGTTTGAAGATCTTGAGAAAAATGAAATGTACAAGTTCACAAGATAGAAGTAGAAAGAAGAAGTTGCAAAAGCAATGAAACACTAGAAGCTCAGATGACATGGTTTATCAGAAGGACCAAATTAAAATCCTACAACTTACAAAAATCACTGGTCCAAATCTACGTTAACCAGAAAGAATCAAAAGAAAGAGAATCCAATATTCACCGAAATCCAAAGGAGTAGTCTATGAAGATTTCATATGGGAAACTAAGACAATATTTGCCGCTCATACCTGCATGTTTCCAATCAAATGAGCAAACAGGACTAGCCCAAAAATAGCAATAAGAATGGCAAATGAAGTTTCCCATATATATGTGCTTGTGTCCAAGTTTTGACCATAAGAACTGCAAAAAGATCAGAAAACAAGAGGCTCAATCTCAATATCCCTCGCAATGATACCGCAAGTAGCAGATTTTCAGATAATTATAATTACCAAATAGTATATACTCAAGAAGAGTTATTCACGTGACTATTTAATATAAACGCTGAGATCACTATTCTCTGGATAACACCTCATACACCCTATACCGAAAGCCATTTTGGTCTTCGGACCTTTGAGGTATCTAAGAATGCAACTGATATTAAAGAATTGACTTGATTATCAAAGATCATAGTAGCCTTGGTACTATTGGAAACCCTACCTTAAATTTTGTAAACCCCACCACAAGCAGTACAAGTACTTCTCAAGGAACTTAGATGAGACAACATTGTTTGTAACTGCATTAGCAAATATTCCAAAGTCGAAAATGGTTGAATTAGAAGGATAGCAGTTGCTGAAAACTTGTGTGTTGTTTAACCATGTTACCCTGTCTGCATGGTCTACAGTACCACAGTCGAGAAAACGGCTGGAGCATTGTATTGGACTAAGCTCCTTTTCGCAAGCTATTTTCCAGCATGTAGCATACCTCTCGATTGACAATAAATACCAGGAAGCACCCAGGACCTACAATAAACAGCCTAATTCACTATCAACAGTATCAAGGACTTCAAAAAGTTTGCTATCTGTATAAAGAACTAGAAACTATACATAAATTTAAGGTGAAGATGTGAGTTAGTAGGACAAAACTTACGTGACTCGCCAACATGTAGAGTAGTAAATTGTAAGCAGCCCCTGCCCAAGCAGTTTTTGTAACAACCCCAGCAGCTTTAATAATTTGAGCACTCAATGGGAATATCAGGTAGAGTCTTGGCAGGTATTGCAGCAGAACTATTAGTACAAGAGCATTGTTGGTATGATCGGAATGAGAACTTCTAATTGCTGGTATGATGAACCATATTACAATCTGCAAAAGAAAAGGGCAGATAAATTCACGAGTATTTCTCTCCTTTTTGAACATGAAGATGGATTATACTCCAACACTAAATTGCTAATTGATCTATCATTACTTGTAATGCAATTATTTCCTACGCCTAAAATAATTAGCATCAACATCCATTGTAATAGTCCAAAAGAACAACCACAAAGTTGCATAGCTGACTTTGTTCAAAGAAATTCTGTGAATTGCAGAAAACAAGTATAAAAATCTTCAGACGAAAATCATATTAGTGACTAACCATAACACAATTTACTAGCACAAAAAGTAAAAATTCTCTGAAATGTGAACTTTTTAGGAAAAGACCATTTCTCCATCTAGAAAAATAGCTTTTTGATAAATATGTTTAAAATGCACAAAACAATCAGACTAACAGCTATTTTCCACTAATCAAGATATGTTTTACTGGCCTAATTCATGGTATTTGTTTTACAATCTTATGAAACAAATCAACAACAACATAGCCAGTGAAATCCCAAAAGTGGGGTTCGGGAAGGGTAGAGTATAAACAGACCTTACCCTACCTCATGGAGGTAGACAGGCTGTTTTTGGAGGACCCTCGACTCGATCCTATGAAAACAAAGGACTATACAAAAAGCAAACTAAAGCTTCATTCTTGAAAAATGATTATCTGTTCAAGGCATTGACGGATTTTGACCTAATTTACCAATGAAGCAGATCCTAAAGTACCTGAGGAAGAGGCAGAGCTGCAATAGCATCAATGAAGAATTCAGACTTCAAGTACCTCCTTGCAATCAATTTCTTATCCATAACAAGTTCACCCCTTCCAAACACCCTTGAAATTCTTGAAACATAAGCAGTCCTGAACTTAATAATCACATGGAACAGATAGAAAATATCGGCCACTGTCCTAAAACATGTCACAATAATCCCAAGATTCAAGTCAATTGACATACATGATGACTTCCCTTTATTTACCACTGATGGTAGGTAAAAAAACAATGGATCCATGAATAGAGCCAACAAACAAGAAAACAAGAACACCCTATTCCATTGTATAACAATTTCACTCCCTGGATCAAGAATTTTCTTTTTCCCAGGTACATAATTTTCGGGGAAAACCTTAAACTTTCCAAATTTAGGAGCCTTACTAGCTCCAACCTTGTCAACATTTCCAGAATACAAAGGTATTTGCTTTTCAAGAATATGGTTCTCATTCTTGTCCCATGAACTTTCAAGATTCTGTTTCCCATCATTGTAAAACCTAATAAAATCCTCAAAAATATTAATAAAAAAAAAAAGAACAAAAGTGACAAACAGAAAATACACTTGAAAATTTACCTTACAGTCTTCACTTTCTTGAACTCCATGGTAGCCAAAATACCTACAAATCTTCAATACACAATGCAGAATCCAAGAAAATACCAAAATGGTAACAAGATTGAGTTTTTACCATTTTCAAGAACTTCTATTTCAGAAAATACAGATAATGCTTATAACTTATAACTTACTAAATAAAATAAAAATGCAAACTTTGCTTAAAACATTACTCACATAGCTGATACTTTCAAGATTTTTCTGAAATGGGGTTTGAAAATAACCAAAAGAACGAAGAAAGAGGAGGTGAAGTGGGGAGAAACAACTATGGTTTTCTGTGTTTTTTTTTTTTTTTCTTTTTAATTCAAGGGGGGTTGACTTTACTTGGAAGATCACAAAAAGACAAAGCAATATATTAAAGAAAAAGAGATAAAAACAGCTCAGATATACTAGTACTAAAATTTTGATGCTGCAAATGGAAATTGAAATTCAGGTGAATAAAGTCGTGCAGGCCATAATAGAATATAAAGATTAAATAATACAAGTTCATATACACAAACAAATGAAATTATTAAACTCTATCTTCTCCAAAAATCAAAAGAGATAAAAATTACGAAATCAAAAGTTGCATATAAAAATATGAAGAATTTTTGGGACAGATGAAATGGACACTAAATAAAGAGATGCATTTATGACACCTAGGTGGCATAAACAACTTATTGAAGTTACTGTCGTTAACTTTTAATTTGAGCCAGCTTAGTTAAGAAGAGAGTGGCTGCATCAATGGAAATGTAGTTTCTCGTCCATTTTTATCTATTCACTTTTAAATTATATTTAAAAAGTAAAAAATAATAAAAATAATTTTACTATATCATATTTTTAATATAATAAATTTAATAATCTAAAAAATATATAAATTAACGAATAATATTTAATATCACAAATAAAATGCACAAATTTTTAATTAATTTTTTAAATTGAACAAATATTATTAAACTATCTATTTTTAGTAACATGAATAAGTAAAAGATAAACAAACTTATTTATACCTTTGAGATTTTATATAAAATACTACTAATATGGAGTACTTTCTTTATTATATAGAAGAGAAATGATAACTTATATTATTTTTTATGTAGTTATTAAGTAGCTGTTTGGTCATGAAAAGTTTTTACATTTTTTTAAAAGAATTGTTTTATTTTAGTGAAAAAAGTGAAAATGGTAAGTTTTTGGTCATGAAAATTCCAAATACAATTTCAGAATTATATTCGGAAAAGTGAAAACAAGTAAATATAAATTTTTACTTTTTTCACTCATACTTCTTTCACAAAATTTCAAAAACAACTTTAATTTATATTCATAACCAAACATAACTTCAACTCCAAAAAATTATAATTTTCATGGCCAAATGAAACCTAAATGTATTAAAAGTGTGCTTTTTAATGGGTCTTTTAACTTGGCCTCCACTGACATCATATTCTCTAATTTTACGTGTGATAAGTAGACATTTAAATTGTATGAAATTGAACAAATAAACTCACACATCCTATATGGCAATTTGCGTAAGACACCGTGTAGAACGTCATGTAAGAAGTATGTGTCTACTTGTTCAACTTTATACAAGATTAATTGTCTACTCGTGCACACCCAAAATTAGAAAATATAGATGCTAATTAAAATGAGTGAAGACATGTTTTCCCTCTGAACTTGTCCGCTCAACTTACTTTAGCACTTAAACTTAACTTCCGTTTATTTACCTCCCTTAACATCTTTAAAGTGTATTAAAATTCCCCCTTAACGTATAATATCACTCTCACAACAGAGAGTGTGTTACACTCATCACAGATCAGCGCCACGTCAATGTCATGTCATTGCCACGTAAGAAATTATAATTTTTTTTTTAAAAAAAAATAATTCCACACACATACTATTTTTATGTATTTTTTTAAAAAAGTAAAAAATATATATAAATATTTTTTAAATATATATATATATATATATATATATATTTAAATAATATTATATATATATTAAATGAAAAATGCCCCCCACCCCCTACCCCCACTTTCCTTCTTCTTCAGACCCTCTCCCTTCCTCTTCCAGCTCCCTCCTCCCTACGGCTGGGTATTCGATTTGTTCGATTTGATAGTTTAATATCGGTTCGATTTTTTAATTTTCGGGCTGACAAAAATGACAATCGTAATTAAATCGAAATAAATTCGGTTCGATTTCTACAAATTTGGTTCGATTATTTCGGATTTTTATTTCAGTTTTGAAGATTAAAGTAGTGAACCTCTCTTTGTTATGACTAGACATTTAAAATTAATGATTTTTTTTTAAAAAAAATAATTCAAACCTATTTTTCATTTTCAGATATAAATAACTCAACATGGATGAAACTAAATGATATAACCATAAGTTTAACATAATATATAACTTCATTATGCATAAGTTTGCATAAACAGTCATAATTCGGAAGAGTGGTCACTGCCTGAAAGACCACAGTCGGCACTGCAGGCTGCAGCCTACAATGGTCGTCTGGTCGCCGGCGCTGGTGTTGTTGTACAGACGACGATTTCGCCGGCGGTATATGGCTCGATCGATTGTTCTACTATTGGACTGATGTATGTTGTTAGTTGTATGTGGCGTGCTATTACTTATTACTTATTAGGGTTGCGATTATATATTTATACTATATTATTATATATTATATTATATATATAATAAAATATATATATTATTAATTATTTATAGAATTTCAGTTAATCGGTTTATCTGAATTATTTTTTTGAAAAAACGAAAACCAAACCGTTTATCGAATTTCAAAAATAGAAAATTATTTCGGTTTGAATTTTTAGTTTTTTCGGTTTAAATCAAAATATGTTCAGTCCTACTCCTCACCCCGTAACCTCTCCCCGACAAATAGGTCCACTCGCCCCCCCACCCCTCACTCTTTCTCCCCTTCCAGCCCCCCTTCTTTTTTTTTGTTCAAACACAAAAATAACCCCTCGCTCCTCCCCTGCAAACAGACCATCATCCAATTCATTCACTGCTTCACTATTGAAAGAACCAGAAGCGGTGTGAGGAGCATCGCTAAGTTTTGGCTCCATCGTTGTAGAAATAGTTTGCTGCTTGGCAACAGGTTTTTCTTTTATTGAGTGTGTGATATTTTTTTATTTATTTTTTGATTCAAGTTTTGAATTTAAAAAAAAAATTCAAAATTTATCTTATTAACAAAAAAATCAAAAGTAGAAATTGAAAGAAATCTCATTGATGATAAGTGGTTTAAAGATAAAATCATCAATTTAATTCAATTTTTGTCCAACTTTTAAAGGAGTCGGTTTGAAGTTTGAGACGGTATTCAATGGAGAATTTTTTTTTAATTTAGTATCTTTGTGGTTGTTCTTTGGTGGTGGTAATGGAGGAAAGTGAAAAAAATTGAAGAAGAATGTTGGTGGAGAATGGATTTGAGGTTGTTAATGGAGGAATTTGAGTGGTGTTGTTGTTGATGTTTTGGAGAAGAAAGAATAAAAGGTATCCATTTTTTATTTTATTTTTTAAAATTTCTATTATATTTTAAATATAATATTAGTAAACTTTTTTTTACAAATATATGCATTTTTTTCTTTATACGGGTATTTAAAAGAAATTAAATAGAGAAAAAAAGTGTTTTAATGCGCCCAACCGCGCTTGTTTACACGCGGACAGTTAAGGGGGGATTCTAATATACTTTAAAGATGTTAAGAGGGGTAAATAAACAGAAGGTAAGTTTAAGTGCTAAAGTAAGTTGAGCGGACAAGTTCAGGGGGGGAAACATATCTTCACTCAATTAAAATCAAATTAAAGGACATATTTATGCATTATGTCAAAATAACCACAAAAATTGCAACACGTTATGAAATATAAAAGCAAAAATAAGAAGAATAAATAGAGAGAAGAGGAGAGGCTTCTTTATTTCTCATGAGGGATGAGAGATCATATGATTGAGAATACAATGAATAAAACCCCTCTATTTATAGGAAAAAATACTCCTAGTTTCTAACTAAAAGACAGATACTTCAAATCCTAATAGATATCAACTAGATCTTATAAGATCTTGATAGATATTCACTTTAATATAAAAACATTTATAACACTCCCTCTTAAATGTCCAGATAGATAATGTGCCTCGTTAAAACCTTACTAGAAAAAATCTAGTGAGAAAAAAAATAATGAAGGAAAAAGAGTACACATCTCTAACAATATGCATATAGGTTGCCTCATTAAAAACCTTACAAGGAAAACCCAATGGAACAAAACCTCATAAGGGAAAAAGAGTACAACGCGTATCAACTCCCCTAATGAGAACATCCTTGAGTCTTTGCATCCCAATCTTGTGCAACATCTTCTTGAAAGTTACAATTGGAGAAGATTTGGTGAATAAATCAATCACATTGTCACTTGAACGAATCTGTTGCACATTAATATAACCATTCTTTTGTAGCTCATGTATGTAGAAAAGCTTTGGAGAAATGTGCTTCGTTCTATCTTCTTTTATGAATTCTCCCTTAAGATGTGTTATGTATGTTGCATTATCTCTGTATAAAATTGTGGGTAGATTGTCATATTTCACACCATATTTTTCTCGAATGAGATGCATCATGGACCTCAACCATACATATTCTTGGGTTGCTTCATGAATAACTATTATCTCAGCATAATTCGATGAAGTGGCTACGATAAACTGCTTTGTATATCTCCAAGATATGGCAGTACCACCACCTATAAACACATAGCCTATTTGAGACCGATCTTTATGCGGGTTAGATAAGTACCCAACATCAGCATGATCAATAATATTGGGACTGCAATCTTTAGAATAAAACAAGCTCATGTGTTTTATCCCATTCGGATGTCTCCTAGTAGAAGCAGAAATATACTTTGCTAACGAATTGACAGAAAAAACTATTTCGGGCCTTGTAGTATTTGCAAGATATATGAGTGCACCACTTGCACTAAGATATGGTACTTCATAACCAATCTAATTCGGTATACTTCTCATTTCAGCAAATAATCTATTGCTTTGAAAACTCTCCAAGAGTTTCAATAATTTTCAAGCTATAAGCTTATACAATATAAGGATTATCAATAAGTTTCCCGAAAACTTTTATATTTTGAATCCTTACAGAAATTTTCATATAAATTTTGTCAAGTGACAATATTCAACATTTCATGTGTGATATCTTCAAGTGTCTGAACTACAAATCAAATAAATTTTACACTTACCAAGATGTATCATTTCATGTCACTTGATAAATGTTTCTACGTCAGCATGCTTAAATTAACGTAGAATTCAGATCCTCATAATCTTTTACAATATTGTGCTAATATTGTATCAAAGCTATCGTCGACGATTTCTCATTTGTATCGGTTCACAATGCGACATAACATTTTGAGATCTCATCACTTCTTTATTTTCAGGTACCTTAACCTCTCATAAGGTTTCATGAAGTGTTATGTCGTAGGCTCTTCAAGGGCATATTGCCTTCTTATTATGATTATTTACTTCTTATTTTTCAAGGATTATTTTATTTGGAACCGATTAGTCTACCATACTTCATGCATGCGTAGACTTTTTCCTTTAAGAACGCAAAATAGGAGCACTTGTAGCTTAAATATGATATTAAATTTGAGTCAACAGATGCTTCCGATATTTGACTTGAATCATCTTTTGAATCAGGATCTGATGATAATTCCTAACATATTTCATAGTTACTTATAGTCTGCCTCTTATGTTAGGAAAACTAACATTCATCCTCCATTTTTATTGAGGAATCCATCTTTGTGCATCATGGTATATTCATTAATCGTATACCGCACATCAAAACTATTAGATGGAATAGTTGGTTTCTGACCTTGAACCAATTGAGAGGGAAGAAATAGTCATAATTTATTGGTCTAATGCATACAAGTGTTATTGTATGCAACATATCATATTTCATACTAATACATGAAACTTTGTTCTCATTAACAATGGTTTAACTATTTATCGAAGGCATTCAATGACATACCATCATCATCAAGATGAATTGTCTTGATTACACAATTTGAAAAATATTTTTTTAACTCAATTTTATTGAGCAAGCAACTTTATGAATGTCAAACGCAGGTTGACAATGAATGTACATGTGATCATCTTATTGATGCATCTTTTCAACATATCACATGATAGGTGAACGAGCCCTTATTCACCTTTCATACTTTTCGAATTTTAAGGGATCCAATCTCAATATTAGTTGGTTCAACCAATTTATCATGAGAACAAGCGACATAAACAATTATTGAAGAATCTTCTAGTTCTTTAATACATGTCTAATACTCAATATGCACATTTTCGAAATATAGCAATCGTTCATGTCAATTTATGAACTTTTATACTAGTAAACTCCAAGTTTACCATGACATGTGCCTTTTTTCTTTAGTAAATTTCAGATTTACTATTACATGAATAAATTTTTGAATTTACTACTTTAGAAGTAGATTTCAAAATAACTCTTCTCAATTATTCAACCCCTTTCGGAGGTGAGTTATGATACCATCACAATCAAGTGCACATTTGCATTAATAAGCTTTACTAAATATTATCACATTCACCCCAGGGAATAAATATGTGTTATAATAATCGAAATTTTCTTTCCCGGGAATGGAATATAATAATGCCTTAAGCGTATCAAATTATGATAGCTACTACAAAAGCAAATTGAGGCATACACATGATTTATTGCTACCATATTCAATTCAAGGAAAGAAGCATATTTAACGGGACATGTTTTACCAAATACTTATTATTTTGCCTTACCCATCATAATATCATCAATGTGGTGCTTTGAGATTCAAATTGAATGTCTTATTCATATAAAAGTGTCTTAGGCATTAGTCGATGGGACTTGAACTCAACATATTATCATCTCTTTTGACAATATTGTTCTTAAGGAATAAATTTTAATCATAAATGGTTTCAAACCAATTATTTTTCCTCAAATCCAACAATAATTATATCATTAATAGCAAAAGATAGATAACATAAGGAATTACTAACCTTGAAATTACCTTTAGATTTATAATCTCACTTTGTTTGGCAGAGTTTCGTGCTGATAACGTGTTATAAAATATAAAAGCAAGAACAAGAAGAATAAATAGAGAGAAGAGGAGATGCTTCTTTATTTCTCATGAGGAATGAGAGATCATATGATTGAGAATACAATGAATAAAACTCCTCTATTTATAAGGAAAAATACTTCTAGTTTCTAACTAAAAGACAGATACTTCAAATCCTGATAGATATCAACTAGATTTTATTAGATCTTGATATACATTCATTATAATGTAAATACATTTATAACACAAGACAAAAACTTATACTTTTTAGAAGTTATATCCTACCAGGCAAAACAAATTATTTCACTTAACTGCCACATAACTTATTTTATAACCCACAAATACATATAAAGAAATAAATTCTATTTCAAAACCCACAAAATTATATAGATATAACTTATTTGTATAGAATTTTACCGTATATTACTTCACTTTACTAATAATAATAAGAGGGAATAAGCAGGTAGTAAGTCAACGCGCCTACTTGTGTTGCCTGCTTCAGCTGCTTCAATCGTGATTTAATTATATCATCCCTAATTAATTATTATAAGTCATTTACGTATTAAAAAATTATATTAATTATATTTATATTTTACTTATGTATAAGAGGCAGTAGAGAAGAGTTTTTCGTTGTTCTCCTTGCCGACCAATTCAGCTGCTTGCTTCGTGTTTTACTATATCACTTTTAATTAATTATTACATGTTATTTAAATTAATAATATTTAATAAAAAATAAAATAGACATTTATGATATGTCTGCTTTAGCTGCTTCAACTATAATTTTACTATACACCCCTAATTAATTATTGTAAGTCATCTAAGTATTAAAAAATTATTATAAAGTCATTTAAGTATTAAAAAATTAATAATATTTAATGTTAAATTAACTTAACGTCTTATATGTGATTCACTTAATTTTTTTTAACAGGTATTTTTTATAATAATTTTGGTATAAAATTTTTAATTAGTTATTATAAGTCATTTAAGACATGTCTGTTTCGCTGTTTCAATCATGATTTTACTATATCACCTCTAATTAATTATTATGGTCATCTAAACATTGTGTCATTTAAATAGAAATAGAAGAAAAAATATTATAAATAATAATAATTAAAAATTTAAATTATTTTTAAAATATAATTGACTATCAATGACACAATATTTTGAATAAGGAAAGTAACATATATTATTTGGAAATTACATAAGAAAATATTATAAATTACAATAGTTAACGGTTTAAAATATCTAAAAAAATTTACTATGTTATGTATTTTAAAAAATTACTACTAATCACAATAATTAACAACTTTAAAAATTTGAAGGTCAATCTATCTGCTTTGGCACAACTTCATTGGTCCTTTCTCTTTCTTTCATTTTTTTCATCAATTTTGAATTTATTTGTCTTAGTTTGTTTATCTGGTATATATTTCAACAAAAGTACGAAAATTTTCTACAAATCATAATAATTAATAACTTAAAAAATTTAAAAGATATGAAATATTTGGCCGATTCTTGAAGTTATATCAGTATTATTTAAATTGAAATAGAAAAAAGAGTAGTATAAATCACAGTAATTAAAAACTTTAATTATTTTTAAACTATTATTGTCTATCAATGCCACAAAAGTTTGGACAAAGAGAGTAATGTGGGCAATGGAATTTTATTAAATTAAATTCAAACGAAATTTAGATTATATTAAATTCAAAATATATTAGTCCCAAATAAATATTGTGGATTAATATAATTGAATTAATTAATTAAGTCCAAACATGTATGGATTTAAACAAAATCCAATCTTTATTGGGCTACAAATAATGAGTCCATTTTGCTAAGCCTAAGATATTGTCATATTCTAGAGACACAGCTAAGCATCACGTGTCAAATGACGTGGCAAGCCAAGTCAAGGAAATGAGCCAATAGGACCATGCCACATGTCAAAATAATGCAGCAGGCCCAATGAAATCAAAGCCCATAAAAGGCGCCACGTCACTTGAATTTGACTAGTCAAAGGAAGTCCATATTCATCATGACTCTTTCTTTTCCACAACTATAAATAGGGGTGTCAAAATTCAGAAAAAGAAACCCCAGAACTCTAACAAGAAGCAAGAGAAAACTCGTGGATTAAATGCTGCAATTTCTCTACAAAGATCAAGCATTCAAATCAAGTTCATCAAGATTCAAGATCAAGACCGCAATATTCAAGAACAAACCCAAAAGCCCTTGAATTCTAGCACAAGTCAAGATCAAGTCCCTCAAATCAACAAATCAAGTTCAAATTCAAGATCAAGCTTTAAGCCCTTGAATTTATATATGAAAAGGCGAATCAAAGGATTCATAGAGATTGTAACACTCACATATTGAAATCAATAAATTGATTGTTGCAATATTTTCTTATCCCGATTTATTTATTTTTCGGTTTTGAAAATTTTATTGTCGAATAAATTCTGGCACCCCCAGTGGGACAATCTCTACCTCTCATTTAAACTTTTCCAACTTCAAAGTTCAACAATACTAAATGGCTTCCAAGAAGGTCAACTCTCAATCAACTGCTTCCAAGGCTGCTGCTTCAAAGTTTTCTATTGAAGTAGAAAGCATTCTTGGTGTTACTTTTGGAAGTTGGAGAGTTGTTACAAAAAGCAAAGCAGGCTTGCTAGGAAAACAAACATATCCAGTGTCGGCCGCGCTAACTCTAATTTTTGGATCTTCAACCCCAAAAGGAATGAAGTCCAATGCAAGTACTTTGGAAGGAGGAAGCAATACGGTAGAATCGCTTAATAGGACTCCGGCTCTACTTGAGCACTCTGGTTCCCAATACTCTGGCACAAAGAGTGGTGGTCGTTCAACAAATGCGTCATATCCACTTACATCGTATAAGCTGAGCACTTCAAAAATCAATTTATGTGACAATCCATGTTACTCTCCAATATCTCCAGTGATCATGCCAACAATGGTGACTGATGCCTCATCTATGGAAGAGTAGATTGCGAATCTGACAAAGATAATTTAGGGCCTGACCAAATATGTTCAGAATCAAGATGCTCGAATTGATAAGATAAAGGGTAGAATGGAAGAGCTGATAGATAGAGAGTCTAGCCACGCACCTGGAAAATCTCCATAGGCTCACGAGATAGAACATCTTATGAAACAAATACCACCAACTAAAGAAATGCAAGTTTCTTCTGAGAGAATGATCCCGATTGAGAAATTGAAGGAATTCATTGAAGGGACCCTCAAAGAAAAGTTTGATGTTGTCACCAAGTCTTCCCTTACGTATTCCAAACCCTACACTGCGAGGATAGATAGCCTCAAAATGCCTACCGGTTATTGACCCCCTAAATTTCTACAATTTGAGGACAAAGGGAACCCAAAACAGCATGTCACACACTTTGTTGAGATATGTAATAATGCTGGAAATTACGATGACTATCTTGTCAAAAAATTTGTTTGTTCCCTAAAGGGAAACACCTTTGATTGGTATACGGACCTTGAGCCTAATTCGATCAATAGTTGGGAGCAATTGGAGCACACGTTCCTAAATTACTTTCATAGCACAAGGTATACAGTGAGCATGGTAGAGCTCATAAATACTCGGAAAAGAAAGGATGAACCAGTCATTGAATTCATCAATCAATGGAGATAGGCTCAGCGAAGCTTTTTCAATAAAGATGTGCGTCCAAGAAATGCACTGGGAGCTTCTCTACATCTTGCAAGGCATTATGCTTGAATCCTTTGAAGAGTTAGCTACCCATGCTCACGATATGGAGTTGAGCATGTCTTATTTTGGAAAGGGAGCAACGGCTATCCATGACCCTTGAAGGGGAAAGGATAAGAAGGAACCCAAAGGATGGGGCAAGTTTGTCCCCAAAAATGACAATAAGAAATCTATGAATATTGAAGTTTCTTCTGTGAAGGACAACGCGAAGGTAAGTAAGAAGCAAAGTGTAAAGATGAATTTTGGAGCACGTCCGAATCAGAAAACTTTAAAGGAGATGCAAGAAAAAAAATATCCCTTCCTTGATTTTGATGTTGCTGAGATTTTTGATAAACTTCTTAAGCATAAGCTTATTGAACTCTCAGAGATGAAGCGGTCCAACAAAGCTTGAAAGACAAATGACCCTAATTATTACAAATATCATAGGCTTGTGAGTCACCCTCTGAAAAAATGCTTTGTCTTTAAAGATAAAGTCATGCAACTAGCGAATGAGAAGAAGATCTTCTTTGACGATGAGATGACCAGTTCTCATCAAATCTCCATCACTTTTGGCTCGCTCGATCTAGTCTAAATATGTGTTGAAGAATATAATAAGAAAATATGAGAGCCTGACAGGTCTTCAGTTGGCAAAGGCGATGACGAAGGTTGGACATTGGTGACTGGCGCAAACGCAGAAAGACGAGTGTACGAAAGGAGTCATCCGAGCATCCAATTAGGAGGATGGAAAAGAAACCAAAGAAACAAAAGTTGGTTAAAATTCTAAAGAAGACGAGGGTGACAGAGCTTTACTACCAAAAACCACGGTGTCTAGTAACTTTGGAAGAATTCTTACCAAGTTGGTTTCTTGCAAAGACTGCTCAAGTCAACATTGAGTCATCTTGTTTTAATACTGTCAAAGAGGGGGCAAAGGGTGAAAACCCACCCGTGGAGGTTCCTCCATATTCTGAAAAGCCTACGGATCCACTTAGCTAAGAGGCACATGTATATGATACAAAAATTATATTTACAAAAAATGACTTTCTGCTTGGATGAACCCTACACAATCGTCCCTTGTACATACTACGTCAAGTTTTAGGAAAAAGGATAAATAAAATCTTGATTGATGAGGGATCCGGAGTTAACATCCTACATATCCGTACAATGAAGGAACTAGGCATCTCTACCGACGAACTGGCCAAAAGTCATATAATGATCCAAGGCTTCAACCAAGAAGGCTAGAGGGACATGAGAGCTGTCAAGTTGGGGATTCATAGGGATAATTTTCAATCAAATGCATTAATGCATGTGATTAATGACAAGACTTCATACAACATAGTACTTGGTAGGCCTTGGGTACACAAGAACAAAATTATCTCGTCCTCTTACTATCAATACTTGAATTACCTCAAAGGCAGAGTGGAAAGAAAGATAGTTGCCGATGACAAACCATTCACTGAAGTTGAGTCAAACTTTACTGATACAAAATTCTACTTAAAGAATTGTATTGTGAATGAGAAAAGGGTTGACTATGTCACCAAGACTAAGTGTGATAATCTTGCATCTAAGAAGGTCGGGTGACTGTCGAAAAAAGTTGCCACCAAGAAGCCCCTCTTCACTTCAAATATAGAAAGCGTCGTACCTACGAAAAAAAAGGCAACTCTCATTTTTTGATACGTACCAAAGGTAAAGAAAGAGGAAGGTCACCTATTTGATGCCCAAGATAATGTGCTAAAGTGGATAACTTTACCTATTAGTAGGATTGACGCAATAAATCCATCCTCAAGACTACTTGGAGAGTCTATGGCTCAAAATCCTCCACAAGATATGGCACTCCCTACGAAATGTACGAAGGACAGCTTTGACCCAAATGCATACAAGTTATTTATAAAGGTTGGATATAATTCTAATAAGCCATCAAGGTTGGGCAAACTTCTGTCGAAAGGTACAACCAGGCAGGCACGTGAAGGCCTACGATATACGCAACCACCTTTAATTTGCATCCCCATAAGAAGGGTGGTTAGTAACTACATCACTGTAGATGAAGAGTCTACTGCATCCAATAAAAGGCCTTCTGTCTTTGACCGACTTAGAGAATCAACTGCAAGAAATTTTGTGTTTGAAAAGTTGGGACCTCTAAATAAGAAGAAAAGCAACAAACGTCAGAGAAGTCATCAAAGCACGATGATGTACACTTTACTTAAAATCCAGAAGGATTTCTAAAGTTTTACCCCTTTCAAAATGAGGCGACTGGAAAAACTGGTGGTTTCATGCAATGAGGTGTTAAAAGTTAAAGATCATATCGTGGTTTATCCCAAAAAGCGTGAGGAAGATGAAGAAAGTGTTGAATCCTCATATCATGTTACGACCCAAAATGAGAATGAGGTTTCATCCCCAAAAAGGTTGATAAGGTGATGGAAGATACTTTCTGGTGCTACCACATATCCATCAACGACGATGATCTTCAAAAGGAGGAAGATATTAGAGATGCTCCATCACAACTTGAAGATGGAGTAAAGGACACAATAGATCCCTTAAATAAAGTTAATCTTGGAACCTATGAAGACCCAAGACCAGCTTACCTGAGTGTGTTTCTAGAAGTAGAGGAGGAAATCACTTATATGGACATACTCAAAGAATATCTGGATGTCTTCACTTGGAGCTATAAGGAAATGCTTAGCTTAAATCCAAAAGTAGTAGTCCATCAGTTGGCGGTCAAGAATGGTGCTCGTCCTGTTAAGAAGGCCCAGAGACACTTTAGGCTAGAGTTGGTTCCATTGATTGAAAATAAAGTTAACAAACTCATTGAAGATGGTTTTGTTCGTGAAATCAAATATCCCACATGGATTTCAAGTATTGTTCTAGTACAAAAGAAGAATAGCCAAATTTGAGTTTGTGTCGACTTTTGGGATCTCAACAATGCCTACCCTAAGGATGACATTTCAATTCCCATACCAAAGTTGATGATTGATTTCACCACTGGTTATGAGGCAATGTCCTTCATGGATGGTTCATCCGACTATAATCAAATCCGCATGGCACCAAAGAATGAAGAACTCACTACATTTCATACACCCAAAGGTATTTATTGCTACAAGGTGATGCCTTTTGGTTTGAAAAATGTAGGCACCACTTATCAAAGGGCTATGCAAAACATTTTTGACGGCCTGCTCTATTAAAATGTTTATACTACGTGGATGATCTAGTTGTGAAGTCAAGAAGGAGAGATGACCACTTAAAAGACCTAAGGATGGTGTTCGAGTTACTTTAAAGATATCAACTTAGGATGAATCCATTGAAGTGTGCCTTTGGAGTTATTTTCGGAAAGTTTCTTGGCTTCGTTATGCGACACAAGGAATTGAAATTGATCAAGCCAAGGTCGATGCAATTTTAAAGATAGTCAAGCCTCGAAACATTCATGAATTAAAAAGCCTTCAAGGAAGGGCTAGCATATTTTAGGAGGTTCATCTCAAACAAGGCTAGAAAATGTCAACCATTTAGTCGTATCATGAAGAAGCACACTCCCTTTAAAAGTGACCAAGCTTGTAGTAATGCCTTTGAGAGTATCAAATCATACTTAATGAAGCCACCAGTTTTTGCGACACCCATACCTGAGAAACCATTGATACTCTACATCGCAGCACAAGAGAGGTCAGTTGGAGTACTACTGGCTCAAGAAAATAATAAAGGCAAAGAGAATTATCTTTAATATCTGAGCAGAATGATGACACCAAATGAGCTAAAGTATTCTCCAATCGAAAAGTTGAGTTTGGTATTGGCCTTCTCATTTCAAAAGATGAAGCACTACTTTCAGGATCATGTTGTTTGTCTTGTGTCTAGGGAGAATTTCATCAAGTTTGTAATGTCGAAACCAGTACTTAGTGACTGACTTTCTAGATGGTACCTTCAATTTCAACAGTTTGAGATTGTGTATGTTCCCTAAAAGGCCGTAAAGGGACAAACATTGACTGATTTCTTGGCAGACCACCCGATACATGATAATTGGGAATTGAGTGATGAATTTCTTGATGAAGATGCAATGGTTATTGAAGCTAGACCCCTGTGGAAGATGTACTTTGATGGTGCCGCACATCGAGATGGAGCTGGTGCCGGGGTGGTGTTCGTCACTCCACAAGGAGAGTTCATCCCATACTTTTTTACCCTAACAAACCATTGCTCTAATAATGTTGCTGAATATCAAGCATTAATACTTGGACTTAAGATGGTAGTTGATATGAAACAACTACAATTACAAGTCTTTGGTGACTCCCAATTGGTGATCAAGCAGCTTTTGGGGAGCTGTGAAGTCAGAAAGCCTGAGCTGCGACCATATCACGATTATTCTCAAAAGTTGATGAGATGGCTTGGATAAGTAACCATCCATCATGTGCCGAGGAAAGAAAATAAGCAAGACGATGCCCTAGCTTCTTTTGCCTCAACCCTGACTCTACCAAATCAGACGTGAGTTACTATCCTTCAAAAATAGGTAACACCGCCATCAAATGAGGATGCAGAAAATAAGGTTGAATACCTCATTACCGTGTTCAAAGTTGTAAAGGAATATTGGCAATAACCTATCATTGACTATTTATGTTATGGGATACTTTCAGAAAATCCAAGGAGAAGGACTGACATTCATCACCGTGCACCTCGCTTCCTTTACTACAAAAACAAAGTACGGATGATCATTTGAAGGAGTACTCTTACGGTGTTTTGGGGGAGGAAGAAGCAATTTAAGCTTTGAAAGAAGCACACTTGGGAGTTTGTGGATTGCATCAGTCTGGACTAAAACTCCATTTTCACATTAAAAGGATGGGATACTATTGGCAAACAATGGTGAACGATTGCTTGGACTATGCTAGAAGATGCAAAGCTTGTCAATTCCATGCGAATTTCATTCATCAACCTCTTGAATTACCATACCCAACTGTAGCATCTTGGCCATTCAATGCTTGGGGAATGGATGTTGTCGGTCTACTACCAAAATCTTTTGTGGACATTTATACATCTTGCTCATAAAAGATTACTTCTCAAAATGGGCCAAAGCTGTTGCTCTCAAAGAAGTAAAGAAGGAGAATGTTGCGAATTTCATCCGAGTAAATATCATCTACCAGTTTGGAATCCCTCAATATATAACAACCGACAATGGTAACCCGTTTGATAATAGGCTGATGAATATGATTTGTGATCTCTTTGGTTTTTAGCAGCGGGAGTCTTCTATGTACCATGCTGCCGCCAATGGTTTAGCTGAAGCGTTTAATAAGAGTTTATGCAATCTATTGAAGAAGGTCATCTCCAAGTCCAAATGAGATTGGCATGAACGAACGGAAGAAACTTTATGGGCATATAGAACGACTTACCGTACACCAATGCAAGCAACCCCATACTCACTTGCTTTGGGAGTTAAACCAGTCCTGCCACTTGAGCGTCAAATACTTTCTTTGAGACTGGATATTCAAGAAGGGCTCACCGATGAAGAAAATTCTAAGTTGCGTCTTATGGAGTTAGAAACTCTTGATGAGAAAAGGCTGGAGGCTCTACAAAATCTTGAATATTATCAAACCTGGCTATCTCATTCTTTCAATAAAAGGGTTCGCTTGAGGTGCTTCCAAGTTGGAGATCAAGTCCTTGTAGTAAGAAGGCCCATTATTACTTCTCGTAAGTCTGGGGGAAAATTCACCCCGAAGTGGGATGGACCATATGTCATACAAGAGACATATTCAAATGGTGCTTACAAGCTTGTCAATGCAGATGGAGTAAAAATTGGCCCTGTCAACACCAAGTTCTTGAAGAAGTACTATCCTTGAAGGAAGATGACACTCTTTAAGGCACGAGTATAAACTGCATATCCGCTCCTAGCCCGCAAGAGTATAAACTGTGTACGGCTAAAAAAAATAAAATAAAATAAAATATAATGAAGTCCGCTAGGTTAAAAACCTCGAAAGGGGCAGCCTAGAAAAAAGTTAGGACGAAAAAAAACTCACCCCAAACTACGTTGTGACTTGATCCTCTTCATTGAGGTACGTAGGGGCTTGGAATTTCATTCTGAGTTCAGTTACATGAGTGTCAAAAAAAATACATCTCCCTGCTTGATCTACCATATGAAAGTTAAGCCTGCATACATCTCAATTAGGTTTTGGAATTATATCAAATACTTGTGGCTTAATGGGGGCAACCCATCAAAGGGGAAACTCCTTCAATAGGATTTACAATACCCAAAGCCTAAAGTTGAGGCATAGATCTACCACACATGCAATTATCAACTATGAAGTCAAAATTTTTAATTCTTAAGGCTTTCAGATTGAAGTTGTAAGTCCAACTCGGTTGTAAGACAAAGACGTGAAGCCAATGAGCAAAACGTTTGGGAGAGAAAAACAGAGTTTAATATTTCAACATCAATGCATTAAAATAAGCAAGCAATTCTTGGAGGTGAAATTCAAAGGAAATATTAAAATAAATGTGCAATATAAAGAAAAAGAGTTTCCATTATAACTAATAGATCCGACTACTCAATAAAAAGGATAAAAGAAAGCAACAAGAAGGTTTGAAGGAAGACATCTCCTAAGGCTAATCTAAGTATAGCTTATAATTGACTAAATCTTGTAAAGCAGCCTCTAAGAATTGCTTATTCTTATCCACGACCTTTGAGGCATTTTTTGTTGCAAAGGAGACATAAGAACACTTGGAAAACTTTTCTTCAGCAGTTGAAACTTTGGATTCCATCTCTGCAGCTTCTTGCTTGGCAGCATCTCAGCGATTTTTCAACTTGTTCACCTTCTTTCTCGCCTTCTCAAGAGATTTTTAGGCGGCAGAAACTTCTTCAGATTTCTCATCTGTCTCCCTCAATACCAGCTTAAGATGCCTTTTGGCTTTCAAATATGGCTCTAACTCTTTAATTATTGTGTTCTTATCAACAAGGGTTGATCATACTTTGTCGTAGGAAATTACAAGCCCAAAGAAAGACCCCAATAAATTCTACAAAGAGAAATATCTGCCCCCATCCCACTCATGTTATTGAGTATGACTTTGACATCATCTTGGATAGAAGAAACACGATTTGGAGTAAGGCCTGGAAGTTTGGTACAGATACTAGCCCAAGCATTCATGATAATTTCTTTTTTAAGCTCTGAAATGGCCTTCTTGCCATAAAAAATAGACATGGTTACCGCTGGTTTCCAAGGAAAGTTTGACTCTACATTTGCTTTGACTTTACCGCAAGATATAGAAATGACCTGTTTGGATGACAAAGGTAACTCTCTTGAGTCTAGACCTACTACAGACTCGCAACTATCTTGTGGCTTACTTTGGTGAAGATCTTTTAAAATTTGGACATTGTCAGGCTGTACATACAAAGAAAAACATTATGTGAGGAGTATATAATGGCAATGCATATATTATAAAATGGTAGAGAGTTGAGTCATTACCTTCTCGATGGCTGGCGAAGTCTTTGATGAACTAGCAAGAATCTCCACATGGGTGTTAGAATCACCTTGCTTAGCCAAGGATGGTTTTACCTTCTTCCAGCAACGATCTCCATGACTACTGAAAAATGGGTTTACCTTCTTCCAGCAACGATCTCCATGACTACTATCGCTCTCGTCTTGAGATGGTCGTTTATTGAAAGCCTGTTGAGTCAGGACAGGCAACTCCTTTTTCTGAGTTTCTGCATATGGAGGTCCCTTGACTTTTATGGAATGACTACCTTAGATTTCAAAACAGGAGGCTTAACTACAACTGGGACCTCCTCACCATGTTCTTGAGGAGTGTCGATAATACGATCTACGACGTTCACCAAAGATTGCAAGTTAACTTCAAGAAAGTTTATATGGCGTGGATAAATATCTTCACACATTGGACGTGGCTTTAGGAAAAGTCGCTTTCGACAGAGAGCCATGCAATATAAAAATTCGATGAAATTTAAGCCCTTCATCTAGTGAAGCACTGTGAATATCATCTTCTAAGATTCTGGGAAGGCCTTGATAAAACCCAAACTGACGGCTAAACTGGTGTGGACTGTATGGCTCAAGTATGAATGAACCTCCATATCTAAAAGGGAGTAAGTTAAAATGGAGGCTCATGAAGTAGCTTACCTCTGACTCGTCATCCTTATCATCATCCACAAAATGAAAAGGAGCGGCCTTGCTTGGCATAGTGGAAGCCCAAGTAATATTGTCTCCTTGATAGATGCGCTTTCTGGAAAGCTATCCATCAAAATACCTTGCCCCGCCTTCGCTAGAATATACCGTCATCAAAGAAATAGATGGTCCATTAGAAAGTGGAAAATATATCTTAAAATAGTAAGCAAGTCAACCATACACATAATGGATAGGAAAGGATACTCTGAGCTGCTCAAGTGTGAAGATTTATAGACTCTATTGAGATCATTATAAATGCTCGATAGGACTGGAATGGCAAGACTGAAAGTTTGCTTATCTTCCATCATAGCTGCAACTCTAAAAGTTTTCGGACGAATGAAAGATCCATCCTTAGAGGGAAATACAAAGGTTCACAACCAACATGATAGGAACGCTGCCAAATATGTGTCGGTCTTATATTCATATTTCACTCTAAGTTTAGAAAATATAGCATCATCTACACTTGACCACTTCATTGTTTTTGGAATTGTCCCACTTGGGTTATGGGTTGACTTCAAGAGAGCAGATTTTTCTCCTTCCTCAGTGAAGCTAACTCATATCTTAATACCCTTTTGTACCAAAACTTTATCCACTTTCTTAGAGGAACTCTCGAATTAGAAGCCTCTCCTTCTTGAAGATGTTGGAAAGCTACAAATAAGAATTCACAATAACGAGGGATAAATCTCTCATTCTTTTCATCAACACCTGTAAGCTCCTTCGCTTCAAGCACTACTTCTTCATAAGGAAGACTTCCAATGGGCAGACCTCAAATTTTGTATAAGTCCCAAAAGGATACGGATAGCTCTCCAACTGAAGTAATCAATGTGTTGGTAGTTGGACACCAAAACTTAAAGAATGCCTGTAATATGTTCGAGTTTCTATCATAGATAAACAGATAAATGGCATCATATATTTTTGTTGCCTTCAAGGTTTGTGCATTTCCAGCCAATATGTCCTCATCCCATTCCCAATATCCTTGGGTATGACAATATTCACCAGTTATCTCCATGGTGCTCCCCTAACGTATTTCTCCTTTGAGTACTCGACATCCTAAGCAAGGAAGAGTGCTTGCAATGTTCAATTGACGTTGGTTGAGAGTCCGAAGAAGCCATACTTTAACCGATCGATTAGCACCAATGTTATGTTTTGAAGTCCAATCTGGCATATGGAGAGAATTTTGCAAGGGTGGCCACGAATCTGCATACCTGCCTACTATTGGAGTTTCAGTCAATAGCCTAGTTAAAATCGTACCATCATCGACCTCAATTAAGAGATACTTGCTTTTAGAGGATGAAGACGTGTAGTCTCTAAAGTGAACCATCTCTGCAAGTTGCATAAACAAAATAATCTTGGTCAAACACAAATTCAAGATTCGAAAAAATACATGTAAAGAAAAAGCCAAAAAATAAAAAGGTCCTTTATGTTTTGGCCTCGGTGAAATATAGTCATGTATACTTGAAGCCGAATCCTTCAGGTCTTAAGGTGATATAAGCGAAGTTAAATTCTCGCACCTTAAGCTGACCATCGTAAAGGGCTCATACTTAGAGAAGATCATTGCATAAATGTATCGGTGAAAGAGCCCATACTTAGAGAAGACTATTGCATAAATGCATTGGTGAAAAGGCCCATACTTAAAGAAAACCATTGCATCGTCAAGAACAACTTTTTGGATTTAAGGTGATAGAGGCGAAGTTAAACTCTCCCACCTTAAGTCGATGTCCACCGTCTTCGAATAAAAAATTTCGGACTTAAGATGATGGAGGCGAAGTTAAACTCTCTCACCTTAAGTCGATGTTCACCGTCTTCAAGTAAAATTTTTTGGACTTAAGGTGATAGAGGTGAAATTAAACTCTCGCACCTTAATTCAATGCCCACCATTTTAAAGTAAAACTGTTCGAACTTAAGGTGACGAAGACGAAGTTAAACTCTCGCACCTTAAGCCGGTCAATTATTGCATATTGATATATATTTTAATTCTACAAAAGAAAAAAAAAAGAAATAAAAAGGAAAAAAAAGAAAATTTACCTCGCGATCTGAAAACTACCACCGAGAAATCTTTCATGCTTATGTTGAAAATAATGAAGGGAATAGGTATTTATAAGAAACAATGGGGCAGTTTACTTATCCTAATTCTCAGTAAATTCGGATAAAATTCTACGAATTCTAGCGAATCGAGGAAACGAAGGCGGTGGAACAACTTCAAGTTCACGTTGGAATTGGATTGGTTGATATCTTAAGCTTAGTTGATATTGATTTTCTCCTTATTAAAGTCAAAGTATGTATGTATGGCCATTAAGACAAAAAGGCGGCGTACAAACAATTATGAGGCCTTGTAGAATACATATCTACTTTTGAGGGTTTTTTTTTTTCTAAGTGCCATGACTGTTATTATTACTTCGTCTTTTTTTACTTGACACTTTCCTTAAAAAAATATTTATTATGCTTTAAAAATATAAATTTAAAAAAATATATTTTAATTAATAATTTAATATTGAGAGTAGTATTGGAAGAACATAACAAAATATTCTTAATTTTATTAAAAGGGACAATTAAATTGAGACAAATACTTTTAAAAAGTAGGTCACCATATTAAAAAAAAAAAAATTCTTTTAAAGTCTCTACACTTAACCATTTTCAAGTAACTAAGTCATCAACCAAACCGCATTCAAAACAAAAAAATTCCCTTTAAAGTCCCCACACTTAATCATTTTCGACCTACCAAGTCACCTTTAAAGGCCCCACACTTAATCATTTTCAACCTACCAAAGCACCTTTAAAGTCCCTACACTTAACCATTTTCAAGTAACTAGGTCACCTACCAAACCACATTCAAAACAAAAATATTCCCTTTAAAGTCCCTACACTTGACCATTTTCAAGTAACTAAGCCACCTTCCAAACCAAATTCAAAACAAAAAAAATCCCCTTTAAAGTTCCTACACTTAACCATTTTCAAACAACTAAGTCACCTACCAAACTACATTAAAAAAAAATCCTTTAAAGTCTCTACACTTAACCATTTTCAAGTGACTAAGTCACCAAACAAACCACATTCAAAACAAAAAATCTCCTTTAAAGTCTCTACACTTAACAATTTTCAAGCAACTAAGTCACCTACCAAACCATATTAAAAAAAAAAAAACTCTTTTAAAGTCTCTACACTTAACCATTTTCAAACAACTAAGTCACCAACCAAACCACATTCAAAACAAAATTTTTTTTTTAAAGTCCCTACACTTAACCATTTTCAAGTGACTAAGTCACCAACCAAACCACATTCAAAATAAAAAATCCCCTTTAAAGTCCTTATAGTTAATCATTTTCAAGTAACTAAGTCCCTACCAAACCACATTAAAAAAAATTCCTTTAAAGTCCCTACACTTAACCATTTTCAAGTGACTAAGTCACCAAACAAACCACATTCAAAATAAAAAATCCCCTTTAAAATCCCTACACTTAAACCATTTTCAAGCAACTAAGTCACCTACCAAACCGCATTAAAAAAAAATCTCCTTTAAAGTCCCTACACTTAACCATTTTCAAGAATCTAAGTCACCAACCAAACCGCATTCAAAACAAAAAAATCTCCTTTAAAGTCCCTACACTTAATCATTTTCAAGCAACTAAGTCACCTGTCAAACCACATTAAAAAAAGTCCCCTTTAAAGTCCCTACACTTAATCATTTTCAAGTGACTAAGTCATCAAACAAACCACATTCAAAAAAAAAAATCCCCTTTAAAGTCCCTACACTTAAACCATTTTCAAGCAACTAAGTCACATACCAAATCACATTAAAAAAAAATCCCCTTTAAAGTCCCTACACTTAACCATTTTCAAGTAACTAAGTCACCAACCAAGTCACATTCAAAACAAAAAATCGCCTTTAAAGTCCCTACACTTAACCATTTTTAAGCAACTAAGTCACCCACCAAACTACATTAAAAAAAAATCTCCTTTAAAATCCCTACACTTAACCATTTTCAAGTAACTAAGTCACCAACCAAACCACATTAAAAAAAATCCCTTTAAAGTCCCTACACTTAACCATTTTCAAGAATCTAAGTCACCAACCAAACCACATTCAAAACAAAAAAAATCCCTTTTAAAGTCTCTACACTTAACCATTTTCAAGCAACTAAGTCACCTACCAACCCACATTCAAAATAAAAAATCCCCTTTAAAGTTCCTACACTTAACCATTTTCAAGTGACTAAGTCACCAAACTAACCACATTCAAAACAAGCAACAACAAGACCAACAAGAATATAACAATAATGCTAGTGAATCGAACAAGGCTACACATGGCTTCACTAGACTTTAATATGAACAATAACAAGAAGATAACAACAATGCTAGTGAATCGAACAAGGCCACACACGGATTCACTAGACTCAATATGAACAACAGAAGACTTCATTATAAGAAAATATAGAGAAATCAACTTACCTTTGCTTGGCCTAAATTAAAGTGAAAGAGATAAGCGGTCATCGAATCTACATTCAGATGTGCTGGTAGCACAAAGATACTAAATTAAGAGCAGAAGAATAATTTTCAACCTGTCATTCAAAACAAAAACATTTAATAAACAGTATCCTAGCAGACGAATAATTTTCAGTCGATAACACCTTCAATCCAACTAAACCCATATAAACAACAACAAGCAAAATCACAAAAGGAAATCACGAATCTGAAAAAATGACAACTAAAGATTCCAACTTTAATAGATTTCTACCAAGAATAACTTCAACCAATATCAAATACGACAAAATATTCCAACATTTCAATACAAAAATTCACCTTTAAAGTGCCTAAACTTATTCAATATCAAGTCACTAAGTCACCTCACATGTTAGCAAACTAAACCACGTTCAAAATAAAAATTCACATTTCAAGTACCTAAACTTCAACATTTTCAAGTCACTAAGTCACCTCCTAAAAGAACAAACTAAACTACCTTCAAAATGATAAATTCACATTTCAAGTACCTACACATAATCAATTTCAACCTACTAAGTCACCACTCAAGTCACCAAACTAAACCCCATTCAAAACAAAAATTCACCTTTCAAGTACCTATACTTCATCAATTTCAAGTGACTAAGTCACCTCACATGTTACCAAACTAAACCACATTCAGAACAAAAATTCACATTTCAACTAACTAAGTCACCTCACATGTTACCAAACTAAAGCACATTCAAAACAAAAATTCACATTTTAACTCACTAAGTCACCACCCAAGTCACCAAACTAAATCACATTCAAAACAAAAATTCTTGACCATTAGTCAAAATAAGAAAAATCTTGACTATTAGCTACAATCAATTTCCACATTCCCAACCACATTCCAAGTTCTTATAAATATGTTTCAGCTTAATATCACCATAAAAAAATCACCAAAATACTAAAGCTATAATGGAGTAACAAATAAAGTAAACCCTAATTTCCATTCTCTTGAAAATGTGAATTTTATTTAATTTTTCTTATAAAAATAAAGATTTGTGAGTTAAAAGCTTAGATCGACTTTCATGATAGGAGGTAACATGTCATCTGCATTGTGTCTCTACATTTTTGAAATGTTGCCAGACACTAGAAGCATTTGCTACTGTTTGCTAAAAGATTTTTTTCACAACTTAGATCTCTAAATGGGAAATGCAAGATAGTGAAAGATAAACTAACTATCTAATATAGCCTTGCTCAGTTCATTATTTGGATGCTCAAAACAAGCATACTGAAAATTACATAAACACATAAAAAAATAGGGATACAACTAGAAAAGCTTTATGTGCGTGTTGCTAAAAATGATAAAATGGGTACCTGAAAGTCGATGGCAACAGTGGCGGCAGTAGTCGGCGATGAATTTTGGTGTGGATTTTTGGAAGAGAGTGTGTTTATGTGTGTATGGTTGCCAATTTTTGGAAGAGAGTGTGTTTGTGTATGTGTGTGCGATTAGAATTGAGAAAGTTGAAATATTTTGTTGGTTTGGGTCGAGTAGGGTCGGGTGGGGTTGGGTAATTGTATTTAATTTTTTTTTAATTAACAGAAAACCGACCACATGTGGTCGGTTTTCAAATATATTTTTTGAAAACTAACCACATGTGATCGGTTTTTTGGATATATTTTTTTGATAAATTAAAGTTTAATAAACTGCAATTAATAAATTAAAATCAATATTTAAAAAATTAAATTTTTAATAAATTCTATAATATTTATAACAAATTAATTTTGCAAATTACGATAAATTTTTGGTTAATTAGCTTGTAATTATGCTATTATATATATATATATATATATATATATATATATATATATATATATATATATATATATATATACACACACACCTCGTAATACAACGTGTTAATCAGATAAATTATCGATTACTTGTCTTACGTTATTACAACTTCAACAATATACGCATATCTACATTGAAACTAAATAGTATATCTATTTCCTCTATTTCTATAAATTATTATGGAAACCGACCACATGTGGTTGGTTTTCAAAAATTATTTTTGAAGTTAAAGTTTAATAAATTACAATTAAAATATTAATAAATTACAAAATAAGTTAATAAATTAAAAATAATTTTTAACAAATTAAAATTTTAATAAATTCTATAATATTTATAACAACATCCAATTAATTTAATACAATTCGTATATATATAAATCAGATAAGTAGTTATTTTATCATCACATTAACACGAGTAGTATATTTCCTCAATCGAATAATATCAATGAATTTTGCGAATTAAGATAATTTTTTGGTTAATTATCTTTTAAATATGATATTTTATATATATATATATATATATATATATATATATATATATATATATATATATATATATATATATATACCTCGTAATACTAGTCTTACGTTATTACAACTTCAAAGACATACGTGTGTCTACATTAACCCAAAATAGTATATATATATATATTTCCTCAATAGTATTATATATATATATATCAACGTATCATTCAAACTATTCTGGTATATGGATTCAGTTATCTAGCTTTCGATTACTATATACGTCACTACACAAGATATACGTATATATACATATATTCAATAGTCTATCAGCTTTCAAATACGTACTATAAACATCACAAACACGATTTTACTACCCCAGAATAATATACAACGTATTTCACAAATACTCAGATGAATTATTGATTACATTATCTTATGTCATTAATATACCTTTATTGTATAATATGTATGTTCTATAAATATATACCTATACATACACACACATATACACACTATCGACTATATCAAGTTCTAAATACGTACTATATATATCACATAGGTACACAAGTATATTATCCAATAATATAATGTGACATGTTTCATATACATATTCAGATGATTGATCGATTAATTATATTCGATTAGCTTAATATACTAGGTTTTGACTACATTGTTCATCAATCGATCACTACATGATACATATATATATGTATATATATATATATAAAGATATTTATATATGTGAAGTATTGAATGCGTAGTATATATATCACATCCACAAGTATATTACCTTATAATAAAACATGTTCATTATATATTTTGATGAATTATCGGTTATATATTACATTATTATGACTAGAATAGTAACATAATATCATTATCTCAACGGTATGATATATATACACACACACATATTCATTATACAAAGATTATGCATGTTTAACGTCATTTAACGTATATACGAAGGAAAATATTTATTTTATATATTGAAACATAAGTAAAAGATAAAAATTATGTTTAACATAATTTATTTAATTTATTTGATATATTTTTTAGTGTAATTTTTTCACAAAATTTAAGAATAATTGATTTTTATTAATATTATACTGGTTATCGACTACGTGTGATCACTGTAATTTCAAAAAATTATCTATATAATTATTTTAATGAAAATAATATATATATTTGATTACATATACATAATTATTGGTTACTAAAAATTATTTACTTTTTAATTTTTTTTAAGTTCAAAAATCGACCACTAGTGGTCGATTTTTTTAAAATTATTTTCTTATTTTAATTAATAAACCGATCACAAGTGGTTGGTTTTTAAAAATAAATTAAAAAAGAATTTTTAAAAATCGACCACAAGTGGTTGGTTTTTAAAAATATTTTTCATTATAGTTATTAGAAAAAATCGACCACAAGTGGTCGGTTTTGTTATTTTTTTATTTTTATTTGCAAAATAAATATAATTAATATAAAAATTATTGAAATCATTATTTTAATTTTTTTAAAAAATAAAAAAGCGACCACATGTGGTCGCTTTAAAAAAAAAATTAAAAAAATAAAAAATTGACCACTTGTGGTCGGGTTTTTCTGACCACAATGTGTGGTCGGTTTTTTGTGGTCATTTTTTCAGCTTTTTTAGTAGTGACTTAATCAAATCTAAATGTATATGTAAAATTGTACATATATATATGTGTACGAATGTTACTGGACATTTGTGTAATTATATGCAATGTATAATTGTATAAAATACATATATCAAAAATGTGTAAACGTTGTATATACAGATTTCTGTAACAGAAATATATTAGACATATGTTCATGTGTATGTCTACTACATATTGTAGGATAATATACAATCATATGTATATTCGATTATACAATCATATTCTGCATATTTCAATTTTTTCTTTCTCTAAATTATGCATCCACAACATCGATGAGACAACAGTGAAATTCAACCATGAACATTATCGTTGTCTTCCTCAACCAGAAGTTACTCTTCTCTCTATCTCTAGCCCTGTCGGTCATTCAATTGCCGCCCACCTAAGAACGACGTCACTCTTCTCTCCCTCTCTTTCCCAACCAATCCACCCAATTCCTCAATCTCCTCTATGCATAGTCAGTTTCCGCATGAATTGGGATAAAGATTTTGAAATCTTTTGAAAATATAATTCGTGCTTATTCCTAGGCAAATCAACCTCAATATTATCCAATTAAGTAAGAAAGGGTCTTTGCCTAATTTTAAAAAAATTGATATATACGTTATTATATTTATAAATGCGGGCCCATATAAATAACAGTTATTACAACTACCTTTAACCATCTGAAGTAATAATTTTAACATTAACCACATAAAGTAATTATGAAGCTATTTTATCTACACTAAGGGTGTGTTTGGTATGATGGAAAATATTTTTCATGGAAAGCTTGAACTTGGATTTGAAGAAGCTAGGGTTTTGTTCTTGAGAAAGTTTGTGAAAAGATGAGTGATTTTGCCCTTTTGGGACCTTAATTTCATGTTATGGGTGAGGCAAAGAAAGAGAAAAATGACTCAAATACCCCTACATACCCGAAATTAATTAAACTGAACGTGGCCAGTGATGCGGTAAGCGACGCGCCGTGTCGCTCAATCGACGCGTTAGGCGCCGCGCCGCGTTGCACCCCTCCAACGCGATAAGCGGCGCGCCGCGTTGCACCCCTCCAACGCGATAAGCGGCGCACTGCGGCCATATCGCGCTGACTCACTGGTTTGAACATCTAAACAAGCCTCAAATCTCAGCCGAGAAGTCCAAAACTTACGCGAGATATTCTATCGACCACCCCAATCATGAATCAACTTAAAAATTGACGTTCTAAGGGTGGGAAGATCAGAATTAAAATCATCAAAGTTTAAGAGGATTTAGAAATGACTAAGTCTTAACACTTAGTGAAAGTTTCTCTGTTTTGGACCCCTTTGGCATGCAAGAGTGAGCTGAAACGAGCTAGGATCTTACGGGGTCTAACAATATCTCTCCCTTGGGAACATTAGTCCTCGAATGAGACTGATTAGGCTGAGAATTACTGAGGTACTGAAATTACATGCTAAAAATGCACAATTGAAACATGATTACATGACTGAGTCTGAACATGGTGACTGACTGAACTGATTCGTGAATGCATGCAATGACATAAATATGATCATATGGCTGGGACTGAGAATGGAAAATAGATAATCTAAGGTAAAACTATTACCTTGAACTGAATTTGAGTTTGTGGAGAAAAGGTGAGGGTACTTGGTTCACATATCTGGTTCTGCTTCCCAAGTGGCTCCCTCAACGAACTGATTCCACCAAAGAACTTTGACCAAGGGAACTTCTTTGTTCCTTAGTTTGCAAATCTGGCGATCTAAGATTTCGACTGGGACTTCTTTGAAAGAAAGGCTATCCTGAACATCTAAGCTTTCTAAAGGAACAACGACAGCTAGATTACCAATACACTTTTTCGATAAAGAAACGTGAAACACTAGGTGGACTGATGCCAAATCTGTTGGCAACTTAAGCTCGTAAGATACTTTTCCAAAGCGACTCAAGATCCTGTAAGGGTCGACATATCGGGGACTAAGCTTCCTCTTCTTTCCAAACCTCTTCACTCCCTCTATGGGAGAGATTTTCAAATAAATCAAGTCTCCAACTGTGAACTCTAGATCCTTCCTACACACATCCGCATAGGATTTCTGACGGCTTGGGCTATTTTAAGCCTTTATCTGATTACCTGAACTTTCTCCAATGCATCAAATACTTAATTTGGCCCTATCAATGCGTTCTCACCTACCTCAAACCAACCAATAGGGGATCTACATCTCCTTCCATATAGAGCCTCAAATGGAGCCATCTGAATATTGGAATGATAACTGTTATTATAGGCAAACTCAATCAATGGCAAGTGATTATCCCAACTGCCCTTAAAGTAGATAACACAAACTCTCAACATGTCTTCTGGGGTATGAATGGTCCTCTCTGCCTGACCATCTGTTTGAGGGTGAAAGGCTGTAATGAGACAAACTTGGGTACCAAGACTCTTCTAAAAAGCTTTCCAAAAGTGAGAGGTAAACTTAGTACCTCTATATGAAATGATGGACAACGGGACTCCATGCAACCTAACTAACTCTCTAATATAGAACTTGGCATAATTCTCGGCTGAATAAGAAGTATGAACTGGCAAAAAATGGGCTGAATTGGTCATTCTATCTACAATAATCCAAATCGAATCATGTTGACGACGTGAACGAGGCAACCCTATCACAAAGTCCATGTTCACCTCTTCCCACTTCTAAGTGGGGATGCGGAACTCCTGCGTAGTGCCACTAGGTCTTTGGTACTCAACCTTAACCTGTTGACAATTAGAACACTTGGATACAAACTCCGCAATATCACTTTTCATACTACTCCACCAATAAATTTCCTGCAAATCACGGTACATATTAGTAGCTCCTGGGTGAATAGAGTAACACGCACCATGCGGTTCTGCGAGAATTTGCTATTTCAAACCATCTATACACGGCATACATAGTCTACCCTGGTAACGCAACACTCCATTTCCTCCTAGGGAGAAAACCTCTACTTTTTTATCTCTGATCGACTCCTTCAACTTCACTAGACTGGGGTCTCTATCTTACTTTTATTTTACTTTGGCAACTTAAGAAGATTCTGAACTATTCTGAACCCAAACACTACCCTTAGATGAGTCAACTAAATGAACACCTAACCTATCTAACTGATGAACCTCCTGAACCAGCTTCTTTTTATCATTCTCAATATGAGCCACACTACCCATAGATAATATACTATAGGCATCTTCCACTACATTGGCATTGCTCGAATGATATAAAACACTCATATCATAATCTTTCAACAATTCTAACCACCTTCTCTGACAGATAATTAAATCTCTCTGTGAAAACACATTCTGTAAACTTTTATGGTCCATGAACACATCAACTTGCACCACATACAGATAATGCCTCTAAATTTTTAAGGCAAATATAACAGCTACTAACTCAAGATCATGGGTAGGATAATTTTTCTCATGGGGTTTAAGTTGTCTAGAGGCATGGGCTATGACCTTACCTCTCTGCATCAAAACACAATCCAAACCAACTCTAAAAGTATCACAGTAAACAACAAATCTATCTGAACCATCTGGCAACGTCAAAATTGGGGCTGAGGTGAGTCGAGTCTTCAATTCCTGAAACTTTTCTCTCAGAAATCTAACCAATAAGGTAAGCCAGTTATGGGTTGACCCGGCCCAGCCTTTTTGATAGACTTACCTCCGTAGGTGTATACGGGATTATGCGATGATCCCGAAGGTTGTGCGACGACCTCGTGCATCATCATCATCATATACATTACACTTAATTTATTGTATTTATATTGTGTTGTATTGCCATATTGACTTGCCATCTATGTAATTATATTTTCTTTTTTTACTTGTATTTGATGATCTTGTATATGCATATTTCCCCTTGTTCTACTTATATGTGATATAATGCATACTTGTGTTCTATCTTGTGTGATGTTATGATATATGTGATATATTAGAACTGTTAGTGCAAGTGGTGTGGACTTGTTGTGGGACATTTTCTGATTGTAGGTGACGTGCCCTTAGTATGTATTTTGTATACTTTGTTTACTACTTTGCTTGGTCGGTATATAATACTTACTGAGTACAAGCAGACCGTACTCATGCCTACTGCACCCGTACAGTGCAGGTCCTAGCCCGAGTGCACCTCAACTTTCTTGACTCGGGCGATTGTTGGAGCTTTCAAGCTAGCGGTTGGACATTCATGCATTCGGAGTTCACCTCTATCCTTCTGTATTAGTTATTTCTTAATTAGTATTCGTAGATAGATATTTTTCTTTGTGGTTATTTATTTTAAAATTGTATTAGTAGTTCTTATAGTGTTGACACTAGGTTTTGGGAGTTATGGTTGCATGTGTTGATTTTATTATTTCTGTTTTTATTATATCTCTATGGTTTGACTTTGATCTAGAAGCCTTACCTTAGGGTTATTTCTGTCTTTTCCTCGTGTGTATCAGTTTGGGTGAGAGGCTTACTTGTCAAGGTTCACCTCGACAAGTGCCATCATGACCTATTGATTTTTGGGTCGTGTAACCCCCTTATATACACACACCCCGGCAAATGCGGGTTTCTAGTATCGGTCCTTCAGGACCTCCACCTTCACGGTCATCTACACAACTCCCTTTAAGCCCAATTAAAGCAAGTTTCATATAACCCCATCAATTTAACCAAGAAAATATCTGCACCAACCACAGGTATCGTCATATCATTATGCTTGCAAGCTTATAATTATGTCATACCAATTTCATCAACTTGAGAGAATGCCACGACCCACTTTAGTTAATTTAATCAAGTTGGGGGAAATGTCATGAACCCCTTTGTTTATTGAATCAAGTTAGGAGAATATCATGATCCCCCTTGTTCATTAAATCAAGTTTAAAATCAAAACATAGCCAAAAAGGCCTTCAAAATCCTTTTTATCCATTTAACCATTTATACAATGTAATAGTTTAGGGAAGTAAGTCAAATCATGTGATTAACCATATTTCCAATCCAATTATGCAAGTGGGTTGAGGAAACATAATTTTCAAAATCAAATTCCAAAACAAAAATCATCAATTTGGGGGAATGCCTTGACCCCCATCCTATTCGGCATACCCATGGACCCCAACGGGTTTCAAAATACATAAATACAACATGAACACTTGCATTAAAACCATGGAATTCAAATCAAGTAGCAATACTTCCAAAACCCTCAACCCAAATCAAAATGCATATTCAAATCCACATGAATAACCATTTAAACACCTGTTTTGAGTAAAACAAGTTTAAGGGGAGAGATACATGCTTGAAAGTATTAGGAATTATGGAGAGAAATCAACCTTTGAGCCCTAGATGATCAACCTTGAGAAACCCTAGCCTTGTTCTTACTTTAAGGAATTTAAGAGAAGAGAGAGTGTATTTGATTTGTTTATGGGTGATAATGAGACCCCAGAGTGTTTTTAAGTCGTGGTTCACAATTGGGGAAAGAGGAAAATGACCAAAGTGAAAAAACAGAAAAAATTATCGCCAGTGACTACAAGTCGCATCATGACTCGTGACGTCTGATTATGAGTCGTCACCACAACTCATAGTCTGAGCAGAGACTTGGGGCCTCCTCACTGGTAACCTTACGACTCGTACCCTATGACTCATACTCGGACCTTACGACTCGTAGGGCCCTAATCGTAATCACAATAGTAACTTGGGCACCTACACTAGGTTGCCTATGATTTGCACACCACGACTCGTAATGATTCATTACGACTAGTTAAGTACTAACCGTGATCAGGACAAAAACTTAGAGAACCTACACTGATTTGGCTACGGATAACACTATACGCATCGTATAGAGTCTTCACAACTTGTTACCAAAGTCGTACCCTGGGCAGTAAGCTCAAAACTCAAAAAAAGAAATTCAGAGGCAAAAATCTGGGATGTTACAGTTAACTACCCAAAGTATCAGCTTGTTGGTGAGAGTTTAACTTCCACTTTATAATTTCCTCCATTTTTTCTTCCCCTACCTCAATTGTCTTAAGAAAGAAATGCATTTTTTTAAAAAAAAATTGCTATTTTAGTAACTATTTGCCTAAATAGCTAATCGGTCCATTACGTTTACAATCTTTTTTCAAGGAAAAATTTCACAAAACCACAATTTAAGATATCTAAATTACTTTTTTTTTTTAACTAAAATGGGCCTAGAGAGGCTTCTATTATTAAAATTGAAATAGCTATACAAATAACCAAATCCAATTTTGATGGCCCAATTCAAACTTGAAAAGTAAAAGGAAACTAAAAACGACAAATAAACACAAAAATAATAAAATCAAAAAGACCAAATTAAAAAAGTCAATGGAAGCATCCAGACCACCTTGCTTTCCGTCTTCTTCTTCACAAATCAACCATAGCTGATGAATGCTCCATTGACCGGTCCGGTGAAGGTATCTCCAACTTAGAAACCTCATTTCACATTAGTCAGTAGGTGAGTCATGGGCGATTTCATCTCGGGCATTTACATCATTTCACAAATGCCATGAAATCACTTCATAGGAAGACTTCTTCAACTCTTGTTAGACTACATCAGATTGATATTCCTCAGGTACGAGACTATCCACCTAATCTTCATTTGCATCCCTCCTTTTGAATCCAAATCAACTAACCCTCATTTGCCAAATTAAGCTCAATAAGGAGCTGATACCACAGACTAAAGGTACTAGTTAGCTGATTTGAGTCACAAAAAGAGAGGTAACTTGTTAACCTTGACTGATTCATATTAATGAATTATTTTGCATGTGTTGTTGATGAAATCAAAACTTGATACCTTGATTTAAGTCGGTTTTGGTGGTGTCTTTTGTGTGAACTATTGCTTGTGCATTTATCACTGATACTCTTGTAAATATGGTGCTCTTTGATCCCTTGATTCTATTTTTCCTTTTCCTTGATTGACTTCATATGTGAAAGTTCTTATTTTGGCCCTTAATCACTTTAATTGTTGGCTTGTGTTGTTTTTCTAACTCAAGAATTGCCTTTGCCTCCTTTGTAATATCTTTTAAAGATGTAAATTCTTTACATTGATATCCTGCAAAAAAAGAAAACTTCATTAGCAGAAAAATCTGTTAGTTTGTTCCCTTCTCTACGTGTATGCATCACCTCTACTTGGAATTGCATCAACAACTTTTTAATACCCTTAACATCAGCTGTTATTTTTTATGGGACCTCCCATATCCCATCAAGAATCTTCTTTAAGATAAGAGAATCAGTTTTCAGATCAGAGGCAATAACCTTGTATTGACACAATACTGAAGCCCTCTTTTAAAAGCACATACTTCAGCTTCCAAACTAGTCATAATACCACAGTCAAAGGAATTAGTATAAACAAAATCTCCAACATTGTCTCTAACAAAATAAGTACCTCCACTAGGTCCAAGATTACCTTTAGAAGCCCCATCATAATTACTCTTAAAAAACCATTATCAAGAGCTCTCCAATTCACCATCATTGTCTGTATAAGCGGTTTGTAGGCTTCCAGCATCATCACCATCGTAGGCCAATTATTAGAAAGGTTTTTCAACCATGGATACCTAACTTTAGCAAAAAGATAAATGTTCCTATTCACCTTAAACTTCATGATATTAAATGATATTCTCCCACCATATTTGATTGTGTTTCTCCTCTTCTAAATCTGTCACAAAATAAAAGCAGGTAAAGAAATAAACAAAGGTCTGAGCTTAGAGCAACATTTACCATTCCACCATTTGTATACTGTATTCTTTAATTGAATAAAGGGACCCTGGATTCCAGCACCTGCTGCAAATTGACTCCGTAATTGATTAGCTTTGATTGAATACGGAGTTTAGAAAATAGAGAAATACTTTAAAATTTGTGATCTAAATTAAATCTTAGAAGTTTGTGGAACTATAAACCTTACATTTTAAAGTTTAGATTATTAGTAAATATAGAAATATCTCATTCTTTTTAGAACTGACTAAAAACAAAAGTGGGTCATATAATTGAGACATAATCCCTGAATTATCATATGCAACGCACTTTCAATATGTACATTATATACCGCTACTTTATATTCATAATACTGTGTATCACACTCACTAAGAGGCAAGAGCCTCATAAAAGTTGCCTCTCTGTGTATCAGTGTATTATATTGTATCTCTAATATTGAACTATAATACAAATTAGCATGTGTGTATCTTGTCTATGTATCTATGTTTTTGCTTATCAAATACATTAAGCCTATGATACTTATATCTGTGTGTATATTTGGGTATCTGTTTAAGCCTTGTCTCTGTGTTTAGTTGTTTCACATTTGTATGACGTTCAAGTATATGATACACATTAGCATAGAGTATCTTGTAAATTTATCTCTGTGTCTGCATATCAAAATACATGTATTATGCAAGTCGCATTCTCATTTGGTTGGTGATTTCAATTATTATGTATCACTTGTGCATAGATACATACTCAGAGAAGGTGGAGTCGTCGATAGAATATATGTGCACTTTAACCATCACATATTATTGGGTGTACAAACAAAAATCTCAGGAAATTGGATGACATAGACCCAAATTTTAGATATTTGACCCCAAATAGGAATGTCTTTGAAGAATAGTCTTCCTTACTTTTTAATATACTAAAAGTACCATTTTACCCCTCCACACCTCAAATATATTTTTAATTTTTCCATACTCATTTATCTCTCAAATTTTATTTTTTTATTATTTTCACTTTTTAATTTTTCCTTTACTTTTATTATTCTACTTTTTTCACTCTTTTTTTTCCTTTAAATTTATTATTGTGATTTTTATTATTTTTAATTTTTATTTTTTTTTTAATTTTATTTTCATGTTTTATCCATTGCAATAAGCTCAGGTGACGATAAATTTCATAAAGCTACAAAAAAAGTTCATCTCAAAGCTTGAGCTTCGGATTTCTCTCTTCCCTTTGGTGTAATTGCATTCTAACTTTAGAATTTTTGATTTTGCCATTCATCTCTCTGCACTTTAGGTAATTTCTCTCATTTTATCTTAATCTTATTGCATGCATTTGAAGTATTTGTTACCTAGCAATTTTTTTGAGCTGAAAACCACTTTTCTTTTTTCGTGAATCACATTCTATAATGCATAGATTAATTTATAAACTCTATTTTTTTCTATCTACATCACCTTGATGAAAATGCGTTTGGGGTGGTTTCTCTACTCAGTGATCTCACTATTCTCCAGTCAGTAGGTTGTTTAGATTTAGATTTTGGGTGTTTTGTGTAGCCAATGGGTTAATTTTTTTGTCCAATAAATTTTATTTTGCAGCTTGATTCTTGTTTTTTGTTAATTTTTAATTTGATAGTTGTTTTTATCTTTATAACTCTGCAGATTTTGGTAATCATGTCTAGCAAGATAAATTGTCTTGAGTACTTTATTGATCCTAATGATTGGTTTAAGTCAGACCCCCGTTGGAGAGAGGATTCAAATTATCATACAATGGTAATGAGCTTTTTGGATGACACACAATTGTCATTGTTAGAGAAAGGATTTTTTAGAAATTTGATGAAATTAGGTACCATATGTTGTAGATTTTGATTCGGATGCTTCTCAATCCATTTTTTTCAGAATCATCATCCTTTCATCTGTGACATTGAAGCATTTGATAATCTGTCGAGCTTGAACACTAATTTTTGGGCGATCATCGAGAGTGGATTGAATATGTTGAAATGGTAGGTTTACTATCTTTAAGCTTTTTATTTTGTCATTTTTGTACTAATGGTAACACATATATTCTAATTGTATTCATTTTTCATGTATTTTAAGTGCCAAAAATATATACATTAAAGGAAAAGATGTGCTGCCCGAATGTTTAGTGTTTGGTTCTTGTGTTGTGGATTCGAAGGAGTGGTTTTATTCACTTAAAACTTGTGGTCGACCTTTGAATGACATGGTATTTCACTTTCTATCCTAATCTATATTTGGATTGGCTAATATCTACCTGCTATCTTTATAACTTTGGTGTAAAGTTGTAACTTTTCTATTCACTAGTAGAGCCAGGTGTATAGTTAGAGGGGCGATAGGAGGTCATTCCATTTTTAGTTTAATCTTGATCTGTCTACCTGTTTTAACTTTATTTTCATTTTATTATAGAAACAAAGCCAATGCTATTAACAAGATTCCTCCTATTCTGATTCATCATTCGATCACAAGGTTTGGCTCATTTCTTAGTTGCATGATACTAAGTAGGCACTTAGTCGTAGAATTTATAAAGTTGGAGTTGAAGATAGAGTAATGTTTAATTTGTATGTGGGGTTACTGACATTTCAGAAAGTTAGCTGCATAAATCGCGAACAAACAGTAGAAACCAACAGTTGAGGTACAGTGTCTATCCCTTCCTGGTTTATTTTATAACTAAGCTGTTGTTAACATTGTATATCTACAGATAACAAAACCACCAATCCCAGTGGCACCAATTATAAATGAAATAGAAGACTGCATTATTATCGATGCTGAAGATTACAAGGCCACTAGTTATTCTAACGTGCCAATGTTTGTGCAGCATACTGAAGCAATGATGGAGGAAATTGATAGGATGGTAAGCTTATATGATCTACACATCTTGGTTATGAATATAATTCTTGTGGATTGACATTGATGTGTTAAATCGTTGATTCAGGATGAGGAAATTAAGATGGAAGAAACAGAAGATTGGTCAGTTATGGACATAGACAGTTCTGATAAAAAGAACGAACTTACTGTAGTGGAATACATTGATGACATCTATGCTTACTGCAAGAAGGCTGAGGTAGAGATGTTATCTCCACTCTCCCTATTTATTTGTTAGAAGTTTTTTTTGTTTATAACTTGTACATACTCATTACCCCACTGTGTGGGAGTTACACTGGGTTGGTTGTTGTTGTTGTACATCCTCATTAGGATTATGGCGTGTAGATTTAGCAGAAGTCCCATATTTTTCAACTGATTATCTAATTCTTTTGGATAGGATCTCATTAAGCTTAATAGATTGCCAAATTACTCAAAAAAACTAGTCTAATTTCAATATGGACTGCAATTTTTAGTCAGTAAAATAATAGGTATAGAACATAGGATATTTAGACACACAGAGGGTATACTTGGGCTATTTCTGTTGTGATGCTATTCTATCAAGGATGATTACTGTTTCAATTTTAATTGGAAATCTAGAAAGAAATGGAGGTGTATTTTTTACCCCTTTCTTTTAATGTCATTTTCAATTGCAGATCGCTGGCTGCATTCCTCCAAACTATATGGAACAACAATTTGATATCAATGAGAGGATGAGAGGCATCCTCATTGACTGACTGATTGAGGTATATAGTGTTTGTTGTTGCATGCCATTTTTGAGTTTTATGAAGACGAATGTGCTAATTTTTGGTGTCATTTAACGTCTAATCCAATTTATAGGTTCACTACAAGTTTGAACTGATGGAGGAGACCCTGTATTTGACTATGAATCTCATCGCTAGATTCCTGGCAGTTCAGACAGTAATTAGGAAAAAACTTCAGCTTGTTGGAATAACAACTTTGTTTCTTGCCTACAAGTATGAAGAGGTTTCTATATCTGTAGTGGAGGATCTAATTTCGATCTCTAACAAGGCTTATGCCAGAAAAGAAGTGCTTGAAATGGTTAGTTTAAAGACCAAAATCTTACATTATCAGGACTTGTATCTCCATTTTGGTCTTCCTCGTTAAATAATTTCAATTGTTTTCTTATCCACAGGAGAAGTTGAGGGTTAATGCCTTACAGTTCAACATGACAGTACCTACAACTTATGTGTTTATGTGGCGGTTCCTTAAAGCCTCTCAGTCTGATAGGAAGGTCGGTTAAACATCTTTGTCACATTAAGAAGTAACGCAACAATCTGAATCACTACTCATATAACTTTTTGTCATTGTTTAAATCAGGTGGAGCTCGTGTCTTTCTTCTTGATCGAGCTATGTCTGGTCGAATACGAAATGCTTGGATTTCCACCATTAATGCTTGCTACTGCAGCTGTCTTTACTGCTCAATGCACTCTTGGTGTGTCCAGGGAGTGGAACAAAGCCTGCGAGAAATAGTAGCTACGGCAAGAATTAGATTTTGTAAGTATATTTTGTTTTTAAAGATATTTGTAAATGTACATCCCTTTATCGAATAGATAAAGATGTGTAATTGTGTGCCTTATTTTCTATGAAAGGGAATGCTCGAAGTTGATGGTTTCTTTCCATCGTAAGGCAGCAGTTGGGAAGCTTACTGGCGTGCACCAGAAGTACAACATGTCTAAATATGGCAATGCTGCAAGATGTGAACCAGCTACTTTTCTGTTAGAAGCCTAGTTCTAGGATAAGAAGAACACATGAGGGGGAATGACATGATTTTCTAATAGTTGTGTTGAATGAAATTATTGATGTGTGCATAACATATGTTGCCCCAGGCTCTGGGGAAAGGGGAAGGGTGTTTTTGAGTTCTTTTGCTACTGAGAGAAGCATGTGTTTATTTGTTTTTTAAAGTACATTGTTTTACATTGCTGGTGTTTTGTAAAATATCTTGCTTTCCATACTTATTCTTGAAAACAAACATTAGAAAGTTAAAATTTCTTCTTAACAGTATAAAACTTAAGTGATTAAAAGCTTGGACGCATAACACACTTAACAACTAATATGACTAGAAGCTTGGTGGACATATATATATATATATATATTTATATGTATCCTCTAAAATAATAACTTTATCAATTGGTCTCCAGAATAAGGAGTGTCAATGTCAATAATATTAGTGCGAGAGGTAACAAATTTGCATATTGGACCAACGTATTTATTAACTAGGTCCCTATTTTAGGTCGTCCAATATTATTTGGGATAAACATGTAACTCAATGCTTGAAGCGCCATAAGTAAAAAATGCATATTGAAACCTGTGTTAAGCAAAAGAATATTAGTAACAATTTGTATTTGATGTTTATAATCACAATACAATAATTTTTTAAACTAAGTCTTGCCCATGAGATAAGAGTTGCATATATGTTAATAATCTAATTAGTGCAATTAAAGAATAAACTTTTGCCTCTTAGGCAAAAGTTTTCAATTTAAACAGTATAGTATTTGTAAAATAATTTTCTAAACTAAGTCTTGCCCATGAGGCAAAAGTTGCATATATGCTAATAATCTAATCAATGCAATTAAAGAATAAACTTTTGCCTCTTGGGCAAAGGTTTTCAATTTCAACAATTTTCTAAACTAAGTCCTTCCCATGAGGCAAGAGTTGCATATATGTTAATAATCTAATCAGTGCAATTAAATAATAAATTGTTGCCTCTTGGGCAAAAGTTTTCAATCTCAATAATTTTCTAAAGTTTTTCCCATGAGGCAAGAGTTGCATATATGTTAATAATCTAATCAGTGAAATTAAAGAATAAACTTTTGCCTCTTAGGAAAAAGTTTTCAATTTCAACAATTTTCTAAACTATGTCTTGGCCATGAGGCAATAGTTCCATATATGTTAATAATCTAATCAGTGCAATTAAAGAATAAACTATTGCCTCTTGGGCAAAAGTTTTCAATTTCAATAATTTTCTAAACTAAATCTTGCCTATGAGGGTAGAGTTGCATATATGTTAATAATCTAATAAGTGCAATTAAAGAATAAACTTTTGCCCAAGGGGCAAAAGTTTTCAATTTCAACAATTTTTTAAATTAAGTCTTGCCCAGGAGTCAAAAGTTGCATATATGTAAATAATCTGATTAGTGCAATTAATGAATAAACTGTTGCCTCTTGGGCAAAAGTTTTCAATTTCAACAATTTTCTAAATTAAGTCTTGCCCATGAGGCAAGAATTGCATATATGTTAATAATCTAATCAGTGCAATTAAAGAATAAACTTTTTCCTCTTGGGCAAAAGTTTTCAATTTTAATAATTTTCTTAACTACGTCTTGCCCATGAGGCAAAAGTTGCATATATTTAATAATCTAATCAGTGCAATTAAAGAATAAATTGTTGCCTCTTGGGCAAAAGTTTTCAATTTCAACAATTTTCTAAAGTCTTGCCCATGCGGCAAGAGTTGCATATATGTTAATAATCTAATCAGCGCAATTAAAGAATAAATTGTTGCCTCTTGGGCAAAAGTTTTCAATTTCAACAATTTTCTAAAGTCTTTCCCATGAGGCAAGAGTTGCATATATGTTAATAATCTAATCAGTGCAATTAAAGAATAAACTTTTTCCTCTTGGGCAAAAGTTTTCAATTTCAAGAAAAAGGAAAAGATCCTCAAGATAAAATCTATGTCATAGAGAGGGTTGTGATTGTTTCCATTTGGATTTACAGGTATGAGAATATCTTCAAGAATTGCCTGATCTAGCTGCAGACTAATGCGCCTCTCTAGATCAGACCTGTAGGAAGCCGATGCTGATGTTGCTATTGCAGATTTTAACAAACTTGAAAGAAAAGCCATTGGCACTGTGCTTTTCCTGAATTATGTTGGTAGTAATCCAGCTATTGTTTCGACGATGATCCTTTGTCTTTACTGCAAATCCAAATCCAAGAAACTTATTTTAACCAACTGAGGGTCCTTGATGAACAAGCCCTGAAGAGAATTTTGGGCATAATTTATCAAAATTCTGCTGATAATGTCTTGTTTAAGACCTTTTATTTTTACTGCCGACAGAACTCTCGGAAAGAAATTCAGATTTAGCACCGCGATTGATTTTCCCCACCAGTCTGATGGTGTCTCAGAATCAACGCACTGGACAGGTTTGGGTGGAAAATTATACTCTAGCTTTGACAAACCAGATGTTAGCTGCTCTTTACAGGCATTATTTGCAATTGGATTTATTAACTGGCTAACAAGATTGACTTCTTCATATACCGGTAGTAATGTTTCACAACGATGAAGAACAGATATCGAGTTGGATATGTTTTGAAATATCATATCCTTAAGGAATACCTCAGTGCGAATTTCCAGATTTTTCTCGGAGATATCTTCAGTCATTTCCATGAACCTGGCTGCACATCTGAGAAACGCCACATTTGATATGGTAATCTCAACGTTCACTCCATAGCAGAACTTTACAGCAATTTCAAATGCATCAGATCTGCCAGGAAGACCAGTAAAATTGATTCTTGAAACCTTTGTATCCTTCGCCTCTAGCACCAGCTTTCTAATTCTCCCACTTCTCGGAACCAAAGGGAACTACAAATAATGACAAATTAGCAATCACATTAGAAATGTATCCAAGATATTCTTCTTTTATTTTTCTTAATTTTAACACGAAGCACATAACTTAAGTTCTGTAGTTCCGTTTTTGCATCTGGCTATTGACTTTTATTTTCTCCTCAACACAGTTGTATTGGTATCGGTAGCCTACTTATAACGGCTAAAACATTAATCTTTTTCAAGGTACTTTAGACTAACCATTTCTTTACACAACTTCTGTTTTTCCATAGACTTGAGCATTGCAATGATGATGAAAAATGGTAGATTAAATTACACGAGAGGAAGAAAGATTGCACACTTCATTTTTGTACCTTGTGAAGAGCAAAACTGGCTAATTCGACTTCTATAGTAAGATCACTCAAAATATCAGATATTGGCCTACAATAGAAGATATAATCAATGATCTAAAGTTGGAAACTTACATTTTCTTTTAAATTTTCTTAGCCTAAGGTTTCATGCATGCACAACTTACATCTCAAGAATACAATGCTGGATGTATGGAGTCTTAAAGCTATCTAAATTCAAACGATGAAACCTTAACTCTTCGGAGAGCATAAGTCAGCCTGATTTTTCGCTTGTACACATAACCATAATTTAGGACCAAAAATAGCATAAAAACATAATCTTGAATGGATAAAAATGTTGAAACAAAGTTAACAATACTCTGTGTGTGCTGTTTTTGGATTCAATCTAGCAAAGTGCCAGATATTTTCTGCTGTCTTTAAAATGTGGTGTGGAGTAATCTAACAGCTAATTGCAAAACTCATCTGTACTAAATAGAGGGGCCTTACAAGATACACATGTTGTAAACTAGGAAAATAATTATTGATGTCTACACCATTCACACCACATCTTGAACAAGAAAATTGAACACATTGGACTTTAGAGGTTTAAAAGGTCAGCTATTTGATTTGCCATTTTCAATGATTGCAGCCTTAGAAACTGCTCATCTATAGGCATTATCTAGAGTATATGATATTAACTTTATGAACTGATAGAAACTCTACAATCTTAGGTTTTAAGGTAAGTTCCACAATAACAAAGTCCCCACAACCTGTTCGACACAATTCCTCATCATCTTCTAATGCTAATTATACCACTAGTTTGAAATACTTGGACTAATTTCTTGTACCACCTTGACCTTATACGTTTGGCCTTCCTAAAATATGTTACGATCAACGTCAACTCCCATATTAACGGCCTTTCCCTCCAAGACCAACCCCCACATCTACTCAAACACAATTATAATCACAATAACAAACTCCCCACAACCTGTTCGATGGATTTCCTCAAAGGTAAATATGTTACTACAACAATAGCATATCCCAAGTTCAGCTTACGTTCACGTCCCCAAAAATCAAATCAATATGCTAATTATATAACGAGCTAAAATTACCACAATGCATTAATAAGCTAAAATTACCACAATGACTTTTGATGATGAATTTCATACTTGAAGAACCCTTACGGCAAAATTCGATTCTACGAATGTTTGAAAATCGATTCTGGAATTTGGAAGAAAGAGATTTAACGGTTTGGGCAACTTAGCCTCAGGCTTTAGAGAGCCATCGCATGGGTTGATTCTGGAATTTGGAATAAAAAGAAGAAGAAAGAGATTGAACAACGAATATTTTAAAGGAGGGTATTTTCATCCAAAAAATATGACTTAACAAGTAAAGGCTATTTTAACAAAGCAATTTTATTTGGGGCTAAAATTTGAAAGTCACTCTAATTTGGGTCTATTTTTGAGAATAACCCCAAAAATCTTATATTGGAAGCTAAAAAGATTGAAAAACTGCATATAAGGTGTGAATACTCTTAATATGGCGTGAAGCCTTTGAAAAAAATCGTGCAGACTTAGCCCAAAGATGATAATATCACACCATGTAAAGTAGAGGGGTGCATCGGTCGGTTCAGTTCGATTTTACATATTATCGATTTGATTTATCGATTTTTGATTTTTAAATATGCTAAACTAATAACTAAACCAATAAGATATTTTTTAGAGTTAATTCCTCAAAATGTCATTGAATTTGTGTAAACATCCCACTAAAGTAACTTTTGTTTCTTTTGGGACAATATTGTCACTGAACTATGCACTTCTTTCCATTATAAGGTAAAACTAAGAAATTGTTAAGGATATGTTTGGAGAACCACAAGGAAAGTGAAATTAGATATAATTACATAGTCCAATTCTCAATTAGGAATAGAGAATTAGGTGCAATTACGTAATGTAATTACAAAGTTACATTTTATTTCTTTTTTTTTAAATAAAATTTAATATCTTTTTATTTTAAATTTCTTTTTTATTTCTATTATTTTAATTTCTTTTTTATTTTTACTTTTTTTTATTTTGCATTATTTATCTTTCATCTCTTTTCTTCTCATTTTCCAACTTTACTTCTTATAATTCAATATAATTACTCTTTTTATTTATTTATTTTGCACATTATTGAATTTTTATAATTTTTATTCTAGTGTTTGGATTAAAATAGTATTTTATTATTGAATGAGATTATAGACTTATGTGTTTTTCGTTCTTCTGAATTATATTTACTCGTCAGAATTTTATGCAAGAGTATTATATTTTTCTCTTGGATTTTGAATTTATGTTTCGGTTTATTTGTTTTAGTATTATAGACATGCTATTTCATATTGCATGTCACTGCAAATTGTCTACTAACATATAATTTCAATTTTTTTATGGCTTTCCAAATATGTCCTTAACTATACTTTAGTTTCACCTTAATTTGAAAAGATGTACATAGTTTAATGACAATATTTTCCTAAAAGAAATTAACAAAAAATATTTTAGTGGGATGTTTGCACAAGTTCAATGGAAATTTGGAAAATTAACTCGACAACTTGAAATGACATGCAATATGAATAACAAGTCTATAGTACAAAAACAAATAAATTAAAACTTAAAACAAAACACAAATTGAAAATTCAAGAAAAAAAACACAATACTCTTATATAAAATTCCAACGAGTAAATAATTCAAAAGAAAGGAAAACACATAAGTCGTCTCATTCAATAATGAAATACTACTTTAATTCAAACACTAGAATAAAAATGCAATAATGCGCTAAATGAAGAAAAAAATATGAGTAATTATATTGAATCATAAGAAGTAAAGGTTGGAAAATGAGAAGAAAAGAGATGAAAGATAAATAATGTAAAAATAAAAAAAGAAATTAAAATACAACAACAACAACAACAACAAACCCAGTATATTCCCACATAGTGGGGTCTGGGGAAGGTAAAATGTACGCAGTCCATACCACTACCCCCGAAGGAGTAGAAAGGCTGTTTTCGATAGACCCCCGGCTCAAGACAAAAGATTGTAGACCAACAGTCATGCAACATGATAAAGAACAAAGAACCAACATCCACAAACATAAAGTATAATTAACCAAAAGGCAAGCAATATGCTAAAGTAACAAAAGAACCAACATTAAAAAAACAGTATAATTAACAACCCAAGGACCCCCTTCCCCATAACTGGAACTCCAAACCAAGCTATCCTTAAACCTCCTAACTACAGACTACGACTCGACCACCCACCTTAGCCTTCTAGTTTAATACTCTTCCTCCAAACCTTCCTATCTAGGGTCATGTTCTCAGTAAGCTGTAACTGTTCCATTTCACGTGTAATCACTCCTCGCTAGTACATTTTTGGTCTACCCCTACCCCGCTTGAAACCCTCCAAGGCCAACCTCTCACATCTACAGACTGGGGCATCCGTGCCCCTTCTCATCACGGGGCCAAACCATCTCAACCTCACTTTCTGAAAGTTATCCTCCACCAAAACCACTCCCACCTTCTCCCGAATAGTCTCATTCTTGACCTTCTCCGCCTTCGTAAATCCACACATCCAACACAACGTTCTCATTTCTGCAACCTTCAACTTTTGGATGTGAGAATTCTTAACATGCCAACACTCCGCCCCATATAATATGGCCGACCGGACCGCAGCTCTATAAAATTTACCTTTAATCTTAAGAGGCACCTTCTTATCACATAAAATTCCCGAGGCAAGCCTCTAGTTCGTCCAACCTGCCCCAATATGTTGGGAGACATCCTCATCAATCTCTTCATTCCCCTGGATCATAGACCCAAGATACTTAAAACTATCCCTCTTACAAACCGCCTGCGACTTCAACTGCACCACCATATTGTCCTCTTACCTCAAGTCGCTAAACTTGCACTCTAAGTACTTCGTCTTGGTCCTACTCAACCTGAATCCTTTAGATTCCAGGGTCTGTCTCCAAACCTCCAACTTATCATTAACGCCTCAGTGCGACTCATCAATCAAAACTACATCATCCGCAAAGAGCATACACCAAGAAACCTCCCCTTGTATATTTCGCGTCAACACATCCATCACCAAGGCGAATAGGAATGGGCTAAGAGTCGATCCCTGGTGCAGCCCTGTCAAGACCGAAAAGTGCTCGGAATCCCTTCCCACCGTCCTTACCTGAGTCTTCGCCCCCTCATACATATCCTTAATCGAACGGATGTACGCCACTGGTATCCCTCTCGCCTCCAAGCATCTCCACAGAACCTCCTTAGGAACTTTGTCATACGCCTTTTTCAAGTCGATAAACACCAAGTGCAGATCTCTCCTCCTCTCTCTATATCGTTTTACCAGCCTCCGCACAAGGTGAATTGCCTCAGTCGTCGATCGACAGGCATAAATCCAAATTAATTCTCCAAAATAGGCACTATCTTCCTCAACCTCCGCTCCACCACCCTCTCCCAAATCTTTATTGTGTGACTCAACAACTTAATACTATGGTAGTTGTTGCAATTTTGAATGTCTCCCTCGTTCTTGTATAAAGGAATCACTGTACTCCATATCTATGCCTCAGGCATTTTAGCGGTCTTGAAAATATTGTTAAACAAATAGGTTAGCCACCTCAATCCCGCTCCGCTAGCATAATTTCAAAAGTCCACCAGAATTTCATCGAGCCCCGTCGCCCTGCCCCTTCTCATCTTGCGAATAGCCTCACATATTTCCTCGACCTTAAAACACTGACAGTAGCCAAAATCGCAAGACTGCTTAGTGTGCTCCAACTCCCCTAACACAATACCTCTGTCCCCCTCATCGTTCAGGAGCTTATAGAAATACGACTGCCATCTTTTGTTAATTAGAACGTCCTCCACTAAAACTTTTCCATCCTTTCCTTTAATAGAAATAAGAAATTAAATTAAAATAAAAAGAAATTAAAATTAAAAAAAGAAATAAAATGTAACTTTGTAATTACATCACGTAATTGCACCTAATTCTCTATTCCTAATTGAGAATTGGACTATGTAATTACATCTAATTTCACTTTCCTTATGGTTCTCCAAACATATCCTTAACAATTTCTTAGTTTTACCTTATAATGGAAAGAAATGTATAGTTCAGTGACAATATTGTCCTAAAAGAAACAAAAGTTACTTTAGTGGGATGTTTACACAAGTTCAATAACTTTTTGAGGAATTAACTCTATTTTTTATCGGTTTTTGATTTATCAGTCTTTAGCCCTTAACAGTTTGATTTTTGATTTAACCGATAAGAAAATACTCAAAAGATAGAAATAGTAGTAACTAACATGAAAAAAATTGAATCGTAGTTGCAACCAAAAATCCCACATGATGTGTTTTAATTTACAAGAATCTTCACGTTTGAACTAAATGTTGTTAGAAAAAATTAAGAGTTTGTATAATTGAAATAATAGGTTTGTTGATTTATAAAAATTCAAGAGAAATTAAGAGAGAGAGAATAAATTATATATGTATATTCTTATGGGTTATCGGTTGACCCAATAACCCAATAATAAAAAATCAAACCAAACCAATTACCCAATAATTTTTTTTTATAAAACCATTAAAAAATCATTAACCCAAAAACAATAAATCAATAACATTTTTATCAATTCAATTTCTGCACACCTAAAGTATCTTGGGGGTTGTGGGCCACAAGTGACAAAAGAGTTTTAAAATGAGGTGTAGGTGACACAAGTCTTAATTATTAGGTGGAGGTGACAATTACTTTATTATGGATTAATAAAGTTGGGAAATTTTGAAAATAACCCACAAGTTATTTTGATCCAAATGTTAGCCTATATAACGGAAAATGGAGGGAAAAAGGGCGCCTTTCTCTATCTTCTCACCCTTTGTTGATGTCTCTCTCTTAGCAATTTTTGTTGTTCATTGTTGCTGCTGCTTCATTCATCATCTTCTGCTTCATTATCATCATCTTCTACTTCATTATCATCTTCATCTTGTTCTTGTTGACCATTTGTTGTTGTTGTTGTTACCGCTACTGTTGCTATTTGACCAATTTCTTAGGTCAAATTTTGTTTCTAACATCACTTTCCACTTTTACATTACTTCATAGGAGACGTTGATAAGTCACATTATGATTTTTAGTTGAATTTGTCATCTGGGTAACTGCTATTGTGTTGTTATTTTCCAACAATGGATAGAACCCAATCATGAATCCAACATAAAATCCATCTGTTGCAACAGATGAGACATTTGTTTCAAAGGAAGACTGATATGTTGGATTCATATTTAAACAGATGGCTCATCTGTTGCAACATTTGATATATATGTTGCAACAGATTAGTTACCTGTTGCAACAGAACCTGAACACGATTCTAACATAGGTTACAATAGATTAATAACCTGTTGCATTACGTAAGTCATCTGTCACAACATGTTAATTATATGTTGCAACTGTCACTCATTTGTTGGAATCAGCTTTAAAGGTGATTTAGTTATAACATCAATTTCAACAGGTGATTCATCTGTTGCAACAGATATTCAGACCTGTAACATGAATCCCAACAGGTAAGAATCTGTTGCGACTTATCACTTACCTGTTGCAATAGATAACACATCTGTTGGGATTCATTCATGGCACTATGAAATCACTATCAACTTTTTTTAACAAATAATTTTATTTAGGTACCACTAATGGAGGGATTAATAACAATAAGGGTGGATTGTCATAGTCATTGGATCGAGAAGAGCAATCGATATGCATGGCATTGGAAGAAGGGTGAAATGCTAGAGACGATAGCTATGACAGTCCAAAGTGATGTTTTGTATGATGATTTTGTGAGCTTAATCATCAGTTTTTATGGATTGAATTATCAATCGGAAGAATTCTCCATCAATTACATGCACAACTCCTTTGAAAATTAGAAGGTACTGCCTTTCAAGATAATCGATCAGGTTCGGTTGCATTCTTATCTAAGTGATTTAACCAGGCTGGTGTTAAGGATGTACATGGTTGAAAAGACAAGAGAGAATGAGAACCAGAACGTAAAAGAAGAAGAAGAAGAAAAAGAAGACTTCTTTGATGATAAGTTGGATGATCTAGACATGAATATTCCAGATGATGATCAAACACCTACGCCCGTTGATGCGACCAATACGATGTGCAATTCTTCTCAATCGACACAATCTGGAAATCTTCAAGATGACGGGATCAGATTTTTTATTAGAATGTTATTCAAGGACAAGAATGAACTATCTAACACTTTGTTTATTTCTTGTGTGAAAAAAGATTTCAGAATAAAGGTGATTAATTTGAGCAGTGTTTTTGCTTCAATTGTGCTAATTCGAACTGCAAGTGCTGGTTGAGAGCGGTGAAGTATGCAAGTTCTGACAGATTCATCATTCATAAACATGAAAAGCATCACACATGTGGTTTCGAGCATATCTCGCACCAAAATCCTCATGCAATGGCAAAGGTCCTCGGTGAATATTTCAGGAGTAGTTTCCCCGATGGCAAAGGCCCTTCAATAAGGCTTATGGCCAATCAACTCCTTACGAATTTGGGTGTCCTGGTTAGTTATTGGAAGGTATGTACAGCCATGGGGATTTCTAAGGACCTGGTTCGGGAGACACTCAAGCATGGTTATGAAGTCTTAGATGCTTACCGTTACATGATTGAGTCCACAAATCCCAGAAGTAAAACGGCATTACATATGGATGAAAATGGAAGGTTCAAGTACTTTTTTGTATCCTATGGTTCTTGGATTCAAGGTTTTCGACATTTGAGAAAAGGCATAGCCATAGACGGTACCTTCTTGAGGAGCAGGTATAATGGAGTTCTGCTAGCGGCGGTGGCGTAGGATGCGGAGAATCACATCTTTCCTGTCGCTTTTTGTGTAGCGGATAAGGAATGTGATGCCTCTTATGGATTTTTTTTGAACAACTGCGACGCTACGTCGAAGATACCGAGGAGTTGTGGTTTGTATCGGATAGGCATCCAAGTATTCCAAAGATGGGTTCACTTTTCTTGACTTCATCTTACTTTGGTTGTTGCATCAGGAATCTTGGAGAGAATATTCGAAACAACTATCACAACGAAAGGGTCGTCACCCCTTTTTATAGAGCATCTAAAGCATATAGTAGAGAGGAGTTTTTAGACCATTTCAATCAAATAGCAGATGTGAATCCCAAGGTAGCAGAATGTCTTGCACATGTTGATTTTGAGAGATGGAGTCGGGCATTCTGTCCAGCAAATAGGTACATTCTTATGAATTTAATGTCTTGTTTGATTTACAAGTTTAGTTTGATGCCGTACTAAGTGATTCTTTTCTATAGGTACAATATTATGACATCAAACATAGCTGAATCAGTAAATTCATTATTTGACGATGAAAGAGAATTTCCCATCAAGGCTATGTTTGAAAAAATAAGCGAGAAATGTAGCGATTTTTTTAATGAAAGGTGTGTGCAGTTCAAGTACCCAGAAAAAAAACCCGATTTGTTCTCAAAATCGAAAAGAAAATATCAACGAACATCAGTTTGGGGAGTAGGTTATTCTCTCATAAAATAGCAGATTACAAATTCCGTATCACCGGTCATGGTGATGCTGTCACGGTCGATCTTCAAACAAAATTTTGTACATGTAGAGTTTTTGACTTGGACAAAATACCTTGTTCACATGCTATGGCATCCCTTCGAGCTAAATATGGTCATAAATATGGACCTAAAGTTTACGAGCACTCCTCTCATTATTATTCGGTGGAAAATATGAAATGACATATAGTGGGCATATTACTCCGGTGCCTCCTGAAGAATCTTGGGTTGTTCCAGTAGAGCTTATGGGGAGATTAATACCTCCTCCATATATTGACCCGAGCACTACCAAACCAGGAAGAAAGCCATATAAAAGGAGGCGTGGAGTTGGAGAATCATTTTCATCAAGAAGAATCTCAAGAAACAAGTGCTCCATATGTAAGTGCACTGGCCACAAAAGAACTACATGCCAGAATCATAATCCACCATGATCATTGTAATTGCAGAAACTTGTGTTGTTGTTTGTTTGTTGTGGACTTTTATATATTTAACTCATTGTTGTGAACCTAATGTTATCATTTATTATATATAAAAAGTTTTTTTTAAAATAACTTGTGCATCAATAAAATGAGGCAAAAAATGAACTTAAATAATATAGCAGACCACAATTATTCTCAACAGTTGCACAAACAACTGGAATACTTTCCTCCAACAGATGAAAATCTGTCGAAACAGATGGATAGTCTATTGAAAACCAACAGATGACAAATCGGTTCCAACTGTTGAAAGAACTCAAAAGCCAAAATTGCTAGTGCTACTGGATTCAACATTGCCTCCAACCGCCGGCATGTTAACATGTATTAGATTAGAAGAAAACAGAATGAAAATTGAATAGGAATTAAAATGCCAAAGTCTGACTAAAAGTAAATTTTTCATTAAATGAAAAATAAAATACATTAGGTATAGATCAATATAGAAAAATTAAAATACATACGCTAAAAAAAAACATTCTAATTATTATTATCATCATCATCATTAATGACAGCCGACCAATCAACTGACAGTAGTAGGGCTCTCATCAGCCAATGCATCTCTCTGAACATTGTCGCTCTTATAGCGACCAACTCGCTCTGCAGGTCATTAACCTACCTTTGAAGTTCCCGCACTGTGTCGCGTAGAATAGCAATGTCTGGAAAAGGATCATCCATATCTAGAACACGCATGAATTGACAAATGTAAAGAGAAATGTTCACAATGTAATACAACGTATACGATCAACTTGTAAATTTACGCCAGAAAAAACTTACCTTAGTGAGAAAGGAATATGCTCTTTGAAGAGAAGTGGTTTAAGATGTCACACGAAAGGAAAAAATGCAAGAAATAAATCGAGTTGACTGAATATTGAGGGACCTATAATATAATCTGGACGTGTCAAGCCAAAAGACAAGACTGTTCAGCTCCATTGTATTAATTACATTCAAACTGGTGGCATTTTATTTTCTGTAAAAAGTTGCGACTTTTTATTTTACACTAATTACTTCTTACCTTTTCATAGCGGTTTGAGACTCGATAAAAGTTGTTATTATTGAGCTGTTACAATAGATCGTCCAGCATTTTTAACAGATTTAGCATCTCTTGCAACAGATGGATGGATTGAATGTGCAATAGACGGCTGTCAAAACAGATTTACCATCAGTTTCAATAGATGGTTTGTATATGCAACAAATAAGACATCTGATGCAACTTATGTATTATCTGTTGCAACAGATGGACAATATATATAAGTTGGAGGAGATGTTTTGATATCTTCTGATAGTTGATTCATTAGTTTCAGTTTCAATAGATGGAGTATTCGATTCATTAGCTGTTTTGAATGTGTGAGATAAAAAGTCTTCACCTCTTTTTAATAGTCCCTCCGTTACGTATTAGTTGGGCCCCATGGGCTTGGCACACCAATTAATAAAAATATAAATTAGGTGATTGTTTTACCAAATTGGCCTTATTAATTATGATTAGAAAGTATAAATGTGAATAATATACTTTATGTAGTCATTTAATAATAGGGGTAATCTTGAAATAATATAATAAAATTCTCTTGATTTTATAAATAGGAAAACTAAATTGAAACAAACATATTTAGAAAGAAGTAATCACATGCGTGCAGATTAATTAAAAAAAAAGTCAGGTCTATCGCAACAGATTTACCATTTGTTGCAACATATAGATTATCTGTTGCGATAAATGGACCATATGTTTGGAGGAGATGTTTTCATTTCTTCCAACAGCTGATTCGTCAGTTGCAGCAGATGGAGATTTTGATTCATCAGTTGTTTTGAATATGTTAAGATAAAAAGTTACGACTCTTCACACCTCTATTTTAATAGTCATCATATTCTTGCAGATGAATAAACAACACTGACATGTCCTGATGGGGTAGGAAGAATAAGATTCGTGCAATGGATCCCATTTTCATGCATACGAGTTATGTATATTATTGATCAGGCTACCGTGAAGACACATAAAGTGCAATGATTTTGTGAATGCAGTTTTTTATCGATAATTAGACATTGATCCTTCAAACAAGATCCTGAATTATACAGTTTAGTTTGATAGGTGCAAACTAATAAGGCCGAAGGGTTCCAAGACGGTGGTGTCGATACCCCGTTACAATTTAATGACACGATTCATGCACATATTTTTGTGTCAAGTTTGGGGAAGGGTTCAAACTTTTGGCGGTAATGTAAATATCCAATAGTGATTGGACCAGTTTTAATGGCACAATGGACTTCTTGAAAGGCCTCTGACGCCTCCCAATGCAACAAACAACGATAGAACTAATAGAAATTTCCCTAGTCCAAATTTATATGGATGGATTGGTGGAGGAGACTATTATACAGCAGAAGGTGTTTAGGAGAAAACCTATGTGGGAAGAGGGAGGTTGAGAAGGCTATATATCATCTTAGTACTTGTTTAAGAGGATACACAGCGTCAATTCATCTTGACCATTCTTTTTTTTCTTCAACGACTGATGGATTTTCATTTTTGGATACACTTTCACATTCGCATCTGATCCATTTTTTTCATTTTTCATGTCAATTTCATAAGGTAATTTCGCTACACTTTCCTTCCGACCCTGTGTATCTTCTTAAACAAGTACTAAGATGATATATGGCTTTATAACCTCCCTCTTCCCCCACAGGTTTTCTCCCAAACACCTTCTGCTGTATAATAGTATCCTCCAACAACACATCCATATAAATTTGGACCAGGGGAATTTCTATTGGTTCTATCGTTGTTTGCTGCATTGCGAGGCTTCGAAGGCCTTTCAAGAAGTCCATTGTACCATTAAAACTGATCCAATCACTATTGGATATTTACACTGCCGCCAAAAACTTGAACCCTTCCCCAAACTTGACACAAAAACATGAGCATAAATCATCATTAAATTGTAATGGGATATCGACACCACTGTCTTGCTCCCTCAGACTTTCCAGTTTGAACCTAGCAATCTTAACTGTAAAAATTACATATCTTGTTTGAAGAATTAATGCCTAATAGGTAAAGAACAAATATTCACAAAATCATTATACTGTATGTGTGTTTTCATGATAGGTTGATCAGTAATACATACCTCTCACATATGAAGTGGCTCCATCTGCAAGCAGCTTATTCCTCCGAACCCATCTTTACTCTAGCCTTTAATGCTGGCCGGGCAAAAGTGGATCCAATTTCACTTCCTTTTGTCTACAAATAAGAGAAATACATTTGATATCAAATAAGAGAAAAACAAAAAGAACATTACAAAAGGGTAACATAAAATTGAGTGAATCAATAGATGACCAATATGATGCAACAGATTACCCATCTGTTCAACCGATGAGGCATCATTTGCAAAGGATGGATGACATGTTGCAACAGATGGGCTATCTATTGGAATAAATCAAAACAGCTGATGTAACACCAGTTGCAACAGTTGAGGAAATTCTTGCAACACCAAAACCGACAGCATCAACAACAAAGAAACAAACAAAACAACACCATATGTTCCAATACCATCCACAACACAAACATCACATGTTCTAACACAACCAACACCCCCAACAACATCACCACCAAAGTACCAAACAAAAGATATAAAAAAAAACTATATTGATAACAAGGCTTTTTAAGTTCTCCCAATAGATGACTTTTTTTGCATATTTTAATAAAAATAATGGTTCGTTCATTCAAGACTTAAAAGTCACCTTTCCTTCGTTTTTCTCAATAAATAACAAACTGGTAATAGGTAAATCATTGATAGAAACATATGTAAATAACTAATTTAAATGACATACAAAGAAGAAGACGAGATGAAAAGAGCAACTTTGAACCATACTTGCAATGTCAAAAAAGCAAATGGATCAAAACATTCAGTTCAGTCAAGAAAAGATATTAATTGGTGAGATCCCAAAGGATCCTCATCCTAAAGAAGAGAGAAAAGAGAGGAAAAAAGAAAACAACAAAGATAATTGAGAATAAAGAATAAAGAAGAGTTATGAGTTGAGTCTAGTCTAGACTACTTTATGGCTGAAGGAGAGAGAGTTCTAGATATGGGGGGTTTTAAATATTCATTAATAACTTTGGAGGGGCACGAGGAGATGGTGACATTGAAAGACCAGATAAGACTACTCACTCAGGAGATTTTTGAGTTATCAAAGCTGTACCGAGTAATATTTTTTACCACCTTAGTATTTTAACTATTTTATCTCGGACAGGAATTACCTAAATTGCTTTATAAGAAAAATGATCAAAAAATACTTAAGTGCAACAAATGACTTAATTTGTTTGATAGTTTACAACAGATTCGTGATCTTCCATAAGAAATGGCGTAATATATGTGATAGTTTACAACAGATGCGTAATATGTTGCAACATATTACCTAATCTGTTTGATTTGATCCAACAGAAAAGACATATGTTGCAACATGTTGAACATTTGTTTATATATAATTTCAATTGAGTTCATATGTTAGACTAAAACCTTAATTGAATGTGAGTTCTCATAGGGTCAAATACAACTTTAATTGAGTCTTTTGGCAATTTCATGATGAGACGGTACTGCGTTTCTCTGACCAGAGTCATCGATCGATCACTCTGAGCCGAGCCGATTCTTACTACCTCATATGTTAGACTAATACCTTAATTGATTAATCTAGGACTAGGGTGCTAATACCTTGATTGAATAATCTGGGACTAGGGGTGAGTTCTTATAAGGTTAACAACAACTTCAATTGAGTATTTTGGCAATTGCATAATGAGATGGTATTGTGTTCCTCCCGACTAGAGTCGTCGATCGATAACTCTGAGTCAAACCAATTCTTACTACCTTGTATGTTAGAATAATACCTTAATTGATTAATCTAGGACTATGATACTAATACCCTAATTGAATATAGGGTCAACTACAACTTCAATTGAGTCTTTTGTCAATTGTATGATAAAATGGTACTGCGTTTCTCCCGACCAGAGTCGGCGATCGATCACTCTAAGCTGAACCGATTCTTACTACCTCATATGTTAGACTAATACCTTAATTGATTGATCTAGGACTAGGGGTGAGTTCTCATAATGTCAACTACAATAGATGACAATGCCTATTTGATAATTTACAATAGATGGGTAATTTCTTGCAACATATGACTCAATCTATTTGATAATTTATAATAGATAGGTAATCTGTTACAACAAATGACTTAATCTGTTTGATAGTTTACAACAAATTCGTGATCTGTCGCAACAAATGGCTTAATCTGTATGATAGTTTACAATAAATGTGTAATATGTTGTAATAGATTACATAATCTGTTTGATCCAATAGAAAAGACATCTGTTGGAACAGGTTGAACATTTGTTTATATATAATTCAATTGAGTTCATATGTTAGACTAATCCCTTAATTGAATGTGAGTTCTCATAGGGTCAACTACAACTTCAATTGAGTCTTTTGTCAATTGCATGATGAAACGGTACTGCGTTTCTCCCGACCAGAGTCGGCGATCGATCACTCTAAGCCAAACCGATTCTTACTACCTAATATGTTAGACTAATACCTTAATTTATTAATCTAGGTCTAGGGTACTAATACCTTGATTGAATAATCTGGGACTAGGGGTGAGTTTTCATAGGTTAAACTATCAATTAATCTAGGACTAGGGGTGAGTTCTCATAGGGTCAGCCACAACAGATGGTAGCGGCTATTTGATAATTTACAATATATGGATAATCTGTTGCGACATATGACAATCCATTTGATAATTTACAACAGATGGGTAATTTGTTGCAACAGATGACTTAATCTGTTTGATAATTTACATCATATTCATAATCTGTTGTTACCTAATCTGATTGATAATTTACAACAGATGAGAAATTTGACGCAACATGTTGAACATTTATTTTTTACAATTTTAATTGAGTTCATATGTTAGAATCCTAAATTGATTAATCTAGGACTAGGGGTGAGTTTTCACAGGATCACCTTCTAAAGTACTCGGTCAACTATAACTTCAATTATTTTTATATGATTTTATAAATTACACATATCTTTTATGATTTTAAAAATAATTAAGATCATTTCGGACCAAATTAACATTTTCAAAACTACTTGTCATTCTTTTCCAAAATACAAATAAACTCATACAAAATGTTGCATCATTTTAAATCTCGAGGTTTGGCTCGTTCACTCTCATTCTCACTCAACAATACAGTACAGACAACAACTACTCAACAAATTTGCTCAACCCTCCACAACAAATCATTTTTTTCTCATTTTCAACCACATAGGTGTTATTTTTGACATCTTTCTTGCTTGTATCAATCATTTTCTTTGTCTTCATAGGCAACAGAGTACGAGAAGAGCTCTATATTTTTTTTTCTAAAAAATAAGGGCTTTTAAGTTAATGATGAAAAATAAAACTTTTAGTTGTATTATCTTTGATAATGAGTTTACAATTTTGAGTTTTGATGGTAAAATTGTAGGAAGAACTCGAGAAATCCCTAGTTTCCATCCAGTGTTCTGTTGATTGTCGTGGTATAGTTGGATGGTGGTGATGGTGGTGGTGGTGGTGGTGTTTGTGGTCGTTGTGGTGGCACCGATGGTGGCATTGGTTGGTGGTGTTTGTGGTGGTATTGGTATTCGTGGTGTTTGTTTGTTTGTTGGCATTGGTTGGTGGTGTTTGTGGTGGTGGCTTTTGGTATGTCGGTATTCGTGGTGTTTGTAATGTATTTTTTAAAATCTATGCATACATCAATTGTAATGTAATTTTTATTTTTCTTTGTCTGTAGGTAAAACATGTCTCCCAAAAGAAAAGAAAGTAAAAGTGGATCAATGTCTGACTACTAAAAATAAAGGCTACAGTACAGAGGGATTCGAAGGAGCTTCCTGAATAATCTCAGTTAGTAAAAAGTAAAGTTGAGGAGAGATATGAAAACAACGTTGAGGGAGGTAGATAAGGGTCCGTAGATGGTGATGAAGAAAATGAAAGTGAGAAAGAGGAAAAATTGGAGAGTCAATTAGAGAAAGAGGATGATCATCAACATGATGATAATGGATCACCGATGGGGCGTGAGGTAATATCAACATCCCAGCATGATCCTGTCAAAACTTTTATTATTGACGGGTTTAAAGTTGCGATGCCGATAAATGACCTAGAAGGAAAACAACTAATTGGTCAAATTATACTTAAATATCAGATGGGGAAAATTTTTAAACATTTTATGAAAATTATGAAGAACGAAAACATAGGCGAACTTTTAAAGAAGAGCTGCTTTGGACGCTTTATTGAGCTGTCTGAGGATCCCTCTGCCTGTATTCGTTTCCCTATTACGATGGTATATGGTCATCTCAAGCGCAAGATCAAGTACACGGGGGATTATAAAGATCCGGAGGAGGGGGGCAAAAAGAAGATGGATGAAATCTGGATCAACTACTGTGGCATACCTGTTTGTTTTGGCTTGCAAGAGTTTGCCATAGTGACTGGCCTGAGATGCCATCATCCAGAAGGACCACCACCCCGCAAAAGATCCAAGGCAAGAAAATGCAAGGGAAAAATAGATGGGTTGTTTGACATTGCTCAACGTGGCTACAAAGCATTGGATTTGTTGACAGATCTCGAGGATAAAATCATACCAGAGCAGTACAGGGAGTAATTGTGCTTAGTTTGGTTTGCCCATTCGGTTAAATTGGCAAGAGACGTCAACAAGGTTATAGAAGATGATTTGTTGGCGCGTGTTGAGGATTTTGATAAATTCAACAATTATCCCTGGAGATATGACAGCTTCTACTTGACTATCCAATATTTATTGACAAAGCTATCCTCAGGGACGACCAGATTATACGGCTTTCCTTGGGCTTTCATGGTAAAATTAATCACTAATTTTACTCATCCATTAATTTATATTAAATATAGTTATTATGATTTTTTTTTGCTTGCTTCCTGTTTACACTTTTTAGGCTTGGGCATGTGAAGCCATTCCTCCCCTCCGAAAGTAGTTAATGGATTACCCGGGTGAGGTTTCTCATCCAAGGACGTTTAGGTGGTTTTCTGCAAAGAGCAACACCAATATTAAGGAGGTTGATCTGTTTAACCCTCTGGATGATGCAGTACGTCTTCTTCAAGTAAAATAATTCTACTCAAAGATAAGAAAGATATTGAACAGATGTTATAGCTGGTGCATGAGATGTTATATCTGATACACCAGATGTGAAATCTGTTGCGACGGGGTATATCTTACATCAGATTACCCATCGGTGGCTTTGGTTCTCTAAACCCAACTCCTAAAAGATTAACCATCTACTGTAAATTATGCAACAGATGTTTAATCTGATAACATATTGTTCATTTGTTGTGATGTACAGATCATCTGTTGTATAACAGATTACCCATCTTATGCAGCTGTTACAACAAATTATTGATATTTTGCATCAGATTATTCATGTGTTGCTCTGTTTCTCCGAACCAGACTCAAACGGATTTTAACCACATACTGCAAACTATGCAACAGATGGGTCTTTTTTTAAAATGTAGCCTAACTGTGAAAATTATTATATTATATGATTTAAATGCATCTATCTTTTTTGTCTTTTTTATATGTTGTGCATCCATGGATCGTGCCTACTCAGGAGGAGTCGGTGATGACTTCTTATATTACTCTAGATCATATTGATACTATTGCAGACCCAACGGTGGAGTTAATAAAGAAGGAATTGGCTGGAGCAACAGCCATAAGAAGAGCAGTTAGGTAAAGTCAGCCTAAGTTGAGGCTCTTCATGACCAACCTTTTACTAAGGCAGATCCGGGTGCTTCTTTTGGTGGAGTTGTTGGTGTTGGTGGAAGGCATGCTGATGCTGCTACCACTCATGATGATGAGCATGTTGATGCTCAAGAAAGAATAAATATGTTTGAAAACACCCCTTTTCGCCCTTACATAGGTACCTCTCACCCCTCTTCACCCTCGTGTTCTCGTTGTGAGTACGATGAGTGCAAAGACAGATAGGATAAACTCTTTGAAAAAGTAGAGGCTATCTCTAAAGCTATGGAGGAATTCAAATCCAAGAGGTGTGTCATACCATCCAAGAAGGTGAGAGAGCCACACACTCCTACAACATTGGTTAGGAGAAAGAAAAGAGCAATTAGAGATGTACTCTCCGCTCGGAAATCAAAAGAAATTACAATTCCTCTCTCTCCAAAAAATGTTGAAGTTCTGGGGCTAGTTAAGAAGGTGGACATATATGCGGAACTTGGCGCCGAAGAGAAGAGGTATCTGTGACATGCCAAGAATGTCATGCCAGGCGCACCAGATTACCCCAGGCTCCCTTTCCCCCCCAAGACTTCCAGACTATGACTGGTATGTGTATGCCGTACGAGGATAAGACAAGTTTATTTTTCCTAACCTAGCCCTTCTAATCTACCCCATGAAGAAGAAGCTACACAATAGATTTCGTATCTGTTGCAATAGCTGGGTATACTGGTGCAACTAGTTGTGGTTTTGTTGCAACTTATTATCCATCTGTTACATAAGTTGTGTTGGATTATTGATTCAGAGAACCCTATGTAGCAGATGGACCATCCGTTGCATCTTTACAATTACTAACCTATTTAAAAATTGACTTCTTAGCTCACAGCATGTTGACATAATTCTCTGCCTCATGAGGAAAAGACAATTAACGTACCGGAAAGCTTATGACGCTGCCGATAGGATAATGGACCTTGACTTCTGCAAAAAGCTCAAGGATAGGTACGATTAGCTCAATGGAGATGCGTCAACCGTTGGAGTGGGACTTGATTTCCTAGTTCCTACATTGGTCTTGGATGAAGAAGAAATGTTAAGATATGTTAGAGGGGACAGGCTAAATCTACACGGAAAGAGCTGGACCGAGGAAAAAAAGATTCTTGCAGTCATTAGCATGAACGGCATGCATTATCGGGCTATTGAGATACTACTCGAGGAGGGAAATATCAAAGTTTATGACTCCAACGTACCTCTCGTCGACGATTTTGATCTTTTTCTCCTTGTGGAGCCACTGATGGTGTTGTTGCCCATCTTGTTGAGGGAGAGTAAACTGATGAATCATTAGCCAAAGGATTGATGAAGAAATCATGGGATTTTGAAGGTCGAAACAGGGGAATGATTCTTTGAAAAGATGATGCCGCTAAAGCGAGTGGCTCGCATGCTCTTGCACACATCGAATGTTTGCTGACCGGCACAGAAATGGCCGAGCCAAAGACTTTTATATGCGACAACGCTGTGGGAAACCTGCAAGAGTTCTGGGCTTATGGGGTACTAACTGGAAGCTTGAAGCCTGTGTATATAGAAGAGCCTATGAAATAGAAATTTTTAATTTCAAGTCACCCTTCACTTTATTACATGTACATGTAGTGGAAATAATTTTTTTCTGATAAAAGTTGAGTTTTTTATAATGTAATAGATTAGATTGTCAATCTGTTGTAAAATATCTTTAATCCGTTCTGGCAAATAGTTTATCTATTGTAATAGGTTGGTCATCTATTGCATTACGCCAATGTTATTTCTATGAATAATCTAATAATCTAAGTCTAATCTGTTGCAACAGTGGGAAGACCTGTTTGATAATTTCTACAGATGACCTAAATTTTACAACATATGCCTAAATCTTTTTGATATTTTCCAACAGTTACGCTTGAAAATCCATGTGCTCGTCGACAATAAACCAGTAGAAAATACACATACCACCATGAAAATTTCAGCAATTAGGTTTCAATATCTATGTGTCCAACAACACCAAACCAGTAGCAATAACGACAACAATGTAGTATCTTCTTGCTCGATTTTGTTTCTCTTCATAAGCCTTGACTTTGTTCAACAAACCTCAGATTAGACGATTTGCTTGTGAAGGGTGTCTTTCTTCATACCAATCAAAGTAATCGCATCCACCCAATTTCTATAAAAAAAGAACACAATTACAAAATAATTACAAGTCAATAATTAATCAATTAATTAAATAAAAAAAATAATACCTTTGAAATCTTACAAGTAAAAACCACGACTCAGATTTTGTTGAGTCCAAGAAGTCTTTAACAGAGCTTCATGACCGCACTTACAACATCAAAAATCTTTGTCACAAAAAACAGTGGAAGATGCGCTCGACATTGTCAAGGTCAGTTGGAAAAAATGAAAGTAATAATTTGAAGAATTTGGATAGATAAAAGAAGATGACAATGAAGAAGAAGATTTGGGAATTTAGGATTAAATTTTAGGAGGAAGATGAACATATAAGACAATGGGGGAAAAAAATGACCGTTGGGGGGCCAAGTGACGGCAAGTCAGCGAAATGTGCCAGGATTGACACTAACACATTTGATGCCTATTTTATTTTACGTGTTTAAAATGAACATGTCTACTTGATGCCTATTTTATTTTAGGTGTTTGAACTGAACATCGTCGATGGGCTGTGCTTTTTTTATTTCAATTCACTTTAACCTGTTTACACGTAGTGGAATTTTTTTATGTCCAACGAAAGTTGAATTTTTATAAGGCAACAGATTCTCTATTCGTTATAACAGTTATCCTACCTATTCTGACATATAGTTTATCTGTTGTAATAGGTTGGTCATCTGTTGCATTATCTCGATATTTTTATCTAAAGTCCATTTGTTGCAACAGTAGAAAGACCTGTTTGATAAATTTCAATAGATAACCTACCTGTTGCAACATATGTATAAATCTGTTTGATTATGCTAATAGATGTGTCATCTGTTGCAACAGATAAAGTCTATCTATTGCAACATATGTCTAAATTTGTTCTTTTTTTCCCAATAGATGTGTCATATGTTGCATTATCTTGATGTTTTTATCTAAAGTCCATCTTTTGCAACAGTGGAAAGACCTGTTTGATAAATTCCAACAGATCACCTAACTGTTGCAACATATGTCTAAATCTGTTAGAATTTTTCAATAGATGTGTCGTCTGTTGCAACAGATACATTATCTGTTGCAATATTTGAATCTAGTATTCCTTTTTAATTAATAAGTTCAAATCTAAGGAATAAATAAAATTCGTAGATAAAATAAAATACATCAAAGCCTTCATAAATTAGCTGAAATAAGTCAACGAATAAATGAAATGTAAAAAAATTGTTATGGGTACAGATCTCAACAAATACATCAACAACAATTTAAGTATACTGCCAAGGATTGCTTTGACAGGCTCAAGCTATAAAGATCTACTCAGAATGGATAAGTTGTTCTTCATCCGGTGCTATGGAATTCGGCTTTGCTCGTCGTGGATCTTCATTGTCGCTTGCATATGGTTTTTGCGTTTTCTGTTCTTCGTATTTCCATAAAAAGAGTAGCATATTATCAATGTTGTTCAGCAATAGCTTCTTCTACATCTACCTAGATAGCCAGAATTGGTCAATGCTAATCACGAAGATACAATAAAACGAAAAAGGATAACTCATGTTTTCTAGCAAATCAAACAGGTCTTCCTCCCATTTTAAATTATCTCAAATATAGTATATTTCTGTTGCAACAATGAATCAACTATTGGGATAAATTTCTGCATGAGGAAGACCCTGTGTGATAATTTCCAACGAATGAACCATCTGTTGCAATATTTGAATCATCTGTTGCAGCAGATAGGTCGTTTGTTGGTGCAAATAAAAGTTGTACGAAGAGCTATTTGATTTGCTAAAACAGACGAGACATATGTTGCACTAGATAAAGTATCTGGTGCAACAGGTTAGTCAACTGTCACAACAGATATATATATCTGTTTGATAATTTTCAGCAGATGTGTCATCTATTAAAACAGATATGTGTCTGTTTGTTTTGTCAGTTGGAAGACATAATATATTCACCTTCTTTAGATCGTATGCTCTCCTTTGGATATTTACGTTGTTCAGTGCAACACACAGACAGAGGAGTTGCAATTTTAATTTTTTGGATGCCTGATAATGCCCTGGAAATCACTCCCATCCTCCTCTTAGCCCTAATCTCTAATGGAGCGGATGAAAATAAAATCCTCTTTGATGTAATGAGACCTCTCTTAGATGTTAATTCCTTTACAGAAGCAGTTAATGCATTAATAGTATTAATCACTACATCATGTTTCGCCCTGTAGTGTTGACATTTGCATGCAGAACATTCATTGGGAGAGGCAAAATCTGTATAACCAGTATGATCATACTCATAATGGTTTGCTTTAAATACTGTAAGAGGAGTATCATTAGCACTAACAACAACACCACTACCACCACCAACAGCTCTATCAACAACAATAAGCCCACCCTCCAAACTTGTTTTTCTTGTAATGGTTGTTTCTCCAAACAATTCTATTTTTATTCTGTTGATGACCTTAGGGTCCGATAAAGTTTGCACAGACCGTAAAGTAAAAAAAATTGCATCTTCAACTCTGGATTGATCGGAACTGGCGACGGATGCACATTCTAACATAAATTATTTCATATATTAGAATGATGATTAGATCATTCAAAAAAAACATTGATTAAAAGAAAAAATTAATTATAATTATACTTACTGCATCCTTCGAGGGGTTGAAGAGATCAAGAAATTTTGCATTTTTATGAGTTTTGGCCGACAACCATCTCAAGATTCTTGGATAGAAAAATTATTCCTGGTAGTTCACTTATTATTTCAAATAAGAAATGGCTTCAAACGCCCAAGCCTATAAAATAATGCCAATAAATCAAAACCATTATTAAGCGAAAAAAATGAATGATATCATAATAGAAGAAAGAAACATTTACCATGAAAGCCCATGGGAAGCCATATAAGTTGACTGTCTTTGGCGCTAACGGAGTCAACAAATATTTGACCATCATTTTAAAGCTTTCATACCCCCATGGATAGCTGTTAAACGCCTCAAGATCCTCGGAGAGCTTTATTAAATCAAGGCTTATGTTGTTGTTAACGTCTCTCGCCCAAAGAATACTATGTACAAACCAAACCAAACACAATGACTGCTTATGCTTCTTTGAAAGTCCTTTACCTTTCAACGCTTCTATCAAATTTTTGTTTTTGAAGCTTGGATCAATAATGGACACCAGGTCATCACGATCACACGACTTGCCTTTTCCTTTCTTGAGTGTGCGGGGTATTTTTTTTGGGTTAGAATAGGTATAACTTAAGAAAGAGGATAACATTTTAGTCCAGTAACTATGGTAAACTTCTTCCAACCAAAACAAACAGGCATGCCACAGTAATTTATCCACACCTCATCCATCTTATCTTTATTTTCATACATAAACCTACGCTTGAGAAGTTCATATACCATTTTCATTTGGAAACGAGCATTGTTGTCCTCCGGCAAATCAAGATATTTCCCAAAGCAGTTGTCCCTGAAATAAGCATCCAATTTTTGTTCTCGAAGTATTTTTATGAAGGCGTCGAAAGATTTTCTCATGGCTAACTTAACCACAAAATCACCCGTTAAAATTGCGGCACTATCGCACTGCATTCTCACAGGATAACGATCGATGCTGAAGGCTTTGACCAACTCTTCGGTGGAAGGGCTATTAGCATATACATCATCTCTTTTGAAACATTCCTCCTCCCCGTGTTTATTATATTTTGCTCCTGATTGAGATAGCGCTTGTAAAGCAAGCTCATAGAGTGGTGGATGTAGCCTAGCTGCTTCACTTGTTCCCTTACTTGGACTTGATTCGGTTTCTATTCTTTTGGGAACCATATTATCTAAAATTAACAGGAACATAAAATAATATATTATTATTGATTAATACACCGTTAATAAAAGATAACAGTAAATCAAACAAACAAAACAGTAAAATAACAGTGATGTGTTGCACCAGGTAGTATATCTGTTGCAGCATATAACCAAACTATTGCAGTGGATGAGTAATCTGTTGTAATAATACAAAACATACCACTCATTTTTTAAGACAGATGAATGGTCTATTCAACAGATCACACAACTGTTGTGACATTATCTGTTGCAACATATGTGTGATCTGTTAGAACAGTTAAATAATTCGTAGTAACAACTGAGTAATCTATTGCGATAACACAAAACATATCACTCATCTGTTGAGAAATATGAATGGTCTGTGCAACAGGTCACACATCTGTTGCAACACATGAGTGATCTGTTGGAACAGTTATCAATGGTCAATATTGTTTAGATTTCTTCCAACATAGGGTCATCTATCGCGGCAGATGAATGATCAGTTGGAAAAATTAAGTCTTGGACTTTTCCTGTAGAAAGAGTTGGTAGGATTTTATCCAATAAGAGGTTCATCTGTTGCATCGAATCATTAATCTGATGGTTCTTCCATTGCACCAGATGGTTAATTAGTTGCATCAGATTTTTATCTGAAGCTTAATCTGTTGCAACATATGGTAAAGATATTGTATCAGATTATTAATCTGTTGCATCAGAATTGTAATCTGATGGTTCCTCTGGTGCATCAGATGGTTAATCTGTTGCATCATATGATGAATCTGTTGCATCAGATGGTTAATATGTTGCACCAGATGGGTAATCTGTTGGAGGAAACAGTAACACGATTTTGTTAAATAAAAAATAACAATTTCACCATTTTTACCAAGAACAAGAACAAAACAAATCAAACCAAATTGTCCTTTTATTTTTATAAACACAAACAATAAAAATCAAACTTCAAAAAAATGCAACAAATAACAAAATATCATAATTCACTTCAAAAAGAGAAGAGAAAAGAAGAAATACTAGAAATTAGGGTTTTATTCAGACCGCATTTCAAATTAGTGCAACAAATATTAAAATTGTTAACCAATACTATAAGAGAAGTTGGCTCAAGTTCCTCGTTTTCTTCAAAACTAAAAAGGCCATAAATTTTTACCTGTGAAAGAAGAAAAGAACCGATGAAGAATTCGAAGTTGTTGTGGCCAGAGAGCAAGGTTGTCACATCGATTAAAGTCGAAAAGGAACTGGAATCCTAACTATTTGTAGTCGGATGTTGAAGTCGTCGAGGATTGAAATAAGAAATTTGCAGAACAGTTAGTTGGGAGAGAGTTGAGAGAAGCTATTGAGAGAGGAATGAGAGACAGGTTGATTGAATTAAAGAGGGAAACTCGAAGCCCAACTATTTATCATCGGGGGTTGAAGGGAGAAATTTTGCAGAACTGTTGGTTGGGAGAGAGTTGAGAGAAGCTGTCGAGAGAGAGGAGAGAGTGGTTGATTTGGATTGAAGAGGGTGTGGGTTGGGTTGATTTGTATTTTTGAAAAGATTAGAAAGTTTTGAAAATATTAATCAAGTCCACAATTAACTTGATCAAGTTTCCTAATAATGTTTGACCCTATCTGTTGATCAATGTCACCAATCCTTCATTCAAGACTTAAAAGACACCTATTCTTCAATTTTCTCAAGTATCTTTGTGCTGACCAAGCCCAACATATTAGTGTGTTCGGTGGAGACCAATACATGTTTCAAAAAATAGTTTTCAATTTATTAAACCTATATTAATCCTTATTTTCCTTTAAGTACTTGTACTTCAAGTTTAAAGCCACACTATTAAGTAACATGGGTTGTGGTGCAGTGGATGGGGCTGCTCCTCCCTTAACCAGATGTCGAGGGCTCGACCCTGGGTATGGAGAAAACTCTGTTAAGAGCGCTGCCACCTTAATGGGCCCTGCAATACACGATCCGGATTAGTCGAGGCTTCAATACGGACACCGGACACAGGATGGAAAACCAAATTAAAAAAGCCACACTATTAGATTCAAATTTTAGATTTGTTGATTCAAGCTCAAATAGAAAACAAATTCTATATGGATTCCCTTTTGGAATAATGTTACATATATAATCCGTTAGAATTGGTCTTTATATTATATTTCATTTCAATTATGCATTTCTTGAATTGGTCTCCAACATAATTAAGAATAAATCCAATTGTAAATGCTAAGTGGATTTCGTGAAACGTTCTCCAAAACTATAGTAGTATCAAATTACTTCTGACTTTTAGGCATGAAAGCCTTAGTGGATTTCGTGCAAGCCAACTCCAACAGTACCAAACAACTATGAAAGATTAAAAGTCTATCACGGGTTAAATTACCGAAAGTAAAATTGACTAATTTTTTTAAAGTTAAGTTGAATTAAAATAATTTAATATTTTAAAATTAAAATTAAAATATTTAAATTCATACAAAGAGTGATATAATTTTTTTCATGTCATATGGTTTTAAGTTTTAATAAAAAATTTAATGTTAGTCACAGTTTATATACTTATTTTATTTGAATCCAAAATACGAAAGCCATCACATATTGAAATAGAGAGAGTATCAACTCGTATGTCAATTACGATCTAGCTTTGATAATCATGATTTTGATCCAATTTTTTTTTTGTTTTTTAAATAATAATCAGAATCCCTCCACGTAAATGGCATTCGATGAAAATGTAGGTACGTTAAACATTTGCATTAGATAGTATTTCATGTGAAACATTTGCTTTAGAAAATATGAAGAAAAACTAATAATTTAAATATTAAACTGAAATTCAACTATATATGGAAAGAGATAGGCACTATGAATTCATATAATTGATCGCAACTTATTAAAATTGGCGCATAATTATTGTTTAGTATAACCATATCAAATTAAATTCAATAATACTCTAAACAAAATTCTTTTGAACATTTTATTCCTTTTCTTTTTAGGATTAAAGTTATCGAGATCTCGATTGAGAGACTACTCACTAGTTAGGAGGATAAGAGCTGAATTATATATGTGAATGTTGTAGCCAATACTAACTTACATCTGGGACTTGACTTTTTACTAGTAATATATGTTGTTTATGGTACATAATCTGTATGTTTGCACAAATACTTCAACACAAGTTTAAGATTATTTTAAGAATACCAACGAAGTTTTAACACCTTCAACACAAGTTCCACATGAACTATCAAAAAATATTATTTTAAAGAAATAAGATAGAAGTAGAAGTATACTACCAAAAAAAGGCTCTTAGCCACGATTATTTAGCCACGATAACGGAACCGTGGCCAAATCAACAAAAAAATATGTTGTTCCCCACACAAAACATATAGACGCTAAAATACGTGGCCAAAAATAGGCGCGCACTAAATTTCTCTCCCTCCCTTAATTTATTTTTCATTTTGGTTTCTTCTTTTCTAAATCTAAATTCCAAGCTAAAATATCAGCGCCTGAGGAAATTTTTCATGCAATTGCCACTAATTACAATATTTTATAGGAAATTTGGCTTTAGGTCTAGGGATCTTAGACTAAGAATTTATAAAATTAGTGTGATTAGATCCGTACTCTGATGAAAATTATTTGAATAGATTGGGCTCGTTCGGAGATAGTTCAAAAAGATAAAGCTTTCATCTGACTCTCTCAATTTCAGATTTACGTTACGGGTCTTATTTTAAGAAAAGTTGAGAATTTTTTGACTTCTTTTCTAAGTGCTTATGTAATACCTCAAGTTTTTTTTTGAGGTCTAGACCCATAAAAGGATAGATCATTGAATTAGCTTTCCAACGTCACCAATCTCGCCTTGATATGATATTGTAGTGAGAAGTTTTAGAATTTTTGCATGAGGGACAGTTAAACTGCCAGTGACAACGACTCTGGCAACGATCTGTTACCAGACATAACGAGGCGTTTTGTGTGAGTCGTTTCCATACCAGTGAGGAATCTCAGATATTGGCCCAGTGGCAAGGAGTCTAGCTCATCACTCATTATCAGACATAATGAGTCATTGTATGGACCTATCGTCACAACAGTAAGAAATTCAGAAATTAAGTCCCTGATAACGACTCCACCTAACGACCCGTTATCAGACCTAACGAGTCGTTAGGAGGGGATTTGTCGTCATAACAGAAAGGATTCAGAACTCAGGTCCTTAGATCATGACTCAAACCATGATTCGTAACCAGTCGTAATGAGTCATTATATGAGTCGTGACAACTGCTTCTTAGAAATTCTTTCATGATAGGGACTTTTTGGTCTTTTTCCACTCTTTTAACTCCTAACCCATGTTGTTTAGGCTTACCCAAGGGTGGAATAAAAAACTATTTTCCCCAAATTCACCATTTAGTCTTAAAATCAATTCACAACAAGAAAAGAAACAATTTTCTCATCTCCAAACAAGCTAGGGTTTCTCCATCTCAAGGTCAATTCCAAGGATTTTTCAAAGGTTTCTACTCCAGGTGTGTGGGATTTCATCAATGGGTTCCTTCTACCCATTGAGTCCCAATAACTTCTCAGTCCTCAAGTTTGATTTCCCTTCAAGTTGGGTTGCAGGTCAAATATAAGTTTTTCTTAAATTCTATAGTTTATTTTTGTAAGAAAACCATGAGTATATATTTCCTATAAACGAAGTATCTTCCATGTTTTAAAAGTCATGAATTCCCTGAGTGTCATAGATATTGAGTTCTTCAACTTAAGTTGTGATTTTTCTCATGATGTTTAGTTAATATTGTCGTTTTTAGAGCTGGTGGGTTATGAACATCCGATCGTACAAATCTATGCATCTATTAGTTACATATCACGAGTATTTCAAATCATGCTTGTGTTATTATTTTCAAAACATGATTTTATTGAGCATATATCAGTTATTAGTGTTAATTCTACTGGGAGTAGTACTTAGCACCGAGCGGACGTAGGGATGAAGGCTTACCCGTCAGTTTAGGCTTGAGGCCTTTAGTAGCAATCCATAAGTTCTAGAACTACGGTGCCACTATAGGTTATAAGGGGTCACCCGTTAATTTAGGCTTGACATCCTCGTCTTTCAAGATATCAGTTTAGTGGATCCACGCCAGCCAGTATTGGTATCGTTGGAAAGGTATTGAAACACTTCCAACTATGGTTATAGGTTGGACCTCAGTTTTGCTCAGATTGGGTATGTCAGTTATTGTTAGATCCCATAGTCCTCAGTTTAAATTCCAGTTTAAGTTTTAGATCGGACTATACATGACCTTGTATCCAGTTATTCAGTTTAATTTAGTACATGATTATATTTGGTCTTGCATTCAGCTTTACTATGTCTCATACATGCATGTTCAGCATATGTCAACTTGCTTCAGCTTTCGCATCACACATACTTAGTATATTCAAAGTACTGATCGCATACTTTTTGCGCTATATTGTCTCATAATATAGATTCAAATGCTAAATACCTAGACCGCACTTAGAACATTCCCGCATCACTCAATAGCAGTTATTGGCGAGTCCTCATTATGTGAGGGCTAGTCAGTAGATATTTACTTTCCTCCAGTCTATTTTATTTTAGTCAGTTGGAATTAGTTGGGGGTTTGTCCTAACAACTCATCATGTTTTAGAGACTTTCAAACAGATGTTTACCCTTTCAACATATTGGGTTGTCAGATAGTTTTATTTCTAGTTTTGTTCATTTTATAGTTTTACATTGTTATTACTTCTATCAGTTATGTCAGTTAGCTTCCGCCCAGTTATTTGTCATTCCCTCAGTATTCTAATGTATGCCATACCATGGGTTAAATTGAGGTCACTTATGGCTCTAAGCATCGTGTTACGACTAGAGGTTAGTATTGGGTCGTGACAAACTTAGTATCAGGGCACAAGGTTTAAAGTATCCTAGGGTGTCTGAAAGCTGCGTTAAGTAGATTCTAGTTCATGAGTGTGAAGCATGCCACACTTATGAAACATTTTAGGAAAGTCTCCCTTCTTTCATTATTCATGTCGTGCTATGGATCATAAGCTTTATAAAATTCTTCTTCGTCCTCTACCCATTTATAGAAAATACCTCCCAGAAGGGCTAACGAAAGGAGGTATGGGGATTAGCCAACACCCCCGCCAATTCAGGAAGACCCTGTGAATAAGTAGGTCTCATACACTAAATTTAGGGCTGCTTTCAAAGCATTATCCTATATTATGACTGCTCAGAATAACCAACAGTCTATTTCCCTAACTAACCACCCAGTAGTGAATATGACGACAACTAAAATCTGGGATTTCACGTGGGTGAATCCGCCAATATTCTTTAGGTCTAAGTATAAGGAGGATCCATAGGAGTTCTTGGATAGTGTTCAAAAGGTGTTTGATATCATGGGTGTCACTTTGAGTGGAAGTGCTGATTTGGCTACTTACCAACTGCAAGGAGTGGCTCATACATTGTTTAAGTAATGAAAGGATGATAAAGGTGTAGATCCAAGGCCAGTAGAGTGGGATGAGTTTACGGCTTTATTTCTAGACAAATTCTTTCCACTTGAGTTGACGGAGGCCAAAGTGAAGGTATTCATCAACTTAAAGCAGGGCAACATTTGTGTTAAAGAGTATTTGCTCAAGTTTACTTAGTTAGCAAGGTATGCTCCGACTATGGTGCCTAATTCTAAGGCCTGAATGAGTAAGTTTGTGTCTGGTATTTCTAAGGATATGGTTAAGTAGGGTAGGAAAACCATGTTAATTAAGGAGATGAACATCTCCAGGTTGATGGTCCATGCTCAATAGATTGAGAAGGAGAAGAAAAGAAAGAATAAGAGGGCCAGAACTGCTAGTTTTAATTTCTCTCAGGCAATTCAGATGGCAAGAATCGTTCTTAGTTTCGCAAAAAATCTTCAGCCTAGCCCCATTTTTCTCCAGTGCTTCAGTGCCCAAGTTCAGATAGGATACTTATGATAGGGCACCAAGCTCAAAGTCCCAGGGTAGTGTAATAATGGTCACACTAACCCAGTTTACAAGAGATGTTGTGGGAACCACAAGGGTGAGTGCATGGTCGATTTTGATATTTTCTTTGGGTGTGGGAACCCGAACCACAGATAAGAGAGTGCCAGTGGTTGCACATAGTGGTAGAAATGATCGTCAGTAGAGTCAGACTAATTCTTCAGCAGTACCAGTAGGTCGCCCGACTCAGAAGGGTTCCATATCTAGTGTAATTGGTGGGCAGCATCAGAATAGGATTTATGACCTTTAAAATTGATAGGACCAGGAGGGTTCTCCTGATGTGGTTACTGGTATGTTACAAGTTTTTCATTGTCATTCTTATGCATTATTAGACCCCAGAGCCTCACTTTTCTTCATGACTTACGATATAGCAGTAGACTTTGGTGTTAGTCTAAAGTCCTTACAGAACCCTTCTCTATTTCTACTCTAGTTGATAGGTCAATCATAGCCAGATGGGTATATAGATATTACCCAGTTACAGTGTCCCAGAAAGTTACCTCAATCAATCTTGTAGAGTTAGAAATGGCTGATTATGATGTTATTCTTGGATTGGATTGGATCCACTCTTTCTATGACTCAGTCAATTAAAGAAATATAATAGTTCAGTTTAAGTTTCCTAATGAGCAAGTCTTAGAACAGAGGGGTAGTACCTCAGTTCCCAAAGGTTGGTTCATTTTTTTTCTTATGGCGAGAAAAATAATTTTTAAAGGGTACATCTATCATCTCATTTGAGTCAAGGAATCAAGTTCCAAAATCTTGTGTCTTGAGTCATTTTCTGTTGTAAATGAATTGCTAGAAGTGTTTCCTAAAGATCCGCCCGGGGTTCCTCCCAAGAGGGAAATTGACTCTGGAATAGATCTCCTTTCAGATACCCAGCCTATCTCAATTCTAGCTTATAGAATAGATCTAGCTGAGCTTAAAGAACTGAAAGAGCAATTGAAAGATATCTTAGGCAAGGGTTTTATCAGGCCTAGCGTATCTCTATGGATGCCCAATTCTATTCGTGCGCAATAAAGACGGTTCCTTTAGAATGTGTATCGACTACCGTTAGTTGAACAAAGTCACAATCAAGAATAAGTATCCCATTCCTAGGATTAATGACTTGTCAGACAAGTTTTAAGGTGCTAATTGTTTCTTTAAGATATACCTCAGATCTGGCTATCATCAGCTCAAAATAAGAGAATATGACATCCCAAAGATAACCTTCAAAACTCAATACGGTCACTTTGAATTTATAGTTATGTCTTTTGGACTAATGAATTCCCCTGAACCTTTTATGGTCTTTATGAACAGGGTGTTCAAGTAATATATGGACATATTTGTTATAGTTTTCATAGATGATATCCTCATTTATTCTCAAAGTGAGGGTGAACATGTAGATTATCTGAGGATTGTCCTGCAGACTCTTAATAATCACCAGTTATTCTCTAGGTTCAACAAGTTCAAATTTTTGTTGAACTCTTTAGCATTTCTTAGTCATATTATTTTTGGTGAAGGCATTCAAGTTGATCCTCCAAAGATCGAAGCAATAAGAAACTAGCCTAGACCCATCTCTCTATCAGATATTAGGAGTTTCTTGGGTTTAGCCGATTACTATAGATAATTTGTGGAAGGATTTTCTTTTATTTCTTATCCCTTGTCCATATTAACTTAGAAGAAAGTCAAATTCCAGTGGTATGATTCTTGCGAGAAGAGTTTTCAAAAGTTGAAGACTGGACTCACCATCGCCCCAATTTTAATTCTACCACAGGATTCAGATGGTTTTGTGGTTTGTTGTGATTCTTCCAGAGTTGGTCTTGGTTGTGTGTTTATGAAATGAGGCAAGTTTATAGCATATCCCTCTAGACAACTCAAACCTTATGAGAAGAATTACCTGATTCATGATCTCGAGTTGGCAGCAGTTGTCTTTGCCTTAAAGATTTAGAGACACTATCTTTATAGGGCTCATGTTGATGTGTTCACTGATCACAAGAGCCTTTAGTATGTATTCATCCAGAAAGATCTAAATCTTTGTCAGAGAAGGTGGTTAGAGTTGTTGAAAGATTGTGATATGAGGGTCTTGTATCACCCAAGTAAGGCCAATGTGGTGGCCAACACCCTTAGCAGATTTTTTATAGGGAGTGTTGCTCACGTTGAGGATGAAATGAAAGAGTTAGTTCATGAGGTTCATCAGCTTGCTAGGTTGGGATTTTCGCTGGTTGATTCAACCGAAGGTAGTGTTTGGGTCCAGAATGGTTCAAAATCTTCCTTGGTTGCCAAGGTAAACAAAAAGTAAGATAGTGATCCTATTTTGGTCAAGTTCAAAGAGGCAGTTCAAAATCAAAAGGTTAAGGTTTTCTACTAAGGGGGAGATGGTATTCTTCGTTGTCAGGGAAAATTATGTGTTTTAAATGTTGGTGATTTGAGGCAGCTGATGTTAGTGAAAGCTCATGGTTCATGATATTCTATTCACCCAAGAGTCACTAAGATATATCATGATTTACGGGGAGTTTATTGGTTGAGTTCCATGAAGAAGGATATCGCGAAATTTATGGCTGTGTCCAAATTGCCAGCAGGTTAAAATTAAGCACCAGAGGCCTAGAGGTACATTTCAGAAGTTCAGTTTTCCTATTTGGAAGTGGGAAGTGGTGAACATGAATTTCATTAAACGGTTTCCTACGTGTTGTCAGCACAATTTTATTTGGGATGTTGTGGATCGAATGATTAAGTCAGCTTATTTTTTATTGGTTAACACTTCAGATTCAGCTGAAGATTATGCTAGACTCTTTCTTTGGGTGTTGGAGAAATTGCATGGATTCCTTTTGACCATTATTTCAAACAGAGGTACCTAGCTTACCTCTCATTTTTGGAAGGCTTTTCAGAAGGGTCTTGGTAACCGAGTTCATCTTAGTACAACATTTCACCCGCAAACTGATGGTCATGCTGAGAGGATCATTCAGACCTTAGAGGATATGTTGAAGGTGTGCGTAATTAATTTCAAGGGTAGATGGGATGTTCACTTTTCTTTGATTGAGTTTGCTTACAATAACAACTATCACTCCAGTATTTAGATGGCTGTGTTTGAGGATCTTTATGGCAGGAGGTGTAGGTTTCCTATTAGTTGGTTCGAGGTTGGGGAAGTTGCTTTGATAGGGCCAGATTTAGTGCATGAGGCAAAGAAAAAAGTTCAGCTGATTAAGGAAAGGCTTAAAATGGCCCTTAGTCATTAGAAATCCTATCTAAATATTAGAAGAATGGAGTTTGAGTTTGATGTTGGTGATTTTATCTATTTGAATATTTTTTCCATTAAAGGGGTGAAGAGATTTGGTAAGAAAGGGAAGCTCAGTCCTCGTTATGTTGGACCTTACAAGATTTTGAGTTGATTTGGTAAGGTAGCCTATGAGTTGAAGTTGCCAGCAAAGTTAGCATTAGTGCACCCAGTCTTCTATGTCTCTTTGTGAAAGAAGTGCATTGGTTACCCAGCATCAATAGTCCCTTTAGAAAGGGTTGGCATGGAGAACAGTCTCTCTTATGAAGAGGTCCCAGTTGAGATCCTGGATCTTTAGGTTCATAGTTTGAGGAATAAGAAAGTCACTTTGGTAAAGTTTGGTGGAGAAACCAGTCAGTTAAGGGAGCTACTTGGGAAGCAGAGACAGATATAATGACAAAGTACACCCATTTTTTCTCTTCGAACTCAATTCCAGCTTGAGATAATAGTTTCCCTAAGTAAATTAATTATTTCATTTTTATCTTAGGCCTTTCAATTATTTACAAGTCATATCACGCATTCATGAGTTCAGTTCAGTCCATGAACCAGTCACAGATCCATATATTAACTCATGGTTTAGCTCATAAGTGTTCGTTGCAAAATTTCAGTTTCTTCCCTAGTGCTTCAGCTTAGTTAATTTCATTCGGGGATGAATGATCCCAAGGAGGATATATTGTAAAACCCTAAGTTTTTTTAGCTCTATATCCATAAAAGGATAGACCATTGAATTAGATTTCCAACGTCAGCATTCTCTCCTTGATTCGATATTGTAGTGAGAAGTTTTTGAATATTTCCTTGATGGACAGTTAAACTGCCAGTGAAAACGGCTCTGGCAATGACCCATTACTAGACTTAAGAAGTCATTGTTTATGATTCGTTACCATACTAGTGAGAAATATCAGATATTGGCCTAATGGCAATAAGTCTTGCTCACAACTTGTTATCCGACATAACGAGTCATTGGTGGACCCGATGTCATAACAGAAAAAAATTCATAAATTAGGTCCCTGATAACAACTCCACCTAATGAACCATTATCAGACCTAATAAGTCTTTAGTAGGAGAGTCGTCGTGATAATAAAAAGGGCTAAGAACTCAAGTCCTCAAGTCACAACTCAGACCACGACTCATGATCAGTCGTTATATGAGTCATGACGACTGTTTCTCAGGAATTCTTCCATGATTTAAATATTTCCCATTTTTTAACTCCTAACTCCCATTGTTTAGGCTTACCCAAGTGTGGAATAAAAGTCTATTCCCCCCTGATAATGCCCAAACTACAGCTCTCGTTAGAAAGTGTAAGCAGTCGCTGTCAAATATAGAACCCAACTGGGTTGGGTGTCGAATCCCACAGGGAATACTTGGTCACTAAGTGTTGCAATTATTAGTAGACTGTTGGTCGAAAATTCTACGGAAAAGGGGGATTGGTTTTAGGCGTGAAATAATGTTAACAAAATAAAGAATGAAACGATTAATGTAGTAAGATTTAATCACAGAGAATAATAAGTTAGGGTTATGTCCACCTTATGAGATCTACGTATCTATTAACTATGAGTAATGCGGAATTTAGACATGCATGCACTTATAGAGATTCGTATTCTAATGGTAAATCCTAGTGTTTCTCAACCATCAAGGATTATTTCACTTTAACTCTCTCGAGCCTAAAGTGTATAACTAACGATACAAATTCTCCAAGAAATTAATCCGGTTAAGGCATTAACGTGTAAATAGCGGTTGGTAGCCCTATTTCCTTGTCACACTCTCTTTTCCAAACATGTAACTTTTCTCTCAAACAAGTTAATGCTATAATGGCATGTTCTCTATGTTTGCAACCATGAGAATTAAATTAAAACGAAGAGAGTAATGATATAAGTAGCATACACATCAAGAATTCACCAACTCATAGTAATAGATAGTATCTCACAAGGTTTTCATAACCCTAACAGAGAAGTTTAGCTACTCATGATTACAACGGAAATCACAATAGACATAATCGTCATACCACAACCTAGAATAATCTTCGTGATGAGATGCTTCTAACGTCAAAGAGGAGATTGACGTTTTCTTCTCTTTCCGTTCCCAAGTGTAGCGTGTTTCTCTGTGTTAGACTTACAAAATTTGTAACGTGAATTGTCCAAAGTGTCGAATGAATAATGATTGAATGAATGCTGGAAAATTCAGCAAATAAGGTTTTTATAACATGCTTGTCCTACTAAGTTACTTCTGCACCCCTAAGTATTTAAAAATACTGCTTTTGCCCGAGACAAATTCTCCATGCGTCACATTCAGTCCACAAGCTTCCAAAAGCTGTCTTCCCTCTTATGTGAAGTTTTCCTTTGCTTCCCAAAGGTCCACAAAGTGCTGAAATCTTCATCATTAATACCTGAAAACATGCTAATCACATAGGTTAGCTCACTTACAGGAAAATGGATTAAAAGTGTAGGAATTATATATTTTATCCTCCAAACTTAGCCTAAAATATGGGTAAATTATGGTTATTAGGGGTATAAATACCCCCAACATCACCCCCCCCCCCAAATTCACCATTTAGTCTTAAACTTAATTTACAATAAGAAAAGAAGTGATTTCCTCATCTCCAAAGTCAAGCTAGGGTTTCTCTATCTCAAGGTCAATTCCAAAGATTTCTTAAAGATTTCTACTCCAGGTATGTGGTATTTCATCAATGGGTTCCTTTTACCCATTGAGTCCCAATAACTTTTTAGTTCATAAGTTTGATTTCCCTTCAAGTTGGGTTTCAGGTCAATTATGAGTTTTCCTTAAATTCTATAGTTTATTCTTGTAAGAAAACCATGAGTATATGTTTCCCATAAATAAAGTATCATCCCATGTTTTAAAAGTCATAAATTCCCTGAGTATGAAAGATGTTGAGTTCTTGGGCTTAAATTTTGATTTTTTTCTTAATTTTCATTTAATATTGTCGTGTTTAGAGCTGGTGGGTTATGAACACACGATACCTAGAAATCCATGCATATATTAGTTACATGTTATGAGTATTTCAGATTATGCTTGCGTTATGATTTTCAAAATATGATTTTATTAAGCATATATTAGCTATTAATGTCAGTTTAGTTTGGAGTATTACTTAGCACCGAGCGAACATAGGCATGAAGGCTCACCCGTCAGTTTAGGTTTGAGACATTTAGTAGTAGTACCTAAGTTCCAAAACGAAGGCACCATCATAGGTTATAAGGGGTCACCTATCAGTTTAGGTTTGACACCCTAGTCCTTCAGGACACCAGTTTGGTGGATCCACGCCAGCCAGTGTTGGTACCTTTGGCAAAGTACTGACATCCTTCAAACTAGGGTTACAAGTTGGACCCCAATTTTGCTCAGATTGGGGTATGTCAGTTATTATTTGCTCCCACAGTCCTCAGTTTACATTCTAGTCTATGTTTTAGATCAGACTATGCATGAATTTGTATCCAGTTATTTAGTTATCTAGTTTTAATCAGTACATGATGATATTTGGTCTTGCATTCAGTTTTACTAAGTCTCATGCATGCATGTTCAATATATGTCAGCTTTTTTTAGCTTTCCCATCCCACATTCTCAGTGTATTCAAAGTAATGATCGCATACCTTTTGTGCTTTCTCATAATATAGGTTCAGATACTCAGTACCCAGAATGCACTAAGCATGTTCTTGCATCACTCAGCAACAGTTATTGGCGAGTCCTCATCATGCAAGGACTATCTAGCAAATATTTACTTTCTTTTAGTCTATTTTATTTCAGTTAGTTGGAGTTAGTTGGGGTTTTTCCCAACAACTCATCATGTTTTAGAGGCTTATAGAAAAATGTTTAAACTTTCAGTATATTGGGTTGTCATACAGTTTTATTTCTGTTCCATATATAATTTTACATTGTTATTACTTCTATCAGCTATATCAGTTAGCTTCCGTCTATTTATTTGTTATTCCTTGAGTATTCTAATGTATGCCAGGCCATGGTTTAGCCTAGGGTCACTTGTGGCTCTAAGCACTATGTTACAACTAAGGGGTAGTCTTGGTTCGTGATAGCTTATGTGCTTAGTTATGTGTAATGGGAGTAATGGGGAATGATTGTCCTATATAGGCAAAGCGACGAGCTTCTATACAAACACCAATATTATTTTGAGGGGTTAAAATTAGTTAATTACATTTTTTGAATTTTTTTTTGTTTTATAGCATTATTTGGTAGATATGCTATTGTAAATAAATTGTTGAAAATGCTAATGAGAATACTCTCAAAAGTTGAATTGATTTTGAATTTGACATCTATCTAGCATCAGACATGAAATGTTTTACTTAATTTTATTATTGAACATTCATCTAGCATAAGATGTGAAATGCTTTTTGAGGTTTTAAAAGCCATATTACTTACCTCGGTCAATATTTATTATTCTCAGTGTGGATTGATGATTTGGATAGTTCTAATAGGTTTGAAATGTCAATTTTGGGTTAGTAACATAGTTGGTTCGGATTTGAGATATTTATTTTACATTTTGACACTTTGTTTGGAAAATAGTGGAAAAGGGGTCTCAAGGGTTAACTTATTGAAAACAATCTTTTTTTTTTTGAAAATTCAAGTCCCATTGAGTTTGAAACATCGAAAATCTCCTGGTCGCATATATGATTTATATCTGTAGGGTCTTGATAAAATCTCGAGGGTTCGCTCAGATCTTGGTAGGCTTGCACCAAACTCAACATTTGTTGATATCTGATGCTCCCGTGTAAGATGCCATGGTTCGATTAAGTAGCAACCACTTTAGCGGCCAAAGACTGCTTAAGTAGTAGCCGCTATAGCAGTCAGGCTCATTTAAGTGGCAGCCACTTTAACGGTGGCCGCTTAAGAAGCAACCATTGTATATAACCCCCCCTTCATACTTTTCACCATTTTTGGACCTCCATGCTTTGAGAAGAGGTGATTTCTTAGGATTTTCTCACCATTCTTGCTTGGGTAAACTCCTAAATCATATTCTCATTATTTTCTATTGACTACATCTTTGAAAAACACTTTTTAATCATAATTTTGAAATGACATTTTGAGGTTTTTATCGGTAAGGCTTAAAAAAAGTTTTTTCTTTCAATTTGGACACTGTCTTTAACCCATTTTCAGGTTGATTTTTAACTGTAGACTCCTACAACCTTGAAAATATATTTCTAAAATAAAATTTTGATTTTACCCCTTCATTTTTTATCCCATTTTTGACCCAACTTAAATATAGAAAATATGGATATCAATAGCTATCTTTTAATGTGTAGATGCTATTTTTGAATATTGTAGTTGATTTTGATGTCGTCCGTAAGAGAAAGGATCCATTTTGAAGTACTTTATGATTTAATTTCATTATTTCAAGGTAGTTTATGGCTTAACTTCTTTCGAGTTAAGTTGGGTAGTTATTAAATAAGTAAAGCATGATATAGGTTGGGGAAAATAACTATACAGTTTATATTTTGTTAATTACTAATTTTTGTTATGTGTTCGTGTGGGGGCTTTTATCATGTTGTTGTCTTGTGATATCTAGTATTTTGAGTTGCGCGTGTGGGGGCTTTATTTAAATCATTGGCCTTATTATGAATTTAAATGCCTTTATTCTAGTTATAATGCACGCGTGAGGGCTTGAATCATTATTTTAGGACTTTTTGAGCATTGGTTGTCCTTATCATGATAAAAAGTACCTATGTTAGGGGTTGATATGATATGAATGATGTCTTACATACATATTTATTCGGACGATGCCTAATTAGAGTTGATATTATTAATTGTGGACATATTGAGTTCATTCCTGGGCCCACTTATATGTGTTAGATGAATTAGATATCTTCATATTGAGTTAATTGTGAGCATTACATCCTTATTCCATACATATACATTCATGAGTTATTGGTATCATTGTGGAACACTATTTTTGAAATAAAATAAGATAGTTTTATTAAGACCCTCTCTGTGAACACAAGCTGGAAGTTAGGTTGAGATTTGAGATATGAGCTATAGTGTATGGGTTTCGAAACCCCTGGGCCCTACCTGAAAACTGCAATATCAATGCATGTATACAGAAAGTCATGTGATGACTTTTACCACTCATCTTATCCACATTGAATTCTATTTGCATACACATCTTTCATGATTTCTTTAGTTTTCTTGATTTGGGTTTAATTTTAGTATGTTCTTTGTGTATATATGTGTTATTTTCATTTACATATATATATATATATATATATATATATATATATATATATATATATATGTATATATATATATATGTATGTGTATATATATATATATATATATATTAGAATTGTTAGTGGAGATGGTGTGAGCTACTATTTGGGAATTTTTTGCTTGCAAGTTACATGCTCTTAGTGTTACTTTACTTACCTTATTTTTATTTTGCCTAGTTGGATTATGATACCTATCGAGTACAAGTGAACCGTACTCACACCTACTGTATATTTTTGGTACATATACCAATTCAATTACTATACATAGTAGTTGAGGATTCGAGTGAAGTTTGATCAGATTTGAGGTACAGGATCGTCCTTGTGTTCAGGGTGAATTCCAGATCTCATTTTATCTTTTATCTTCTCTTTATTTTGGATTCAGAGATAGATTTCATATTACAGTTTTTGGATATTATACTAGATGCTCTTACACTATGACTCTAGATTTTGGGTGGTTTATATAATTTCTTTCAGTTTTTGGTTTATTTATATTTTGTATTCATTTGACTTCATTCTAGAAGTCTCTCTTTGTTACTTTCATTGATTATTAGGCTTTTCTCTTCCTTTTTGGTGATTGACTTGTCAAGGCTGGGCCGCAATAAATGCCACTATGACCTTATTTTTGGATCATGATAAATTGATAACAGAGCAGCCAGGTTCACCGGTCCCATAAGTGTAAGAGAAGGATGTCTAGTAGAATTTTTTAGAACGGCAAGTACACTTTCGTATCTATCTTCGAGACACGATAAGATATCTTTAGAAAAATAGTTCTCTAATTTGATTCTTGTCATACGGTTTATTCATACCCAATGTTCTAAACTTATATTCTATTTTTCTGCATACATGGTGAGGACTTGGTCCAAATAGGTTAGAGATGCTTAGCCGAAACCAGATATGAAAGAACTGGTTTAGGGAAAAGGCTAGGATCATGGTCGACTCAGAGGTAGAGGACTGGCACGAGGAGCTACTCCAGCTATAGGATGTGCTTGGGAGGCCTCTCTCGAGATTGAGATTGTGTATTTCATAAATGATTATCAAACAGGGGATGCAGGGCTGGTTTAGATCCCACAGGGTTTAGTTGATGCCCTAGTGCTTCAGGGTCTTTTGTTCGTCTCTTAATTTGTTTAGAGGGGGTTCCCTTTAGTATACCTGATATTTCTCAGAATTCGAGTGATATTCCACCCACATGTCGGCATCTGCTTGTGATATTGTCATGACCCATTTATTAGTCATGATAGCACCTTCTTTATCCCACCAGTAGGTAAGCCGAACCGTATCCCAGAGCAACAAGCTAAAGGCTAATTTGGTGGAAAAGTCATAAAAGCTGAAAATTTGCAAGTAACATTTTACAATAATAATTTAGATAATTATAATAGTCATATAGATAGAATAAGGTAATAACAATATCCCATGACCTAGTAATGCCGATACAAGAGTTACTAGAAAAAGGAACATAAGTACTATAATACTCAAATACAACTCAGTCTTGAATAATGAAAAACTAAATATAGATAATAGAAGAAAAAAGGGCAACCCTGACTCCAAGAGCTCACCCTATCTTTGAATCCAACTAAGCACAAATGTGTCATTAACAACGACCACTCATACTCAAATTTGCACAAAAAAGGTTAAGAAGTATAGTATGAGTACTAAATCAACGAGTACTTAGTAGGCATCATCGATCGACTAAGCTAAATCATAATATAAGTACAATAATATGCAGGATAAATAAGCTAAGTTAGGGAAAAGGGCAAACCTGGAATAATACTCCAAATGTTATACGTAAATAAATAAATGAACCCAGAGTAACAATAAATATTACACAATTATAACTACTAAATTGCCCCCCATAATCCAATAAGGGCAGAAAAGTAAATAATCCAACATGGGCCCCCATAAGCCCAGGGGGTGCAATCAAGAAAATAAGGAATCGAAATTCCATAAATTTATCAAATATCAAACCATAATCATAAATCCATTCATGCCACAACATATTATCAATACGTCTCAGTTTCGAACTCGAACCAGAACTCATATCATCAACATCATCATTATTTACTGAACTTGAACCAAAACTTATACAATCAAATGCTGAACTTGAACCAAAACTAATATAATCAAATATCAGACTTGAATCAAAACTCATAATAATTTCCAATCATCAAAATAGCATAATAACCATGTAGTCACCATTTTCAAGCTACCATAACAATAATAAGGATATGATCCATATATAAAGTTACAAGAAGGTAATAGTAGTCTTAGCCTAAGGTGGGCCAAAAGGGGGTCCAACTTCTAATCTCCAAAATCCTTTCTAAGTTAAATTCTATCCTGGACTAGGTTAAGGTATCTAAATCCGCGTATAGATGTTAAGTAAGTCATGCTAAGTCATAAGATAGCAATACTATCCCAAACATGAGTTTCTAAGCCAATTACACTTAATTTACGATTCCTAAATGGGCTAAAAGTCTAAAATTATACTAATAATACTTCAAGACCTAATTCCCAAATCATATCTAAAATATTGCTGCAAATATACTAAGATTAAGCTCAATATTCAAAGAAGATAAACCTAGCCTAACTCAACACCGAAGAATGCCCGGTGAAATTTGCTAAATCGATGAATTTCCTTTTCAAAGAGATTCTACAAGATTCCATTCTATCAAAATCATATTCTTCTCTTCAAAAAAAGAACAATGGCACCCATATTACATTTCTTACGCTTTGAGTCTAAAATTACGTAGAAGTCCCATATGGAGTTCGCTTGCGAAATTGGACTCTCAAAATATTCAATGCGATATGATTAAGGTATATTTATCCTCAAGGGTGGAAAATTCCAAGATCAAATGGTGATAAAATCAACCTACCAATATTGTAGGGATTTTGAAAAAAGATCAGGGATTTAATCATGAAATTGAAGGAACCTTACCAAGAATTCAAAGAATAAGCATACAATTTAAGTTCACAAATGCTCCAAAATCACCCACCAATGATTCACCAAGTTTTTACACATTTTTATGGTTCTATATTCTTAAAAATGGGTGAAAATGGGAGAAATTAAGTAAAGTGGAGTATTTATACGGTTCCCAGGTGTCCTGGTGTTGCTTAAGCGATATTTGCTACTGGTACACATATTTATTAAGTGATCCTTTGCCGCTTAATCTACCATTGCTTAAGAGCTAAAGGCATCGCTTAAGAGATACTTACTGGGAAAGCTCGCCCGCTTAAGAAAATACACCAGTACCAGCTGAGACTTGAAATTATTCTAAGTCTCTGTCAACCCCTCGGGATTCATTCAAAATCACGTATACATAAATGAACTATGTTACCCTATCAAATTCAATCTTCCAGACTTAATGGCGCACCAAAATTTTCATCCAAAGTTGTTTTAATAAAAAGTGGTCCCCACACCCACGTGCTATTATTTAAACTTTCAGCCAATAGCTCAAAATGAGTCCAAAAATGTCAAGACCCAAACCAAAGGTCCACCTAGCCTAAAATTAATGTTTTCGAGCTACTGGAATAGTTAAAATTAGTGTAAGAGGTTTTTTTACTAAAGTTTTGGCCTGGTAGCCAATTTGAACTAGCCAAGACTTTAAAATAGAGAATTGTCTCTAAAAACCAAATGAACTATCCGGTAACCAAGATGTTAACTATAGCAAGTCATAAATGGCTTGGGACAGTTGTAGGAAATATCTAAATGGCCAAAATGAGCAGAAATACAAAAAATGACCTTGAGGGTCATTATAAATATTCTTATTTCTAGGTTACTTCCATCATCTATGATAACCTCATGTGTAGACACTTTGCCTACCGGACTCATTATTTGTCCAGATGCTTCAGGTATAGTTATGTGTTCTGATGATTAGAAAAGATTTGAAAGGTTTATTCACTTAGGTTCACCCAAGTTCAGTGGACCTATGGGTGAAGATGCCTATGAGCTTTTGATTGGTTACTTGGAGAATTTACATAATCTTAGATCCCTTGAGCCTTATGGAGTTTCTTATTGTACCTATCAGTTGACGGATCTGGCTAGGGATGGGAGAAGGCTGTTTTTTAGTTGTACGTCTTTGGATGTACCTATTAGGAATTAGACTCAATTTTTTGAGGCCATCTTGGAGAGGTTTGTGACATATAGCTTAACAAATCAGATGAAGGATGAGTTTGATTTCTTGGAGTAGGTCCCTATGTCTACTACCGAGTATGAGGAATGTTTTCACACCTTATCCAAATATTCAGCTGCTAATATCTACATCGAGTCTGAAAGGATTCAAAAATTTATGAAAGGGATAGATGGTACATATTAATTAGCTATAGCCTAGATAGTAGATTCAGGGGATTATTTCAAAGTATTATTGAGTATGCTAAGATGACTGAGCCTATTATCTAGGCTACTCAGAGAGGCACTAAGAAGGTACGATGTTAGTGTGAGTTTAATAGAAACGCCTCTTAAGGTACAGATTTCTTTGATAGAGGTTCCCACGGTAGGCCGATTCAGGACTTTTTGTAGGGTTCAAGTGGTATGCCTTCAGGTTCTGCAACTTTTGGTAGCTAGGTATCAAGTCATGTGGGTTGAGGCTCCAAAATTGGTTCTTCAAGCTAGGGTGGTCGTTCTAGTTCATTCGCACCTTCTTAGATTAAGTCAAAACAAAAAGGATGTTTTATATATAATGAGTTTATCCATATGGCCAAGGATTTCCCTACATGTGTATATGGACCCACTCAGTAGGGTTCTCAACTTCAGTTATGCCCTATTCAAATTTTTGTAGTAAGAGGCAATTAACAGAGTGATAAAAATGGTTACCGTGGTGCTAGGGATGTTAGAAATATAGGTAAGGGGGATTGCAGAGGTGGTTGTGGTGTTACTAATTCTGGGAGCAGACATCATCATGTTATGCTATACTTGAGAGACCCGAGGTGAAGTAAAGTTATTACAAGTATCATCCTAGTTTTCTATAGATCTATTTCTATGTTATTTGACTCTAGGTCTACATTATCCTATATGTCTACATACTTTGTTTTAAGTTTTGATGTTGAATGTGAGTCACTTGCTTTGACTCTTTTATTTCTACCTTCGTAGGTGATTCTTTAGTGATAGCTTAGGTGTACCGATCTTGTGTGGTTACTTTTATAGGACATGATACTTGGATAGACTGGATTATCCTAGATATGATTGATTTTGATATTAGTTTGGGTATGGATTAGGTAACTTCTTATCGTTCTATCTTGAATTGTTATGCTAATACTATGACCTCAGCTATACCAGGTATGCTAAGGTTAGCTTGAAAGGGTACGCTTAATTTGGGTCCAAAAGGTGTTATATCTTTTTATGGGCACATCACATAATGAAGAGAGGTGTTAGTCTTATTTAGCTCATAACTGTGATACTAGTATTGCCTCACTTCCTTCAATGGATTCTTCTCTGGTTGTTCACAAGCTCATAGATGTATTTTCTATGGATTTACCCGATAGCCTCTAGATTGTGATACTGATTATTCTATTGATGTGGAGTCGGGTACTGATGTGCCATGGTTTCATGGACTTTCAATTCTTAAAATTAAGAAATATGCGAGTACTTATTTGGTAGATATGATGTATTTTGTGTTGTGTTTTGTAGGAAACTAGGTTTTGGAGCTTAACATGAATAAAAAGAGTTAAAATATGCATAAAACCCACCTACGAGGCTACCTACATTTCTACCTACATGGCTTAGGTAGAACTTACATAGAATAGATAGCTGTCATAGGTTTCAGAGCTATAAACTTTAGAGAATCAAAAGTTGGAGATTGTTGACTATTACCTACAATAGGTCACCTACGACATCGTAGGTACCAGTGTAAGTGTCAGAAGGTCAAAGTTTAGAGAAGCTGCAGAAGTGAAGATATCTTGTCACTTATGATAAGCCACCTACATGGTGTAGGTACCACCTCTGGCCCGTAAGTGGCACCGTAGGTGGCCACCGACTCAAGTTTCCCAATTCCATTTGGTTTGAATTTATAGGGGTTTTATGTACTCTATAATACTCTTTTGATGTTTTAGTTAGTTTACACACTCATACTATTCACAAACATATATTTATTTCAAGATTAACTTTTGATCTTGGAATCCTCTTGTTCTTGGTTTTTGGTTGATTGAGTCATTTGAGACTTTGGATTTTTTTCATCTATTATTGTGAGATTATTTATATGCATTCTTTATTGAACTCCATGGATTATTTTTCAACTATGAATAGTTAATTCCTCTAGCTAGGGTGTGGGAACACTATCAAAATAAAGAAGTAGGGGAAGTGTGAGGTTCGTCTAGATCATTGCATATGCTTGCATTGTGATCTTCAATTTAATTATTTTCTTAGTGATGGCCAATGCTGATAACTTACTTGTATTAACGATCATCTTCACAAGGGAGTTCAAGATTTGGAAAAGAAGATTACAATAGTGATTTGATCCTATCAACCCTTATCTAATAACTTGATACATACAAGGTGAAAGTTAAACTGGGATTCGGGAAAAGGGTTAGTAATGCGACACTTTAGGACTCAAAAAGTAATGAGTAAAATTCACCAAAGGAGTTCAAAAGATGGTTGGTGATGCCTAACTTGTCAGATTTTACTTGCATGCCCTTGAGATAGTTGGATTGAACACGATAAACCTACAGAGTGTAAATCCAGGGGAACACAAGCCTAGTGTTCATATCAAATTGCTTACAACCAAACGAATTCAAGTCTTGTTAATTTTTTCTGATTACTGCAAATCCCCAGATTTACTTTCTTGAACTGCCCGACTATTTCAATAAGTTCAAGAGATATTTTTGGCTTATTCCCTGTGGGTTTGGCCCCAACCTGGTTAGATTACTATAATTGACATTGACCACGTTATACTTCTTAGAGGTGTATTTTTGGATGACAAAACATTTTGGCATCATTGCCAGGGAATACAGATGTGGAGTTATTGATTGATGTTGTTGATGTTTTTGGATTGTATATTTTATTTTTCTTGGGGAATATACTGGTGTATGCCTAGAACTAGGAGTCAAGGCAATCCCTTGATCATACTTGATCTTGATCCAGAGAGAATCCTACAAAAAAATCATAGGATATTAGACCACAGATGTAATACTCAGCTTGAGGGGTTTTGGGATAATCCAAATGACTTAACTTCCCCTCCTCATCTTGGTGTAGTTTAGGAGACTGTAGATCAAACTACTGATCAATTATTAGCAAAATAAAATGCCATGCAAAGGGGGATGTGGATGCCCGTCGAGTAGCTCAGGTGGCAGAGCTAGTGAGGTAGAGACAAGAAGCAAATCATCGAGCAAAACTCAATAAAAACTGAGATAGAGATAGAAGGGGTAGAGCTCAAGTACTCCCAGCCTATCAATACTTGGTAGCATATGATGATCCAAAGGAGGACATGAGATATATTAAGCCTACTGAGATAGGAGCTATTATTCCTCATGCATTGTTACCAGGTGTGAAGTTTGATATCACTAGTGCTATGATTCATCTACTAAATCTAAAGGTTGTGTTTTCAGGCTTGCTGACTAATGACGCAAACATGCACCTCATAAAACTTATTTGAATTTGCATTACATAGAATATACCTAGGATGGATCAGGAAGCTTTGAGACTCAGGTTATTTCTATTCTCTCTAACTGGTGAAGCAACATTATGGTTAGGGGAACTAGCTCATGGGTCTGTTACTACTTGGAACGAGTTGCGAAGATAGTTCTTAGAGTAATTCTTTCCTCTTGCCAGGATACTATAATTTTAAATAGTTGCATTCTGAGCTATTGTATGAGGCTTGGTTCAGGTTTAAGAAAAAGTTAATGATGGTGCCCAGTAATAGAATTATAGGGAGCAATTTACTTGAAATATTCTATCAAACCATGAATACCAGTTACAAAGCTATGGCAAAGACCATTATCGGTATAAAATTCATGCGCCTACATTGGAAGGTAGCATTAGAGATATTAGATCAAATCTCTCTTACAAACTGAGGATGGAATACTCAAAAGGTGGAGAGAGGTGCAAGTACTTATGCTATTGGGGCTTCCAACAAGTGTAGAGTTATAGATGACACAGTGGAGCAAGAGATTACACAGCTAAGGACTAAGATTGGGTTACTGAGAAATAGTTTATGACTATAAATTTTGAGAAGGTAAATGTTATTGGCGCACAGGGTAAGGCCTTTAGGTCATATAATTTTGATGTGGATAAAGAATCAAAATATCTAGATAGAGAGTTTACGAGTTTCTAAGCCAAGGGACAATCATCTTCTCAAGGTAATTAGAGATAAGGCAAGGGAACCAAGGTTAGATTTACTATGACGATAAGTACAGGGAGTGCAGTAGAGATAGGGATGGTGAGTAGAGGCATAAGGATTATTACAAGGAGAAGAATGGTGTATATGTTCCACCATGAAGCTGTGACACTGAGTCAAGGATTGAGGCTATGTTATCAAAAATGGTAAAGGGTCAAGAAAGAAGAAATTTATCTTAAGGACATTAAGGCCAACATTTCAGGGTTGATCCAGAAGGTAAAATCACATGTTACAACAATAAAGCAATTAGAGAATCAATTTAGATAGATGTCAGGAACCTTGAATCAGTGTCAATCGGGAACTCTTTCGATTAACACTATGCAAAATCCTAAGAACGACGGTCACTATTTGGCCATCCCCACTCAAAGTGGAAAGGCTACTACTGATCCCCTTATGTTTGTGGGTTATGATCCAAGAAATGATGTGGTTGATATCTATGAGGCACCTAAAGTAGAGTAAAAAAAGTTGGTGACTAATACTGAGTCATCACAGAAATCGATAGGTATTAATAAAGAAGCTGCAAAGAATAAAGGTAAGAGGAAGATAGATGAGTTGGTATTGAAGAGTATTCCATGAACTTCCTTACCTTTTCCTCAGAGGTTGAAAAAGAAGCTAGAGGAAGAGAAATATCAAAAGCTCCTGTCGATGTTGAAAGAACTGACTATTAACATCGCTCTTGTAGAAGCATTAGAGAAGATGTATGGCTACGCAAAGTTCATAAAGGATTTTGTCACTAATAAGCGAACGGTGAGATTTGAGCATGCTGATAATGTACACCATTATAGTGTTGTGTCTTCCCAATCGTTGGTAGAGAAAAAGGAGGACCCCAAAGCACTTACTATTCCATGTACTATTGGGTCCTTCAACTTATCTCAAGATTTATTTAATTTGGGAGCTAGGATCAATCTCATATCGTTGGTGGTATACAAATAGTTGGGGTTACGAAACCCAATCCTACATCCATAAGTCTATTGATGGTTGACCGAACTGCGAAAAAATCAATTGGTATTTTGTGTGATGTATTGGTGAAGGTTGCATCCTTTATATTTCTAGTCAACTTTGGGATCCTTGACTTTGACATGGACTTTAAAGTCCCTATTATCTTGTGTAGGCCTTTCCTAGGTACGCTCAAGGCCTTGGTTGACATGGAGATGGGGCAAATAAAGTTCGGACTTAATAATGAGAAAGTTACTTTAATATGTGTTAGTTTATACAGCAACTGAATGATGTGAGAGTGATGTCCATGATTGAAAATATTAATAATGATGTAGTGGTTGTTCCTATTAAAGAAAGGGTTAGGGTTGAGGCACTAGTAGCAGTCATTATGAACTTCAACAACGATGGCATCGATCAATATGATGAGATGGTGAGCTCACTATATGGTAGAGGTTCTTATAATTATACTCTAAAGAAGCTAGATCTTTATATGAAGAATAGAACCACTCCTCCTTCTTGACCATATATTAAGGAGTCACCGATTTTGGAATTGAAGCCCTCCCATCCCATTTGTGATATATATTCTTGAGGGCTGATAATACCTTATTGGTCATTATTGTTGTAGATTTATTAGAGACATAGGTTAAAGCATTGATATCAGTGTTGCAGAGGTTTAATAGAGCCATCGGATGGACCATTACAAACATTATGGGGATTTCACCTAGTATTTGTGAGTATAAGATACAATTTGAACCGAATTGTATTTTCAACATTGAGCACAATTATCGACTGAATCCTTCTATGCAGAAGGTAGTGAAGAAAGAGATTATCAAGTGGTTAGATATTGGAGTGGTTTACCCCATTATAGACAGTAAATGGGTTAGGGCAGTTCAATATATGCCTAAGAAGGGTGGGATCACTGTGGTCCCCAATGAGAAGAATGAACTTATGCCAGTAAGATTGGTTACTGGTTATAGAGTTTGCATGGATTATAGAAAATTGAACATTTTGACTCAAAAAGACCATTTCCCTATGTCGTTCATGGATCACATGCTCAACAAATTTGCTAACAGGGGTTGGTACTATTTTCTTGATGGGTACTCGGGATATAATAAGATTTCTATTACTACTAAAGACCAGGAAAATATGACTTTTACTTGCCCATATGGGACTTTTGAGGATGCCGTTTAGACTATGCAATGCTTATGCCACCTTTCAGCGGTGTATGATGTCTATACTTTTTGACATAGTAGAGGATACCATTGAGGTATTCGTGGATAACTTTTCAATTATTGGGGACTTCTTTGATGATTTTTTGGACCATCTGGCCATCGCACTACAAAAATATTAGGAGTGAAATCTAGCTTTGAATTGAGAGAAGTACCATTTTATGGTAAAAGAAGGTATTATTCTTGGTCACAAAATCTCAAATAGGGGTATTGAGGTTGATAGAGAGAATATAGAGGTGATTGAAAAATTACCTCCTCCAATCTTAGTTAAAGGTATCCAGAAATTTTTGGGTCATATTGGATTTTATAGGAGGTTCATCAAGGACATCTCTAAAATTGCTACTTCTCTACGCAAGCTTTTAGAGAAAGGGGTAAAATTTTTATTTGATGATACATGTCTTAAGGCCTTTTAGTTCCTTATTGTGTCCCTTGATTGGTCTTTATTGTTTGAGGTTATGTACGATGCTATTGGAGTTTCCTAGGCCAATGATGTGATAAAATCCTTCATCTAATCTATTATGCTAGCAAGGCTTTAAATCCCACATAAGAGAACTATCAGTTACTGAGAAGGAATTACTTGCGGTGATTTTTGCCTTTGAGAAATTCTAATCCTATTTGATAGGGACCAAAGTCATAGTTCACATAGATCATATAGCCTTGAGGTATCTAATGTCAAATAAAGATGCAAAACTGAGGTTGATACATTGGGTCCTCTTGTTGAAAGAATTTGACTTTGAGTAGAAAGATCAAAAAAGCATTGAGAACCAAGTTGATGATCACTTGTGTCACCTTAGGGAGGAGGAAATGCAGATGTTATGGATGAGCTTGATATAGATTATACTTTTCTAGATGAGCAGTTCTTTGTAGCATCCCAAAACTTAGTCCTTTGGTTCACTGATTTTGTCAACTTTTTGGCAAGTGATCTAGTTCTTAAAGATTTATCATTCTAGCAGTGTAAGCGGTCATGCATGAGGTGAGGAAAGTTTTTTGGGATGAGAGCTATCTCTTTTGGATTTATTCATATGTAGCTATTTGTAGATGTATTTTGAAGGTGGAGATGATAATCATTCTTGAGGCTTGTCATTCATCACCAGTTAGGGGTCATTATGGTGGTAATCGCACAACCCATAAAATTTTGTAGTGTGGTTATTATTAGCCTACAATATATAAGGATGCTCATGATTTTTCCCAAGTATGTGATAAGTGTCATCGTCAAAGTAATGTTTTACGGATACATGAACTCTCTATGACACCTATCTTGGAGTTGGAGTTGTTTGATGTATAGGGGATTGATTTCATGGTTCTATTTGTGATCTTCTTTAGGAAGAAGTAAATTCTAGTGGTAGTCAACTATGTTTTGAAATGGGTGGAGGATATGGTGCTTCCCAACAATGACAATTGAAGTGTCACTATATTCTTTAGAAAGAATATATTTTCTCGATTTGGCACTCCACATGCAATTATTAGTGATAGTGGTTCTTAATTCTACAACTATATGTATAAATACCTACATGAGAAATATGGTGTAAAGAATAAGGTGTCAATACCATACCATCCTCAGATAAGTGCCCAGGTTGAGGTCTCTAATAGACAGATCAAGTCCATATTGGCAAAGACTGTGAATGCCAATTGGACTAACTGGTCATAGAAGTTAGATGATGCTTTGTGGGCCTACTGGAAAACTTTTAATACCCCTATAGGTGACTCCCTATATTAGCTTATGTATGTCAAGGCATGCCACTTGCAAGTCAAACTTGAGCACAAGGCACTATAGGCGTTGAAAAAGATAAATTTTGAGTGACATGATCCAAGTAAGTTAAGGTTGAGCAAGGTGAATGAGTTGGATGAATTATGACTACATGCTTATGAGATTTTTGCTTTATACAAAGAAAATATAAAGCTATATCATGATAAGAAAATCGAGAAAAAAGTTCTTAAGCTTGGTGATTTGATTTTGTTGTATAATTCAAGAATTTACTTGTGTCCTGACAAGTTCAAGTCTAGGTAGTATGGACCATTCTTTGTGATTAGGGTATTTCCTCAAGGTGTTATATAGCTGAAATAAGATGGTGAAGCCTCATTCAAGGTGTACGGGCAGTGTGTGAAGCACTATTTAGGCTTGATGAGGTGAAGGTAGTTGTTGATGTAAGCCTTAGGAAAGTCTGAGTAGCCAAGGTAATCGAGTTGTGCCACAATGTTAAATCAGGAACTTCTTGGGAGAAACCCAATGTATTTTATTACCTTTGAACTTGTGATAATTCATTTTAGTGTGATTGACGTTATCTCTGCGCACCTGAGGTACCACAGGTATGTTCCTAACTCTCTTTCTTTGTAGTTTCCAAATGCATGGGGACAATGCATGTCTATTTGATGGGTCTGGGGCTACTTGTGGGTCTAGATATCCTTTTGGGGTTTTTGTTGTCATGTATCTTTTCCGCGCAGTCTATTCTTAGTAGAGCAAGCATGTCTAGGATGTACTATGTTTTGTTTCATATTGTTTGGTGTTATTTTTGTTTAGCTAGGAGAAAAATAAGTACCTAAGGCAGTTGATATGTTTTGTTTGCTTTTGGTTTAAATATGTTAGAAAAATAATACCCCTCCAAAAATTATGTTTTGAACTATGTGATGTGTATATATATATGACCATTGTGAATCTCATTATGGCATTGGGATTAGGGATATAATAATCATAGCCAGCATTTGCATTAACTTGATAGGTAGTAGTTTGTGATGCAACCCTGTGTCATATATGTGTAAGATGCTTACTTAGTTCCCTATGTGTATTGAATCTAGAACTTATCGGGTTAGTCTTGCCTAGGTTTTAGGATAGTCGGTTAGGAAAGGATCATAGGTCATTTTGAAATCAGTCCACTTTTAGCCTAAAAACCTTCCAAATGTGAATAAGTATCCGTTGATCCCTATTTTAAGCCTAAATATACCTATTTTATCGTTTTCACCTTTCACCTTCCTATTTTAATTGCAATGAACCTATTTTGACCCTGGTCCTCTTTAGATATAATGCACCTTAACTCAGGCAAATTGCCTAAGCTGAGGGTGGCTATTATAGGGGTGTATGAAGAATTGAGTATGAAGAGGAGCGTAATAAGAGAAAAGAAAGTAGTGTTAGGTGTGGTAGAAAAAAGAAAGAAAAAAATGGGAAAATAAAATAAAATAAAATAAAAAGAATAATGAAACCACACCTTACTTGAATGAGCAATAAAAGATTAAAAAGGGAAGAAATAAGGGCAGAATAAAAGAAATGTGGTTGATAAGTGGACCTTCAAAGTAATTATTGTTCCAAGGAGGCTTAGTCACTAAATTTTCAAATGTACCATACATCCCCCAAGCCTACGTTACAAGACGAGTAAAATCCTATATTAATCTTGACCCGACTATCCAAACAACTAAGGTAAAAAAATAAGGGAAAGCCTATGGTATTTTATGCATATTGTTGGAACTTTCTTATGAGTGTGAGTGTCCCATGATCTTCCCCACATTAACAAGCATAATCTATTTGAGTGAGTGGGACTTCTTTATTGTGTGTGTTTCTAGTTGTCTATTTGTTCGGGTAGTGTAATTTGTATATATGCTTGATTGTTTGTTTCTAATGTAATGACATAGCTTAATTACCTTATGTCACGTTGTTGTGCTACATAGATTCACACAGTTGGTTTTGAAAGGTTAAAATAGGAAGGGGTGATGATTTAGAGTTGAAGTTGAGATTAAATACCACAGGTATCTTAGGTCTCTCTTGGTTAAGTATCATTGTGTTATTTTTTGTGTTTGAATGCCCGAGGACATGCAAACGTTCTAAGTTGAGAGGTTGATGTGGAATGATTTCATGGTACTTTTAATGCTTAAAATTGAGAAATATGCAAGTACTTAGACTCGTTTTGGTAGATATGATGTATTTTGTATTGTTTTTTACAGGAAACTCGGGTTTAGAGATTAAAATGAAGAAAAGGAGTCAAAATCTGTAGAAAATCCCACCTATGAGGCTACCTATGTGGCATAGGTAGCACTTACGTGGCATAGGTAGCTATCATAGGATTCATACCGCAAACTTTAGGCAATCAAAAGTCAAAGATCGTTGACTGATACCTATGAAGGGTCACCTACAGCCCGTAGGTACCAGTGTAAGTGTTAGAAGGTCAAAGTTTAGAGAAGCTGCAGAAATAAATATTTCCTGTCACTTATGATGAGCCACCTACATGGTGTAGGTGCCACCTATGGTCCGTAAGTGGCATCGTAGGTGGCCACGGACTCAAGTTTTCCAGTTTATTTTGGTTTGGATTTTTATGTACTCTATAACTACACTTTTGATGTTTTTTAGTTAGTTTATGCACTCATACTATTCACAAACATATATTGATTTCAAGATTAACTTTTGATCTTAGAATCCTCTTGTTCTTGATTTTTTGCTGATTGAGTACTTTGAGACTTTGGATTTTCTTTATCTATTATTGTGAGATTATTCATATGTTTTCTTTATTTAACTCCATGGATTTTTTTGCAACTATGAGCGGCTAATTCCCCTAGCTAGGATTGTGGGAACTTTGGCGGAATAACAAAGTATGAGAAGTGTGAGGTTTGTCTAGATCATTGTGTATGCTTGCATTATGATCTTCTTTGGTTTAATTATTTTCTTAATGATGACCAACGTTGAGAACTTGCCTGTATTTGTGATCATCCACACAAGGGAGTTCAAGATTGGGGAAAAACATTATAATAGTGATTCAAGGCTATCAACCCTCGCCTAATAACTTGATACACACATGGTGAAAGTTAAACTGGAATCCAGGACAAGGGTTAGTAACACGACACTCTGAGACTCAAAAGGTGATGAGTGAAATTCACTAAAGATGTTCAAAAGACAGTTGGTGATACGTAAACTTGTTAGATTCTGCATGCATGACCTTGAGATAGTCGGATCGAGCACGATAAACCTGCAGAGTTAGAATCCAAGGGTAACACAAGCCTAGTGCTCATCTCAGATTATTTTCAACTAAATGCATCCAAGTCTTGTTACTTTTAACTGATTACTTTAAATTTCCCCATTTACTTTCCTACACTGCCCAACTATTTCAACAAGATTGAGAGATATTTCTGGCCCATTCCTTGTGGGTTTGACCCAAATCTAGATGTGTGACTTTATTTGACTTTGATGTATTATACTTCTTGGTGGTGTAGGTTTTGGTAATATCAGGCACCAAGCCCATTTCCATTCCTCCCTATAGGATAAACCCAATTGAGTTAAAGGAGTTAAAGGAAAAATTAAAAAAAGTGTTGATAAAGGGGTTAATTAGACCTAGTGTATCTCCTTTGGGTGTCCATTTCTTGTTTGTGAATAAAAAAGATGATTCAATGCGTATGCTATTGATTATAGACAATTGAACAAAGTAACAGTTAAGAAAAAGTATCCTTTTCCTTGTATTGATGATCTTTTTGACCAACTTCAGGATGCTTCAATGTTTTCCAAGATTGATTTAAGATTTGGGTATCACCAGTTGAATATTAGAGCTTCAGATGTTCCAAAGATGGATTTTTGGACTCAATACGGTCATTATGAGTTCTTGGTCATGTCTTTTGGTATGACCAATACCCTTGCAACATTGATGGAGTAGATAAACTGAGTACTATATCTCAGCTTCTTTGTGATGTATTTATTGATGACATCTTGGTTTATTCCAAGAATGAGTCCAACCATGTGAAGAATTTGAGGATTGTACTTCTGAGGTTGCGTGATGAAAAGTCATATGACAATATTTTCAAGTATGAGTTTTGGATAGATTCTATCTTTTGTTGTGTAGTGTGGTGAGAAAGTCTAGAATTATGGTTGATCTGACCATGATAGCAAAGATTCGTGATTGTCTAAACCTACTTCTCTTATCAAAATTTAGAGTTTCATTGATTTGGTAGGTTATTATTGGTATTTTGTGGAGGTTTCTTATCTGTTGCAGATCTTTGACCAATTTGACTTAGAAAAAGGAGGTATTTCAATAGTCAAAAGCATGTGAGAAGAGTTTTCAAAAGTACAAAGAGCTATTGACTTCGACTTCTATTTTGACTATTCCCAAGAAGGGTGTGGATTTTATCATATTTTGTATGCTTCTGCTATTGATTTAGGTAAAGGTAAGGTGATTGTTTATTCCTATTTTTAATTGAAGCCTCATAAGAGAAATTAGCTACCCATAATTTAGAGTTAGATGATGTAGTATTTATGTTGAAGATATGGCGTCATTACTTGTAAGGAGTTTTTTATGAGATTTTCTTAGACCATTATAGCCTTTAGTACTTCTTCAGTCGGCAAGTCTTAATATGAGGCAGCGCTAAAAGTCAAGGCTAATGTGGTTGCGGATTCCTTAAGCTAAAAGTGAACTAGTATGAGGGGTTTGGCTCATCTCTTGATCCAGGAGTGATCTTTATCCATGGAGGTTCAGTCCTTAGCTAACCGGATGGCTGGGCTTGATATTTCGACACCTGTATGTATTTTAGTCTTTGTTGATGCTAGATTTTCCTTGATGGAGAAGATTTGAGATCACTAGTTTGATAATGATAGTTTGAGGTTGATTTGAGATATGGTGTTGAATGGCGACGCTAAGGCAATATCTCTTGATTTTGATAGTGTTTTGAGGTTTGGATGTTGAGTTTTTATACCAAGAGTTGGTGGATGAGTGAGACTAATTTTGGAGGAGGCACATTGTTTATGATATTTTATCCATTCATAGTTGGCTAAGATGTATCATTATTTAAAGTATCATTATTAGAAGGGTGGTATGAAGAATGGTATGAAAGATTTTATAGCTCATTGCTTGTGTTTCCAACAGGTGAAGGTCGAGCATTAGATCCGAGTGACTTACTGTAAAGATTACCCATTCCTGAGTAAAAATGGGAGTGGGTCACTATGGACATCGTGAGTAGGTTACCTTTTACTTCTTACAATTTTAATAGTATTTGCGTTATCATGAATCGATTGACCAAATCACCCCATTTCAAACCTATTGATATTTTCTTTAGTGCTGAAAGGTTGTCTAGTATCTATGTTTGTGAGATAGTTCGTCTTTATGGGGTACATATGTTTATTATTTCAAACAGAGGGTTAGTGTTCATTTCTAGCTTCTTGCAGTCCTTTCAAGAGGATTTGGGTACTCAAGTTAACTTTAGCATAATTTTCCACCCCTAGATTAAAGGCCAATCAAAGTGGACTATTCAGGTTTTGGTTTATTACTAGCTTCTAGAGGACCTTTTAAGAGGAGGTGGGTACTCAAGTTGGCCTTAGCATAACTTTTCACCCATAGATAGAAGTCCAATCAGAACAAACTATTCAGGTTTTGAAGGATATGCTCCGCGCATGTGTTATGGACTTTGAGGTCAGTGGGGTCGGTATTTGGCCTTAGCAGAGTTTTCTTATAACCTACCATTCGAGTACAGAGATGTCACCTTTCAAGGCATTGTAAGGTAGGCATTATCGATCCTTTATAGGTTGTTTGATACTTCAGAGGTTAGACCTCCTGGTGCCACCTTGCTTAGTGAGTCTTTGGATAGGGTTTGGATGATTCAATATAGGCTTTGAGCAGTCCAAAGCAGGCAAGAGATTTGTGCCGATTATAGGCTTTGTGCCTTGAAGTTTGGGATTGGAAATTCAGTTTTCCTTCATGTGTCACCCATAAATGGCATGATGAGGTTTGGGAAGAGAGGCAAGCATCGCCCAAGGTACATTGAACCATTTAAGTATCTTCGAACATTTAGGGAAGTTACTTATGAATTGGAATTACATCTAGAATTTTTAGTTTTTCATCTAGTTTTTCATATATCTATGCATCGATGATATATTTCAGTGAGTCTCATATGTTTCATTGGGATTCAGTTTAGTTGGATAAGATGTTGACCTTTGTTGATGTAATACCCCATGTTTTGGGATCTGAAATTTTTTGTGTAACATAGACACTACTTAGATGATGATTCAGGTAATGAGTCATCACCTCACGTTATGAGTGCTATGGTGGGACTCATTACCATGCTAGTAAGATGTCCTGAGGTTTTTACTTTTATCACGACTCCTCATAATAAGTTGTGAGGTCATATCCCTAGTCGTAGTGAGTGACTCGTGACCATAAAAGTGAGGGGTCAAGAATTTGATCCCATGGTAATGATTCAAGGTAACGACTCGTGGTTAGACCCTATGAGTAGTTACCTGAGTCATACCGACTGGGCCAAATTTTCCTGCACGATTTAATTAAGGATATTTTAGTCTTTTCCCCTCTTTGCACTATTCCCCACGACTTAAAAAGACTTTAAAGGTCCCTTTTCAATCACTTATAGAATAAAAAACACTACCTTCTCCTCACTAAATCCCAAGGCAAGAACATTAGGGTTTTATAAGTCAATTAATTAATCAAGCTCCCAACTCCAGATTTTTTCTAAATTCTTTGGTATTTCAGATATGTCTCCCATCCCTAACTTGAATTTTATACTATGGATATGTTTTAATCATTGTTCATGTGATTTAATTGTGGGTTTGAAATTGGGTTGAGGGCATTTGACTGGTTGTTACTAAAATTGGTTTTCCATGTTTTAAATATGTGATTCATGCTTCAATAAATGGTTTTTGGATGGAATGGGTGCATTATAATGGGAATTGGAATAGGGAACATAGGTTTTCCCAAATTTATGGATTTTTGACTTGGAATAAGCATTAACCTCAACCCACTTTGTAATTTGGTTTTGGAACATAGATATATGCATGATTTTACTTACTCTTGGAACCTTGCATTGAATTAAAGGACAATGGAAAATTTTAAAAATGATTTTGAAAGGCCTTAGTGGCCATGATTTTGGATTTCAAAATAGAACTTGGGAGTCAAATTGGATGATTGATTTGGAATGACATAAATAGATTAGCTTGAAAGCATAATTGGTATGATGATACCAAAATGGTAAATGCCTTAATAAATGACTCCTGGGTTAACAGAAGGTTTTTTATGCATAATGGTTTTAATTTGGGCTTAAAGGGATGTGTGTAGCTCACCGTGAAGGTGGAGGTTCTAGGGGGTGATACTGGAAACCATGTTTTCCATCATGGGGTCTATATGACTGTGTCCATGTCTCACACATTGTATATTTTATTGGAATGGTTAGAGCCTCTGTGGCTTTGGCCCTTCCTCAGATTTCCTCTATTTGTGCAGCTACACGAATTGGGGCCCTTTCAGTAGGGAGAGCTCAACCCATATAGCCCATGGGTTCCCTTAGGATGGATAGATCTACACAATCCAGGTTAATATTTTGAAATCTCGTGTTCATGACCCTTGCCCCTATCCCGACATATTATAAATGTATATATATAAATGTGTACATGTAGTTTTGTTTGATTTTGGAAATGGATTATTTTATCCATTTTTCCTGAGTTACATGCCAGTGCTTATCCCGCTGACCACCCTAGGATGCTACATCATTTCATAATGTAGGGTCTGCAGACTTTGTTGTCACCCCTGTACAGTATTGGGTGGTACAGTTGTATATTGAGTTGTTGTGAAGTGATGAGCTGCCATCTTTCAGAAAGCCTTATTATTTCATTAGATCTTCTTTCATATTTTGGGAATCAAGGATTTCCATTGTCATGGTCGGGGGCATGTCCCGACCTAATTTGGTATTCTGGTTTTAGAGACTTTTGTGGACAAGTGTGAGTTGGTTTTTTATTTTAGATTCTTAGAACCTTCTTTTTGGTTTATATATTCTTCTTATTAATTGGATTGCTTTCTCTATTACTTTACTGTGCTCAGGTGGTTAGGCTAAGAGGGTGGTCTCTAGCCCACAGTGGGCTTAGATACCCATCAGGATTATGCATTGACTCAGGTCGTGAAAAGCTTGGTATCAGAGCATAATTCAGGGTCTATTGGTGTCCAGAAAGCCATGTCGAGTAGAGTTCCTTCTATGGATGTGTAGCGTGTCATACTTATAAGGGGGCATCTTTAAGGCATTTAGGAATGTTTCCCTTTTTTTGTGTTCTATTTTAGGCTATCGAGTCTAGTGTCATGAAACTTCTCTAACTCTTAGTTTGCTCGTATTTTAGATCATTCCTCACCAAAGATTTGATGGTCATAGAAACTCAACAGGGACCTTTGTCCCACCTGAGGAAAATATAGAGGGGACGCATCCTGTTCATGGAATACAGACTCGATCTAGGGTCCCTACTCTTGATTATACCACTCTACTTAGGGTTCCACCGGTTCCAACTAGTCCTTCCTCGATAGTTCATATTCATGCGCAATCACCTCAGGAAGATATCTCTAATGCGGAGTTTCGTCTGTCTATTCATTTGCTTACTCAATTGATGACCCTCAATCTCGTCAGTTTTGCCTTGTTGGTTCTTTGGTGAGTTCATATGAGGTCACCTGAGTTGGTTAGTTTATGAAGTTGAATCCCCCAACATTTATAGGCTCTAAGGTTATGGAGGATCCTCTAGGGTTTGTCGGTGAGATGGAGAAGATCTTTAGGGTGATGCATGCCACTGATTCTGAAAATGTAGAGTTTGTGGCATATTAATTGAAGGTGTGGCTTATTAGTAATACGAGGAGTGGGAAAAGTTGAGAGGTGATGATGCTAAGCCAGCGATATGGGATGAGTTTTCGAGTGCTTTCCTTGATTATTTCTTTCCTTAGGAGTTGACGAAAGCAAAGGCCGAAGAATTTGTGAACTTAAGGTAAGGTAAGATAAGTGTGAAGGAGTATGCATTGAAATTGCATCAGTTGTCTCATTATGCTCTGGAGTTGGTGTCTAGTCTGAGGGCTAGAATAATAATGTTTTCTTCTGGTTTTTCCTGTTACTTGGTATTAAAAGGTAAGGCTGCTATGTAGAACAATGACATAGACATCTCTAGGATGGTGGTATATATATAGCAAGTGGAGGATAAAAAGAAGAAACAGGTGGAAATAGGAGAGAGGCAGAATAAGAAGTTTAGATATTCAGAGCAGCGTGCGAATCAGCAGAATCGTGGGAGAGATGGTAGACAGTGGACTAAGAAGAAGAATCAGGTAAGTTCTAACTCCTATTCATCGGATAGTATGCTATACCCTAAGTTGTCTGGTGATCGTCGTATTCAAACTAGTAATGGTTCTAAGGCACCGAATGCCCAGTCTCAGGATAGTGGAATTCAGTCAGCCCCGCCTTATCCTCTTTATCAATTTTGTGGACAACTTAATTATGGTTATTGTAAGGAGGGAGGAACATGTATTTTAATTGTGGTCAGCCTTGTTATATGCAATGACACTGTCCCATAGCTAAGATTGCCACTAGAGCTAATAAGTTACCGGTTGCTACTTCTTTGGATCCTACACCTAAGGGTGCCACTTAAGGTACCGTCAATGGATGGAGTCGTCTCTATGCTCTTGCTACTCTTCAGAAATCTGAGGCATCTCCTGACATTGTCACTGGTATGTTACAGCTCTTCTCCCATGATGTTTACTATTTTATTGATTTGGGTTCTACCCTTTCTTATGTGACCCCTTCTATAGTTGTGCATTTTGGTTTTGGTCCTAAAAAATATTTCTGACCCTATGTCTGTGTCTACTCTGGTGAGTGATTTTATTGTGTCAAGAAAAATATATAGGAATCGTATGGTGTCCATGTTTCATAGGGAGACATTGATGGACCTGATAGAGCTTGATATGGTGAATTTTGATCTTATCTTAGGGATGGATTGACTTCATTCGTGCAATATTTCTATGAATTGTAGGATCCAAAAGGTGAATTCTTATTTTTCTAATAAACCGGTAATTGAATGGGAGGGGAGTTCCTTAATACCTAAATGGAGGTTTTTTCCTATCTTAGAGCTCAAAAGTTTATTTTCAAAGGATTTCTCTATCATTTAGTTCGGGTTAAGGACTTAAGTCTGAGGGTCCTTCTTTCCAATCTATCTCTGTGGTTAATGAGTTTCCTGAGGTTTTTCCTGATTAATGAGTTTTCTGAGGTTTTTCCTATGATCTTCCAGGAATTTCTCCTATTAGGGAGATAGAATTTGGGAGTGATCTTCTACCGGATACTCGTACCATTTCCGTTCTTCCTTATAGGATGGATCCGGCTGAACTAAAAGAGCTAAAGAAGCAGTAAAAGGATCTTCTATATAAGGGTTTCATTCATCCTAGTGTTTCACCATGGGGTGCTCCTATACTTTTCATGCAGAAGAAAGATGGGTCTTGTGACGCCCCTAAATCTTATCTCGAGACATCACACGGTGATTAAGGCTACAAGTAACCCAGAGCTAACCCTTCGAGCCTACTACTAAGTCTAGAACTTACTTTGAAACAAATGAATTAAGTAGTAACTTTATATCATGTCAAATTTGGGCTAAAATAACTGAACAACATCATTTGGATAACAAATACTGAAAATCTAGAAACTCCAACTGATAGTCCGATAAGCCTCTACTTACTAAAGAACTAGAGAGTCATTGGGACAAACCCCCAACTAACTTGAGATGAACGGAAAATAATAAATGAGTGCTATCAAGATTGAAAATCAATGAAAAAGGTCCTCGAACTATGAGGACTCACCAACTGCGAAAGTGTAGATGAAGGTACTCGGAGATCACTGTCGCTGTTGAGATTGAGCACCTAAACCTACATTATGAGACAATGTAGCACATAGATATATATTTGGATCAGTACTTTGAGGATGTACTGAGTATATGGGGGTGTGTGAAATAAGTAAACATTATCATTACTATTTATAAAACCATGCATGCTGACATAAATGACTTACATAGCTTGAATAAATCTGAAATCTAAGTATCATAAATCATGAATAATGAAACATGTAGCATAAATCTCGTGAGTCATTATACCTAGTTATAAAATCTATATTCTCCTCTTATTCTCAAAGCTTGTAGCAAAAAGAATCTTAAAACAATAACTTTCAAAACTTACGCTTTTATCTTGAGAAGAATAGGACTTTGGAAACTCAAGGACTTGGGAACTTTAGGACTATAAATCTTTGAGGACTTGGAGACTCTGGGAACTTGGGAGTTTCTTCTAACCAACCTAAACCATGTGATCTGACATGGAGTCCAACGTCTTGCCCACGTTGGGGGAGAGCTGTTTTACCCTTGCTATCGGAATAAAATCTTAACTTTAGTGATCACTATCTTAACCCACTTGGGGTAAATCATAATCCTACGGTGGTTTGTAGTTCTGGGGCATGAGACCTTGGAATCAAGCCCAACTCAGTGCTAAATACTACTCCCATACTTAGGCTCAGAACTTTTAGGAAATCCACCTTAAAACAGTACAAGGATGTATAGAGGAAGTCAATTATACTTCTCTTTGCTTTAAATCATAAATACTGCAGATTCCTATTTTAGCTTAGGATTCAAAGATCAACTTTCTTTCTTGGAACTTGGTAAACAATCATCAAGGAGGCTTAAAATCATGATCTTCTTAAAATATCAAGGCTAAATCTTAGGGCTTAAAGCCCATGTGTCAAACTTATGTTAAAACACCAAAAGGTTCATGCTTGATAATGTAACTATTGGTAAATCAACTTAAAATCTGGAAAAAAATATGATCATGTGCATAAATATTTGAAAGAAGACATGTAATTCAATATCCAAATCACTTAAGGTCTCAAAATCATGCAATTAGCAACATGGGGTATAAATCCTAAATTAAATTTCATGGAAATCATATCAAAATTCAGATATTTGTAACTTAAAGTAAGTTTTTGGGCACAAGAACGAAAGAATTATTCTTGTTGAAACTCCACATACCTTATTTGGCTTGATTGAATGGAACAAGTTGACTTTTGAAGACTTGAGAATGTTCTTGGAGGCTTTTCTTGAAGGTTCTTGAATGGTGATGTTTTGATTCTTGAATTTTCTTGAAGAAGGGTTTGAACCTTGTTCTTGAGGATTGATCTTGAAAGGAACCCTAATTTTGATGTTATGGATGAATATGAAGTTATGTGCTTTGATTTGATTTAATTAGGTGTTAAAAAGGGTGGAAAAGACCCAAAAATCTTTTTTAAAACGGCTTAAAATCGCTAAATGAAGGTCCCCGATAGTTTGGGTGATGAACCGTCGCCCTGGGGATGGACCGTCCCTTCAACCCATCATCTTTTGACCAGAAAACAGGCTTACTGCCTTAGTTTCGAAGGTTTGGGTGACGGTCCATCGGCCTTCCCGTTGCACTTTGGCAGTCCGGATAGTTCACTGTAAAACGGCTATAACTTTTTACCCCAATACCGGATTTTGGAGAAATTGGTATCGTTGGAAAGATAATTCAATTATTTATATGTTGGTGGGTCATGAGATCAAAAATTCACAGTATAGAAAAATATATTCTCATTTGAAGTTGACTATACCAAAATCCTTCTCAAGAATTCAATCGGTAATGGATGTTTTGATTCGCCTAATAGCTAGGACATATTTGAGGCCTTAATACACACCAACCTTGATCACAAAACTAACAATTAACTATAATTTATTTCTCATGATCTTGAAGCATGGTTGTACTATTTGTTGAAATTCTTTGGGTATTATAATATCTCCCACTTAGGAACATTCGTCCTCGAATGAGGTTGGTCAGCTGAGAAAACTGAGGATGCACATCTGAAATAAATTACTAAACTAATTATACATCATTCTAATCCTTTGAGTACTTTTGTGAATGCATGAACTTATAAAGAAGGCACTATATAGCTGAATACTTGCTTAGAAAAGAACTGAATCAAGGAAGAGTAGTACCTTCGGCTAAATCTGAGTTGCAGCGAATAGATGAGGGTACTTGGCTCGCATATCTGCTTCTACTTCCCAAGTAGGACCCTCAAGTGAATGGTTCCACCAAAGAATCTTGACCAAGGAAAATTCTTTGTTCCTTAGTCTACGGATCTGATGGTCTAGAATCTCAACTAGAATCTCTTCATATGAAAGACTATTGTGAACATCTGACCTCTCTGACGGATCTACTTTAATGGAATCACCAATGCACTTCTTAAGCATAGAGACATTAAAGACAGGATGAACAGCTGACAAATCTGTAGGCAATTCAACCTCATAAGCTACTTTCCCAACACGTCTCAAAATTCTATAGGGGCCAACATAACAAGAACTAAGCTTTCCTTTTTTACCAAATCTCTTCACCCCTTTCAAGGGTGAAATCTTCAAATATACTAAGTCATTAATTTTAAACTAAAGATCTCTTCGTCTCGCATCTGCATATGATTTATGGCGACTCTGGGCTGTCTTCAATCTTTCTCTAATCAACTTTACTTTTTCCATAGCTTCAAACACTGCATCAGGCCCAAGCTAGGCGGCCTCACCCATTTCAAACCAACCTATGGGTGATCTACATCTCCTCCCATAAAGATCCTCCAATGGGGCCATCTAAAATCTAGAATGATAACTGTTATTATAAGCGAACTCGGTCAATGGCAAATGCTCATCCCAACTACCCTTGAAATCAAGAGCACATACCCTCAACATACCTTCTAGAGTCTAGATGGTCCTCTCTTCCTGATCATCTATCTGCGAATGAAAAGCGGAACTAAGGTGAATTTGGGTACCAAGACCCTTCTGAAAAGCTCTCCAAAATTAGGAAGTAAACTGAGTACCCCTATCTGAGATAATAAAAAAGGGAACTCCATGCAGTTTGACTAACTCTTGGACATACAACTTAGCATAATCCTCAGCTGTATAAGATGTGTGCACTGGCAGGAAATACATTGACATAGTCAACCTGTCTACAACAACCTAAATCAATTCATGATGACGGCGAGAAAGGGGTAAGCCTGTCATAAAATCCATATTCACCTCTTCCCACTTCCAAGTAGGGATACCAAACTCTTGCATCGCACCACCAGGTCTTTGGTGCTCTATCTTAACCTGTTGGTAAATTGCGCACTTTTCCATAAACTCTGCTATATCTTTCTTCATACCACTCCACTAATAGATTTCCCACAAGTCATGGTACATCTTGGTAGCACCGGGATAAATAGAATATTGTACGCCATGCACTTTATCCATAATTTTATGCCTCAAATCATCAACATAAGGAACACACAATCTATCCTGAAATCTCAACACGCCATCTCCCCCTTGGGAGAAAACCTCTACCTTTTGGTCTTTAACCGACTCCTTCAGTTTGACCAAACTATAATCCATGTCTTGTTTTTCCTTCACTTCTAAAACTAACAAGGATTCGGAACTAATCTGAACCCAGACATTCCCCTCAGTTGAATCAAGCAACCAAACACCCAATCTAGTCAAACGATGCACTTCATAAGCTAATTATTTTTTATCTTTCTCCATGTGAGCAACACTAACCATAGGCAACCTACTAAGGGCGTCTGCCACTATATTGGCCTTACCCGAATGATACAACACTCTCATATCATAATCTTTTAGCAACTCTAACCGCCTCCTCTGACGAAGATTTAACTCCCTCTAAGTAAACATATACTGCAGGCTTTTATGGTCCGTAAACACATCAACATGAACACCATATAGATATTGTCTCTAGATTTTCAAAGAAAAAACCATAGCAGCTAATTCAAGATTATGGGTTGGGTAATTCTTTTCATGCGCCTTTAAATATCTAGAGGTATAGTCTATAACCTTACCTCTCTGCATCAACACGCAACCCAAACCAACTCTAGAGGTATCACAATACACCATAAAACCATCCGTACCATCGTGCAATATTAATAGTGGGGCTAAAGTGAGTCGAGTCTTCAACTCCTGAAACTCTTTTTGAAGGAATCTGACCATAGGAACTTAACTTTGTTTTGGGTCAATCGGGTCATGGGAGACACAATAGATGAGAAACCTTCAACAAAAAGATAGTAATAGCCAACTAGACCCAAGAAACTTCTAATGTCTAATGGAGAGATAGGTCTAGGCCAATTTCTTACGGTTTTTGTCTTTTGGGGATCAACTCTAATGCCTTAGACTGAAATAATATGACCAAGGAAGGCTACTGACCTTAGCCAAAACTCACACTTGATGAATTTGGAGAATAAATGATGATCTCGGAGAGTTTGCAAGACAATTTTAAGATGATCTGCATGGTCATCCTTATTACGGGAGTAAACAAGGATATCATCTATGAACACTATGACAAACATATCAAGATACGGTTTGAACACTCGATTCATGAGGTCCATGAAAGCTGCTGGAGCATTGGTTAGCCCGAAAGACATGACTAGAAACTCAAAATGACCATAATGAGTTCGGAAGGCTGTCTTTGGAATATCACACTCCCTTATTTTAAGTTGATGATAGCCGGATCTAAGTTCTATCTTTGAGAAATAACTTGCACCTTGCAATTGAGAAAATAGGTCATTAATTCTAGGAAGAGGGTATTTGTTCTTGACTGTTGATGATAGGCGTATTTACACGCCTAAAGCACCTTAATTCACCCATATTTTAGCTAAGTTTTAAGGACAAAATATATAATTCCTGCACGTTTAGTCCCTTTTCCTGTAAGTGAGCTAACCAACGTGATTAGCAAGTTTTCAGGTATAAATGATGAAGATCTCAGCATTTTATGGACTGTGTGACGCCAAAGGAAGCTTCACGTAAGAAGGAAGGCAGCTTTTGGAAGCCTATGGACTGAAAGTGATGCATGGAAAACTTGTCCCGGGCAAAAACAGTATTTCAAAAGACTTGGGGATCAGCAGTAACTTAGTAGGATTAGGATAAGGAAGCAGTAACCTAGTAGGATTAGGAGAAGTATGCAGTAGCTTAGTAGGAATATGATATGGATGTTATAAAAACCCTATTTTGCTGAACTTTTCAGCATTCATTCTCGTTCAATTCATTCTTATTCTCTTCTATTCTTAAATTCGTTGTTGACATTATTATTCATCTATTCGACTTTTAATTTTTACGACAAGAGAAATGCTACTAGCAAGGAATTCACACCACAAGTGAAGCCAATACTTACTTATCGTGATATTGTTATTACTTTGGTATGATGATGATATCCTCATGGTTTTCCTTCACAATTGTGAGTAGCTAAACTTCTCTGTTAGGGTTATGGAAGCCTTATGAGATACTATCTATTGCTATGAGTTTGTGAATTCTTGATACGTATGCTACTTATATCATTACTCTCTTCATCTTAATTGAATTCTTGTGGTTGCAAACATATAGAATACGCCAGTATAGCATTAACTTGTTCGAAAGAAAAGTTACATGTCTGGAAAAGAGAGAGTGACAAGGAAATAGGGCTACCAACCCCTGTTTAAAAGTTAGTGCCGTAACTCGATTAACCTCTTGGAGAATTCGTACCATTAGTTATACGCTTTAAGCTCGAAAGAGTTAAAGTGAAATAATCCTTGATGGTCGAAAGACACTAGGATTTACCATAGAATACGAAACTCTATAAGAGCATGCATGTCTGAATTCCGCATAACTCATAGCCAATAGATACGTAAAACTCATAAGGTGGACATAACCCTAACTTATAGTTCTCATTGATTAAATCTTACTATACAAAGCATTCCGTTTTTATTTTGTTTACATTAATTCTCGCCATAATTCAAATCCCCCCTTTCCGTAGAATTTTCGATCAAAAGTCTACTAATAGTTGCATACTTAGTGACCGAGTATTTCCTGTGGGATTCGACACTCAATCCAGTTGGGTTCTATATTTGACAGCGACCGCTTATACTCTTACGAGAGCTGTAGTTTGGGCATTATCAAATTTTGGCGCCATTGCTGGGGAATACGGTTGTCAACTAAGTTTGTGATAATTACTAGACCCTTTGGTCAAAGATTCTCAGATTTTACTTTTAGTTGTTGTTTTTCTTTTATTCAGGTTTTGTTCAGTGCATGACCCATACTCAAAGTTTGGGACAACCATTATTACCCATAAATCCTGAACCACATCGTATTGGCAGAATGGAGGCGCAACGTGACATTAAAAGAAGGGCTGCTCAACAGGAGCAGGCTAGACTAGCTGCGTTGGACGCTGCCCAAGTACATCAATAGAATATTGATAACCCTGGGCGAGCAACAAATCCTGACGATGAGAACCTAGGTGATGAGGAGTTACTAAGCCCTAGGCGTAATGCTGTGGTGGCGACACCTGCTAACAGAAGAGATTGTCAAGCTAGATTTAGACCTGAATGCCGAGTTATGTAGATCCCTTTTGATAATGATGATGACGATCTGTACGGAGCTGGTTCCATAGGAGCCATTATTCCTCCGCCATTGGCACCCGGAGCCAAGTTCAATATCACTAGCACCATGATTCAGCTTTTGCAACTCAAGGGATTATTTGGTGGACTAGCAGGCGATGATCCGAATATACATCTAATCAACTTTATCTCTACATGCAAGTCATTCGACAACCCAGGCGTTGGACAGAATGCAATTCGGCTGCGTTTATTTCCATTGTCTCTATCTGGGGAGGCAACTCTATGGTTGAATGGGCTAACTCCTGATTCTATTAAGAATTGGAGGCAATTGAAAGATGCTTTCCTAGAAAGATTCTTTCCGCCATCCAAGAGAGCACAGTTGAGAGATGAAATCAGCAATTTTCGACAGCTTCTAACTAAAGCTCTCCACGAAACATGGGAGAGGTTTAAGACGAAGCTTATGCGGTGCCCAAATCATCATATGACCAATGTACACTTGATGGAAATATTATACAGGTCTTTGAATTTGGTGACTAAGCCAGTGGTTGATAATGCTGCTGGTGGTTCATTCATGGACCTTACTTTTAATGAGGCAAGTGGTATGCTAGATCGTATGACAAAGCAGAGTAGAGCTTGGCATACCAGGGATTCTGAGGTAGCAAGCTCTACCATATCTATTAGCATGACTACAGAACAAAGGCGAAGAGAGGAAGAACGTGATCAAGATATGGCACACATGAAAATGCAGATGGATCTTCTTACCAGGCACTTATTATAAGGGAAGACCACAAAAATCAAGGCTGTTGTGTCGCAAGGAAGAGATGAATCTAATTCTGAGGAAGAACCTAAATACTTGAATAATCAGGAGGGTTTCCGAGGCAATGCCCAAGGAAACCAAGGTCGAAACTATTATGATAAATCTGGATACAAGGACTGCGATCAAGGTAGTTGGAAGAATAAGACTGACAGGAGTGGTTTGTATGTTCCTCCTAGAAGCCGTGAGGCCGCTGCATCTGGTTCTGGAAAGATGTCCATAGAGGACATGATGTCTAAGCTGTTGAAAGGAGTGGAGGCGACCAACATGGGCGTAACAGAGGTGAAGAATAACTTGTCTTCAATAAATCAATTGGTTGACTCGCATTCTACTGTAATAAAATAGCTGGAGCAACAATTGAGTAAACTATCAGCAGCATTCAACCAAAGAAAGGCTGGAACGCTACCTAGCGACATAGTGCAAAATCAGAGGAATGAGGGATCATGTATGGCTATTACTACCAGGAGCGGTAAGGTGTTGGAAAAACTACCCAAAGGCACTCAAGCGGTCAACAATATAGCGGACAACGATGTTGATGCTGATGGTGAAGATTCCGTAGAAGCTGGCAAGGGTGATCATGACGTTACCCCTAGTAGTCTGCAGCCTAAAAAGATCAAAATTCAGAAGCAAGATGAAAAGGAGGCGGTAGAGAAAACTATTCCTCTTCCACCACCACCTTTTCCTCAGAGACTGAAGAAGAAAGCTGATGACACCAGGTTCAGTAAATTTATGACTATGTTGAAGCAGCTGACTATTAATGTTCCTTTGGTGGAGGCGCTAGAACAGATGCATGGGTACGCTAAATTCATGAAGGACCTTTTGACAAAGAAGCGAGCAGTAAGCTATGAGCCGGCAGAGAATGTTCATCATTGCAGTGCAATCGCTATAAGAACTTTAGTACAGAAGAAGGCAGATCCTGGTGCTTTTACTATTCCTTGCACGGTGGGATCTATGAATTTTGCTAAGGCATTGTGTGATTTGGGATCTAGCATCAATTTGATACCGCTATCCATTTACAGAAAGTTGGGGTTGGGCGATCCTACACCAACCAATATACAACTTGTGATGGCAGATAGGTCGGTAAAACGACCAGTGGGTATCTTGAATGATGTGTTGGTTGGGGCGTCCCTTCCTTGCAACAGGGAGCGTGCTTATTGATTTGAGAGCTAATGAGCTTTTATTTCGGTTGAATGACGAAGTGGTCCATTTTGATGTATGCAAAGCAATGAAGCAGCCCAGTGATATGAATGTGTTCTCTGTAGATGATGTTTATTATAAAGATGTGGCAGAATTATCTGCAAAGAAACAGCTTATTGATGAGCCATTGTCTGATGTGCTGTTGAATTTTGAGCGTGAGGAGGTTGAAGAACATGAAGAAACCGCTTGTGCTCTAATAGGAATAAGGTCCTATTCTTATGCCCCTATGAAGCAGGACCTTGATCTTAAGAATCGACCTTCACCAACAGTGAAGAATTCCATTGAAGAGCCACCAGTGCTAGAATCGGAAGAGCTCCCCAGTCACTTATGTTATGCGTTCTTGGGAAGTGGAAATACACTTCCGGTGAGTGTTGTGGCTGATTTAGGTGAAAAGCACATAGAGGCTCTCATCTCTGCTCTAAAAAGGTACAAGAGAGCTATGGGTTGTACTATTGATGATATAATTGCTATCCCTCCTGGGATATGTATGCACTAAAGTCATCTCGAAGAAGATTGCATGCCTACAAGTAAGCATTAGCGTCTTCTGAATCCATTCAGAAAACGATGCACCATATATCTCGATGAAGTCTAAGTAATTGAGATAACTATGTCGTGCCGCGATAATAAATCAAGCGCTAGATGGGACGCAACCCATCATCTTTAATTGTTTTGTTTTACTAGGAGTTTGTTTTTATAGTCGAGCCACGACCAAAACTAAAGCGCTTGGCGGGAGGCAACCCATCGTTCTAATCGTTTTTGTTGTTTTTGAGTAAGTGTAGGTACAAGATGTATAAAGGGGGAGATTGGTCTCAAATTTTGATTTGGAAGTGGTTCATGTTGAAGGTGGTAAGTTAGGAATGAAGAAGCAAAGGCTATGGGTTAGGCATTGCCTATGCAAATCTAGGCAATGAACAAGGCAAGGCCTATGTAAATCAAGGCAACGAACAAGGCAAGGCCTATGCTATGGCCTAAGCTCTGTAAATCTAGAATGCCATAGCATAGGCGCCGTCTATGCCCAACAATGCCATAGCATAGGCACCGCCTATGCCAAAGGCTTTTGTCTCTGAATCTAGAAGGCCATAGCATAGGCGCCGCCTATGCCAAAGCCTATGTCCAACTAGGCTTTGCAAAAAGCGCCGCCTATGCCAAGCATAGGCAAAGCATTAGGCGCCGCCTATGCTTACTTTTTGGACTCCTAAACCGATTTTAAATGGGTCAAACCTGACCCACGCCTTGTCCTATAAATAAAACTCCAACCTTAAGACAAAATCACATTGCTTGCTAGACCTAGGCGCCACCTTTACTCTCTAAAATCTCTCAAAAAGTTTCTTTTTGCTCTTCTAACTTTGCAAGAACATCTTCCGAGGCCATCAACCAAGTAAGTACTTCTTTGATCTTCTTTTATATTCCGAAAGCATTACAATACTGCGCCTATAATTAGTTGTTAAATCTTGAAGTAGTGTTGGTGATTTGAATGTGGTTGATTTGTTGTGATACAACTAAGTGAGTGAAACAATATGTATGGGTGTTCTAAACTTGGTTCCAACCTGTATTTGATTTTGATACACTGTCATACTTTTGCGGAATCGACATGGTTAAGATAATGGCATAATCTTGTAACTTGAAAGCTTGCATATTTGAATAACCTGTCCATCGAGATGAAGAGCATGATTGAATACAAGCATGATATGTTGCTATGATTTCTATACCATAAACTTGATTCAATCTCTACGTGGTCGTCTTATTCCAAAGGTGCATTAATCCAAACCTGAAAGTATAGTCAAGATTACATGAAATAGAGTTGGACAAGATAGTTACGATGACATGAAAGTATGACTGTGCTGAACATATTGTTGGAACATATCGCCTATATGTATGTCGATGAAGTTTGAGTAATCAACATCACTCACTTAATTAGCTTGTACCAACAAATTAAGTGTGGGGTGGTGCCACTATTGTTTTGTTTGTCGACTGAATTTTTTGAGATGAAGCTAACATGACTCTATTAGGATCTCAGGTAGAATGGCCTCAAAAAGGACGAAAAGGAAAACAAAAAGTGTCCACTTCACAGAAAGGTCAAAAAAAAGGGGAAGAAAAGAGCAAGCTGAATCCTCCTCGCTACAAATACCGTGATGCACTTTTGGGAATAATTGGTGTACAATTTGAGGAAACTCTGAGTATGACTACTCTGATGATGATTCCGACGCAGGGGGTATGACCCCAGACATAGAGGAGGAGTCCGACTAATCAGGTTTTTCGTATTTATTTTCCACTGAGGGCAGTGTGTCCCGTCTAAGTGTGGGGTGTTTGTATTTGTATGTTGTATTTCTTTGCCTGCAGTTATTTATGTTTTTTTTTGTTTTAATTAGTCGTAGATTTTTTTTAGATTTTGATGCATAAAATTGTTCTGATAGGCGGCATGGTATTATGACAAGAGTTTGTGCTAAAATCATTACTATTGAGACATTTAGGCTCGAAGTGTGACTCACTGTGTGATAATTGTGTGGTTTAATTCATTCATCTGTTGGGTCAAGAGTCTATACTGCTCCCAATAAAGTTGACCATGTGCCTTGTGTGTGTGAGATTATAGTATATTCTGTGCTGTGACTGATGCTAGAACTTGCCTGGTGTGTATGTAAAGCGAAATAAAGAGTGTAAGTTTAGGAGATGATTTAGGCATTTATTTGGCAACCTGTACTTGTTTACCTTCTTTTTACCTACCCATGTACATTATCCTAGATAACCCCCTTTGAGCCTTTAGCTATTTTCTTTGACAGCCTCATATGTAGCCTAATCCATTTTTTTTCAAGACCATAATTTGATCCAAATTCCTAAGCGCTTTAAATTGTAAAGTCATATGACAAAATAAGAGGAAATTGGAGAGTGATGCCTTCGAATATATTGGTGCTTGAATTAGTTATGAAAAAGAGTGGCTATCATAGAGGTGTGTTATAAAAAAAATGAAAAGAAAACTAAAAAGTTAGTTCTGTTTAAAATCGAATAACAAAAGAGGTGAGAAGGGGTGGTAGATTAAAAGAAAGTAGAAAGGTTGTTTGAAAGAAAGTGTAAATGGCATAATGTGATGTATTAAAGCGCTTAGGGAACTTAGTCACTATTTCTGGCCAAAATAGTCCTACCCGTCCCTTAGCCTACATTACAACCTATAAAGACCTATTTGATCCTAAGATTAGCATTCTGATATTAGTGGAGCATTACACTAAGGGCAAGCCTATGGTCATCAGTTGCAACATATGAATTCTTTGTGAGAGTGAGAGCAAGGAAAATCTTATACCCATGTTTCGAAAAATGAAATACTTGTGAGTGATTATGGGTGATATATTGTGAGACACACATGGTTGATGAGTTTTGGGTAGTTGTGTATGATTCTTTATGCTTTAACTTGTGGATACGAATGAACCATCATCACGAGTCTATGTTGGAGGTTGAATTGTTTCTAGTAGTGATCAATAAAACTACTCTTTGTTAATAATTGTTGTGCCTGTCTTGATGAATATTTTGTGCTGTTACTGTGAAACCCTAAGTAGATGTTTATATGGACATGATATTTTGTTCGAGGACGAACAAAGCTTTAAGTGCGGGGTGTTGATGATAGGCGTATTTACACGCCTAAAGCACCTTAATTCACCCATATTTTAGCTAAGTTTTAAGGACAAAATATATAATTTCTGCATGTTTAGTCCCTTTTCCTGTAAGTGAGCTAACCAACGTGATTAGCAAGTTTTCAGGTATAAATGATGAAGATCTCAGCATTTTATGGACTGTGTGACGCCAAAGGAAGCTTCACATAAGAAGGAAGGCAGCTTTTGGAAGCCTATGGACTGAAAGTGATGCATGGAAAACTTGTCCCGGGCAAAAACAGTATTTCAAAAGACTTGGGGATCAGCAGTAACTTAGTAGGATTAGGATAAGGAAGCAGTAACCTAGTAGGATTAGGAGAAGTATGCAGTAGCTTAGTAGGAATATGATATGGATGTTATAAAAACCCTATTTTGCTGAACTTTTCAGCATTCATTCTCGCTCAATTCATTCTTATTCTCTTCTATTCTTAAATTCGTTGTTGACATTATTATTCATCTATTCAACTTTTAATTTTTACGACAAGAGAAACGTTACTAGCAAGGAATTCACGCCACAAGTGAAGCCAATACTTACTTATCGTGAAATTGTTATTACTTTGGTATGATGATGATATCCTCGTGGTTTTCCTTCACAATTATGAGTAGCTAAACTTCTCTGTTAGGGTTATAGAAGTCTTATGAGATACTATCTATTGCTATGAGTTTGTGAATTTTTGATACGTATGCTGCTTATATCATTACTCTCTTCATCTTAATTGAATTCTTGTGGTTGCAAACATATAGAATACGCCAGTATAGCATTAACTTGTTCAAAAGAAAAGTTACATGTCTGGAAAAGAGAGAGTGACAAGGAAATAGGGCTACCAACCCCTGTTTAAAAGTTAGTGCCGTAACTGGATTAACCTCTTGGAGAATTCGTACCATTAGTTATATGCTTTAAGCTCGAAAGAGTTAAAGTGAAATAATCCTTGATGGTCGAAAGACACTAGGATTTACCATAGAATATGAAACTCTATAAGCGCATGCATGTCTAAATTCCGCATAACTCATAGCCAATAGATACGTAAAACTCATAAGGTGGACATAACCCTAACTTATAATTCTCATTGATTAAATCTTACTATACAAAGAATTCCGTTTTTATTTTGTTTACATTAATTCTCGCCATAATTCAAATCCCCCTTTTCCGTAGAATTTTCGACCAAAAGTCTACTAATAGTTGCATACTTAGTGACCGAGTATTTCCTGTGGGATTCGACACCCAACCCAGTTGGGTTCTATATTTGACAGTGATCGCTTACACTCTTACGAAAGCTGTAGTTTGGGTGTTATCAATTGTGGCCTTATTAAGCTGATGATAGTCAATGCACATACGCAAAGAATCATCTTTCTTTTGCACGAATAGGATGGTTACGCCCCATGGAGAAACACTGAGCCTCATGAAACCTTTATCTAGAAGATATTTTAGTTGCCCTTTCCACTCCTTAAGTTTTGCGGGTGCCATACAATAAGGAGGGATAGAAATAGGTTGTGTATCGAGAAGAAGGTCAATACCAAACTCTATTTCCCTATCAAGAGGTACCCCTGGGAGATCTTTTGGAAACACATCTAGAAACTCATTAACTATATTAACTGACTGAACTGTTGGAGTCTTAGACTTAGTGTCTTTGACTCAAACTAGATGATAAATTCAACCTTTGGAAATCAACTTTCTGGCCTTAAGGTAAGATATGAAATGACTCTTGGGAGATACAGAATTTTTGGACCACTCAAAGACTGGCTCATCTGGGAATTGAAACTTAACCACAAAAGTGCGATAATATATAAATGCATAATAGGAATGAAGCCAATCCATACCCAGAATAAGATCAAAATTGACCATATCTAACTTTACCAAATCTGCAAATATGACCTTATGAGGAACAGTAATGGGACACTTTTGGTAAACTTGCTTAGCAATAACTGACTCTCCTATTGGGGTAGAACCAGGATAGGCTCAGGGATCTTTTCAAAACTTATCTCAAAATTCACAGCAACTAACGGAGTCACATAAGAAAAACTTGACCCAAGGTCCAATAATACATACACATCAAAATGAAAGACACGAAGTATACCAGTAACAACATCTAGTAAATCCTCCTGCTCCTAGTGAGATGGCAAAGCATAAAATTAATTTGGGTGCTGACCAGTGCTGGATGAAGCGCCCTGAGAAGGGATGGACGAGCTAAAGGAGCTGGAGAAATAGTAGTCTGAGTCTGTGGAACATCTCAGCTCCCCTACCTAGCATACGAACCTCTCTAAGTCTATGGACCAACTTCCCACAACCAAAAAACCCTTCTTCTTGTCCAAACACTCTATGGGATGGGTTCTGCCATACTTAGCACATGGAGGATAACTGGGCCTATCTTTCACACTATTCTGAGACCTGGACATGGAAGACTTACCCCACTATTCCTACTTGATTCTGGGTACGAGAGCACTAGCTGATGAAGGTACTGGCATAGCTGAATAATTCTAAAACTATGGGTGGTTCCCTCTATCGGATCTTGGTTGACCATACTCAGACTTCTCTGATCTAACCCTCTTATATCCTCTTACTCACTCTCTCTCCTTTATTTTTTCTTCCTTAATATGTTAATCATGCATCATCAGTCTAGAAAGATCCATTTCTCAATTGAGCATAGCAGTCCTACACTCCTTAACTACCAATTTAGACACACCAGTCACGAACTTACTCATACTAGATCTGGGGTTAGCTATCAAGTCTGGAGAATACTTAGATAACTGGTTAAACTTGAGGAAATTCTTCTTTACTATCATGGAGCCTTGCTTCAAGTTTATAAACTCCTCTATCTTCGCTTTACTCATCTCAAGTGGGAAGAACTTGTCCAAGAATGCATCCTGCAACATCTGACAAGTCATAGGAGTTGCATTCTCCCCTCTATTCTTCCTCTACATCACTACCCAATCATAAGCAACATCCTTCAGCCTATAAGATGCCAATTCTATACTCTCCTCCTCAGAAACATGCATAACTTTGGTGATCTTTTTCACCTCATCAAGATATAGTTGTGGGTCCTTACCTCCCTTCGACCCAAAGAATTTTGGTGGATTTATCCTTATAAAATCATGAAGACTGGTTGCAAATGCATCACCCCCTTGCTGATACAGAATAGTATCCTGATTGTTGGCTTTCACAGTAGCAGTCACAGCTTAGGCTAACCTCTGAAAAGCAACCCAAAATTCAGCATGAGACATATTCTCATTAGGGGATCGACAGGTTGGGGTGGCTGATTTTCATTTCTACGGGCATTAGATCTATGAGGAGGCATTTTCTGTTGTAAAACAGCACGAGATAATAGTAGATAGAGACAATTGTAGGCATGATGGATTCTGAAAAAAATGACTTTTCCTAAAATGACCCGTAGCCTCTTGCTCATAGATGTAGCGCGCTTCACACCGATGATCAAGATGCTACATAACGTGGCTTTTCTGACTCTCTAGGAATCTTTAAACCTTAGGCTTTGATACCAAGTTTGTAATGCCCCGAAATCTCATCTGAAGATGTCACACGGTGCTTAAGGCTGCAAATAGCCTCAAGCTAACCCTTCGAGCCAGCTAATAAGTCTAGAACTTACTTTAAAACAAATGAATTAAGTAGTAACTATATATCATGTTAAATTTGGGATAAAATAACTGAAAAATATCATTTGGATAACAAATACTGAAAATCTGGAAACTCCAACTGATAGTTCGACAAGCCTCAATTTACTAAAGAACTTGAGAGCCATTGGGACAAACCCCCAACTGACTCAAGCTGAATTAAAAATAATAAATGACTGCTATCAAGACTAAAAATCGGATAAAAAGGTCCTCGAACCATGAGGACTCATCAACTGCGAAAGTGTAGATGAAGGTACTCAGAGATCACTGTCGTTGTTAAGACAGAGCATCTGAACCTATATTATGAGACAATGTAGCACATAGATATATATGTGTTGACCAGTACTTTGAGGATGTACTGAGTATATGGGGGTGTAAAACCATGCATGCTGATATAAATGACTCACATATCTTGAATAAATCTAAAATCTAAATCTCATAAATCATAAATAATGAAACATGTAGCATAAATCTCGTGAGTCATTATACCTAGTTCTAAAATTTGTATTCTCCTCTTATTCTTAAAGCTTGTAGCAAAAGGAATCTTAAAACAATAACTTTCAAAACTTATGCTTTTATCTTGAGGAGAATAGGACTTTGGAAACTCAAGGACTTGGGAACTTTTGGACTATAAAGCTTTGAGAACTTGGAGACTCTGGGAACTTGGGAGTTTCTTCTAACCGACATAAACCATGTGAGCTGACATGGAGTCTAACGTCTTGCCCACATTGGGGGAGAGCTGTTCTACCCTTGCTATCAGAATAGAACCTTAACTTTAGTGATCACTATCTTAACCCACTTGGGATAAATCATAATCCTATGGTGGCTCATAGCTCTGGGGCATGAGACCTTGAAATCAAGCCCAACTCGGTGCTAAATAATACTCCCATACTTAGGCTCGGAACTTTTAGGAAATCCACCTTAAAATAGTACAAGGATGTATAGAGGAATCCAATTATACTTATCTTTGCTTTAAATCATAAATACTGCAGATTCCTATTTTAGCTTAGGATTCAAAGATCAAATTTCTTTCTTGAAACTTGGTAAACAATCATTAAGAAGGTTTAAAATCATGCTCTTCTTAAAATATCAAGGCTTAATGTTAGAGATTAAAGCCCATGTTTCAAACTTATATTAAAACATCAAAAGGTTCATGCTTGATAATGTAATTATTGGTAAATCAACTCAAAATCTAGAAAAAAATACGATCATGTGGATAAATAATCGAAAGTAGACATGTAACTCAATATCGAAATCACTTAAGGTCTCAAAATCATGCAATTAGCAACATGGGGTATAAATCCTAACTTAAATTTCACGAAAATCAAATCAAAATTCAGAAATTTGTAACTTAAAGTAAGTTTTTGGGCACAAGAATGAAAGAATTATTCTTGTTGAAACCCCACATACCTTATTTGGCTTGATTCAATAGAAAAAGTTGACTTTTGAAGCCTTGAGAATTTTCTTGGAGGCTTTTCTTGAAGGTTCTTGAATGGTGATGTTTTGATTCTTGAATTTTCTTGAAGAAGGGTTTGAACCTTGTTCTTGAGGATTGATCTTGAAAGGAACCCTAATTTTGATACTATGGATGAATATGAAGTTATGTGCTTTGATTTGATTTAATTAGGAGTTAAAAAGGGTGGAAAAGACCCAAAACAAATTTTAAAAATAGATTAAAATCGCTAAACGGAGGTCCCCAACGGTTTGGGCGATGAACCGTCACCCTGGGGATGGACCGTCCCTTCAACCCGTCACTTTTTGGCCAGAAAATAGGCTTACTACCTTAGTTTTGATGGGTGCGATGGTCCGTTGGCCTTCCTATCGCACTGTGACAGTCCGAATAGCTCACTGTAAAATGGCCATAACTTTTTACCCCGATATCGAAATTTGGAGAAATTGGTATCGTTGGAAAGTTAAATCAAATATATATCTATTGATGTTTCATGAGCTCAAAAATTCATAGTATAAAAAAAGATATACTCATTTGAATTTGACTATACCAAAATTCTTCTCAAGAATTCAATTGGTAAGGGATGTTTTGATTCACCTAATATCTAGGACATATTTGAGGCTTTAATACACACCAACCTTGATCATAAAAATACCAATGCACTATAATTTATTTCTCATGATCTTGAAGAATGGTTTTTCTATCGGTTGGAATTCTCGGGCTATTATAGGTCTCTTTGGATGTTTATAGACTTTCATCAGTTGAATAAGATCACAGTGAATAAGAAGTATCCTCTTCCTTGAATTGATGACCTTTTCGATTAGCTTTAGGGTGCTAGGTGTTTATCTAAGATTGATCTCCGTTCGCTCTATCATTATTTGAAAATTAAGGAGGTTGATATTCCCAAAGACTGCTTTTTGAACCCGGTACAACTAATATAAGTTTTTGGTTATGTCGTTCGGGTTAACTAATGCTCCGGCTATGTTTATGGATCTTATAAATCAGGTGTTGCGACAGTTTTTGGATTTGTTTGTTATAGTGTTCATTGATGACTTCTTGGTGTATTCTAAAAGTAAGGATTCAATCACCTCTGACTTGTGTTACAGACATTTAAGAACCAGAAGTATGCAAAATTTTCTAAATGTGAATTTTGGTTAAGTGTTGTGACCTTTCTTGGGCATGTTGTTTTAGTGAGGGGATTTGTAATGCCCCAAGACTACCCCCTGGATGTCAGGCGGTTCTTAGAACCACAAGTGATCCTAAGCTTACCTATGATATTTGCATAACTCGTGCATAACTGAATATGTTACATAAATATAAAAGAAATAAGTGGAAAAGATGTCTTTGCTAAATATGTTTAATACAAAATTGTTTAAAACATACTTTGTCTATACAAAATAAAACTGAAACTAAATACATCAACTCTGAATGACAGTCTATGAAACCTCTACTAATACTGACTATAGGTAGCTAGTACATGAGCTCCAACTATCCCGAATCAATATGACTGAATAAAAATATTACTAGAACTATAGTTGACTCGAGTCCTTGAATCAAAAGAACTCCTCACCTGCTGACTGGAAGCTGCAAAGTATCTGATTACGATACATGGGCTACAACTAGTACCTACATTATAAAACAATGTATCACATAGACATATTTGTGGGTACTTCTGGAATGTACTAAGCATGTGGGGTTAAATGCATAAGTAAAACAATAACTGAATATTCATATAAACTTTCAATGATGCGTGCTAAGTATAAATGACTCACCTTGAGCTTGAATAAAACAAAGACTGCAAGATCATGAACATGAGTAATGAAGCATAAGAATAACTTTGTGAGCCATAACACTTAGCTTCTAAAATCTTTACTTTTTATTCTTTTTTTGGAGAGTCTTCTAACCGACATAAACCATGTAAGCTACCATGGAGTCCAACGTCTTACCCATAAAGGAGAGATGTTCAACCCTTTACATCAGAATATAACCTTAATCTTAAGTGATCACTGAACTTCTTCCATATTGAGGAAAAAAACTTAACCTAAGGTGGCTCGTAGTTTCTAGGAATTTAGGATATGCTCATCCGTATTCCCTTCTCAGCGATAAATACTACTCCCAGAATACTTATATGCTCATACTTTAGGAAATCCACCTTAAAATAGCATAAGGGTTTATAGAATGAAAACTAGTTATGCTTCTCTTTACTTTAAATCATAATCAAGATGAACAAATGTGGATTTCATAACTTATCTTAAGATCAAAAGATCAATATTTGCTTTGTATCATAGTATAAACTTATCAATGGATCTTAAGAGCATAATCTTCTTGTAAACTCAATACTTGTACTTAGGGATTATAATACATGCTTAAATTCTTAGAATTCATGACAAAACTCCATGCTCAATAATCATCTTGAAATCTTTCAACAACATCAAGTCAAGATAATGAAATTAAATTCATAATATGAATCTTATCAAAACATGAATATATGCAATTCTTGATGCACTTAATGCTTTCAATCTTATTGTAGTAACATACTTCAAGAATATAGCAATTTGTGTATGAACCCTAACTAAAAATAAATGAATTTAAATATTAAGACCATGCACTTTGGGCACAAGGATGAAAGAATAACCTTGTTCATAAATTCCACATACCTAATTAGATGACTTCTTGAAGAAGGCTTGAAATTAGAACTTAAATCCTTGGAGAAGAAATCTTAAATTTCTTATTCTAGGAAAGAGGGGAAGGGTTTATGTAAGTGTTAATTGATGAAAAGTGGGCAAATAATTCCCTTTTTGGGGATTTAATTTGTCACTTAGGTGCTTGGGGGCAATGAGGAATGACCAAAATACCCTTTAGGCTTGTACTTACGGATGCAGGAAACATATCCAAAGCGTCGTGGAGGCTAATGCGTAGCCTAAGGTCTGCATCACGGAGCTATCGTGAATCCTTACTATTTCTCACGAAAATGCTCATAACTTTTCACTCAAGTATCATGATAGCACCCAAGCGCACATGCAAGTGTACGTGATTCTATCAAGTATTAAAGTAGCTTCAAGAAAGCCCAAGTATCGATCTCTCAGGGACTTGCATACGCCAACTATCCAATTCTAGTTTAACGATTGAGAAAAAGTAAACAATAGAGTTTTAGAGTTGTAAACTAAAATGAGACTAAACTATTGCGGAAAAGTAATGACTTAGGACAATCAATGGATAGAAGCCCAGGGTTAAGTCTTACGAACAATCATACTACGTTATTGAACTCCATTAGTTAACTTGCTTATCTTGGTTGTTGATTCGTAGGGTTAATCGCTTGATTATGGTTTCCCAACCTCTAATCTTTTACCTAAGTTGGACCTTACACCTACATCTTTGAGTGGGGATGTAATAATCTAATTATGTTATGTAAGTTGTCATCCTATGTGTGAATCAAGTAAGACATCTAGGTACATCCCTATCCTAGATGCTAATTCAAGTCTCTTATTTTATAAGGAAACAAGAACCATACTTTCCTTATTCCCTTATTCTATCTCCTTATTCCCTCTATCAAAATCACAAGGTTAAAAATTGATGTATTCTAATAGTAACTAATCCTTAAAATATTTAAAACAAAAATAAACAAGAAACCAAAAATGATAAGAAAATCAACAAACTTAATTCAAAACAAAAGTAGTCATGATCTTGGCCTTAACCCAAAAGAGGGAGTTTAGCCTTTCATCGAAATATTCCTCATCTAATACCTTGGATTGATGATATAAACCATGAAATAAACTAAATATAAGATAATAAAACCATAAATAATGTGTAGAGCATCCTCCTCTTGTCCAAAGACATCCAAAAGTGATTATATGTGTTTAACGTATGTGTTTATATCAAACCAATCCAAATCCAATTAGGAGTGCACAATATCACGTTATATGGATAATTAACAAATCCTATGCCAAGTAGGAGAAGGAACTTGCATGAATTGTAGCCGTGAAATGGAGCATGCAACGCATGTATCATTCCATCAAAATAGAGCATGCGACGCATGCATCATTTCGTAGAAATAGAGCATGAGACACATGCTTATCATGGGTACATACTATTTTGGGTTCCTTATGAGTACTTTTGAGTGTATAATGCACCAATATACCTTCCCACGTACCCTCACTCTCCCATGACATTTCAGATGTCCAAATTTGCGTCAAGTTGAGTATTGTGCTTCTATGAACCATTCCAAGCTTTTTTGAGTTGTTTCCACGTGATTTGAAGTTTTTATATCCTTTATATATCATCATAATCCACTAAAAAAGCATCCTATAGAATTAAACACAACAATTTAGAGTTCATAACAATACAACATCCAAGATGGAGAATGAGAAACACGAGCTAAGCATAGGCTTTATTCACTTTGATATCTAACTTTTTGTTTTGACTCTTGTCTTGATCATATTGACCCTTTAACATTACCAAAAAGTTGTTTCATATATAAATAAATAATAACAACCTTATGAATTCATTAAATAAGTTAGAACCCAACACGATAGACTAGACAAACACCTAGCTCAAGCTAGTCATACTAATTTTCTCAGTTGACTTCTAAATGATCAATTTGAATCAAAACTTGAGTGTAAACACTATTAAACATTGCAAACACATACATGGACATTTATATGCACATTTATATCATTATAAACACATTAAACACATGAATCATCCTCAAAATAAGGCTAAATAGGCTAGAATAGTAATGTTAGAATACATAAATACACCCAACATCATATCATATTAAGGCAAAATTGGTATCATTGTAAATATAATTCAATTATATATAATTTGGTGGGTCTTGATATGAATATTTCAAAAGTTATACACGTTCAAAATTGACCCTTCTAGGATCGAATATCAAAATTTGGCCGAATCAAAGGCTCTTAGCTCAACTTTGATCTAAAGTGTTTCCTATGAATATTTTTACATCATAGGCACTCTTAATACTAGGATAATGATTATTATATATATATTCACATACAAAATATGTGATTAGAGTTTATACATGTAGAAATGACAGTTCAAATTCTAGTATGAAAATGCGAGGTGTTACAAGATGAAGGTGGATTCGCAAAAAGTTAAGGTGGTTAAGATATATCCTAGAACCACGAATCCAACTGACATTAGGATATTTTTGGGATTGGATGGGAATTATAGGAGGTTTGTGGAGATTTTTTCATCTATTGTTGTTCTACTGATGAAATTAACCAAAAAAAGGTTATGTTCTTATGGTCCGATGCTTCTGAGGGTAGTTTTGAGAGGTTGAAGGATAAGTTGACCTCTGATCCAGTTTTGACCCTTTCCAAGGGTACTAATAGGTTTGTATTTCAATGTGATGCATCTCGTATAGGACTGGATTATTCTTTGATACAGTATGGTAAGGTTGTAGCCTATACTTCCAAGCAGTTTAAGGTTTATAAGAGGAATTACCCGACTTATGATTTAGATTTTGCAGATATGGTGTTTGCTTTAAAGATTTAGCATTACTATTTATATGTGGTGTATGTGGATATCTATTTTGATCATAAGAGCTTGCAGTATGTGTTTACACAAAAGGAATTAAATTTCAGTAGAGGCAGTGGCTCGAGTTGCTTTAGAATTATGACATGAGCTTTCACTATCATCCAGGTAAAGATAATGTGGTTGTTATACTCTTAGCAGGTTGTTTATAGGAAACTTATCTTTGGTGGATAAGGAGAAGAGAAGATTAGTGAAGGAAATTCATTGATAGGCTAACTTGGGAGTTCATCTTTTAAACTCAAAGAATGGAGGAGTGATTGTTCAAGAAGTGGTTAAATCATATCTTGGTGCCGAGGTAAAGGAGAAATAGGCTTTGGATTCCGTACTTATATAGATTAAGGATGATGTGGGTCAGCAAAAAGTTATGGAATTTGAGATTAAGGGAGATGGCATACTGAGGTATCAAGGTAGGTTGTGCGTTCCTGATATTGATAGGCTACATGAAAGATTTTTGATTGAGGCTCATGAGTACTGATATACAGTTCATTCAGGTTCAACTAATATGCATTATGACTTGAAGAAAATCTACTGGTTAAATAATATGAAGAGAGATATGGAAAATTTCATGGCTAAGTGTATGATTTGTCAGTAAGTCAAGGTTGAATATTTGAGGCCTAGTGGCATGTATCAAGAGATAGAGTTGCCTATGTAGAAGTAAGAGATAATTAATATGGATTATGTTACAATTCTTTTGTGGTCTCATAATCAGTATGATTCTATTTGTGTCATTATGAATAGGATGACTAAGTTTGCTTACTTATTGCCTGTAAGGACTACCTACTCAGGAGAAAAGTATGCTAAGTTATTTCTTGAGGAGATACTTATTTTCATGGAGCATCGGTGTCCATTATTTAAGATTGACGTATGCAATTTTCTTCTCACTTTTGGTATTTATTTCAGAAAGGTTTGGGTACTCAGGTAAACCTTAGCATCAGTTTCCACTCTCAAATGGATGGACAAACGAAGCAAACTATTCAGACCTTGGATCATATGCTAAGTTCCTATGCAGTTAATTTCAAAGGTAGTTAGGTTGATCATTTTTCTCTTATTGAGTTTGCATATAATAATAGTTATCATTTCAACATTCAGATGGCTCCTTTTGAGGTTTTTTATAGTAAGAGATATAAGTCTCCTATTAGGTGGTTTGAGGTTAGTGAGACTAGATCGTTTGGCCCTGACATGTTTCACCAAGCTATGGTGAAGGTTAAGGTGATTAGACAAAGACTTAAGACTGCTCAAAGTTTTCAAAAGTCCTATGTGGATGTGAGGCAAAGGGAGTTGGAGTTTGAGGTTAGTGATTGCGTGTTCTTGAAAGTTTCTTCTATGAAAGGAGTTATGAGATTTGGGAAGAAGGGGAAACTCAGTTCCTATTACATTGGTCTATATCAAATTTTGAGGAGAGTTGGGAATGTTACATATGAGTTAGATTTGCCTATAATTTTGGCTTTGATTCATCTTATTTTTCATGTGTCCATGCTGAAAAGTGTGTGGATGATCTTTCTTTGATTGTTCCTATAGAAGATTTTGGTATTTTAGATTCCTTGTCTTATGAGGAAGTCCCATTGGAGATATTGGTTAGCCAAGTCCGTAGATTGAGAGCTAAGGATGTGATTCGATAAAGGTACTTTAGAGGAATCAAAAGAGGGAAAAAGCTACATGGGAAGTTGAGGAAGATATAAGAGATAAATATACGTTATTGTTCCCCAGGTTGAATGAAAATGCTTAAGGTATGAATCTCTATATTTCTTATTATTTTTTAAATTGGTTCTTAGATTTTGGTTATAGTCCCACTTGCCATGTAAGGGTGCTCCATATTCCTTATTTGGGGACGAATGATTCTAAGGGGGAGGCAATGTAATACCCTAGGTTCTGGGCTCTAAAATTTTTTATGTGTCGTAGAAACTACTTAAAAGACAACTCAGGTGATGAGTCGTCACCTCACGTAACGAGTCGTGAGGTGGGAATCATCACCACAACAGTAAGATTGCCCAAGGTTACTGCTTTGATCGCAACTCCTCATAACGAGTCATTAGGTCATGCCATGGGTCGTGGTGAGTGAATCTTGACCATAATAGTGAGAGGTCCAAAATTTGATCCCCGAGTAATGAATCTAGGTATTAACTCATGGGCAGACCTTACGAGTCATAACCTGAGTCGTAACAATTGGGTCCAATTTTCCTACACGTTTTAATTAAGGATATTTTGGTCTTTTTCCCTCTTTGCGCTATTTCCCACGACTTAAAAATACTTTAAGGGTCCCTTTTCTATCACTTATCAAATCAAAAACACTACTTTCTCTTCTCTAAATCGTAGGGCAAGAACATTAGGATTTTACATGGCAATTAATCAATCAAGCTCCCAACTCTGGATTTCTTCTAAATTCTTTGGTATTTCAGGAATGTCTCTCATCCCTAACTTGAAGTTTATACTATGGCTTATGTTTTAATTAATTTAATTGTGGGTTTGAAATTAGGTTGAGGGCTTTTGATTGGTTGTTAGTTAAATTGGTTTCCTATGTTTTGAATATGTGATTCATGCTTTAATAAATGATTTTTAGATAGAATAGGTGAATTATTATGGGAATTGGAATGGAGAACACGGGTTTTCACAAATTTATAGATTTTTTACTTGGAATTGGCATTAACCTCAACCCAGCTTGTAATTTGGTTTTGGAACCTGGATATATGTATGATTTTACTTACTTTTGGAACCTTGCATTGCATTAAAATACAATAGAAAATAAAAAAAAGAGTTTTGAAAGACCTTGGTAGCCATGGTTTTGGATTTCAAAATGGAACTTAAGAGTCAAATTGGTTGATTGGTTTGGAATGACATAAATGGATTAACTTGCAAGCATAGTTGGTATGATGATTCCATAATGATAAATGTCTTAATAAATGACTCCTGGGGTTAATGGAGGAGTTTATGTGCATAATGGTTTTAATTTGGGCTTAAATAGGGTTGTGTAGCTCGCGGTGAAGGTGGAGGTCTCATAGGGACCGATAATGGAAACCACGTTTGCCGACGTGGGGTCTATATGACCGCATGCATGGGTCACACATTATATATTTTATTGAAATGGTTGGAGAGTCGGTGGATTCCTTAAATTTTCTTGGTTCATGCGGCTACACACAATGGGGCTATTTCAGTAGGGCTGCTGAACCCATATAGCCCGTGAGTGTCCTTAGGACGGATAGAGCTACAAAGTCTAGGTTACATGCCAGTTCTTATCCCACTGAGCGTCCTAGGATGCTATATCATTTCATGATGTACGAGCTGAAGACTTTTCTGTTACCCCAGTAGAGCATTAGGTGGTGCGGTTGTCTGTTGAGTTGTTGTCAAGTGGCGAGCTTCCATCTTTTGGAAAGCCTTGTCATTTGATGTTGGGCGTATTTATACGTCTAAGCACCATAATATACCCATGTTTTATCTTGGTTTTGAGGATTAAATATATAATTCCTGCACTTTTAGTCCATTTTCCTTTAAGTGAGCTAACCTATATGATTAGCATGTTTTTCAGGGACTAATGATGAAGATTTCAGTACTTTGTGGACTTGTGGGAAGCAAAGGAAAACTTCACATTAGAGGGAAGGCAGCTTTTGGACTGAAAGTGATGCATGGAAACTTTTTCCCGGGAAAACCCAGTATTTTTAAAGACTTAAGGATGCAGTAGAAACTTATTAGACAAGGATGCTATTAAAAACCTTATTTCTGAATTTTTCAGCATCATTATCATTATTCATTCAATATTTAGACTCTGAAATATTTTGGAACAGAGAAAACGGCTAAGGCTTGAGCATCGGATAGAGGGGAATACGTTCCTCCCTCACTGTCGCTATTCATCTCCATCGCTAAGATTATTCTAAGTTGTGGTATGATGATTATGTCTATTGTGATTTCCGTTGTATTCATGAGTAGCTAAACTTATCTGTTAGGGTTATGAAAACCTTGTAATATACTCTTTATTGCTATGAGTTTGTGAATTTATGATTTGTCATGCCATTTATATCATTACTCTCTTCGTTTTGATTGAATTCTCATGGTTGCAAACATAGAGAATACGCCATTATAGCATCAACTTGTTCGAGAGAAAGGTTACATGTTTGGAAAAGAGAGTGTGACAAGAAAATAGGGTTTCCAACCTCTATTTACACGTTAATGCCTTAGCAGGATTAACTTCTTGGAGAATTTGTACCATTTGTTATACACTTTAGGCTCGAGAGAGCTAACGTGAAATAAATCCTTGATGGTTGAAAAACACTTGGATTTAGAATTAGAATACGATTCTCTATAAGTGCATGCATGTCTAAATTCCGCGTTACTCATAGTTAACAGAGAAATAGAAACTACAAGGTGGACATAACCCTAACCTATCATTCTCTGTGATTAAATATTGTTACATATATCGACTCATTCGTTACACTAATAGTATTATTGTGCGTTTAAACAAAAAACCCCCTTTCCTTGGAATTTTTGACCAATAGTCTGCTAATAATCGCAATACTTAGTGACCAGAGTATTCCCTGTGGGATTCGACACCCAACCTAGTTGGGTTCTATATTTGACAGCGACCGCTTACACTTTCTAACAAGAGTTGTAATTTAGGCGTATCAAATTTTGGCGCCGTTGCCGGGGAATACGGTTGTCAACTAAGTTTGTGATAGTTAATAGACCCTTTGGTCAAAGATTCTTGAATTTTACTTTTTGTTTGTTGTTTTTGTTTTGTTCAGGTTTGGTAGAGTGCATGCCAAATACACGAAGTTCTGGTCAGCCATTATTACCTCTAAATCCTGAACCACATCTTATTGGCAGAATGGATGCCCAATGAGATATTGAAAGAAGGGTTGCTCAACTGGAGCAAGCTAGATTAGCTGCATTGGCAGCTGCGCAAGTACATCAACAGAATGCTGATAACCCAGGTCAGGCAACAAATCCTGATGAGGAGGACCTGGTGATGATGAGTTATTAAATCCAAGGCGTGCACAAGATGTGGTTGCACCAGTGAACAGACATGTGAATAGAGATAGTCAAGCTAGAATGAGACCTGAACGCCGAGCTGTGCAGGTTGCTTTTGATGATGATGATGATGATTTGGATGGGGATGGTGCCACAGGGGCTATTATTCCTCTGCCCTTGGCACCCGGAGCCAAGTTCAATATCACTAGCACCATGATCCAGCTATTTCAACTCAAAGGATTATTTGGTGGACTTACAGGCGATGATCCGAGTATGCATCTGATCAATTTTATTTCAACATGCAAGTCGTTTGACAATCCAGGAGTTAGACAAAATGTAATTCGACTGTGCTTATTTCCATTATTTCTATCTGGAGAGGCAACACTATGGTTGAATGGGCTAACTCCTGACTCTATTACTAATTGGATGCAACTGAAAGACGCTTTCCTAGAAAGATTCTTTCCACCATCCAAGAGAGCACAATTAAGAGATGAGATAAGCAATTTTTGACAGCTTCCAACTGAAGCTCTCCACGAAACATGGAAGAGGTTCAAGAAGAAGATCATGCGGTGCCCAAATCATCAGATGACCAATATCCACTTGATGGAAATACTATATCGGGCTTTGAACTCGGTGACTAAGCCAGTGGTTGATAATGTTGCAGGTGGGTCATTCATGGACCTTAATTTTATTGAGGCAAGTGATATGCAAGATCGTATGACAAAGCAGAGTAGAGCTTGGCATACCAGGGATTCTGAGGTAGCAAGCTCTACTGTATTTATTGGCATGACTGCAAAATAGAGGCGAAGAGAAGAGGAACGTGAACAAGATATGGCTCACATGAAAATGTAGATGGACCTTCTTACCAAGCATTTATTATCAGGGAAGATAGAAAAGGCCAAAGCTGTTCTGTCGCAGGGAAGAGATGATTCTGATTTTGAAGAGGAAGCAAATTACTTGAATAATCCGGTGGGTTTCCGAGGCAATGCCCAAGGAAACCAAGGACGGAACTATTATGAAAAATCTGGATACAAGGACCGAGACCAAGGGAGTTGGAAGAATAAGAATGACAAGAGTGGTTTGTATGTTCCTCCTGGAAATCGTGAGGCTGCTACATCTGGCTCTGGCAAGATATCTATGGAGGACATGATGGCTAAGCTGTTGAAAGGAGTAGAAGCAACCAACACGGTATTAACTGAGGTAAAAAATGATTTGTCCTCAATGAAGCAATTGGTTGACTCGCATTCCACTTCAATAAAACAGCTGGAACAACAAATGAGTCAACTATCGGCGGCATTCAATCAATGAAAAGTTGGCACTTTACCTAGTGACACTATGCAAAATCTAAGAAATGATGGATCATGTATGGCTATTACTACCAGAAGTGGTAAAGTGTTGGAAAATCCATCCAAAGGCAAGCCGGTGGTTGATAATATAGAAGAGAATGTTATTGAAGCAGATTGTGATGATTCTGTAGAAGCTGAAAATCAGAATGAGAACGTTCTTGATACAACACCTACATGTCAGCAGTCCGAAAAGATCAAGAATGGGAAGCAAAATAAAAAGGAAGTGGTGGAGAAAACTATTCCAAATCCACCACCACCTTTTCCTCAGAGACTCAAGAAGAAGGCTGATGACACTAGGTTCAGTAAATTCATGACCATGTTGAAGCAGTTGACTATTAATGTGCCTTTAGTGGAGGCACTGGAGCAGATGCCAGGATACGCCAAATTCATGAAGGACCTGTTGACGAAGAAAAGTGCAGCAATCTATGAACTGATAGATAATGTTCATCATTGCAGTGCAATTGCCACGAGATCTTTAGTACAGAAGAAGGCAGATCCTGGTGCTTTCACTATTCCTTGCACGATTGGATCTTTGGATTTTGCTAAGGCGTTGTGCGATTTGGGGGCTAGCATCAATTTGATGCCGCTATCCATTTACAAACAGTTGGGGTTGGGCGATCCTGCACCAACTAATATGCGGCTCGTGATGGCAGATAGGTCGGTTAAACGACCTGTTGGTATCTTATATGATGTACTGGTAAAGGTTTCTTTCTTCATTTTTCCTGCAGACTTTGTTATTTTGGACTGCGAGGTAGATTCTGAAGTTCCCATAATCTTGGGACGCCCTTTCCTCGCAATAGGAAGTGTGCTTATTGATTTACGAGCCAATGAGCTTTTATTTCGGATGAATGACGAAGTGGTCCATTTTGATGTATGCAAAGCAATGAAGCAGCCCAAAGATATGAATGTATTCTCTGTAGCTGATGTTTATTATGAGGATGAGAAAAAAGTATCTGTAGAGAAGCAACTTACTGTTGAGCCATTGGCTGCTGTACTTTTGAACTTTGAGCGTGAGGATGTTGAAGAATATGAAGAAACTATTTGTGCTCTAACAGGAATGGGGTCATATTCCCATGCTCCTAAGAAGCTGGACCTTGATCTTAAGAATCGACCTTCACCACCAGCAAAACCATCCATTGAAGAGCCACCAGTGCTAGAATTGAAAGAGCTCCCCATTCATCTAAAGTATGCATTCTTGGGAAGTGGAAATAAACTTCCGATTATTGTTGCGGCTGATTTAGGTGAGCAGCAAGTAGCGGCTCTCATCTCTGTTCTGAAGAGGTATAAGAGAGCCATTAGTTGGACTATTGCTGATATAATTGGTATCCCTCCTAGGATATGTATGCACAAGATTCAGCTAGAGGAAGATTGCATACCCACAATTGAGAATCAACGTCGTTTGAATCCACCTATGCAAGAGGTGGTGAAGAAAGAAATTATTAAGTGGTTAGATGTAGGGGTGGTGTACCCAATCTCAGACAGTAAATGGGTGAGTCTGGTGCAATGTGTGCCTAAGAAAGGGGGCATAACAGTAATCGCAAATGAAAGGAATGAGCTAATTCCACTCAGACCTGTCACAGGGTGGAGAGTGTGCATGGACTACCAGAAGCTGAATTCGTGGATGTTAAAAGATCACTTCCCCATGTTATTCATGGATCAAATGCTTGATCGATTGGCAGGGAAGGGATGGTTCTATTTATTAGATGGTTATTCCGGATATAATCAGATTTCCATTGCTCCTGAAGATCAGGAGAAGACCACTTTTACATGCCCATATGGTATGTTTGCCTTCAAACGAATGCCATTTGGGCTATGTAACGCACCTGCCACTTTTCAGTACTGTATGATATCCATTTTTTATGATATGGTCTAAGACATCTTGGAGGTGTTCATGGACAACTTTTCGGTTGTAGGTGAGTCATTTGAATTATGCTTGGCAAATCTGAGTATGGCATTGCAGAGATGTGTTGAATTCAACCTGGTGTTAAATTGGGAGAAGTGTCACTTTATGGTTAAGGAAGGCATTGTTCTTGGGTACAAAGTCTCTGAAAAGGGAATTGAGGTTGATCGAGCCAAAATTGAAGTTATCGAGAGATTACCACCTCCAATTTCTGTCAAAGGGGTGTGTAGTTTTCTCGGTCATGCAGCTTTTTATCGAAGGTTTATTAAAGACTTCTCCAAGATTGTTAGCCCATTATGCAAACTTTTGGAGAAGGATGCAAAATTTGACTTTGGTGAAGATTGCTTGAAGGCATTTGAATGCCTCAAAGGAAAGCTGGTTGAAGCTCCTATTATTGTAGCACCCGATTGGTCTCTACCTTTCAAAGTTATGTGTGATGCAAGCAGGGTAGCATTGGGTGTTGTACTTGTTCAGAAAAGAAAAAGGCTATTTCATCTAATCTACTATGCAAGCAAGGCGTTGAATGGAGCATAGAAGAACTATACCATCACTGAACAAGAGCTTCTAGCAGTTGTTTATGCTTTCAAAAAGTTCTGTGCTTACTTGTTGGGAACCAAAGTAGTGGTTCATACAGATCATGCGGCTCTAATATATCTAATGGCAAAGAAGGATGCTAATCCAAGGCTAATTAGATGGGTGTTACTGCTCCAAGAATTTGATTTCGAGGTAAAGGATAGAAAAGGTTGCGAAAACCAAGTAGCTGATCATCTATCTAGAATTGAGAGTGAGCACATAGTGCAACCCGACCTTGACATTGATGATGCATTTCTCGACGAAGAGATCCTAGCCACTATGGTAGAAGTCTTACCGTGGTATGCAGACTTTGCAAACTACGTGGTAAGTAAAGTGATTCCTGAGCATCTCCCCTTTCATCAAAAGAAAAAGTTCATGAATGATGTGAAACACTACTTCTGGGATGAACCGTATCTTTTTCGACGATGTGCTGATGGTGTTATTAGGAGATGCATCTCAGATTTAGAGCTGCCTAGCATACTGGAAGCAAGTCATGCTTCCCAAGTTGGGGGTCACCATGCAGATGATCGAACGGCCAGGAAGGTACTTCAAAGTGGCTATTACTGGCCTTCATTATTCAAGGATGCCTATGATTTTGTGAGATGATGTGATCAGTGCCAGAGGCAAGGCTCTATTTTGAAGTACCATGAGATGCCCATGTCTAAAATTCTTGAGGTAGAGTTATTTGATGTTTGGGGTATTGATTTCATGGGCCCATTTGTGAGTTCGTTTGGGATGAAATATATCCTAGTTGTTGTGGATTATGTATCCAAATAGGTCGAAGCAATAGCGCTGGCTGATAATGAAGGTAAGCGTGTTGTAGCATTCTTAAAGAGAAATATCTTCTCTCGTTTTGGGGTACCACGTACCATCATAAGTGATGGAGGATCACACCTTTGCAACAAGCTATTCAGAGTTGTATTGGTGAAATATAGGGTTAAGCAACATAAGGTAGCTACACCTTACCACCCATAAACTAGTGGGCAGATAGAGGTTTCTAATCGGGAGATCAAGCTGATACTTGCTAAGACGGTGAATGCCAGTAGGAAAGATTGGTTCAGAAAGCTGGACGATGCCTTATGGGCATATAGGACTGCGTTCAAGACACCAATTGGCATGTCACCATACCAACTAGTTTATGGGAAAGCCTGTCACTTGCCAATTGAGCTAGAACATAAAGCACTGTGGGCACTGAAGCGGCTTAACTTGAATTGGGAAGATGCTACTAATCTGAGGTTAGAACAGCTGAATGAGATGGATGAATTCCATCTACATGTGTATAAAAAAGCAGATCTCTACAAGGAAAGGATGAAAAAGTATCATGATCGGAAGATTGTCCAGCGAAACCTTCAGAAGGGTGATTTGGTACTTCTTTTCAAATCCAAATTGAAGCTATTTCCAGGTAAGTTGAAGTCTAAATGGTCTGGTCCATTCAGAATTAGCCAAGTTTACCCATCTGGAGTAGTGGAGTTAGAAAACAATGATGGTGGTGTCTTTAAGGTGAATGGCCAGCGAGTGAAGCTATATATCGGACCTACCGATTTGATAAAATGTATAGCCACATTATATCTCGATGAAGTCTGAGTACTCGAGATAGCTATGTCGTACCGCGACAATAAATCAAGCGCTACATGGGAGGCAACCCATCATTAGGAGTTTGTTTCACTAGGTTTTTGTTTTTGATAAATAAAAGTTCAAAAAGAAGAGTCGAGCCACGACCAAAACTAAGGCGCTCGGTGGGAGGCAACCCATCTTTCTAATCATTTTTGTTGTTTTTGATTAAGTGTAGGTGCAAGACGTACAAAGGAGGAGATTAGTCCCAAATTTTGATTTGAAAGTGAGCCATGCTAAAGGTGGTAAGTTAGGAATGATGGAGCAAAGGCTATAGGCTAGGCATTGCCTATGTCAACCTAGGCAATGCCTATGCAAATCTAGGCAACAGACAAGGCAATGCCTATGCCATTGCCTATGCTCACTGCCTCACATAGGCAATGCTATAGGCGCCGCCTATGCCAATCTAGGCGATAGGCAAGGCGCCGCCTATGCCAATCTAGGCAATAGGCAAGGCGCCGCCTTTGCCAATCTAGGCATTGCTATAGGCGCCGCCTATGCTAAGCATAGGCAAAGCAATAGGCGCCGCCTACTTATTCTTTTTTACCTCCTAACCCGATTGTACATGGATCAAACCCGACCCATGGCTTAGCCTTTAAATAGATCCTCAACCTTAGAACACAATTCCATTGTTTGCTCAAGATAGGCGCCGCCCAAGCTCCCTTATTCTCTCAAAGTTTTTCTTTTTGCTCATCTAATCTTGCAAGCTCATTTTCCGGATCCATCACCACGTAAGTACTCTTTTATATTCCGTAGTTGTTGCAATACTACGCTTATAATGGTATTTTAGATTTTGAAGTGGTGTTTGGTGATAAGAATATGGTTGGTTTGTTATGATGCATCTAGTTGAGTGAATGGATTCGTGTGGGTGTTCTTGCCTTTATTCCGACTTGTATTTGATTGGTATTCACTGTCCTATTTTTATGAAGTCAAAATTGTGAAGTTAATGCATAATCTTGAAAGTCGTAAGCTTGAACGCTTGAACGACTTGTTCATCGATGGTGTTGATCATGATTGACCACAAGCTTAAGATAATGTGTTTATCTCTAGGCAATAACCTGATAACATTTCTATGTGGTCGTCTTGTTCAAATATTGCCTTAATCCAATGAAGTAAAGTTGGAAAGTATAGTCAAGATTACATGATTACTAACATTGTGCAAACGGATTAAGTGTGGGGTGGTACCATCACGATTTTCTTTTTCAAATATAGTAAATCTTCCATGATGAAACTAACATGACTTTATTGTGATCTCAGGTAGAATGGCCCCAAAAAGACAACAAGGAAAAGAAAAAGTGTCCACCTCTAAAAATGGTCAGAAAAGGGCAAGAAAAGATTAGTCTGAGTCCTCCTCTTTACAAGTGCCTCGACGCACTTTCAGGATAAAGTAGGTCCTAGAGGAGGAAGGAAAGGAGTGGTACAAGAACAACAAAGTAAAAAAATATGTTCATGTGGATTTGATGCAGAAGGAGAGTCTAGAAAAGAGAGACCCCCGCATTTTGGCTAAAATCATGGCACTAAATCTTGATTTCATTTTCCGAGATATGGAGGAATGCAATCTTGATCTAACGTGAGAGTTTGATGCCAATTGGTCCCCAAAGACTACCGGAAGTGAAGTAAAGATTCGGGTCCAAGTCTTGCAACTGAATATGGAGTTCTTCAACTCTTTTCTGGGCCTTCCATCTGTGGATCCATCACCGCTCAAGGAGCTTTATCACAGACCTCCCTACAGGGACATCAGACATACACTGTGCGGATCAAGGTCAATGGCACGGTGGATTCGGCACACGGATAATGGTCGCCACAATACCTACCCGTATGCCTCTTTGAACAGGGAAGCTCACATATGGTTAAGGATAGTCAACTCTTGCTTGATTCCTGGGACACAATATACTAAGATCACACGTGATCGAGTCTGCTTGGTGTATGGTTTGATGACGAATATTCCCATCAACATTGGTGCGGTTATATGATCGTCAATGCGCAAGGCTAGGCTGCACAAAAGGTCCCATTTCAGTTTCGGCAATTTATTGACTGCGATCTTAAGGAAAGAACACATTAAAGAGGAACCCGCGGACCATAAGCTGCCACACAACCCGAAGAAGGTTGATATTACGAAGGTTAAAGAGCCTGAAACTGGTCAAGGCATCAACCTTACCACTGCTGAGAGACATGCTCGAGATGAAAGTTTTTTCCACCATCTGTATGGAATGACTCAGTTTACAATAATGAGTGGGGGTCATGTTCCGACTGATGCAGAGCTTCAGCAGTTGGACAATGACTACCCGCTTAATGAGCATGCACGGGCCATGTGTGGAGTGGGGGTACATTTTGAGGAACCTCTCGATGATGACGTGTCAACTGACGATGATCGACTGCCAGACTCGGATGTGGAGGACAACTCTGATGATGACGACTCTGATGATGATTCCGACGCAGGGGGTATGACCCCAGACATAGAAGAGGAGTCCAACTAATCAGGTTTTCCTTATTTATTCCCACTGAGGGGAGTGTGTCCCGTCTAAGTGTGGGGTGAGGGTATATGTCTGCTGTATTGTACTTCTTTGCCTACATTTATTCGTGTTTGTTTGAATTAGTCGTAGTTAGTTAGTCGTAATTAGTTAGTTAGATTTAGTTTTTAAGATTTAGTTTTTAGATTTATTTTGCATAAAATTTTTCTGATAGACGGCATGGTATTATAACAAGAGTTTGTGCTGAATCATTTCTATTGAGACACTTAGGCTCTAAGTTGTGACTCACTGTGTGATAAATTGTTGTGGTTTAATTCATTCATCTGTTGGGTCAAGAATCTATAATGCTCCCAATAAAGTTGACCATGTGACTTGTGTGTGTGAGGTTATTGTATATTCTTTGTTGTGACTGATGCTAGAACTTGCCTGGTGTGTGTGTGAAGCGAAATAAAGATTGTGAGTTTAGGAGATGATTTAAGCATTTCTTTGGCAGCCTGAAATTGTTTACCTTCTTTTTACCTACCTTTGTACATTGTCCTAGTGAACACCCTTTGAGCCTTTAGCTATTTTCTTTGGCAGCCTCATATGTAGCCTAATCCAATTTTTTTTAAGACCATAACTTGATCCAAATTCCTAAGCGCTTTAAATTGTAGAGTTATGTGGCAAAATAAGAGGAGAATGGTGAAAGTGATGCCTCAGAGTGTATTGGTACTTGAAAATATTGTGAAAAAGAGTGGCTATCATAGAGGTGCTTTATAAAAAAATAAAAAAATAAATAAAATATAATAATAAAAAAAAAAAGAAATAGAAAAATAAAAAAGATAGTTGTGTTTATGATTGAATAACAAAATAGGTGAAAAGGGGTTGGTAGATGAAAGGAAGGTAGAGTGGTTGTTAAAAGATTGTGTAAATGGCATAATGTAGTGTATTAAAGCGCTTAGGGAACATAGTCACTACTTCTGGCCAAAATAGTCCTACCTGTCCCTTAGCCTACATTACAACCCATAAAGACCTATTTGATCCTAAACCTAGCAGTCTAATATTAGTAGAGCATTACACTAAGGGCAAGCCTATGGTCATCAGTTGCAATATAAGAATTCTTTGTAAGAGTGAGAGTAAGGAAAGTCTTATACCCATGTTTCAAAAAATGCAAAAATATGAGTGATTATGGGTGATATCTTTTGTGAGCACACATGGTTGATGATTGTTGGGTAGTTTTATATGATTTTTGTAACTTAACTTGTGTATACGAATTGACCATCCTAATGAGTCTATGTTAGAGGTTGAGTTGTTTCTAGTAATGATCAAGAAACCCACTCTTTGTTAATAATTGTCGTGCATGTCTTGTTGAAAATTTTGTGTTGCTATTGTGAAATTCTAATTAGGTGTTTGCATGGATGTAATATTTTGTTCGAGGACAAACAAAGCTTTAAGTGTGGGGTGGTGACGTTGGGCGTATTTATACGTCTAAGCACCATAATTTACCCATGTTTTAGCTTGGTTTTGAGGATAAAATATATAATTCCTGCACTTTTAGTCCATTTTCCTTTAAGTGAGCTAACCTATGTGATTAGCATGTTTTTCAGGGACTAATAATGAAGATTTCAGTACTTTGTGGACTTGTGGGAAGCAAAGGAAAACTTCACATTAGAGGGAAGGCAGCTTTTGGACTGAAAGTGATGCATGAGAACTTTTTCCCGGGCAAACCCAGTATTTTTAAAGACTTAAGGATGCAGTAGCAACTTATTAGACAAGGATGCTATTAAAAACCTTATTTCTGAATTTTTCAGCATCATTATCATTATTCATTAAATTTTCAGACTCTGAAATATTTTGGAACAGAGAAAACGGCTAAGGCTTGAGCATCGGATAGAGGGGAATACGTTCCTCCCTCACTGTCGCTATTCATCTCCATCGCTAAGATTATTCTAAGTTGTGGTATGATGATTATGTCTATTGTGATTTTCGTTGTATTCATGAGTAGCTAAACTTATCTGTTAGGGTTATGAAAACCTTGTAATATACTCTTTATTGCTATGAGTTTGTGAATTTATGATTTGTCATGCCATTTATATCATTACTCTCTTCGTTTTGATTGAATTCTCATGGTTGCAAACATAGAGAATACGCCATTATAGCATCAACTTGTTCGAGAGAAAATTTACATGTTTGAAAAAGAGAGTGTGACAAGAAAATAGGGTTTCCAACCTCTATTTACACGTTAATGCCTTAGCAGGATTAACTTCTTGGAGAATTTGTACCATTTGTTATACACTTTAGGCTCGAGAGAGCTAATGTGAAATAAATCCTTGATGGTTGAAAAACACTTGGATTTAGAATTAGAATACGATTCTCTATAAGTGCATGCATGTCTAAATTCCGCGTTACTCATAGTTAATAGAGAAATAGAAACTACAAGGTGGACATAACCCTAACCTATCATTCTCTGTGATTAAATATTATTACATATATCGACTCATTCGTTACACTAATAGTATTATTGTGCATTTAAACAAAAAAAACCCTTTCCTTGGAATTTTCGACCAACAGCCTGCTAATAATCGCAATACTTAGTGACCAGAGTATTCCCTGTGGGATTCGACACCCAACCTAGTTGGGTTCTATATTTGACAGCGACCGCTTACACTTTCTAACGAGAGTTGTAATTTGGGCGTATCATCATTTCATTAGGTTTATTTTCATATTTTGGGAATTGAGGATTTCCATTGTCATGGTCAGAGGCATATCCCAACCTAATTTGGTATTCTGGTTTTAGAGACTTTTGTGAATAAGTGTGGGTTGGTTATTTATTTTGGATTCTTAGAACCTTTATTTTGGTTGGTATATCCTTCTTACTATTTCGTTTTCTTTCGCTATTATCTTTATTATGCTTAGGTGTTTAGGCTAAGGGGTGGTCTCTGGCCCACGGTGGACTTAAGATACTTATCACGACTTCGGATCATGACAGTTGTGGAGCAGTGTTCATTTTAGTCAGGGATGTTAGACAATTGCACTGTAGAGATATTCGTACGGTTAAGATTTAGTGGAGACATTGTCCTACTGAGAAGACTACTTGGAAGGTTGAGATCAACATGCGTGGTAGTTACCCTCAGATTTTTATCGATTTATGTATTTCCTTTCCTTTTAGTTTGAGGGCGAACTAGAGTCTTAATGGTGGATGTTGTAATAACTTAATTTGTGAAAAAAATATTTTTATGTGTTTTAACCATTTTTTCCTTCTCCATACATGTTGATTTCGAGATGTGGGGGTGGTTGGTGTGATTTTTGATGCGATCGAAAATAATTTAGGCAAGTTTGTGAATTTTAGAGGCTTTAAAAGGCATACGGTTGACTTCAATCAATATTTATTATTTTGAGAGTTGGTTGATTATTTGAAAAGCTCCATTAGGTTTAAAATGTCAAATTTAGGTTAGTAGCATAGTTGGTTCAAATTTGGGACCTTTATTGTATATTTCGATACTTCATTTGAAAAATAGTGGAAAAAGGAGTCTCGAGGGTTAACTTATTGAAAACAATTTTTTTAAAAAAATTTGATATCGTCATTGAGTCTGAAGCATCAAAAATAGCCTAGTAGCATATATGATTTGTCTCTACGAGGTTCTGATCAAATTTTGAGGGTCTGTTCGGAGCTTGTTAGGGTTGCACCAAAATCAGCATTTGCTGATATTTGGTGCAGTCATTTAAGTGGCAATGGTTTGATTTATCGGTCCAAGACTACTTAAGCAGTAGCTGCTTTAGCAACCAATTATCACTTAAGCCATAGCCACTTTGGTGGCTTGGTACCGCTTTAGCGGCCATTTAGCCGCTTAAGCGCCAACTATTATATATAAATCCCTTTTTTTGTAATTTTCATCATTTTTAGACCTCCAAACTTCAAAAAGAGGTGATTTCTTGGGATTTTCTCACCATTCTTGCTTGCAAACTCCTAAATCATATTTTCATTATTTTTCGTTGATTACATCTTTGAAAAATACCTGTTAATCATGAATTTGAAATAAAATTTTGAGTTTTTTACCGCTAAAGCCTAAGAATATTTTTTCCTTGATTTGAACCTCGTTTTAAATTTATTTTTGCATGGATTTTCAATAATAGACTCCTATAACCTTGGAGAATGTATTTCTAAAATAAAATTTTGGTATTACCTCTTTCATTTTCGAACTCATTTTTTGAATTCATTTTAGACCTGCCTCAAATATGGACAATATGGGTGTCAATAGTTTCTTTTAATGCGTAAATGGTATTTTTGAATATTGCAGTGGATTCTTAGAACATTCGTAAGAGAAAGGCTCCATGTTGAAGCACTTTAGGCTTGGCTTTCATCATTTTGAGGTAGGTTATGGCTTAACTTCTTTCAGATTGAATTGCATAGTTAATAAATAAGTAAAACATGTTATAGTTGGGAAAAATAACTATGGATTTTATATGCTGAGAATTACAATTACTATTTTGTGCTTGTGTAGGGGATTATATTATGTTGTTTTCGCCTTGTGGTATCTAATTTTATGTATTGTTCATGTGAGAGATTTATTTGATATCAGTGGCTTTATCTATGCATTTAAATATCTTTATTCTAGACATAATACCTATATAGGGGGCTTAAATTGTTGTTTTTGTCCTTTTTGACCATTTGTTGCCCTTATCATGATAAGAAATACCTGAATTTAAGGTTGATATGATATAAGTGATATCTTACATGCATATTTATTCTGATGGTGCCAATTAAAGTTGATAATCATTAATTATGAACATATTGAGTTGATTTCTGGGCTCACTTATATACGTGTTGGATGAATTGAATATCTTCATATTGTTAATTCTGAGCATTATATCTACATGCCTTACATATACACTCATGAGTTGTTGGTACAATTGTGGAACACTATTTTTGAAAGAAAATGAGACACTTTTATAAAAACCTTCTTCGTGAACATGAGCTGGAGAGTTAGATTGAGATTTAAGATATGAGCTAGAATATATGGGTTGTGAACCCCACATGAATCCTACTTGAAAACTATGAGCTCGGTGGGTGTATACAGAAATTCATGTGATGGCTTTCACCATTCATCCCATCCACATTGCATTTGCATAAACATCTTTCGTGATTTCTTTAGTTTTCCTGATTTGGATTTAGTTTCAGTATATTTATCGTGTATATCTATGTTGTTTTTGTTTTTGTATATATATTTGAACTGTTAGTGGAAACGATGTGAGCTACCATTTGGAACTTTTATGCTTGCAGGTTATGCGCTCATAGTGTTACTTTACTTACCTTATTTTCTACTTTGCTCAGTCGGTTTGTGATACCTGCTGAGTACAAGTAGACCGTACTCACACTTACTATGCCCTTTTGATGCAGATCTCAGTTCAAGTACTATGCATGGTGATTGAGGTTTTGGTGGAGTTTTATTAGATTCAAGGTGCTGGATTGTCCTAGTGTTTAGAATGGATTGCAGATCTCATTCTATCTTTTATCTTGTCTTTATTTTGGATTCAGAGACAAATTTTGTATTTTAGTTTTCGAATATTGTTCTAGATGCTCTTACACTGTGACTCTTGGTTTTGGGTGGTTTATGTAATTTCTTTCAATATTTACTTTATTTATATTCTATGTTGGTGTGGATTCGTTGTAGAAGTCTCGCTTTTCTAATTTCATTTCTTATTGGATTTTTATTTTCCTTTTTGGTGATTGACTTACTTGTCAAGGCTAAACCGCGGCAAGTACCATCATGACCTCATTTTTGGGTCATGACAGGAGTGCAAACCTGCATATTATCATTTATTATTGGGAACAGAGTGCATGCCTACACAATATATTTATTAGAATCAGAGTACACGTCTTACACATTACATGAACTTTGTGAGTCCCCCATGGGTCCTTACCCTAAAGCCATTGCTCGGTAGGTATATATATAGCATATGTATTGCATTGCATTCATTCATTTCTGGTTCAGATTGAGTAAGGTATATTGGTTGATTTTGTATTATTTATTGAGTGCTTGAATATCTGTTATTTGATTTCACTATATTGAAGATATCTTGGACTGTGTAATGATCTCTTTATGATTATTAGACTTAATTATTATGTCGGATTAGGGTGGCTTTCCTAAGTGCGAGTTGTATGATTGTTTTAGATGGTTGATGGGGTGTTACTCATCATCACTTTGAATTAGGGTGGGTCAATGATGCTTGCTGAGTATGCTTTTTCTGTACCTTACATGTAGGTACCGATCCGACGAACTCTGGGCAATGATTCCTGAGGCTTCTTCTGTATTAGCATCTTTAGAGATCTGAGGTAGTTGCAATTGATTTCTGTATTTAGAGACAATTAAAATCTCCTCCACCCTTATATTTATGTATTTTCTGTATTTTGAGATACTCAAACTTTTCTTTAATTTTCTATATTAGTGACTATCAAATTTAGGATTATCTACATTTTGATTATACTACTCTGTTTATATGCTTTAGAGATTATTCGGATTTTATTTTGTTCTTATATTCTTTTTTTTTTATACATTTGAAATGTTATATTTGGCATTGGATTTTGGCTTACCTATCAAGAAGGATTTGATAGGCCATCACGATCCTGATTTTTGGGTTGTGACATTCGCTATAGCGACCCTATTCCATTATAACGGAACACGCTCTCTATGGAGGGATTGACCGAGTTTGACTCCTTTTATACCGAGAATTATTCTGTTATAACGATGCCATCATAGCGGCCTACCACCCGCTATAGCTGGTGTAGCGAGGAAGAACTCAAAATTACATTCAGTTTTACCTTTTTTATATTCACCCTCAAACCATAACATTCCAAACTAACCTCTTTGCACCAAGTTTGATATAGGGAGATCTACTTACCGCAATTCACTTTTGAAAAATCTTATGAATTTTTTATCGTCTTAACTGACATAAAAACATGCTAAACTTTATAACATTTACTCAATCCATTCCTGAATCACCCTAGACCATACCTCGTTTGAATTTCTTACTAGACTAGCCTAACTTGAAAATTCTAACTCCCAATTCAGAGAAAATCTTAATCCAAATTTTTGTATAGACTTACCCGTAACGACGAAAAGAGTCGTTACAATAAAGGTGTAGATTTTTATAGATATGCTAAAAAGTAAAAATGATATAAATTATGCTATCTATGAAAAGACGCAAATGTTGTGCCATTTGTATAATTAACTATAGACACTATGTAGTGCAATGTAAAAATCACAAAAAGAAGGGAATAAACAGGTTATCACAAGAAACTCTTACCATAGCTGGGTATTTCACTAAGATGAAAAGGATATGGGGTGAATTTAATTTTTTCCATTCTAATGTAAGTGCACTTAAATGCGTTCATGTGAAGGAAAAGAGAAGCTACAGAAATCTTATCATGGATAATGAGAGATTTGGACAATTTCTCATGAGTTTAAAAGACAACTTTTCACAAATTAGAAGAAATATCTTGATGATTAATTGCTTACCTGACATTAATCATGCCTCTTTTTAATTACAAAATGAGAATCAAAAAGAGTTTTCCTTTCATTTACGGTAGAAATCTCAATTATCAATCAATACAAGGGAGGCAAGGATATAAAAAGTTTAATGTTTCCTCACACAAATCTGGAAACTCACAGCTAAGAACAATAACCAACAACAATTACCAAGATTTCAAAGCAGACTCCAAAGTTCAAAGGAAAAAGAGCAAAGTATAATCCTAATGCTTCTTGCAACCATTGGGGAAAAGTAGAGCATGTGGAAGGAATAAGAGTTATTTAGCTTACATGCATGCATGATGATTTTCAATTCACAATTGATATCGATCCTGATCAGAGACAAATAATTAGGGAAATGCAGCACTGTTCACAAAAGAGAATGAAGACAGAAATGCTGATCAGACGAAAGACAGTTTGGTTTAGACTTCAACATATATCCGATGTGTCTTGTTGAGAAATTCAAAAGTCTTTTTTTCCCTTGAAGCAATGACTAGCGGTGGAGAAAATTATTTTTCAATATAAATAATCATGCAAATTCTTATTGAAGAAATAAATTTTATTTTAAGTTATGAAATAAAAGAAATTAATAAATTGATTGTTTTATTAAATGTTGGAATTGAAATTAGCTTTATCTATTTCATTTTTAATACAAGTATATGTATGAGATTTGAGGTTTATACACCATATATTAAAAAATGTTCTTCTTACCCACATGGATTGTGGTGCAGTGCATGAGATTGCTCCAGCCTTAATCAAATGTCGAGGGTTCGACCCTGGGTATGGAGAAAACTCTGTTGAAAGCGCTGTCACCTTAATGGGCCTTGCAACGCGCGATCCAGATTAGTTGGGGCTCCAATGCGGGTACTGGACACCGAATGTGAAATAAAAAAAAATGTTCTTTATAATACGCTAACAATAATAATATATAAATTTTAAGTTTTGTGCACTATCAGTGTCAATGTACAAAATATTCTACACTATCAGTAAACTTGACCCGCAGGCTACCCAAACCAGCAATAACAGATCAAGTTTATCTGATAGTATAAAATTTTTTATATAATAATAATGCACAAAACTTAAACTCATAATATATTTACAATTATGCAGATTTGGTATTCTTGAAAACATTCATTTAATCACCAAAGGATGTGGTACAGTAGATGGGGTTGTTCCTCCCTTAATCAGAGGTCTCAGGTTCGAGCCCTGGGTATAGAAAAATTCTTGGTAGGGAGCGCTTCCCCGGAATGAACCCTACGCAGTGTGAATCTAAATTAATCGGATTCCAATGCAAGTACCAGACAGCAGATGAAAAAAAAAACATTCCTTTAATTTTTCAATTATGGATATTTGAATGTTACTTTATTACTAATGTTAGTCTTGTAACTTTCTCAATTTTAAAAGGGAAAAGGCATCGTTTCCACCCCAAACTATACCCGAAAAGTCTAAGCCACACATAAATTATACTAGTGACATATTACACACCTTAACTATAAAAAAAAAAAAGCGATACTTTTTACACCCTGTCAGGCATTACACCACTTGCATGTGGTGTGGTGTTTTACACGCGCTGCCACGTCAGAGCCACATCATCACCACGTCAGCATCATCCGAAAAAATAATAAATTTATTATTTTCATAAATTCTTCTTTTTTCTTTTAAATTTAATTTTTTTCTTCTTCTTCAATGCCCAAAACCTCTATTGTTATGAGGTCAATTTTTTTTTTCTTCAATGTCCAAATCCTTCTTGATCTTTCAGCTTAACAATTGAAATGGGTATTTGTACATTATCACCATTGATGAGAAAGCAAAGTGAAAGAAGCATAATGAATTTACCAGTTAACAAAGTAGTCATGGTGATTTAGATGAACGAAAAACTTCAAGAATTCCGACAAAGAGTAGCTATTATTAGTTAGTGAAGAATTCCAGCAAAGAGTAGCTATTATTAGTTTGAATTTTGGATTATTATCTAGGAAGGAAGAGAATAGAGATGAGTACTATTATTAGTTAGTGAAGTTGTTGGGCCAAGGTCAGTAAGACGCTTGTACTACTACTTGTCGATGATTGAATTGAATTGGGGGAAGAAGAAGAAGGAGCAATTTCACCCATTGTTAATCGTTTGAAACTCATTAGCAACTTGGAATTGAAATTGAAATTTTCAGTTTAATTTGGGAATTTTTGAATTTGGGGAAGAAGAAGAAGATGGATGCTGGGGATTTTTGAATTTGGAGAAGAAGAAGAAAAAGATGGATATTTTGAATTTGGATCTTTTTTTCAGTTTGAGAATTTTTTATTTTGGAGAAGAAGAAGAAGCAGATGGATGTTTTGAATTTGAATTTTTTTTCAGTTTGGGATTTTTGATTTTGGAGAAGAAGAAGATGAATTGAAATTGGAATTTTCAGTTCTAACTTTTTTTTTTTTTGTATTATTTTTAATTTTAGACACGCCTTTTTTTAATTAAATAATTATGTTTTTTCCACGTTAGAATTAGGGTGTAAAAAATTTCACTTTTAAGTAGTTTAGGTGTGTATTAGGTTCACTTCAATAATTTAAGTGTGACTTACACTTTTTGGATATAGTTTAAGGTGGAAACGATGTCTTTTTCCATTTTAAAAACAACATGGGATATATCATATCTAGATTATGAATTTATGCAGTTGCTTTGAAATTTGTTAAGTTTGATATTTGTACTTTAAACCATAAATTTTACTTGCTTTCATACTAGTTAGAACACTTAGGGATTGCTTGATAGAACACTTAGGTATTGAGAGAAATAGTTCATATATTATATATGATATTATTTATTATTATGTTTGATAGAATTTTGGACCTATGTATAACTACTACATGTACTAGTTATACGTCATGCTTGATATTATATGGTGTATAACTTATACCTTTCATTTGGTGATATTAGTACTACAATAAATTTAATACTTGGGACTAATATATGTAAAGACAAAAATATCTATCAAATTTTTTTAAGCATTTTTTTTATTTTCTTGATTTTACTTTTTATATTTGTACTAATAAATTTATTTAAATAAATTATCTTACAAATTTTATTATTAGAACGAATTGTCCGTTGCTAAATAAAATCTAATATCAATCGATATAATATTTGAAATGTGAGTTGTTTAGCTTTTTTTTATGGGGAGGGGGCGAAGGTGTTTTTCATCACCAAAAATAAAAATTACAAAGTAGTAAGGGTAGCAGAACCTGCTTAAACTAGGACGGATCACTCCATGAAACTTTATCTAATAACTCTATCGACGCTTATTTTTAATTGAAATTTGACGTGTTGTGAATGAGTCAATTTATTAAGATGATAATTATTTATCCTCTAATAGTGAGGATATAAAAAAATCATTTTAAGAATAAATAATAGAGCTTTAGAAAGAAAATACACTAAAATATAGAATAGGGAAGATATTTTTATAAACAAATAATATTTTTAATAAATATAGCAATACAAAATATTTTTAATACATCAAATTAAATACGGGATAAGAAATAAACTCAGTATCACTAATTTCAATATTACTAATCTCAATATTAATAATTTTAATATTACTAATACACTTTATTCAGTACTATTTTTAAACATTCTACCAAATGATCCCTTAATATAAATCCTAGAAAATTGACCGGTAAGCTCTGCTTATCTTTCTTTATATTATCAACACTTTTTGATGTCTATGGTGAGAATTATTTACACCTTCATCAAACACTCCTTCAACAATAATCAAGTTTCCTCCTTTATCCTATATAATATCTATTTTATCCTTAACATTTTAAATCATTCATTTATTAATATATTTTTATATTATATATATTCATTTTTTGTAACCTATATATTTATCATTTTTATTTAAATTAAAATGATCAAATCAATTAAAGATGTAAGTCCTTTTTTTTCTTCTTTCTTCCTGAAAATGAAAAAGAAACCATTCGTACTTTTAGAAATTAATCACAACTTTCAATGTAATTGTGCATATAGGTTTGACATTACTAGCAAAATAATCTTTTAGAAATAAATCACCACTTTCAATGTAATTGTGCATATAAGTTTGTGTTTTAATTCTCTTTTATTCTTTAATGATTCATAGAAAACGAGTTTTGATTGTCAGTAATGAAAGATTTTTTAAAATTACAATGTAAATTTTAGTAACAATAATCAATTATTTTTTTATGAATATATCTCTCTATTTTCTATTTTTATTTTTATTTTACCTATGTTGAAATATATTTGTAAAGTTATATTATCATATATTTTTCACTTAAATATATTGATATTAGAGTTTTGATTTTTATTAATAAATTTTTTATTTTTTATTTTGCTTGTTTCTTTCATTATAGAACGTTATTAAATTATATATTTAATTATTTTTCTCACTTTTCTTTTTAGTCTAAAATATACTCCCTCCTACTCCTTTTTAATTGTCATGTATACTAAAAATAATTATTCTCAAATACTTGTTAATTTGAAAATTCAATGGAGAATTAATTATTTTTTTTCAACTTTGCTCTTGATATTAATTTTTCTAGAATCAAGAAGCATGTAATAGACAAAAATTAAAGAACTAATAAAGGATATATTAGTCAAATTATATTCTTATTTAAAAAAAAAAAAAATTTGTGCAAAAATCTTATCCTGAAACATAAAAAGGAATGGATGAAGTAATATTTATTTTTTCATAAAAATAAGTGTTACATATTTAAAAAAGAAAAGAATTGTGATTATATTGAAGTTTTCTTTTTAAAAAAAATATAAAAATTGCTAATGTAAGGTTAAAATAGACATTCTGACAAAATTAATTAGGATAAGGGGCGGAGGGGAGAAAGGGGGGGGGGGATAATTAATGTTCAAAGTTGAAAAGGATATTTGATTTTTAAAGAAAAGTTGAAGGGTACAAACGATTTTCACCCCTTACTAATATGTGAGCAAGAATGTAATTTGGCATTATTAGATTCTTAACTAATTTTGAAAAAATGAAGTATTTTCATTTAAATATGTATATATAATGGCAAGAATAAAAGTGAGCTAAACCTTGACCTCGAATAAAATGTGTCTCTCTCCATTTATATAGTTAAGATCAGTTGTTACGGGCATTTATGCTTTGATTTAAATGGAAATCAAAATCAATCAATTTAGTTGATTTTTATATTTCAAAGACCAAAAGACCAAATCAAGCCAAATAAAATGAAAACAATCAATGTAGTCTTGTCATTTTAATTCGATTTTTCAGTTCATAACTAGCTAATAATAAATTTGCAATATTAAAACAATAGAGATATGAGACTAACTATTTTAAATGAGCATTAGCATCAATAAATTTCTTTGTGCCGTACAAGATGAATGTATCTAAATTTTCTATTACTTTTCAACACTATTTCAAAATTTTAGCATATTTAAATTATATAATTATAGAGGTTCCTTCACTTCAAATTTTCAACGTCCACAAAATTATATATAACATTAAATAAAATGACCACCACATTAAAAATCAAAGGGACAAGTCATTAAAGAATGACGGATAGATGAATATTTTCTCAAAGAAAATTAAAATTTTGCGTTATTACACCACATTACATATATATATACTGGACTTATTGTTTAGTTTGGACATATCTTTAAAAAATGAGATTTAAAAGTATTGTTGTGCATGCAAATAAGAAGATTAAAACAAATTAATGACTAAAAGATATTATATATATATATATATATATATTTGGTATATGTAAATTATCAATTTAATCAATTTTTTAATAGAATCGAAATAAAATTAAATATTATCAATTTTTAAAATTTAAAATTAAATCAGATATTGATTGATCTGGTCTTTCACTAAAGCATAAACACCCCTAGTTATTGGATGCCGAATAAAATGGAGAAAATTTGTTAAATATAGACTATGCTTTATATATGTCTCAAAAAAGTATTTTCACTCTATTTAATTGAGTTTTGTTCTCATCGTAAATTATTGTTCTCACATTGATGTTGAGGAGGGATCTTAACATCAACAGTTTAAACTCCCTGCTATCCTAATTCGCTCATAAACTACATAAATTACATAATCAAGAAAGACTAAATATTATAACTTGACCTACTTCAGATGCTTAAGTTGTTGACATCGACTACATAAATCAAACAATAAATATAATTTGACTCACTTCAAATGTTTAAGTCGTTGAAAGAAAATGTATTACATCGGTGAAGCTTCTGAGGGTCGTGGATATAAATACATTATTGTGATGCTTTAGGTATCAGTGAAAATTATGGATTCTCAAACGCACAATTTTTGCATTAACAATTTGATACTTGTTTTTTTATATTAAGTTCCTCGTAGTTCTAATTGTATATGGAAAGTTATAGTTTTTTTAGAATGAGATGTTGTTGTCGTCTTCTACTGCACTCGCAATTAGGGGTGGGCGTTCGATATTTTGATTCGGGTTCGATTTTTTTATTTTGATTTTCTTGATTTTGGTTATGAAATTAGGCGTACCGAAAATCGAACTAAATTCGGTTCGGTTCGATTTATGTAAATTTTGATTCGGTTCTATTTCGATTTAATAATTTTAATTTTTTTATTTTGGGCCTGTTTAATGGGCTAAGTTATATTTATAAATTGGACTAATTTAACTTTCTTACGTAAATATAAAAAACAAAAATCCCAGGTAGAATAAAACTAATTACATTGTATCCCATATTCTTTTTCTCTCTCCGTGATTTGCAAAAGTACATATACATGTCGACCAAATCTTATACATTAATGGAATGTATAAGGTAAACTATTTTTTCTATATTTAAGAAAATTAAATCAGCCACCTCAATTATCTAATTTATTGATTAAATCAGACACCTATATTTAAGAAAAGTAAATCAGACACCTTACATTTTAGGCTATCTCGATATGTGGTAATTTGTGGGGGTATGAACAAGTGGTCTTTTTGTGTTTTTGGTGTAAATGGTTTTTCACATATTTTATTCATATTTATATTCTAATATCTTGGTCGACTAACTCCTTTGCTTGTACCTGCAGAAGTAGATTGATAAATGTTATGACATCAAGTACCTTAATTAATGGAAATTCCTAATTTATTGATTAGTGATATCTTAAAATTAGTTACAGTAATTCAAATTGAAAATAATTTAATACATTCAAAAAAAAAAATCATGAATATCTATGTATAATACATAATATGACCTCTTATATGCAATAGTTTTTTAAAAAGTTCACAAAAATATTATTTCTTAGAAATCATTATTTTTAATGTGTATAAGGTCTAAAAATCAAATTGCACCAGGTGAGGTGATATGTACGTATGTAGAAAACATTATAGGTTACATTGACCTTATACATAACAGTCTTATGCATAGTGTAATTAATTTAATATATAATATTGACATTAGCGGGGTTTCAAAATGTATTATGTTGAAGAATATACATAACTTGATACGTATAATATCAAAAATCAAATTGCATCAGGTGACTTTTAATTTTTTTAAAAATAATATAAGTTCTTGAATATGTTAATCTATACATTAGTATGGTAACCTTATTCATATTCATTTTATGTATTATATTATAGTTACGTGAATTATTAATTGAACAACTCATGCTAATTTAAGAATAATATTTTTTTATACACAACTTGATATGTATAAAAATGAACAAACAACAAATATCAACCACATACTCGTACATTACTTAGTAATGTATAAGGGTTGAATTGAACAAATAACAGAATTTAACTACGTCCTCACACATTGCTTAGTAATGTATGAGGACTGAAGTAATAATATCTGTATGACCTTGAATACTATTGTATGAGATGGTATAATACATTACCATTATGTATGATAGTTAGACATCGTTTATGAAATACAAACAACAAATATGGGATTTATACTCCAACAACAAATATACATCGATTTTATCCACGACGGGAAAGGGCATATCCTCGAAAATAGATTTGGAGTGTAGGGGTTTCGAGTTCGACGGCGAATGAACGTCCGTTTTCGGCTTCTACCACAACTCTGCCGCTATATTTGGTGGCGAAGTGGCGGAGCTATTGCCGAAAGGTTACCCGGAGATGGTAGCCGGGATGTCGGAGTTCCACAGATGTTTTGGTTGTATGAAGTTGGATTACAAGAAAAATTGAAACAATTTTTTATTTAGAAAAGTTGAAAAAAAAAATAAACAAACCTCAAAATTTAATGAAGAAGGTGATGAAGCTAATCACTTTATTTAATTAATGCTTGATAACTGACAAATTTGAAACCTCCCAAATCACGTAGCTTGATTTTAGGCGTACAATAGGAAGTGCAATAATGGAGAAAATATCGGACTAAAAAGGAGCAAAAGATGGTTATTTTGGGATGTATGAGGGAGAAGAGAGAGAAAGTCTACAAGGAAGGGATTCTATGTAATTAATATAGGATTTATGTAATTACTTTTCAAATAAGAGATTTTATGTAATAAGTAATAGTTACCTTGTGTATATATATAATTTTTCGTAAAAAAAAAATCAAAATAAACTTATAAAGTCTTCTAGGTGACAAATGAAAATAATCACCTTCAATGCAAAAATCAAATAGAGGACCATATTTTAACTTTCGATTGCAAAAATCAATGCAAAAGTAACTTTCGATTTCAGTTGATGAATGTATTTAGATTTTGGGGATTTGGATTGTAAGCAGTAGTGGGCTATAGCTAAAGCCTAAATAGCTAATGGGCTTAGATATTATAAATAATAAATAATATATATATATATAATAATAATTTAAAAAGGTATATTAAAAATTTTAATTTATTTCAGTTTAAATCAAAAATCGAATTACGTCAATCAAAAAATCAAAAATCGAACCAAAATATCGAATTTATAAACAAAAAAAAAAAAACTGAATTGAAAAATTGAAAAACCAAAATTGAAAAATTGAAATAATTCAGTTTGGTTCGGTATTTTGATTTGTCAGTATTTATGTCCACCCCTACTCGCAATTGCTAGAAGTTGCGAATTTTTTCTCACAATTCTAAAACCCATAAATGTGAATTAGAGGTTGCAAATACTTATTGTAGACACGTGATTTTTTATCCTCCTTGAATTTTAACTATTTTGCGATATTAAATATTTATATTTGGTCCGATATTATTTTAATTCTTATTTTATTTTTAATAATTTTTTAGTTAAAAATAAATAAATAAAGTTAATTTTGAATTATTTTATTTTATTTTTAAAAATAATACAAAATTTTAAAAATATTAATTTTCTTTTTAAATTTTAAATAAATTAGCTAGTAGTTTTTGTACTATCTTAATTATATTTATTTTTGGCTATTTATAAACTTTTATTGTATTTTCTTAAATATAAAATTAATTAGTTATAATATTTATTATTATTATTATTATTTATTTTTAAAAAAATAAAAAAATATAATAAATAAATAAAAATTCAAATCCGTATCCCTTATCTGCCTATAATTGTTCCCCCCATAAAAAACATTATTCCCCCGAAATCCTCCCTTTATTTAAGGACTTTCCCACCCAGATAAAATAGAGATTAGGTACTATTCTACTCAGACACAGACAGAGAGAAAAATTGAGACAGTGACAATCAGAAAAACAAAGCATCAAAAAAAAAAAAAAAGAAGAAAGTTGAAGTTGGAGTTTCATTCAAAGTTTTTGGTGACAGATTTCTTTGGGTATTATTCAGTTTAATTCATTACGGATTTTTCTTAAACCCTGTACTATTTACATTATAAATCTACTATAGAAAAGCATGAACAAAATTGTTCAAGTGATTTCATTATATTATTTAATACGTGAAATTGATCAACTATGTGAATTTTTGCTGTTATATATTACATAAATTAAATTATTGAATATTTATAGTTGTACACGAGAAAAATTCTGTATTCACGCGTCAATAAACACGCCCAAATGGAGAATATGTATACAGACAGTGAGAAAAAATATGTCAGTAAAAAAAATAATGAAAAATGATCACTACCAAAATACACTGCACACACCATTTGCATTGTATTTTTCTCTTCACAATACACTATCTTTCACACACCAACACATACAGTAATGTAATTGACAGAAAACTTAAGGGGAAATTGAGAATTTTAGAGATTGAACGGAGGGGGAAAAGTGGTGAAGGTGAGAAAGAGAAAACTGACGGCGTGGTCATTGTTTTGGGGGTAAATACACTGTCGATACCGTCCCTAAAATGTTTTACCGCCGGATGTTCTTGTTTCTCACTCAAAAGCGCCAATTAGCCATTTTTGCTCGAAATCCAGCGAGAAATGGCTGATAAAACCAGCTAAATCTCGCCGGAAAAAATGTCTTTTTCCATTGATCGGCGCGGGTGAACCAATTCATTGCGTGCCGTCCTTTTTCCCGTCCCTTTTTCGACAAAACCCCATGGATACCGCCGTTGTTTCTTAATCAGTCGCGCCGCCGTCATCTTTTTCGGCGAAATAGTCACCAAAACGGCTTCCCCCGGAACTGTTACATGCCGGAAATGGCGTCTTCAGCTTGGCCCTGTCCCTATTCCCTTTCCCGCCGATCCACAGTCATCTCCCGCCTGCCACCGAACCCAAAATCAGCGAAAAACCACCGACCAAACCCATCTTCGCCAAAAAGTAAGGCTGTCACCCCTCTTTCTCCGTTTTCGTTCACGCTGGAGATTTGAAAAAAGTCACCAGCCCGCCCCGTCCCCATTTTTCCGTTGCCATCCGCTATTATTCTGATGAAATTTATCAGTGAATGGCTTAATCATATCTGGTCTTAAATTCACTTGGATTATTTTAATATACAGGATAATATCATTTTGATTGACTTTTTGTTTGATTTCATACTTTTTGGTTTAAATTAGATCTCAGAGATTTTTTATATTTTTAATCTATCTCGGTATATATGATTTTGAATTTGTATTAATTTAAATAAAATAAACTTATGGGATCATAGTAAAATTAGCATAATATAGATAACTGGTGTATTTTATTATTATTATTATTACTATTATTATTCTTATTACGATTATTATTATTATTTTTACTTATTTTATCTTATCTTATTAATTATCACTAATAAAGTTATTAAATATTTATTAAATTAATTAATCGCCTTTATACAAATTTTGCTCAAGTTTTATTATTAAGACCAAGTAGCATTTTGAACAGATAAATTATTATAAGTTTACAAAAGATAAATTAATATTTTTAACGTTAAGCAAATTTTAGGTATGTTTTAAAATATTCATCTCAATTAAGAATGTGACATACACATCTTTCTGAGACATTTAAAATTTAAGGATGCAATAATGCACCTTGACAAATATTCTTCTAAATATTAACTTTTTACCGATTTATTAAATATAAGATAATAGACAAATTTTGATATAATAAAAATGAGCAATTTTAGGCCTTAACACGATTCATTCAATTAATTTAAGTTAAGATAAGTCAATAAAAGTGATTGTGCTAGAACCACAGGAATCGAGGGGTGCCTCACACCTTCCCCTCGGTCAACAAATTTTTTTACCCGGTCTTTTATTTTTGCAGATCAAAATAAAGAGTCATTTCCTTTTGACTAGGGATTCAAAAAGGTGACTTGGAAGACCATTACTCAATTTCAAGTGGCGAGTCTATAAATAAAATAATCCACATTCAATATTGTCACTTTAATTGAAAAAAATCCTTCTACCCTCTCGGCGTAAAAGGGGTGTGACATCTCTGACGACTCTTCTGGAGACTAACCAGAATTCGAGCTTTTGATATTGACTTATACTTACTTTAATTATTTTTGATATTGTGTTTGTTGGCCTAATGTGCTAACTGTTGGCTCATTTATCGCTTTGATGTTGTTGAACTGTATTATAAATTGTCTTCTCTTGCGTACCCCCTCTGAGTCTCTGAAATAGGATAGAAGGAATACAGCGCATGCATCCTACCTTCTTTTTGAGATAGCCGAAGTGTCAAGACACCTAGTGAAGGATTATTAGTCACACATATTAGGCGGGGTTCAGTCGGCAATGAAGGCGGAGTAACACTGCTACCGAACAAGTTGTCTCTTTCCGACTCGAGTGTCCGCTCGGATAAGCCAGTCTAGACATCTATCCCTATTAGGCTAAACTTAGAAGAACTGAAGCTCAGAATCTGGTTATCCCTATTAGGTTCCGCTTTTTTTTACATCATGTGCATTTGACTTAGCGGGACGCGACACAGGGGCCAGGTCTGTCTAGGACAGGTGACCCACTTTATAATGACCAACATGTGCATCCTATGTTCTCTTTGATATTTATTTGGAAGGCTATTTGATTGTTGACCGACTTTTAGGTAACTTGATAAAATGCAAGAGAGTATATTGTCCTCAAATTTAATAAATCACTTTTCAAAGAAATTAAAAAATATACATAATTTTTTTAATGTCTTCATGAACTACGAGGGTCTGATTCTCACTTTTTCGTAAGATACATAGGAAATTCTTTTCGGGATACAACCCTGTATATTACAAAATTATTATTCACAAATTTATTGAAGGATATTTTTGAAAAAATAATAAAAAATAAAAAATGAAAAATAACTATTTTCATGAGTATTATTATTTTATCTTATTTTTTTCTTTCTTCTTTTCTTTTTTCTTTTATCCTCAAAATTAATTTTAATACATATTTTAGTAGCCCTGAACCTTTAGGGGTCGTGCGACTGAGTTTTGCACAACATTGTATACAAAATATTCATTTTTGTTTTCTTTTATTTCCTTCTTTTAAACTATTTTATTTATTTTCATTTTTATAGTGTATTTAGTGGTATTTTCTCTCAAATGCAAAGTCAAAATTGTATAGGGGTTTGTCGTTGCAAAACTTCTAGTAGAGTTGGTCTAAATAAGTGTCTCCCTTAAAATAAATGTTGGCATTTATGTTTTTCTCACTTTTTAATTTGAATGAAATCATTTTTGCATCTGAAACAAGTTTAATGGTTGCATTAATTCTCACGAGTCAAGTTAAAAAATTTAAGAATTAGTAAATTAAGTTCTGCCTAAGTCTAGACATTTCCTAATCTCATGTCCTTGTCAATAGGTATAACATGTCTCCTCTAGTTTGTGGAAAGTGTCAAAAGAGGAAGAGAAATGGAAATATACCTTTACAGGTAGTGTACTGTACCCCTTTGCAGCTTTGGTTGTGGTAGAACGAATGGATTCATTTGATTATGCTGAGATTCATAAGTATTTGGATTTTTTTGACAAGCATCATGACTATCAACCCTAGTAGGGAGGTGGTTGATGCATTGCCGACTTTCTGGGACCCGATGAACAAGGTATTTTTCTTTTAAAATTTCGAGTTGACTTCGACTTTAGAGAAGATAATGACCTATGTTGGATTTGGGGATATGCATCGAAACAACTTCTATCCCCAAGACTCATCTCGATAAATAGATTCTGCAAGATCATGAACATACAGAACTCAAAAGAAGAATCAATGGAAAAAGGTTGGGTCTCCTTGCAGTTCTTATATGAAAGATACAGAAGGCAAGAGGGGTTTGAGAAGTTCGGTAAACAACTCTGTAACAAGAAAGTTTTGAGGCTTGAAAAGTTCCTAGACGATTTACATTTATGGTATCCTTTTTAGGCACTATGGTCTTCCCGAGGAGAGAGAGAAAAATTAATATTCGTTTAGCTGGAGTGGTACATGTACTGATTAAGAAAAAAAATTACAATATGGTACCCATGATTTTGGCCGATATTTACCGTGCTCTGACCGTTTGTCAAAAAGGAAAAAGTTTTTTTGAGGGTTGTAATATCTTGCTACAGATGTGGATTGTAGAGCATCTTTATCAACGTCCTATGGTGGCAAGGTTTGTTCCTGAACGATTCAATCACATCAAGTATTATGAGGAAAGGATGGAGAAATATAAGTGCCCAGAAGGAATTAGAGATTGGGATAAGTTTTTTCGTTCTCTAACGGCAGATAAAATCACTTGGAATCTCCCCTGGTTCCCTTGGAGACAAGTCATACATAGTTCTGTCATTCGACTGTTCTTGTTATTAATAGGTGTTAGGGGTGTTCAACCGTATGTTCCATTGAGGGTTCTACGTCAGCTAGGCAGACGTTAAATAATTCCCACAACAGAAAACATATAAGAGTTTGTGCTTGAGGTTAAACTAGAAATTCCTCTTTCGGGGGGATTAGCCCAGCAGATTTGGGATAGTTGTCATCTCATGGTAATTGAAATAATGGTCATAGAGTGTGAGAAAGGAGAGGTACACCCAAACTACCGTGAATGGTTTGAAAAATAGCCACCTCCACCAGTCAGTCTGGAAAGATCGGTTAAGGGACCCATAGATCAAAAAGATGCAATCAGGATAGGGATCGAGAGAGCCATGCGAGAACATCATGATGCCAACCAAGCTTTAAGAGCGGAATTAGAGTATGCTAAGGCAGCCTTGATTCGACAACAAATGGACAGGGATGCAGAAAATGAGGCGAGAGTTAAGCAAGTATGATTGGAGGTAGAGAGATATTATCAGTCCATTATTCGGGTACTAAATGCTGATCTAGAACGATCAAGGGAAAGAATAAAAGAACAACAGAGAGAATTAGCTAAAGAGAAAGCTAAGTCAGTGGATATTGAGGTCGTACTTCGAGGAAAAATTAAATTGGCTACAACTAAGGGGTCACATGTTGCAGAACTTGCTGCATCTCACCGCGAGCAGTTTCAAGAAGTTGAAAAGAACGTGCAAGAAAAATTTGATCAAGAGAGATATCAATGGATACGTGAAAGAGGGATATTGCGAGAATGGCTGGAGGTTGCTTCCGCTCGTGAACAGTGTGCAAAAGATATTATTGATTCCCATGATTGGCAGGCCCAAGGATGGGATCAGGCCTTCGATGCTCTTTGAGTAAAGATCCACCGTGTGGCATAGGATACCGCCAAAATGGGTTTGGACTACCAACAGTTGAATCAAGAGCAATTTTTGGCACAAGTACCAGCTTTCGCCCATCGTCTCACCACTTCATTAGAAGACATATACTTAAGTTTGGTAGGTCATATCAAGCCGAAATCTCCTTGATTAAGCATGTTTAATTTATAAGAATCAGTTGAAGACCTAGGGACATTGGGGTTTGGTTGTGTGGATGGATAGTTATTTTCTTTGTCACAGTTTTTTGATTTCAGTTATAGAACTTCTTGTTTAGATGTTATGTCTTTTAGTTAGTCTTATTTGTTTAAATTTAGTTTTATTTGTCAGATGTTAGTTAGTAGGTTTTATCTTAGGAGTTATGTCATTTTTTTTGTCGTATTTGTATTTGAAAATTATGGAATGTAATGAAGTTGGTCTTTTATTTCTATATATATTACATATATTTTACTTCAATTTATTTATTTTCTTAAAAAAAATCAAATCAATTATTTTTGTTAAGTGTTTTTTTTCTGAACTACCCAAGATCTGATTCATGTCCTGGCATGATATGTAGGCAACCCTTTAAAGGGCTCGATCAAAACTTTTCAAAAAAGTGTGCCTAGAAAAGTTGGGATAAAACACAAGGTCATCCATGATAGGTTGAAAATGCATATAGAAGCATAACATATAACGTGGCATTATAATATGTTAAATATGTAACACTTACCCGTTTGCTACTTGATCACAAAAAGATAAAGTAGTTGGTGGTTTAAACTGGCATCATATCCGTACAACACCAGATACAAAGAAAAGAAAAAGATGACCCGCAAAGACGGTGTAGGGTCTGAAAGTGAGGAAGACCAAAATCAGTTGATTTCTCAAAAATTAGCATCAATGAAAGAAAATAAGTTATTGAAACAACAGATGGCGGAAATGTATCAAGCTTGGTTGAATAGACAAGTCCTGCCTTCCTTAATCCCTAGACTTTCGAATGCAAATGATCTAAATTCGGTTCAAGTTCAAACTGGTGATCCGTTTTACCCCCCTGGATTCGGCCCATATGTTAATATGTTTGGCGTTGTTGGTACTTCTACCATGCGCCCACCAAATCCATTTGTCATAAGCAACACATTTTTCACTCTTGTAGCACCAGTTACTGTGGGTCCTTAATCGACAGTACAAAAGAATATGGGTGAACCAAGTCATGATCAGTTATATCCCCCTAAAGTGACTTACAAACTCTCAAATCCACATTGTCATGCTCATCAACATGGTTCTCCTATTGTGATTGAGAAGACTGTTAAAAATAAAGAACAAGAAGAGATGGCCAGAAAAGTGAGAAGATTGAAGCAAAGTATGAGAAATATGCAAGGATTAGGAGGACCAAAATGTGTTTCATACAAAGATTTGTGTATGTTTCCTGATGTCCATTTGCCTCTAGGGTTCAAAATGCTAAAGTTTTACAAGTACAAAGGTCATGGCGATCCTGTGGCTCATTTGAAAAGGTTCTGCAATTAATTAAGGGTAGCAGGAAGAAAGGAAGAACTATTGATGGCTTACTTTGGAGAAATCCTGGAGGGGATAGCTTCTGAATGGTTCATTGACTAAGATATTTCTCGTTGGCACGTGTGGGAGACATGGCTCAAGATTTTTCTCAGCAATTTTAATATAATATCGATATAGTACCAGATCGTACCACACTTGCTAAAATAAGAAAAAAGGAAACTGAAAGTTTCTGAGAATATGCTGTCAAATGGAGAGAGCAGGCTGCAAGAGTCAGACCATCGATAAAGGAGTCTGAAATGATTGATATCTTTATACAGGCACAAGAACCTGATTATTTCCATCATTTTCTTTCTACTATTGGAAGCACATTTGCTAAGGTCATTAAAGTTAGAGAGATAGTAGAGAATGGAATTATGTCCGGAAAAATCATAAGTCAAACTGCTTTGAAATCAACAACACAGGCAATTCAAAGTTGTTCAGGAAGGTTTGGTGGAAAGAAAAGAAAATAGGATGTAGCTACTGTTATGCCAGGTCCACAATAAAATTGGGGAGGTGTGTTATGTCCAATACCCATATAACCATCCATAACACTATGTTCCTCCATAAAATTTTAAAAAGTGTTCCTATAAAAATCGGGATAAAACACAAGGCCTTCTATGATAGGTTGAAAAATGCATATAGAAGCATAACATATAACGTGACATTATAATGTGTTAAATATGTAATACTCACCCATTTGCTACTTGGTCACAGAAAGATAAAGTAATTGATGGTTGGTTTGTGGTTTAAGCTGGCATCACATTCGTACAACACCAGATACAAAGAAAAGACAAGGATGACCCACAAAGAGGGTGTAGGGTCTGACAGTGACGAAGACCAAAATCAATCGATTTCGAAAGAATTAGCATCAATGAAAGAAAAATAGTTATTGAAACAACAGATAGCGGGAATGTATCAACCTTGGTTGAATGGATAGGCCCCACCTTCCTTAATCCATGGACTTTCGAATACGAATGATCCAAATCCGGTTTAAGCTCAAACTGGCGATCCGTTTTACCCACCTGGATTCGGCCCATATGCTAATTTGTCTGGCGCTACTGGTACTTTTACCATGCGCCCACTAAATCCATTTGTCATAAACAACCCACTATTCACTCTTGTAGCACCAGCTACTGTGGGTCCTCAATTGACAGTACAAAAGAATATGGTTGAACCAAGTCATGATCAATTGTATCCCCCCGAAGTGACTTTCAAACCCTCAAATCCACATTATCATGCTCATCAATACGGTTCTCCTATTGTGATTGAGAAGATTGTTAAAAATAAAGAACAAGAAGAGATAGCCAGAAAAGTGAGAAGTTTGGAGCAGAGTATGAGAAATATGAAAGGATTAGGAGGACCAAAATGTGTTTCATACAAAGATTTGTGTATATTTCCTGATGTCCTATTGCCTATAGGGTTCAAAATGCCAAAGTTTGACAAGTACGAAGGTCATGGCGATCCTGTGGCTTATTTGAAAGGGTTCTGCAATTAATTAAGGGGAACAGGAGAAAAAGAAGAACTATTGATGGCTTACTTTAGAGAAAGCCTGGAGGGGATAGATTCGAAATAGTTCATAGACTAAGATATTTCTCGTTGGCATGTGTGGGATGACATGGATCGAGATTTTGTTCAGTAATTTCAATATAATATCGATATAGTACCAGATCGTACCACACTTGCTAAACTAAGAAAAAAGGCAACTGAATGTTTCTGAGAATATGCTGTCAAATAGAGAGAGCAGGCTGCAAGAGTCAGACCATCAATAAAAGAGTATGAAATAATTGATATCTTTCTACAGGCACAAGAACCTGATTATTTCCATCATTTTCTTTCTACTATTGGAAGCACATTTGTTGAGGTTATTAAAGTTGGAGAGATAGTAGAGAATGGAATTAAGTCTGAAAAAATCATAAGTCAAGCTGCTTTGAAATCAACAGCACAGGCAATTCAAAGTATTTCAGGAAGTTTTGGTGGAAAGAAAATAAAAGAGGATGTAGCTACTGTTGTGTCAGGTCCACAACAAAATTAGAGAGGTATGCATCACCTTTACACACAATCTCAATCCCAAATTTACATCCAAGACCCATATAGCCATCCACAACACTATGTTCCTCTACAAAATCCGTTAATTCCATTCCATATCCTCGGTATTCTATCTATAATGTACAACCATATACTCGGGCTTCTTCTTACCTGCAATGGCGTGCATCAGCTATCTAGAATCATCCTCTAGTACCACAAGTTCAAAGAGGCCCCTCTAAGTCTAATTTTCGACCTAGAGCGGACTTCAAGAAGGATAACATGGGCAAAGATAATTTTACTCCCATTGGAATATCTTACACCAGCTTGTTTTAGAGGCTGAGGGACGTGAATGTTTTAAGCCCAATTGTGAGAAGGATCCCAAATCCTCCTCCAAAAACTTAGATTATTCTAGAAGATGTGCATACTGTTCCGATGCCCCAGGGCATGACACAAACAAATATTGGTACTTGAAAAGAGCAATTCAGGATCTGATCGACACACAACAAATTATGGTGCAAAGTCTAGACGCTCCAAATATTAACCAGAATCCACTGTCGACTCATACTGAAACAAATATGCTTGAGATGATACCTAATGGAGAAGAAGCTGTAGTTTTATTCAAGCCTATCGTTAAGATCAAAATTGATATGGAAAAGTCTGTAAATATTGTGTATTTAACAAAGGTGAAACCTACAGAAATAGAAGAGGTGGAAACAAAACTTGAATCATCAAATATTTCCTTAGTCGTAAGAAAAGAAACTTCAAAAATTATTGGGTCAGGTTAGATAAAACCAAAGCTTATTATTCCCGAAAGGTCCACCAAGCCTCTCTTAGTTGTGAAAGGAATTCCCAAAACTCCAATTACTTCCTATGGTTAACGCCAAGACAGTCCCATAGAACTATAATCCTGTTATGGTGATATACAAGGTGAAGGAAGTTATTGAAGAAGTGGATAGAGTAGGCGGATTAACTCGTTCGGGAAGGTGTTATGCTCCAGACGAGTTAAGGAAAGATAAACGAGGCAATGAAGACCGAATTCCAGTCAAGAAGACAGTTACTGAAGAAGAGGCTGAAGAATTCTAGAAGAAGATAAAATTGCCAGAATATTCTGTTGTGGAACAATTGAGAAAGACGCTAGCCTAGATTTTTTTGTTGTCTTTATTGATACATACTGAGGAGCATACTGGGCATAATCGAGGTCTCTACATTATTGAAAGTGTGAGCATTCCTATGTCACTCGAGTGTTGATTGATGGGGGATCTGGTGCTAACATTTGTCCTATATCCACTTTGCAAAAGTTAAATGTTAACGTGGAAAGGATCCGACCTTATAATGTATGCGTCAAAGGTTTTGACAGAGCAAAAACGGATGCCATTGGTGAAATAGAGCTCATATTGACAATTAGGCCTGTGGATTTTTAAGTGTTGAACATTAATGCTTTATATAATATGTTATTGGGTAGGCCATGGGTTCATAGGGCTGGATCAGTTACATCTATATTACACCAAATGGTCAAATTTGAACACGATAGGCAAGAGATAGTTGTTCATGGTGAAAGAGAATTATCCATGTATAATCAAGAAAACAGTCTGACCATGTCAAAGATCTGAGGAAATTCTTTGAAAGGCTTCGAAGGTATGATCTCAAACTTAACCTAGTAAAATGTGTATTTTGAGTCTCGTGGGGAAAATAAACTTGGGGTTTATAGTCAGTCGACGTGGCATTGAGTTAGATCTTTTAAAAATAAAAGATATTCAAGATTTGCCTCCACCAAAGAATAAAATAGAGGTGATGAGCTTACTTGGAAGGTTGAATTATATTAGTAGATTTATTGACCAACTTACAACAACCTATGAGCCAATATTCAAGTTATTGAAGAAAAATGCTAAAGTTGAATGGACTAAAGAATGTCAAGAGGCATTTGACAGAATTAAGAGGTACTTTTCAAATTCGCCTATTTTTGTTCCTCCAGAGCCAGGCAGACCCTTGATATTATATATATATCTATGTTAGCAAAAAGTTTACCACATATAAGGCTAAGTACACTCTTCTTGAAAATACACGTTGCGCCTTAACTTGGGTAGCACAAAAACTGAAGCATTACTTTTCATAGTACACTACTTACCTCATTTCCCGTATGGATCCCCTAAAATAAATTTTTCAAAAGCTTATGCCTACAGACAGACTCGCAAAATGGCAGATGTTGCTCACAAAATTTGATATTGTTTATGTGACATGAACTGCAATGAAAGCTCAAGCTTTAGCTGATCATTTGGCTAAAAATTCTATTGATAAGGAGTATGAGCCATTAAAGACTTATTTTCTAGATGAAGAGGTATTATATGTTGATGAGGTTATTTTTGATGATTGCCACTCAAGTTGGAAGTTGTTCTTTGATGGAGCTGCTAATGTAAAAGGAGTAGGGATAGGAGCAGTTCTTATTTCTGAATCATGGCAATATTATCCTGTAACAACCCAACTTCGATTCTACTGTACCAATAATATGGCAGAATATGTAGCTTGTATTCTGGGTTTGAGACTAGTTATTGACATGAGAATCCAAGAACTGCTGGTGTTAGGAGACTCAGATTTGTTAGTCCACCAGATCCAAGGAGATTGGGAGACTCGTGATTCAAAACTCCTACCATATCGAGGTTGTTTGCAAGATCTTTGTCCACGATTTGTATTAGTAAAGTTTAAACATATTCTCAGAGCTCATAATTAGATTGTTGATGTGTTGGCGACCTTATCTTCGATGCTCCAACATCCCTACGCGACTCATATCAACGTCTTGCATATACAGATTCATGATCAACATTCATATTGCAATGTGGTAGAAGAAGAACTTGATGGGGAGAATTTGTTCCACGGCATCAAAGAATATATTCAGGCTGGAAAATATCCAATACATGCTGATAGTAATCAAAAAAGAGCCATTCGACGACTGGATCATGGGTTTTTCTTGAGTGGGGGAATCTTGTATAAGAGGACTCCAGATTTGGGACTTTTAAGGTGTATGAATGCTAATAAAGCTTCAAAAATTATGATTGAAGTACATTATGAAATCTGTGGACCGCATATGAACGGGTATGTTTTGGCAAAGAAAATACTTCAAGCAGGTTACTATTGGCTCACCATGGAGTGAGATTTCATCCGTTTTGTTCGTAAATGTCATGAATGCCAGATACACAGGGACTTTATACATTACCCTTCATCTAAGTTGCATACAATAACTGCTCCATGGTTTTTTGTGGCTTGAGGAATGGACGTAATTGGACCAATTGAATAAAAGGCCTAGATTGGAATAGGTTCATCTTGGTAGCCATTAATCATTTCACAAAGTGGGTGGAAGCAGAGACTTTTAAGTCAGCACCAAGAAAGCGGTGGTTGATTTTATTCACTCCAACGTCATTTGTTGGTTCGGCATTTCAAAGATAATTATCACGGATAATGCTGCAAATCTCAACAGTCACTTGATGCAAGAAGTATGTCAGCAATTTAAGATTATGTATCAAAATTCAACTCCTTATCTCCCAAAGGCGAACGGGGCTGTAGAAGCTGCTAACAAGAACCTAAATAAAATACTCTGTAAGATGGTGTAGGGTTCTAGACAATGGCATGAAAAGTTATCTTTTGCTTTGTTGGGTTATCGTACTACAGTTCGGACTTTAAATGGTGCAACTCATTACTCGTTGATGTACAGAACTGAAGCAGTTATGACTACAGAGATTGAGATTCCATCTCTTCAGTAGTTGTGAAAGCTGAAATTGATGATGATCAATGGGTCAAGACTCGATTGGAGCAATTAAGCTTGATTGATGAAAAAAGATTGACGTCAGTGTCATGGAAAATTATATCAGAAGAGAATGGCACGAGCATATAATAGAAAGGTACATCACAGGCATTTTGAAGCTGGTCAGTTAGTATTAAGACACATTCTTCCCCATCAGATTGAAGCCAAAGGCAAGTTTTCTTCTATTGGCAAGAACCGTTCATGATGAAGAAAGTGTTACCTAATGGTGCATTATAGGAATGCCAATCAATGTTGATGCAGTTAAGAAATATTATGTATGATATTCATGTATAATAATGTCATGTATGTTTTGTACTTGCATTTTTAAAAGATTGAAATGATGAAGATATTTTGTCATATTATCCAAATAATAAGTCAACCCTTGCTTACCCCCTTTGAGCTTTGATTCATTTTTTTTTTTCATAGCCCTCTTTTGTAATCAATTAAAGTCAAAAGTTCAAAAAAAAAATTAAAATCAAACAAAAATTGACTTTCATGAATTATGTTTGACCTAATTCTTGCTATGACAAAATACGTTAGCAAACCTACTTTGGGGTTCGGTCCAACTAAAAGAAAATTCAAAGTTACCCAGTATGAAATAAAACAGGAAAAAAATTATTTTTCTTAAAAGTTGATTCCAAAAGTTGTATGCTTCGCCCAATGTTATGTATATTTTTGAGCCTCGTGCTATCCTTTTTCTTCTAACCCTTTTCAAAAGCCAAGTTACAATCAAAGAAAGACCTTCAGATCGATCTTTGAGAATGTCAAGGCTAAACATGTTTGAGTGCATGATGTTTCATACTTTGGGCATCATTTTCCTTCAAAAAAAAAGAGAAAGTATTATCGGTGAAAACCCTAGAGGGCACTATAAGGCGATGGTGAGCTGAGAGAGAAATAAAACGAGATAGGCTCATTGGTGAAAAATCTATTGAGATGCCACTAGCCGAGGTAGGATTGTGATCTAGAGGAAACATGTTCAAGAATGGCTCCATTTCAAACTCAATAAGTGGGCAAAAGTTATAATGATTGGTGTGGGTAGATTAGGCTGTTTAATTCAAAATGCATGTCATAATGGATAATGGGATTTTACTTTTCTACTCAGGACCCTCCTGGATATAGGACTTTATCGTCTGCTCAGGACCCTCCTGAAGAAAGAAAATTTATTTTATGCTCAGAACCCTCCTGGATAATAGAATTTTACTTTTCTGTTCAGGACCCTCCTGGATAATGGGAAATTACTTTCTTCTCAGGACCCTCTTGGATATTAGGATTTTACTTTTATACTCATGACCCTCCTGGAAAATGGTATTTTACTTTTCTGCTCAGGATCCTCCTAGATAATGAGACTTTATTTTCTGCTCAGGACCCTCCTGAAGAATGAGAATTTATTTTATGCCCAGGACCCTTCTAAAGAATGGGAATTTATTTTATGCCTAGGACCCTCCTGAAGAATGGGAATTTACTTTATGCTCTGAACCCTCCTGAAAAATGAAAATTTATTTTATGCCCAGGATCCTCCTAAAGAATGAGAATTTATTTATACTCAAGACCCTCCTGAAGAATGAGAATTTATTTTATGCTCAGGATCCTCCTGAAGAATGGGATGTTATTTTTATGTTTCACCATTTACTTTGAGTTCAGGAAACCGCCTGAAGAATAGGGTGAATATTATCAATTGCAAGTTCAGGAGCCTGCCTGAAGAATAAGGTGAAGATTTTCAAGTCTAAATCAGAAGAAAGTCTGAAGAATATGTCAATTGTCAAGTTCCTCTCCATTGCCAAGAATCAACGTGGAGGAACATTTCACATTTCAAGTCCAATTCAAAATAACGACTATCTCATCACTTGAGAAGTCATGAATATTCAAGTCAAGATTCTAGAAAGTTGTATAGATAGGATCTTTTACTTGTATTTTGTTTTGGTTGAATGTAAAAACAGAAGTCGTGAATCGAAAACTCGACGGAACCTTACTCAACCTCTAACTTGTCTCACTATTTTACTTTTGAACTACACGTGACTTGATTCTCTTATAACCCGGGATAGGTAGGAGGTCCAAAACCAGGACTCGATCACATCTTTTATTTTATTTTATTTTATCATTACCTTTCGAATAGTCAGAGCGTCAAAAATCATATCTTATCTACTTCTTTGTATGAAAACTTTTTGAGATTTCACACAAAGCAGGACAAAATGTAGACACGTGATTTTTTATGGTAAAATTACAGAAACTAGCATCCTTAAGATTTAATTGCAATAAATAGCAACACTTTTTCAAAATTACAGCTTATAGCAAAAGTAGCAATATTTTACCTACTTCATAGTAATAGAAGAATATGTATTTTCCAGTTGTGCATATGTATTCATTAGTAATACATATATATTTGTATATAGCAACATTTTACTTAAATACAAAATACAATTTGCTACTTTTCGTAATTATGAAACTGTTGCTATAAAAGTTATCATTAAGGCTACAGAGTTGCTATTTCTGAAATTTTTCCCTTTTTTATCCTCTCCGAATTCTAACCTATTTTTTTATATTAAATATTTATATTTGGTATGATATTATTTTAATTCGTATTTCATTTTTAATAAATTTTTAGTTAAAAATAAATAAATAATTAAAGTTAATTTTAGGATATTTTATTTTATTTTTATTTTTAAAAATAATACAAAAATTTAAAAATATATTTTTCTTTTTGAATTTTAATAAATAAGCTAGTAGTTTTAGTATTATCTTAATTAAATTTATTTTTGACTATTTATTAATTTTTATTGTATTTTATTAAATATAAAATTAATTAATTATTCTTTATTATTTTTATTTATTTATTATTATTATTCTTTATTTTCTAGAATAAAATAAAAAATATAATAAATAAAATAAAATAAATTCAAATCCCTATTCCTTATCTGCCTATAACTTTTTCCTAAAAAAAACTATTTTCCCCCAAATCCTTCCTCTATTTAAGGACTTCCCCATGCCAGACAAAACAGAGACTACTACTATTCTACCCAGACATATATAGAGAGAAAAATTGAGATGTAGTGAAAATCAGAAAAACAAAACATCAGAAAAAAAAAAAGAGAAAAGAAGAAAGTTGATGTTGGAGTTCGTTTAAATTTTTCAATGACAGATTATTCAATTTAATTTATTACAGCTTTTTCTTTAACCTTGTACTATTTACATTATAAAACTACTGTAGAAAAATACTAACAAAACTGTTAAGATAATTTCATTATATTGTTTAATATGTGAAATTGATCAACTATGTGAAATTTTGCTGTTACATATTACGTAAATTAAATTATTAAATATTTATAGTCGTACACGAAAAAACTTCTGTATTCACGCATCAATGAACATGCCGAGATGGAGAATATGTATACAGATAGTGAGAAAAAATATGTCAGTAAAACAAATAATGAAAAATGATCACTACCAAAATATACTGCACACACCATTTGCATTGTATTTTTCTCTTCACAATACACTATCTTTCACACACCAATACATACAGTAAATAATTGACAGAAAAATAGAACGGAGGGGGCAAAATGGTGAAGGTGAGAAAGAGAAAACTGGCAACGTGGTCATTGTTCCGGCGGTACATACATCGCTGGTACCGTCCCTAAAGTATTTTGCTGCCGAATGTTCTTGTTTCTCACTCAAAACCACCAAGTAGCCATTTTTGCTCGAAATCCGGCGAGAAATAGCCGGGAAAATCGACTAAATCTCGCCGCAAAAATGTCTTTTTCCGTCGATCGGCGCTGGTGAACCAATTCATTGTGTGCCGCCCTTTTTTCCGTCCCGTTTCCGGCAAAAGCCCATGGGTACCGCCGCTGTTTCTTCATCAGTCGCGCCACCGTCATCTTTTTTGGCGAAACAGTCACCAAAACGGTTCTCCCCAAAACTGTTACCTCACCGGAAATGGTGTCTTTAGCCTGGTCGTGTCCCTATTCCCTTTTCCGTCGACCCACAGTCACCTCCCGCCTGCCACCGAACCCAGAATCGGCAGAAAACCACCGGCCAAACCCACCTTCGCTGGAAAACAAGGTTGTCGCCCCGCCTTCTCCGTTTTCGTTCGCGCCAGAGATTTTGAAAAAGCCACCAGCCCGTCCCATCCCCATTTTTCCGTTGCCATCCGCTATTATTCCGACGAAATTTGTCGGTGAATGGCTTCATCAGATCTGGTCTTAAAATTCACTTGGGATTATTTTAATATACGGGATAGTATCGTTTTGATTGGATTTTTGTTTGATTTCTTAATTTTGGTTTAAATTAGATCTCGGAGGTTTTTTTATATTTTTAATCTATCTCGGTATATATGATTTTGAATTTGTATTAATTTAAATAGAATAAATTTATGGGATCATAGTAAAATTAGCAGAATATTATTACTTTTTTACGATTATTATTATTATTTTTACTTATTTTATTTTATCTTATTAACTGTCATTAATAAAGTTTATTAAATATTTATTAAATCAATTAATCTATTTAAACGAATTTTGCTCAAGTTTTATTATTAAGATCAAGTAGCATTTCGAACAGATAAATTATTACAAGTTTACAAAAGGCAAATCAATGTTTTTAACGTTAGGCAAATTTTAGGTATATTTTAAAATATTCGTCTCAATTAAGAATGCGGCATATGCATATTTCAGAGACATTTAAAATTTAAGGATGTAATAATTCACCTTGGCAAATATTTTTCTAAAAATTAACTTTTTATCAATTTATTTAATATAAGATAATAGACAAGTTTTGGTATGATAAAAATGAGCGATTTTAAGCCTTAACACGATTCATCCAATTAATTTAAGTTAAGATAAGTGCTAGAACCATGGGACTCGAGGGGTGCCTCATACCTTCCCCTCGATCAACAGAATTTCTTATCCAGTCTTTTATTTTTGCAGGCCAAAATAAAGAGTCATTTCCTTTTGACTAGGGATTCAAAAAGGTGACTTGGAACACCATAACTCAATTCCAAGTGGTGACTCTGTAAATAAAACAACCCTTATTTAATATTGTCATTTTAATTGAAAAAAATCCTTCAATCCTCTCGGCGAAAAAGAGGTGTGACACTTATAATTGGAATGACGTATATTTATGCGGGTTTCATATTTAAGATGACGATACCTTCACATTTATTAACCTCTAATTCCCATTTGTAGGCCTTGCAAATTGCGAGAAAAAATTCGCAACTGCAAATGCATCGAAATACTCCCTTCATCTCAAATTACCCGTCCCAAATTGAGATGACACATTGATTAAGAAAAATAATTAATAACATGGTTAGTTTACCATAGTAAACCTATTAAATGATGTTTACATTTTAATTTAAAGAAAAAGTAATTAATACAAAGCATAAAACATGAAAAAAAAAAATTATGTCTTCTTGATTAATGAAAAAATAAATAAAAAATTAAATTAAAAAATTTGGGATGAATAATTTAAAATGGAAGGAGTACAATCACATTTCATCTATTAAAAAAAAGGCAAACTACAAAATATACTATTTAAAAATTAATATTACAAAAACTATCCATAATTTTAACCTTTTAAATAATGACAACAGAAATCTTACAAAATATAGTACCAAATAAGGTAAAAGAAAAATTAAAACACTGTGACGGAAAACCAAGATTTACATGGGTAATTGAATGGTCCTATAGTTTCTCCTAATTTGTTTTTCAATTCCACGTGTTTTGCTCCCCCATTAGTTACATAGATTTAGGGGTGTACAGACCAAACTGTCAAATCAAATTAAGCCGAAGAACCAAATCAAATCAAGAAAAAAAAAATGACTTATGGTTTGGTTTGGTTGGTTTGGCTTTTGAAAAAAAAAGTCAAATCGAACCCAAATCAAACCGACATAATATATATATATATATATATATGTGTGTGTGTGTGTGTGTGTGTGTATATATGTGCGTATATATATGCTAGTTTAGTCGCACGTGTCTCACACGTGTAACATTTGATTATTTAAAATTAAATAATTTTATCTATTACAGAGATTTTTAATAAAGTGTAAAAGTTCAAATCACTTTTAAAAAATCTTTCACACTTTAATGTAATAATGTAAATATAAACATATACACATATATGTTTTTCAATTCCAAGTGGTTGATGGTATCACTTTTACATTTGTATACCTCTTTCCCTTGTTGCCACAGGATAAGAGAGACGCATCAATTTAAACCATATTTTTGTTACGATTATTTTATATATATATATATATATATATATATATATATATATATATATATAAAATCGTTCCTTATTTTTAAATTCAAATCTTTACAAATTTATTGATTACATTCTATTACGTACTTAAAACATTTAAAAATCTGGAACTTCTTAATTTTTTCTTATTTTAATAGTTTTATATTTATTTTAAATTTTTTCAAATCTTCTTAAAATCAAATTTAGTTGATTTAGAATTCTTAAACTAACAAAAAATGTATTAGTTTTATGACTTCAAATAAGGAAAGAGTTACCAAAAATATATTTAATTAATTTCAATTCTTAAATCCGAAAAAGATATAGAAATTCCGATGTCTTCTAATAAGGAATTTTTTTTACCATAAATACATTTAATTAATTTTCAACTTTTAAATATTAGGACAAAATAGTGAAAAAGATGATTTTGTTTAAATATTAGGAAATAATAGTGAAAAGAACAATTTTGTTTAAAGCAAGGATTTCAATGAAGAGCAAAAAGTTCAATTCACTTTTCTAAGAATATTTTCACTTTTAATATATTATAGATATATATATATGCATGTATATAATTTAACTTTTTATACATAAAATAATAATTATAATCTACTTTTTAAATACTTTTCAATTAGTCTTATTAATTTTCAATAGTTTCAAGAGATTTTTTCGCTCCTCAATTTTTCATAATTGTGGTTTTTCATTACCGCATGAGTGAAAACATACTTGATCTAAACTTCAATCACAATATAATTGTCAAAAATAGATATTATAAAAAAAAATCGAGAAAAATCGAAAAAATCGAAAGAACCGACTAAAATCTAAACCGAAAAAATCAATTTTATGTTGGTTTGATTTAATTTATAGTTTTAATAAACCAACATAATTGGTTTGAGTTTTTTTCAATAGAAAACCAAACCAACCCAACCTATGTACACCTCTACATAGATTGCTTGTCTCTCCTAGAAATCATTCTAATTCTAATGAACTAAAAACATGGGAAATTGATATCTCATTGAACGAAATTCTTAATTGTCAAAAACATGTTCCCCCCTCCATTCAGTTTTATTTGGTATAAATTTTTTAATTATATTTTTATTTTTTATTATTTTAATTCTTTTTCTCTTTTATTCGTAGTATTAATTATTTTTTCTTTAAATTAATTACAACATATAATATAAATATTATTTAATAGGGTACTATGATAAAGTAACTATGTTATTAATTATTTTTTTAATTAATTTGTAAAGTCAAATTATGACAAATAAAACTGACATACTCCCTTCATTCCAAAATAATTAAATTGCTGGGATATGATACACCCTAAAAATCTTTTAGGACATAAATAATAGGTTACTTTCCACTATTACCCTTTTAATTATTCTTAAATTATTCTTCTAGAAAATATGAAGTACTTAAGGATCTCATTAATGAAAGGGTAAAATTGAAAGAAATTTTCAACATGTCTCTTGAAGAATGAATAATTCATTTATTTTGGATAGTAAAATAGCTCAGCAATTCATTTATAATTGGAATGGAGGGAGTATTCATCTAGTTAATAATTTCATAGCATTTCTGAAAATGATATAGAGATCGATGTGCGGAAAAGTTAAATAACTATCTTAAAATATGGTATGAAAAATGGTGTAGAAACTAGTGTCCTGTTAAGGTTATTTCAAACCTCCCGGAAACATAATATGAAAAATGATGTAGAAATTAGTGTTATGTTAAGGTTATTTCAAACCTCCTGAAAATATGGTATGAAAAATGGTATAGAAACTAATGTATGCTTAAGGTTATATTTACCACTGAAAACATGGTATGAAAAATGGTGTAGAAACTAGGGAGTTTGGGTTGTAGGTGATAAAAGAGTTTTAAAATGAGGTGTAAGTGACACAAGTCTTAATAATTGAGTGGATGTGACAATTACTTTATTATGGATTAAGAAAGTTAGATAAGTTTGAGAATAGCCCAAAAGTTTTTAAACTTATACTTTGATCCCAATGTTTACCTAATATAACGGGAAACAGAGGGGAAAAAGGCATTTTTCTTTCTCTTATCATCCATTGTTGTTTTCTCTATCTTAGCGATTTTTGTTGTTCATTGTTGTTGCTGCTTTATTCATCATCTTCGGCTTCATTATCATAATCGTCTACTTCATTATCATATTCATCTTCTTTTTGTTGACTATTGTTGTTGTTGTTGTTACCGCTACTGTTGCTATTTGACTAATTTCTTAGGTTAAATTTTATTTTGTACATCACTTTCCACTTTGGCGTTACTTCATAGGAGACTTTGGTAAGTCAAATTATGATTTTTAGTTGAATTTGTCATCTGGGTAACTGCTATTGTGCTATTTTCCAACAATGGATAGAACCCGATCATGAATCCAACATAAAAGCCATCTGTTTAAACAGATAAATCATCTGTTGTGACATATGAGACATCTGTTTCAACAGAAGACTGATATGTTGGATTAATATTTATGGTTCTACAGGCCGTAACATGAATCAAACAGATGAGTCATCTATTGCAACATATGACCCATCTGTTGTAACATATTAGTTATCTGGTGCAACGTGATAAATATATATTGCAACAGATTATTAACCTGTTGCAACAGAACATGAATTCAATTCCAACAGATGCGTTGTCTATTGCAATAGGGTAAATATCTATTACAATAGATTACAGAATCTGAACTCGATTCCAACAGACGATAACTATCTGTTTCAGTATATTAGTAACCTGTTGTGATAGAACCTGACCTCGATTCCAACAGATCGTCATCTGTTGCAACAGGTAAGTCATCTATCACAACGGGTTAATTATCTGTTGCAACATATTACTCATCTGTTGGAATCTGCTTCAAAGGTGATTTAGTACTGTAATATCTATCCCAATAGGCACTTCATCTACTGCAACAGATATATAATCTGTTGCCATATATGATTCTCCTGTTACAACATATGACTCTTCTGTTAAAATCAGCTTTAGGAGAGTAACATGAAAACAGGTAAGTAATCTATTACGACTGATCGCTTACCAGTTGCAACAGATTACACGTCTGTTGGGATTCATTTACGTCAATATGAAATCACTATCAACTTTTTTTAATAAATGACTTTATTTAGGTACCACTAATGGAAGGATCAATAACAATAGGGATGGATTATCAAGGTCAATAGATCGAGAAGAGCAATCGATATGTATAGCATTGAAAGAAGGGTGAAATGCTAGAGATGATAGGTATGGAAATACAAAGTGATATTTCGTATGATGATTTTGTGAACTTAATCATCAGCTATTGTGGACTGAATTATCAACCGGAAGAACTCGTCATCAGCTACATGCACAGCTCCTTTGAAAATCAGAGGATACTGCCATTCAAGATAACCGATCAGGTTCGGTTGCGTGCTTATCTTAGTGATTCATCCAGGACAGTGTTAAGGGTGTACGTGGTTGAAAAGAAAAGAGAGAATGAGAACCAAAACATAGAAGAAGAAGAACAACAACAACAATAAGATATCTTTGATGATAGGTTGGATGATCTAGACATGAATATTCCAGATGATGATCAAACGCCTATGCCCGTTGATGCGACCAATACGATAGGTAGTTATTCTCAATTGACACATTCTGGAAATCTTCAAGACGATGGGATCAGCTTTTTTATTGGAATGTCATTTAAGGACAAGAATGAACTATCTACCGCTTTGTTTATTTCTTGTTTAAAAAAAGATTTCAGAATAAAGAAGGTGATTAATTTGAGCAGTGTCTTTTGCTTCAAATGTGCTAATTCAAACTGCAAGTGGTGGTTGAGAGTGGTGAAGTACGTAAGTTCTGATAGATTTATCATTCATAAACATGAAAAGTATCACACATGTGATTCGGAGCACATCTTGGGCCAAAATCCTCATGCCACGACAAAGGTCCTCGGTGAATATTTTAGTAGTAGTTTCCCCGATGGCAAAGTCCCTTCATCAAGGCTTATGGTCAATCAACTCCTTATGAAATTAGGTGTCCTGGTTAGTTACTGGAAGATATATACGGCTATGGGGATTGCCAAGGACTTGGTTAGGGGGACACACAAACATGGGTATGCATTCCTGGATGCCTACCATTATATGATTAAGTCCACAAATCCCAAAAGTAAGACGACATTGCATCTTGATAAAAATGGAAGGTTCAAGTACTTTTTTTTGTATCCTATGGTACTTGGATTCAAGGTTTTCGACAATTGAGAAAAGGCATAGCCGTCGACGGTACTTTCTTGAGGAGCAGGTATAATGAAGTTCTGCTAGTGGTGGTGGCGCAAGATGCAGATAATCACATCTTTCCTGTCGCTTTTTATGTGGCGGACAAGGAATGTGATGCCTCTTATGATTTTTTTTAACAACTGTGAAGCTGTGTCAAAGATATCGAAGAGTTGTTTTTTATTTCGGATAGGCATCTAAGTATTCCAAAGATGGGTTCACTTTCTTCACTTCAGCTTACTTTGGTTGTTGCATCAGGCATCTTAGAGAGAATGTTCAGACCAACTATCACAACAAAAGGGTTGTGACCCTTTTTATAGACCAACTAAAGCATATAGTTAAGAGGGGTTTTTAATACCATTTCAATCAAATAATAAATACGAATCCTAAGGTAGCAGAACTTCTCGTACGTGTCGGTTTAGAGAGATGGAGCTGGGCATTCTGTCCGTTAGATATGTACATTCTTATGAATTTAATGTCTTGTTTGAGTTACAAGTTTAGTATGATGTCATACTAAGTGATTCTTTTGTATAGGTACAATATTATGACATCAAACATAGATGAATCGGTGAATTCATTATTTGGTGATGAAAGAGAATTTCCCACCAAGGCTATGTTTGAAGTAATAAACAAGAAGTATGGTTGATTTTTTAATGAAAGACGTGTGCAGTTTAAGGGCCCAAAAAGAACCCGATTTGTTCTTGAAATCAAAAAAATAATATCAACGAACATCAGTTTGGGGAATAGGTTATTATCTCATAAACTAGCAGATTACAAATTTAGTATTGTAATGCCCCGAGTCTGCACCTTGGATGCCATACGATGCTTACGACCTCGAAGGACCACAAGATAACCCATGATTGATATCTGTTGTGAGCATTGAGTAACAATACTGTCATAAATGCAAAAAAATAGACTGAAATACCATAAGTTTAAAAAAATTAAAATACTAATAAAGAATACAACTGTAATACTAATTTGTAAAACTAAATACTGTCTGAAAGTCTAGTCTGAAAGCCTCTATTTATCTAAATATGGAGTTGATTGGACAAGTCCCTAACTAACTTCGACTATTGAAATAAACTGAATACTAAAATAATGTAATGATATGATAACTTTGTCCTCGAACTATGAGCACTCACCACTATGTATGTTGCTGATAGTCTGGGCTGCTAAGTTCGGTCAGGAGCCCATGCACCTGAACCTATTATATAAAACATCATAGTGCAAAAGAAAAGGTATGTGTCAGTACTTTGAATGTACTGGTATGCTAAGTAAGGTAGACTGATATGCAAGGGTTCATATGTATGAACAATAACTAACTGAATAACATGAATACAATTGAATGAGAGTACATGTATAACTGAAACTGAGAAACACTGTTTATGCAATACTGTGCACATATCTACAGACGTTGTGTTTGAGATCATAGTAACACTGGATACTGAGATGACTGATATCTGAGTTAACTGATAACTGTATTATTGATAGTTAGGAGACTATTTCTGACAGTCCTGATTCTGTAGAATTGAACTGAGTTTATACTAAGCTGGGTGACTGTGTCTGACAGTCCTGATTCTGTAGAACTGAACTGAGTTTTATACTGAGACTGAAACTGTGAAAGGTAATCATCTAGATGATATGCCTCTCTTTGATCTGATTGGGGTCCAACACCCTCAACTTTTAGGTAGAACACCTCATTAACCCTCACTTGGCCGGTTGATGTCTCAACCCACGCTGGCTACGTAGTTCTGGAATGTCAGGACGCTTTTAAGGATCACAACCTCTACTAGCAGGTGAGTCCCCATCCTTGGGTTCACTCAGTGTTGAATCCTACTCCTAACTGAATAGACACTGAACTGATTTATAAAGTATTCTAGGCTAGACTAAGCTATTACTGATCGTGTTAACTGACTGAACTGGATTGAGTTCATTGAGTACTATAACTGATTGAGTCTTCTGAGTTCTATTTGCTTACTGAATATACTGAGTTCTATATTGACTAAATGCTATGATACATGACATTATTGAGACTATTCTGAAGCTACTGTAATTCTAGGTAAACAACTAGATTGTCGGGTATTAGATACCCCCAGGTGTCGATAATATGAAAATTAAAGCATAACATGATCTTAGAAAGTATTGCAATATTCATAACTCATTCATAGAGACATTTTATCAAACACTTGTAAGATATAAGCTTGTACATATGCTAGCATGTCATGATTTCCCCATTTAATCTGCATGAGCAATTTATCAAACACTTGGGAAACATAATCTATGTACAAAAAACTAATCAACATGTAGGCATCATGATTTCCAATCCCAACTTACAACTTCAAGGGCTTTAACATGAATTCACATAATACTATACGCATGTCCAAAATATTTACATGAATCTTGTAATAAATCATGAATGAGAAGCCCAATTAACATCATAATCATGAATACGTTCAATCCCACCATGGAATTCATGAATTCAATAAACTTGAAGTTTTAAAAGAGGTTCTTGAACTCCAAGGCTGGAAGAAAACCCTTGGATGAACACCTAACATACCTTGGTTGTTAATTCTCTAAAAGTTGTGGAGAATTTCTTGAAGCTTGAATTGGAAGCCCTAGGGTTTTGTTTCTTGAGTAATTTTGATAATAATGAGTGTTTTAGCCTTAAGAATGACTTAATCTCGTGTTTTTGGGGATGAATAAGGGTGGAAAATGACCCAATTACCCCTCTGGATGCGGGCTTTTAATGACTAAAAATGTGTCCAGTGATGCGCAGGCTGGTGCACCGTGTTGATAACATCAACGTGATGACCAACGCGCCGCATCGAGTTCGCGTTGGTTCACTGGAATTGCACTGAAAGATGAGGAAAATTATCAGTCGACACGATGGATGATGCGGCGCATCAAAATCGCTTCAACCTACTGCTTTGATCACCTGAACATGGTTCAAACGAGGTCCAAAATATCTGAAACTCATCTGAAGTGACCTACTGACATTCCTGATCATGAATAAACTTAAAAATTGATACTTTAAGGTTATAAGGGTCATGAAATAGGATCACCAATTTACAAAGGCTAAAATACTTCTAAGTATAAACACTTAGCTGAAATTTCTAAGTCTGGGACCTCTTTTCAAGCTTTAACGGACTGAGTTAAGCTTAGAATTTTGTGGGGTCTTATAATATCTCCCTCTTAGGAACTTTCATTCTCGAATGAGACTGACTAAACTAAGAAACACTGATAGACTGAGCGTACACACTGAACATGCATACCTGATGCATGGAATACCTGACTAAAACTATTGATAAGCTGAGTTTTCAAACTGAACATGTATATCTGAAGCATGAGTACATAGTTGAACTGATTCATGAATGCATGACTATCATAAAGATGATGTGCAACTGATGTTGGGCGTATTTACACGCCTAAAGCACTATAATTTACCCATATTTTAGCTAAGTTTTAAGGACAAAATATATAATTCCTGCACTTTTAGTCCATTTTCCTATAAGTGAGCTAACCAACGTGATTAGCATGTTTCAGGTATTTATGATGAAGATTTCAGCACTTTGTGGACCTTTCGGTAGCAAGGGAAACTTCACGTAAGAAGGAAGGCAGCTTTTGGAAGCTTGTGGACTGAATGTGATGCATGGAGAATCTGTCCGGGCAAAATCAGTATTTCTTAATACTTAGGGGTGCAGCAGTAACCCAGTAGGACTAGGACAAGGATGTTATAAAAACCCTATTTGCTGAATTTTTCAATAAGCTTTTCATTCACGCTTTTCATTAAGCTTTTCATAATTCTATTTTCTTTTCAATCGACTTTTACAGAGAAACAAGGCTTTCTTGAGTAACGAAAAGAACAACGTTCTTCTCCCTTTTTGGACGCCAATTCTTATCCATCGTGAGATTGATTTAGTTTTGGTATGATAATTATGTCTTCGTTGATTTCCGTTGCACTCATGAGTAGCTAAACTTCTCTGTTGGGTTATGAAAGCCTTATGATATACTATCTATTACTATGAGTTTGTGAATTCGTGATGCGCATGCTACTTATATCATTACTCTCTTCATCTTAATTAAATTCTTATGGTTGCAAACATATAGAATACTCCATTATAGCATTAACTTGTTCGAGAGAAAAGTTACATGTTTGGAAAAGAGAGTGATACAAGGAAATAGGGCTACCAACCCCTGTTTACACGTTAGTGCCGTAACTGGATTAACCTCTTGGAGAATTTGTACCGTTAGTTATACGCTTTAAGCTCGAGAGAGTTAAAGTGAAATAATCCTTGATGGTGGAGAGACACTAGGTTTTACCATTAGAATACGAATCTCTATAAGTGCATGCATGTCTGAATTCCGCATTACTCATAGTTAATAGATACGTAGAACTCATAAGGTGGACATAACCCTAACTTATAATTCTCATTGATTAAAACCTACTAAACAAAGCTTTCCATTTTTACTTTGCTATTCTTAATTCACACCAAACCCAAAATCCCCCTTTCCGTAGAATTTTCGACCAACAATCTACTAATAGTTGCATACTTAGTGACCAAGTATTCCCTGTGGGATTCGACACCCAACCCAGTTGGGTTCTATATTTGACAGAGACCTCTTATACTTTTACGAGAGCTGTAGTTTGGGCGTTATCAAATTTTGGCGCCGTTGCCGGGGAATACGGTTGTCAACTAAGTTTGTGATAGTTACTAGACCCTTTGGTAAAAAATTCTCAAATTTTACTTTTAGTTGTTGTTTTTGTTTTATTCAGGTTCTGTTCAGTGCATGCCAAATACTCAAAGTTCAGGTCAACCGTTATTACCCATAAACCCTGAACCACAACTTATTGGCAGAATGGATGCACAACGAGACATTGAAAGAAGGGCTGCTCAACATGAGCAGGCTAGACTAGCTACACTGGCAGCTGCTCAAATGCATCAACAGAACATTGATAACCCAGGTCGTGCAACAAATCTTGATGACGAGGACCTGGGTGATGATGAGCTACTAAACCCAAGGCATACTGATGAGGTGGTGGCACCTATGCAGAGGAGAGATCGTCAAGCTAGATTGACGCATGATCGCCGAGTTGTGCAGATTCCTTTTGATAATGATGATGACGATTTGGATGGAGCTGGTACCACAGGGGCTATTATTCCTCCACCCTTGGCACCTGGAGCCAAGTTCAATATCACTAGCACCATAATTCAACTATTGCAGCTCAAGGGGTTATTTGGTGGACTTGCAGGTGATGACACGAATATGCATCTGATCAATTTTATCTCTACATGCAAGTCATTTGACAATCCAGGGGTTGGACAGAATGTAATTAGACTGGGCTTATTTCCATTGTCTCTATCTGGGGAGGCAACTCTATGGCTAACTCCTGATTCTATTACTAATTGGAGGCAATTGAAAGACGCTTTCCTAGAAAGATTCTTTCCGCCATCCAAGAGAGCACAGTTGAGAGATGAGATCAGCAATTTTCGATAGCTTCCAACTGAAGCTCTCTACGAAACAAGGGAGAGGTTCAAGAAGAAGCATATGAGGTGCCCAAATCATCATATGACCAATGTCCACTTGATGGAGATATTATACAGGTCTTTGAATTCGGTGACTAAGCCAGTGGTTGATAATGCTGCAGGAGGGTCATTCATGGACCTTAATTTTGTTCAAGCAAGTGATATGCTAGACCGTATGACAAAGCAAAGTAGAGTTTGGCATACCAGGGATTCTGAGGTAGCAAGCTCTACTATATCTATTGGCATGACTGCAGAACAAAGGCAAAAAGAAGAGGAACGTGATCAAGATATGGCGCACATGAAAACACAGATGGATCTTCTTACCAAGCATTTATTATCAGGGAAGACCGAAAAAGTCAAAGTTGTTGTGTCAAAAGGAAGAGATGATTCTGATTCTGAGGAGGAAGCGAACTACTTGAATAATCATGGGGGTTTCCGAGGCAATGCCCAAGGAAACCAAGGTCGGAACCGTTATGATAATTCAGGATATAAGGACCGTGATCAAGGTAGTTGGAAGAATAAGACTGACAGGAGTGGTTTGTATGTTCCTCCTGGAAATTGTGAGGCTGTCGCGTCTGGCTCTGGTAAGATGTCCATGGAAGATATGATGGCTAAGCTGTTGAAAGGAGTGGAGGCAACCAACATTGGCGTAACTGAGGTGAAGAATGATTTGTCTTCAATAAATCAATTGGTTGACTCGCATTCTACTGCAATAAAATAGCTGGAGCAACAATTGATTCAACTATCAGCGGCATTCAATCAACGAAAAGCTGGCACTTTACCTAGTGACACCGTGAAAAATCCAAGGAATAATGGATCATGTATGGCTATTACTACCAGGAGTGGTAAAGTATTGGAAAGTCCGTCCAAAGGCAAGTAGGTAGTTGATAATACAGAGGAGAATGTTCTTGATACAGAGTTTGAAGATGCCGTAAAAGCTGAAGTGAGTGCTCATGATGTTACACCTAGACGTCACCAGCCTGAAAAGAGTGATAATCGGAAGCAAGATAAAAAGGAAGTGGTGGAGAAAACGATTCCTCTTCCACCACCACCTTTTCCTCAGAGACTGAAGAAGAAGGCCGATGACACTTCTAAAAATGTTGATAATCGGAAGCAAGATAAAGAGGAAGTGGTGGAGAAAACGATTCCCCTTCCACCACCGCCTTTTCCGCAGAGACTGAAGAAGAAGGCTGATGACACCAGGTTCAGTAAATTCATGACTATGTTGAAGTAGCTGACTATTAATGTTCCTTTGGTGGAGGCGCTGGAACAGATGCCTGGGTACGCTAAATTCATGAAGGACCTTTTGACAAAAAAACGGCCAGTAAACTATGAGCTGGCAGATAATGTTCATCATTGCAGTGCAATTGCAACGAGATCTTTAGTATAGAAGAAGGCAGATCCTGGTGCTTTCACTATTCCTTGCACGATTGGATCATTGGATTTTGCTAAGGCGTTGTGCGATTTGGGAGCTAGAATCAATTTGATGCCGCTATCCGTGTACAAAAATTTAGGGTTGGGTGACCCTACACCAACCAATATGCGGCTCGTGATGGCAGATAGGTCGGTAAAATGACCTGTTGGTATCTTAAATGATGTGTTGGTGAAGGTTTCCACCTTCATCTTTCCTGTAGACTTTGTTATTTTGGATTGCGAGGTGGATTCTGAAGTTCCCATAATCTTGGGACGCCCTTTCCTCGCAACTGGAAGTGTGCTTATTGACTTAAGAGCTAATGAGCTTTTATTTTGGATGAATGATGAAGTGGTCTGTTTTGATGTATGCAAAGCAATGAAGCAGCCCAGCGATATGAATATGTTCTCTGTAGATGATGTTTATTATGAGGATGAGAAAGAACTATCTGTGGAGAAGCAGCTTACTGTTGAGCCATGGTCTGCTGTGCAGTTGAATTTTGAGCGTGAGGAGGCTGAAAAACATGAAGAAAGCATTTGTGCTCTAACAGGAATATGGTCCTATTCTCAAGCTCCTAAGAAGCGGGACTCTGATCTTAAGAATCGACCTTCACCGACAACGAAGATTTCCATTGCAGAGCCACCAGTGTGAGAATTAAAAGAGCTCCCCAGTCACCTAAGGTATGGTTCTTGGGAAGTGTAAATACACTTCCGGTGGTTGTTGCGGCTGATTTAGGTAAGCAACAAGTAGAGGCTCTCATCTCTGCTCTGAAGAGGTAAAGAAAGCTATGGGTTGGACTATTGATGACATAATTGGTATTCCTCCTGGGATATGTATGCACAAGATTAATCTCGAAGAGGATTGCGTGCCCACAGTGAAGCATCAGCGTCGTCTGAATCCATTCAGAAAATGATCCACCATCTATCTTGATGAAGTCTGAGTAATCAAGGTAACTATGTCGTGCCGCGACAATAAATCAAGCTCTAGATGGGAGGAAACCCATCATCTTTAATTGTTTTGTTTTACTAGGAGTTTGTTTTTGTAGTCGAGCCACGACGAAAATTAAGGCGCTTGATGGGAGGCAACCCATCGTTCTAATCATTTTTGTTATTTTTGAGTAAGTGTAGGTGCAAGATGTATAAAGGAGGAGATTGGTCTCAAATTTTGATTTGGAAGAGGTTCATGTTGAAGGTGGTAAGTTAGGAATGAAGAAGCAAAGGCTATGGGTTAGGCATTTCCTATACAAATCTAGGCAACGAACAAGGCAAGGCCTATGTAAATCTAGGCAACGAATAAGGCAAGGCCTATGCTATGGCCTAAGCTCTCTGAATCTACAATGTCATAGCATAGGCGCCGCCTATGCGCAACTATGCCATAGCATAGGCGCCGCCTATGCTCAACTAGGCAAAGCTAAAGGCGCCGCCTATGCCATTGCCTTTGCTCTCTGAATCTACAATGCCATAGCATAGGCGCCGCCTATGCTCAACTAGGCAAAGCTAAAGGCGCTGCCTAACCTTCCTAACTCTCTCAAAACTTTTCTTTTTGCTCATCTAACCTTGCAAGATCATCTTCCAAGTCCATCTCCAAGATCTCAGGTAGAATGGCCTCAAGAAGGACGACAAGGAAAATAAAAAGTGTCCACCTCATAGAAAGGTCAGAAAAGGGGAAGAAAAGAGCAAGATGAATCCTCCTCACTACAAATACCTCGACGCACTTTTGACACCAAGTGGGGTACATTTTGAGGAACTTCTGAGGATGACGACTCTGATGATGATTCCGACGCAGGGGGTATGACCCCAGACATAGAAGAGGAGTTCGACTAATAAGGTTTTCCTTATTTATTTACACTGAGGACAGTGTATCCCGTCTAAGTGTGGGGTGCCGGTATTTGTATGCTGTACTTCTTTGCCTACATTTATTTATGTTTGTTTGTTTGATTTTGTCGTAGTTAGTAGTTAGTAGTTAAATTTTCAAATTTTTGTAGATTTTGCATGAAATTGTTCTGATAGGCGGCATGGTATTATGACAAGAGTTTGTGCTAAAATCATTACTATTGAGACGTTTAGGCTCTAAGTGTGACTCACTATGTGATAAGTGTGTGGTTTAATTCCTTCATTTGTTGGGTCAAGGGCCTATACTGCTCCCAATAAAGTTGACCATGTACCTTGTGTGTGTGAGGATATAGTATATTCTGTGTTGTGGCTGATGCTAGAACTTGCCTGGTGTGTGTGTAAAGCGAAATAAAGAGTGTGAGTTTAGGAGATGATTTAGGCATTTCTTTGGCAGCCTATAATTGTTTACCTTCTTTTTACCTACCCATGTACATTATCCTAGATAACCCCCTTTGAGCCTTTAGCTATTTTCTTTGACAGCCTCATATGTAGCCTAATCTATTTTTTTTTACAAGACCATAATTTGATCCAAATTTCTAAGCGCTTTAAATTGTAAAGTCATGTGAAAAATAAGAGAAAATTGGGTGAGAGTGATGCCTTAGAGTGTATTGGTACTTGAATTTGTTATGAAAAAGAGTGGCTATTATAGAGGTGTGTTATAAATAAAAATAAAAAAAATGAAAAGAAAAATAAAAATTTAATTCTGTTTACAATTGAATAAAAAAATAGGTGAAAAGGGGTGGTAGATAAAAGGAAAGTAGAGAGGTTGTTTAAAAGAGAGTGTTAATGGCATAATGTGATGTATTAAAGCGCTTAGGGAACATAGTCACTATTTCTGGCCAAAATAGTCCTACCTGTCCCTTAGCCTACATTACAACCTGTAAAGACCTATTTGATCCTAAGCTTAGCATTTTGATATTAGTAGAGCATTACACTAAGGGCAAGCCTATGGTCATCAGTTGCAACATATGCATTCTTTGGGAGAGAGAGAGCAAGGAGAGTCTTATACCCATGTTTCGAAAAATGCGAAACTTGTGAGTGATTATGGGTGGTATATTATGTGAGACACACATGGTTGATGATTGTTGGGTAGTCTTGTATGATTCTTTGTGCCTTAACTTGTGGATACGAATTAACCATCATCACGAGTCTATGTTGGAGGTTGAATTGTTTCTAGTAGTGATCAAGAAAACTACTCTTTGTTAATGATTTTCGTGCTTGTCTTGAAGATAAATTTTGTGCTGTTACTGTGAAACCCTAAGTAGATGTTTGCATGGACGTAATATTTTGTTCGAGGACGAACAAAGCTTTAAGTGTGGGGTGTTGATGTTGGGTGTATTTACACGCCTAAAGCACTATAATTTACCCATATTTTAGCTAAGTTTTAAGGACAAAATATATAATTCCTGCACTTTTAGTCCATTTTCCTATAAGTGAGCTAACAAACGTGATTATCATGTTTCAGGTATTTATGATGAAGATTTCAGCACTTTGTGGACCTTTCGGTAGCAAGGGAAACTTCACGTAAGAAGGAAGGTAGCTTTTGGAAGCTTGTGGACTGAATGTGATGCATGGAGAATCCGTCCCGGCCAAAATCAGTATTTCTTAATACTTAGGGGTGCAGCAGTAACCCGGTAGGACTAGGACAAGGATAAAAACCCTATTTCAGTAGGACTAGGACAAGGATGTTATAAAAACCCTATTTGCTGAATTTTTCAGCAAGCTTTTCATTCACGCTTTTCATTAAGCTTTTCATAATTCTATTTTCTTTTCAATCGACTTTTACAGAGAAACAAGGCTTTCTTGAGTAACAAAAAGAACAACATTCTTCTCCCTTTTTGGACGCCAATTCTTATCCATCGTGAGATTGATTTAGTTTTGGTATGATGATTATGTCTTCATTGATTTCCGTTGCACTCATGAGTAGCTAAACTTCTCTGTTAGGGTTATGGAAGCCTTATGATATACTATCTATTACTATGAGTTTGTGAATTCGTGATGCGCATGCTACTTATATCATTACTCTCTTCATCTTAATTAAATTCTTATGGTTGCAAACATATAGAATACACCATTATAGCACTAACTTGTTCGAGAGAAAAGTTACATGTTTGGAAAAGAGAGTGTAACAAGGAAATAGGGCTACCAACCCCTGTTTACACGTTAGTGCCATAACTGGATTAACCTCTTGGAGAATTTGTACCGTTAGTTATACGCTTTAAACTCGAGAGAGTTAAAGTGAAATAATCCTTGATGGTCGAGAGACACTAGGTTTTACCATTAGAATACGAATCTCTATAAGTGCATGCATGTCTGAATTCCGCATTACTCATAGTTAATAGATACGTAGAACTCATAAGGTGGACATAACCCTAACTTATAATTCTCATTGATTAAAACCTACTAAACAAAGCTTTCCATTTTTAATTTGCTATTCTTAATTCACACCAAACCCTAAAATCCCCCTTTCCGTAGAATTTTCGACCAACAGTCTACTAATAGTTGCATACTTAGTGACCAAGTATTCCCTGTGGGATTCGACACCCAACCCAGTTGGGTTCTATATTTGATAGCGACCGCTTACACTCTTACGAGAGCTGTAGTTTGGGCGTTATCAGCAACGGTAATGCATACCAAATTATAACTAAAACTGAACATGGAACTGAGAAAATCTAAGGAAGATTGTTACCTTAAGCTGAGTCTGAGTTTGCAGAGAAGAGGTTAGGATAGTTGGTTCGTATATCTTCTTCTGTTTCCCAAGTAGATCCCTCAATGAACTGATCCCGCCAAAGAACTTTGACTTATGGAACTTCTTTGTTCCTCATTCTGTGAACCTGATGATCAAGAATTTCGACTGGGATATCTTCATAAGAGAGGTGTTCTGAAGATCTATACCCTCTATAGGGACTACAACTGTTAGGTCAACTATGCACTTCTTTAGCAAGGAAATATGAAACACTGGATGTACTAAAGCTAAGTCTGAAGGCAACTCAAGATCATAAGATACCTTTCTGAAACGGATGCGAATTCGATAAAAATTGACATATCAGGGATTGAGTTTCCCTTTGTTTCCAAAACTCTTCACTCCCTACATAAGAGAGATTTTTAAATACACATAATCACCAATATCAAACTCGAGATCCTTTCTTCGCACATTTGCATGACTTTTGTCGGCTCTGAGTTGTCTTAAGCCTTTTCCTGATCAACTGAACCTTTTTTAAGGTATCAAATACCAATTCAGGACCTACCACTGCAGCCTTACCCACTTTAAACCAACCAATGGGAGATCTATATCTCCTCTCATAAAGTACCTCAAACACAGCCATTTAAATGTTGGAATGATAGCTATTATTATATGTAAACTCAATCAAGGGCAAGTGGTCATCCCAACTCCACTTAAAGTCAATGGAATATGCTCTTAACATATTTTCCAAAGTATGAATGGTCCTCTCTGCTTGACCATCTGTCTAAGGGTGGAAGGTTGTACTAAGGTGAACTTGGGTACCTAGACCCTTTTGGAAGACTTTCCAAAAGTAAGAGGTAAATAACGTACCTCTATCTAAAATGATGGACAACAAAACTCCATGTAATCTGACCAACTCTCTAACATAGAGCTTGGCATAATCCTCGGTTAAATAAGAGGTATAAACTGGTAAAAAATGAGTTAATTTGGTCATCCTATCTACAATGACCCAAATTGAATCATGCTGATGACGAGTACAGGGAAAACCCATCACAAAGTCCATGTTCACTTCCTCCCACTTCCACATGGGAATATTGAACTCTTTCCTAGAACCACTAGGTTTCTGGTGCTCAATCTTAACCTACTGACATGTAGAGTACTTAGCCCCAAACTCTGCAATGTCTCTCTTCATCCCACTCTACTAATAGACCTCCCATAAATTACGATACATCTTTGTGGCCCCTGGATGAATAGAGTAATGCACACCATGCACTTCTGCAAGAATTTATTGCCTTAAGTCATCTATACCCGACACACATAACCAACTCTGTCAACGCAACACATCATCTCCCCCTTGGGAGAAAACCTCTACTTTTTGATCTCTGACAGACTCTTTCAACTTGACTAAATTGGGATTTATGTCCTATTTTTCCTTTACTTAAAAAATTAGAGATGATTCTGAACCATTCTATACCCACGCACTTCCCTCTGCTGGATTGAATAAGCAGACACCTAGTTGGGCAAGCTGATGAACTTTCTGAACTAACTTCTTTGTATTATTCTTTATATGAGAAACAATACCCATAGACATCCTACTGAGAGCATCAACCACTACATTGGCCTTGCTCGAGTGAGACATGATGCTCATGTTGTAGTCCTTCAATAAGTCTAACCAACTCCTCTGACATAGGTTCAGATCTTTCTGAGAAAACACATACTGAAGGCTCTTGTGGTATGTTAACACATCAATATGTACCCCATACAAATAATGCCTCTAAATTTGTAAGGCAAATACCACAACTGCTAACTCAAGATCATAATTAGGATAATTCTTTTCATGAGGCTTAAACTATCTAGAGAAATAGGCTATGAACTTACCTCTTTATATCAAAACATACCCCAAACCAACTCTGGAAGCAATGTAATATACCAAAAACCTATTTGAACAATCTGGTAGAGTCAAAACTGGAGTTGTAGTGAGTCGAGTCTTTAACTCCTGAAAACTCTTCTCACAAAAATCTGACCACTAAAATTTGACTTTTTTCTGAGTCAATCTGGATATGGGGGATGCAATAAATGAGAATCCCTCGATAAACCATCGTTAATATCAAGCCAAACCCAAGAAAATCCTGATATTTGATGGAGAGATGGGTCTGGGCCAATTTCTCATTGCTTTGGTCTTTTGAGGATCCACTCTAATGCCATCACCAAAAATTATATGGACAAGGAAAGTTACTAAAATTAGCTAAAATTCGTACTTACTAAATTTGTCGAACAACTAATGGGCTCTGAGGGTCTGTAACACTATTTTGAGATGGTTTGCATGTTCATGTTCATTGCGGGAGTAGACAAGAATGTCATCAATGAAGACTATGATGAACATGTCCAAGTACTGCTTGAACACGTGGTTCATCAAGTCCATGAAGGCTGTTGGAGAATTGGTAAGACCCAATGACATGACTAAGAATTCAAAGTGGCTATAACAAGTTCTGAAAGCTATTTTTGGAATGTCACATTCTCAGACCCTAAGCTGATGATAGCCTGATATGAGGTCTATCTTAGAGAAGTTATTGGTACCCTGAAGTTGGTCAAAAAAATCATCAATTTTGGGAAGTGGTTATTTGTTCTTGACCATGACTTTATTTAGCTGACGGTAGTCTATACACATCCTGAGAGAACCTTCTTTTTTATGCACGAATATAATTGGTGGACTCTAAGGGGATACACTGGGTCTGATGAATCTCTTGTCTAGGAGATTCTTTAACTGTTCTTTTAATTATTTGAGTTCTACTGGAGCCATTCTGTATGGTGTAATAGAGATAGACTGAGTATCTAGAAGAATGTCCATTCTGAAGTCAATTTCTCTTTCGGGAGAGACCTCGATAAGATCTTTGGGAAATACATCAGGAAATTCACATGCTACTGATACTGACTCAAGATTAGGGGTCTCTGAAATAGAGTCTTGAACTCGAACGAGATGATACATGCATCCCTTAGATATCATTATTCTCGCCCTAAGGTAAGAAATAAGCTAACCCCTAAGTGCTGAAGTACTACCCCACCATTCAAGGACACGTTCATTCAGAAACTAAAAATGAAAAATTTAGTTTCTGTAGTCAACTGAAGAATATCATGATTGAAGGCAATCTATGCCGAGAATGACATCAAAATCTATCATCTCTAATTCTACTAAGTCTGCTGAACCGACTTTTTGAGTTACCATAATCGGACAGTTCCTGTATACCCTCGAGCTATTATAGATTTACCCACAAGGGTAGATACTGAGTAGGACTTTGCTAGGATTTTGGGACTGACTCTGAAGTCAACAACTATATAAGAAGTTACAAAAGACAAAGAAGCTCCTGGATCTAGCAAAACCAGTGACCACATCAAGAGAACTTCCCTAATCCTATCGGGGATAGAGTGAATAGAGTCTATTTTGGTGCTACCCACTGGTGGCATTGGAAGTGGCACCCTACAGATTTGGGCGGCCGAACTTAGCTGAAGAATGATTATACTGACCCTGAGAACCTAACTGAGGATAATATCTGACCCTGTGCCTGGCTTGCCATATCTAAAATATACATCACTACTAGCCCTACAGACACCCTGGTGGTTTCTACCATATTTTTGGCAAAGAGGGTTTGTTTGGGCACTGCTAACACTACTCTGAGGTTTAGGGCCTGGTTCCCTATCTCTATTGTCATTTTTGAATTTTGGCACTGGAGAACTGGCTGAGGACGGACATGGAACTAAGGATTTTAGATAGAACTGATAATGATCTCCACCTTCTGACTTAGGCTAAGTGAAGTTGAAGCTATATATTCTAGCTCTCTTGTTGTCCCTCTCTTTCTCCTTATTATTAACATCCTCTATCTGTAAAGCATAGACCATGAGCCTGGATATATCAATATCCTCAATCAGCATTGCGGTCCTACACTCATTGACCACACTGTTAGTCATGCCAAATACAAGCTTACTCATCTTAGATCTGCTATCTGCTTCCACATGAGTAGCGTATCTGGCTAGCTGAGTAAACTTGAGAGAATACTCTTTCACTGTCATATTTCCCTGCTTTAGATTAATAAAATCCAAAACCTTCACTTCCCTCAACTCCAGTGGCAAGAACCTATCCAAAAAAAATAGTGGCAAACTCATCCCATCTATGGTCCCTATATCTGTAGCCCTCTCTTCCTTCCTCTGCTTGAACCATAAGTGAACCACATCTTGCAACTGATATGCAGCCAACTCAGCCCTCTCACTAGCTGTCACTCCCATAATATCTATAACTTTCTATACCTGATCAAGAAATTCCTATGGGTCCTCATCTGACTTAGACCCGGTAAAGGATAGAGGATTCATTCAGGTAAAGTACCGAATTCTAGCTGTAGCAGTGTTGGCCACTGGGTTGGTCAAAACAACAGCTAGGAATTCATTCTGGGATGCCATAGAATGTGCTAGAGTCGTGAAAGCTGCTCTGAATTCTGCGTAGGAGACATGCTCATCCAGGGGATCTACCTGAATGGGCGGAGTGTTGGCTGATTTCCTATTCTCATTCCTTTGTTTTTTTGGGAGGCATGTTCTGTAAAAGGAAGTAAAAAAATGATTAGACTAAGAGTGTAACTTGATATCATGCTCACTCGCACGATATGAATACTGAAAGAAGGGAAACTTTTCCTAAAAATGCCTCAAGGTCTCTAGTTCATAAGTGTGGCGCGCTACACACCCATGCACAAGACTCTACTAGACGTGACTTTCAGACTTTCTAGGACTCTGTTGAATCTTAGGCTCTTATACCAAGTTTGTAACGCCTCGAGTCTGCACCCCGAATGCCACACGATGCTTACGACCCCAAAGAACCATAAGATAACCCATGATTGATATCTGCTGTGAGCACTGAGTAATAATACTATCATAAATATAGAAAAATAGGTTGAAATACCATAAGGTACAAAACTTCAAATACGGATAAAAAATACCAACTGTAATTCTAATTTATACAACTAAATACTGTCTGAAAGTCTAGTCTGAAAGCCTCTATATGTCTGAATATGGAGTTGATGGGACAAGTTCCCAACTAACTCTGACTATTAAAATAAACTGAATAATGAAATGACATAATAACTTTGTCCTTGAACTATGAGAACTCACCACTAGGTTTGTTGCTGATAGTCTGGGATGCTTCGGTCAGGCCCGTGTGTCTGAACCTATGATATAAAACATCATAGTGCAAAAAAAAGGTATGTGTTAGTACTTTGAATGTATTGGTATGCTAAGTGAGGTAGGCTGATATGCAAGGGTTCATATGCATGAACAATAACTGACTAAATAGTATGAATACAACTGAATGAAAGTACATGTATAACTGAAACTAATGAAACACTATTAATGCAACACTGTACACATATCTATATATGTTGTGTCCGACATCATAGTAACACTGGATACTGATTTATGATAACTGAATGATTGATATCTAAGTTTATTAATAACTGTATTACTAATAGCTGGGTGACTGTTTCTGACAGTCTTGATTCTGTAGAACTAAACTGAGTTCTATACTGAGCTGGGTGACTATGTATGATAGTACTAATTTTGTAGAACTGAACTAAGTTCTATACTGAGACTAAAACTATGGGAGGTAATTATCTAATCGACATGCCTCTCTTTGATCTGATTGGGGTCCAACTTATAACCCCAGCTAAAAGGGTGTCAGTACCGTACCATGGGTAAAGATAAGTACTGAGTCACCCTCCTTTGGTAGGTAGGGCAGATGCTCTGAATGAGAATGGTGGTACCCTCAACTGGCAGGTGAACTCCTTATCAACCCTCAACTGGCAGTTTAATTTCTCAACCTATGTTGTTTACGTAGTTCTAGAATGCTAGGACTGCTTTTAAGGATCACACCCTCTACTGGCGGGTGAGTCCCCATCTTTGGGTTCACTCAGTGTTATATCCTACTCCCAACTGAATAGACACTGAACTAATTTCTAAACTATTCTAGTCTAGACTAAACTATTATTGATCGTGCTAACTGACTGAATTAGACTGAGTTCACTGAGTACTGTAACCGATTGAGTCTTCTGAGTTCTATTTGCTAACTGCATATATTGAGTTCTATACTGACTGAATGTTATTGTATGTGATGTTACTGAGACTATTCTGAAGCTTTTGTAATTCTAGGTAAACAGCTAGATTTTTGGGTATTAGATACCCCTAAGACTCAATAACATAAAAAGTAAAGCATAGCATGATCTTGAAAACCATTATAATATTCATAACTCTTTCAAAGAGACATTTTATCAAACACTTGTAAGATATAAGCTTGTACATATGCTAGCATGTCATGATTTCCCCATTTAATCCGTATGAACAATTTATCAAACACTTGGGGAACATAATCTATGCACATAATACTAATAAACATGTAAGCATCATGATTTCCAATCCCAACTTACAAATTCAAGGACTTTAACATGAATTCACATAATACTACACACATGTCCAATAAATTTACATGAATATTATAATAAATCATGAACTAGAAACTCAATGAACATCATAATCATGACTACATTCAAGCCCAACATGGAATTCATGAATTCAATAAACTTGAAGTGTCAGAAGAGGTTATTAAAATCCAAGGCTGGAAGGAAACCCTTGGATGAACACCTACATACCTTGGTTGTTAATTCTCTGAAAATTGTGGAGAATTTCTTGAAGCTTGAATCTTGAATTGGAAGCTCGAGGGTTTTGTTTATTGAGTAATTTTGAGAATAATGAGTGCTTTATCCCTAAGAATGACTTAATCTCGTGTTTTGTGGGCTGAATACGGGTCGAAAATAACCCAATTACCCCTCTGAATGTGGACTTTTAATGACTGAAAATGTGTCCAGTGATGCGCAGACCGGTAGACCACATTGATGGTATCAACACGATGACCAACACGCTGCGTCGAGTTTACATTGGTTCACTGGAATTGCACTGAAAGCTAGGGGGAAATTATCTGTCGATGCGATAGGTAAAGCGGTGTATTGAGATTGCGTTGATCCACTGTTTTGGTCACCTGAAGTGACCTACTGTCATTTCTGATCATGAATAAACCTAAAAATTGATACTTTAAGGTTATAAGGGTCGTGAAATAGGATTGCCAATTTACGAAGGCTAAAATACTTCTAAGTATAAACACTTAGATAAAATTTCTAAGTTTGGGACCTCTTTTCAAACTTTAAAAGACTGACTTAAGCTTAGAATTTTGCAGGGTCTTACAAGTATCACCGGTAATGTTGCATCGGTTGATCTTCAAAGAAGATCTTGTATGTGCAGAGTTTTTGACTTGGACAAAATACACTGTCCATATGCCATGGCAGCGCTTCGAGCTCTGTACGGTCTAAAATATGGACCTAAAGTTTATGAGCACTCCTCTCAATATTATTCGGTGAAAGAATATGAAATGGCAAATAGTGGGCATATTACTTTGGTGCCTCCCGAAAAATCTTGGGTTGTTCCTGCAGAGCTTTTGGGGAGATTAATACCTCTTCCACCTATTGAACCAAGAATTATCAAATTGGGCAGAAATTCATATAAGAGGAGGCGCATAGTCAGAGAATCATTTTCATCAAGAAGAAACGAGTGCTCCGTATGTAAGCGCGCTGGCCACAAAAGAACTACATGCCCAGATCGTAATCCACCATGATCATTGTAATTGTAGAAACTTGTGTTGTTATTTGTTGTGGACTTTTATATATTTAACTCATTGTTGTGAACGTAATATTATCATTTATTATATATAAAATATCTTTTTTAATAACTTGTGCATCAATAAAAAGAGAAAAAATATGAACTAAATAATACAACCTACCACAATTATTTTTGACAGATTACCCATCTGTGGTAATAGATGGACATTAGCTGGAAGAACATAACACCAGTTCCATCAAACTGGAATATTTTTCCTCCAACAGATGACAAATTTGTCGCAACAGATGGATAATCTATTGACAGAAACCCAATCGATGACCAATTTATTCCAACATATGGTCCATCTATTGAAAGAACTCAAGAATCAAAATTTTCAAAATTGTTCCTTACCTCCAACCATCGACATGTTAACATGTATGTTTAGAATAAGAAATAGACAGAATTAAAATTGAATAAGAATTAAAAAGCCAAAGTCGACTAAAAATAAAATTTTCATTAAATGAAAAATAAAATACATTACGTATAGATCCAAAATAGAAAAATTAAAATATATACGCTAAAAGAAAAAATACATTCTAATTATTATTATTATTATCATCATCATCATCATAAATGACAACCGGCCAATCAACTCATAGTAGCAGGGCTCTAATCAGCCTCTACATCTCTCTGAACATCGTCGCTCTCACGGTTACCAACTCCCTTTGTAGGTCATTAACCTGCCTTTGAAGTTCCCACATTGTGTCGTGCAGAATAACAATATCCCAAATAGGATCAACAATTTCTAGAACACGCATGAATTGACAAATGTAAAGAAAAGAGTCCAAAATATAATACAACGTATACGACCAACTGGTAAATTTACACCGGCAAAAAAACTTACCTCAATGAGAAAGGAATATGCTCTTTGAAGAAACGTGGTTGAAGATATCACACAAAAAGAAAAAATGCAAGAAATAAATAAAGTAAAGTAGAATAAAGATTAAGGAAGGACCTATTTATAGAGGATTGAATCTGGATATATCAGGCCAAAAGGCACGACTGTTCAGCTTCATTGTATTAATTACATTCAAACTGGTGGCGTTTTGTTTTCTATGAAAAGTCACAACTTTTTATTTTACATTATTTCTCACCTTTTCAAAATAGTTTGAGACTCGATAACAACTATTATTATTAAGTGATTGCATCAGATCGTCCATCTGTCGCAACAGATTTAGCATCTGTTGCAGCAGATGGTCTGAATGTACAAAAGATGGTCTGTCAAAATAGATTTACCATCTGTTGCAACAGATGGTTTGGATGTGCAACAGATGAGACATCTGATGCAACAATGTATTATCTGTTGCGACAGATGGACCATTTATTGGAGGAGATATTTTGATTTCTTCTAATAATTGATTCATCAATTTCAACAGATGAAGAATTTGGTTCATCAGCTGTTTTGAATATGTTAGATAAAAATTCACGACTCTTCACCTCTTTTTTAATAGTCCCTCTATTTCATATTAGTTGGTCCACATGGACTTGGCACACCAATTAAGAAAAATATTAATTATGTGGTTATTTTACCAAATTGGCTTTATTATGCTTTGAAAGTATAAATGTGAATTATATACTTTATGTAGTCATTTAATAATAGGGGTAATCTTGGAAGAATGTAATAAAATTCTCTTAATTTTATAAATAGGACAGCTAAATTGAAACAAACATTTTTAGCAAGAAGGCAAATTGATACGAAATGGAGGACCATATGTTAAAAATGGTAAACCTATTGTAACATATGAATTATCTATTGAGACAGATGGACCATATGTTGGAGGAGATATTTTGATTTCTTCCAACAACTGATTCATCAGTTGCAACAGATGGAGATTTTGATTCATTACCTGTTTTGAATGTGTTAAGATAAAAAGTCATGACTCTTTACACCTCTTTTTTAATAGTCATCACATGTTTGCAAATGAATAAACAACATTTTCTTACATGTCTTGATGGGTAGGAAGAATAAGGTGAGTTCAATGGATCCACTTTTATGCGTGGGAGTTATGTATTATTGATCAAACTACCATGACAGATAAACATAAAGTGTAATGATTTCTTGAATGCAGTTTTTTACCGATTAGACATTGTTCCTTTAAACAAGATCCTAGATTGTACAGTTTAGTTTGATAGGTCCAAACTGATAAAGCCGAAGGGTTCCAAGACGGCGGTGTTGATACCCTGTTACAATTTAATAACAGTCTATGCTCATATTTTTGTATCAAGTTTGGGGAAGGGTTCAAGTTTTTGGCAGCAATGTAAATATCTAATAGTGATTGGACCAATTTTAATGGCACAATGGACTTCTTGAAAGGCCTCCAAAGCCTCGCACTACATCAAACAATGATGAAACTAATAGGAATTTTTATGTTCCAAATTTATATGGATGGATTGCTGAAGGAGACTTTTATACAACGAAAAGTGCTTGGGAGAATACTTGTACGGGAAGGGGGAGGTGAAGAAGGCTATCTATCATCTTAGACTTTGTTTAATAGGAAACACAGGGAAGCAAGTAAGGAACTTCTAGCAAATCTGGCCAATGAAATTGACATGAGAAACAAAAAAACTGGATGAGCTTCAAATGTGGAAGTGTATCCAAATATAAAAATTCGTCAGTTGTTGAACAAATAGAAGAATAGTCAACAGGACTGGAGCTGGACACTTTGCTTGAGAATGCAACTAGCGAGTGTGGCCTCAATGAAGACTCTCACAAAGTGTAGGACCAGAACTCTACGGAAGAAGCTTCGTGAGCACAGGAAATTAGTACGATTGTCGGTCAGAATTGAAACCTAAATCAACAACTTTTGAATTAAAAATAAGGGAAGCCAATGTGTCAATTTTTGAAGTCTAACTTGCATGCCATGACTTCTGTTTGTGGCTATGATCAAGTCATTGGCAGTAGAAACAAAAAGTTCTGAAGTTAGGCCGAAATCCCATGCCTTGTTGTTTCCACTGCTTTTAACTTGACCAGAGCCATAAATAAGAGGCATGGGATGCAAGTTTAACTTGAGAAATTACCACCTTGGCTTGATCCTATATTTTTAATTTAGGAGTAGTTGGTTCATGTTTCAATTTAGACCGACAATCTTACTACCTTCTGTGCTCGCGAAGGTACTTCCTTAGATTTTTAGTTTTGTATTTTATGGGTCTTCATTCAGGCCATGCTCGCTAGTTGCAGTCTCTAGAAAAGTGACTAGCTCCAGTCCTCTTGACCATTCTTCTTTTTCTTCAACGATTGATGGATTTTCATTTTTAGATACACTTTCACATTCGCAGCTTATCCAGTTTTTTCATTTTTCATGTCAATTTCATCAGTCAATTTATCTATACTTTCCATCCTACCCCATGTTTCCTCTTAAATAAGGCCTGAGATGACATATGGCCTTCTCAATCTCTCCCTTCCCGCATAAGTATTCTCCCAAACAACTTCTACTGTATAATAGTCTCCTCCAGTAACCCATCCATATAAATTTAAACCAAGGGAATTTCTATTGATTCTATCGTTGTTTGCTGCAGTGCGAGGCTTTGGAGGCCTTTTAAGAAGTTCATTGACCCATTAAAATTGATCCAATCACTATTGGATATTTACAGTACAGCCATGATAACGCTCAATCTACAGCTCTCGTAGGAGTGTAAAGCGGTCGTTAGCAAATATAGAACCCAACCTGGGTTGGGTGTCGATCCCACAGGGAATAGCTTGGCCAACAAGTAAGCAAAATTAATAGACTTTTGGTGCAAGTCTCGTAAGAAGGGGGGATTGTAATAAGTAACCAAAACAATAAAGTAAAAGCTGAAAATATCAAAGTAAAAAGAGAGTATTTCGTAGGTTGTGAAACAATGAGAATTGAAGCGTTGGGGTTATGTCCACCTTCTGAGGTATACGTCTCTATTGGCTATGAGTGTGTAGAGTCTTGACATGCAATTGATTATAGAGAATTGTAGTCGATGGTAAATCCAAGCGTCTCTCGACCTCAACAAGGACTATTTCACTTTAACTCTCTCGAGCTTAAAGCGTGTCTAATGGTATGAATTCTCCAAGAGGTTAGTCCAGTTACGGCACTAGCTTTTTAATAGGAAAGGGTGTCCTACTACCTTGACATTATCTCTTTTCCAGACAAATAACCTTTCTCTCGAACAAGTTAAATGTTAGACTGGCGTATTCTTGCGTTTGCAACCGCAAAGAATGTATATTAAGATGAAGAGAATAATGATATAAGCAATATACTTGTCTTGAACTCACAAACTCATAGCTATAGATGGTAACTCATTCGGCTTCCATAACCCCAACTAAGAGGTTTAGTTACCCATGAATGCGAAGGATATCACGATTTGCATGGTTGATGGCGTGAGAAGTAGATGATAGGCGTGTGGTTTTGGTGATTCCCTAGCAAGTAACGATTCTCTTGTTGTGGAATTTAAGAATAGAAGAGTAGATTAGAAGTGTTTGTAGTGGAAGATGAGAGAGATGGAAGAAAACTAATTGTTGAATTAATTTCTGAATGAATCTCTCCACTAAGGGAGGAGTTCCGGAATGAATAAAAATCTCTAGCATGATAGGGTATTTATAATACTCCTATCCTACTCCTACTAAGCTAATGAAATAAATAACCAAATCCTAATATACTAATGAAATCCTTGACCCAAATGTACTAGGGTAAGGTTACAATATCATAATCCAAATAGAATAGTAAAACACATAACCTAATTATACTAGGTTAATGTATCTTTGTAAAAATCCAGCTTTGTATCTGTAAGTCCCCAAAGTCTTCAGAATTGTTGTTTTAGCCCGGGACAGATTTTCCATGCAGCAGATTTGGTCCTTAGGCGTGTAGACTTCCTTCCCTTCCTTTGTGAGCTTTCTTTTGCGTCAAGTAAGCCATAAAATGCTGTATTTTGCATCATTTATACCTGAAACTTTCCTAATCATGTTCGTTAGCTCATTTACAGGAAAAAGGACTAAAAGTGCATGAAATAGATAATTAGTTCTCAAAACTAAGCTAAAATATGGGCAAAATATATTGATATAGGCGCGTAAATTCGCCTATCATCAAGCCAAAAACTTGAACCCTTCCCAAAACTTAACACAAAAACATGAGCATAAATGGTCATTATATTGTAACAGGGTATCGACACCACCTACTTGCTCCCTCATCCTTACTAGTTTGAACCTAACAATCTTAACTATAGAATATTATATCTTGTTTGAAGGATTAACGCCTAATAGGTAAAGAACAAACATTCAAAAAATTATTGTACTGGATGTGTGTTTTCATGATAGTTTTATCAGTAATACATACCTCCCACATATGAAGTGGTTCCGTCTACAAGCAGCTTATTCCTCCGAACCCATCTTTACTCTAGCCTTTAAGGTTGGTCGGACAAAAGTGGATCCAATTTCACTTCTTTTTATCTGCAAATAAGAGAAATACATTTGATGTCAAACAAGACAAGAACAAAAAGAACATTACAAAAGGGTAACACAAAATTGAGTGAATCAACAGATGACCAATCTGATGCAACAAATTACCTATTTGTTCAACCGATAAGGCATCTATTACAACATATGGATGACATATTACAACAGATAGTTCATCTATTGGAATAAATCAAACCAGCCTTGCTACTGGTTTGATTTCATCAAACAGTTGCTTCGTCTATACAGAAGGTAACAAAAAAATAGAGTGAATTAACAGATGACCAATCTGATGTAATAGATTACCTATCTTTTCAACCGATAAGAAATTATTATAGCATATGGATGACATGTTGTAACAGATGGTTCATCTGTTGGAATAAATCAAACCAGCCTTGTTACTGGTTTGATTTCTTCAAACAGTTGCTCTATTTGTTCCAAGAGCTGATTCATCAAACTATACTGACAACAAGGCTTTTTAAGTTCTCCCAACAAATGACTTTTTTTGTATATTTTAATAAATACAATGGTTCATTTATTCAAGACTTAAAAGTCACCTTTCCTTCAATTTTCTCAATAAATAGGAAATCGGTAATGGGTAAATCATTAATAGCAACAGATGTAACTATCTAATTTAAATAACATACAAAGAAGAAAATGAGATGGAAAGAGAAATAGTGAACCATACCTACAATGTCAAAAAAGCAAAGGCATCAGAACATCCATTTCAGTCGAGAAAAGATATTGATTGGGTTAGATCTGAAAGGATCCTCATCCGAAAGAAGAAAGAAGATAGAAAAGAGAGAAAAAAGAAAATAAAGAGAATTGAGAATAAAGAAAAGTGATAGATGAGTTGAGTCTTACTTTATGGCTGAAGGAGAGAGTATTCTAGATATGGGTTTTAAATATTCATTAATAACTTTTGAGGAGCACGAGGAGACATGACATTGAAAAGACCAGATAAGACTACTCACTCAGGATAATTTTGAGTTATCGAAGTAATATTTTTTACCATCTTAGTATTTTAACTTTTTTATCTCAAACAGGAAATACCTAAATTGCTTTTTAAAAAGGTCTTAAAATATCTAAGTGCAATAGATGACAATTTCTTTTTGAAAATTTCCAAAGCTCGGTCATCTGTCACAAAAAATGGTAGCACCTATTTGATAATTTAGAATAGATGCGTAATATATTGCAACAGATGACTTAATCTATTTGATTGAATCCAACAGAAAAGACATTTGTTGCAACAGATTAAACATTTGATTTTAGGCAATTTCAATTGATTTTATATGTTACACTAATACCATAATTATTTAATCTAGGACCAGAGGTGAGTTTTCATAGGGTCAACTACAACTTCAATTGAGACTTTTGGCAATTGCATGATGAGACGATATTATGTTCCTTTCGACCAGAGTCGTCGATCGATCGCTCTGAGCTGAACCAATTCTTATTACCTCATATGTTCAACTAATACCTTAATTGATTAATCTAGGACTAGGGGTGAGTTCTCATTTGGTCAACTATAATAGATGACAACACCTATTTGATAATTTACAACAGATAGGTAATCTGTTGCGATATATGACTTAATCTATTTGGTAATTTACAAGAGATGGGTAATCTATCATAATAGATAACTTAATCTATTTGATAATTTACAATAAATGCGTAATCTATTGCAACAAATAACAATCTCTTTGCTAATTTTCAACAGATGCGTAATTTGTTGCAATAGGTTGAACATTTATTTTTATACAATTTTAATAGATTTAATATTTTCAACTAATACCTTAATTGATTAATCTAGCACTAGGGGTGAGTTCTCATAGGGTCAACTATAACTTTAATTAAGTCTTTTGCCAATTGCATGATGAGACGGTATTGTGTTCCTCCCGATGAGATTCATCGATTGATCACTATGAGCTGAATCAATTCTTATTACCTCGTATATTAGACTAATACCTTAATTGATTAATCTAGGACCATGGGTGAGTTCTCATAGGGTCAACTACAACAGATGGCAGCGCCTATTGATAATTTATAATAGATGGGTAATCTATTGCGACATATGACTTAATCCATTTGATAATTTACAATAGATGGATAATATATCGCAATATATGACTTAATATGTTTGATAATTTACAACAGATTCTTAATCTATTGCAACAAATGACCTAATCTGATTGATAATTTACAATAGGTGCATAATCTGATGCAACAGGTTGAACATTTATTTTTATACAATTTCAATTGATTTCATATGTTAGACTAATACCTAAATTGATTAATCTAGGACTAGGGGTGATTTCTTATAGGGTCAACTACAATTTCAATTGAGTCTTTTAGCAATTGTATGATGAGATGGTATTGCGTGTCTTCCATCGATCGATCACTCTGAGCTGAACCAATTCTTATTACCTCATATTTTTAATTAATATCTTAATTGATTAATCTAGGACTAAGGGTGAGTTCTCATAGGGTCAACTATAATAGATGGCAGCACCTATTTGATAATTTATAATAGACGGGTAACCTGTTGCGATATATGACATAATCTATTTGATAATTTACAACATATGGTTAATCTATTGCAATAGATGACTTAATATATTTAATAATTTACAATAGATGCATAATCTGTTGCAAAAAATGACTTAATCAATTTGATAATTTACAACAGATGGTTAATCTGTTGCAACAGGTTGAACATTTATTTTTATACAATTTCAATTGATTTAATATGTTGAACTAATACCTTAATTTATTAATCTAGTACCAGGGATAAGTTCCCATAGGGTCAACCATAACTACAGCTTTAATTGAGTCTTTTGGCAATTACATGATGAGACGGTATTGTGTTTCTCCTGACTAGAGTCATCGATCGATCACTCTGAGTTAAACCAATTCTTATTACCTTATATGTTTAACTAATACCTTAATTGATTAATCTAGGACTAGGTGTGATTCTCATAGGGTCAACTACAACTTCAATTGAGTCTTTTGATAATTGGATGATAAGATGGTATTATGTTTCTCCCGACCAGAGTCGTTGATCGATCACTCTAAGCTGAATCGATTCTTATTACCTTATATGTTAGACTAATACTTACTACCTCATATGTTCAACTAATACCTTAATTGATTAATCTAGGACTAGGGGTTAGTTCTCATAGGGTCAACTACAACTTCAATTGAGTCTTGTGGCAATTGCATAATGAGAGGATTAAAATTATGCATATCTTTTATAATTTTAAAAAATAATCAAGATTAATTTGGACCAAATTATCATTTTCAAAACTTGTCATTCTTTTCCAAAATACAAATCAACCCCTACAAATAATTCATTTGCGACAAAAATGTTTCATCATTTCAAATCTTGAGTTCTCGCTATTTTTCTTTTCTTACTCAATATTTCAGTATAGACAACAACTACTTAACAAGTTGTTCAACCCTTCATAACAGGTGATTCTCTTCTTATTTCTGACAACATAGGTGTTATTTTTGACTTCATTCTTGCTTGTATCAGTCATTCTATCTATCTTCATAGGTAATAGAGTTTGAGAAGAGTTCTATATTTGTTATTTTTTTTCTAAAAAATAAAGGCTTTTAAGTAAATGGTAAAAAAGAAAAATTTTAGTTATATTATCTTTGAGAATGTGTTTACAATTTTGAGTTTTGATGGAAAAATAGTAGGAAGAACTCGAGAAAACCCTAATTTTTGTCGCAATATTCCGTTGACTACCGTGGTATTGTTGGATGGTGTTTGTGGTGGTGGTGGTGGTGGTGGTCATCATGGTAGTACTGGTGGTGGTTGTTGGTGGTGATTATGGTGGGATTGGTTGGTGGTATTTGTGGTGGCTGTCGGTAGTATTGGTATTCGTAGTGTTTGTGGCATTGATTGGTGGTGTTTATGGTGGTGGCTGTTGGTGTGTCAGTATTGGTGTTTGTAATGTATTTTTTAAAATTTATGCGTACATCAATTGTAATGTAATTTTTATTTTCTATTGTTTGTAGGTAAAACATGTCAACCAAAAGAAAAGAAAGTGAAAGTGGGTCAATGTCTGACCACCCAAAAAAAAGGATACAGTACAGAGGAATTCGGAGAAGCTTCCTGAACAATCTCAGTCAGAAAAAAATGAAGCTGAGGAGAGATATGAAAACAACGTTGAGGGAGGTGGACAAGGGTCTGTAGATGGTGATGAAGAAAGTAAAAATAAGAAAGAAGAGGAATTAGAGAGTGAGGAAGAGAAAGAGGATGATCATCAACATGATGATAATGGATCACCAATGGGCGTGAATTAATATCAACATCCCAGCATGATCCTGTCAAAACTTTTAGTATTGACAGGTTTCAAGTTGCGATGCCAATAAATGACCGAAAAGCAGAAGAAGAACTAACTGGTGAACTTGTAGCTAAATATCAGATGGGGAGAAAATTTAATTATTTTAGGAAAATTATGAAGAACGAAAACATAGATGGAATTTTTAAGAAGAGCTTCTTTGGAAGCTTTCTTGAGCTGCCAGAAGACCCCCTACCTATTTCCTTATGAGGATGGTATATGGTATTCTCAAGCACAGGATCAAGTACGTGAGGAATGATAAAGATTTGGAGGAGGAGGTCAAATAGATGGATAAAATCCGGATCAACTACTGTATCATTCCAGTTTGATTTGGCTTGCAAGATTTTGCCATAGTGACGGGCTTGAGATTCCATCGTCTAGAAAAGCCACCTATCACCAAGGTAATACCCTGCAAAAGATCCAAGGGAAAAAATACAAGGAAAAAATAAATGGGTTGTTTGACATTGCTCGACATGGCTATAAAGCATCGAATTTGTTGACAGATCTCATGGATAAAACCATACCAAAGTAGTACAGGGAGAAATTATGCTTAGTTTGGTTTGCCCATTCGGTTATATTGGCAAGATACATCAACAAGGTCATAGAAGATGATTTGTTGGCGCATGCTGAAGATTTTGATAAATTTAACAATCATCCCTAGAGATATGACAGCTTCTACTTGACTGTCCAATATTTACTGACAAGGCTATCCTCAGGGACGACCATATTATACGACTTTTCTTGGGATTTCATGATAAAATTAATCACTATTTTTACTCATCCATTAGTTTATATTGAATTATTATGATTTTTTTTTTCTTTCTTCTTTTTCACATTTCTTAGGCTTAGGCATTTGAAGTCATTCCTCCCCTCCGAAAGCAGGTAATGGATTACCCAGATAAGGTTTCTCATCCAAGGATGTTTAGGTGGTTGGCTGCAAAGAACAACACCAAACTTAAGGAGGCTGATCTCTTTAACCCTTCGGATGATGCAGTACATCTTCTTCAAGTAAAATAATTTTACTCAATGGAAGATATTGAACAGATGTTATATCTGGTGCAATAGATTTTATATCTGGCGTACCAGATGGGATATCTATTGTGATAGATTACCCATCCTATGCCAACCAGTGCAATAGATAGATAATCTGTTGCGACATATGATTGATAGCTTGCATTTGTTTACCCATCTGTTTCTTTGGTTCTCTGAACTCGACTTCTAAAAAATTAACCATCTATTGCAAATTATGCAACAGATGTGTCATCTGATGTAATATATTATTAATCTATTGTGACATACAGATCATCTATTGCATAATATATATACCAACAGATTACCCATTTTGTGCAACTGGTGCAACAGATTGGTAATCCATTGTGACAGATGATTGATATTTTGAATCAGATTATCCATGTGTTACTCTGGTTCTCTGAACCTGACTCAAATAGATTTTAACCATCTACTGCAAATTATACAACAATGGGTAATCTGATGCTACATGTTGTTAATCTATTGCAGAATTTGACTGTGTTGAAAAGTAACCCAACTGTGAAAATTATTACATTATTTGATTTAAATGTATCTGTCTTTTTTATAGGTTATACATCTATGGATCGTGCCTAGTAGGCAGGAGTCGGTGGTTACTCTAGGTCATGTTGATACTATAGCAGACCCAACGATGGAGTTAATAAAGAAGAAATTAGCTGGAGCAACAGCCATAAGAAGAGCAGTTAGGTAAGGTCATCCTAATGTTGAGGCTCTTCATGACCAACCTACTAAGGCATATCCGGGTGCTTCTTCTGGTGGAGTTGTTGGTGTTGGTGGAAGGCATGCTGATGCTACTACCACTCGTGATAATGAGCACGTTGATGCTCAAGAAAAAATAACTATATTTGAAAACACCCCTTTTCACCCTTACACAGGTCCCTCTCACCCTCATGTTCTCGTTGCAAATGTGAATAGTGCATGGACAGCCAGGATAAACTCTTTAAAAAAATAGAGGCTATCTCTAAAGCTTTTGAGGAATTTAAATCCAAGAGGGGTATCATACCATCCATGAAAGTGAGGGATCCATACACTCCTACAGTGTTGGTTAGAAAGAAGAAAAGAGCAATTAGCGACGTACTCTTCGGTCGAAAATAAAAAAATTATAACTCATCCCTCTCCAAAAGTTGTTGAAGTTCAGGGGCCAATTAAGAAGATGGACATATAAGCAGAACTTGGCACCAAAGAGAAGAAGAATCTGTGACAGGCCAAGAATGCCAAGACAGGCGCACCAAATTACCCCAGGCCTCTCTTTTTCCCCAAGACTTTCAGACCATGACAGATATACGTATGTGGTACGAGGAAAAGGTAAGTTTAATTTTCCTAACCTAGTCTTCTAATCTACCCCATGAAGAAGAAGCTACGCAACAGATGTGAAATTTGTTGCAATAACTGGGTATTCTGGTGCAACTGGTAGTGGTTCTGTTGTAACTTATTATCCATCTGTTGTATAAGTTATGTTGGATTATTGATTCAGAGAACCCTATGCAATAGATGGACCATCCGTTGCATCTTTACAATTACTAATGTATTTAAAAATTGACTTCTTATATCACAGCATGTTGACAAAATTCTCTTCCTCATGAGGAAAAGGCAATTAATGTACCCGGAAGCTTATGACATTACCAATAGGATAATGGACCTCGACTTTTGCAAGAAGATCAATTATAAGTACGATCAACTCAATAATCATGTTTTAGCCTATTGCGTGGGATTTGATTTCTTATTTTCTATGTTGAACTAGGATGAAAAAGAAATGATAAAATACGTTAGAGGAGAGAAGCCCAATCCACACGATAAGAGTTGGATCGAGGCAAAAAGGATTGTTGCAGTCATTAGCGTGGATGGCATACATTATTAGGCTATTTAGATACTACTCAATGAGGGAAAGATCAAAGTTTATAACTGTAATGAACCTGCCGTCGACGAGGTCCATCTTTTTTTCCATTACAGCCACTGATGGAGCTGTTCCCCATCTTGTTGAGGGAGAGTAAACTGATGAATCATTTTCCAAAGGAATTATTTATGAAGAAATTATGGGATTTTTAAGGTCAAAACAAGGGCATGAACCTTCCGAAAAATTATATCGATTACGTGTGCGGCGAGCACGCTCTTGCATACATCGAATGTTTGCTGACCAGCACAGAAATGACTGAGCCAATGAACTTTTTGTGTGACAATGCTATGGAAAAACTACAAGAGGTCTGGGCTTATGGGGTACTAACTGGATGCTTGGAGCCTGTGTATATAGAAGATCCTATGAAATAACAATTTTTTATTTCAACTCACACTTCACTTTACTTTAAATTACATGTACATGTAGTCGCAAAATTTTTTTCTGATGAAAGTTGAGTTTTTGTAATGTAATAGATTGTCAATCTATTGTAAAATATATTCTATCTATTTTGGCAGATAGTTTATCTGTTGCAATAGGTTAGTCAGCTGTTGCATTATGCCGATGTTATTTCTATCTAATCTAATTCTAATCTATTCAACAGTGGGAATACCTATTTGATAATTTCCAATAGATGACATAAATTTTACAACATATGCCTAAATCTGTTTGATATTTTCCAACAATTACGCTTGAATAACCATGTGCTCAACAACACCAAACCAGTAGCAAATACACCACCATGAAAATTTTTGCAAGTAGGCTTGAATATCCGTGTGCCCAACAATACCAAATTAGTACCAATAATGGCAACAATGTAGCATCTTCTTGCTCGATTTTATTTCTCTTCAAAAGCCTTGAATTTCTTCAACAAACCCAGATTACACGATTTGCTTGTGAAGGGAGTAGTTCTTCATACCAATCAAAGTAATCGCATCCACCCAATTTCTATAAAAACAAGAAAACAATTACAGAATAATTTCAAGTCAATAATTAATTAACTAATTAAATAAAAAAATATTACCTTTGAAATCTTACAAGTAAAAAACCTATGACCTTGTTGAGTCCAAGAAGTCTTCAATAGATCTTCATGACCTCACTTACAACATCAAAAATCTTTATCACAAAAATTAGTGGAAGATGCGCTCGACATTGTCAAACTTGATTGGAAAAAATAAAAAAATAAAAAAAAAGATAAAGAAAGAAGAAGAAAGACCAAATGCAAATAATTTGAAGAATTTGGATAGATAAAAAAAGATTATGATGAATAAGAAGATTTGGAAATTTAGGATTAAATTTTAGGAAGAAGATGAATATATAAGACAATGGGGGAAAAATAACTGTTGGGGGCCAAATCAGACGCCAAGTCAGCAAAAATGGGGGTTCAACGAGCCTTGGCTGCATGAATTACATGTAAGTAGCCAACAGGGTAAAAAGTGCCAAACTGACACATTTGATGCCTATTTTATTTTACGTGTTTAAAATGAACACTGTCTACTTGATGCCTATTTTATTTTAGGTGTTTTGAACGGAACACTTTCGATGGGTTTTGCCTTTTCTGTTTCAATTCACTTTCACTTTTTACATGTATTGGCAATTTTTTATGTCCAATGAAAGTTGAATTTTTAAAATGCAACAGATTCTCCATCCCTTGTAATAAATATTCTACCTGTTCTGACATAGTTTATCTGTTGCAAGAGGTTGGTCATCTGTTGCAATATGTCGATGTTTCTATCTAAGTCTATCTGTTGCAATAGTGGGAATACCTGTTTGATAAATTCCAACAGATTAACTACCTGTTGCAACATATGTCAAAATTTATTTGATATTTTCCAACAGATGAGTCGTCTATTGCAACAGATACATTATCTATTATAATATTTGAATATAGTATTCCATTTCAATTAATAAGTTCAAATCTAAGGAAAAGATAAAATTCATAGACAAAATAAAATAAATCAAAGCCTTCAAAAATTAGCAGAAATAAATCAACGAATAAATGAAATATAGAAAAATTATGGAAAAATTTCAGAAATAACAACTCTGTAGCTTTAATTATGACTTTTATAGCAACAGTTTCATAATTACAAAAAATAGCAAATTGTATTTGCATTTAAGTAAAATGTTGCTATATAAATATATATACAAATATATATGTATTACTCATAAATACATATGCACAACTGAAAGATACATATTCTTCTATTACTATGAAGTGGGTAAAATATTGCTTCTTTTGCTATAAGTTGCAATTTTGAAGAACTGTTGTTATTTATTGTAATTATAGTCTTAAGGATGCTAGTTTCTGTAACTTTTCCAAAAATTATTATGGGTACAAATCTCAACAAATACATCAACAATTTAAGTATTGATGCCAAGGATTCCTACGGAGGGGTCAGGTTATTACTTTGAAAGACTACAGATATAAAGATCTGCTCAATATGGACAAGTTGTTCTTCATTCGGTGCTATGAAATTCGGCTTTGGTCGTCGTGATTCTTTATTGTCACTTACATACGATTTCTGCGCTTTCTGTTGTCCATATTTTCATAAAAAGAGTAGCATATTGTCAATGTTGTTAAGAAGTAGCTTCTACATCCACCTGGAAAGCCAGAATTGGTCAACGCTAATCACAGTGATACAATAAAATGGAAAAGGATTACTCATCTGTTCTAGCAAATCAAATAGGTTTTCCTCCTATTTTAAATTATCCCAAATAGATTATATTTCTATTACAAAAAATAAATCAACTGTTGGGACAAATTTATACATGAGGAAGAATTGTATGATAATTTCCAACAGATGAATCATCTATTGCAATATATGACTCATCTGTTGCAGTAGATAGGTCATCTGTTGGTACAAATAAAAGTGGTGCGAAGAGCTGTTTGATTTGCTAAAATAGACAAGACATATGTCACAACAGATACTTTATCTGGTTTAACAAGTTAGTCAACTGTAGCAACAGATATATATATATATATGTTTGATAATTTTCAGCAGATGTGTCATCTATTAAAACAGATATGTGTCTGTTTGTTGGTTGGAATAGACTATATATTCACCTTCTTCAACCCGTGCTGCTCTCCTTTGGACATTGTACATTGCTTAGTGCAACACACGGACAGAGGAGTTGCAATTTTACTTTTTTGGATGCTTGATAATGCCTTGAAAACCACCTTCCTTCTCCTCTTATCCTTAATCTCTAATTGAGTGGATGAATATAAAATCCTCTTTGATGGAATGACACCCTTCTTAGATGTCATATCCTTTATAGAACAGTTAATGCATTAATAGCATTAATCACTACATCATATTTCGCCTTGCAGTCTTGACATTTGCATGCAGAACATTCACTAGAAGAGGAAAAATCTGTATAACCAGTACGATCATACTCATAATGGTTTATTTTAAATACTGAAAGGGGAGCATCATTAGCACCAACAGCAACACCAGTACCACCACCAACAGCTCCGTCACTACTAAGACCATCAACAACAACAAGCCCACCCTCTAAAATTATTTTTCTTGTAATGGTTGTTGCTCCAAACAATTCCATTTTTATTTTGTCGATGACCTTAGGGTCCTTTAAAGTTTGCACAGACCGTAAAGTAAGATAAAATGGCATCTTCAACTCTCGATTGGTCTAAACTAGCGACAAATTCACAATCTAACATAAATCATTACATATTAGAATGATGATTAGATCATTCAAGAAAATCATTAATTAAAATAAAAACTTAATTATAATTATACTTACTGCATCCTTTGGGGGGTTGAAGAGATCAACAAATTCTGCATTTTTATCAGTTTTGGCCGACAACCATCTCAAGATTCTTGGACAAAAAACTTATTCCTGGTAGTTCACTTATTGTATCAAATAACACCAATAAATCAAAACCATTATTGAGTAAAAAAATGAATGATATCATAACAAAAGAAAGAAACATTTACCATGAAAGCCCATGGAAAGCCATATAAGTTGACTGTCTTTGGCGCTAACAGAGTTAACAAATATTTGACAGTCATTTTGAAGCTTTCATAACCCCAAGGATAGCTGTTAAACACCTCAAGATCCTCGACAGCTTTATTAAACCGATACTTATATTTTTGTTAACGTGTCTCTCCTAAAGAATATTATGTACAAACCAAACTAAACCAAGCACAATGAGTGCTTCTGCTTTTTTGAATGTCCTTTACCTTTTAACGCTTTTATTAAAAAAATTTCTGAAGCTTGGACCAACAATGGACACCAGGTCATCACGATCAAATGACTTGCCTTTGCCTTTTTTGGATGTGTGGGGTGTTTTTTGGGTTAGAATAGGTATAACTTGAGAAGGAGAAAAATATTTTAGTCCAGTAACTATCACAAACTCCTTCCAACCAAAACAAACAGGCATGCCACAGTAATTTATCTATACCTCATCCATCTTATCTTTGTTTTCATACATAATCCTACGCTTGAGAAGTTCATATACCATTTTCATTTGGAAACGAGCATTATTGTCCTCTGGCAAATCAAGATATTTTCCAAAGCAACTGTCCCTGAAATAGGCATCTAATTTTTTTCTCAAAGTATTTTTCTGAAGGCATCGAAAGATTTTCCCATGGCTGACTTAACCACAAAATCACCCGTTAAATCTGCGGCACCATCGCACTGCATTCTCACAGGATAATGATCAATGCTAAAGGTTTTGACCAACTCTTCGGTGGAAGGGCTATTAGCATTTGGATCATCTCCTTTAAAACATTTCTTCTCCCCGTTTTCATCATATTTTGATCCTGATTGAGATAACGTTTGTAAAGCAAGCTCATAGAGTGGTGGATGTAGCCTAGCTGTTTCACTTGTTTCTCTACTTGGACTTGATTCGGTTTTTATTCTTTTGGGAGCCATATTATCTAAAATTAACAAGAACATAAAAAAATATATTATAGTTGATTAATGCATTGTTAAAAAGGATAACAGTAAATCTAACATGTTAATATAACAGTTCCAACAGATCACTGATCTATTGTGCCAGGTAGTATATCTGTTGCAGCATATAACCAACCTGTTGCAGCGGATGAGTAATCTATTGCAACAATATAAAATGTATCACTCATCTTTTAATATAAATGGATGGTTTGTGCAATAGATCACACATTGTTTCATTATATGAGTGATTTGTTGAAATAGTTAAATAAATTATTGTAATGGATGAGTAATCTGTTGCAACCATACAAAATATGTCACTTATCTGTTGAGAAAAATGAGTGGTCTGTGCAGTAGATCACACATCTGTTGCAATATATGAGTAATCTATTGGAACAGTTAAATAACCTATAGCAACGGCTAAGTAATCTATTGATACAATACAAAATATATCACTCATCTATTGTAACATATGAGTGATCTATTGGAACAGTTAACTAACCTACAGCAATGGCTGAGTAATCTATTGTGACAATACAAAACATATCACTCATCTATTGAGAAAAATGAATGGTCTGTGCAAAAGGTCGCACATATGAGTGATCTGTTGGAACAATTATCAACAGTCAATATTATTTAGATTTCTTCCAATAGAAAGGTCATCTATCGCGGCAGATGAATGATCAATTGGAAAAGCCAAGTCTTGGACATATCTTGTTGGAAGAGTTGACAGGATTTTATCCTATAGGAGGTTCATCTGTTGCATCAGATCTTTAATCCAATGGTTCCTCCATTGCATCAGCTGGTTAATCTGTTGTATTAGATTTTTTATTCGATGGTTCCTATGTTGCATCCGATAGTAAATTTGTTACATAAGATGGTTAATCTGTTGCAACATATGGTTAATTTGTTGCATCATATATTTAAACTTTTGCATCATATGATAAATCTGTTGCATCAGATTTTTTATTCGATGGTTCCTCTGTTGCATCAGATGATTGATCTGTTACATTAGAATTTCAATCTGATGATTCCTCTATTGCATCAGTTGGTTTATCTGTTGCATCATATGATAAATCAGTTGCATCAGATGGTTAATATGTTGCACCAGATGGATAATCTATTTGAGAAAAAAATAGTAGCATGATTTTGTTCAATAGAAAAACAGCAATATCACCATTTTTACCAAGAACAAGAACAGAACAAATCAATCCAAATCATTGTTTTATTTGTATAAACACAAAAAACAAAAATCAAACTTCAAAAAATGCAACAAACAACAAAAAATATAATTCACTTAGAAAAGAGAAGAGAAGAAATATCAGAAATTAGGGTTTTATTCAGACCGCATTTCAAATTAAAGCAACAAATATTGAAATTGTTAACCAATACTATAAGAGAAGTTGGCTTAAGTTCCTTGTTTTCTTCAAAACTAAAAAGGCCATAATTTTTTACATATGTAAGTGGAAAAGGAACGATGAAGAATGAAGCTGCTGTGGCTGGAGTGCAAGTTTTCTTCAAAAATAAAAATGCCATAATTTTTTACCTGTGAAAGGAGAAAAGGAATGATGAAGAATTCAAAGTTGTTGTGGCCGGAGAGCAAGGCTGTCACGTCGATTGAAGGTTGAAGAATTCAAAGTTGTTGTGGCCGGAGAGCAAGGTTGTCACGTCAATTGAAGGTTGAAGTCGAAAAGGAACTCAAAGCCCAACTATTTGTCATCGGAGCTTGAAGTCGCCGGGAATTGAAAGGAGAAATTTTGCAGAACTGTTGGTTGGGAGAGAGTTGAGAAAAGCTGTCTCGAGAGAGAAGAGAGAGATGGTTGACGATTTGGACAGGAGAGGGGTGTGGGTTAGGTTGATTTATATTTTTGAAAAGATTAAAAAGTTTTAAAAATATTAATCAAGTTCACAATTAACTTAATCAAGTTTCTTAATGATGTTCGACCTTTTAAGTTGGTCAATATCACCAATCCTTCATTCAAGACTTAAAGACACCTTTCCTTCAATTTTATCTAGAAACTAATGTGTTCTAAAGGTTATTTCACATCTCTTGGAAACTTGGTAAGAAAAATGGATTTAGAACTATTGACATAAACTTTTTAAAAGTTTAACTGAAGCGACCACCTCAACATATTTGGCAGAACATAGGATTCCCAATCTTTAACTAATTATGCTATATAAATATGACTCAAGTTATCTGTATCTATAATCTATAATCTATATCTATAATCTATATCTATAATTTATATCTATATCTATAATTTATCTATATCTATCTATAATCTATATCTATAATATATTAAAAGTGTGGAGGACCTTGTAAATATTATTTGAACTTTTTATCCTTCATTAAAAGTCTCTACTTTAGCAAAATCGTCTTTTCATTATTTTTTCTAATATTTAAGAATTAAAAATTAATTAAATATATTTAAGGTAAACCTTTACTTACTAGAAGGAATCAAAATTAATGACAACTAATATTTTTTTTATTAATTTAAGAATTCTAAATCAATTAAATTTGATTTAAAAAAGATTTAAAAAATCTATAAATAAATATAAAAACGTTAGATAAAATCTCCGCAATAAATAAAATTATTTAATTTTAATTAATCAAGCATTACACGTGTAAGATACATGCGGTTAAACTAGTAAGCTGGAAAACATGCTATTAGTTCGTGAATGTGACTACCTATAAAAGAGATTCAAACCCTGTTTGAACGTCCGTCCTCTTACTTAAGTGTCACACAAGATCACGTCTAAACCAAAGTAGTTAATATAAGAATGACATAACGTTGTCCATTTTTCTTTACACTCTGTTTGGATGGTGATTTTTCATGGTATGGTATTTGATGATTTGATAATCATGAAAATCTTCACTTTATGTAATCACCGATTTGGTGGTATCTCATGATTTACCTTTTTTTTTTAATTATGTCCATACTTAATATTAAATAATCATATTTTATTCTTCACCTTATATTATTTAACTCCACCTCCTACTCCGACCCCCACCTACCAGTCTGGCCCCTCCCCCCTTCAGCCCCTCCCAATTTTTTTTTCATTTTAAAAAAAAAAATTCAAACTTTTTTATTATCCAATCCCCCTACCACAATCCTACCCCATCCCTACGTGAATCCCATCCCTCTTTTATTGACTTTGTTAGAATTTACATGAATTTAACAACTTAATTTATCTACGCGGCATAATTTATGACAAATTAGTAGGAAGAAAAGTATTTTATTAGCAATTATTGATAAATTTAACATTTATAATAATTAAGAGCATTTTAGTAAACCTACTGTAATATCCCGTAAGATTCTAAGATCAGTTTAGTCTTTGTTGCATGCTTAAGGGGTCCAAGGCTTGAAATTTTCACTAAGTGTTAAGGACTTAGTCATTTCAAGACCCCCATGATTTTACGAATTTTTATTTTGACCTTTTCGACTCCAAGGCATTGTTTTTGAGTTGATTCATGTATAGGGAGGTTAAAATTATGCCTCAGGAGAGTTTCAGAATTTTTGGACGGGGTTTGGGACATGTTTGGATAGCGGAGACAAAGAGCCCCCTGTGATATGGCCGCAACGCATTGTTCTCTCCCTCAGAGTAAGTGACGTGGAGCATTGCTCTCTCTCTCAGAGTAAGTGATATGGCGCGTTGCTCTCTCCCCTGGAGTAAGGGAGGCAGCGTGTTGCTCTCTCCCCCGGAGTAAGTAACGCAGCGTATTGGTGCCCTTTTCATCCAGCTTCTTGATTAGGCAATCACGGGGCAATCTAATCTTTTTTCCTCAACCCAAGTCATCCATAACATGTTTAGGGGCATCCATAGGGGCATTATTTGCCCCTTTCTCTCAAAATTACTCAGTTGAAATCTTCCTCCCTCCCAAGAACAAAATCTAAGCTCCTTTTTCCAAGAATCCAAGGGTTCAAGCTTCCAAGTTCAATCAATCTTCAAGAATCTAGCTATTGAGGTATGTGGGGTTTATGAACAAGGACATTCTTCCATCCTTGTGCCTAAAACTTGTTTAAAATCTTAAGTTATATGATTTGAAATTAGGATTCGTGCCCACATTATTTTGTTTTGAGTTTATGGAATTACTATGTGATTGAATTATTTAGGTGCATACTTGTAATCATCTATTTATGTTTTTGACTTAAAGTATTCTCTATTATGATTTGAACTACCATGAGTTTGATTTGAAACATTGATTAAGGAGTTCCAATTAAGTCTTAAGCATGATATCGCATTATAAATTATATGAAAAAAAGTATAAATTTTAAGGCTTATGAATAAGAACCAAGTTTACAAGAAAGGTTAATCTTTTGATTCAATGAAAAGGATTGATATCCACATTTGTTTACCTTACTTATGATTTAAAACAAAGAAAAGCATAATTGGTTCCCATTATACTAACCCTTATGTTATTTCAAGGTGGATTTCCTAAAGTATGAACATATAAGTAACATGGGAGTAGTATTTAGCACTGAGTTAGGTATGAGTCCGAGGTCACATGCCTCAGAACTATGTGCTACCATTGGTTTAAGTCCCAATATGGGTTAAGTATAGTGATCACTAATATTAAGGTCTATTTTAATGGAAAGGGTGGAACAACTCTCCCCAACATGGGTAAGATGTTGGAGTCCAAGATAGATCATATGGTTTATGTCGGTTAGAAGAACCTTCCTAAGAAAGAATAAAAGTAAAGCTTTTAGAACTAAGTGTTATGGCTCACAAAGTTTATACTTATGCTTCATTACCCATGTTTTATGATTTTGCCGTCTTTATTTTATCCAAACTCGAGGTGAGTCATTTGCACTTAGCATGCATTATTTGAAAGTATATTAAGTTATTATTTTACTTATGCATTCACCCCCGCATACTCAGTATATTCCATAGGTACTAACCCGCATATATGTCTATGTGCTACATTGTCTTATAATGTAGGTTCCAGTGCTCAATTCCAGCAGTACAATTAACTAAGGGCATCACCTACATCCTGACTTTTGGTGAGTCCTCAGTGTTTAAAGACCCAGTTTATCAGACTTTGATACTGATGATGTGTTTTAGTTATTTGATTTCTATTAAGTTCGGTCAGCTGGGGTCTATCCCGGTGGCTCTTTAGTTAGAAGTAGAGGCTTGTCTAACTGTTTTCTATTTTTGATTCAAAAGTGTTTGTTTTTAAGATTTACAAGTTAAAGACTTTCAGATAAGATATTACTTCAGTTACCTTCAAATTTTATGTGTCAGTTTACTTTTCTCATGAGTTTCAAGTTAAGTAAGCTTAGAGGGTTAGCTTTGGACTATTCATAGTCTTGAGAACCGTGTGACACCCAGGGTGTACTTTCAGGGCATTACAAACTTGGTATCAGAGCCTAAGATCTTAAAGAGTCCTAGAGATTTAGACAAGCCGTGTTACGTAGAGTCTTGATCATGGATGTGACGCGCGCCATATTTATGAGCAAGAGACTATGGGATGAGTTAGGAATCATCAATTCTTCCATGATCTACTGTGCTTAACATTTACTCTATCTTATTTAACTTGTGCTTTTACATGATAGATATGCCTTCTCGATGAGCCAATGCACCAAAAATGGTGACCAACCAACCCTGCATGCCAATCCTCTGAATGAGAACATGTCTCATGCAGAATTTTGAGCTGCCTTTTAGGCATTGGCTCAAGATATGAATGCAAATGTTCAGGGCAACCAACATGCAGTAGTCATACTTCAAAAAAATGGTAATTTAGCTACAGCCAAAATCTATGATATCATGAGGATGAATCCACCTGAGTTTCATAGGTCAAAACTGGATGAGGATCCCTAACTTTTTATTAATGGGGTGAGAAAGATCATTCATATTATACATGTTACTAAGGAAAAGAATATAGAATTGGCATCCTATAGGCTCAAGGATGTTGCTTATGATTATGTTGTTATGTGGAAGAAAGTTAGAGATAAGAATGCAGCTCATGTGAGTTGCAGGTATTCCGAAATGCATTTTTGGATAGGTTCTTCCCGTGTGAGATAAGGGAAGCTAAAGTGGAAGAGTTCATGAACTTGAGGTGGGGATCGATAACATTGAAAGAGTACTTCCTTAAGTTCACTTAGTTATCTAAGTATGATCCCAAGTTAATAACTAAACCTAGAGCTCGTATGAGTAAGTTTGTTACTGGAGTATCTGATTTGGTAGTCAAGGAATGTAGGACTTCCATGCTTATTGGGGATATGGTTATTGCTAGGTTGATGACTCATGCTCAGCAGATTGAGGCAGAAAAGTTGAAAAAAAAAAAAGAAAAGGAATAAGAAGGCTAGAACTGGACAGTTTGAGTATGGTCAACCATGGTTTGGAGAGGGAAACCGTTCCCAGTTTTAGGGTCATTTGTCAGTGCCAGTGCCTCTGTACCCAGGACTAAATAGGACCAGTGGGGCAGGACTTCTATTCCAAGTTTCAGAATAATGTGGGTGGAAGACCCAATTATTTAACTGGTGCAAAGTATGGCAAACTTCATCCGAGAGAGTGTTTGCTAGGTAAAAAGGGGTTTTATGGGTGTGGCAAGTTGGGCCACAGAACCAAGGAGTGTCCATATTCTAAGTAGTTAAGTGGGGATATTTATCCTTAGACTCAATTTACTAACACATCAGCTTAGCCAAGTTGCCCTGTTCCTCCTCAGGGCACATCATCAATACCGGTGGCAGTCAATGCCATAATCGGTTTTATGACTTACCATCCCGGTAGGAGTAAGAGAGTTCTTTGAATGTTGTTACTGGTATGCTTCATGTCTTTAATCATGATACATATATGTTGTTAGATCTGGGATCACATTGCTCTTTGGTGCATGCTTAAGGGGTCCAAGGCTTGAAATTTTCACCAAGTATTGAGGACTTACTCATTTCAAGACCCCTACGACTTTATAGATTTTTATTTTGACCTTTTGACTCTGAGGTATTTGTTTTGGAGTTGATTCATGTCTAAGGAGGTTAATGGTATGTCTCAGAAAAGTTTGGGACTTTCAAATGGGGTTTGGGATATTTTTTGATAGCAGAGACAGAGAGACCCTGCGATATGGCCTCGGTGCGTTTCTCTCTCCCTTTTGAGTAAGTGACATGGCGTGTTATTCTCTCCCCTAGAGTAAGGAAGGTGGCACATTTCTCTCTCCCTTGGAGTAAGTGATGCGGCGCGTTGGTGCCATTTTTGTCCAACTTCTTGAATAAATGATCAAGGGGAAATCAAGTCTTTTTCTCTCAACCCATATCATCCATAACATGGTTAGGGGCATCCATAGGGGCATTATTTGCCCCTTTCTCTCAAAATTACTCAATTGAAACCCTCATCCTTACCAAGAATAAAATCCAAGCTTCTTTTTTCAAGAATCCAAGGGTTCAAGCTTACAAGTTCAATCAATCTTCAAGAACCTAGATATTGAGGTATGCGGGGTTTATGAACAAGGACATTCTTCCATCCTTGTGCCTAAACCTTGTTTAAAAGCTTAAGTTATATGATTTGAAATTAGGATTCGTGCCCACATTATTTTGTTTTGAGTTTAAGGAATTACTATGTGATCAAATTATTAAGGTCCATACTTGTTATCATCTAATTATGTTTTTGACTTGAAGTATTCTCTATTATGATTTGAACTACCATGAGTTTGATTTGAAACATTGGTTAAGGAGTTCCAATTGAGTCTTAAGCATGATATCGTATTACAAATTATATGAAAGAAATTATAAAATTTAAGGCTTATGAATAAGCACAAAGTTTACAAGAAAGGTTGATCTTTTGATTAAATGACAAGGCTTGACATCCACATTTGTTTACCTTACTTATGATTTAAAGCGAAGAAAAGTATAATTGGTTCCTATTATACTAACCCTTATCCTATATTAAGGTGGTCTTCCTAAAGTATGAGCATATGAGTAACATGGGAGTAGTATTTAGCACTGAGTTGGGTATGAGTCCAAGGTCACATGCCCTAGAAATACGTGCCACCATTGTTTGAAGTACCTACATGGGTTAAGTATAGTTATCATTAATATGAAGGTTCTATTCTGATGGCAAGGGTAGAACAGCTATCCCTAATGTGGGTAAGACGTTGGACTCCATGATAGCTCACTTGGTTTATGTCGGTTAGAAGAACCTCCCTAAGAAAGAATAAAAGTAAAGCTTTTAGAACTAAGTGTTATGGCTACAAAGTTTATACTTATGCTTTATTATCTATGTTTTATGATTTTGCAGTCTTCGTTTTATCCAAACTCAAGGTGAGACATTTGCTCTTAGCATGCATTATTTGAAAGTCAATGAGTACATTAAGTTATTAATTTACTTATTCATTCACCTCCGCATACTCAGTACATTATAGAGGTACTAACCCACATATATGTCTATGTGCTATATTTTCTTATAATGTTGGTTCCGGTGCTCAATTCCAGCAGCACAATTGACTACGGGCATCACCTACATCCCGACTTTTGGTGAGTCCTTATAGTTTGAGGAACCAGTTTATCAGACTTTGATGTTGATAATGTGTTTTAGTTATTTGATTTCTGTTAAATTCAGGTCAGCTGGGGTCTGTCCTAGTGATTTTCTAGTTAGAAGTAGAGGCTTGTCCAACTGTTTTCTGTTTTAGATTCAAAAGTGTTTGTTTTAAAGATTTCCAAGTTAATGACTTTTAGATAATATATTTCTTCAGTTACCTTTAGATTTTATACGGCAGTTTACTTTTCTCATTAGTTTCAAGTTAAGTATGCTTAAAGGGTTATGTTGGGACTATTCATAGTCTTGAGCACCGTGTGACATCTAGGGTGTACTTTTGGGGTATTACACTTACAAGTTACGATACAGTACCATACCATCAGACAAAATAATAAAATTGTTATTAAATAATAGTGAACGATACAGTTCATCCAATCATACCATACTACACTGTACATTATGAAATCATGGCAAAGCACCATCCAAACAAAATGTTAAAGTTGGGTTCATCCAGTTTGCAACAACATATTTGAATCACTCAAAAAAATCCTAGAAATATGATAAGAAATTGTTTCAAAATATGTTGTCCAAAAGGATTAAATAACAATCTCCTAGGATCATGATATGTAAATTGTTTAGAAAATGGTGTCTAGTAAAAGGTATGTAAATGGTTTGTAGAAAATGATGTCATGTACTCCCTCTATTTCATATTAGTTGGTTCCTAAAAATATTTGTTCCATTTAGTTGTACAAGTTCTGAAGTCGAGATGTTTATTTTGTTTTTTTAATATCACCTCTATCATTAAATGACTATGTAAAGAGTATATGATCAAATTTATATTTTCAATACATTATTAATAGTAAAATAAACCTCCATTAAATATTTTCTAAAGATAGGGTCAAGTAACTAAAGATCAACTAAAATGAAACAAATGGAGTAAATGGTATGTAAATGGGTGTAAAAAGGTGTCCCCTAAAAGATATAATAATAATATAGAAATTGGTGTCTATAATTATTAAGTATTTAACTACTATCTAAACATATATATCCATACCATTCAATTAAAATGAAAATAATATATTCAGAAGAATAGTTGTTAAAAGTGATATATATATATATATATATATATATATATATATATATATATATATATATATATATATATATATATATATATATATATATATATATATATATATATATATATATATATATATATATATATATATATATATATATATATGTATATATATGTAACTTCAAAATTAAGATGTGTTCATTAGACAAGGAAAGATATTCATCCACACCATAAACTAAAAATATGAAGTTCATGTAAAACAAACTAAAAAGATATGATTTTTACTTTTTCATTTTGCTCTGGATTTATGCAATTGTAATTATTTATTAGAGGGGAAGAAGTTTCTTGAGAAAATTGAAGGAAAGATATCATTTAAGTCTTCAATGAAGGATTGGTGACATTGACCAACTTAAAGGGTCCAACATAATTAGAAAACTTGATAAATTTAATTGTGGACTTGATTAATATTTTTAAAACTTTTTAATCTTTTTAAAAATACAAATCAACCCACACCCCTCTTCTCTCTAAATAAACCTTCTCTCTCTTCTCTCTCTCGATAGTTCCTCCCAACCAACAGTTCTGCAAATTTCTTCTTTCAATCCCCGACAATAAATAGTTGGGCTACAAGTTCCTTTTCGACTTTCAACCGTCAATCGACATGACAACCTTGCTCTTCAGCCACAACAACTTTGATTTCTTCATTTTTCCTTTTTCTTCTTTCACAAGTAAAAATTTATGGCCTTTTTAGTTTTGAAAAAAATAAAAAACTTGAGTCAACTTCTCTTCTAGTATTGGTGAACAATTTTAATATTTCTTGCTTAAATTTGAAATGTGGTCCGAATAAAACCCTAATTTTTGGTATTTTTTTCTTCTCTTTTCGGAGTGCAATATGATTTTTGTTCTTTGCTACATTTTTTGAAGTTTGATTTTTGTTGTTTGGGTTTGTACAAACAAAAGAACTAGGTTGGTGTTTTAGGTGTTGCGCCCATTGCTTGGTTAATTTGTTCTTGTTCTTGGTAAAAATTATGATATTGTTGTTGTTCTACTGAATAAAATCATGCTACTTTTTCCTGTAATAAATTAATCATCTGATGCAACAGATTAACCATCTGATGCAATAGAATTACTGTATGATGCAATAGATTTACCATCAAACAAAAAATATGATGCAACAGATTAACCATCAGATTAAAAATCTGATGCAATAGATTTACCATCTAATGCAAAAAATTTACCATCGAATTAAAAATACTATGCAACAGATTTACCATCTAATGCAATAGATTAACCAATTGATGCAATAGATTAACCATCTGATATAATAGATTAACCATCTAATGTAACAAATTTACCATCTGATGTAAAAGAGGAACCATCGAATTAAAAATCTAATAAAATAGATTAATCATCTGATGCAACAGATGAACCATCGAATTAAAAATCTAATAAAATAGATTAATCATTTGATGTAACTGATGAACCTTCTGTTTGATAAAATCCTATCAACTATTCTAACAGGACATGTTCAAGACTTAATTTTTTGAATTGGTCATTCATTTATTGTAATAGATGACCCTTCTGTTGGACGAAATCTAAACAATATTGATTATTGATAATTGTTCAATAAGTCACTCATATATTGCAACAGATGTTTGATATGTTGCACAGACCATTCATTTGTTTCAACAGATTACTTATCCGTTACAATAGGTTAGTTATATGTTACAACAAATAACATACCTGGTGTAAAAGATATGTGATCTATTGGAACTACTATTTTATTGTTGTGTGTGTTAGATTTACTGTTATCCTTTTCAACGATACATTAGTCAATTATAATCTATTTCATGTTTTTATTAATTTTAGATAATATGGCTCCCAAAATAAAAGAAACTGAATCGAGTCCAAGTAAGGGAACAAGTGAAGCAGCTAGGCTACATCCACCACTCTATGAGCTTGCTTTACAAGCGTTATCTCAATCAGGAGCAGAATATGAGGAACATAGGGAGGAGGAATATTTCAAAAGAGATGACTCAAATGCTAATATCCCTTCCATCAAAGAGTTGGTCAAAAACTTTAGCATTAATAGTTATCCTGTGAGAATGCAGTGCGATGGTGCCACAAATTTAATGGGTGATTGTGTGGTTAAGTCAGCCATGGAAAAATCTTTCAACGCCTTCAGAAAAATAGTTCAAAAATAAAAATTGGATGCTTATTTCAGGGACAGGTGATTTAGGAAATATCTTGATTTGCTGAAGGACAACAATGCTCGTTTCCAAATGAAAATGGTATATGATCTTCTCAAGCGTAGGTTTATGTATGAAAATAAAGATAAGATGGATGAGGTTTGTTTTGGTTGGAAAGAGTTTGCCTTAGTAATTGGACTAAAATGTTATCCTTCTTCTCCTTCATAAGTTATACCAATTCTAAACTAAAAAAAGCTCCCTACACACCTAAAAAGGAAAATGCAAGTCGAGTGATCATGAAGACTTGGTGTCCCTTGTTGGCCCAAGATTCAAAAATAAAAATTTGATAGAAGCGTTAAAAGGTAAAAGACTTTCAAAGAAGAACAATCAACCCATACCCCTCTCCTCTTCAAATCAACCATCTCGCTTCTCTCTCTTGAAAGTTTCTCTCAACTCTCTCCTAACCAATAATTTTGCAAAATTTCTCCCTTCAATCCCCGATGACTTCAACCTCTAGTGACAAATAGTCAGGCGAGTTCCTTTTTGACTTTTGACCATCTATCGACAAAATAGTAGTGTTCTTCGGTGATAACAACTTTGAGTTCTTCATCATCCCATTGCTTTTTTCACAGGTCAAAATTATGTATTTTTAGTTATGAAGAAAAAGAGGAACTTGAGCCAACTTCTTTTTTAGTATTGGTTAACAATTTTAATATTTCTTGCTTAAATTTAAAATGTGGACTGAAGAAAACTCTAATTTCTAACATTTCTTCTCTACTCTTTCCAATGTGAAATATAAATTTTTTTAGTTATTGTAGTTTTATTGTCGAACTGTTGATTCAATTTTGTAAGACCCCACAAAATTCTAAGCTTAACTCAGTCAGCTAAGTGTTTATACTTAGAAGTATTTTAGCCTTCATAAGTTGGCGATCCTATTATACGACCTTTATGACCTTAAAATATTAATTGTTTTGGTTGATTCATGATCAGGAATGTCAGTAGGTCACTTTGAGTGAGTTTTGGATTTTTCGGACCTCATTTGAACCATGTTTAGGTGACCAAAATAGTGAGTCAAAGTGATCTCGACACGTCGCTTCGCCCATCGCGTCAATAGATAATTTCTCCCCATCTTTCAGTGCAAGTCCAGTTAACCAACGCGAACTCAATACGACACGTTGGTCATCATGTTGATGCCATCAACGTTGTACGCCGGTCTGTGCATCACTGGATACATTTTCAGTCATTAAAAGCCTGCATTCAGAGGGGTAATTGGGTCATTTTTCACCCATATTCAGCCTCAAAAACACAAGATTAAGTCATTCTTAGGGCTAAAACACTCATTGTTCTCAAAATTACTCAAGAAACAAAACCATAGGGCTTCCAATTCAAGATTCAAGCTTTGAGAAATTCTCCATAACTTTTAGAGAATTAACAACCAAGGTATGTTAGGTGTTCATCCAAGGGTTTCCTTCCACCCTTGGAGTTCAAAAACCTCTTTTAAAACTTCAAGTTTATTGAATTCATGAATTCCATGTTGGAATTGAATGTATTCATGATTATGATGTTAATTGGGTTTCTAATTCATGATTTATTACAAGAATCATGTAAATTTATTGGACATGTGTGTAGTATTATGTGAATTTATGTTAAAGCCCTTTAATTTGTAAATTGGGATTGGAAATCATGATGCCTACATATTAATTAGTATTATGTGCATACATTATGTTCCCTAAGTATTTAATAAATTGCTCCTGTGGATTAAATGGGGAAATCATGACATGCTAGCATATGTACAAGCTTAAATCTTACAAGTGTTTGATAAAATGTCTCTATGAATGAGTTATGAACATTGTAATGCTTTTCAAGATCATGCTATGCTTTACTTTTTATGTTATCGAGTCCTGGGGGTATCTAATACCCAATAATCTAGTTGTTTACCTAGAATTACAGTAGCTTTAGAATAGTCTCAGTAATGTCACGTATAGTAGCATTCAGTCAGTATAAAACTCAGTATATATAGTCAGCAAATAGAACTCAGAACACTCAATCGGTTACAGTACTCAGTGAACTCAGTCCAGTTCAGTCAGTTAACATGATCAGTAATAGTTTAGTCCAGCCTAGAATAGTTTAGAGATCAGTTCAGTGTCTATTCAGTTAGGAGTAGGATTCAGCATCGAGTGAACCTAAGGACGAGAACTCACCTATCTGTAAAGGGTGTGATCCTTTGAAGCAGTCTTGGCATTCTAGAACTATGTAGCTAGCATAGGTTGAGAAATCAACCTGTTAGTTGAGAGTTTAGGGGGTTTTCTATCTTCTAGATGAGGGTACCACCATTCTCGTTTAGAGCACCTACCAGATGAGGGTGACTCAACACTTGTCTTTACCCGTGGCATGGTACTGATACTCTTCCAACTGGGGTTACAGGTTCGACCCTAATTAGTTTAGAGAGGGGCATGTCAGCTAGATGATTACCTCCCACAGTTTTAGTTTTAGTATCAGTATAGAACTCAGTTCAGACTGTCAAGCACAGTCATGTCTATATAATCCGTACTATCAGACACAGTCATCCACCTTAGTATCGAACTCAGTTCAGTTCTACAGAATCAGGACTATCAGAAATAATCACCCAGCTAGCAGTAATACAGTTATCAGTAAACTCAAATATCAGTCATTCAATTATGAGAACTCGGTACCTAGTGTTACTATGATCTGAGACACAGTGTATGTAGATATGTGCACGATATTGCATAAACAGTGTTTCATCAATTTCAGTTATACATGTACTCTAATTCAGTTGTATTCATGTTATTTATTCAGTTATTGTTCATGCATATGAACCCTTACATGTCAACCTACCTTACTTAGCATACCAGTACATTCAAAGTACTGACGGATACCTTTTCTTTTGTGCTATGATGTTTTATATCATAGGTTCAGACGCACGGGCTCCTGACCCTACTTAGCATCCCAGACTATTAATAGCAGACCTAGTGGTGAGTCCTCATAGTTCATGGATAAAGTTAACATATTATTTCATTATTTCAATATTTAGTTTATTTTAGTAGTCTTAGTTAGTTGGGGACTTATCCCATCAGTCCATATTCAGACAGATAGAGGCTTTCAGACTAGACTTTCAGACAGTATTTAGTTGTACAAATTATTATTATAGTTTGTATTCCTTATTAGTATTTCTGATTTTGAACCTTATGGCATTTCAGCATATTTTAAAATATTTATTACAGTATTGTTACTGAATGCTCACAGCAGATATCAGTCATGGGTTAGCTTGTGGTCCTTTGGGGTCGTAAGCATCGTGTGGCATCTGGGGTGCAGACTCGAGGCATTAAAAACTTAGTATCAGAGCCTAAGGTTCAACATAGTCCTAGGAAATCTAAAATCCACGTCTAGTAGAGTCTTGTGCATGGGTGTGTAGCACACCACACTTATGGACGAGAGGCTATGAGGCATTTTTAGGAATAGTTTCCCTTCTTTAAATATTCATTTTGTGTGAGTGAGCATGAGCTCAAGTTATAATCTCAGCCTAATCCTTTTATTAATTCCATTTACAGAATATGCCTCCCTAAAAGAACAATGAAAAGAGAATAAGAAATCAACCAACACCTCCGCCCATTTAGGCAGATCCTTTGGATGACCATGTCTCCCATGTAGAATTCAGAACAACTTTCACCACTCTAGATCATTCTATGGTAGCCCATAATGAACGCCTAGCTGCCATTCTGGCCAACATGTTACAGCTAGAATTTAGGACTTCACCCGAATGAACCCTTCAACCTTTACCGGGTCAAAGTCAAATGAGGACCCACAGGAATTCCTTCATCAGGTGCAGAAAGGTACAAATATTATGAGGGTGATAGCTAGTGAGAGTGCTAAGTTAGTCGCATATCAGTTGCAGGATGTGGATCACTCATGGTTCAAACAGTGGAAGGCAGAGAGGGCCACAAATGTCGGGCCCATAGAATGGGAAGAGTTTTCCACTATTTTTCTAGATAGGTTCTAACCACTGGAGTTGAAGAAAGCAAAGGTTTTGGAGTTTATTAATCTAAAGTAGGGCAATATGATGGTGAAAGAGTATTCTCTCAAGTTTATTCAGCTAGCTAGATACTCTCCTCATGTGGTAGTAGATAGCAGATCTAAGATGAGCAACTTTGTGTTTGGGGTGTCTAACAGTATGGTCAAAAAGTGTAGGACCGTAATGCTGATTAAGGAGATGGACATATCTAGGCTCATGGTCCATGCTCAGTAGATAGAGGAGGCTAGAATAGAGAGAAGGATAAGGAGAACAAGAGATCTAGAATAGGTAGCTTCAACTTTGCTCAACCTAAGTCAAAAGGTGGAAATCATTCTCAGTTATGCCTAAAATCCTCAGTTCTAGATCCGTCCTCAGCCATTGCTCCAGTACCAAAATTCAGAGATGGCAATAAAGATAGAGCACCAGATCCTAAACCTCAGGGTAGCATTAGCAGTGCCTAAACAAACCTTCTTTTCCAAAAATATGGCAAAAACCATAAGGGTGTCTGTAGGGTTGGCAGTGATGTATGTTTTGGATGTGGCAAGCCAGGTATAGGGTCAGAGATTGTCCTCATTCAGGTTCTCAGGGTCAGTATAATCGTTCTTCAGCTAAGTTCGATCACCCAAATCAGTAGGGTGCCACTTTCAATGCCACCAGTAGGTAGTGCCCAAACAGACTCTATGCACTTCAGTCCCGACAGGATCAGGAAAGTTCTCCTGATGTGGTCACTAGTATGTTACAAGTTTATCATTTACATATTTATGCTTTGCTAGATCCAGGAGATTCTTTGTCCTTTATAACTCCTTATATAGCTGTTGACTTTGGAGTCAGTCTTGAAATCCTAGCAGAGCCATTCTCAGTATCTACCCCAGTGGGTAAATCTATTATAGCCCAATGGGTATACAGGAACTATCCAGTTATGGTATCTTAAAAATTCACTTTAGCAGACTTAGCAGAATTAGAGATGACAAATTTTGATGTTATTCTTGGCATAGATTGGCTTTATTAATGCTATGCTTCAGTTGTTTGCAGAAACTAAATTGTCTATTTTCAGTTTTCGAATGAACCTGTCCTTGAATGGAGGGGTAGTACTTCAGCACTTAGGGGTCAGCTTGTTTCTTACCTTAGGGTGATAAGAATGATACTAAGGGATGTGTGTGTCATCTCATTCGAGTTCAAGACTCTAGTTCAGAAACCCCTAATCTTGAGTCAGTATCAGTAAAATATGAATTTCCTGATGTGTTTCCCAAAGATCTTCCCGAGGTCCCTCCCGAAAGGGAAATTGACTTTGGAATAGACCTTCTTCCAGATACTCAGCCTATCTCTATTTTTCCATACAAAATGGCTCCAGAAAAACTCAAAGAATTAAAAGAACAATTAAAGGATCTCCTAGATAAGGGATTTATCAAACCCAGCGTATCCCTTTAGGGTATACCAGTTCTATTCGTATATAAGAAAGATGGTTCTCTCAGGATGTTTATAGACTACCATCAGCTAAATAAAGTCACGGTCAAGAACAAGTATCCACTTCCCAGAATTAATGACTTGTTTGACCAACTTTAGGGTGCCAGTTACTTCTCTAAGATAAATCTCAGATCACGCTATCATCAGCTCAGGGTCAGATAATGTGACCTTCTGAAAATAGCTTTCAAAACTCGATATGGACACTTTGAATTCTTAGTCATGTAATTTGGTCTTATCAATGCTCCAGCAGCCTTCATGAACTTGATGAACCGCGTGTTCAAGCAGTACTTGGACATGTTCGTCATAGTCTTTATTGATGGCATTCTTATCTACTCCCGCAATGAACATAAACATATAAACCACAAGATCCTACAGTATAGGTTCTCTCAGAAATATCTGAACCTACTTCAGAGGAGGTGGTAAGATTTTTTGAAAATCTATGACATAAGCATCATATATCACCTGGAAAAGGCCAATGTAGTGGCTGATGCTCTCAGTAGGATGTCTATGGGTAGTGTTGCTCGCATGGAGGATAATAAGAAGAAGTTAGTTCAGGAAGTTCATTAGCTTGACCGACTAGGTGTCCGCTTAGTTGATTAAGCAGAGGGAAGTGTATGGGTGTAGAATAGTTTAGAATCATCTCTGGTTTCTGAAGTAAAGGAAAAGTTGGATAGAGATCCTAGATTAGTCAAGTTGAAAGAGTTAGTGAGAGATCAGAAAGTAAAGGTTTTCTCCCAAGGGGGAGATGGTGTATTGTGTTGCCAGGTTCGGTTATGCATGCCGGGTGTAGATGACTTGAGGCAACAAATTCTTGCAGAAGTGCATGGTGCGTGTTACTCTATTTATCCAGGGGCCACTAAGATGTACCACGATTTATGGGAGGTCTATTGGTGGAGTGGGATAAAGAGAGATATTGTAGAGATTGTGGATAAGTGCTCTACATGTCAGTAAGTTCAGATTGGGCACCAAAAATCTAGTGGTTCCATGCAAGAGTTCAGTATTCCCATGTGGAAGTGAGAGAAAGTGAACATGGACTTTGTGATGGGTTTTTCTCGTACTCGTCATCAGAATGATTCAATTTAGGTCATTGTAGATAGGATGACCAAATAAGCTCATTTCTTACCAGTTCATACCTCTTATTCAGCTGAGGATTATGCCAACCCCGATGTTAGAGAGTTGACCAGATTGTATGGAGTTTCGTCGTCCATCATCTCAAATAGAGGTACACAATTCACCTCTCACTTTTGAAAAACCTTCCAAAAGGGTCTTGGTACCCAAGTTTACCTCAGTACAACCTTCCACCCTCAGATAGATGGTCAAGCATAGAGGACCATTCAAACTTTGAAAGCTATTTTAAGAGCGTATGTGATTGACTTTGAGGGGCGTTGGGATGACCACTTGCCCTTGATTGAGTTCGTATATAACAAAAATTATCATTCCAGTATTCAGATGGCTCCGTTCGATACATTTTATAGGAGGAGATGTAGATCTCTCATTGGTTGGTTTGAAGTGGGTGAGGCCGTAGTGGTAGGTCCTGACTTGGTATTTGATACCTTAGAAAGGTTCAGTTGATCAGGGAAAGGCTTAAGACAGCTCAGAGCCGATAGAAGTCGTTAGCAGATGTCCAAAGAAAGGATCTCGAGTTTGAGATTGATGATTATATGTATTTAAAAATCTCTCCTATAAATGGAGTAAAGAGGTTTGGCAATAAGGGGAAACTCAGTCCCTGATATGTCGGTCCTTACCAAATTCTCAATCGTTTCAAAAAGGTAGCTTACGAGCTTGAGTTGCCTGCAAATTTAGCTTTAGTACATCAGTGTTACATATCTCTTTTCTAAAGAAGTGTGTAGGTGACCCAGTATTTGAAGTCCCTATAGAGGGTGTAGATGTTCAGAACATCCTCTCTTATGAAGAGATCCCAGTCGAAATTCTCGATCATCACGTTTGCAGACTAAGGAACAAAAAAGTTTTGCTAGTAAAAGTTCTTTGGTGAAATCAGACCGTTGAGGGAGCTACTTGGGAAGCAGAAGCAGATATGCAAACCAAGTATCCTCACCTCTTCTCCTCAAACACAGACTCAGCTCAAGGTAACAGTCTTTCTTAGATTTGGTCAGTTCCATGTTCAGTTACAGTTATAAATTTGGTATTCATTACCGCTGCGGATCATCTTCATGATAGTCATACATTCATGAATCAGTTCAACCATGTACTCATGCATCAGATATACATGTTTAGTATGAAAACTCAGTTTATTAGTAGTTTCAGTCAGGTATTCCATGCATTATATATGCATGTTCGGTGTGTAAGCTCAGTCTATCAGTGTTTCTCATCTTAGTAAGTCCCATTCGAGGATGAATATTCCCAAGGGAGAGATATTGTAAGACCCCACAAAATTCTAAGCTTAACTCAGTCAATTAAAGCTTGAAAAAAGGTCCCAGACTTAGAAATTTTAGCTAAGTGTTTATACTTAGAAGTATTTTATCATTCATAACTTGGTGATCCTATTTTACGACCTTTATGACATTAAAATATTAATTTTTTGGTTGATTCGTGATCAGGAATGTCAGTAGGTCACTTCGAGTGAGTTTTGAATTTTTTACACCTCGTTTGAACCATGTTTGGGTGACCAACATAGTGGGTCGATGCGATCTCGACGTGTTGCATCATCCATCGCGTCGATAGATAATTTCCCCCAACTTTCAGAGCAATTCCAGTGAACCAATGTAAACTCAATGCAGAGCTTTGGTCATCGCGTTGATGCCATCGACGCGGTGTGCCGGTCTGTGCATCACTGGATACGTTTTCAGTCATTAAAAGCCTGCATTCAGAGGGGTAATTGGGTCATTTTTCACCCTATTCTGCCACAAAAACACGAGATTAAGTCATTATTAGGGATAAAACACTCATTATCCTCAAAATTACTCAATAAATAAAACCCTAGGGCTTCAAATTCAAGATTTAAGCTTTGAGAAATTCTCCACAACTTTCAGAGAATTAACAACCAAGGTATGTTAGGCGTTTATCCAAGGGTTTTCTTCCACCCTTGGGGTTTAAGAACCTCTTTTAAAATGTCAAATTTATTGAATTCATGAATTTTATGTTGGGCTTGAATGTATTCATGATTATGATGTTAATTGGGTTTCTAATTCATGATTTATTACAAAATTCACGTAAATTTTTTGGACATGTGTGTAGTATTATGTGAATTCATGTTAAAGCCCTTGAATTAGTAAGTTGAAATTGGAAATCATGATGCCTACATATTGATTAGTATTATGTGCATAGATTATGTTCCCCAAGTGTTTAATAAATTGATCTTGTGGATTAAATGGGGAAATCATGACATGCTAGCATATGTACAAGACTATATCTTACAGATGTTTGATAAAATGTCTCTATAAATGAGTTATGAACATTGTAATGCTTTTTAAGATCATGCTATGGTTTACTTTTCATGTTATCGAGTCCTGGGGGTATCTAATACCCGACAATCTAGCTGTTTACCTAGAATTATAGTAGCTTCAGAATAGTCTCACTAATGTCACATAAAGTAACATTCATTTAGTACATAACTCAATATGTCCAATCAGTAAATAGAACTCAGAACACTCAATCGTTTACATTACTCAGTGAACTCAATCCAGTTCAGTCAGTTAACATGATCAATAATAGTTCAGTCCATCCCAAAACAGTTTAGAAATTAGTTCAGTGTCTATTCAGTTGGGAGTAAAATTTAGCACCGAGTGAACCCAAGGATGGGGACTCACCTGCCAGTAGAGGGTGTGATCCTTAGAAGCGGTCCTGGCATTCCAGAACTACGTAACCAACGTAGGTTGATACATTAACCTACCAGTTTAGGGTTGATGAGGTATTCTACCGCTAATTCAGGGTACCACTATTCTCGTTCAGAGTACCTACCAGTTGAGGATGATTCAGCACTTGTCTTTACCCGTGGTATGGTACTGACACCTTTTCAGCTGGGGTTACAGGTTAGACCCCAATTAATTCAGAGACGGGTATGCCAGTTAGATAATTACCTCCCATAGTTTCAATTTTAGTCTCAGTATAGAACTCAGTTCAGTTCTACATAATCAGGACTATCAGACATAGTCATCTAGCTCAGTATAGAACTCAGTTAAGTTCTATAGAATCAAGACTGTCAGAAACAGTCACCCAGTTATCAGTAATACAGTTATCAGTAAACTCAGATATCAATCTTTTAGCTATGAGAAATCAGTACCCAGTGTTACTATGATCGCAGACGCAACAGATGTAGATATACGTACGATAAATAGTATTTCATCAGTTTCAGTTATACATTTACTCTCATTTAGTTGTATTCATGGTATTCAGTCAGTTATTTTTCATGCATATGAACCCTTGCATATCATCCTACCTCTCTTAGCATACTAGTTTATTCAAAGTACTGAATCATACCTTTTATTTTGCGCTGTGATATTTTATATCATAGGCTTAGATGCAGGGGCTCGTGACTGTACTTAGCATCCCAGACTATCAGCAGAAGTCCTAGTGGTGAGTCTTCATAGTTCGAGGACAAAGTTATCATATTATTCCATTATTTCAGTATTCAGTTTATTTCAGTTGTCTGAGTTATTTGGGGACTTATCCCATCAACTCTATATTTAGACAGATAGAGGCTTTCATACTAGACTTTCAAACAGCATTCAGTTATACAAATTATTATTATAGTTGGTATTCTTTATCAGTGTTTCAAATTTTGAATCTTATGAAATTTCAGCCTATTTTTTGCATTTATTATAGTATTGTTACTCAGTTCTCACAACAGATATCAATCAAGGGTTAATTTGTGGTCCTTCCGGGTTGTAAGCACCGTGTGGCGTCTGGGGTGCAGATTTAGGGCGTTATAGATTTTTTGGTGTCTATTGAGTTTTTTTAAGTTTAATTTTTTGTTATTTGTATTTGTACAAATGCAAAACAACAATGTTGGTGATTTTTTATCATCGTTGATGTTCTTAGTGTGTGTGTTGTGTTGGTGTTGTTGGGTTGATTTATTATTTTTCTTGATAAAAATGGTGTATGTGATATTAAATGGTGATAGTGTTGTTTTTCTATCAAACAAAATCCTGGTACTGTTTTTGTCTATAATATATGAACTATTTGATGCTACAGATGAACTATCTGATGCAACAGATGAACCATCAGATGCAACAGATAAAAATCTGATGCAATAGATGAATAATCTAACAAAACATTCATCTGTTGTGACAGACGACTCTTCTGTTTGGAAGAAATCTAAAAAATATTTACACTTGATAATAGTTTAAATAGATAACTTATTTGGCAACAGATAAGTTATATGTTTCAACAGATGAGTGATGTATTTTTAATATTTCCAATGGATTACTCATCCATTGCAATAGGTTGGTTATATGTTGCAACAGATAACCTACATGGTGTAATAGATGAGTGATTTATTATTATTTTTTCCAATTGATTACTCATCTATTGCAATAAATTGGTTATATATTGCAATAGATAACCTACCTGGTGCAATAGATGGGTGATCTGTTTCAACAAATGATTGATATTTTTTCATTGTTACCAATGGATTACTCATCTATTGCAATAGGTAGGTTATATTTGCAATAGATAACATACTTGATGCAACAGACCAGTTATCTATTTTAATAGATGATTTTTCATATTATTGCAACAAATTACTCATCCATTGCAACAGGTTAGTTATATGTTGCAACAGATAACCTACCTAGTACAACAGATGTGTGATCTGTTGGAATTGCTATTTTATTATTGTGCATGTTAGATATGTTGTTATCCTTTTTAATGATGCGTTAATCAATTATAATCTATTTTGTGTTTCTTTTTTTTCTAGATTATATGCCTCCCAAAAAAAAAAGAATTAAGTCCAAGTCAAGAAGCTAGGCTATATCCACCACTCTATGAGCTTGCTTTACAAGTGTTATCTCAATCAGGAGCAGAAGATAATGAACATGGGGAAGAGGAATATTTCAAAAGAGATGATTCAAATGCTAATAGCCCTTCCACCAAAGTGTTGGACAAAACCTTCAGCATTGATAGTTATCCTATGAGAATGCAGTGTGATGGTGCCGCAGATTTAACAGGTGATTTCGTGGTTAAGTCGTCCATGGAAAAATCTTTTCATGCCTTCAGAAAAATACTTCGACAATAAAATTTGGAAGCTTATTTCAGGGACAGTTGCTTTGGGCAGTATCTTGATTTGCCAGAGGACAACAATGCTTATTTCCAAATGAAAATGGTATATGATCTTCTCAAACGTAGGTTTATGTATAAAAACAAAGACAATGTGGATGGGGTGTGGATAATTTTATGTGGCATGCCTGTTTGTTTTGGTTGGAAGGCAAAGTCAAGTCGAGTATTCGTGATGACCTAGTGTCCCTTATTGGTCCAAGCTTCAAAAACATAAATTTGATAGAAGAATTGAAAGGTAAAAGACTTTCAAAGAAGCACAAACAATCATTGTGCTTGGTTTGGTTTGCACATAATATTCTTTGGGCGAGAGACGTTAATAGAAATATACTACTTGGCTTAATAAAGCTCTCCTAGGATCTTGAGGTATTTAATAGCTATCCTTGGGGTTATGAAATCTTCAAAATCACTATCAAATATTTGTTGACTCCGTTAACGCCAAATACAGTCAACTTATATGATTTTTCATGGGCTTTCATGGTAAATATTTTTTATTGTGACATGATTCATTTTTTATTCAATAATGCTTTTAATTTATTGGCATTATTTTATAGGCTTGGGCATTTAAAGTCATTCCTTATTTGAGACAACAAGTGAACTACCAAGAAGAAGTTTCCTGTCCAAGAATCCTGAGATGGTTGTCGGCCAAAACTGATAAAAATGAAAAACTTCTTGATCTCATCAACCTCCCAAAGAATGCAGTAAGTCTAATTCTAATTAAGTTTTTGTTCAATTAATGTTTTTTTTGAATGATCTAATCATCATTTTAATATATGTACTGATTTATGTTAGATTGCATCCGTCGCTTGTTCCGACCAATCGAGAGTTAAAGATGCCATTTTTCTTACTTTACGATCTGTACAAACTTTATCGGACCATAAGGTCATTGACATAATAATAAAAGAAATTATTTGGAGCAACAACCATTAGAAGAAAAATAATTTTGGAGGGTGGGCTTATTGTTGTTAATGATGGTAGTAGTAGTGGAGCTATTGGTGGTGGTAGTGGTGTTGTTGTTGGGGCTAATGATGCTCTTCTTATAATTTTTAAAACAAACCATAATGAGTAAGACTGTAAGGTGAAACATGATGTAGTGATTAATACTATTAGTGCATTAAATGCTTCTGTAAAGGAATTGACATCTAAGAGGGTGTCATTCCATCAAAGAGGATTTCATGTCTATCCACTCCATTAGAGATTAAGGCTAAGGAGAGAAGAAAAGTAATTTCCAAGGCATTATCAAGCATCCAAAAAAGCAATATTGCATCTCCGTTATCTTTGTGTTGCACTATCGAGCAATGTAAAAGGTCCACAGGAGAGCAGCATGAGCTGAAAAAGGTGAATATATAACATCTGTTCCAACTAACAAACAGACACATATTTGTTTCAAAAAATGACATATCTATTGAAAATTATCAAACAGATATATACATCTATTGCAACAGTTGACTAACCTATTGCAACAGATGTAGTATTTATTGTAACATATGTCATATCTATTTTAGTAAATCAAACAGCTTTATGTACCATTTTTATTTGTACCACAGATGACCTATATGCTTCAACAAATGGATCATCTGTTGGGATAAATTAAATCAAGACTTCCTATTGTTTCAGTTTTTTCAAACAGATGAATCATATGTTACAACAGATGGTCTATCCTGTGGAAATTATAATATAGGTCTTCCTCATGTTTTAATTTGTCCCAATAGATGATCCATATGTTACAAAAAAAAAAAGATAATCTCTTTACTAAAACTGGAGAGTTATCTTTTTCTCCTTTTTTTGTATCTTTGTGATTACCATTGACAATTTTGGTTTTCCAGGTGGATGCTACTGCTGAATAGCATTGACAATATGCTACTATTTTTATGGAAATACAGAGAAGAGGAAGCAAAAAAAACCATACGCAAGCGACTTTAAAGATCCACGATGACCAAAGCCAAATTCTATAGCATCGGATGATGAACAACTTATTCATATTGAGTCTGTCAAAGTAATAACCTCAGCCCTACTTAGGAATAGTTGGCATAAAAACTTACATTGTTGATTTATTTGTTGAGATCTGTACTCATAATAATTTTCTTACATTTCATTTATTTGTTGATTTATTTCAGGTAATTTCTGAAGGCTTCGACTTATTTTATGTTGTCTATAAATTTTATTTTATCCTTAGATTTGAACTTATTAAATGAAATGGAATACTAGATTCAAATATTGCAACAGATAAGGTATTTGTTACAACAGGCGACATATCTGTTGGAAAATATCAAACAGATTTAGACATATGTTGCAACATATAGGTCATCTGTTGGAAATTATCAAACAGGTCTTTCCACTATTGTAATAGATAGACTAAGATAGAAACATTGGTATAATGCAACAGACGACCAACCTGTTGGAACAGATAAACTATCTGCCATAACAGGTAGAATATCTGTTACAAAAGACAGAAAATCTATTGCATTACAAAAAGTTCAACTTTCATTAGACATAAAAAATTATCATTACATGTAAAGAAAGTGACTTGAAATAAAAAAGGCGGAACCCATCGACAAGTGGTGCAGAGATCTTTCACTTTGGCACCTAAAGTAGATAGTGTTCATTTTAAACACTTAAAAGAGGCATCAAATGGGTCAGTTTGGAACTTTTTGCCCTGTTGGCAGCTCGCAGGTAATTCACGCATCCAAGGCATGTTGAACCCCCATTTTTGCTGACTTGGCATCTGATTTAGCCCCCAACAGTTATTTTTCCCTCGTTGTCTTATATATTCATCTTCTTCCTAAAATTTAACCCTAAGTTCTCAATTATTCTTCTTCATAATCTTTTTTTCTTTATCCAAATTCTTCAAATTATTTGTATTTGGTTTTTCTTCATTTTTTTTTAATTTTTTCCAACTGAGCATGACAATGTCGAGCTCATCTTACACTATTTTTTGTGATAAAGATTTTTGATATCGTAAGTGTTAGAAGACTTCTTGGACTCAACAAAATTTAGGTCATAGGTTTTTTACTTGTAAAATTTTAAAGATAATATTTTTTTATTTAATTAGTTGATTATTAGTGACTTGTAATTATTTTATAATTGTGATCTTGTTTTTATAAAAATTGAGTGGATGAAATTACTTTGATTGGTATGAAGAATGACATCCTTCACAAGAAAATTGTGTAATCTAGTATTTGTTGAAGAAAGTCAAGGTTTTTGAAGAGAATCAAAATCAAGCAAGAAGATAATGCATTATTGGCCTTATTGCTACTGGTTTGGTGTTGTTGGGCAGATGGATATTCAAGCTTAATTGATAAAACTTTCATAGTGGTGTATTTGCTACTGGTTTGATATTGTTGAACACATGGATATTCAAGCATAATTGTTGGGAAAATATCAAAAAAATTTAGACATATGTTGCAACAAGTAGGTCATCTGTTGGAAATTATCAAATAAGTCTTCCGACTGTTACAACAGATAGACTTAGATAGAAACATCAACATAATGCAACAGATGACCAACCCGTTGCAATAAATAAACTATCTGTCATAACAGGTAAAATATCTATTACAATAGACAGACAATATGTTGCATTATTAAAAATTCAACTTTCATCAGATTAAAAAAAATATCACTACATGTAAAGTGAAACTTGAAATAAAAAATTGTTATGGTGTTTGTGTTCTACATCTTCTTATTTATACATAGGCTCCAAGCATCCAGTTAGTACCCCATAATCCTAGATCTCTTGCATGTTTGCCACAACATTATCGCATAAAAAGGTCAGTAGCTCGGTCGTTTCTGTGTCGATCAGCAAATATTTAAAATATTTAAGCACATACGACCCGTACGCGGTAGGTAATTACAGTCATAAACCTTCATCTTTCTCTTCTCAAGTAGTATCTCAAGAGCCAAAAATTGTATGACGTTCATATTCATAACTACGAGAATTCTCTTTGCCTTAGTCCAGCTCTTTTCGTGTGGATAGGACCTTTTTCCTCTAACATATTTAATTATTTCTTCATCCCATTGGAACCCAAAAACTAACGAATCAAATCCCAAGCCATCGCGAGTTGATGCTAGCTTACTAAGATCATTGTACCTATCCTTAAAATTATTGTAGAAGTTGAGGTCCATTATTCTATCGACAGCAGCATAAGCTTCCGGGTACGCTAATTACCTGCCCCTCATAAGGCAGAGAATTTCTTCAACATACTATGATATAAGAAGTCAATTTTTAAATAGGTTAGTAATTGTAAAGAAGTAAAATATAGTGGAAAGATGCAACGGATGGTACATCTGTTGCAGAGTGTTTTCTAAATCTGTTCATAGATTACCTATCTAATGTAACTTATGCAAAAGATGGATAATATGTTGCAACAAAACCACGACCAGTTTCACTAGAATACACAACTATTGCAAAAGATGACACATCTATTGTGTAGCTTCTTCTTCATGGAGTAGCTTAGAAGGCTAGGTTAGGAAAAGTAAATTTACCTTGTCCTCGTACGGCATACGCATATCCGTCATACTCTTGAAGTCTTGGGCGAAAAAGGTATGCATGGGGTAATCTTGCTTGGCATTCTTGGCCCGTCGCAGATCCCTCTTCTATTTGGCACCACGTTTTGCATATATGTATACCTTCATCAATGGCCCCTACCCATTAACAACTTTTAGAAAGAGGGAAGTAGCACTTTTTTTTTTCGATTGGAGACTTGGATAATTACTCTTTTCTTCCTCCTAACCATCACTGTTGTAGTGTACAACTCCCTCACCTTCTTGGAGGGTATGACACCCTTCTTAGATTTCAATTCCTCAACATCTTTAGCGATAGCCTCTACTTTTTTTAAGGGCTTATCTTGTCTATACTTGAACTCTTCATATTTGCAATGAGAACATGAGGGAGAAGAGGGGTGAGAGGGACCACTGTAAGGGTAGGAGGGACCGGTGTAAGGGTGAAAGGGACTTGTGTAAATGTTAGACGGACCTATAAAAGGGGTGTTTTAAAAAGTATTTATTTTTCCTTGAGCATAAACATTCTCATCATCACGACTGGAAGAAACATCAGCATCATCATGCTTTCAACCAACATCAACAACCCCACCAAAAATACCCTCAGAAGAACCACCCAGATCTGTAGCAGTAGGTTGGTCATTAAGAGCTTTAACATTAGGCTAACCTTGCCTATCTGTTCTTCTTATGACTATTGCTCCAGCCAATTCTTTCCTTATTAACTCCACCGTTGGGTCTTCTACTATATCAATAAGACCAGAGTAATACAAGAAGTTATCCCCAACTCCTGCTCAATAGGAACGATCCATGGATGCACAACCTATAAAAAATAGATACATTTAAATCATATAATAATAATTTTTAGTTAGTTGGCTTACATATTATCACAAACAAATTATGGAATAGATGATTTATACCTTGAAACGCTGAGCTTTCTGTCGCAACAGATTAATATATGTTGCATCAGATTACCTATCTATTGCATAATTTGCAGTAGATGGAAAATTTGTTGAGTTGGGTTCAGAGAACCAAAGAAACATATGGGAAATCTATTACGAAATATGAATCATCTGTCGTAACAGATTACCTATCTGTTGCACCAATTGTAGTAGACAGGTAATATATTGCAATAGATGACCCATCTGTTGCAACAGATAACCCATCTGTCGCAACAGATGAAATATCTATTTCAATATATTTCTTTGAGTCAAATTATTTTACTTGAAAGAAGACGTATTGTATCATCTGGAGGGTTAAAGAGATCAGCCTCCTTAATTCTTATGTTTCTCTTTACAGCCAACCACCTAAGAATCCTTGAATGAGAAACCTCATCTGGATAATCCTTGACCTGCTTTTGGAGGGGAGAAATGTCTTCAAATGCCTAGGCCTAAAAAATGTAAATGGGAAGAAAGGAAAAAGAGTCATAGTAATTATTTGGCTGAGTAAACAAACAGTGATTAAATTTACCATGAAAATCCAAGGAAAGCCATATAATGGGATCGTGTTTGGGGATAGCTCTGACAGTAAATATTTCACAGTCAAGTTGTAGCAGTTATATCCCTAGGGATAATTGTTGAATTTCTCAAAATCCTTAATAAGCTTCAACAAATCATCTTCTATGACTTTGTTGACGTCTCTTGCCAATATAACGGAATGGGAAAATCAAACTAAGCATAACTTCTCCCTTACTACTTTGGTATAGTTTTATCCTTGAGATGTTTTATTAACTTATTAGATTTGTACCCACGTCCAGCAATGTCCAACAACCCATCTATTATTTTCTTGTGTTTGTTGATTTTGGTGGGTGGTCGTTGGGATAATGCTTTCCCTTTATTTGATGGTGGTGGTTTGTCTATCCTGCTTGCCTTGAACCTTCTGTGGGGTGTTTCCTTGATGAAAGGTTCTTCTTTACAATCACATCTCAAGCCCATCACTATAGAAAAATCTTTCAAGCCAGAACAAACCGATGTGCCACAGTAGTTAATTCAGATTTCATTCATTTTTTTCCTCCCTTCCTTTGAATGTTTATCATCCCCTACATACTTGATCCTACACTTGAGAAGACCATATACTATGATCATTTGGAAATGGGCAATGCAAGAAAGTGTCCAAAGCAGCTATTCTTAAAAAGTTCGTCTATGTTTTCATTCTTCATAGTTTTTCTAAAGTTATCAAAAGATTTCCCCAATTGACATTTAAGTACAAAATCACCAGTTAGTTCTACAGGGTCATCTATCATCATCGCGACTTGAAACCTGTCAATACTTATAGTTTTGATAGCCTCATGCTGGGATTTTGATATTAATTCACGCCCCAATGGTGATGCATTATCATCCTCTTTCTCACTTTCTTCTCCCTCCTCTTCTTGTATATCTTCTTCTTCTTCCTCCTTATTTTCATTTTTCTCATCACCATCTACGAACCCTTATCCACCTCCCACAATGTCATTTTCATATCTTTCCTTAGCTTTATTTTTTCCTAACTGAGATTTTTCAAGAATCTCTTTTGAATCCCTCTATACTCTAGCCTTTTTTGTTAGGTAGTCAGAAGTTGATCCACTTTTACTTTGTTTTTATTTTGGGAGACATGTTTTACCTACAAACAATAGAAAAATAAAAAAATACATTACAATTAATGTATGCATAAATTTTTAAAAAATACATTACAAACACCATTAATATCGACACCACCAACAGCCACCACAAACACCACCAATATCAACACCACCAACAGCGACCACAAACACCACCAATGCTACCATAACGACCATCAGCACCACCACCAACACCCACCAACACCACCAATGCCAATAATAATGCCACCAAACCACCAATACCAACACTAACACCTCTAATGCCACTATTTGAAAAATAATTTAAATTCATGGAAAATAAATTTTCACCACAAACAAAAATAAGAAGAAACAAGAATTTTTTATTGATAAATGATTGTGGTTACAAATCAGTTCCTCCCTTGATTCTTCTCTCTTAAGTTTCTCCATAATTTGAGGGCCGTTGGTGGCTTATTCTTGAACATAAGATGATTTCTTTATGAATATCCCATGATTTTGTAGGATATTGAAGATCACGATCTTTTTACGAATACCCATCAACTTATGGGATATTCAAGATGCCTGTTTCTGGAAATATGTTACCCTTTAAATAGGTAAGATTTAGGGTAAAGTAGTCTTCTAGAACTCTAACAGAATTTGAATTCTTATTGAAGAGTCCACAAATTTTAGATGTCTACAAATGCCCTCTACTTCAAGGCTTGTCGAAGTGTAGATTTGATGACGAGTCTTGAAGTACCAATAGAGTTTCCATCTTTATGTGGTGGCTACAGATTTGCAGATTTGATTTATGAGAGAAGAGATGAAGGGCAGATTTGGTACCACTGGGCGTGCCAATTTGTTTGCAACATAATTTAAATTCATGGAAAATAAATTTTAACAACAAACAAAAATATAAAGAAAGAAGAATTTTTTATTGATAAACGATTGTGGTTACAAATCTATTCCTCCCTTGATTCTTCTCTCTTGATTTTCTCTGTAATTCGAGGGCTGTTAGTTGCTTATTCTCGAACAAAGTATGATCTCTTTATGAATATCCCAGGATTTTGTGGGATATTAGAGATCCCGATATTTTTACGAATACCCATCAGCTTATGTGATATTCAAGATGCTTGTTTCAGGGAATATATTACCCTTTAAATAGGCGAGATTTAGGGTAAAGTAGCCTTCTAGAACTCTAATAGAATTTGGATTCTTATTGAAGAGCCCACAAATTGTAGATGTCTACAGCCACCTATATCAACACACCACCAAAATCCACGAACAACACCACAAACACCATCCAACAATACCACGATAGTCAACAGAATACTGTGACAAAATGTAGAGTTTTCTCGGGTTCTTCCTGTGATTTTATCATCAAAACTCAAAATTGTTAACCCATTCTCAAAAATACTACAATGAAAAGTCTTTTTATTTATCATTAACTAAAAAATCCTAATTTTTAGAAAAAAATTATAGAATTCTTCTCTAACTATGTTACCTACCAAGACAGAGACAACGACGGATACAAGAAAGAATGAAGTCTAAAATAAAAACTATGTGGTTGGAAATGGGAAGAAAATTTATTTGTTGTGAAGGGTTGATCAATATGTTGAGTAGTTGTTGTTTGTATTGATGAGAGAGAAATAAGAGAGGGAGAAATCAAGATTTGAAATGATGAAATATTTTTCCCGCAAATGGATGATTTCTATGGGTTGATTCGTATTTTGGAAAATAATGATAAGTATTAAAAATGTTAATTTGGTTAGAATTAATCTTAATTATTTTTTTAAAATTTTAAAAGATATAATTTTTAATTGTCTCATCATAATAAAGTGTATTAAGTTCAAATGGAACACTTATGAATTTTAGTTATTAGCTTAATAATAAGTTAATGGGAATTGTTTCAACTCAGAGTGGTCTTTCGACGACTCGGGTCGGTAGGAATGCAATACCAACATCATACAATAAAGTAAGAGTCAATTAAAGTTGTAGTTGACCCAGTCAACTCATCCCTAGTTGTAGCTAAATCAATTTAGGTATTAGCTTAATAATAAGTTAATAGGAATCGTTTCAACTCAGAGTGATCATTCAACGACTCAGATCAGGAGAAACACAATACCAATATCATGCAATATAGTAAGAGTCAATTAAAGTTGTAGTTGACTATGTCAACTCATCCCTAGTTTTAGCTAAATCAATTTAGGTATTAGATTAATAATAAGTTAATAGGAATAGTTTCAACTCAAAGTAATCGTTCGACAACTCAGGTTGGGAGGAACGTAATACCAACATTATACAATATAGTAAGAGTCAATTGAAGTTGTAGTTGACCCTGTCAACTCATCCCTAGTTGTAGCTAAATTAATTTAGGTATTAGCTTAATAATAAGTTAATAGAAATCTATTCAACTCAGAGTGATGGTTTGATAACTCAGGTCGGGAGGAACGCAATACCAATATCATACAATATAGTAAGAGTCAATTAAAGTTGTAGTTGACCCTTCAAATCATCCCTATTTGTAGATAAATCAATTTAGGTATTAGCTTAATAATAAGTTAATAGGAATTGTTTCAACTCTGAGTGATCGTTCGATGACTCAGGCCGGGAGGAACGTAATACCAACACATGCAATATAGTAAGAGTCAATTGAAGATATAGTTGACCCTATCAACTCATACATAGTTGTAGCTAAATCAATTTAGGTATTAGCTTAATAATAAGTTAACAGGTATCGTTTTAACTTAGAGTGATCGTTTGATAACTCAGGTCAGGAGGAATGTAATATCAACATCATGTAGTATAGTAAGAGTCAATTGAAGTTGTAACTGACCATGTCAACTCATCCCTAGTTTTATCTAAATCAATTTTGGTATTAGCTTAATAATAAGTTAATAGGAATCATTTCACCTCAGAGTCAAAGTTCGATGACTAATATCGGGAGGAATGCAATACCAACATTATGCAATATAGTAAGAGGCAACTGAAGTTGTAGTTGGCCCTATCAACTCATCCATAGTTTTAGCTAAATCAATTTAGGTATTAGCTTAATAATAATTTAATAGGAATTGTTTCAACTCAGAGTGATCGTTCAATGACTCAGCTCAAAAAAATGCAATACCAACATCATGCAATATAGTAAGAGTCAATTGAAGTTGTAGTTGAACCTATCAAATCATCCCTAGTTGTAGCTAAATTAATTTAGGTATTAGCTTAAAAATAAGTTAATAGGAATCATTTTAAATCAAAGTGATCGTTTGATGACTCAAGTCGGGAATAACACAATACCAACATCATGCAATATAGTAAGAGTTAGTTAAAGTTGTAGTTTACCCTATCAAATCATCCCTAGTTGTATCTAAATCAATTTAGGTATTATCTTAATAATAATTTAATAGTAATTATTTCATCTCAGAGTGATTGTTCGATGACTCAGGTCAGGAAAAACATAACACTAACATCATCCAATGCAGTAAGAGTTAATTGAAGTTGTAGTTAACCCTGTAAACTCATCCTTAGTTGTAGCTAAATCAATTTAGGTGATAGATTAATAATTAGTTAATAGGAATTGTTTTAACTTAGGGTGATCGTTCGATGACTCATGTTAGTAGGAATGCAATACCTACATTATGCCTTTAGTAAGAGTCAATTAAAGTTGTAGCTAGGTCTATCAACTCATCCCTAGTTTTAGCTAAATCAATTTAGGTATTATATTAATAATAAGTTAATAGGAATCACTTCAACTCAGAGTGATCATTCGATGACTCAGGTCAGGAGAAACGTAATACCAACATCATGAAATATAGTAAGAGTCAATTGAAGTTGGAGTTAACCCTGTCAACTCATCCTTAGTTGTAGCTAAATCAATGTAGGTATTATCTTAATAATAAGTTAATAGGAATCATTTCAACTCAGAGTGATCGTTCTATGACTCAAGTCGAGAGAAACATAATACCAACATCATACAGTATAGTATGAGTCAATTGAAGTTGTAGTTGACCCTGTAAACTCATGCCTAGTTGTATCTAAATCAATTTAGGTACTATCTTAATAATAATTTAATATGAATCATTTCAACTCAGAGTGATCGTTCGATGAATCAGGTCGGGAGAAATGCAATACCAACATCATACAGTATAGTAAAAGTTAATTGAAGTTGTTGTTGACCCTATCAACTCATCCCTAGTTGTAGCTAAATCAATTTAGGTATTAGCTTAATAATAAGTTAATAGGAATTGTTTCAACTTAGAGTAATCGTTCGGTGACTCAGGTTGGGAGGAATGTAATACCAACATCATGCAATATAGTAAGAGTCAATAGAAGTTGTAGTTGACCCTATCAACTCATCCCTAGTTGTAAATAAATCAATTTAGGTATTACCTTAATAATAAGTTAATAGAAATCATTTTAACTCAAAGTAATCATTCGATGACTCAGATTGGGAAGAACGTAATACCAACATCATGCAAAATAGTAAGAGTCAATTTAAGTTGTAGTTGACCCTGTTAACTCATCCCTAGTTGTAGCTAAATCAATTTAGGTATTAGCTTAAAAATAAGTTAATAGAAATCATTTCAACTCTGAGTGATCATTCAATGACTCACGTCAGAAGGAATGCAATACCAATATCATGCAATATAGTAAGAGTCAATTAAAGTTGTAGTTGACCCTATCAACTCATCCCTAATTGTAGATAAATCAATTGAAGTTGTAGTTGAACATATGACCTTAATTGAAATTGTGTAAAAATAATGCTCAACCTGTTGTAACAGATAATTTATTTGTTGGAATTTGTCAAACCGATTATCAAATATGTTGCAACAAATTATCTATTTGTTGTAAGATATCAAATGGACGTTGGTATAAGTTGCAACAGATGACTGAGCTGTTGGAAATTTTCAAATAAAAATTGTCATCTATTGTAACAGATGACTTATATTTTTTACATCTTTTTTTATTTGAAAGCAATTTCCTGTCTGAGATAAAAAAGATAAAAAAGTAAGGCAGTAAAAAATATTACTTGGATAACTCAAAAATCTCCTTCTTGAATAGTCTTATATTATCTTTTCAATGTCACCATCTCCTCGGGACCCTCAAAGGTATTAATGAATATTTGAAACCATCTCTAGAATTCTCTCTCCTTTAGTCATAAATTAACTTAGCTCTTCTATCTTCTGTAATACCCCAAGAAATTTTTTGTTAAAATTTTATGCGTAAACGTGTTGGGTTCAATCTTTTAGAATGAACCATAACTTTTCTGTGTGGAATGTCTTAGATTATTACCCACCATTGCATGGAGTATCGAATAAGATTTCCAACGATATGTGGATCATCCAAAACGGACACCCGAGCGACGAGTTATGAACATTCCAATCGAACCGTGAATAGTAGTGAACAGTAAAACGTGAAGGAAAAAGTACTGAGGCCTAGCGTATTTTTGCTCCAAATTTAAATGATCATAACTCCTTGTATATAATAATCTGGGTGATCTACTATATATCAACGGAAAACTCTACGAGTCCTCTTTCCGATGAGATTGGTTTCATCCAATTTGTCTATCGGAGCAAAAAGTTATGGTCGATCTACTTTAGCCTATCAAAAGTGAAATTTTGGGTCAATTTCAAATGATCATAACTCCTCGTACACAATTATATGGGTGAGATACTATATATCAACGGAAAGATATGAGAGTCCTCTTTCTAATGAAATTGGTTTCATCCAATTTGGATATCGGAGTAAAACGTTATGGTTGATCTACTTCAGACTATCAAAACAATCCACCAAAGGACAGATTCGAGTATTATTTGATTTTTAGGGGCATTTTGGTCATTCCTCTCTCACCCAAAATCCATCCAAACCCTATATTAAAGCCTATTAGAATTATTATATGTTATATTTCATCAAATTCCCTCAAAAAGAAAACCCTAAGCTCCTACATCCAACTTTAAGAACCTCCAAAGTTCACCATTTATTTCTGCAAATCTATTCAAGATTCCAAGTTCCTAGTTTAAGACCTCCAAGAACCATCATTCAAAGGCACGATTAACATCTCAAAAATGAGTATCGATCTAAAGTTCATCATTCTAGGTATGTGGGGTTTTTCAACAAGAACTCTCTTTCGTTCTTGTGCCCAAAAGTAATTTTCTTTATAAAGGCATGATTTTTATTTGATTTTTATGAATTTGAAGCATGAACCCATATCTTATGATAATTATTATGAAATCTTAATGTTTATGATCTTGAAAGATGAATTTACATGTGTGGTGATATAAAGCATGAATCTTGAACGATATTTATAATGATTCTGATATTTGGGTCGTGAATGCCCATTGGAAATTGTTTTTTTAAAGTGTGTGTTATAAGCACGTTGATGTTGAATATTTGAGATATTTTGAATGATTTGACCTTTTGGTCTTAATGGAGTTGTTTTGAACTCGAGTCTGAAAGAAATCCACAACGTGGTTGATTTTGATAGATGGGAAGCATGATGGCTCCTAATGTATATTTATATATTACTAAAATTGTTTTGTTGTGGATTGTCTTTGAAATGATCTGAGCTAAGTATGGGAGAAATATTTAGCACCGAGTGGGAGGTATAAAGCGACCTTACTTCCCTAGAACTATGTCCCCCCATAGGAGTGAGCCTGAGGCTGATTTATATAGTGATCACTAGTTTGTATGGATTTGATATCGATAGTCTTACTCTAATGGCAAGGATAGGACGGCTCTCCCCAATATGGTTTGTACGTTGGACTCTATGTAGCTCACATTATTTATGTCGGTTATAGGATCTCCCAGTGTGTGTGTGTTTCCTTGTTTCTATGGTGAATGTTGAAGTGATTTGAAAGTAGAATTGTGAAAGTTATTCTTTCGAAAGATTTAAATGATATTTACATTATGAGAATTGATATTCTTGATGAACTAAAAGTGATTGACAAATTATATGATGACTCACATGTGTTACTATACTTATTTCATCCTCTCATGATTATGATGATTTTCTTTGGGCTATGTGAGTCTTTCATATATCCTGCATATTTCTTATAAATATTTATGATGATGATGTTTATACAATTGCATACACCCCCATATACTCGGTTCCTTTCCATGGTACTGACCCACATCTTCAGATGTGGGCTACATTTTCTCAGAATGTAGGTTCAGGTGCTCAGCTTCAGGTTCAACAGTGATTCTTCGGGCACGCTGTTCTACATCCTCTGTTGTGGTGAGTCCTCATGTTCCGAGGACGTGATGTCTGATGTTGGTTTCATGGAATTTTTACATTTGATAATTGAGTATGAGTCAGTTGGGGCATGTCTCCATGGCTCGCTGGTTTTATTGATTTTCTTAGATGGTTGTCAGACTAGTATAGATGTTGGGAGTTGACTAATAAGTCATATTTTGTTATCTTTCTGAAATTCTTTTATTCTTGGATGATAATTACTTTATTGATATTTGAGGGTTATTTATGGAAACCCCATTGATTTGTGTTGAACTGAATGAAAATGGCTCAAAGGGTTAGCTTGGGGCTACTCGTAGCCTCAAGCACCGTGTGATGCTCCGAGACCCATTTTCGGGGCGTTACATCTTCTTTATTTTAGAAATATCTTTCTCTCCTCTTTAGGATAATCACAACCGTCTTCTTTTTTCCTTACTTTACTCTCCTCTTTTGCATGAGGATCCTTTCAGATCTCAATCGATCAATATCTTTTCTTATGTAAAATGGGTGTTCTGATCCCTTTGTTTTTTTGATTTGAAGGTATGGTTCACTGTTGCTCTTTTCTTCTCGTCTTCTTCTTTGTATGTTGTTTAAATTAGATATATACATATGTTGTTTTTATTGATTACTCATTACCAGTATCCTATTTATTGAGAAGATTAAAGTAAAGGTGACTTTTAAGTCTTGAATGAACAAACCATTATTTTTATTAAAAAATATGCAAAAAAAGTCATTTGTTGGGAGAATTTAAAAATCATTATTGTTAGTATCATTTTTTTATGTATTTTGTTTGTTACTTTGTTAGTGGTAGTGGTGTTAGGGTGTTGGTATTGTTGGAACATGTGGTGTTTGTGTTATTGATGGTGTTGGAACATATAGTGTTGTTTCTTTGTTGTTGATACTATTGTTGATGTTGGTGGTGGTGGTGCAACAGTTTCCTCAGCTGTTGCAACCGATGAATCAGTTGTTGGAACAAACGGAGCAACTGTTGGAAGAAATCAAACTAGTAGCAAGTTTGGTTTGATTTGATTTATTCCCACAGATTACCCATCTGTTGCAACATGTCAGCCATCTGTTGCCATCTATGCATCGCATGTTGAAACAGATGGGGAATTTGATGCACCAGATAGGCTATCTGTTGCAACACATGTTGAAATATGTTGTATTCATTCAATTTTGTGTTAGCCTTTTATAACATTCTTTTTGTTCTTCTCTTTTTCGACATCAATTCTTTTCTCTTGTTTGCAGATAAAAAAAGTGAAAGTGGATCAACCTTTGCCCGACTAGCATTAAAGGCTAGAGTAAATATGTGTTCGGCGGAATAAGTTGCTTACATATGGAACCACTTCATATGTGAGAGGTATTTATTACTGATCAACCTATCATGAAAACACACATCCAGTACACTGATATTGTGAATGTTAGTTCTTTACCTATTAGGCGTTAATAATTCAAACAAGATATGGCATTTTACAGTTAAGATTGTTAGGTTCGAACTGGTAAGGCTGGGGGAATAAGTAGGTGGTGTCGATACCCTATTACGGTTTAATAAAGATTTTGCTAATATTTATGTGTCAAGTTTGGAGAAGGGTTTAAGTTTTTGGTGGCAGTATAAATATTCAAATAGTGATTGGACTGATTTTAAGGGTTCAATGGACTTTTGAAAGGCCTCCGAAGCCTCGCACTAATGCAAACAAGAATGGAAAACTAATAGAAATTCCCCTAGTCCAAATTTATATAGATTGGTTGCTCGAGGAGACTATTATACAGCAGAAGGTGATTGGGAGAATACCCATGCGGGAAATGGGAGGTGGAGAAGACCATATATCAACTCGGACCTTATTAAGGAAGAAATATGGGGTAGGAAGGAACATGTAGCGAATCTGGTAGATGAAGTTGACATGAAAAATGAAAAAATGGAATGAGCTGCAAATGTGAAATTGTATCCAAAAATTAAAATCCATCAGTTTATTTTTTGAAAAGAAAAATATTGAAATGGATTAGAGTTGTGCACTTTGTTAGGGGACTGCAACTAGCTAGCATGGCCTGAATGAAGACCCATAAAATGCAGGACCAAAACTATATGATTGCAGCTTTGCGAGCATCGATGGTGGTAAGATTGTCGGTCTAGAACAAAACCTGAACCAACAACTCCTGAAGTAAAAATAAAGGATCAAGCCAAGGTGGCAATTTCTCAAGTTAAACATGTATCACATGCCTCCTGTTTATGGTTCTGGTCTGGTCAAAGGCAATTGAAACAATAAGGCATGGATTTCTGGCCAACTTTAGACCTTTTTGTTTCTACAGTCATTAACCTAATCAGAACCATAAACAGAAGGCATAGGATGCAAGTTAGACTTCAAAAATTAACACCATGGCTTCCCTTATTTTTACTTCTGGATTTGTTGGTTTAGGTTTCATTCTTGATGAAAAATCTTACCAATTCTCTATGCTCGCCAAGCTGCTTTCTTAGAGTTCTGGTCCTGCACCTTGTGGGTCTTTATTGAGGCCACACACGCTAGTCGTAGTCCCTAGCAAAGTTTCCATCTCCAGTTCTCTTGAGCATATTTATTTTTCAAAAATAACTGATGGATTTTAATATTTGGATATACTTCCATATTTGAAGCTCATTCAGTTTTTTCATCTCACAAGTTAATTTCATTGGCCAGATTCGCTAGAAGTTCCTTACTTGCTTCCCTGTGTTTCCTCTTAAACAAGGTCTGAGATGATATATGGCCTTCTCTACCTCCCCTTTCCTGCACAGGTATTCTCCCAAGCACCTTCTGTCATATAATATTCTCCTTGAGTAACTCATCCATATAAATTTGGACTAGGGAAATTTCTATTGGTTTTTCATTCTTGTTTGCTATAGTGCGAGGCTTCAAAGGCCTTTCAAAAGTCCATTACACCATTAAAATTGATCCAATCACTATTTGAATGTCTACAATTCCATAAAATACTAAGCTCTTCTCAGACCTTGACACATAAACATAAGCAAAACTATCATTAAATTTTAACAGGGTATAGCCACCACCTTCTTGAAACCCTTCGACCTTACCAGTTTGCACCTATCAAACTAAACTGTAAAATGTAGGATTTGAAGGATCAATGTCTAATCGTTAAAAAACTGTATTCTCAAAATCATTGTACTTTATGTGTCTCTGTAATGAAAACCTGATCAATAATACATAACTCCCACGTATGAAAATGGATCCATTCACTCACGTACCTTATTCTTCCTATACCATCAATGTCGGACAGTGTTTATTCTTCACTTCCCATGGTTAAGTAGTGTACAAGACTACGGAGGCTCAAAGGGTAACCATCTTTAATGTTAGAGGACTACATTCCCCTCAAGAAAAAACAAGTGCTACAAGTTGTGACTTTTTCACCTTTTTCATTTTTAAATCTTATATATATATATATATATATATATATATATATATATATATATATATACAAACTCAATAGTTTCTCCTAACAACATTTAGTTTCTTGGGTTTGTATAATTGAAATAATAGGTTTGTTAAATCGAACCGAACAATAACCCAATAACCCAATAAGAAAGAATCAAACCGAACAATAACCCAATAATTTTTTTTATAAAACCATTAAAAAATTGTTAACCCAATAACAATAAAATAATAACAATTTTATCTATTCAGTTTATTGGTCGGTTCGATTTTTGCACAACCCTAGAAGTAATGCCAAAGTAGAAAGTGATGTACGAAATAAACTTTGACCTAAGAAATTGGTCAGATAGCAGCAGTAGCGATAACAACAGTAACAATGGTCAACAAGAAGAAGATGAAGATGATAATGAAGTAGAAGATGATGATAATGAGGAAGAAGATAATGATAATGAAGCAAAAGATGATGATTAAAGCAGCAGCAACAATGAACATCAAAATCGCTAAGAGAGAGAAAACAATAATGGATGAGAAGAGAGAGAAATGCGACTTTTTTTCCCTCTGTTTCTTGTTATATTAGCTTAACATTTGGATCAAAGTGTGAATTTAAAAACTTGTGGAATATTCTCAAATTTTTTCAACTTTCTTAATCCATAATAAAGTAATTGTCACCTCCACTCAATTATTAAGATTTGAGTCACCTATACCTCATTTTCAAACTCTTTTGTCACTTTTAACTCAATGCCCCAAGTTTCTTTAATCTGGATGCATTTTCTTTTACTAGTAATCTTGCTAGTAACTTCGTGTTCGCTTATAGCACCATCATCTTGCGTTATCCTACCGTAATCCAAAAGCAATGCCCATATATTTATGGGGTTAGGGCTACTATTTATTTCTATTCTAGAGCTTTTCTTTGGAGTGTATTTCAATGAAGATTTTCTACTCACCATATTTGCTTCAATTTTTATTTTACAAAATGATTAAATCGTAAATATTAATTTAAGATGATTTGATCATAAACATCAGTGACGGATCCAGAAATTTTCTTAAGTGGGTTTGAAAAATGAAAATATAAATGTGTGACAAAGCCAACAAAATACAATTTGAAGGGATGTAATAGTATAGAGTCACGATAGATTTCTTTAAGTAACAACAGTTGTACACAGGACAGATTTTTAAGAAAAAAAAAGCCTGCACACCCCTAGCGGGGATCGAACACGCGAAGTGGGTGAAGTAAGCTCTACCACTGAGCTATTTAACAATCTTGTTTCAGGTGGTTCAAAATTATAAATGTTCATAAATACAAATTTTCTACCTTACATATATAACATAATTTTTTGTCTAGGGGATTCGGGCGAACCCCCTGACAACCACGTAGGTTCGCCCCCGGTAAACACCAAGTTAAAAAATATCAATTTCTTTTGGAAATGATGACCTTTTTGTTTTGATAAAAGTTACGTGAATGAAAATATGACGAGGAAGGTAAACTATGTTGATCAAGGCTGGCTCAAGGGTAAAGCTAGTAAAGCGTTTGCTTTAGAACTTTTTATCGAATCTTCATATTAATAAATAAAGTTTCCATAATAATATTCAAGGTAATGCATTGTAAACAAATGAATAACATCTTATTAATTAAAATTAGTCTTTACTTTGATAAATAATAATATTACTATGTGAAGTTAAATGGTTAATGTCTTCTAAGAATACTACACTAAAAAGAGTACAACAACAACAAACCCAGTGTATTCCCACATAGTGAGGTCTAGGGAGGGTAAGATGTATGCAGTCCATACCTCTACCTCTAAAGAAGTAGAAAGGCTGTTTCCGATAGACCCCCGGCTCGAGACACAGAATACTAAACAAATTCATAGTAAAGCATGGAACAAGATGGCATAACATAAATACGACACCCACAAGTAATAGTAAACAGAGAAAAGTAAACAGACTCGTAATAAAGCATGAAACAAGGTATCATAACAAGAATAATACCCTCACCATGTAATTCCCTACACTAGCGACCCAAACTGACCCTAGCGTTCAACCCTAATTCGCGTCTTCCAGATCTTCCTAGGGTCATGTACTCAGTGAGCTGTAACTGCTCCATGTCCCGCCTAATCACCTCTCCCCATTACTTCTTCGGCCTACCCCTACCCCGCCAAAAACCATCCAAAGCTAGCCTCTCACACCTACGAACCGGGGCATCCATGCCCCTCCTCATCACGTGTCCGAACCATCTTAATCGGACCTCCTGCATCTTATTCTCCACTGGAGTCACACCAACCTTCTCCCTGATAGTCTTATTTCGAACTCTATCCCCCCTAGTCAGCCCACACATCTAACGCAACATCCGCATTTCCGCCACTTTCATTTTTTGAATGTGGGAGTTCTTAACTGGACAATTCTCCGCTCCATTCAATATGGCCGGACGGACTGCCACCCTGTAGAATTTGCCTTTAAGCTTGGGCGGCACCTTCTTATCACACAACACCCCTGAAGCGAGCTTTCACTTCATCCATCCCGCCTTAATACGGTGCGAGACATCCTCGTTAATCTCACTGTTACCCTGAATCACGGACCCGAGATACTTGAAACTATCCCTTTTACATACCACCTATGATTCCAACTTCACTACCACCTCATTCTCCAGCCTCACGTCATTAAACTTGCATTCCAAATACTCTGTCTTGGTCCTACTCAACCTGAACCCTTTAGACTCAAGAGTTTGTCTACACACCTCTAATTTATCATTCACACACACACCCCCACGTCTCATCAATCAAAACTACATCATTTGCAAAAAGCTTACACCAAGGAACCTCTCCTTGAATACGTCGTGTCAACACATCCATCACCAAAGCAAACAAAAAGGGACTAAGAGTAGATCCCTGATGCAATCTTGTCAAGACAGTGAAATGCTTTGAGTCTCTCCCACCGTCCTCACCTGAGTTTTAGCTCCATCATACATGTCCTTAATTGCTCTGATATATACCACCGGGACTCCACTCACCTCCAAGCATCTCCAAAGCACCTCCCTGGGGACTTTATCGTATGTCTTCTCCAAGTCGATAAACACCATGTGCAGGTCCTTCTTCCTTTCCTTATACTGTTCCACCAGCCTCCGTACCAGGTGAATTGCCTCCGTCGTCGAGAGGCCAGGCATAAATCCAAACTGGTTCTCCGAAATAGACACTATCCGTCTTAGCCTCACCTCAACCACTCTCTCCCAAATCTTCATAGAGTGACTTGATAACTTAATACCCCTATAGTTATTACAACTCTGAATGTCACCCTTGTTCTTATAAAGAGGGATCATAGTACTCCACCTCCAAGCCTCGGGTATTTTCGTCATCTTGAAAATTCTGTTAAACAATCCAGTCAACCACCTTAAACCAGCCTCGCCAGAAAACTTCCAAAAATCCACAGGTATCTCATCAGGCCCCGTCGCCCTACCCCTTCGCATCCTGCGAACAGCCTCTCTAACCTCATCTACCTTAAAACGTCTACAATAACTAAAATCCCTACACTTCTCTGAGTGCTCCAGCTTCCCTAACCCAATAGCTCTATCCCCTTCGTCACTCAAGAGCTACGACTGTCATCTATTCTTAATGTGGCCGTCCTCCACCAACACTGTACCGTCCTCCCCCTTAATAAATCAAAAATAACTTTAAATTATTCATAATGTTTTTATTATGTGCATATATTTAAGGCCTCATACTAACATTTGGCTAAGTTACAAAAAGAGGAGTTAAGAGAAAGAAATTCAAACACACAGAAAAAAATAACAACAATACAAAGAGTGGAGTTAAGAGAAAGAAGTTCAAACACACAGAAAAAAATAACAACAAAAAAAAAAGATAGATAAATACGATTGCCAAAAAATCAGCCTTTAAATTATATCCCAAAAAAATAAATTCAAATCCTTAAATCCCGATAAATAAGTCATTTCAGTAAAAGTTTTAACTTTTTACATGAAAATAAAAGATACATTTTGTAAATAAAAAATAGTATATTTATAATATTGACTCTTAAATATAGTATATTTATATTTTGTAATATTGACTCTTAAATAGTATATGAATGAATGTGATTTCCTCAAATTCTCTTATACAATTAGTCTCTTATACAATTAGAGTTTTTCTTATACAATTAGAGTTGTGAAGAACTAATTATTATACAATTAGTCTCTTATACAATTAGAGTTTTTCTTATACAATTAGAGTTGTGAAGAACTAATTATTAACAAGAATCTCTTATACAATTAGAGTTTTTACTAATATAGAATAATATATTAACTGTATTTTTTAGCTCAAAATCAAACAAAGGATATATTCGATTTATTTTCAATTGTTGAGGGGTGTTTTTGACTTTTTTTCATGTTTAATTTATATGTTTGACATACAATTAGAATAACGGGAGCTACAACTAATTAATTTTGAGATCCGTCTTCAACGCCAATGCAAAAACAACATTTTATTATGAGAATGAAACTCAATCCGACATTAGTTTTTAAATCATGAAATCGAATTAATCGAGTAAGGGGATTTTGAACCCAAATAACTTTTTTAAAAAAAAAAAAATAAGTTTACATGAAAACCTAATATGGTGACTTGAAATCGAGCAATAACTTTACAGCCCACAGTGTCGAAATTATGTAAAGTTTAAATCCAAAACAACCAGAATAAATAATGTTCAACCCAATCCTTAAACTAGCTAAAATGTCAAACAGCTATAGATTAGGTTCTGATAACAATCGAATATGCGGAAGCAGTTGAAAGTAACAGAAAGTAACAGAACAATGAAGAGTAACTATGGAGGTAGAGATAACAAGCAAATTGAAATAGCAATCAAATCATAAAATGAATCCAAAATAGAGAAAGAAAATCAAAAAAGGTCATTTCCTGAAGAGATACATGGCTCAAATTCAGTAAAACCCTTAATAAGCATCCTAAAACTATCTATTGAAATTATTCTTTAGAATGCTTAAGGTCTAGCGGTCAATGAAGTTGATTGAGCACCATGACGTATAAATTTCAGATTCTAACAAAGACGAAACACTCATCTATTCCAACCTAAAGGACAGAGCTACCTCATATCGTAGGCTGTTGGTGGTGGAAAGTGTTAAATATCTTGTGGACTAGCCTAAGGGTGTTACTAATTATAAAAATGGTCAAATAGGCATAAGGACTTTATTTCAAAACTAGTCATTCTTTGGATCTTGATCCTTGATCTCTTGAAGAGGCCCTGAAATAAACTTCTTTGATCTTGGTGAGGTCTGTCTTCATGAATTCTTTTGATGCAAAAAGTGAATTGATCAGTTTACTTTCATCTTCTAATTTTGCCTTCCTTTTAGGCTCATCATCATAACTTGTATTAAACATGTCATGCATTGAAACCCAATCACCAAAAGGACTATTATCAACACTAGAGATGATCAATTGATGATCTACATTCTCATGAGCAATTGCATTCTGAATAAAAGGATGATGAATTAGTGCATCCATAGTCAATAATCTACCAGGATAATCACAAAGCAAACAGTTGATCACAAAATCTTTAGCCATCTCAGAAACATTGTCCAAAAACTCATCAGAATAATAACCACAAAGCCCCACTCGATATTTCTCAATATGCTCAACGTACCAGGTTGGATCCCCAGTGAGCATCTTTACAACAAGACACCCTATAGAACACACGTCGAAAACTTGACCTTTTACATGAATCTCATGACTTGCTACTTCTGTGCCTCTCAACGCAGATCCAAAATCAGCAATCTTTAATAACTGATCTCCCGGGAAAACGACAATATTACTCGGCTTGATATCACAATGAACAAACCCCTTGCTATGAACATGACGAATCCCCATTAGGAGTTGATATGCATAGCGAGCTACTTCTAGTTCCAGAATTCCTCCATTAAGAAGTATAAAATCTCGTAAAGTGCCACAAGGAGCATACTCAAGCAAGAGATTGTACGTCTTCTTACCATACTCAACACTCTCGTCTTCCCCAAAACATCGAACAATGTAAGGCGAACCGTTTAGTTCGTTCAAGATTTTTCCTTCTTTTCGTAGTACAGATGAATTCTCAACTTCTGCGGATTTGACTGCAGCCTTTAAAGAACTCGTGGTGGAAGAATCCGCAGGCACAACCAAATGTACCGGGCCATAAGATCCAACCCCAAGAACGTACTGTTTTTTCCAAAGCATGTTGTAATTTTAGTTCTTTCAATTTAGAATGAATGGATGGAAGAAGCTGTATATACATGGAAGAGGCTCTCAAAATATACCTTTTTGTACTCTGATGGGATTCAAACTCCTTTAAAAATATACTATATATATATATATATATATATATATATATATATATTAAGTATGTTACTTGTGTTTTTTTTCCCCTAAAAATAGCAATTATATTTATAGCAAAAAATCAAATCCTATAATTTAGGAAGTAATCATCATATTTTGAATCCTCCAAATTTCCTTCCCTTATCGGTTACTGTCTTAACTAATTGTCCGTCTTCCCTTTAAGCTGGCAGTCACTCTCCCTCTCTCCGGGTTATTTTAAAAAACTTATATCATATCAATTTTTGGGTTATTTTATTTATATATTTAAAAAAGAAAATATACAAATATATCTCTCAACTTTGATAAATGATACAAATATATCCACTATTTTATTTTAGGTACAAATATATTCTTATTAATGAAAAGATACATATATAAACTTTGAGAAATAGTACAGATATACCCTCCGTCATACTTTAGGTACAAATATACTCTTGTTGTTAATGAAAAAGTACTTATATACCCTTCTCACTAACGACTCACTAATGGCAGAACATATGTCACAATCCTGTTCATTTGGCCTTTTTTAATTTAATTTATCCCAACCTCACCCCAAAATAATTCTAATTTAACGCATAACTCGATCCGGTCTAATAGAAAGATAAAAAAGGACAGTCCGGTGCACTAAAGTTGTCGCTATGCGAGGTGTTCGGGGAAGGGGCCCACCACAAGGGTGTAATCGTACGCAGTCTTACCTTGCATTTCTGTCAGAGGTCATTTCCAAGGCTTAAACCCGTGCACTCCTAATCACATGGAGACAACTTTACTAGTTACTCCAAGGCTCCCCTAACTAATAGAAAGATAAAGAGAGAATAAATGTGCATGAATAGAGATGCGTCTTGAAGATTCTATTTGATCAGGTCGGATTTTGAGTTATTAGTTGGATCGGTTTGTCGATTAAACTAAAATTATTTTCAGATAGGGTAGAGATAGAAGAATGAGAAAATTTCAGAAATAGCAATTATAGAGCCTTAATTGTACCTTTTATAGCAACAGTTTCATAATTACGAAAAATAGCAAATTGTATTTTATATTTAAGTAAACTGTTGCTATACAAATACATATACAACAAGATTTACTGCCCTTGTTTTACTCAAATTAGTTGAGTTAAATAAGGAATAATTATTTCATCTAATTAAATTCTCATAAATTACTCTAATTTAAATTAGTAGATTCCTTTTCCAAATCAAACTCAAATATGAAGATTATTATTTCCATGATCTTCAAAATATCATTCTCTTACTCTAACTATTTTTCTTGTGTTATAAATGTATTTACATTATAGTGAATGTCAATGTATTTACATTATAGTGAATGTCTATCAAGATCTACTTTGATATCTATTAGGATTTAAAGCATCTGTCTTTTACTCAGACTAAGAGTAAATTTTTCTTTTAAATAGAGGGGTTTTATTCATTGTATTCTCAATCTTATAATCTATCATCCATCAAGAGAAATAAGGAAGTCTCCCTCTCCTCTCTCTATTTATTCTTCTTGTTCTTTCTTTATATTTCATAACAGCTTGTTAGTTTTTTCATTTTTTTTATCTTTTTTTAAATTTTAATTTCTTTTTCTTTTCCATTTTTTCTTTCCACTTTATTTTGTCTTCTACTTCTCTTTTTTTTTTTCCTTTTTCGTTTATTTATTTTTTTTAAAAATTTTTTTTTCTTTTCTCATTTTCTTCTTCTTCTTTTTTTAATTTTTTTTCGCTTTTGTTTTTACTCTTCTATTTCTAGTTTCTATTTCACATCTTCTTTTTTTTCCTTTTTCACTTCTTCTTTTTTTGAATTTTTATTTTTCATTTTTTTTCTAGTTTTTTTTCTTTTTTCTTTTTTTTTATTCTTCTATCTCTATCTTTCATTTTTAAAAGACAAATATCTATATCATATAAACATATTCAAAAAATATACAAAATAAATAGACATACAGATTTGCATATGTATTTACGGTAAAAAAAACATACATATATATATTTGCATATGTATTTACAGAAATACATATTTGACTCACATGTATATATAAACATATAGGACATAAAATCTCTGTAACAAAAATGACAATTATATACATATAACAAATGATACATATCTTAAACAGTAAAAGAAAACAAAGAAGTACATATATTACCCTCTAAAATGGCATAGTATGTACAGTTCAAAGATAAATCCAACGCCATATAAAATACATATAGCTCTGCATGTAACGCCATAGTATGTATATTCTTATTTTATATGAGTCACTTTTGTATTTCACAAATACACATGAAGATATAGTATAGTTATATTTGTTAAGGTTTAATATGAATATGATATGTATCTCATAAATACATATGCATGTTTTGTACTGAAATACATATCCAGATCTGTATAACTATGTATTTTGTATGTTTTTTGAATATGTGTATGTGATATACATATTTGTCTTTTCAAAATAAAAGTTAGAGATAGAAGAGAAAAAACAAGAAACAAAAAAAAAAAAAAAGAGGAGTGAAAAGGAAAAAAAAAAGAGGAGGAAAGAGAAATAGAAGTATAAAAATAAAAGAAAAAAAGAAACAAAATAAAATAGAAAAAAGAAGAACAAAACGAAAATAGAAAGGAAAAAAAGATATGAGAAAGGAAAAAAAAAGAAAACAAAAAAGAAAAATAGAAGAGAGAAAATAAAGTGGAAAGAAAAAAATGAAAAAGAAAAAGAAATCAAAATAAAAAAATAAGATGAAAAAAATTAATAAGAAAAAAAAGGTAGAGATATAAGAGAGTGAAAGACAGTAATGATGTTTTATATTGAAATCTTGAAGTTCAAATATGAAAAAGGGGCAAAAAAAGAAAACAAAAAATTAAAAAAATGAAAAAGAAAAAAAAAGAAATAGAAGAGAGAAAATAAAGTGAAAATAAAAAAATAAAAATAAAAATAAAATAATAAAAAAATAAGATGAAAAAAAATGGGTAGAAGATATGGCTATATTTGGGGAAGGTGAAATAGTGAAGTGAAAATAGAAAAATGTAAAGTAGTAAGAGTAAGACATGTACTTGCCTGTTAATGAGTAAAATAATGTTACTCTTGCTATAAACTCCTACAATAAATTAAAAAATGACAAATGAATAAGATTGTGACATGTATCCTGTCATTAGTGAGAATGGCATGGATGTATCTTTTCATTAACGACAAAGGTATATTTGTACCTAAAATATAACAAAGGATATATCTGTATCATTTATCTATCTTTTCATTAACGGCAAGAGCATATTTATACCTAAAGTATGACGGAGGATATATCTGAACCACTTATTGAAGCTCATGGATATATATGTACTTTTTCATTAATGGCAAGGTATATTTATACTTAAAATATGACGAAAAATATATATTTGTACTGTTTATTAAAGTTAAGAGGTATATTCGTACCTTGTGCTTATTTAAAATTAGATTTCTCCAATGGTCCCATCACCTCGTTTACTTCTTCTCTAAGTATTCAATAATCTATACACCTAATACCTTAAAACTTGCTTTCAAAGTTCGTTGAAATACCTCATGACCTACAACTCAAGCCGTTAGATTTAATTTAATTTCAATACAAGTAACACAAAACATTTCAAAGTTGCCTTTGATTATTAATCACCTATTGACTCATAGTAGTGTTCATCCAAAAAATTGCAGAAACATTACACCTTTTGTGGTCTTTTTAACTTTTGAACCCTACTTGCCCTAGGCAGAATTCAAGGTTAAAAGTAAGACGCGTAACCTATGGGCCATATGACTCATGAGGCAAGCGAGGGGCAACACTCGTTAAACTTAAAGCTCGGGACGAAAGACAAAAATTTAAGACTTCCCAGGCCTAGGCAAAAACAATAATATTTCATTATTTTTAAGTTTAATTATAAAATATACTGGCTTAAAAGTTATTCAATACTGTTTGATATTCTCAAACAACTACCTTTGTCAACATAAACATGGGTAGATGCCATACACTTACATACATACATTTAGTCCAAATTCATAAATTACTGTTCTCTCAACACACTTTTCTCCTGGTAATTAAACCGCCATTTAATCTATGCAAGGTGTTGCTGAACCAATTGAACCTTCGCGGAAGATGTTCCATGAACTCAATAGTCGATGATTAAGCCCTATTCAAATCATAAGCTCCAACTGCAAGTGGAGTAACTTCTAGACGTCCACATATATGTTTATAGCTATTATATGTTTACGTAGCCTTCTAAAACTTTTTGAAGATGGAAACACATTATGAGTCGGCAAAAACGTTCTCATTACCAATCTTAGTTGATTTCAAATCAACAATAATCTAGTGTATCATGCACATTTGGATGCAATGAATTTAGATAAAGAGGTGCGCTTCTATCACACATTCAACTCAAGAAAACGATGCCTATAAAGAGCATAAATAGACGAGAGAAGTAGGAAACCCAGAAATTCAGAACATATCCAGACTTCCGTATAGAATTGGTTTCTAGCTAAATGAAGAACAGAAAAAGGACAGAAGCAATCAAAGAGACATGATTGAAATTCAGCCAACAGCTAACAAAGTACTGCACAGATATAGTAGAATCCTTGACGGAAACTGGCGTAAGAAGAATAGCCCAGAGCAGTGAGGTCATATCACAAGAATCTCAATCAGCTGAACATCTTGGGTGTAGGCAGTCAAAGCAAGCTCTTCGACTGGAAAGGCCAATGGCAAGGGGTCCTCTACATTCATGCATAGCATTCTACAATTTTGATTAGCGAAACTACTACAGGACACCCCACACTATGTATGTCAGAAAATGAAAGAGAGAAATCAACCCAAAAAAAGAAGAATGAAGTAAACAAAAATAACTATGAAGGTTTTTAAAGGTTAAAAAGGGGTGTCACAGGCCCACCTTTGAAAACACAAGACACTAGCTTTGTGCGGGGAAGTAGGAAAAGTAACTTCAAATTTCAAAATATATCACTCTATTGCAAACATTCTAATAAAATTTTAACCAGCTCTCAATTGACAGAAAGAAATTACGGAGATCCCTTATAAGAGGACCAATATTTTGACAGGTGATATTGAAAGAGTGGGTGAGAAAAGGGGGGGAAAGCAAAATGAAACAGCCATCATATAAAGTCGAACGGAACCAAAATTCAAATGAGCTTATAGACTCAGACACTGCCCTGTGAACCCAAATGGTGCACCATTCACAATTTAGTTTAAAGGAGAACATCAAATCCCCAACCTCCTTGGAACAGATTGTACCTGCCAGTCAGTCGTGTGTCATGCCATTCCTCATCCTTAATATGAACTTAAAGAAATACCACTATAATTTGAAGTGAGGCACGTCATATCCGGAGAGATTCAAGAAACAGAAGCATCTAGCGAGGTAGCCAGCTGGGATCAACAATCTTCAAAATTGAAGATCCCGCAGCAGGGGCAGTGAAGAACGAAACCACAGAGTGTAGAAGCAGAAAACCAATGAAGCAGTACCAGGAAGACACCTCGGCACAAGAAAAAAAAAAAACATAAATCTTTAGCAACATTCATTGTGATTATCTTCATAAATAACAGCTACCATGATATCCAAAACATAAGTCCATATGATATTAGGTTCTTAAAAACAGTAAAAACAAAACCAACACTTAGGATACCAAAGCAAGAACTGAAACTTAAAAACCACCAGTTTAAGCTGAGGGCACGGCCTCACTTACACAGCTGTGATTAAGTCAAGGATAGTAACACAAATCGGAAACTCCTGGATATGTCAGGCTATCATCTCTTTCATTCAGCTTCGGCTTCTGTGACGCTCTCTTAGTCCGTTTCTGCATATAAACAGCATATAAAATAAGAAAAAGAATGACTTAGTCATAATCTTTAGGAAAAAGCAAATAAACATCCAACCACGAAAATAACTTGTAGCACATCTTCAGATGCTAACACAGTACATACATTATAAAAGAGAAGTCTCAGTTGTGTTCACATAACATAAGAACCCAAAATATGCAAATAAAGACTTTACCCATTAACATATGGAGCTTCATCTCTGCCACGGTATGGAGAACGGCTATAGCTGCGACCACGTGGTGACGGGCTTCGGCGCCTAGGGGAACGCCCATGAGGACTGTAACTCCTGCTTCAAGGAAGGGGGAAATCAGATGAAACGGAGAGAAGATTATCACAAATATTGAAAGGATCACTAATTGTTAACCGATTTCTAGTCAATGATAATCCTTCAGTTTCTCACCTACGGCCATAACTTGGGCTCCTGCGGTATCTAGGAGGGCTCCGACTTCTACGTCTTCCTAGACCTCCTCCACGCGGATTTCTGCACTCACGAGCAAAATGACCAGACTCACCACACTCATAGCACTTCAAATCAGAGCCTCCAGATCGACCTCGACCCCCTCCACGGCCCCCACCACCTCCTCCTCTAGAATTATGTGAAAGTTCCACCCTCCATCCATTCTTACCTATTATTTCATAGAATCAGGGATAAAATACCATCAAATGATTGTTTCATAACTCAACATTTCACCAGTGATTAGAAATGCAAAGGTGAGAAACAAATAGACAGAAACCCATGTATAGACTAAGGTTTTAGCTCAGAGCAAGGCCAGAAATAGCATGACAATCACAAATATAAAAGAAACACGTTCAAAAAGCTTCATAATATGCATCAGTTTGTTCAAACAGTCAAATGACCATACCATCCAGCTCTTTGATTGCATCTTGTGCATCCCGTCGATCATCAAAGTCAACAAAGGCATAGCCAGGGGGGCGTCTTGCAACCCAAACACTGTCAACAAATCAGTGAGTTAAGAATGATAGACTTGAAGCAGTTAAATATCATAAATATTATGTTTAAGATTGCAAGTGAACTGCAACTAATGCTCTTAAGAGAGAAAACCTTATGAGGGAACGGCTCCACCAAACCAGGCTAGACACTCCAAGTCATCAACTAACAAAGGAAAATTTTATTTATGACTTCATTGTGTATGCAGTATGCTAGGGGAAATGTACATACCAAAAGTTAAGACTCCTATTTGGAAGTTTCTTTTGAAAATGGTAACAATGTAATGGAGAAATGGAACATGAGGACTTCCCAAGGAGTCACCTTCCCAGTGCTACTCTAGCCCAAGCATAATGTTTACAGAATTATTTACATCAGCATTTGCTTAAAGCATTAAATACAGCTTTGACTTGTATGAACTGATCAATACGTTAAAAAGGCAGAGAAAATCCAAACTGCCTTTCAGAATCCTCACCTCGCCAATTAATGTAAAATGTCAATATATGTTCTCCACGCGTATAGGGTTTGTTTTCGTTTTCAACTGGTCACTCCAAAACTATTCCTCTCTCTTTTCCCGTAAGCGCAAATCAATTTGCTCAAGAAAAATATCTGTAATGTCTTCATTCTTTATGCAAAGAATAACAACGCAAAGAGTTCAGCTTTTTTTTCTTTCTGGCCAACTTCTAATCACAAGCCCATCTCTCTTCAACCAAGACCCTAATAAATTTAGTTCATTCTAAGATAATGCGCTCAACTTCCTCTAAAAACTTGTTAGCATGACCAGAAAGGTAGACATGAAGCATCTTTCCATCTTCTTGTAAAACACCAGGAGACAAAGGCACATCCAGGCTGTTCAGCCATAAGAGGTATAACAAATTAGGACTTCATGTTACAAACCAAATAGGCAAAATTTATTAACATTATGGGACACAATTGTGTGGCGTACTGGTCAATGAAGTGGGCGCAGGTCAAATCCTGGCGAAAAGAAAAAAAACACTAGATGGTCCCTTCCCATTTGTCTAAGCATTGATAGACTGAATTAGCTGGTACCTTGCAGAAGGTAGCAAGTACCACGTAGAATAGTCGAGATGGACACATACCAGCTCAAACACCATCTGTATCCATTTAAAAAAAAATACTATTATTATAAGTTGCTTTTTATTATTATTATAAGTGTGCTCACGTCTTCCACCCTAATGTTAAAAGAACCGATTTAAATCCAAATCTCAAACAATAATTAGGTGTATAACGTAGATAAAGGAATCAATAATAATGGGCTTTAGTAGCCACGTCAATGGCCCAAGGCGGTATGCCGCAACAAAAAAAAAAACGAAATATCAAAACAAACTGCACAAAATCCAATTATGATGGGTATTAATATCTCAAAATTTCAACAAGTGCAGGTGAGGATGACGGTAAAAGATAACGGAAAGTTCAATTGCCCAATACAACCATGCCTACCAATCATGAAGAGATGTAAAATCTTGGAACTCCTTTACCTTCTTATAACTCCAAAGATGCGAAATTCATCTTCAAGCTCTCTTTCACTGACCCTAGGGTCCAGATTTCCAACATAGACTCTTGACATCTTCAATACACACCTATTGGGAAAACAGAAAAGTACGTCAACTCTTAACAATTAATATCTTCATCAAGAAATCTAAATACCCCTCACAAACAAACATTTTCCTTGTAACATAATAATATCGTCAAACTATAAGCCATTCTTTACACTTAAAAACTAAGCTACTCAAACTCTTCACTTTCGGTGCCGCAACCGTGTCGACGTGACATGGGTGTGGGTGCGGGAACCGTACCCGATCTGGTCAACTAATTTTGGGTACTGTTAGAGTATGGGTAGGAATAGGAATAGCATATAAAATCCTACTAGGAAAAGGATTGTAATGTAGTGTCCTATTAAGAAAAAGATTGGAATATATTGTCCATAAATAGGACCTCAATGTAATAATGTAGTTACAACAATTCAATAATATTTCTCTTATATTTCTCACATGGTATCAAAGCTTCCACGATATTGATAAAGAATCAAAGAGTCTCCGCTGCCGGCGAGCGGCTATAATCCATATATCCCGCCCGTCTGGCCAATGATTATGTTAGTAAAAGTTGGGTCACTGACTCACTGTGTATCTTTCTAGTGACTATTTTCTCACATCTTTGCGTAGCATCATGCATCTGTCCGGTGACTACTTTTTCATATCTATTTTTCTTAGCACCGTACTTCTTTTCAATGACTATTTTCTCATATTTGATTTGCGTAGCACCGTGCATCTTTCCGAACTATTGTCTCATATCTGAGTTGCATAGCACCATGCATCTTTCTGGTGACCCCTCAGATTTAATTTACATAGTTCAGTACGGCTTTCCGGTGACTCCTCAGATCTTTTTCAGTAGGGTCGTGCCATCATTCCGACCCTGCCCATATAATTTCTCTTTTCCAGTAGGATCGTGCCGTCATTCCGACCCTACTCATGTAATTTCTATTTCTCAATAGGGTCGTGCCATCATTCCGACTATACAGATATTTCTATTTTTCAGTAGGGTCGTGTCACTATTCCGACCCTGCCCATATACTTTTTTTTTCCTCAGATTGTAGTCACTTTTCAGCCATCAAATCTAATAATCCGGCGTGAGCATGTTTCGGCTAAGTTTCCAGTGACTTTCATGTTCAAGATTTACTCGTCTCTTGATTTTGAGATGACCCGTATATTTTATACCAGTTTTCGGCAATTTTCCAGCGACACATGACTTTACGGCAATATTTACTACTTTTCGGATCATTTTTCCAGTTTTTTCCGTTTCAATTGAGGTCTCCCAGACGTCCAAAGCAGTCCTTATCAGTTTTCTTGCAGATATCTTCACCAATTCCCTCACCGATTCTCATATTAGTTATATCCATAACAAGCTTGGTACATATGTCTTCTATGCACGAGCTTGAGGGGGAGTGTTAGAATATGAGTAGGAATAGAAATAGCATATAAAATCCTACTACGAAAAGGATTGTAATATAGTGTCCTATTAGGAAAAAGATTGAAATATATTATCTATAAATAGGGCCTCAATGTAATAATGTAGTTACAACAATTCAATAATACTTTTCTCTTATATTTCTCCCAGGTACTTTGACCAAAATCGACTGGGAAAGTCCTAACAAATTTAAGAAATTTTGTAATCAAACAAAAAACTAAGGTGAAATTAAAGAAAATGGAATACCTTGTATATAGAAATTTCTATGTTATTGTTTTTCCTTTTATCTTCTTTTAGGATTTTCTTCTTGAACAATATTTTCTCCTCAAGTTTTCAACATGTTTTCAATATAATATCTCATAATTTATGTTTTATAACTCTATTTTTAGATATTTAAATTATTTTTCGCCGAATCCACGCACCTGTATCCATCCCTAGATCCATATCCCCGAAATCTTTACATTGAGACTGTGAAGGATCCGACCTCTAGATCCGTACCCGAACAGGACACCCGCACCCGAGTCCAAGCAACTTAGCTTAAAAATACATATTTTCCAGATCCTCATAGTTTGCAAAATGCCTTTACAAAAATACTTTAAAATATGCACCAAATATATGGAATACGTACAAGATAAATAAATATTGAAGAATTTTAAGTAAATGAAACCTATGTTGCTCGAACTCTCCCAAAATGATGTTGCACTTGTGTCGGATCCTTCAAAACTGTGCTACTTTTGAAGGATCCGCTATAACAACGTTTTTCAAAGGAAGATGGACTCTATCCCATTCACCTAAATTCGACCAAAAAAACCACTCTCTCTACCCCAATTTATGTGGCACGTTTGAAATTTCAAGACAATCAAGTTTTTCTTTGACCAGAATTTCTTCATATATGTCTTTTAAATATTTTAAGTTGTTAATTATTATGATTTAACACGTTTTCTAATATATAAAAATTATTTTAAAAAACTTAAACCTTCAATGTCTAAATTCCTAGTCAAAGTTTAGAAGATTGAATCTCAAATTTCCAATTGTGCCATATGTATTGGGACAGAGGAAGCATTACATATCTAACAACTAAAGAAAAAAAGTAATGCAACTAAAGCAGCTCTTAAACAACAGTTCAAGAAACTACTAACAGTAATCAATCATATGCTCTTCCGCAACACAAAATTATTGGCCTAATTTCACAACGTTTCCAAGAAAAATAAGACACTTTTTTTTTTTCAAAATCACTGAAAATTTTAGAGAGAAAAACTGAATAAACAGCTCATATATAAACTGAACGAGCTATGCATAAATTTACGAGTTTCAATCCAATGAAAACCTAGATACATCAACAGCTCAAAAAATCCTTACGTCAATTTCCAACAACAACAACATACACAGGTGTCATATTTCCGCTGAAGAAATATATGAAGCAAAAAAGGAAAGGGAAGGATGAAGAGACATCTTTTCCCGATTCAACCAAAAATTAAGTAAGAAAAAGAGTAAATACACAGCTAAAATTTACTGCAAGTTGTTGAAGATACTCAAAGCTGGAAACACATGACAAGTAAATTGAAGAATGTAGATAATGAACAAGATCAGAAGAACCTTGGGCAACTTGTCAAAGATTTATTACACAAGAAATCTGTAAAACCGTAAAAGTTGCAGAAGAATAACAGAGTTATTTTTTCCGACAATAAGATAATTATCAAAATTGGGAAAGGAGAGGCATACCTGAAACCCTAGCGGAACTCAACACTGAAGAAAGGGCTCGATTTGGTGGTCTGTTGTACCAAAAAGGGCTCACCCTATAATATATCCAAGTCCTGTATTTATACTTCGGGTTATTTACACTTTTATCCCTGTGTTATTCTTACTTTTTAATTTGCTAAAAAAAAAAAAAAAAAGTGTTACGAAATATAAAGAAAGAACAAGAAGAATAAATAGAGAGAAGAGGGACACTTCGTTATTTCTCTTGATGGATGAGATATTATAAGATTGAGAATACAATGAACCTAACAGATATCAAAGTACATTTTGATAGACATTCACTATAATATAAATACATTTATAACACTCCTCTTGAATGTCTAATTAGTAGATAATGTGCCTCGTTAAAACCTTACTAGAAAAATCCAGTGGGAAAAAATCTAGTGAAGAAAAAAGAGTATACATCTCTAACAATATGCATATAAGTTGCCTCATTAAAAACCTTATAAGGAAAACCCATTGGAACAAAACCTCGTTAGGAAAAAAGAGTACAGTGCGTATTAACTCTCCCTAATGAGATCATCCTTAAACCTTTGCATCCCGATCTTGTGCACCATCTTCTTGAAAGTTGCAATTAGAGGAGACCTGGTGAATAAATCAATCACATTATCACGTGAACGAATCTGTTGCACGTTAATATCACCATTCTTTTGTAGCTCATGTATGTAGAAAAACTTTGATGAAGTGTGCTTCATTCTATCTCCTTTTATGAATCCTCCATTAAGATATGCTATGCATCCTGCATTATCTCTGTATAAAACTGTGGGTACATTATCACATTTTAAATCACATTTTTCTCGAATGAGATGTATCATGGACCTCAACCATACATATTCTCAGCTTTTTTTATGAATAGCTATTATCTTAGCATGGTTCAACGAAGTGGATACGATAGACTGTTTTGTATATTTCCAAGATATGGCAGTATCCTCACGTGTAAACACATAGCTTATTTGAGATCGATCTTTACACGGGTCAGATAAGTACCCAGTATCGGCATAGCCAACAAGATTAAGACTGCAGGCTTTAGAATAAAATCATGTGTTTGATCTCATTTCGATGTCTCCTAATAGGAGCAGAACTATATCTTGTTAACAAATTAACTGAAAAGGCTATATTAGGCATTGTAGTATTTGCAAGATGCATTAGTACACCAATTGGACTAAGATATGGCACTTTAGGACCAATCCAATTCGGTATGTTTCGCATTTTAGCAAATAATCTTATTGCTTTTGAAAACTGTCCAAGAGTTTTAATGATTTTCAAGCTATAAGCTTATACAATATAAGAATTCTAAATAAGTTTTCCAGAAATTTTTATATGCTTCAAACATTTTGAATCTTGAGAAATTTTCATATGAATTTTGTCAAGTGACAATATTTAACATATCATATATGACATCTTCAAGTGTCTGGACTGCAAATCAAATAAGTTTTATACTTACCAAGATGCATCATTTCATGTCACTTGATAAATGTTTCTACACCAGCATGCTTAAATAAACGTGGAATTTAGATCATAGTAAATTTTTACAATATTGCGCCAATATTGTATCAAAGATATCGTTAATGATATATCATTTTGTATCGGTTCAAAATGCGACATAACAATTTGAGATCTCTTCACTTCATTATTATTCAGGTACCTGAACCTTTCATAAGGTTTCATGAAGTGTTATGTCGTAGGCTCTTAAAGAGCACATTGCCTTCTTATTATGATTATTTGTGCCTTATTTCATTTGGAACCTATTAGTCTACTATGTTTTATGCATGCATAGACTTTCTCCTTCAAAAACACAAAATAGGAGCACTTGCAGCTTAAAGATGAGATGCTTTCGGCATATGACTTGAATTATCTTTTCAATGAGGATTTGATGATAATTCCTAACATATCTCATAGCTGCATATAATCTCCCCTTATGTTAGAAAAACTAACATACATCCTCCATTTTCTTTGAGGATTTCATCTTTGTGCATCTCGGTATATTCATTAATCATATATTGCACATCAAAATTAGTAGATGGAATAGTTGGTTCCTGACCTTGAACCAATTAAGAGGGAAGAAATAATCATAATTTATTGGTTTAATGCATACAAGTGCTATTGTATGCAACATATCATATTTCAGACCAACACATGAAGCTTTGTTCTCATTAGTAATGGTTTAGCTATTTATCAAAGGCATTCAATGCTAAACCATCATCATCAAGATGAATTGTCTTGATTACATAATTTGAAAGTAATGCTCTTAACTCAATTTTTTGAGCAAGCAGCATTTATGAATGTCAAACGTCAGGTTGACAATAAATGTACATGTGATCATCTTATATTGATGCATCTTAATAGATCATATGACAGGTGAACGGGCCCATATTCACCTTTTATACTTTTCAGATTTAAGGAATTCAATCTTAACATTAGTTGGTCCAACCAACTTATCATGAGAACAAGCGACATAAACAATTCTCGAAGAATCTTCTAGTTCTTCAATACATGTCTAATACTCAATATGCACATCTTCGAGATGTCACAATCGTTCACATCAATTTATGAACTTTTATTCTAGTAAACTCCAAATTTATCATGACATGTACTTTTTTCTTTAGTAAATTTCAAATTTACTATTATATGAATAAATTTCAAATTTACTACTTTAGAAGTAGATTTCAAAATAACTTTTCTCAATTATTCTGCCTCATTCGGAGGTGAGTTATGATACCATCACAATCAAGTGCATGTTTGCATTAATAAGGTTCTCATTCCCCAGGATTGGAATATAATTGTGCCTTAATCCTATCAAATTATGATAGCTTATAACCTCTTTCATGATATTGCTACTTCAGGAGCAAATCGAGGCATAAATATGATAGAGAGAATTTCTCTATATTGCTACCACATTCACTTCAAGAATGGAGCAAATTGTCATCTTTCAGACTTATCATATATTGCTACCACATTCACTTCTTAGAATGGAGCATATTCAATGAACAAGTTTCATGACTTTTCATAAAAAATACATTATTTTTCTTAGCCATCATAATATCATCAATATGGTGCATTAAGATTCAAACTCAACGTCTAGGGGGTAGTCTCGGGTCGTTACAGTCAGCATGCTTAAATAAATGTAGAATTCAGATCCTCATAATATTATACAATATTGCGCGCTATTGTACTAAAGATATCACCGACGAGATATCATTTGTATCGGTTCACATTACAACATAACTTATTAAGATCTCATCACATTATGATTTTCAGGTACCTGAACCTCTTCTTGAGGTTTCACGAAGCATTATGTCATCATTCTTCAAGAGCACATTGCCTCTTTATTATGATCATTTTCTCCATTTCCTTTTCAAAGATTATTTTATTTGGAATCAATTGATCTACCATGTTTCATGCATGTTATAGACTCTATCCTTCAGGGACATATAGTAGAAGCATTTGCAGCTAAATATAAAATCAATTTTGGGCCAGCAAATTCTTTTGGCATTTAACTAGGATTATCTTTTAAATGAGAATCGTACTAACAATAATTCACAACATATTTCTTAGCTGCTTATTATCTCCCCCTTATGTTAGGAAACTAACATATACTCCAATCTACTTTGGAGAATTCATCTTTGTGAATCATGGTATATCTATTAATTACATACCGCACGTCAAAAAGCTATTAGATAAAAAATATATGATTCCTGACCCTGAACCAATTGAGAGGTAAGAATTGATCATAATTTATTGGTCTAATACACACAAATGTTATTGTATGCAATATATATTTCAGATCAATACTTTTTATCTTTGTTCTCATAAGCAATGATTTAGCTATTTATATGAGGCATTCAATGCTAAACCAACTTGAATATAACCAGCATTATCAGGATCAATTGTCTTGACTACATTATCTGAAAATTATGTTCTTGACTCAATTTAATTGAGAAAGCAACTTTATGAATATCAAACTGCAGGTTGATAATAAATATACATGTAACCATCTTATAGATGCATCATATCAAATGACGAGTGAATGAGACCTTACTCACCTTTTACGTTTTTCAGAATTTAGGAAATTCAGTTTCAACATTAGCTGGTTCAATTAACGTATCATGAGAATTAATAATATTTCTTGAAGAATCTTCTAGTTCTTCATTATATATCTAAAACTCAATATGCTCATCTTCAGGATGACAAAATCATTCACGCCATAAAGAAAATTATTTAAACTAGTTAACTCCAAATTTATCCTGGCATGAGTTATTTACTAGAGTAAAAAGTTTACTACTTCGGGAGTAGTTTGCAAGATTTTACTATTGCACAGTCTTACTACTTCAGGAGTAAATATCAAATTTACTACTTTACAAGTAAATATCAAATTTACTACTTCACGAGTAAATTTCAAGGTTCTATTATTTCAGGAGTAGATTTAAGATAAATTTCAGACTTATTACTTCGGGAGTAAATTTTAGAATAATTCTTTCTAACCCTTCTGAATGTGGTTTTCATAGTCAACTGCATATTTATATACGTTACTATTCACCCTGGGGAATGGATCGGTAGTTGTAACATTTATCAAAAAATTTCATTCCTTGAGAATAAAAGATAATTAACAATTTATCAAAAGTTTTCATTCTTCGAGAATGAAATATAACTATTACAATGTGCCTTAAGCATATCAAACTTTGATATCTTAGGACCTCTACCAATATTTTGCTACTTCAGAAGCAAATTGAGGTATACATATAGTTGTAGAAAATTTTCTCTATCATATCTTTAATTTCAAATTTACTACTTCAGGAATAAATTTCTGATTTTCTACTTCAGGAGTATTCATATGTTTTTCAAGATGAAAAAAATAAATAAAGTAAACATTATAGTATTACTAGCACATAACGTATTACACAAACTTCATTTATTTACAAGATTAGTGAGATACTATTGACAGAAATGTAAACTAATACAACTTAACATGAAAGTAAAACAATTAGACTATTTTATATTCATCATCTATAGGATGATTAACATATCCTTCGGGGACTGTAAAGAAATCTGAGGTATCTAAATTCATGGGCTCAACATTATCTTAAGATATAAAGTTTGCCTCAACATCATTATATGTTTTCTTAAGGGATGCCTGATAGAGCCTCACCAGATGCTTTGGCGTATGACAGATACGCGATCAGTGTCCATTTGCTTCCCGTCGGTAACATCTATTTTCAGTGTTCGTCCTTGGAACTCTTCAGTAGCTTCACCCTTCTTTTTACACTGTTGGTGTTGAGGGTCATTTTTAGTGCAAGGTGATCACCCTAATTAAAATATCTACCTCTTCCACGACCACAACCACGATCACGACTAGGGTCAGGGCTTCTTTCACGCCTGGTTTGATGAAAATATACAACATTTACTTCAGGAAATGGAGTATTACCATGAGGTCGACTTTCATGATTTTTCATTAAAATATCATTATGTGTTTCACAACAAGAAGATGATAAATCAATTCAGAATACTTCTTGAATCCCATTTCTCGGTACTGCTGCTGCATTAGTATACTCGGGGCAAAAAATGTAGAGAATATTTTTTCTAACATGTCATGATCTATGATATCTTCTCCGCATAAATTCAACTGTTATTTAATTCTAAACATCGCATAATTATAATTAGTTATAATTTTAAAACCTTGCAACCTCAGATGGGTCCATTCATAATGTACTTGTGGAAGGACGACCATCTTCGGGTGGTCGTTTCTTTCTTTTAAATTATTCCACAATATAAGTGGATCCTTAATTGTGAAGTATTCCATTTTCAAACCTTTGTCAAGATGATGATGGAGAAATATCATGGCCTTAGCCCTGTCTTAATTTGATGCCTGATTATCGTTTTTTATAGTGTCTGTCACACCCTTTGCATCTAAATGTATTTTACATCTAGTGTCCAAGATATATAAGTTTTGTCCGATAATCTGGGGCAACAAATTCGAATTTGGATATATTTGACATTATTTAAGAAAAATAAATACTTACCTTTATTGTTGTTGAAAAGTTTTTGCAGAGACTCATGCTGATAACGTTATATAAAATTGTATATGAAAGTAACAAAGTGTAATGAAACAAAGGAGACTTGAATGTATTAATATTTCACACCTATCCTTTTCTACGTAAGTATGGGCTATTTATAGCCCTATATAGGAATTTTATCCAATTCAATATTGTCAAAGAGGTGGAGAATTAGTAAGCATTTTGCCAACTAAAAATGAAGCCCAATGACCACTTAATTTGACACATGGAATGACATCCATTTCACAACAGTGCCCTAATACTAAAAATAAATGTGAGATAATAGCTGTCCAATTTGAAAAATAAATTGATAATCTATTTATTTTTATACTTGATATTAAATATTAGGGAAATAGTCAAATTTATCCCTTTACTTTAGAAAATTGATTATACATATCGTTCGTCATACTTTTGAATCAAATTTATCTCACTGTTATATTTTGGAGCCAAATTTAATCTTCAACTTGGAAAATAGCTAAAGATATCCTTCGTCATACTTTGGAGATAAATTTACACTCAAAATTATACTTTGGGGTTAAATTTACCCTCGCTGTGAAGAAACTTTTCATGTGTATCCTTCCTTTAATAGAAAAGTCTAAATCAACGTTAAATGTCACATTATTAAAAAATAAAACATACTCTAATCTAACCTACCCCACTTGACTCGAGCCATCAAAAAGATACTAATAAATATATCTCCCTTAGTTCAGTTGGTTAATTTTTTTCAATGAGATTAAACTACGGTATATATTAATCAGTGCATAGCTCCTAAAAAATGAAACTACATCAGTGCAAACACAAACAATATGCCCTTACCCCAGTTAATGGATCTGCATCAATATAAAGTCCATGAAAAATAACACTTAGCGGCTGTATGCAACATATTAGGCCTACTGAATATATCTCTGGATGATTGAGTTAAGAGGTCTCCTGTGTGTCAATCATTACATCTCTTCATTCTTGTGTTTTTATTTACAATTTAGATTTATACTATGTTTTTATTTACAATTTAGATTTATACAAGTTTTTCATCGTGTCTTTATATAGAATATAGATACACATAGAATTGTATACCAAATTTGAAATTTGAGCATAACTGAACAAGAGTAGAGTTTGTAATAGACATTTTCTACAATTCCATACTTTTGTGTTATCCCATTTCATTTTACTTTTTGTTCATTTTAAATGACCTACCAGCGTTGCACGTTGAAGAGACGTATATTTGTTCGTTAAAAAAAATTCGACCAACAAAGTTGAGGAGTGGTAATTTATTTGTGTATTTTTTGTGGGTCGAATTCAACGATTAGATTAGAGTGCGTTTTATTTTTAAAAAATAGTCATTTAGTGTTGATTTGAGCTTTTCTGTTAAAGAAACGGCACAAGTGAAAAGTATCTTAATAACGAGGGTAAATATGGCCCCAAAGTATGACATCGAGGGTAAATTTGACCCCCAAAATATGACGAAGGGTATATATAACCAATTTTTGTAAAGTAGAGGGATAAATTTAGCCCCAAAATATGACGAGGGTAAATTGGCCCCAAAGTATGACGAAAAGTCTATTTAACTAATTTTTTTTAAAGTAGAAGGATAAATTTGACCCTTTTCCCTAAATATTATTCATTATTCAATATATTTTTTAAAGCAATAAATTAATTATATTCAAAGAGTAATTTGATAATATTATTTCTATTATTTATTATTTCTTAAGTTGTGTCAAGTCAATAGTAAAACAAGTGTGGATGGAAGAAATAGTTTTTTTGGGGTTCTAAATTATATTATTTTATCATAAGTTATGTGTAGATATAATATAAGTTTCGAAAGTATACTTCCTTAAATATAAATCCAATTGACAGAAAGTAAAAAATAAAATTAGTTTATTTAAAGAATAAAAATTAACTTATTTAAAAGAAAAAATAGGCATATGTGTTTTAATTTTTCAATTGCCACTCAGATGTCACATAGAATATATGTATCTACGTATTTAATTACTAGTTTATGTGTTCGTGCGTTGCACATATGTCTCTAGTCACATTTAAATTTAAGATTTGACAATAATATGTAGCACAATAAACTTTTCTAAGTATGCATAGAACACGCAATAATAAATAATGTAAATTCAAAATAAGAAAACATGAATGAATGCAAGAAGATGACTTGAATGAAAACTAAAATAAGAAAAAAAAAAGTACAAATAGAAGACACAGTACTATTATATTATTGTAATTAATTCTAAAAATTTAAATATTAGAATTTTTAACATGTTAATGCGCATAATCGTATCGAGGGTTCAAGAAAGCATTAGAGAAATATATATATATATATATATATATATATATATATATATATATATATGTGAATTTCGATTTGTGTTTTTTTTTCGCCTTAAAATCTGCGAAGAAGAAGAAGCTAGTCAATAAACTTGAAATTTTCCTTTCCAGCGGCAAAAATTTGTAGGCAGAAAAACATGAGAATAGATAAGAGAGGTTGAACAAAGTAAGCATGCAGAAATATATATATATATATATATATACTAGATATCGAAGGTCCATACCAACACGGGTCCAATATATGTTATTTTTTAGTTTTAATTTATATGACACAAATAAAATTTTGATAATTAATTATATATTTAAATATTTTTGTAGATATTTTAAGTTGTTAGTTATTGTAATTTATAATATTTTTTGACATTGTAATTTATTATTTTAAGTTTTTAGCCATTGTGATTTATAACTCTCTCCTTGTCCAAACTTTTGTAGCACCGATTGTCAATTATATTTAAAAAAAAATTTAAGTTTTTAATTATTGTAATTTATAATATTTTTTTCTATTCCAATTTAAGTGATACTGACATAATTTCGAAAGTCAATCAAATATCACGGGAAGTCGTGAAGCAGACATGTCTTAAATGACTCATAATAACTTATTAGAAGTGATACAACAAAATTACTATAAAAAGTAGTTATGAAATTTTTTTAAGCAGGCCTCATAGAAGATGTCAAATTAATTTAAAACATCAATAGTTAATTTATCATATTTTTATTTATTTTTAGTAAAAATAAGGATGAAATAGTAAAATTACGGTTGAAACAACTTTAGCAGACATGTCATAAATGTCTATTTGAATATTTTTATTTAATATTATTCATTTTTTAATACGTAAACGACATCTAATAATTAATTAGGGAATAAATTATTAGAAATGATATAACAAAATTAATATAAAAAATAGTTGTGAAAATAATTTTGACGGGTCTCATATAAGATGTCAAGTTAATTTAAAACATCAATAGTTATTTTATCATTTTGTTTATTTTATTTTTTTATTAAAAATTATTAATTTTTTTAATACTTAAATGACTTATAATAATTAATTAGAGATGAAATAGTAAAATTACAGTTGAAGCAGCTGAAGCAAACATGTCATAAATATCTATTTTATATTTTTTATTAAATATTATTAATTTTTAAATACTTAAATAACATATAATAATTAATTACGGGTGATATAGTAAAATCACAGAGAAAGCAGGCATGACGACCTTCACCTGCTTCCTTCACTCTTCTATATATTAGAATATTTCTACTTATAAAGGGCAATAAGCAGGTACGTCTTCGACATGCCTACTTCAGTCGTTATTTCTACTTACTTATAAAGGGCAATAAGTAGGCACGTCTTCGAGATGCCTTCTTCAGCTGCTTCAATCGTTATTTTACTATATGACCCCAAATTAATCATTATAAGTCATCTAAGTAGAAAAATATTAATAATATTTAATAAAAATGATAAATTGAATATTCAAAATGACCAACATGATGTTGTTGATGCTATAGTGCAAGTTGATATGGTTGATCAGCAACCAGTTATTGATGCTTCAAAAAGTTTTCTTAGACGATCTACTAGAGAGAGAATACTTTCATCTCGTTAAGAAAATTAATAATATTTAATAAAAATGATTGTAACGCCCCGATTTTCTGAATCGGAATACTACATGGTGCTCATGACCCCGAGGGACCACAAGCTAACCCATGACTGATATCTGTACCTCTACACTGCATAATATACATATAATATGCGAAAAACCTAAACATGTAGGCCATACGGTTCAACTGAAGAGATATAGTAACATCCATGGGGTAATGAATACCCAAAACAACTGAATATAAAACTGAATACTGAATCTAATAGCTAAATCTGACTAAATCTGAAAGCCTCTAAGTACTGTCTGAATAAGGAGTTGAAGGAACATGTCTCCAACTAACTCCGTAAAACTGAACTGAAATAATAAATGAATAAATCAAATCATATTATCCTCGAATGGATGAGGACTCACTGCAACACTGCGACTGGAAAGCTACTACTAGTCTGGAACTCGTGGCTATGGACCTATGGTGTAACATGAAAAGAAAGCACCATAGCACAAATGCGTCAGTACAACTAGAGTACTAAGTATACGAGTGAGTAGGCTAATACAAAGGGTTTACATGCATGAATAATGCTAACTGACTGACTGATATGAACGTAAGAGTACAAACATACATACATAGTAACTGAGATCGTGAGTACGTGGTAGCTAAATCTGTATGCTAATACATGACTGGAACTGTAGTTCTGATAACATGAGCGATTGTGTATGATGGTCCTGAATCTGGTAGAACTCTCTGAGTCCCATGCTATAACTGAATTTGACTATATCTAACAGTCCTGGTATACTGATATCTGAAGAACTGTCTGAGTTCTTTTACTGAGAATGATACTGAAACTGTGTGAGGTAGTTATTTAACCGACATGCCCCATGTATACCATTACGGCTAAGTTGGGGTTCAATCTTTTGCTCGACTGGAGGGGTGTCAATACCGTGCCACTGGTAAGGATAGTTGTGAGTGACCCTTATCTGACAGGTACTCATAGTGAGAATGGTGGGACCCTAAACTGACAGGTTAAGCGACCTCATCAACCCAAATCTGCCAAGTTAAGATGTCTCAACCGAAGCTGGCTACGTATTTATGGAACACAAGGATAACTGCTAAAAATCACACCTTGAACTGGAAGGTGAGTTCCTATCCTTGAGTTCACTCGGTGCTAACTTATACTACCATCTGAAGGGACTGAACATAACTCAACTGGCTATACATGGACTGAATAACTGACATCCGTTGACTGACGGAGTAGTACTATTATCTGAGAGTTAACTGAGATCATGAGATTTCTGATGTTTCCTGAGTCACATGACTGACTGAGTTCTATAGAGTATATCTTGACTGAGATTTATCGTGGCACATGACATGGCTCTAGGCACACAACTATATTTTTCGGGTACATATACCCCCAGGACTCGATAGAAGGAAACTGGCACACATGACATGACTTGATCATAAGATTAGAGTCCACAATTCACAATATTATAAGTAGGGGATAGTATACTTCATGTATTTATTCACATCTCAACATGGTAGGAAGAGCATGGATACATTTCGTGTATATAATTCATATTTACATTATCACACATGCTTCATGCCACAATAATAACAACAATAGATAAATAGCATGGAAATTCATATGGAAGTGTATAGCTAATATGGACTTGTCATTTAGATATCATGGAATCATGTAATTATGGGTTTTTAGCATCCTAGGCATTTTATGAAACATCTTGCATGCATTCTTTAAAACATAGGTGGATTTCATACTTGCATCATATCAAACCACCTAAAGTTCATGTTTTTCAACTAACAACCACATATATTTCATGAAAACATCTTTAGATATCATTTTAAAACTTAAACAACAATCATAAAAACAATATTTTTTTGAAAATATGATATCACCAACACATCCGGAACATCAAATTTAGTATGATTGCATAGTTCATTTGTGTATAACGGACTCCAAATGAATCCCGAGCACCCCATCGAAGTCTGGATTGGACTTGAAAAAAAATAGTTTTTTTGCTTAATGCTGGTGCAGAAAAACCGCACTATTTATAACAGTTTCACCTCTTTTTAGCCCATTTTGCTCATTTTCATCTTACCTCTTGAGATTTAAATCCTAAAATAGTATGAGAGCTTAAAAGTAAAGTTTGTGGGAGTTTGGGAAGCTAGATTAACATTTATTTCTTGGTTTTATTATAGATTTAAGGTAAGAATTCACCCTTTTCTTAGTAATTTCTTGATAAATTTCTCAAAACCCCAAAGATCTTAGGACTTGATTTTAAAATCCAATTTCACTTCTTTTCACTTGAACAATGTTTTTATCTTATAATTACTAGTTTTTCATCAATTTAACCTTCAAAACAACTCTGATTCTTGATTTTAACCGAATTTCAAACCAACTCTTGCCCGTGGGGCATAATTTGTAGTTTGAAAGTTCTTGAGTTAAGTCTTGCCTCTAAGGCAATAGTTGTAGAATATCTCATAAATAAAAACATAATGTGGTAGAGTCAACTCTTGCCCGTGGGGCATAATTTATTGTTTGAAAGACCTTGAGTTAAGTCTTGCCTCTACGACAATAGTTGTAGAACATCTCATAAATGAAAATATAACGTGGTAGAGTCAAATCTAGCCTATGGGGCATAATTTGTAGTTTGAAAGTTCTTGAGCAAAGTCTTGCCTCTAAGGCAATAGTTGTAGAACATCTCATAAATGAAAACATAATGTGGTAGATTCAACTCTTGCCCGTGGGGCATAATTTTTAGTTTGAAAGTCCTTGAGCTAAGTCTTGCCTCTAAGGAAATAGTTGTAGAACATCTCATAAATGAAAACATAACGTGGTAGAGTCAACTCTTGCCCGTGGGGCATAATTTTTAGTTTGAAAGTCCTTGAGCTAAGTCTTGCCTCTAAGGAAATAGTTGTAGAATATCTCATAAATGAAAACATAATATGGTAGAGTCAACTCTTGCCCGTGGGGTATAATTTGTTGTTTGAAAGTCCTTGAGCTAAGCCTTGCCTCCACGGTAAGAGTTATAAAACATCTCATAAATTAAATCCTTTCCTTGACATTAGTTCTCCAGTCATACCAAATCTCTCTTCTGTTGCTGCTCTTGCAACTCCTAATGTCACAAATTTAGTGACCATTAAGTTACATTCTGTGGAGGACTATCTCACATGGCGTACTCAATTTACCTCTCTACTACTTTTACACTAGCTTATGGGCTTTGTTAATGGTTCAATCCCTCCCCCATATTTTCTTCTTGGTGATGTATTTGGAAATCCACAAATAAACCCACTCTATCAATCTTGGATAAAAATCGATCAAAGTGTTCGTTCTTGGTTATTCTCGACACTTTCCCGCAATGTTCTCCTTGATGTTCTCCTTGATGTTCATCTTCTCCCCACATTTAGATATTTATGGTTATCCTTATATCATTGCTACGTGGATGTAAGTCAGGCTAAATCTATTGAGTTGAAACGTCAACTCACTACCTTGCAGAAGGTTGATAATATAAGCACTGACCAGTATCTTTGAACTGCTAAATAAAGAGTTGATTCTCTTGCAACAGTCAATGCACTTGTTGCTTCTCGGGATTTCATTAATAACGATTTACTAGGTCTTGGAAAAGAGTATGACACCTTCGTTGGCATCATTATACACTTTCCTGTCCAACTATCCTTTGAAGAGCTTTACACCAAACTGTTACTTCATGAGAAGGTTGCAGCGATTTAAGGAACTTGACTAACCGATTATGCACCAAGCATTTGCTGCAAATTTTCTACAACTACTTTGCAAGATGCTAGTGCTTATTTTGGTATTCGTATTGTCCATGGCCGAGTTCGATCTTCTTTACCTAGAGGTCATGGCGGTGGTGACAAAGGTCATGGATTTAACAGTCATGGGAAACAATCACAATTCAATTCTGGCAACCATAATACACGCATTAGAACAATTGGACAACCACAGTTAGGTATCGGTGGTACTTACCCTGTCTCCTATAATTCTCATTCTGTAAGTACTAATTCATGATCCATGGGAGTGCTTGGTTCTCACCCCTCTACTCTTATTTGTCAAATTTGTGGATCCTTTGGACATAATGCCTTACAATGTACTAATAGGTTTAATCATGCTTTTGTTGCTAATGATCTTCCTAAGTATTTTGCAACTATGTCTGTTGGTGAAACGAATGATGCTACTTAGTACGTAGATTCTGCAGCATCTGCTCACATCTCAATCTGAAGGTAACTTTTTGCACAAAACTCCATACACTAGACATAATCATGTTTTGGTTGGGGATGGAAAATTGCTCAATAATAGTAATATTGGATATATCTAATTACCCTCTACTTTCCGTCCCCTTCATTTGCATTCTATCTTTCATGTTCCTCAGTTAAAATATAACTTAATTTCAGCCAAAAAGTTATGTGATAATAATAATTGTGTTGTTAATTTTGACTCTTCTTCTATTTCTGTTAAGGACAAAGACTCCGGCCAAACTCTCCTTCAGGATTCCAGTAAATGGGATATCTACTCTCTTTCATCCAAGTCATTGTGCTCTTATCCTCAAGCTTTAGTTGCCGTACAATAATCAGAAGATATTTCGCATCGTCATTTGGTTCACTGTGGAGCTCGAGTCTTAGATAGTCCTAGAGACAATAATTATATTTGTTTGCGTAATCTTTTTCAAAGTAAGTGTGTTTCTTGTCGTTTAGGAAAGGCACATCATTTGGCATTTCATTTAGTAGAACATTGTAGCTCTTTTCTATTAGAGATTGTTCATTTCGATGTTTCGCAGTCACCAGTTTTATCTAATTTAGGTTATCAATATTATGTTATTTTCATCGATGATTTTTTTTTAGGTTCACATGGCTTTATCCCATGAAACATAAATCTGAAGTTTTTACTCATTTTTGTGCCTTTAAAAAATTAGTGAAAAATATTTTCAACACTAAAATAAAAAACTTTCAAAGTAATAGAGGTGAGAAGTTTGATAACAAAGTCATGGTCTCACACTTTTCTGATTCTAGTATTATTTTTCTAAGTCATGTCCTGATGCTCCCCAACAAAATAGGGTAGCAGATCAAAAACACCAACACATTCTTGAGACGGTGCGAACTATTCTCACAATTCCACAATACCATCTAAGTTTTGGGTTGATGCTGTGTTTTATGCAGTTTACACCATCAATAGGTTAGCATTCCCAGTTTTACAAAGAATTTCTCTATTTGAGAAATTTTTTCAAACTCCTCTAGATTATGATTTTCTCAAGGTGTTTGGTTGTGAATGTTTTCCATATGTATCATCTCGAAATTCGAATAAGCTTGAACCTCTTTTAGTTTGTTGTGATTTCTTAGGCCATGCTTCTAATTATAAAGGATACCATTTTTTAGATCCCAAAGTAGGTCGTGTGTATATTAGTCGCTATGTCACTTTTCATGAATTAGTCTTTCCTTATTCGGAGTTATCTCGTGATCATTTTATATCTTCGTCTATTCAGTCTGGCCCTCTTGTATTTCACCCTGACGCCCACATGTGTGTCATACAGTTTCTTTTCCCTCTAGGACTCCTATAGATTCTTCTTTTTCAAGTTCCTTAAACGTTTTGACTAACCCCATAATTTAGTTTCCTAATGCAACCTCCTCTGTTGAGACGTCTCCTGGTAGGTCGAGTTCATATGTGTCTTCTACTATTCTTTCTACATCTAGCTCTATTGTTACCGCTCATCCTATGCAAACTAGCTCCAAATCTGGAATTTCTAATCCTAAACTACTCTTCTGCCTAAGTTCAATCGTCTCTGACACCGAATATTCGTATTTCTCTCAAGCAGTAAAGAATCCAAAGTGGTAAGTATCCATGGCCGATGAATTTAATGCTCTTTTGGCTAATCAAACTTGGGTTCTCATCCCTTATAATTCTAACATGAACTTGGTCAGTTGTAAATGGATTTATTGCATTAAATATAATTCAGATGGTTCTATTGAGAGATATAAAGCTCATCTTATAGCACAGGGGTTTCACTAACAACCTGGTATTGACTATCATGAGACATTTAGTCCTGTTGTCCGTCCTACAACATTGCAAATTATCGTTTTCTGTTGCCATTTGATGATAGGCGAATTTACACGCCTATAGTGCTATATTTTACCCATATTTTAGCTAAGTTTTGAGGACAAATTATATAATTCATGCACTTTTAGTCCTTTTTCCTGTAAGTGAGCTAACGAACATGATTAGCAAGTTTTCAGGTATAAATGATGCAGAATTCAGCATTTTATGGATAACTTGACGCCAAAGAAAGCTTCACGAAGGAAGGAAGAGGAATCTTGGATGCCAAGGACCAAAAGTGGCGCATGGAAAATCTGTCCCGGGCAAAAACAACAATTCTGAAGACTTTGGGGACTAGCAGTAACTTATTAGGATTAGGATAATGATACATTAACCTAGTAGGATTTGGCTAAGTATTTCATTAGCTTAGTAGGAATAGGATGTGGGTATTATAAATACCCTATCTTGCTAGAGATTTTTATACATTCCTCACAATTCCCCCATTCCATCAATTCCCATCCATCCACCATCCATCAAAATAATTCTCTTTATTAATTCATTGTTGACATTATTTTTCATCTATTCGACTTTTAATTTTACAACAAGAGAATCGCTATTTTGCAAGGAATTCACGCCTAAAGCCATACCACACCATACTACACGTGAGATCTTTTATTGTGGTATAATGATAATGTCTATTGTGATTTCCATCGCACTCATGAATAGCTAAACTTCTCTGTTGGGGTTATGGAAGCCTTATGAGATACTATCTAAGGCTATGAGTTTGTGAATTTGTGACACGTGTGTTGCTTATATCATTATTCTCTTCATCTTAATGCAAATTCTTGTGGCTGCAGACGCATAGAATAACACCAGTATAGCATTAACTTGTTCGAAAGAAAAGTTATATGTCTGGAAAAGAGATAATGTCAAGGTAATAGGGTCCCATCCCTTATTAAAAAGTTAGTGCCATAACTGGATTAACCTCTTGGAGAATTTGTACCGTTAGATACGCTTTATGCTTGAAAGAGTTAAAGTGAAATAGTCCTTGTTGAGGTCGAAAGACGCTTGGATTTACCATTGAATACAATTCTCTATAAGCACATGCATGTCTGAATTCCGCATAACTCATAGCCAATAGAGACGTATAACTCGTAAGGTGGACATAACCCCAACTTCTCAATTCTCATTGTTTTACAACCTACTAAACATTCTTTCTTTTTACTTTGCTATTTTCCGTTTTTACTCTATTATTTTGGTTACATCAATTGCACGTTACAATCCCCCCTCTTTTACGAGACTTGCACCAAAAGTCTAATAATCATTACTTACTTGTTGACCGGCTATTCCCTGTGGGATCGATACCCAACCCAGTTGGGTTATATATTTGACAACGACCGCTTTACACTCTTACAAGAGCTGTAGATTAAGCGTTATCAAAAATTGGCGCCGTTGCCGGGGAATACGGTTGTCAACTAAGTTTGTGATAATTACTAGACCCTTTGGTCAAAGATTCTCGTACTTCTACTTTTAGTTGTTGTTTTTGTTTTATTCAGGTTTGTTCAGTGCATCAATGGATGCACAACGTGAAATTGAAAGGATAACTGCTCAAGTGCATCAACAGAATATTGATAACCCAGGTCGTGCAACAAATCCTGATGATGAGGACCTGGGTGATGAGGAGCTACTAAACCCACGGCATACTGTTGAGATGGCGGCGCCCATGCAGAGGAGAGATCGTTAAGCGCGATTGAGGCCTGATCGCCGAGCTGTGCAGATTCCTTTTGATGATGGTGATGACGATTTGGATGAAGCTGGTGCCACAGGAGCCATTATTCTGCCACCCTTGGCACCTGGAGCAAAGTTCAATATTACTAGCACCATGATTCAGTTATTGCAACTCAAGGGATTATTTGGTGGACTAGCAGGCGATGATCCGAATATGCATCTCATCAACTTTATTTCTACATGCAAGTCGTTTGACAATCCTGGTGTTGGTCAGAATACAATTCGATTATGTCTATTTCCATTGTCTCTATCTGGGGAGGCAACTCTATAGTTGAACGGGCTAACTCCTGATTCTATTACTAATTGGAGGCAATTGAAAGACGCTTTCCTAGAAAGATTCTTTCCGCCATCCAAAAGAGCACAGTTGAGAGATGAGATCACTAATTTTCGACAGCTTCCAACTGAAGCTCTCCACGAAACATGGGAGAGGTTCAAGACGAAGCTTATGCGGTGCCCAAATCACCATATGACCAATGTCCACTTGATGGAGATACTATACAGAGCCTTGAATTCAATAACTAAACCAGTGGTGGATAATGTGGCTGGAGGATCATTTATGGACCTCACCTTTGGGCAGGCAAGCAATATGCTAGATCGGATAATGAAGCAGAGTAGATCTTGGCATACCAGGGATTCTGAGGTAGGAAGCCCTACTTTATCTATTGGCATGACTGCAGACCAAAGGAAAAGAGAAGAAGAACGTGATCAAGATATGGCGCACATGAAGACACAAGTGGATCTTCTTACAAAGCATCTATTATCAGGGAAGACCGAAAAAGTCAAAGCTGTTGCATTAAACGGAAGAGACGAATCTGATTCGGAAAAAGAAGCCAACTACTTGAACAACCAGGGGAGTTTCCAAGGTAATACCCAAGGAAACCAAGGTCGGAACTATTATGATAAATCTGGAAACAAGGACCAAGGTAGTTGGAACAACAAGAATGAAAAGAGTGGTTTATATGTTCCCCCAGGAAGACGAGACACCACCACATCTAGTTTCGGAAGTATGGAATACATGATGGCTAAACTGCTGAAAGGAGTGGAAGCAACCAGCGCGGGAGTAACGGAGGTAATAAATGATTTGTCCTCAATGAAGCAATTGGTTGACTCATATTCCACTTCAATCAAGCAAATAGAGCAGCAATTGAGCCAACTTTCAGCAGCACTCAATCAAAGAAAGGCTGGCACTTTACCTAGTGACACTGTGCAAAATCCAAGGAACAATGGATCATGCATGGCTATTACTATCAGGAGTGGTAAGGTGCTGGAAAATTCATCCCAAAGCAAGTAAGTGGCCAAAAATAAAGAAGATGAGGACGCCATAGAAGCTGACCAAGACATCCATGACGTCACCCCTAGTGGTTTGCAGCTTGAAAAGACCAAAATTCGGAAGCAAGAGGAGAAGAAAGCCGTGGAGAAAACAATTCCTTATCCACTACCACCTTTTTCTCAAAGATTGAAGAAGATTGCGGATGATACAAAGTTCAGCAAATTCATGAATATGTTAAAGCAGCTGACCATTAATGTTCCGTTGGTTGAGGCACTAGAACAAATGCCTGGGTATGCAAAATTTATGAAGGATATTTTGACAAAGAAGCGAGCAACAAGCTATGAGTTGAAGGATACTGTTCATCACTGCAGCACAATCGCTACCCGATCACTAGTTCAGAAGAAGGCTGACCCCAGTGCTTTCACTATTCCTTGCACTGTTGGATCTATGAATTTTGCCAAGGCATTGTGCAATCTGGGTGCTAGCATCAATTTGATGCCACTATCCGTATATAGGAAGTTGGGGTTAGGCGATCCGACACCAACCAATATGAGGCTCGTGATGGCTGATAGGTAGGTAAAATGACCTGTGGGTATCTTGAATGATGTGTTGGTGAAGGTTTCTTCATTCATCTTTCCTGCAGACTTCGTTATTCTGGATTGTGAGGTGGATTCTGAAGTTCCCATAATCTCGGGACGTCCTTTCCTTGCAACAGGAAGTGTGCTTATTGATATGAGAGCTAATGAGCTTTTATTTCGGTTGAATGACGAAGTGGTCCGCTTTGATATATGTAAAGCAATGAAGCATCCCAGCAATATGAATGTGTTCTCTGTAGCTGATGTTCATTATGAGGATACGAAAGAAATATCTATAGAGAAACAGCTTACTGTTGAGCCATTATCTGCTGCGCTGGTGAATGTTGAGCATGAGGACGATGGAGATTATAAAGAAACTATGTGTGCTCTAAAAGAAATAGGGTCATATTCGCATGCTCCTAAGAAGTTGGACCTTGATCTTACAAATCAGCCTTCACAAACATCGAAGACTTCCATTGTAGAGCCACCAATGCTAGAATCGAAAGAGCTCCCCAATTACCTAAGGTATACGTTCTTGGGATATGGAAATACACTTCTGGAGAGTGTTGCGGATGATTTAAGTGAACAGCATGTAGAGGCTCTCATCTCTGCTCTAATGAGGTACAAGAGAGCTATGGGTAGGAAGATTAATGATATAATTGGTATCTCTCCTGAGGTATGTATGCACAAGAGTCATATCGAAGAAGATTGCATGCCTACAAGTAAGTATCAGCGTCGTCTGAATCCATTCAGAAAACGATGCCCCATCTATCTCGATGAAGACTAAGTAATCGAGATAGCTATAATAAATCAAGCGCTTGGTGGGAGGCAACCCATTATTTTTAAATGTTTTTAATTGTTTTTGTTTTCTTAGGATTTTGTTGAGCCACGACCAAAACTAAGGCGCTTGATGGGAGGCAACCCATTGTTCTAATCATTTTTGTTGTTTTTGATTGAATGTAGGTACAAGAGGTGTCAAAGAGGAGATTGGTTTCAAATTTTGATTTTGAAGTATTGCATTTTGAAGGTGGTAAGTTAGGAATGAAGAAGCAAAAGGCTACGGATTGAGCATTGCTCATGAAAATATAGGCATCGAACAAGGCTAGGCCTAGGTAAAACTAGGCCACGAACAAGGCAAGGCCTATACTATGGCCTAATATCTTGGAATCTAGTGTGCCATAGCATATGCGCCGCCCATGCTCAAGTATGCCATAGCATAGGCGCCGCCTATGCTAAAGCCTTTTGTCTCTGAATCTCATATGCCATGCTAAAGGCGCCGCCTATGGTCACTAAAGGTTTTGTAATAGGCGCCGCCTATGGTCACCAAATGCTTTGCAAAAGGCGCCGCCTATGCTCACACAATGCCATAGCATAGGCGCCGCCATACTATACGCAAGGAATTCACGCCTAAAGCCATACCACACCATACTACACGTGAGATCTTTTATTGTGGTATAATGATAATGTCTATTGTGATTTCCATCGCACTCATGAATAGCTAAAATTCTCTGTTGGGGTTATGGAAGCCTTATGAGATACTATCTAAGGCTATGAGTTTGTGAATTCGTGACACGTGTGTTGCTTATATCATTATTCTCTTCATCTTAATGCAAATTCTTGTGGCTGCAAACGCATAGAATAACGCCAGTATAGCATTAACTTGTTCGAAAGAAAAGCTATATGTCTGGAAAAGAGATAATGTCAAGGTAATAGGGTCCCATCCCCTATTAAAAAGTTAGTGCCGTAACTGGATTAACCTCTTGGAGAATTTGTACCGTTAGATACGCTTTAAGCTCAAAAGAGTTAAAGTGAAATAGTCCTTGTTGAGGTCGAAAGACGCTTGGATTTACCATTGAATACAATTCTCTATAAGCACATGCATGTCTGAATTCCGCATAACTCATAGCCAATAGAGACGTATAACTCGTAAGGTGGACATAACCCCAACTTCTCAATTCTCATTGTTTTACAACCTACTAAACATTCTTTCTTTTTACTTTCCTATTTTCCGTTTTTACTCTATTATTTTGGTTACATCAATTGCACGTTACAATCCCTCCTCTTTTATGAGACTTGCACCAAAAGTCTAATAATCATTACTTACTTGTTGATCGGCTGTTCCCTGTGGGATCGATACCCAACCTAGTTGGGTTATATATTTGACAACAACCGCTTTACACTCTTACAAGAGCTGTAGATTGAGCGTTATCACCATCTCTCTTTCAGGGTCAATTCGACAACTAGATGTTAAAAATATGTTTTTACGTGGTGTGCTTCGTGAAGAGGTGTTCATGAAACAGCCGACGGGCTTTGTTCTTCCTGACTATCCTCATCACGTTTTCAAACTAACCAAAGTTATTTATGGGTTAAAACAAGCTCCCCAGGCTTGGTTTAATCATTTTAGTACATTTCTTCTTGCTCATGGGTTTATTTGTAGTAAATTAGATTCTTCTATGTTTATTCGTAAGTGTTTATCTGGTACTCTCATTTTATTAATCTATGTTGATGATATTATTCTTACTGGAAGTCATGTTTCTCTATTTAATAATTTCATTCGTTGTCTTTCACATCAATTTTCCATGAAAGATCTTGGTGATCTTCATTACTTTCTTGGTGTCCATGCTACCCGTACATCTGATGGTCTTCATGTATCTCAACAAAAATATGTCTCTGATTTGTTGGTTAGGTTTCATATGCACACTTGCAATCCTGTTCGCACCCCATTTGCTTCCTGAACTTCGCTTTCCCTTATGGATGGTAAGTTACTTTCAGATCTTTCTGAATATTGGAGCATGGTAGGTACACTTCAATATTTAACTTTAGCTCATCCTGATATTGCTTATGTTGTAAGTGTTGTTTCCCAGTTTATGCATGTTCCTCGTACCACTCATTTGCATTCTGTGAAGCGTATTTTTAGGTACTTGCAGGGTACTATTACCCATGGTATTTTTCTCAGATCATCTTCACCTGTTGCTACAATGCTTGCCTACTCTGACGCTGATTGGGCTGGTTGCCCGGACAGTCGACGTTCCACTACTGGATTTGTTGTATTTTTGGGTGATTATCTTATCTCATGGCGCGCAAAGAAGCAACCAACTATATCTAGATCCTTTATTGAAGCAGAGTACAGGGCGATTGCCTACACTATTGCTGAAACTACTTGGATTCGACATGTTTTTTTTAAGCTTGGTGTATTCTTTTGGGAACCAGTTCATGTGATGTGTGATAATGTTAGCTCTACGTATATGACTCATAATTCGGTATTTCATGATCGCTCTAAACATATTGATGTAGATTTTCATTATATTCGTGATAAAGTTGCTCAAGGAGATCTCGTTATTCAATATATGCCCACTCGCTTACAATTTGCTGATATCTTCATAAAAGGATTATTGTAACGCCCCAAATCTAGTACCCAGAACACTACACGGTGCTTATGACCCCGAAGGACCACAAGCTAACCCATGACTGATATCTGTACCTGTATACTGTATAAAATACTTTATAATGTAGAAACACGAACTGAAAGGCCATAAGGTTCAATACTGAACATGATCTGAATAATGTAACATCTGTGTGGGGTAATAGAATACCCAAAATAAAACTAAACATATTGAAGTCTTAAATATGATGGTCTAGAAAACCTCTAACTGACTGAACTGTCTAAGTAAGGAGTTGATGAGATATGTCCCCAACTAACTCCTACTAATAAACTAATTAATGAGGTAATAGGGAAATAATCAGGTCCTCAAAAGATGAGGGCTCACTTCTAACTCTGTTTGTGGATATCTGGAATCTACTATTGCTTTGGAGATCATGTCTTTGAACCTATGGTATAAAACACCATAGCACAAATGCGTCAGTACTTTGAATGAACTGATATGAGTGTGAGGTAGGCTGAATGCATGGGGTTCATATGCATGAACAATAATAATAACTGACTAACTATCATGAGCGTGAGAATACATGCATGAGACATAACAACTGATACTAATGTTGTGATAACATGATTACTGAATCTGAATATAACTGATAACATGAGTGACTGTATCTGACAATCCTGAATCTGATGGAACTATCTGAGTTCCATACTGTATCTGAGTTGACTGTATCTGATAGTCCTGAAATCTGAAGAACTATCTGAGTTCTATTACTGAGACTGATTTACTGTGTTTGACAGTCCTGATTCTGTAACATGAAATTGTGGGAAGTAGTTATCTAACCGACATGCTGCTAATATGCCATTATGGCTGAGTTGGGGTCCAATCTGTAACCCCAATTAGAAGGGTGTCAATACCACGCTATTGGTAAGGACAAGCTGTGGGTGACCCTCATCTGATAGTATCCCCAAAGGAGAATGGTGGGGCCCTTATCTAACAGTGCTTATCCACCTTATCAACCCTCATCGGACAGTGTTGATGTCTCAACCTATGTTGGCTATATAGTTCTGGAATGCAAGGATGACTTCTAAGAATCAAACCCTCATCTGATAGTGTATGTTTCCATCCTTGGGTTCACTCAGTGCTAATTCCTACTCCTATCTGAATTGACTCTGAATATGATTTACTGAACTGAACATGGGCTGCGTTACTGAATTTTATTGACAGATGGAATACTACTGATATCTGAAAACTGACTGAGTTCATAAGATTATGGAGATTTCCTGAGTCATAAGATGGTCAGAAGTCTAAGGACTCATAGCTTGACTGAGAGTATCGTGAAAACATGACATGGCTCTAGGCACACAACTAATGTTTCGGGTACAAGTACCCTCAGGACTCGATGGAAGGAAACTGACCAACCATAACTTACTTGAACATATAACTAACATCATAATCCATAATACATTTATGGAAGCATTTCATCAAACCATGTGATAGGTATAACTTGTACATACATGGAGATTTCATGGTATCATGCTAGTTACACTTTTCCTTCATCTAGGAAATTAATCAAACATATTGTAAGCATGGTACATGTAAACATCATTGAACAATAATTAAACATCATGGTTCAATTCTAATTTCATCATTTAAGAGTTTAGTCATAAGTTTGCATGAATCTATATCAATAATAATTTAACCCACATAGAATTTATCACCCAACATGGAGTAAAATTCAATTTCTCATTATCCACATGAACAAGAGCAGTCCAATCATGAAGTTCATAAGAAAATCCATAAACTTGAATTTAGGAAAGGGATTCTTGGGTTTCATGGATGATAGGAGTCCATGAATGAACACTATGCACACCTTAGTTCGTGATTTCATGAAGATTGACGGTGAAACTTTCTTGGAATTCGATCTTCTATGAAAACCCTAGCTTGTTCTTGAGAGGTTTTTGAGAGAAGAGAGTGTATTTTGGGTGAAAATTGGCTGAATCAAGTGGTAAAGGGCTTAAATAAGGGTGGGAAGTTGACCTTTTTAACCCTGGATGCGTTATTTAATTTCAGTAAAATTTTCCCGAACTGAACCCCTGGAGCGACGAGCGCTATCGCGCCATGTCACTAGAATTTGACAATTGAGAAACTGAGGGATAGCGTGACTCGGAGCCATCACGTTGCCCCTTTTTTGCGACCTCGAACTTTGGCGTGACGCAGAGGAAATCGCGCTAAGACACTGGAAAAGGATAATTCTAAATTTGGGTCCTGACGCGACGCGCCATAATTACAGACCCCTACTAGAATTTGCCAAATGCCATTTCCTCTTTGGTGCGGCGTGCCACTGACTAATATGGCGCTGTTTTATGACGAAAACTTGAAATAGTTCGTAACTTCTGACCCAGTTATCGGATTTGGGCGAATCTTATATCAATGAAAAGCTTATTGAATTTTTCACATGACAAAAAGTAAAAATCTTGAAAATTCATCATGGAATGACCATTATTCAATTTAGAAGCTAATACTAGACATTCTTGAGATGAAATTAGCTAGGAAAAGTACGGGGTATTACAATTGTCCTCATCTTAATTTTTTTTTTACGATACAATCTAACTGTTATTTCTGTTCATTTAGATTGAGGGGGTGTATTAAGACTCTTGTTTATTTGTATTTATCTCTTGTATAAGTTGTAATTATCGGTAGAGGATGATGTACTTATTTCTTTACAAATTTCCATTATAGATATAGAGAGAGAGAGGGAGAGGCAGGACTCTGCAATTGTTGAGTCATTTTACAAATATATTCTCAATACATAATTTAAAAAAGAAAATGAATAATTGAAAATAAAAAATTTAGTTGATTTCAAATTCTAAATCTAATTTGATAACCAAAATTTACTTGAATTTGAAATGCTAAATATTAGGAGAATAACTAAATATCCATTTTTAAATAATTATTAAAATAATAAGTGAAAAGATGATTTTGTCTATTGCAGACACTTTTAATGAAGAGCAAAAAGTTCAAATAACATTTATTAAACCCTTCACACTTTTAATATAGTATAGATAGATATAGATATATGAGTTTATATTAGGAGCGGCAAAACTAGCCCAAACCATCTAATCCACTCATGTTTTGATGGGTTGGACTAGAGGATTTTGAAGATAGGTTCACTTGGGCTAGTCCATCATAAATCATCAATCAAAATGAGCTCATGATGATGTCCAACTTTGACCCATAAGATGTTTAATCATCATAATACTTATATTACCACCGTTAATATTTTTAATATTTCTTTTAGTTGCTTCAATTATATTTTTTTCCACTTGAAAAAATTATAGTAATAAATAATTTTTTAATAAAAAAAATAATTTTTATATTACACCATCCCCTTGCCCCAAATCCCCACCCCTACCCCACCAAAAAATTTAAATATTTTTTTAAATTTTTTTATTTTAAAAAATAATTTTTTACCCCCACCTCCCCTACCCTTAACTCCCAGCACCCCCCCCCCCCCCAAAAAAAATGTATTTTTTTAAAATTTATTTTTTTAAAAAATATTTTCTTCTTACACCATCCCTCTCCCCCCTCTTAAAAAATTATTTTTGTAAAATTTATTTTTTTTTAAAATTAATTTTCTTTACCTTAACCACCCCTACCCCCTCCCCCTCCCCCCCCCCCCCCCCCCCCCAAAAGTTAAATTTTTAAGTAAAAATAATTTTTTCTTACACTATCCCTGTATCCTGACCTCCTACCTACCTCCCACCCCACCCTTTAAAAAAATTAATATTTTTTCTTATCCCCTCCCTACCTCTACCCCCTAGCAACTCCTTCCCCCTTTAAAAAATACAATTATCTTTAAGTTGAATTTTAGAAAAATTTTAGAACTTTTTCTTATCTCAACCCCAGCTACCCTTACCCCTCCCCCTAAAATAATTTAAATTTTTAAAAAATTATTTTACAAAAAAATTCTATATTTTTTTCTTTTTTCACTTCGTTTACCCAATTCATTATCATTGTTTTGTGTTAAATGCATATACACAAATGTTTTTATTACATTTTTTAGTTTTCATATTTAATTTTTACTTGAAATTCATAACAACAACAATTACAATAACATTAACAATATAAATTTAAATATAAAAAGAAAATTAAAAAATATCATTACAATCTAAATTGCTACTAGAATGGTAAATTGTTCAATGATGGATTAAGTTGGATAGGTTGAGTTATAACCCATTATTGAACCCATCTTAACCCAACCCATCTTAGCACATTTATATTTTAGATTGATTGGGCCCTTTTGTTGTTTTAACCCTTTTTGACCCACCCAAATTCGACCTAAACAACCTATTTATCACCCCTAGTTTATATAAGTCCAAGAAGTGGCTCATTCGTGCAAATAGACCCTTTTTAATGCCTATTACATTAACTCAAAGGATTCAATTTGTTGTGAGAAAAATAAATAATCAAATCATCTTACTATTTTAAAGGCAGACTATTGAGGACAAAATTTTAGTACCTAAAAGTGTTAATATTATAATTAGTCCATAAATTATTAAATGGTGCACCCAAATTTGAGTATATTTGCATTTTGACTAGTGTAAGGCTTTTTTTTTTTCTAATTTTTTTCGGAAATACTAATTAATTAATAAAGCTAAATAATTTATAGTGCTTATAACCAAATAATCCAGTTAATCCAAAACAAAAACATAAGTGTTTGGGCACTGTCATTCTGAGCTACTACAAAGACTAATTTGTCTTTCAAAATTAGTTCCTACGATGTCTGCTCATACTGTTTCAAAGGCATACACGGAGGAACTATGAAAAAAAAACTTGTTTTTTCCAGCTTTCCAAACCTTGTTCCTTCTTTAGCTAAGACGTATGTGACTTTGTTTTGTTCCCTGTATGATACCAGTCAGATAGCCATCATTTCTTTTGATGACATCATAAGAGGCCAACACAAGAAGAACCCAATTATGGTCACATTAAGGGCATAGGAACATGCATGAGGGACCCATTTTGAATCCACAATAGATCAATCCCGTGTATGGAAGGTTGCTTGGATGCTTACATTGATGTCAACCCAAGAACCACAAGCATAGAAGTATGAACCACCCATGGGTTTGAGAGCATTGAAGAGGCGCCATTCATCAAGTCCAAATACACCTTGGTTGTTCCTTCATTAAGGGTATTTTGGAGATTGTACATGGTGTCTTTACACACCATGACCGCCCCTCTAATTAAGGGCAATGTGGTTATTTTGTGTCATTTCTTTACACTCCATAGGAGCCCCTTTTTACTAAGGGTGTTTTGGTCTTTGATTGTAATAACTATAAATAGACATTTAGGCTTCTATTTTTCATTAGATTTGAATGAATATTGAAACTTGAAGACATTTTCTCTTGTGAGGAGTGTTTATAATGTAGGTCTTAGAAAGGTTATGTAACTAGGGAAATATAGGTGTGGAATCACTTGTGGTACAAATTGGTTTAGAAATGTTGGTGCTTTGGGGAGGTTTGAGTCCCTTTTATGTTAACGTAAGAATGTGGTATTTCCATTGCAAGTTTTAGTGGATTTTGGTGTTTGATACACACCTTGGTTCCTATTGTATTGTAATGGTTATGTCTCACTAACTATCTTTCCTTTTATGCAATTATCTTGTGTTTTGTCTTGAATCCATGAGTTGCTTTGCTTCTTGTGTGTTTGTATCTACTTCATATCCTTTCTTTTAGGTTATTTTTTTTTTATTTTATAGCTTAGTCTTATATCACTGTATGTGTGCCTTACTTCCAGACATTCTAGTTCTCTCATTAGCCATCTCATTCATCAAGCACAATATTATAGTGAAAGTTACCATTAAAAAGAATTAAAATGATCTCCTTTAAGTCGATGTTGATTTTCAAAGGATAAAACTTATGCTATTTGTTGTTTTAAGGCCTTCAAGTACCTTCAAGTAAAGTTGGAAGCTCTATTTGGTTGTTTGTGGAGGATATCAGTTCTCTGGAAAACCCAATTATCCAATCTCCATTGAAGTTTCTAAACACTCCTCAAATGCCACTTTTTCTTAGCTTCTTGAGGCATGTTCCATCAATGTTGAGCTTGAATAAACCTCTTATTGGAGGTTTCCATTTAACACTGATGGTTGTGAAGGTTTGCCCTTACGAGTACTCAGGTGAAGTATTCCATAGCCTCAAAGTAGACCTTTTCAAATGATGGCTTAACTCTTCGGTGATTGAAGAGACTGTTATTCCTATTGTTCCAAATAATCCTTAAGAAAAAAGATAGGAGAACATTCCAAGGGATAAGATGAAAAAGTTAGCATATTGAAGGCAATTCCAGGCGGTTTCCCAATTGTTCATGCCAAAGAAATTGGGGAGTTGGATACTAGAGTAAGTTCTGGCAATGAGATTGATCTGGAGATCTTGAGTTGTAGTGCATTTATTTAGGATGTTATTGATATTTTCCTCGAGATGAGAGTACAAAGGACATATAAGATTGATGTTTATGCCCATTTTTGCACAAATTGGCATTGCAAGGAAAAACCTATTGTGCTGAACTTCCTGCATAAAAAATTTGATATTGTTGAGGACATTAAGTCTCCAAATCCAATGGTATTTCTTCCTAGCAATGTCAATATTGTGCTCATTTTTTAGTGGATAAAGTGGTAGGCAGTTTTGGTGGAGAATTGACTATTACCTGTGAGAGTCCATATAGGTTGGTCTTTGGTGGCCCTTTTGTTAAGGAAGAAGGAGCTTTAAAAGTACTGAAAATATGAGATTGTAGGACAAAGGGAAAAATGGGATATCAATAATTTTCCAAAACCTATTTCTCCGAAAATCGCTGAGCTTTTGGAATCTCACATTATTAGTGACAAGGCCATGGATAATATGGATAAGGAGAGGTTGGTGAGGGATCCATCTATTCTCTTAGAACTTGACTCTATCTCTATTATTGAAAATCCACATTGAGGCTTGATTACAAATAGACTTCATTCTTTGGAAAACTTTCCAAGTTCTAATGGAGTAAGATTTGGTTATTCCATTTTTCTTATCATTTTTAGAGTTTAGAATCCTGGCATAAATAGAGTTCGCATTTTGGGTTTTTCTCTAAGACAGGCTGTCTAGGAGAACATTCTTTTTTCAGCCTTTTGGATGCCCAACCACCTTTTCTTTTGGATTTGGTGATGGTGTTTCATCTTACTAGGTGCATTTTTCCTTTTCAGAGATGGTGCCCCAGATAAAGTTTCTCTAAATTCTATTAATGGCGTGGTGGATTTTGCTAGGGATATAAATGTATTGTTTGACATGGTTAGTAATGGTTCTAAGGGTGGCTTTGGTGAGGATGGTCCTTCCATCCATATTGAGGAATTTGGTTTTCTATCCAACAAACTTAGTGTTCATATTATCCAAGATAAAAGGGAAATCACTCTTTGTAGGATTTTTGTGAAAAATAGGAAACTCTAAATATTTCCCAAAGTTTGGTTTGACTGGGATGGCCAGGCTTGAAGCAATAGTATTTTTTCCCTCAAGTTTATGATTATTAAAGACAATAACCTTAAATTTGGAGTTGTTAATCTTTTTGGCCTGTGAAAAGACTGAAGTTAGAGAGTTTGAATGATGGTGATGCAATTCTTAGTATCTGCTTTAGCAAATAGAGTAAGATTATCAACTCAGAATACATATGAGATCTTAAGGCCTCTGAGGAAGGTAGGTATGGGGGTCTATTTCAAGATATCCACGTCATGGTTAGTTCTCCTAGAGAGAAGTTTCATGTGTATGATGAAGACGTAAGGAGATAGAGAATCTCCTACTCTACTACCCCTAAAAGGTTTAGAGAAGTTAGTTTTACTCTTATTCACCGGAACTAGATAATAGAGATGGAGATGCATAACAAGATGAGCTTGGAGAGGTACGAAGGGATGTTGAAGAGTAGATAACTTATCTGATAAAGGACAATTCAATTATGTTAAAGGCCTTTTCCAGGTCTATTTTATGGATTATACTAGCATTTTCCCTTTCGTTCTTGAGAAGTGGAAAATGATCCTTGGATAATGGTAGCCTTGTCAGACATCCTTCTTCCAGCCATGAAGCAGGATTGACTAGGCCTAATGATGTTGGAAAAGAAAGGCTTAATCCTATTAGCAATAATCTTGGTGTGATCTTGTACTGAGTATTGCAAAGACCTATAGGTTTGAAATTTCTTTTTTTTGTGGCATTTGAGTACTTCAAAATGAGGCAAAGGTAGGGTGAGTTGAACTCCTCATGCATCCATCACTCCAGTGCTAAAAATAGTGGTGAATATAATAGAGAAAAAATGGCTAAGGAATTCCTAGTATTTCTGGTAATAAAAGGATGGATGCCATAAGGATCAGAGATTTTATATGCCTTAAAGGAGAAGACATTTTTTTGATCTCATCAATTGAAGGTATATCAATAAGAAGAAAATAAGAGTCAAACATAATGGAGCCTTGTGAAGAGGGGTTATTTTGGCACTGTCTTGGAGATTTTTCATAATCAGTAGAGTAGAGGACATATAGAAAGTTTGAATGGACCTATTGATCACCTCATGATTATTAATTTAGTTTCCTAAGTCATTTTAGAGTAAGGATTTTATTCCTTCTTCTCTTATTGATGGTGTAGATATGAAAGAATTTAGTATTAGAATCTCCATTTGAGAGCTAGTTGATTCTAGACTTAAGCTTCCAAAAGTCATTCTCCAACCTAAGGAGGTCACTAAATTTCTTGTTAAGTTTTTGTTTAAGATTTTAGAGAAAAGTACTGGTGGGGTAATTGAGGGACTTTTGGATACCACCAGGTTTATCTAGGATGACATTTTTTATGTGGAAAACGTTCTCAAAGGTTTCCCTAATTTTATTTTTAAGTATCTTAATAAATGTGGTAGTGGATTCGGTGAGGTTGCTACTTGACTCAAATGATTCATTAACAATCTCTTGAAAGTCAGGGTGAGTGGACCAGATGGTTTCAAGATTGAAGGATTTTATAAGAGGGAACTAGAAGGACAAAGATTGATAAGCAGAGGATAGTGCTCAAATTGAGTTCCGGGCAGGTGTGTAACATTTACCTCTAGAAAAAAATTCAAAAGTTAGTTTCAAAATATCTGTCCAGTATCTCAAGAATCAGGCTTTGTCTATTCCTATATCTTTTGTTGGTCCATGTGTATTTACTATTGATACATCAAATATCAACTATTCTACATTGATTAACACAATTCTAAAAGTGGGAGACTCTATTAAAGTTAATATTATTACCCCCAAACTTATCAGAGTACATAAGGATTTCATTGAAACACCCCCTACTATCCAACCAATATTAGTGGATTATTAACAGAGCTTGCAATAAAGACTAAATAATCCTAAAAGGTTTTACTATTCTCAAAACTATTACTAGAATAAATAGTAGTAAAGAATCAAGAGAGACAAAATTATTTACCTTGATGGCAACATGGATACACTGAAAAGTAATAGAGATATCCTCAATGTCAACATACTCATCATGCCACATGATGATTGATGATAGGCGAATTTACGCGCCTATATCAATATATTTTGCCCATATTTTAGCCTAGTTTTGAGAACTAATTATCTATTTCATACACTTTTAGTCCTTTTTCCTATAAATGAGCTAACAAATGTGATTAGGAAAGTTTCAGGTATAAATGATGCAAAATACAGCAATTTATGGCTTACTTGACGCAAAAGAAAGCTCACGAACGAAGTGGAAAGGAGCTGGACGCCTAAAGGACTAAATCTGCTGCATGGAAAATCTGTCCCGGGCTAAAACAGCAATTCTGAAGACTTTGGGGACTTACAGACACAAAGCTGGATTTTTGCCATAATACATTAACCTAGTGCAATTAGGTTATGTGTTTCATTATTCTATTTGGATTATAATTTTGTAACCTTACCCTAGTACATTTGGGTCAAGGATTTCATTAGTATATTAGGATTTGGTTATTTATTTCATTAGCTTAGTAGGAGTAGGATAGGAGTATTATAAATACCCTATCATGCTAGAGATTTAGAGACACATTCTTACAATTCATTCATCTCCTTACAATTAAGACATCTTCCTACAATACATTCTTAATTCTTCATTCTTCTACTCTTAAATTCCACAACAAGAGAATCGTTACTTGCTACGGAATCACCAAAACCACACGCCTAACACCTCTTTTACACGCCATCCACCATGCAAAACGTGATATCCTTCGCATTCATGGGTAACTAAATCTCTTAGTTGGGGTTATGGAAGCCGAATGAGTTACTATCTATTGCTATGAGCTTGTGAGTTCAAGACACGTATATTGCTTATATCATTATTCTCTTCATCTTAAATCTACAATCTTTGCGGTTTCAAACACATGAACACGCCATTCTAACATCTAACCTGTTCGAGAGAAAGGTTACTTGTCTAGAAAAGAAGACGCATAGACTAACGCCAGTCTAACATTTAACTTGTTCGAGAGAAAGGTTATTTGTATGGAAAAGAGATAATGTCAAGGTAGTAGGACACCCTTTCCTATTAAAAAGCTAGTGTCGTAACTGGACTAACCTCTTGGAGAAATTGTACCGCTAGACACACTTTAAGCTCGAGAGAGTTAAAGTGAAATAGTCCTTGTTTAGGTCGAGAGACGCTTGGATTTACCATCGACTACAATTCTCTATAAGCAATTGCATGTCAAGACTCTACACACTCATAGCCAATAGAGACGTATACCTCTGAAGGTGGACATAACCCCAACGCTTCAATTCTCATTGTTTACAACCAACGTGACAATCTTTCTCTTTTTACTTTATTATTTTCAGCTTTTATTTCATTACTTTGGTTACTTATTACAATCCCCCCTTCTTACGAGACTTGCACCAAAAGTCTATTAATTTTACTTACTTGTTGACCAAGCTATTCCCTGTGGGATCGATACCCAACCCAGGTTGGGTTCTATATTTGCTAACGACCGCTTTACACTCCCACGAGAGCTGTAGATTGAGCGTTATCAAAAATTGGCGCCGTTGCCGGGGAATACGAGTGTCAATCAAGTTCGTGATAATTACTAGACCCTTTGGTCAAAGATTCTCGTACTTTTACGTTTGGTTTTTGTTTTTGTTTATTGCAGGTTTTTCTTTTAGTGAATGCCCCATACTAGAAGTTCTGGTCAACCGTTATTACCAATCAATCCGGAACCGCAACGAATTAGAAGAATGGAAGCACAAGCTGAAATCGACAGGATGGCTGCTCAACACGAGCAAGCAAGATTAGCTGCTCTTGCCGCTGCTCAAGTCCAACAACAAAACATTGATAATCCTGGACGAGCAACAAATCCTGACGATGAAGATTTAGGTGATGACGAGTTACTGAACCCTAGGCGTGATGCTGAAATTATAACACCTGCCAACAGAAGAGGTCGACAAGCTCGGTACAGATATGATCGCCAACCTTTGCAACCAGCTTTCGACGATGATGATGATGATCTTGATGGTGCCAGAGCCACTGGAGCTATAATTCCACCACCATTAGCGCCCGGAGCCAAGTTCAACATCACTAGCACCATGATTCAGTTATTGCAACTCAAGGGATTATTTGGTGGACTAGCAGGCGATGATCCGAATATGCATCTCATCAACTTTATTTCTACATGCAAGTCTTTTGACAATCCTGGTGTTGGTCAGAATGCTATTCGATTACGTCTATTTCCATTGTCTCTGTCTGGGGAGGCAACATTATGGTTGAATGGGCTGACTCCTGATTCTATTACAAATTGGAGGAAATTGAGAGACGCTTTCCTAGAAAGATTCTTTCCGCCATCCAAGAGGGCTCAATTGAGAGATGAAATCAGCAACTTTCGTCAGCTTCCATCTGAAGCTCTTCACGAAACATGGGAGAGGTTCAAGACAAAGCTAGCGAGATGCCCAAACCATCACATGACCAATGTTCACCTCATGGAGATCTTGTATAGAGCCCTGAATTCAGTAACTAAACCAGTGGTGGACAACGCAGCTGGAGGTTCTTTTATGGACCTCACCTTTGGTCAAGCAAGCACCATGCTAGATCGTATGACTAAACAAAGTAGAGCTTGGCATACCAGGGATTCTGAGGTAGCAAGCCCCACTTTATCTATTGGCATGTCTGCAGACCAAAGAAGAAGAGAAGAAGAACGTGATCAAGACATGGCGCACATGAAAACCCAAATGGATCTTCTTACAAAGCATCTATTAGGGAAGACTGAAAAAGTGAAAGCAATTGCGTCAAAAGGAAGAGACGAATCTGATTCAGAAGAGGAGGCCAACTACTTGAACAATCAGGGGGGTTTCCGTGGGAATGCCCAAGGAAACCAAGGTCGGAACTATTATGACAAATCTGGAGGTAAAGACCAAGGTAGTTGGAAGAAAAATAATGAAAATAGTGGTTTGTACGTTCCCCCTGGTAGACGTGATACCACCACATCTAATTCTATGGAAGACATGATGGCTAAGTTATTGAAAGGAGTAGAAGCAACGAGCGCGGGAGTTAAGGAGGTAATCGACGATTTAGCCTCCATGAAGCAATTAGTTGATTCTCATTCCACTTCTATAAGACAACTAGAGCAGCAATTCAGTCAACTTTCAGCAGCACTCAACCAAAGAAAAGCCGGCACCTTACCTAGCGATACTGTGCAAAACCCAAGGAATGATGGGTCATGCATGGCCATCACTACCAGAAGTGGTAAGGCGCTGGAAACTTCAGCAAAAGGCAAGAAAGTGATTGACGAAGTTGCGGACATAGATGATAACGCAAAAGGAGAAGGTGCCCCAGCTACTACTCTTGACGTTAAGGACGCCACATCCAGCACTGTGCAGCCTGAAAAAGTGGAAAAACGGAAGCAAGAGGAGAAGAAAACCGTGGAGAGAACACTTCCATACCCACCACCACCTTTTCCCCAAAGATTGAAGAAGGTGGCGGATGACACAAAGTTCAGCAAGTTCATGAATATGTTAAAGCAGCTCACCATTAATGTTCCATTGGTGGAGGCACTTGAACAAATGCCTGGGTATGCAAAATTTATGAAGGATCTCTTGACAAAGAAGCGGGCAGCAAGTTATGACTTGGCAGATAATGTTCATCATTGTAGTGCAATTGCTACAAGATCGCTAGTTCAAAAGAAGGCAGACCCTGGAGCTTTCACTATACCTTGCACAATTGGGTCGTTGGATTTTGCTAAGTCATTGTGCGATTTGGGAGCTAGCATCAATTTGATGCCACTATCCATCTACAAAAAGTTGGGGCTAGGCGATCCGACATCAACCAATATGAGGCTCGTGATGGCTGATAGGTCGGTAAAACGACCTGTGGGTATCTTGAATGATGTGTTGGTGAAAGTTTCTTCATTCATCTTTCCTGCAGACTTCGTTATTCTGGATTGTAAGGAGGATTCTGAAGTTCCCATCATCTTGGGACGTCCCTTCCTTGCAACTGGAAGTGTGCTTATTGACATGAAAGATAATGAGCTTTTGTTTCGAATTAATGACGAAGTGGTACGGTTTGATATACGCAAAACAATGAAGCAGCCCAGCGATATGAATGAGTCATCCATAGCTGATGTTCATTATGAGGATACGAAAGCATTATCTATAGAGAAACAACCTACTGTTGAGCCATTATCTGCTGCGCCACTGAATGTTGAGCATGAGAATAATGAAGATTATGAAGAACTTATGGGTGATCTAACAGAAATAGAGTCTTATACTCCTAAGCAACCGGGATGTGATCTCAAGAATCAACCAACAGCAAAGACTCCCATTGATGAGCCACCAGTGCTAGAATCGCAAGAGCTCCCCGATTATCTAAGGTATGTGTTCTTGGAAACTAGAAATATACTTCCGGAGAGCGCAGATGATTTAAGTGAACAGCACGTAGAAGCTCTTATCTCTGCTCTGAAGAGATACAAGAGAGCTATGGGTTGGACTATTGATGATATAATTGGAGACTCTCCGGGGAAACGTATGAACCATCTTGAAGAAGATCGCATGCCCACAGGTAAGCCTCATTATCGTCTAAATCCTTTCAGAAAACGATCCACCATTTACCTCGACGAAGTCTAAGTACTCAAGGTAACTATGTCGAGCCACGACAATAAATAAGGCGCTAGATGGGAGGCAACCCATCATTTTATCATTTTATCGTTTTATCGTTTTGTCTTTCTTTCATTCTAGTACTTGTTTTTGCTTTTGATAAATGAAAATCCAAAAATAAGAGTCGTGCCACGACCAAAACTAAGGCGCTTGGTGGGAGGCAACCCATCGTACTAATCGTTTTCATTTGGTTTTGAGCAAAAATAGGTGCAAGAAGTATGCAACGAGGAGATTGATTTCAATTGACGATTTGGTTGCATTGTATGGTAAAGTCGGTAAGTTAGGAATGGTGATGCATAAGGCTATGAATTGAGCCTTTCTCACGTCATAATAGGCTTCGAGGAAGGCTAGGCCTTGGTATAAATAGGCCACGAACGATGCACAACCTATTCTATAGCCTAAGGACTCGGAATCTAGTGTGCAATACACTATGCGCCGCCTATTCCTAGGTGTGCTTTTGACTATGCGCCGCCTATGCTATGGCATTTGAGATACTGAGACCAAATGCCATAGGATATGCGCCGCATATGTCTAGATATGCCATAGGATATGCGGCGCATATGTCCCATTATGCCATGGACAATGCGCCGCACATGTAAGTGATATGCCGAGGGATATGCGCCGCATATGTGGTAATTTTGTCCCCAAATCCGATTGTAAATGGGTCATAACCCGACCCATACTCCTCCTATATAAAGGGGACTTGTTTTTTTATCACAAACACATTAGAATCAACCCTAAAGGCGCCGCATATCATCCCAAATCCTCTCAAATTTTTCTTCCTTTATTCTTCCAATCCACAACAAACTTCTCCACACTCTTCAAGCAAGTAAGTGCTCTCTTATTCTTCATCTATTTATCATAAGTACTACGTTGCTATGCTTATTATAAAATGCTAAATCATAAGAAATTGGTGGTGATGTTCATGTGTGTGGATATTTGTTGCAAAATCGTGTGATTGAATATATACGTATGGAATTCTTGACTTGTTTCCGACTTGAATTTTGTTTCAATGGCATTGTTATGATACTTGCTGAACATATGTGGCTATGAATATTGCTTGAGAGTGTTGTTTGGATGCTTGCATGATTAACCATCCCGGCCATCGGGATAAGGTTATAGTGACTATCGACGTAGGAGGTAGTGTTTGTTGTACGAATAGCAATTCCATGCGGTAACTCCTATGTTGTAGTGTCGCTATATGCACCATGAAAGACATCCAAGTGGCTGCTCATAAGTGATGTAATGCTGATTTTCTTGTCAGAATACAATCCTAAGACGTATGTCGACGAAGTCTGAGTACTCGACCACTTTCACTTCACTGATTTGTGCTAACAAGATTAAGTGTGGGGTGGTACCCCTAGTGCTTGCATGTAGATTGTATAAAGTGAGATTGTGCTGCAACTAACATTATTTCTAGTCTCAGGTACAATGGCACCGAAAGCAAGGCAAGGTAAGGAGAAGGCTACCACAACCCGAAAGGACAAAAAGAGAAGCCGAAAAGACCAAGGCGAATCATCTTCAGCACACCTACCACGCAGAATGTTCGGAATCAAATGGGTTCTTGAGGAAGACGCCAAGGCATGGTACAGCAGCAACAAAGAAAAGAAATATGTGCACGTCGACTTAATCAACAAGGAGACCTTAGCGAAGTAGGAGCCGCAAATGTTGGCTAAGATAATGGCTCTGAAGCTGGATTTCATCTTCCGTGACATGGGAGCGTGCAATCTTGACTTGACAAGAGAGTTTTATGCCAACTGGTCGCCAAACACAACAGGCAACGAAGTCAAAATTCGGGGCCAAGTGTTACAGCTTACAGCGGATTGGATCAACTCATTTCTAGGCCTACCTTCGGTCGACACTGCACCATACAAAGAGCTGTACAGCAGGCCTCCTTACAGAGCAATAAGACACACGCTTTGTGGAAGCAGATCAATGGCAATATGGGGCAGACATAAGGAAACAGGCCGTCACAACACATTCCCCTATGCTCCACTAAATAGGGAAGCAAGAATCTGGATGCGCATTGTCAACTCATGCCTTATTCCTGGGACGCAATACACAAAGATATCGAGAGATAGAGTGTGTTTGGTTTATGCGTTGATGACGAATGTCCCTATCAACTTTGGGGCAATCATTCGATCTACCATGAGAAAAGCCAGACTCCACAGCAGGTCCCATTTCACATTCGGCAATTTGTTGACAGCAATGTTGCGGAAGGAGGATATAGAAGAGGAACCAGCTGACCACAAACTCCCACATACCCCAAAGAAGGTTGACCTCACCAAGGTCAAAGATGCTGAAACAACGCATGGAGTCAACCTTACCACTGCGGAGAGACACGCTCGTGACGAGAGTTTCTTCCGTCATCTCTATGGCATGACACGATTCACTATGATGAGTGGTGGACTTATTCCAACTGCTGAAGAGCTCCAACAGCTGGACCACGACTACCCAATGAACAGACATGCCCGGGAGATGTGTGGAGTGGGAGTATATTTCGAGGAACCTCTTGATGATGACGTGCCAACTGATGATGATAGACGCTTGCCTGATTCTGATGCTGAGGAGAACTCTGACGATGACTCTTACGATGATTCGGACGAAGGGGGTATGACCCCCGACATTGAGGAAGAGTCCGACTAATCAGGTTCTTCGACTTTATTTTCCACTGAGGGCAGTGTCTAGTCTAAGTGTGGGGTGTCGGCAGAATCTGCATGCTATGTTTGTATGTTTGCTTGTTTATTTTGTTTTGAGTCCAAATTTTTTTAATTTTTTTTAGGAGTAAAATTTTTCTAGCTACGCATGAAATTATTTGGATAGGCAGCATGAGATTAGAACAAGAGTATGTGCTACAATTGTGACTATTGAGACATTTAGGCTCTAGTTGTGACTCATTATGTGATAGTGTGTGATTCAATTCCTTAACTTGTTGGGTCGAGAGTCTATATTACTACCAATCAAGTCGACCATGTGCCTTGTGTGTGTGAGATTAATAGTATATTCTATGTATGTGGCTGATGCTAGAACTTGCCTCGTATGTATGCAAAGCGAAAATAAGGAATGTAAGTTTAGGATATGATTTAGGCATTTCTTTGGCAACCTATACATGTTTACCTTCAGTTTTTCCTACCCATGTAAATCATCCTAGTTAAACCCTTTTGAGCCTTTAGCCTATTTCTTTGACAACCTTGTATGTAAGCCTAATCCATTTTTTTCAAAACCGTAATTTGATCCAAATTCCTAAGTGCTTTAAAGTGAAAAAGTCATGTGACAACATAAGAGGAAATTGGGTAAGTATGATGCTTTAAATTGTAATGGTGCTTGAATGTAGTGCTATCATAAGAGGTATGTTGTGAAAAGAAAAAGGAAAAGAAAGCTGAAAAGTGAGTTGTGCTTAAAATTGAAAAACTAAAGATGAGAACAAGGGTGGAAGAATAAAATAAAGAAAGGTTGAAAGAACAAAGTGTCAATGATACAATGTGATGTATTAAAGTGCTTAGGAACTTAGTCACTATTTCTGGCCAAAATAGTCCTACCCGTCCCTTAGCCTACATTACAACCATCTAAAGACCTACTTGATCCTAATCTTAACATTCCGACATTTAGTAGAGTACTACATTAAAGGCAAGCTTATGGTCACTAGTTGCTACATATGAATTCTTTGCGAGAGCGAGAGCAAGGACATTTTGATACCCATGTTTGAAAATATGCTATACTTGTGAGTGATTATGGGTACTATATTGTGAGACACACATGGTTGATGAGTCTTGGATAGTTGTATATGATTCTATGCACCTTAACGTTTGCATGCGAGTTGATCACCATCACGAGTTTATGCTTGAGGTTAAATTGTTTCTACTTATAATCGGAAAGCTACTCTTCGTTGATAATTGTTGTGCTTGTCTTGAAGAATGTTTTGTGTTGTTTCTGTAAAAACCTTAAGTCAATGCTTAGAAGGACATGATATGTTGTTCGAGGACGAACAAAGCTCTAAGTGTGGGGTGTTGATGATAGGCGAATTTACGCGCCTATATCAATATATTTTGCCCATATTTTAGCCTAGTTTTGAGAACTAATTATCTATTTCATACACTTTTAGTCCTTTTTCCTATAAATGAGCTAACAAATGTGATTAGGAAAGTTTCAGGTATAAATGATGCAAAATACAGCAATTTATGGCTTACTTGACGCAAAAGAAAGCTCACGAACGAAGTGGAAAGGAGCTGGACGCCTAAAGGACTAAATCTGCTGCATGGAAAATCTGTCCCGGGCTAAAACAGCAATTCTGAAGACTTTGGGGACTTACAGACACAAAGCTGGATTTTTGCCATAATACATTAACCTAGTGCAATTAGGTTATGTGTTTCATTATTCTATTTGGATTATAATTTTGTAACCTTACCCTAGTACATTTGGGTCAAGGATTTCATTAGTATATTAGGATTTGGTTATTTATTTCATTAGCTTAGTAGGAGTAGGATAGGAGTATTATAAATACCCTATCATGCTAGAGATTTAGAGACACATTCTTACAATTCATTCATCTCCTTACAATTAAGACATCTTCCTACAATACATTCTTAATTCTTCATTCTTCTACTCTTAAATTCCACAACAAGAGAATCGTTACTTGCTACGGAATCACCAAAACCACACGCCTAACACCTCTTTTACACGCCATCCACCATGCAAAACGTGATATCCTTCGCATTCATGGGTAACTAAATCTCTTAGTTGGGGTTATGGAAGCCGAATGAGTTACTATCTATTGCTATGAGCTTGTGAGTTCAAGACACGTATATTGCTTATATCATTATTCTCTTCATCTTAAATCTACAATCTTTGCGGTTTCAAACACATGAACACGCCATTCTAACATCTAACCTGTTCGAGAGAAAGGTTACTTGTCTAGAAAAGAAGACGCATAGACTAACGCCAGTCTAACATTTAACTTGTTCGAGAGAAAGGTTATTTGTATGGAAAAGAGATAATGTCAAGGTAGTAGGACACCCTTTCCTATTAAAAAGCTAGTGTCGTAACTGGACTAACCTCTTGGAGAAATTGTACCGCTAGACACACTTTAAGCTCGAGAGAGTTAAAGTGAAATAGTCCTTGTTTAGGTCGAGAGACGCTTGGATTTACCATCGACTACAATTCTCTATAAGCAATTGCATGTCAAGACTCTACACACTCATAGCCAATAGAGACGTATACCTCTGAAGGTGGACATAACCCCAACGCTTCAATTCTCATTGTTTACAACCAACGTGACAATCTTTCTCTTTTTACTTTATTATTTTCAGCTTTTATTTCATTACTTTGGTTACTTATTACAATCCCCCCTTCTTACGAGACTTGCACCAAAAGTCTATTAATTTTACTTACTTGTTGACCAAGCTATTCCCTGTGGGATCGATACCCAACCCAGGTTGGGTTCTATATTTGCTAACGACCGCTTTACACTCCCACGAGAGCTGTAGATTGAGTGTTATCAATGATAATACCTTCAAAAGCACCAACAGGTCCAAGCTAAATTGTTTAAAGAAGCCTAGAGATTTAGTAGGCTTCTTGTGATCATACATACATGTTTTCGAGAGGACAAGAATAGATAAATTGTGAATACCAATCACAGAGGAAAGTTACTCTTGAATTATTCTCTTTGACACCCCTAACATTCCATACTATAAAGCTATTCATCATCAAGTTTGTTGGGATGGGTGTCTTCTTTAGCATTCCCTTCACCTTGTCTATTGGGTTCGAGATTTAGTATTGTTCTATCTTATTCGTCTTTCTTGACTTAGGTTTTAGAGTTATCACGAAGAGTTTATTTTATTAGGGTTGAGATGAGAGTGATGTTCAGGCCTGCCTAAGGGCTTATGGGCAAAGAACAATAACTAGCTCACTTACTAGACTTACAAATCCTAGGGTTAGAGTGTTATCTGCATCTTTGCATCTGATTTTAAGAGTTAGAGAGAGGTTAAAATATCTTCTAATTCTTTGTTTTTCTATTTGAGCATTTCTAGGGTCTTTGCTCTTTCCAATATTTCTATTATTACTGGTGAATGGGTTCCTCCACAGGAGCTGCTATTCAATTGGTCAAGGCACTTTCCTATTCTCTTTCACTAAAATTGGACCTTTGAGTAGAATGTCTAGCATCAATAGAGGGGAGAATGACCAACTTTGGCTAACTTATTTCACTGTCAGTTGTAGAGTGTCTAGAGTAATGTTTTACTGAGATGGCTTGATGAGAACCTTCATAAGTGTTGTCATCCATACATTTTGTCACTGGTTCGATAGTCTCTGTTTTAGGTGTTCACTGCTACTTGAGCTAAGTAGACAAGGTCTTGGATGGTCACTATGAGTAGTCGCCCCTCTATCTCTGTCTTCAGTTTTAGAGATTGACCATGAAGTGCCATCTCCAACCATCCTCAGTTTTTGGTTTCGCTTAGGACTCTATAGTAATAATTATTGTTTGATTCTTTTGGACCGAGTAGGTGCATGCACCAATTGTGTAACCTAGTCTGTCCCATCCTTTACACGAGATGCCTTCACCTTACGTAGAGGAGGTTCGGTTGTTTTTCAAAACTTCACAAATTCTTGAATAATGGACTAAAAAAAGTTTTACTCACATTGACATTTTGAAGCATACAACTAAAATTAATTAATTAGTTGCGCAAATTACAAACTTATTGCCATTTAACTTAATTTTTTATTTCCTCATACTAAATATGCATAGTAATTTGTCAAACTTGTCCAACTAAGTTTGTAAATTCTATATATCTTGTAATAAAAATCTCCCAAGTACTAACCTAAGTTTATTATTTTAAAAAAAAGGGCATAATTATTTTTAAACAGGGTGACATAAGGGTGAAACTAGTAAAACATATGCTATAGGCCCCTAAAATATTGAGGCCCAAAAAAAATTTTAATGACAAATTTTGTAATTTATTTCACTTAAAATAAAATTGAAAATTGTAAAAAAATAAAATTTTGTTATAAAGCAAGAAAGAATAAAGAAGAAGAGTAGAGAGAATAGAGAGAAATTCTTATTTCTCCTGTGGAATGAAAGATCATAAGATTGTCAATACAATGAACAAAACCCCTCTACTTATAGGAAAAATTTACTCCTAGTCTGAGTAAAAGATGGATGCTTCAAATCCTAATAGATATTAAAGTAGATCTTGATAGATCTTGATAGACATTCACTATAATGTAAATACATTTATAACACTCCTCCTTGAATGTCTAATTGTTAGATAATGTGCCCTGTTAAAACCTTACTAGAAAAAATCTAGTAGGAAAAAAATCTAGTGAAGGAAAAAGAGTACACATCTCTAATAATACGCATTTCGGCTGCTTTATTAAAAACCTTACAAGGAAAACCCAGTGGGACAAAACCTCGTAAGGAAAAAAGAGTACAACGCATATTAACTCCCGCTAATGTGAACATCCTTGAACCTTTGCATCCTGATCTTGTACACCATCTTCTTGAAAGTTGTAATTGAAGGAGACTTGGTGAATAAAACAACCACATTGTCACTTGAACGAATCCGTTTCACGTTAATAGTACCATTCTTTTAGAGCTCATGTATGTAGAAAAGTTTTGATGAAGTGTGCTTTGTTCTATCTCCTCTTATGAATCCTCCATCAAGATGTGTTATGCATATTGCATTATTTCTGTATAAAATTATGGGTACATTGTCACATTTCATGCCACATTTTTCTCGAATGAGATGTATCATGGATTTCAACCATACTTATTCTCGACTTGCTTCATGAATAGTTATTATCTCATCATGATTTGATGAAGTGGCTATGATAGACTGTTTTGTATATCTCCAAGATATTGCAGTATCCTCATATGTGAACACATTGCATGTTTGAGACCAAGATTTATGCGGGTTAGATGAGTACCCAACATCAGAATGACTGGTAAGATCGGAACTGCAATCTTTAGAATAAAATCATGTGTTTGATCTCATTTCGATGTCTTCTAATAGGAGTAGAAAAATACCTTGCTAACATATTAACCGAAAAGGATATAGACCTTGTGGTATTTGCAAGGTATATGAGTGCATCAATTGCACTAAGATATGGTACTTCATAACCAATCCAATTCGATATATTTTGAATTTCAGCAAATAATCTATTGCTTTGAAAACTCTCCAAGAGTTCCAATGATTTTCAAGCTATAAGATTATACAATATAAGGATTATAAATAAGTTTTCCAGAAACTTTTATATGCTTCAAGCATTTTGAATCCTTAAAAGTTTTTCACATAAGTTTTGTCAAGTGAAAATATTCAACATTTCATGAGTGACATCTTCAAATATCTGGACTGCAAATCAAATAAGTTTATACTTACCAAGATGCATCCTTTCATGTCACTTGATAAATATTTCTATGTCAGCATGCTTAAAATAACGTACAATTAAGATCCTCATAATCTTTCATAATATTGAGTCAATATTGTGTCAAAGATATTGATGATATATCATTTAGTATCGGTTCACAATGCGACATAACATTTTTAGATCTCATCGCTTCATTATTTTCAGGTACCTGAACCTCTCATAAGGTTTCATGAAGTGTTATGTCATAGGCTCTTCAAGCGCATATTACCTTCTTATTATGATTATTTGCTTCTTATTTTATACAAGTACTATTTCATTGAAACCGATTGGTCTATTATGCTTCACGCATGCATAGACTTTGTCCTTTAAGGATATAAAATAGGAGCACTCGCAACTTAAATATGAGATGCGTTTGGCATTTGACTTGAATTATCTTTTGAATGAGGATATGATGATAATTCCTAACATACTTCATAGCTGCTTATAATCTCCCCCTTATGTTAGGAAAGCTAACATACATCCTCCATCTTCTTTAATGGATGCATCTTTGTGCATCATGGTACATTTATTAATCGTATACCGCACATCAAAACTATTAGATGGAATAGTTGGTTCATGACCTTGAACCAATTGAGGGGAATAAATAATCATAATTTATTGGTTTAATGCATACAAGTGTTATTGTATGAAATATATCATATTTTAGATCAACACATGAAGCTTTGTTCTCATTAGCGATGGTTTAGCTATTTATCGAAGGAATTCAATGCCAAACCACCAGCATCAAGATAACTTTCTTGATTGCACAATCTAAAAATTATGTTCTTAACTCAATTTTGTTGAGCAAGCAACTTTATGAATGTCAAATTGTAGGTTGACATTGAATGTACATGTGATCATCTTATTGATGCATCTTTTCAACATATCACATGATAGGTGAACGGGCCTTTATTCACCTTTTATTCTTTACCAATTTTGAGGGATCCAATCCCAAAATTAGTTGGTCCAACCAACTTATCCTGAGAACAATCAACATTAAAGTTCATGAAGAATTTTCTAATTCTTCAATATATGTTCAATACTCAGTATGTAAATCATCAGGATATCACTCAGTAAATTTCAGATTTACTATTATATGAATAAATTTCAGATTTACTACTTCAAAAGTAGATTTCAAAATTATTCAACCTTTTTCGGAGGTGAGTTGTGATACAATCACAATCAAGTGCACGTTTGCATTAATAATCTTCACATTCCCCAGGAATGGAATATAATCATGCCTTAAACCTATCAAATTATGATAGCTTATAACCTCTTTCAAGATTTTGCTACTTCAGAAATAAATCGAGGCATACATATGATGTAGAAAATTTTTCTCTAGTATATCTCATAATCATATAAGCGTGTGAAAATATCATCATTTTTTATGATCATTATCATATTGTCCCTCCACGCGTATATTCGTGCATTCAATCACTTGTCTTCTTTCAGAAATATTATGCACTGCTACCACATACACATCAAGAATGAAGTAAGTTGTCATATTTCAGACTTATCATATATTGCTACCACATTCACTTCATGGAATGAAACATATTCAATGGGTCGAATTTCATGACTTTTCATCAAACACCCATTATTTTGCCTTATCCATCATAATATATCAATATGGTGTATTAAGATTCATACTAAACATCTTATCCATATAAAAACGTCTTAGGCATGAATCGATGGGACTTGAACCCAACATATTATCTTCCTTTTTGATAATATTATTTTTAAGAAATAAATTTAAAATATAAATGGTTCCAAACCAATTATTTTTCCTCAAATTCAATAATAATTATATTAGTAGTAGCAAAAGAAAGATAACATAAAGAATTACTAACCTTGAAATCCTTCAGATTTATAATCTCACTTTGTTTGACAGAGTCTCGTGCTGATAACATGTTATAAAGCAACAAAGAATAAAGAAGAAGAGTAGAGCTACATTATAGTGAATGTCTATCAAGATCTATCAAGATCGACTTTGATATCTATTAGAATTTGAAGCATCCGTCTTTTACTTAGACTAGGAGTAAATTTTTCCTATAAATAGAGGGGTTTTATTCATTGTATTGACAATCTTATGATCTCTCATCCCTCAGAAGAAATAAGAATTTCTCTCTATTCTCTCTACTCTTTTTCTTTGTTCTTTCTTGCTTTATGGCAAATTTTATATATTAAAAGAAAGATAAAAAAAACTATTTATCTTTTACTAAAATTATTTTAGAACTTCCAACTAAATAACTAAATATTCATATTTCTAAATAAACTTTTTACAAAACATCCAAGGTAATGTACTGCAACCACATTACTAACATCTTATTAAGTAGAATTAATCTTTAATTTTATATTACTATGTGAGGTTAATTAAAGATTTTTTGTCATTTACATTAAAAACAACAAGTATATGAAAACAAAAAAAATAACTGTAAATTATTATTTTCTTATGTGTATTCGTATATGTTTAAAGCCTCTTATTACAAATGTTTTCTTTGAACTACTATTTTTACTGAGACACCACTGCTTCTAAAAGAATTGTTCAATATTGAATACATTTTACATGTAACTTGTTTCTAGAATACTTTTCTCTTGTATTTGCACATTTGACACTTTATTTTCCCCAAAAATGTCAAACCAATTGATACAATTTGAATGCACTCAAAGTCCTTCACTAGAAGCCAAGCCCGAGAACTTCAAGTACTTCATGAAATGTTCTTGAAAAGAGAGGTGCTTAACGACATTCTATTATCTTTAAAAGAGTGCTATCTGTTGGTGATTGTGTATATACAGGATCAATGACCTTCGAGGGGTTAAAAGAAATGTGAAAAGGAGCAAAATGGCACACTAAGTGCACCTGCACCTGCATATAAGACACATGCGCCAGAAGGTGAAAACAATAGTTACTACTCCCTTGGTCTGCATGGTAGATGCCCACCTGCATGGGAAGATGAACCAAAATGGCTGGAGTTGTTATTATGGTAGAAATCAATTACTTTTCGGACCTTGTTTGTAATAATTGACCCATGGGTATAAAATACCCATACTATGTTTTGATTTTTTAGTTTTGCTTTTGAATATTGATGAACAAATCTCTATCGAGAGAGTTTGGTGAGATTTTGTAGAAAAATTTACTTAGAAACGAGTGATTACGACAGCGATCAATTTCCTCTTAGTTGGTGTTAGTTGATGCTTGTAATTAGGGGTTCTAGAATTTAATATATTTTATTATTCTTGATTACTCATCATCTTGTTTCTAATTTTTCATCTATCGATTGATCTCTCTTTTTATTCTTAGTCAATTTCTAGTTTTCATAGTTTTCGATTATCACTAATATTAGTTTATACTGAAAAACGATAATTTTTTAATAGATCAAGAATCAAAATGAGTCTTTAAAGTGAGGCAAAAAATTGAAGAAAATTAACTTTAGGATTTTTTTGACAGAAAAAAGAAATATGAATTGTTTGGATGAGTTATATCATCCTTCATAATTTAACTAGTTGGATTATCACAATTACTTATAATTTTTTTTTGACAAACTTTGACTAACTATACAAAAGTCATTATTAGGAAAGAAAATTTGAATGACATTTTTGTTACAAAGTATTATTTATTGTTGTTTTTATACTTGGGCAAAATCAAGATGATTTATAGTTTAGTAAATTTAGTGAAATAAAATAAAAGTTTGAGTGATTGATCTTAGGTGGATTTATGCACCTTAGAGTTGTTATCTGACTATAATCAGCCTTATTTTGAGGACTGTTTATGTGCTTAATGAGTTCTTAATGATATGATTGAGCATCTAAGAGATAAAATACTTAATTATAATGTCTAAGGTGTATTTCAAAGAAGTTTGAAATTAATTTGGCCACTTAGAGTTTAGACGAGAAAACTAGAGTTACTAGCATGAGCTATGCGTTGTTCTAGTTGATCTCGATGGATTCTAGTGTGCATAATGAGTTAATAAGGGTATGATTATATAATTATATGTGCAATAACTTAATTATAGTGTTTAATGTTGATAACGCTCAATCTACAGCTCTCGTAGGAGTGTAAAGCGGTCGTTAGCAAATATAGAACCCAACTGGATTGGGTATCGATCCCACAGGGAATAGCTTGGTCAACAAGTAAGCAACGATTACTAGACTTTTAGTGCAAGTCTCGTAAGTAGGGGGGATTGTAATGTGTAACCAAAATATTAAAGTAAAAACTGAAATAGCAAAGTAAAAAGAAAGAATGTTTAGTAAGTTGTAAAACAATGAGAATTGAAGAGTTGGAGTTATGTCCACCTTCTGAGTTTACGTCTCTATTGGCTATGAGGTATGCGGAATTCTGACATGCATGTGCTTATAGAGAATTGTATTCAATGGTAAATCCAGGCATCTTTCGACCTATTCGAGGATTATTTCATTTTAACTCTTTCGAGCTTAAAGCGTTTCTAACGGTACGAATTCTCCAAGAGGTTAATCCAGTTACGGGACTAACTTTTTAATAGGGGATGGGACCCTACTACCTTGACATTATCTCTTTTCCAGACAGATAACCTTTCTTTCGAACAAGTTAAATGTTATACTGGCGTATTTTTGCGTTTGCAACCACAAAGAATTTAGGTTAAGACGAAGAGAATAATGATATAAGCAGCATACGTGTCACGAACACACAAACTCATAGTAATAGATAGTATCTCATTCGGCTTCCATAACCCCAACAGAGAAGTTTAGTTACCCATGAGTGCGAAGGAAATCACAATTGACATTGTTATTATACCACAATAAGAATTTCGTGGAGCACAAGTGTGGTAGGCGTTAGGCGTGATTTCTTGCAAGTAACGTTTCTCTTGTTGCGGAAATTAAGAATAGATGAATAGAAGAAGAAGTAGAATTAATGGAAGGGTTAGAAGAATGAATTGTAACTAATGGAGGAATTGTCTTAGAAGTAGAATGAATTTAATTGTAACTAATGGAGGAATGTCTTAGAAGGAGAATGAATAAAAATCTCTAGCAAAATAGGGTATTTATAATACCCATATCCTATTCCTAATAAGCTAATGAAATACTTAACCAAATCCTACTAAGCTAATGAAATACTTAACCCAATTGTACTAGGTTAATGTATCATTATCCTAATCATAATAAATTACTGCCAGTCCCCAAAGTCTTCAGAATTGCTGTTTTTGCCCGGGACAGGTTTCCCATGCATCACTTTTGGTCCTTAGGCATCCAAGACTCCCTTTTCTCCCCTCGTGAAGCTTTCTTTGGCATCAAGTTATCCATAAAATGCTGAATTCTACATCATTTATACCTGAAACTTTGCTAATCATGTTCGTTAGCTCACTTACAGGAAAAAGGACTAAAAGTGCATAAAATATTTGTTCTCAAAACTAGGCTAAAATATGGGTAAAATATAGCACTATAGGCGTGTAATTTCGCCTATGATCAACACCCCACACTTAAAGCTTTGTTCGTCCTCGAATAAAATATCATGTCCCTCTAAACATTACTTTAGGTTTCAGAGCAACAACACAAAATATTCGTCAAGACAAGCACATCAATTATCAACAAAGAGTAGTTTTCCGATCATTAGTAGAAACAATTCAACCTCTAGCATAGACTCGTGATGGTGGTCAACTCATACTCAAAAGTTAAGGTACAAAGAATCATACACAACTATCCAAAAATCATCAACCATGTGTGTCTCACAATATATTACCCATAATCACTCACAAGTATAGCATCTTTTTCAAACATGGGTATAAAAATATCCTTGCTCTCACTCTCACAAAGAATTCATATGCAGCAACTGATGACCATAGGCTTGCCCTTAGTGTAATGCTCCACTAAATGTCAGAATGCTAGGCTTAGGATCAAGTAGATCTTTTAATGGTTGTAATGTAGGCTAAGGGACGGGTAGGACTATTTTGGTAAGAAATAGTGACTATGTTCCTAAGCGCTTTAATACATCACATTGTATCATTAACACTTTTCTTTCAAACAACCTTTCTACTTTCTTTTATTCTACCACCCTTTTTCTCCTCTTTTGTTTTTCAATTTTAAGCAACTTTTCAGCTTTCCTTTCCTTTTTCTTTTCATAATATACCTCTTCTGATAGCACTTCTTTTTCATAACAAATTCAAGCACCATTATATTCTAAAGCATCATACTTACCCATCTTCCTCTTATTCTGTCACATGACTTTACACTCTAAAGCACTTAGGAATTTGGATCAAATTATGGTCTTGAAAAAAAAATGAATTAGGCTTACATATGAGGCTGTCAAAGAACATAGGCTAAAAGCTCAAAGGGGTTTAACTAGGATGATGTCCATGGGTAGGTTAGAATGAGGGTAAACAATTACCGGTTGCCAAAGAAATGCCTAAATCATCTCCTAAACTTACACTCTTTATTTTCGCTTTACATACATACCAGGCAAGTTCTAGCATCAGCCACAAACATAGAATATACAATATCCTCACACACACAAGGCACATGGTCGACTTTATTGGGAGTAATATAGACTCTTGACCCAACAACTGAAGGAATTATACCACACAATATCACATAGTGAGTCACAATTAGAGCCTAAACGTCTCAATAGTCATGATGTTAGCACAAACTCTTGTTATAATCTCATGCTGCCTATTAGAATGATTTTATGTGAAGCTAAGTAAGAATTTTTTTTTAAAAAAAAAAAACCAATTTCGAAAAACAACAAACTAAGCAAACAAACATAAATAAATGCAAATGCGGATAGATAGAGAAGTAAAGCATGCAAATACCACCACGCCACACTTAAACGGGACACTGCCCTCAGTGGAAAATAAATACGAAGAACCTGGTCAGTTGGACTCCTCCTCTATGTCAGGGGTCATACCCCCTTCGTCGGAATCATCATGGGAGTCGTCGTCATCAGAATTCTCCTCCATGTCGGAGTCTGGCATGCGTCGATCATCATCGGTCGGCACATCATCATCAAGAGGTTCCTCAAAGTATGTACCTACTCTACACATCTCCCTCGCATGCATATTCATTGGATAGTCATGGTCCAGCTGTTGGAGCTCTGCAGCAGTTGGAACACGACCTCCGCTCATCATGGTGAACCGTGTCATGCCATAAAGATGACGAAAGAAACTTTCATCTCGAGCATGTCTCTCCGCAGTAGTAAGGTTGACGCCATGTGTTGTTTCAGCATCTTTGACCTTTGTGAGGTCAACCTTCTTTGGGTTATGTGGGAGTTTGTGATCAGCTGGTTCCTCTTCGATGTCCTCCTTACGCAAGATTGCTGTCAACAGGTTGCCAAAGGTGAAGTGGGACCGCTTGTGTAGTCTGGCCTTCCGCATTGTAGAACGAATGATTGCCCAATGTTGATAGGGACATTCGTCATCAATGCGTAGACCAAACACCCTCTATCTCTTGTTATTTTGGTGTACTGGGTCCTAGGAATAAGGCAAGAGTTGACAATACGCAACCATATTCTTGCTTCCCTATTCAAAGGAGCATATGGGAAGCTGTTGTGTCATCCGGTGTCTTTTTGTCTGCTCCACCTTGCCATGGATCTACTTCCACAAAGTGTGTGTCGAATTGCTCTATAAGGAGGTCTACTATACAGCTCTTTGAATGGTGCTGGATCGACTGAAGGCAAGCCAAGAAAGGAGTTGATTAAATCCGCATTGAGTTGTAGAACTTGGCCTCGAATCTTGACTTCGCTGCCTGTGATTTTCGGCGACCAATTGATATAAAATTCCCTTGTTAAATCAAGATTACATTCTCCCATGTCGCGGAAGATGAAATCCAGATTTAGTGCCATGATTTTCGCCAACATGCGCGGATCCTTCTTCGCTAGGCTGTCCTTGTTGATCAAGTCGACATGAACGTATTTTCCTTCCTTGTTGTTCCTATACCAATCCTTGTCTTCCTCCTTAAGAACCCATTTTATTCCAAACATGCGGCGTGGTAATTGCATTGAGTATGATTCTCCTTGGTCCTTGCGACCTCTTTTCTTGCCCTTTTGGGAAGTGGTAGCCTTATATTGTCTTGCTTTGGGTGCCATTGTACCTGAGATGTAAACAATGTTCCTACTAGCATCAGCTCGATATATACAATCTATACACAAGCAGTAGGGGTACCACCCCACACTTAGGTTGTTGATGCAAATTAGTGAAGTGGAAGTAGTCGATTACTTAGACTTCATCGACATGCATGTTAGGCTCTATATTCCGACAAGAAAGTCAGAGATGTATCACTTCTTGCAACCGTAGCAATACTTTTATGTTAGGTATAATAAGACTACTACATAGGGATTACATCCTGGTATAGTTTCTATCAATAATCACAACCTCCTATGTCGGTAGGCAACTATAAGTCATATCCCGATGAACGGGATCTTCTAACATGTTGGTATTCAAGTGACAAGGTTATGCAATGTTCATGACCATAGCAATTCCACAATTAGTATAACAATGCATCAAAATCAAATTCAAGTCGGAAACAGTTTAAGATCATCCTAACGTATATGTTCACTCACATGGTTTTGTATCAACAATTCAAACACATTAACATCACCAATATTTCTTCAAGATGTAGCAATTCATAATAGACATAGCAACGTAGTACTTACGAAAAATAGATGAAGAATAAAAGAGTACTTACGTGATTGAAGCCTTTGGAGATGTTCTTGTGAAGTGGGAGAGCAAAAAGAAAAATTTTGAGATGTTTTGGAGAGTATGTGCGGCGCCTAGGTCAAGTTTCCAATGTGTTTATGTTTCAAGACTAAGTCCCCTTTATATAGAAAAAGAATGGGTCGGGTTTTGACCCATTTAAAATCGGTTTTGGAGACAAAAAGTGACCATAGGCGGCGCCTTTAGCTTTGCCTATGCATGGTATAGGCGGCGCCTAATGCAAAGCATTTGCTAGCATAGGCGGCGCCTAGTGCAATGCCTTTAGTGACCATAGGCGGCGCCTTTAGCATGGCATATGAGATTCCGAGACCAAATGCTTTAGCATAGGCGGTGCCTATGCTATAGCATACTTGAGCATGGGCGGCGCCTATGCCTTTGCACACTAGATTCCGAGACCTTAGGCTATAGTATAGGCGTTGCCTTGTTCGTGGCCTAGTTTTACCTAGGCCTAGCCTTGCTTGATGCCTATTTTGTCATGAGAAATGCTCAATCCATATCCTTATGCATCTTAATTCCAAACTTACCACCTTTACCATGCACTACGTCCAAATCGTCATTTGAAACCAATCTCCTCGTTGAATACCTCTTGCACCTACATTTTCTCAAATCCAATGAAAATACGATGGGTTGCCTCCCATCAAGCGCCTTAGTTTTGGTCGTGGCACGACTCTTATTTTTGGATTTTCATTAATCAAAAGTAAAACACATACTAGAACGAAAAAAAGACAAAACGAAAAATGATAAACGATGGGTTGCCTCCCATCTAGCGCCTTAATTATTGTCGTGGCTCGACATAGTTACCTCGAGTACTTAGACTTCGTCGAGATAAGTGATGGCCATATAATTCATCAAGTCAATAGGACCGATATAAGGTTTAACACGTTGACCATTCACCTTGAAGACAACACCATTATTGTCTTCCAATTCAACTACTCCAGACTAGTAGAATTGGATAACTTTGTATGGACCATACCACTTAGACTTTAACTTACCTGGGAACAACTTCAATCTAGAGTTGAAGAGAAGCACCATATAATCCTTTTGAAAGTTTCATCAAACAAGCCACTGATCATGATACTTTTTCATCCGCTCCTTGTATAGGTCTGACCTTTCATATGCATGGAGACGGAACTCATCTAATTCGTTCAGCTGCTCCAACCTCAGATTCATCGCATCATCTCAATTCAAATTCAATTGCTTAAATGCCCACAATGCCTTATGTTCGAGCTCAATGGGTAAATGACAAGCCTTCCCATAAACTAGTTGATAAGGGGACATGTCGATGGGTGTTTTGAATGCAGTCCTATATGCCCATAGTGCATCATCTAGCTTCCGAGACCAATCCTTCCTATTAGCATTTATCGTCTTCGCAAGGATTTGCTTGATCTCCCAATTTGAAACCTCTACTTGTCCACTCGTTTGTGGGTGATAAGGCATGGCTACCTTATGTTGCTTGACACCATACTTGGCCAACACGGATTTGAATAGCTTATTGCAAAAGTGAGATCCTCCATCACTTATGATAGTACGTCGTACTCCAAATTGAGAGAAGATATTCCTTTTCAAAAATGCTACAACACGCTTTCCCTCGTTGTCGGCCAACGCTACAGCTTCAACCCATTTCGAGACATAATCTACAGCAACTAAGATGTACTTCATTCCAAACGAATTCAGGAATGGACCCATAAAATCAATGCCCCACACATCAAAGAGTTCTACCTCAAGAATTTTCGATATGGGCATCTCATGGTGTTTCGAAATAGCACCTTGTCTTTGGCATTGGTCGCATCTTCTAACAAAGTCATAGGCATCTCTAAATATCGAAGGTCAATAATATCCACTTTGCAATACTTTCCTTGCTGTCCGATTACCTGCGTGATGTCCACCAACTTGGGAAGTGTGGCATGCTTCCAATATATTAGGCACCTCTACATGGGATATACATCATCGGATAACACCATCCGCACATTGTCGAAACAAATATGGCTCATCCCAATAGTAGTGTTGTACGTCATGCATAAACTTCCTCTTTTGATGGTATGATAAATTGGCAGGTATTACATTACTCACCATAAAATTTGCAAAGTCGGCATACCATGGTAACTTTTCTATTATCGTCTCTAGGATCTCCTTGTCAGGGAATGCATCATCAATCTCGATATCAGGCTGCACCACATGCTCGTTCTCGAGTCTAGATAGATGGCCAGCCACTTGGTTCTCGCAACCTCTTCTATCTTTAACTTCTAAATCAAACTCTTGCAGCAGCAATACCCATCGAATTAATCTTGGTTTTGCATCCTTCTTTCTCATTAGATACCTAAGAGCTGCATGGTCTGTATGAACGATCACCTTAGTACCCAATAGATAGGCACGAAACTTCTCAAACGCATACACAACCTCTAGGAGCTCTTGTTCTGTCACAGTGTAGTTCCTTTGGGCTTTATTTAGGACCTTACTCGCATAGTAGATAGGATGAAATAATTTCTCCTTTCTCTGACCAAGCACAGCTCCAACGGCTACACCACTAGCATCACACATGACTTCAAACGGGAGAGACCAATCTGGTGCTACCATGATAGGGGCTTCAATAAGTTTTCCTTTGAGGCATTCGAATGCCTTTAAGCACTCTTCATTAAAGTGAAACTTCGCATCTTTCTCCAAGAGTTTGCACAATGGACTAGCAATTTTGGAGAAGTCTTTGATGAACCGACGATAGAAACCTGCATGGCCGAGAAAACTATGAACTCCCTTCGCCGAAATTGGAGGTGGTAGCTTCTCAATGACTTCGATTTTCGCTCGATCAACCTCAATTCCTTTTTCAGAGATTTTGTGCCCAAGAACGATTCCTTCTTTTACCATGAAGTGGCACTTCTCCCAATTCAGCACTAGGTTGAATTCTACACATCTTTGCAACGCCATACTTAGGTTTGCCAAGAACGCTTCAAAAGTCTCACCAACAACTGAAAAATCGTCCATAAATACCTCCAAAGTGTCTTCAACCATATCAGAAAAAATTGACATCATACAACGTTGAAAGGTGGTTGGTGCGTTACATAGCCCGAATGGCATACGTTTGAAGGCAAACGTACCATATGGGCATGTAAACGTTTTCTTCTCTTGGTCTTCGGGTGCAATACAAATCTGATTATAGCCTGAATAACCATCTAAGAAGCAAAATCATCATTTCCCCGCTAATCGATCTAGCATTTGGTCCATAAATGGCTTTGGAAAGTGATCTTTGAGTGTCCATGAATTCAACTTTCGGTAGTCCATGCATACTCTCCATCCAGTGACGGGTCTGAGTGGAATAAGCTCATTCTTCGTATTCGCGACCACCGTCATGCCTCCTTTCTTGGGAACACATTGTACCGGGCTTTCCCATGTACTATCAGAGATTGGATACACAACCCCCGCGTCTAACCACTTGATAATTTGTTTCTTCACCACTTCTTGTATAGGTGGGTTTAGACGTCTTTGATGCTCAATGGTGGGTGTGCACTTCTCTTCAAGCTGAATTTTATGTGTACAAATCCCAGGTGGAATATCAATAATATCCGCAATGGTCTATCCAATGGCTCTAATATACTTCCGTAGAATAGCAATGAGAGCTGCAACTTGTTGCTCACCTAAATCTGCTACAACAATGACTGGAAGTGTGTTTCCACTTCCTAGGAATGCATACTTTAAATGTCTTGGCAGCTTCTTCAATTCTAATATGGGTGGCTCTTCAATAGATGGCTTAGCTGGTGCTGTGGGTCGATTCTTGAGATCAAGGTCTAGCTTCTTGGGAGCATAGCAATATGTCCCTAATCCTGATAGAGCACCAATAACTTCTTCAAGATTTTCAGCATCCTCATTCTCTCCATTCATGAGCACAACCGCCAAAGGGTCATCAATAATTTGCTCTTCTTCAAGTAATTCTTTCTCATCATCAAAGTAAACATCAGCCACCAAAAATACACTCAGATCTTTGGGTTGCTTCATTGATTTGCAAACATCAAAGCGAACTGCTTCGTCATTTATTCGGAACAAAAGCTCATTAGCTCTCAAATCAATAAGTACGCCTCCCGTAGCAAGGAAAGGACGCCCCAAGATTATGGGAACTTCTGAGTCTGCCTCACAATCCAAAATAACGAAGTCTGCCGGAAAGATGAATGAAGAAACCTTTACCAGGACATCACATAAAATACCAACAGGTCGTTTTACCGACCTATCCGCCATTACGAGCCTCATGTTGGTTGGAGTAGGATCACCCAAACCCAAATTATTATAGATAGATAATGGCATCAAATTGATGCTGGCTCCTAAGTCACATAATTCTTTGGCAAAATTCAAAGATCCAACGGTGCAAGGAATAGTGAAAGCACCGGGGTCAGCCTTCTTCTGAAATATTGATCGGGTAGCAATTGCGCTGCAGTGATGAACATCATCTTTCAACTCATAACTTGCTGCCCGCTTCTTTGTCAAAAGATCCTTCATAAATTTCGCATACCGAGGCATTTGTTCAAGTGCCTCCACCAAAGGAACATTAATGGTCAGCTGCTTCAACATAGTCATGAATTTGCTGAACTTCGTGTCATCCGCCACCTTCTTCAATCTTTGAGGGAAAGGTGGTGGTGGGTATGGAATTGTTCTCTCCACAACTTTCTTTTCCTTTTGCTTCCGTTTTTCAGATTTTTTAGGTTGCAATCCATTGGGATGGACGTTGTGCCCTTTTTCTGTGGATTCTTCTCCTTTCGCCTTATCATCAATGTCCACTACTTCATCATCCACTTGCTTGCTTTTTGCTGAAGTTTCCAGCACCTTACCACTCCGTGTAGTAATGGCCATGCATGACCCATCATTCCTTGGGTTTTGTACAGTATCGCTAGGTAAGGTGCCAGCCTTTCTTTGTTGAGTGCTGCTGAAAGTTGGCTTAATTGCTGCTCTATTTGCTTGATTGAAGTGGAATGAGAATCAACTATTTGTTTCATAGAGGACAAATCATTAACTACCTCCGTTACTGCAGCGCTTGTTGCTTCCACTCCTTTCAATATTTTGGCCAGCATGTCTTCCATACTTCCAGAACTAGATGTGGTGGCGTCACGTCTTCCAGGGGGAACGTACAAACCACTCTTTTCATTCTTGTTCTTCCAACTACTTTGGTCCTTTTTTCCAGATTTATCATAATAGTTCCGACCTTGGTTTCCTTGGGTATTCCTGTGGAAACCACCCTGATTGTTCAAGTAGTTGGCCACTTCTTCTGAATCAGATTCGTCTCTTCCTTTTGACGCAATATCTTTGACTTTTTTTGTCTTCCCTAATAATAGATTCTTTTTAAGAAGATCAACTTGTGTTTTCATGTGCGCCATATCTTGATCACGTTCTTCTTCTCTTCTCCTTTGGTCTGCAGTCATGCCAATAGATAAAGTGGGGCTTGCTACATCAGAATCCCTGGTATGCCAAGCTCTACTTTGCTTCGTCATACGATCTAGCATATTACTTTCTTGACCAAAGGTGAGGTCCATAAAAGATCCTCCAGCTGCATTATCCACCACTGGTTTAGTTATTGAATTCAAGGCTCTGTATAATATCTCCATTAGGTGAACATTAGTCATGTGATGGTTTGGGCATCTCGTTAGCTTTGTTTTGAACCTCTCCCATGTTTCATGAAGGGCTTCAGTTGGAAGCTGACGAAAGTTGCTGATTTTATCTCTCAATTGTGCTCTTTTGGATGGCGGAAAGAATCTTTCTAGGAAAGCGTCTCTCAATTGCCTCCAGTTAGTAATAGAATCAGGAGTCAGCCCATTCAACCATAGAGTTGCCTCCCCAGACAGAGACAATGGAAATAGACGTAATCAAATTGCATTCTGACCAACACCAGGATTGTCAAATGACTTACATGTAGAAATAAAGTTGATGAGATGCATATTCGGATCATCGCCTGCTAGTCCACCAAATAATCCCTTGAGTTGCAATAACTGAATCATGGTGCTTGTGATGTTGAACTTGGCTCCGGGCGCTAATGGTGGAGGAATAATGGCTCCTGTGGCTCCGGCTCCATCAAGATCATCATCATCGTCGTCAAAAGCTGGTTGCATGGGTTGGCGATCATACCTAAACCGAGCTTGACGACCTCTTCTATTGGCAGGTGTTGCGATTTCAGCATCATGCCTTGGGTTTAGTAACTCGTCATCACCTAAATCCTCATTGTCAGAATTCGTTGCTTGCCCAGGGTTATCAATGTTTTGTTGGTGTACTTGGGCGGCGGCAAGAGCAGCTAATCTCGCCTGCTCCTGATGAGAAGCCATCCTTTCGATTTCTGCTTGTGCTTCCATTCTGCAAATACGTTGTGGTTCAGGATTGATAGGTAATAACGGTTGAACAGAACTTCTAGTATGGGGCATGCACTGAATAAAAACCTGCAGTAAACAAAAACAAAAACTGAAATTAAAAGTATGAGAATCTTTGACCAAAGGGTCTAGTAATTATCACGAACTTAATTGACACTCGTATTCCCCGGTAACAGCGTCAATTTTTGATAACGCTCAATCTACAGCTCTCGTAGGAGTGTAAAGCGGTCGTTAGCAAATATAGAACCCAACTGGGTTGGGTATCGATCCCACAGGGAATAGCTTGGTCAACAAGTAAGCAACGATTACTAGACTTTTAGTGCAAGTCTCGTAAGTAGGGGGGATTGTAATGTGTAACCAAAATATTAAAGTAAAAACTGAAATAGCAAAGTAAAAAGAAAGAATGTTTAGTAAGTTGTAAAACAATGAGAATTGAAGAGTTGGAGTTATGTCCACCTTCTGAGTTTACGTCTCTATTGGCTATGAGGTATGCGGAATTCTGACATGCATGTTCTTATAGAGAATTGTATTCTATGGTAAATCCAGGCGTCTTTCGACCTATTCGAGGATTATTTCACTTTAATTCTTTCGAGCTTAAAGCGTGTCTAACGGTACGAATTCTCCAAGAGGTTAATCCAGTTACGGCACTAACTTTTTAATAGGGGATGGGACCCTACTACCTTGACATTATCTCTTTTCCAGACAGATAACCATTCTTTAGAACAAGTTAAATGTTATACTGGCGTATTCTTGCGTTTACAACCACAAAGAATTTAGGTTAAGACGAAGAGAATAATGATATAAGCAGCATACGTGTCACGAACTCACAAACTCATAGTAATAGATAGTATCTCATTCGGCTTCCATAACCCCAACAGAGAAGTTTAGTTACCCATGAGTGTGAAGGAAATCACAATTGACATTGTTATTATACCACAATAAGAATTTCGTGGAGCACAAGTGTGGTAGCCGTTAGGCGTGATTTCTTGCAAGTAACGTTTCTCTTGTTGCGAAAATTAAGAATAGATGAATAGAAGAAGAAGTAGAATTAATGGAAGGGTTAGAAGAATGAATTGTAACTAATGGAGGAATTGTCTTAGAAGTAGAATGAATTTAATTGTAACTAATGGGGAGGAATGTCTTAGAAGGAGAATGAATAAAAATCTCTAGCAAAATAGGGTATTTATAATACCCATATCCTATTCCTACTAAGCTAATAAAATACTTAACCAAATCCTACTAAGCTAATGAAATACTTAACCAAATCCTACTAAGCTAAAGAAATACTTAACCCAATTGTACTAGGTTAATGTATCATTATCCTAATCATAATAACTTACTGCTAGTCCCCAAAGTCTTCAGAATTGCTGTTTTAGCCCGGGACAGGTTTCCCATGCATCACTTTTGGTCCTTAGGCGTCCAAGACTCCCTTTTCTCCCCTCGTGAAGCTTTCTTTGGCATCAAGTTATCCATAAAATGCTGAATTCTGCATCATTTATACCTGAAACTTTGCTAATCATGTTCGTTAGCTCACTTACAGGAAAAAGGACTAAAAGTGCATGAAATATATAATTTGTTCTCAAAACTAGGCTAAAATATGGGTAAAATATAGCACTATAGGCGTGTAAATTCTCCTATCATCAAATGTTCAATTTAAACAAGCTAGGAGACTAAACAATAAGTTAAAGATCAAAAAGGCAAAACTAGTACTTTAGCTTGAGCTATGCTCTTTACTAGCTCATCGTCTTGATTTGTATCTTGTTGTGAGCTCTAATGTGTGGTGTTTGATATTTTAGGAGTCTTATTATGTTGATTATTATGATATATATTTGATAAATAAGCTAGAAATCAAGTGAAAACAACACCACAAGGCTTGGAATGATTGGACAAAAGCATGGGACAAGACTTGGTTATACTTGGCATGCCACACAGCCTAGTTGCCGCGATAAGGACGTGGCACACCCTTGGAAATATTCGTTATGACAAATTACAGTAGCCCTTCATTTTTTTGGCATGCCATACTGCTTAGATGATGTGATATTGGCGTGGCATGCTCTTATGTTAAAAACGGACAACTTTATCCTCCTATAAATAAGACACTTAAACACAATTACACATACCTTGGACGACCTTGAGACTTGAAAGAATGATGGAGAAAACTTTAATTAGGGTTATTCTTCCATTATTTATGTTTGTTTATGGATTTTAAAATGTAACCATTCATCGTGGTTACAGTTATATCCATGATCGACTAAACACTCTTTTCTGAGATTAAGGTCAAGAACATGAGTATTATTGTTATGAATTGACTTGGTTATTGTTGTTTATCATAATTGGTTGTTTATTTATCCTTCTTATTACTATTTTAAGGATTATCAATTCTTAGAATACATGCATAATCATCTTGTGAATCCGAAAGGAGGAACAAGAGGACAGAACGTGGTATGGATAAAATAGAATTGTAATCTTCCAATTGAATGAAGTTATAATTTGCATTTAGGATACAAATATGCCTATGTTCTTTATTTGGTTAAATTAAGAGATGAAACATGAATATATTTAACTTAGTTCGTGCATTCCCGCTCAACGATGTAGTTGTGGGGCTAAGTAATATAATTGACTAGAGATTTGGAAAGCCATAGTCATAGTATGAACCCCGTGAAATAATAACCAAGATAATCAACCTAACCATCGAAGTTTATAGCTTAATATTATTGTTTGCAGTGCCTTAACCTTGTTATTTTTCCCATTACTGTCCAAAACCTTTACTTTATTGCATTGTTTAGTTTATTATTAATTTTAACCTATAATTATATTTGGTTACGTTAGCGATGAGTTAATATAAAAATCTGAACTATTTTGGGGGTAGTTTTTAACACAAGTCTCTGAGGGATCGATACTTGAATTGTAAAAGGCCACTATATTACTTGGTGATACCATGCACACTTGCGTGTGTGCAATAAGTTTTTGACACCATTGTCGAGGACTTGTGGCAACTATCGTAGTTTTAGTTTTAGTTTTTGGAATTCTTTAGTGTTTTTCACTTGGCTTTAGTTTCTGAATTTGCAGGCAATAGGTTAACAGACTAGTAAGCTGGCAAGGGATAGAGAGTTAGTTGAACTAGACCCCAAGCTCGAGCAATGCTTATATCAATGAAGGATTGAAATAGTTATTCTCTATCATATCCCACCGATTCATGAGGAACAAGACATTACTGCTCCCATGAATGAGAATCCACCAGCCCACAGGACAGTTCGTGAAGTGGCAATCCCACTTGCAACTAATGTGACCTCCGTTATTTGCAGATCGACTTCTAGAGGTGGATTTGAACTGCAGTAGAACATGGTGCAACTCTTGCACAATAGTGGATAATTCACCAAGCTATCACATGAAGATCCACAAGTCCACCTATAAATATTTTTGGAGATTAGTGACATATTCATCCCTACGAGTGTGTCAACTAATTATGTGAGATTGCCACTCTTTTTCTTTTCACTATTAGGGAAAGTAAAAAAGTGGTTGAAAGCTGAGCCGACAGGTTCAATCATAACTGGGATGAATTAGCTCTGAAATTTCTGTTGAGACAATTGCAACAAGCACAAAATATCAGTCCTCAAGGTGGTTTCTCAAGTGATAGTGAACCTTCGAAACAAGTAATAAAAATTACCTTGAGGAGTGGTAGAGAGTTGAATGACTGGCCTCCAAAGACAAATAAGGAGGTAGATGCAGAGTTGGTTCCTCAACCGGTTGCAGAAAAAGTTGTTGAAAATTTAGAGAAGTCTGAGTACCCAAAAAATAAAAGTTCTTGAGAAGGAAGATCACAACCACCGTTTCCACAGAGGCTGATGAAATCCAAGAAGGATGTGTGCTTCAAGATTTTTTTTGACACATTGAGAGAGCTTCACATTAACCTTTCTTTTTTATATGTTTTGCAGGAAATGCCCAAGTAAGTTAAGTACTTGAAGGATGTGGTGACTAAAAAGGTGAAGTTTCAGGATATAGTGATGGTTGCACTAACGGAGGAGTGCAACTTTATGGTAATGAAACAAATGCCCAAAAAGCTTAAGGACCTAAGGAGTTTTGCCCTATCCACACAGATTGGTGACGGTGAAGTATTTCATGCCTTGAGTGATTTGAGGGCGAGTATAATTTGATACATCTGTCCATGTTCAACACTCTTAAGCTACGTGAGCCGAGACCATGCTCTTTGATACTGCAACTAGCAGACAAAACCATAGTAAAACCTGAAGGAATAATTGAGGACGTCCTCATAAGTGTTGGTAAGTTTGTAATTCCTGCTAATTTTATTATGTTGGACTTTGATGTAGATAACAGGGTGACGATCTTATGGGATGCCCATTCTTAGCCACGAGAAAAGCTTTGATAGATGTAAGAGAAGACACTCTCATAATGAGATTGGATAACGAAGGTGTAGTTTTTAAAGTTCATAAGCCACTTAATCCACTTTTTCTCTACAAATATTTGTGCATGATTACAATAACGAAAGTGGTTGTGTGGGGTGGTAGAATCCAAACTCCAAGAACCTCTTCGAATAGTCTCATTGAGTTGCCCAAGCCACTGCTTAGGCCCAAATTGATGATAATTGATGAGACTGAAAAGGCTATTATTGAAAAAGAGTTGACCTTGAGTGTTCACACTCAAGAGGTCAGAAATGAATAAGAACATGGCCTTTTAGTAGGAGGAAGAGAATAAAGGAATTCGATTGAGTAGTGATGTTGGGTCGTGATGAGATACTAAATTAGGTGCTTCTTGGGAGGCAACCTAAGATAAGAAAGCTTTTATTTTTTATATTTTTAATTTTTACTCCACGTAGTTTTATTTTTGTTGAGTCACAGGTTAATGAGAACTTTGAGTACCAGAGACTTGAGCTAAAAAACATGGCGGAGACTGAGTGTGGGGTATGGATCCATATTGATATTTACAGATGTTAATATCTAAGCCTAGAGGCCTCAGAGAGTATTTCTATCTTTGCTTTTAAATTCAACTTTGGGGACAAAGTAGACTTTTATATGTGGGGTGGGAAAATTTTCATATTTTCGGGTGAAGTGATGCCATAGGGTCTTCATTTTAGTCGTTTTCTTAGTTTTTGGGTTAAACTTAAAAAATATTGAAAAAATTATAAAAAGATTTTTCTTTTTAGTTTTTAGTTTGTGGGTGTCAGTTTAGTAGGTGCACACTTTACCCACCCCGTGGTTATTCCTTTTGGTTTTGTTCTATGGGGGTGCCCTTTGAACCCAATATCCTTTTTCCTTTTAGGAATAAATATTTTGTTTTAGGTAAGTAAAATGTTCGTGTTGGTGCTATGAATAATGGCATAATGCAAGTTGTTTTGGTTATGAAAGCATGTTGATTGTGTGAATGACTATTGTCGAGACTTCTAGGCTTTAGTTTATGACTCTTGTACGTTGTTGGCTGATCTTGGGTGTATTTATACGCCTAAGCACCATAATTTATCCATATTTTAGCTATGTTTAGAGAACAAAGTGCCTAGTTTCTTATGTTTTTACTTTACTTCTATGTAATTGAGCTAACCGATGTGATTAGCATGATTTCAGGTATTAATGAGGTAGATGAAGAAATTATGGGACTATGAAATGCGGATGGCATATGACACAAGAGAGAGTAGCAATCCGGACCAAATATGGCACCTAGAAACTATGTCCAAGACTAATTTGTCATTTATAATTAGTTCAGGGACTTAGAAGGCAATTATGAGAGAAAAGATTATTAAACGGCTTAATGCTGAATTTTTATTCATTATTGATTATTCTGTATTAGTTTTTAAAGAAGGAGAGTGGCGGCTTATATTGAGGAGAGGGAGAAATGTTTCTTCTCTCTTACTTTCACTATTCGCACACCAAGATCATCTTCTAGTTTTTGGTATGATGAATATATTTATGATGATTTTCATTTTATTCATGAGTAGCTAAGTTTATTAGTTAGGGTTATGGAAACCTTGTAGCATACAATCTATCACTTTGGGTTTTGAATTCATTATGCATTGATTAGTTTACATCATACTCTCTTCACTTATCTTGAATTCTCGTGGTTGCAAGCCTTAAAACGTAACTTGTTCGAAAGAAAGGTTGATTTTTGGAAAATAGAATAGTGACAAGAAAATAGGATTACCAACCCCTATTTCATAAGTTAATGCCTTAGCAGGATTAACTACTTGGAGATTTCGTACTATTTTTGGTAAACGCTTTTGATTCGAGAGAACTAAAGTGAATTAGTCCTTGATGGTTGAGAAACACTTGGATTATGTTATTAAATACAATACGTTTCTCTGTAAACACGATACATGTATGAATTCGTAAAGCTCATAGTTAGAAAGTATTGAAAACTACAAGGTGGACATAACCCTAGCTTGCTATTTCTCTGAATTTGAATACTACTACACACATTTATTCTCGTGAAACTGAAACCATTAATTTGTGAACTGAATCAAACCCCCTATTTATTTTACGGAAACGAACAATTAAAAGTCAATTAATCTACATACAACTTAATTAGCACCATATTCCCTGTGGGATTCGACCCCAACCTAGTTGGGTTATATATTTGACAACGACCGCTTACTCTCTCATAAGAGAGGTTTAATTTGAGAGTTATCATTGGCTTAATATTGAATTCGTGTTATTACTTGGTTCAAAGTCTATAATGATCCTACTTGAGTTGAGCATGTGCCATGTGTGAAGTGAGGTGTTGTGTATTCCTTGTTGCATGTGATGTCTAGAACTTTCTTGGTATGTGTGCAAAGCGAAATAAAGAGTGTGAGTTTAGGAGATGATATAGGCATTTCCTTTATGACCATGTTTCATATTCTTTTTTAACTACCTTTGTGCGTAATCCTAGTTAACCCCATTGAGCCTTTAGCTTATTTTATTTTTTAGCTTCATATGTAGCCTAATTCCCTTTCTTTGTTCAACCTTAATTTGATCTAAAACTCCTAAATGCTTTAGTTAAGAAATACAAGTAGGGAAAGGTGAAAGTGAAGCCCCCAAAATGTAGCTATTGGTGTTGAGAATTGATGTGTATTGAGGTTAGGAGTTGTGTAATAAAAAGAATAAAGATTGTTCAAAATTAAATAATGTGTGCATAGATAATACTCTCACTACATTGTATGTGAATTAGCTTAATGAGACGGGGCAAAATGAAAGATATGGGTAGATAAAAGTGGTGGAAATTAGTTGTTTAGAGAGTGATCTGAATGTAAATGTGATGTATTAAAGCACTTAGGGAAGATAGTCACTATTACTATCCAAGATAGTTTTTACTTGTCCCTTAGCCTGCATTACAGCCTGTAAAGTCCTACTTGATCCTGAGCTTTAACATTCTGATATTAGTAGAGTACTACAATATGGGTAAGCCTATGGTTCATTATGCGTAACTTGTGAATTCTTTGTGAGAGTGAGCGTAATTTGATTCTTATACCTATTTTGTGATTAATTGCATCTATTTGAGTGATTATGGGTAACTCTCTTGGTGTGAGATGCACATGTTTGATGATATTTGGGTGATTTTCATGATTCCTTCATTGATTAATATGCATTTGTTTCCCAACTTGGTGAATTGATTCTTGAGGAGAGGATGTTTTAGGAGTAGTGTTCTTGGAACTTTCAATTGTGTATAACATGCTTAAGGTAAAAACTTGCATTCTGTATGTGTAGTCATTGTAGTATTAGCTTGAATGTCTTTCTTGTTGTAGGAGTGTGAGGTCTTCTTTGATTATGATTCTTAAAGTAAAGAGTTGTTCGAGGACGAACAATACTTTAACTGTGGGGTGATGATTGAGGTGGATTTTTGCACCTCGGTGTTGTTATCTGACCATAATAAGCCTTATATGAGTTGTAGATGATATAATTGAGCATATAAGTGATAAACTACTTAATTATAATGTTTAAGGTGTGTTTCAAACAATTTTGGAATCAATTTTGGTCACTTAGAGTTTAGACGAGAAAACTAGTGTTACTAGCTTGAGCTATGTGTTGTTCTAGTTGATCTCGATGGATTCTAGTATGCATAATGAGTTAATAAGGGTATGATTGTGTGATTATGTGTGCAATAACTTTTTTGTAGTGTTTAAGTTTCAATTGAAACAAGCCAGGAGACGAAACAATAAGTTAAAGAACAAAAAGGCAAAACTAGTACTCTTAGCTTGAGCTATGCTCTTTACTAGCTCATTGTCTTGATTTGTATCTTGTTTTGAGCTCTAATGTGTGGTGTTTGATGTTGTAGGAAACTTTTTGAGTTGATAATTATGATATATAGTTGATAAAAAAGCTGGAAATCAAGTGAAAACAACACCACACGGCTTGACATGGATGGACAAATGCGTGAGACAAGACTTGGTTAAAGTTGGACGTTTTGGACTACTTGGCATGCCACGTTGCCTAGGTGCTGCGATAAGGCATGGCACGCCCTTGGCAACATTGGTGATGGTAAATTTCAGTATCCCTATGCATTTTTGGTGTGCCACGCTGCCTAGATAGCGCGATATTGGCGTGGCACGCCCTTATGATAAAAACGGGCAGCTTTGTCCTCCTATAAATAGGACACTTAAACATAATTGCACACACCTTGGACGACCTTGGGACTTGAAGGGAGTCTGGGGAACGCTTCAATTAGAGTTTTTCGTGTAATTTGATTACAATATTATTTTGTCGTAGTATAATTAAACTATTATTGTTATTTTTGTTACTATATATTGTCTCTTGTACTTTCATTAAGGGGCCGTTTGGTTACTGGTTAGAGTTATCCAGATATTAGTTATGTAGGAATAGTTATACAGGTATTAATTATGCAGATATTAGTTATGTAGCTATTATTTATGCAGGGTTTAGTTATGTAGATATTAAAATAAATAATTGAGCTAATTCTTATTTCTTAATTCTAAAAATGTTTAGTGAACTAATTTTTTTTACAGTTTTATTTATCCATATGGAAGAGAATAATTTTAATAGTGCAAATTAAAAATTTAAAAATTTAATTATGAACTAATTAAGTTTAAATAAATCATGAATACATTATTTAAGTAATTAAACGAAAACTATTAAATAACGAAAAGCAATTAATTTAAAGAAGTGGCTTAACATAATACTACAGAGATTAAATAACAGTATGATAAATCAGGCTCAACAGAATACTACCTGTGCGTTACAGTTGAAGAAACACAATTAACGAGAAATTAAGAGAAAAAAAAATCCAAAGAAATTAAGGAAATACATAAAATAAAAATTGGCGATGTGTTACTGCCACTGAATTGAAAAAAATATACAAAATTTAAAAAGATTTTAAAAGTAAATTATTAGGGGGTAAATATGCAGTTTTATTATTTAAGAGAAAATACATAAATTTTCTTCTAAACTTGTTCACTAAACTTAATTTAGCACTCAAATTTTATTTTATGAATAATAATTTATCACCTTGTGTATTTTAAGTCAATTTAGTACCTCTTTAAAAATGATATACCTTAATTGTATTTTAAGTCAATTTAGTACCTCTTAAAAAATGATATTACAGAACAAGTGTTTTTTACTCTCCCAATCGCGTGCGGAAGGATGAAAACATTGACAGATCCTTTTATTTTCTTAATTATTTTTTAAATATTTTGGCAACTTTTCTTTTGTTTTTATTTTTTCTCCTTTCTCTCTCCACCTTATCTTTTTTCTTTCCTCCACAATCACCGTATCCCTCCCAACTATATCATCCGCCTCCTCCATTTTACTTTCTCCATCCCCATCGCCATTTTCATTATTTTTATTCCGTCAAAATAAAAATTATAAAAATAAAATTTAATTTTCTTGTTGTAGGATAGAGGGTTCGCCGATGAAATTTTCGGCCTAATAATTTTAGCATTTTCTTCCACCTTTTACTGTTACAGGTTGTGAGGTCGAGCAAAAAGTTTTTCTAATTAATCAAATTTAAATGAGGAAGAGAGAAGAGAAAGAAGAATTTGGTTGTTTTATTGCTTAACATAAAGTTTTTCGGTATCATGTTTCTCGATTTGTTTCTTTAGCCACAACAGAAAATGGTAGAGATAGGTTGCGGTATAATAGTAAAACTGACCATTAAAGAAAAATGTTAGGCATTAGCTCAAGTAAGTAGAAAGTACTCTTTTTTAAATGGCTGTAATATATAGTGATGAGGTCGGGGCTGACCCGGCCCGAACCGGCCCGAAACACCAAACCGGATCGGTTTGATCCGGCCCGGAAAGCCCTAGGGCTTTAGGATATCAGGTCCCAATCCTTTTTTTTTTTAAATTAGGCCCGGTTAACCCGGCTCGGACCAACCCGATCCAGGTCCGCCAGTTAACCGGCCCGGCCCGGCCCGGTAACCCAAAAAAAATAAAAAAATAAAAATTATTTTTAATGTGTTGGGCCAAACTAGCCGTTGGCCCAACGGTAATATTACCGTTTTTGGGTCCAAACGGCTAGTTTGGGCCCATTTGATTAAAAAATATATATATATATATATATATATATAAAATATTTTTTAATCCTCAAAATAAATCTATAAATACCCTACAACTTCAAATCATTTCTTACACAATTTTTCACTCTCTCAAATTTTATTCTCTCTCAAATCTCAATTCTCAATTCTCAAATATTCAATATAGTTAATTTCTTAAAGTGTTCACTTTAATTTTTTAATTTTTCGTTTACAAAGTAAGAGCGGAAGTTTCTAAAGTCGCAATCTTCGGATACTTCCAAAATTTGGTATTGTCGTTTCATCTCTTACGTTTAATTTTTATTTATTGTATTAATTGTTTAATATTTAATTTTATTATATTTGTGTATTTTGAATATTTTTAGTTTGATTTAATTTATATTATGGATAAATTAAAAAACCTCGCTGCTAAAGGTGTTAAAAATTTTTGTCCCGGAAGCGGTAGTGGTAGTAAAAAGCGAATTATTAGCGGTAGAGGTAGTTCAAGTAATAGATATACCCGTGTGACTTCGCCTCCGGTACCGCTTGGTACACCTTTTGAGGAAGAAATAGGTGTAGGTGCTCACGATATGAATTATGTAGAATTTCAAGAAAATTACGGTATAGAAGAAGAAAATGAAGTAGATGCAGTTAATGTAGACGAAGATGATGAAAATATTGCTGAAACACCCGCAGTAGGAGATGCTAACGTTAGATCTGAATCAGTTAATCTCCCTTCCCGTCCTCCCAGTGCCCCAAAACCCCGTAAAAGAACTAGTATTGCATGGCAATTTTTTGAACGTATATCAGATATTGAGGTGCAGTGCAATATTTGTCAACAAATATATAAGCATAGAAGTGGCGGTAAGCAAGGGGGTACGGGTACGTTAATGAGACATATAGCTGAAGATCACAAAAAAGAGTTAAATATTGCAAAAGGTGGTGGGGATGTTGGTGGGTCAACGCAAACTAGAATGGACCCAACAACCGGTCAAGTAGCGAAAAAGTATAATAAATTGAGGGACCGGGAAGAAATAGCTAAAATGGTAGCTGTGGGTTGTTTGCCTTTTACTTTTTCTTCTTCTGATGCTTTTATCCGTTATATACAAGCAATTTATAATCCTATGTTTAATGGTATTCCTAGAACTACTTGTCGGTCTGATATTTTTAAACTCCATTCACAATATTGTTTTTATTTATCAACATTCTTAAAAAATATTCAATGTAGATTGTCCCTAACTTCTGATCTTGGTCGTGCTGTTAATAAAAATGATTATTTAACCGTTACTTGTCATTGGATGGATAGTAATTTCATAATGCAAAAACGTATTCTTGCTTTTTTATATGATGAAGATCGCAAACATACTGGACAATTTATTGCTGATTCTATTATTAAAATTGCCGGATATTATGGTATAGAAAATAAAATTTTATGTATTGCTTTTGATAATGTTTCTAACAACAAGAATGCTATAACAAAAATAAAATCTACGTTATCTCCACCCTTTCCTGAAATTTTCCATATTAAGTGTGCATGTCATATGTATAATTTAATTGTAAAAGATGGTCTTGACTTTTTTGAGGTTTATATTGAAAAAATTCGTCTTGCTGTAGGTTTCATTCAAGGAAATAATCGTAGAGCGAGAATTAAAGAATTTAAAGTTAAATGTCAAGAAAATGGACTTACACCGATTTTAATGCCTGAGGAAATTGATATTAGATGGAATTCTACGTATGAATTTTTAAAAACTTGTTATAAATATAGAATTTCTATTACACTAACTTTTAACCAACACTGTGGTTCTTTTGCTGATTCTGCTGATTGTATGTTACATAATTCTGATTGGGTTATAATTAATGATCTTGTTAAGTTTTTAGAAAAATTTTATGTAGCTACGGTTGAATTTTTCGGTGCATACTATCCTACTGTTTGTAATATTTTGGCATATATAGCCGATATTTCTGGTTTGCTCCAACAATATAAAAATAAAGAAGGTTATAAAGAAGCTGTTGGCGCTATGTTTACGAAATTTAAAAAATATTTCTTCCCGATTCCCCCTATTTACTTGGTTGGTGCTATGTTAAATCCGTGCATGAAATTTAATCATATGTGTCACTTTAGTACTCTTATTTATGCTAACTTAGAAATAAATACTAACCGTGAGTCTGAACAAGAGCAGCCTGATTTGTGGACGGCTACGGCTGATGCAAAAAATTATATAGAAAAATTATATAATCACTATGCTAATTTATTTGATTCAGCCGTACCTACAAATATCAGTCCAACTGTCGCTCCTCATCCTCCCGAGGAACCATCATCTTCTAAAAGGCCGGCACATAGTGGTTTTCCTGATTCGTTTTATGATTTAACTTGTTGGAACAGTGTGGATGAGAGAGCTTACACATCAACTTATCGGGAAGAGCTGAAATATTATCTGCGGACGCCACCAGAGGATCGCAGACGACGGATCAACTCGCTGGATTGGTGGAGGAATAATGAATCACAATATCCTGTACTTTCAAGATTAGCCAGAGATATCTTGAATGTTCCAATGTCAACCGTTGCATCAGAGAGCGCCTTCAGTCAGGGACGACAGCAGCTTGGAGACAACCGACACTCATTGGGAAGCAACGCAATGAATGTTTTAGTTTGCCTTAGAGATTGGATTAGAGCAGAAAGAAGAAACCAAGGAATGGAACCAGAGCCAAGCGACGACCTCAAACTTGAAGAAATAATGACTTCACGGGAGAACTCAACAGAATCAAGTCCAATGCATGGGTTTGCCCCCGTTGACTTCGACTATCCTATGCAAATTCCAATTAATATTAACATGAATGAGTTGGAAAAAATGATGCACAATTTATAGATTTTTCATTCATGTAAATTATAAATTTTGGATCATTTTGCAATCAATAAAATTCCACAAATTCATTCACTCCTTAGTCGTTGTTTTTTATTTTTTTTTATTTATCAATTTAAAGTTTTAATATCTTCTATACAACTGTATATTTAATGTATACATGTGTATATGTTTATATATCTTATATAGAAGTGTATATTTAATGTATACACGTGTATATATCTTCTATAGAAGTGTATATTTAATGTATACACGTGTATATATCTTCTATAGAAGTGTATATTTAATGTATACATGTGTATATATCTTCATAGAAGTGTATATTTAATGTATAGATTGTGTATATAGCGTATATATAGTGTATATTTGACCGGTTTTTATCCGGGTTTGATCGGATTTGACCGGGTTTTAGCGGGTTTGACCGGATTGGATTAAGTGGGCCGGTTCCGGGTGGGTTTTATTTTTTTTACTGTGCGGCCCGACCCGGCTCGGACCGGTTAAGGCCAAAACCGGCCCGTAACCGGCCCGTAACCCGGTTAGAGAGAGGGGGCCGGTTCCGGGTTGACCCGGCCCGGCCCGTTAGACAGTCTTACATGAATGTGGTTCCATGCGTTTAGAGAGGTATAAAATACACTTTAAAAGTAAAAAGGAGGGTAAATAATTATGTATAAAGTTTCAATGCTAACGTAAGTTGGATGAACAAGTTTATGGAGGAATTTATGTATTTTTTTATTATTTAATTCATGTATAACTAATATTCATATAACTTATTCCATCTTCTATCCCTCATAAAATTATACATAAATTTTCTCATAAGTTATGTAAGTATTAATTATGTAGGATTATCAAAACACAAATACAATATACAACTTATACATGAATAACTTTTATAGAACATTTAAAAACCTACCAACCAAATATTGTATAAAATTAATACATGAATAGCTTTTATTTTCATGCTTATCAAACAACGTATAAAATTAATACATAAATAATCATATTATTCATATATTAGGTTAGGTCTTATACGGTAGCCAAACGACTCCTAAGTGTTTTCCTAGATTGGTTTTAGGGAAAGGGGCTACATTTACCCCCTTCTTTAAAAAATGGTTAAATATGCTTTTCGTCGTATTCTTATTATCATATTTTATGGTCAAATTTACCCTTGCTGTCAAGAAACTTTTCACCTTTGCCTTTTAAAATTAAAAGTCCTATTTTTAAAAAAATAAAACACACTCATTTGTAAAATATATATATTGAGGGGTATACATTTGTTTGTGTGTTTCTTTTGTGGATTGAGTCGAATTCGATTAGGGTGTGTTTTATTTTTTAAAAATGGAGCATTCAATGTTGATCTGAGCTTTTCAGTTTAAAAGGAAGGACAAAGATAAAAAGTTTACGATAAATTTGGCCCCAAAGTACGATAACGAGGGTAAATTTGGCTCTAAAGTATGACAACGAGGATAAATTTGACTCCAAAGTATGACAAAGGATATATTAAGTCAATTTTACAAAGTAAATCGTTAGATTTGACCCTTTTTCCTCGTTTCTATCTTGAGCCGAATTTCTATTGGAAATTCGGCTCTCCATCTCACCTATGAGGTAGAGGTAAGATTTGCGCACACTTATGTTTTCCAACTCCACTTTGTGAGACTACATTGAGTGTTATTATTGTTGTAAACTAGAGAACAACAATAGACATTAATAGAAAAAAAGATAAAACCAAAGCAAGTTTTTTCTGGATTTGGTCAAGCAAGCTTTTCCTGGATTTGTTCTAGATGCAACAATTAAAATGGTCTGCAGGCGGTAACATGCCAAAGGTATAGTTTAGTATATTTCAACCAGTCCACCCGTGTTCGAAAAAATGAGATGATAATTGAATATCAAGAAAAAAAAATTATAAGTACCTGAATAACATTATGTTTCTAAAACTACAATCTCAAGTAACTATGACAAAGAGATTGTTTTTTTTTTTTTTTTTTTTTTTTAAATAGACTATTTGGAAATTACAATTTTGAAGGTTTATGTTTTTTTGTTGGGTACGAAGACATACTTCTTGACAGAATCTTTGATCGATAACAATTCTGGAAACTCCTTTTTCAGCTTTGTCGTGTTAAGCTCGTTGTTACTTCTTGGTGCAACGATCACTTTGGCTTGTTCTTGAAGATCAAAATTTTGCCACTTGAATTTGGGATCAATGTAGTCTCTGTACATTTCCAAAATCTCATTGTGGCTCACAACTCCCGGATTAGTGAAGTTCCATATCCCTCTGCAGTTTCTCTTTGCCATTTCAACAGAGATGGGTAGCAGCTCATCTAGCACTGTCATGCTATTTGGGATGTTAACCACTTTATTATAACGTGTGATCTTTGTGATGAAGTTTCTCGGGTTGGTAAGGTCGGATGATATTGGCATTCTTACTCTGAGGGTGCAAACATTTTCATATTCTTTTAGAAGCTCCTCAACCTACAAATAGAGCAAAACACTTCAGCTGCAATGTTCATAGAAATCAAATCATTATACATCAACTAATAGACTTCTTCTGTTAAAGTTCAAGTGACGTACAGATAATGTGAAATATAAGACAATTATTCAGAAGTAACAAAATGCTCAATGGAAATGAACTAGTTACCATGGCTTTGGTCTTGGAATAGAAGGATCCTGTAAAATTTGGTTTGTCTTCCTCCTTGAACCCGATGCCTGAGCCTAGTGGGTGCTTATCATCATACTCAAATATGCAACCGGTCGCAAAATTCATGACCAAGATATCTGCCTGTCTGCATATTTCAGCCAAAGTTAGTGTACCAGCAATGTTTGTTCTAATTGTCTCTACTTTATGTGATTCACACCAATCCACATTAGGCCTCCCAGTAACACCAGCCGCATTGAAAACATGGGTTGGCTTTACTCTTATCATGTCATGCATTAACGAACCCCTATCCTGCAGACGTCCTAAACCATACTCATATTCTATTCCACGTTCTTCACAAATCTTTCCTAACAACCCTCCAATCCAACCAGTTCTTCCATATATCAAGAACTTCAAATCTGAGCCACTACCTTTCTTGTTTCCTTTTATGAGCTGCAACAGGCACCCTTCATCATGTGAAGGTAAAATGTGTGAAATTCTTGGATGCGGATCAAGGGCTCCGGTTATATCACCCCACCAATCAGGGTTTTTGGTGTACCAATCCAGGGTCATCGTTAGTCCTTCCTCCCAAGGAGTCCTTTCTTGCCACCCTAACTTCTTAAGCTTTTGATCATCCAAGAAATACCTTTGGTCATTAAAGGGCCTATCTTGCACAAGCTGGATAACTTCTTGAGAGTTCTGGCCGAATAATTTGCATATGTCCTCAGCCACATCCAAAACTCGCCTCTCCTTTTTAGTGCCAATGTTATACACATGTCCAATGACCCCTTTATGCAATATCACATCAAATGCCTCAGCAACATCAGCAGAGTACAAATAGCTCCTAACATTTGTTCCATCGCCATGAATTGGCAAGCGCTTACCCTTCATTGCAAGAATAATGAACTTTGGGATTAACTTCTCAGGGAACTGATTTGGACCATACACATTATTCCCTCGGGTTGTGATGGTCGGTAGGCCATAAGACCTATGGTAAGCCATGACAAGCATTTCAGCTCCAGCTTTGGTTGCAGAATATGGATTAGTAGGAAGGAGTTGAGAAGCTTCAGGATTGCCAATGTCAGTCTCCAAATCAGTCTCACCATAAACTTCGTCTGTACTAACGTGAATGAATCTCTTGATTGATTTAGTCAACTTACAAGCCTCAAGAAGCACATGAGTACCATAAATATTATTGATTGTGAACTCGAATGAATTTCCAAATGAATTATCCACATGAGTCTGTGCTGCAAAATGCATAATAGTGTCAATCTTCTCCTCAACCAAAAGATGGTTGATCAGATCAGCACTCGTAATATCAGCCTTGACAAATTTGAAATTTGGAGATGAGTAACTTGGCTCCAAATTTTTTAGACTCGAGCAATAATCGAGCTTGTCAAGAGCAACAATCCTGTACTTAGGATAAAGCTTGGTCAATCTGTTGGTTACATGTGAGGGAATGAAGCCTGCGGCACCTGTTATGAGGACGTTTTTGGGTACATAAGGAGCTGGTTCGGACGACATCCTTTTTCTGTTTCTATTTCAATGCACTGTTACAGAATCATAAAAAAGAACCTGTTAGGTGATTACTCAACATGAAAAACATAACAATAAAATATGTTACATGTGAAGCAATCTTCAGAGAGTCCGAATTAACATCTGTTATTTTCTAATCTCTTAGAAGGTGTTTATATGAGAGAGAATTATATCCTCGAGTTGGCCATACACTCATCTTAAGGAAATAAAATCGTGTAAATTACTGGCAAATCACATCTAGCATTGTAAATACGATTGATTTCGTCATATCTTTTAGGAAAAATTCTGGTAAAAGTCCCAAGATGTTTCAACAATACAAATGTGAAAAACCACTAAATTTCGACAGTTATTAAATTATTTAACATTTCTCTAGTACAATGTATTTATATAGCTAAGAAACTTAAAAGATTGAATTGTCTGTAGAGATTACGGATCATAGGCTTAACTACTCAATGCCACAGGGCAGCTTGGTGCACTAAGCTTCCATTGTACGGGTGGTTGGGTCTGAACAAGGACCAGACCACAAGGGTCTACTGCATGCAGCCTTATCCTGCATTTTTTGCAAGAGGATTCACACGGTTCAAACCCGTGTCACGGGGCAACAACTTTACCCAAGCCAAAGCTCCCCTCCCAACTATTCAATATGACAAACTTCTGGAAAAGATCAAATTCACATCATTGCTGTATTATACTTTTTTCTTTTGATAACCGTGGTGTCCAAACCAGCTTGTATGCACCTCGATTAATTGTAAGTAAAGGATTTTGGTTTATCTAGAAATGATGATAAAAGCATTCGGATGCATTCTATTTGATTTTAATGCATAATAAATCTAGATAAACATAAACACAAGATGGTAGAAATTGACTAAATCAACAAGCCCCATAAATAGATCACAACATCAGAAACCAAGAAAAGAGACTTACACTTTCACTTCATGGAGTTTTCGTTCTGTTGGGAGAATATACGTAAGAATAAAAGAAGGAATTATGGTTAGAGCAATACATACATTTTGGCAAATGCATCAATTTTTAGTAAAAGAAATTAAAGAGGATTAACTAACGGGAAAGGAAAGTAATTACCAGAAATCTATAGTGAAAAGAGATAAAAATGGCTGTTGATGCGTAATAATAGCAAAATTAGTAGAGATTAAATGGCTTTCTAGTTCCTCTTTTTCAGCTTTCAAATTCAAATTAACATGTACATAAACGTGTATTGGTAATTGTTTAAAGGATAATTCGTGTTTATCTATGTATAAATTAAAACTAATACATGTACTAATTATAGGGTGCAAAAGGAAAATCCTACTAATTAAATAATATCATAACTAATGCACGCATTATCTTTTTTCTAATACATCCTATCAAACGGGTACAAGAAAATCCTATAAAACACCGAATTAAAAAAATATGATAAGTAATGCACGTATTATCTTTGCTAGTACATCCTACCAAACGACCTTGTGAAATTGAGCCAGATTATTACAACTATCCAAAAGTATTTCTTTCTGAAATTTTATTTGAAAGAAATAAGTGATTTTGAAAGTATGGCCATTGGCACTAAATAGTACCATATAGGGCTGCGTATCAGTCGGTTCAATTCAATTTTGAAAGTTATCGATTTTGCTTATTCATTATCGATTTGTATATACGCTAAACTGTTAAGATATAGGTTAATCGGTTATCAGTTTTTCGATTTTTAATTGTTATCGGTTCGGTTATTGGGTTAACCGTTAACATTGAACATATATAATTTAAAGTTCAAAGCTACTGCCTGCTGCTCTTTCTGCACATTGCACAAACTGCATTTCCTGTAGTTAATTTCCTACACTAACTGCACAAGTACAAAATCTGAAACCACAAATAATTCCACAAAAGGGTAGTGTCTTCATAAATAAAAAACACATAAGCGAGCACATGGCTGCAACGGTCTACACTTTGCATCCAAAACTTGAATGCCGAGCATTCACAAATTCAAAACTGTCTAGCACAAATAAAATACAAAAAATTCAAACCGTCTAGCAATTTGAAAATTAAGTTCAAAGTCCAAACATAGTACTAATAACTAAATTTTCACAAGACGGCACTCCATCCTTTCCAAACAATGCTCAACATGTTTCACTAAGCAGCCGGTCCCAGTTGTCCACTTGTTGTAATTGTAAACATTACCACAATGAACACACTTTACTTTGCACTCTCCCTTATCACCTGCTTCAAGCATTTTCTAATGACTCCTAAAATGTGATTGAGCTTTAGGTCTACGAAGTGGAGACATATTAAAACCTAATTAACAGAGAAACAAAGTATTAGTACTAAACATATGAAAAGGAAAGTATTAGCACTAAAATAATAGAAGGATCATAAGTTTATTCAAAAGTGGTGCGTCCAAATGTCTTCATTTTAATATTTATTGGCAAGTACTTTGTGAAATTAATCGAGGTGTGTGTATTCCATTCAAATCCCAAACTATTTGTTGATAGCTATAATATTCATTCTCTCAATTCGGGCTCATTCCATTACAGTGATTAATAACAAATTCTGAAAATGTCACTTTATTTGACACATCTACACGATTAACTCGCAATCTCAGCCAAGAAAAGACAATTACAGCAATAGCAACAATGTTAAATCATTCATGATATCAAATTAAAACATTAGCACATAAAAATTAAAACACACAAGTAAATTAAGCATAAAGCAAGTAGTTTTCTTTCCAAAAAATAAACAACCGTTAAGAGTAGCAGTTACCAGGCCTGGCGCCAGAAACACTTTCTTTCTTTAATCCTTTTTTCTTAACGATAAAGCTATCACCAATAAAAACACTTGAAGACAATGCAAGAACCAACCTTTAGTATATTATCAGATGATATGCCTCTGTCAAATCTTTCCAGCTCTGAGTAGTACTAACACACACAAGCTCCAACGACATCATTAAACCCCCAATCCAGAAAAAAATACTAACACCCACAGCTCTGAACTTCCAATAATATCTTTCTTGATTAGAGGTATAAGACCAAAAGAAACACCACGACTCTTGAATTAACTATTCATATGCTATAGAAACTCTCTTCACTGCACCTATATCATTGGTACTTTCCTTTTTCTTCTCTGCCACATTCTAGAGACATCTCTCTAATTGCCAATCCCTATGTTTAAAAAAGACCATTATTTTAAACAAACTCTATCTAATTGCACCGTCCTGCTAACTACCACAAGAAATGTATATAATCATACAACTGTCCAAAATACAGATTGGACTTTCAAGTTAAGCATTTCCTAACGAAATTCAGTTTCTCAAAAGGGTGTTAAAAAAGAGTCTTTTTCAAGATTAACCAAAGAAATTTAGTTTCTTGCAATGATTACAACATTAGTTATCTTGTAACAACCCAACTTCATTAATGCACTCACTCAAGCAGTAAAACAACTATAGAGTTAAATAGAATATACTTTGAAATAATGCCATGGAAGTTGAATGAAAAACTTACCAAAGTTTAAACCTCACAACCATCTGCAATATTACATGTCATCAATGTTAAGTTATTTTCCAAGTTTGGCCAAATATAAAGAAATTAAAAGAACAAGTCAAGACTCAAGCAATAAAAAAATTAAATAAACAATTCGCCAAATGCAAGGTTCTTTTCTTACCTTATTCAAGTTGCTTAAGAGAATCTAAATCCTCCTCGACACTTATAGGTTGTGATTCACTTCGAATCTAACCTTGTAGACTCATTAGATCTTTTACCAATTTAGGAGTTAATGCACTCCTAAGTGAATCAAGAAACGCCTCCCGGTATTGAAAGAACATTCTGATGCTACACTTAAACTAAGAACAACTAAAATATCTCGAGTCATCTAAAAAAAAGGGGGAATCTAGTCGAGTTATATTGCCATCAAAGCAATACACTAAAATTGGACTTTCCAACTTCAATATCTTTTGCAAGATATTTATCCAGTTCTGACTTAAAATTCGTGGCTCTACTCCTAGATGTGTGTCTACTCAACTCCTTATAAAAGTCACCAATATCTTCCACAATCATAGAGCTTGAACTAGATGCCTCCATTTCTGAAGATAGTTTACAACATTTGTCTTTTTAAGCAGACTATGAATACTCATCAAATAATGATTTCATATACTCCCGAACATTTTTTTATATAGTTGACGCGTTATCTTCAAACATCTTCTTAAGTGCAAAATTAAGAGTGGTAAATTTGTAACGAGGATCCAAAACACAAGATATAAAAAGCATCTTATTCATTTTTGTTGGATCACCCCAATATTTTTCAAATTTCTTCTTCATGTTTGTTGCCATTTGAGACAATACAGTATCATCACTTGATATCAATTTTGTCAAGTAAAAATTAACTTGACAAATTTCAAGAAAATAAATATTTGATGTAATGTACAATGATCCAGATACCTTCAAATTACAATCACAATTTAAAAGTGTACCTGCAGGTTGTTCATCCACAGTATCGCCATCACCCACGTGGGTACGACCAAATCGAGATGGCGTGCCAAACAAATATCATGATCAGCATAATTTAAAATTGCATCCTCATATTCAATAGCCCTGTTCAACATCAAGTAGGTAGAATTCCACCTTGTGGGAACATCTAAGCATAAAGACTTCTTTGCAAGATTTTGATATTCAGAACATTCTTGAAAGTTGTTCCATCTAGCAGGATATTGCCTAATGTATCTCACTGCTTGCCTAATTCGTTCAAAGACACAGTTGCTTATTTTATACTATTCTGAACGATAAGGTTTATGATATGCGCCATACACCAAACATGAATATGCTTACCACCCATAAGATTGGTCCCCCACTTAGTCAATTACTTAGACAACTCAACCCCCCACACTATTTGAACTAGCATTATCAACAGTAACAGTGAAAATCCGACGCAATAGCCACTCATACAAACACTTAATAATACTATTTGCTATATCTTCATATATATGGCTAGAAATTGGACAAAGCTTGATAATTTTTTTATTCAAAGTCCAATGTTTATCAATCCAATGAGTAGTAATACACGTATAATTAATTTTTTGCACAGAAGTCCAAGTATTAGTCGTTATACACACTCTTTGTTGAGTTGTCTTAAAAATGCTCCTCATTTTATTTTTCTCTTATCAAAGAGATCAAACAATCATGAGTTATAGTGGTATGAGAAGGAATTCGAAGCAAAGGTTGAACCACTTTTATAAATTCTTTAAAGCCTTCTTTTTCAATAAATTTAAAAGGAACCTCATCAAGAATTATCATACAACACAAAGCTTTTCTACACTCGTCTTGATCAAATTTCCACGAAACAATTGATACATCACTCTTGTTATCCGTTGTAACCGGTTGAAATGCTATCTTTGGTTACCTAGTATCAACATTATGAGGCATTTACTTAAATGACCAAGCATTGTCGTTGTACCATGTTCTTTTGTATTATCTAAATACTCTTGTTTACAATAATTAGACACACCCTTTTTAATTCCTTCTAAATCAACTTTAGAAGTAAAATAATCCCAAGCAATGGATCTTTTTCTCCTTTCTTTCTTTGCTTTAGACTCAACTGTTGGACTTTAATTCACCACATTCGAACTAAAAGCTATACTTTCACCAATCACTTTATCAACTCTAGTAATTTATGCCATCTAATTATATTAAAGTGACTGTGATTTTAAAGGAAAAATAATCAAACAACAAGCCAACAACATAAATTCAAAAATCCAACAACAAAAATTCAACAAGCCAACAACAAAATTAAAATAGTTTGACAAAGTAATCAAACCGCCTCATGCCAAACAGTCAAAGAAAAGCTTAAGTAATCAAACAACGTCACAAACAACACTTGTTTTGTTACTAATCAAAGTAATCAACAATTTGTTACTAATTAATTTATATTATAACAATATAATTTTAGAGGTATGATATATTACAAAGTTAATTTAAACAAATCAGAAATGACACGACCAGAATCAGGGCTTAGTCGTGTCAGATGCCTTAAGCTCAACCAGGACCGGTGACCAATCCCAATACCCAATCATAACTACCCTGTACCCTATGTCGTATGAATTTCTAACAAATAACAAGATAGAACAATTATAAATTAAATACATTAATTTAAGTCTATAAACCTATCCAATTGGTGTCAGTCCAATACCAATATCAATGCCAAGGCTGACACCAATACCGACACCATCCATGCCCAAAGTAGTCACCCAAAGCCTCTATTCTAAATCAAAATAACATTCAATCGGGATATGCCCCCTGGCATAGCCAAGAATCAAAGTCTACGAAATACCAAAAGTATGTACAGAAGTCATAGCATGAAATGGAGTCTTCCGGAGCATGAAAACTCACCACTTCAATCCGACACCTAGCTATTCCCGAGTATAAATAAATGAGCAGGAGGATTAGAACGGCCGTTTCCTTCATCGCATGGGGATACAACGCCCAAAGACAGGTTAGCGGGTGAACGCTAGTATGTACTCAGGAGTAAGGATAAAATAATGTCAACATTTAAAATCAAGTAATATCTAAATGCAGTCACATTCATATATATATATATACACACACACATCATGTTGGAAAAAGGAATCGAATTTACTATGCATTAAAATCTTTAACCTGGAATTGTGTAGCTCTACTGTCCTAAATCCACCCATAGGCTATATGGGTTTAACTCCCCCTGTTAAAAGAGCCCCAACGAGTGTTAACCGCACGAGCCAGAGAAAAATCTGAGATGACTAGTAGATCTTCCAAAATATAAGTGTGACATAATACACATGATCACCAATACCCAGTTTTCAATTTTGATCCCTCCGGGACAGCCACCTTCCACAGCTTTGCTAACATATCCCTCTTTAAGCTATATTCAACCTATTCACATACAACCAATGTATTACCAAGGAGTCTTATTTATTAGGTATTAATTATCGGTATCCTCATACCAACACTAGATCTTGCAAGTCTATCCATTTATGCCATACCAAAGCCATTAAACCAATTTGACTCCAAAGTTTTCAATTATACCAAAACCATGGCCATCAAGGCTTTTCCAATCCATTTAAGACCAAACCAAACCATTTCATGTTCAATTACCATTTATACAATGCATTAATTTAAAGTAAGTAGTCATCCAAATAATTTTGGGGCCTCTATTGTGACCCTAGTATGAATTCCCAAAAACTTCTCATAACATTGCCCAACTAGATGACAAAACTCATTCACTTTGGCATTTTAACAAACATGTTAAGGGAATATAAATTTCAAAATCAAAACCAAGTAACAATTAACCATTCCAATGCAACCACATGTTCATAACCATAAATATAGCATGAAAACTATAATTAAAACATGGAAAAACATCAACCAACCAAGAAAAACCAAAACCGCCAACATATAATTCAAAACCCACAGTAATATCACAATTATTCCATGAAAACCATTAATTTAAAACATGCTTTTAGTTGAATTAACAACGAAGGAAGATTAACATGCCTGAGGCAACAAGAAAGATGGAGAAAAATCACCCTTTAGGGCCTTAATTGCTTGACTTGAAGAAAACCCTAGTCTTTCTTGAACCAAGAGCTTGATAGCAATTTGAGAGTGTTTAAGGAGTTTTTGCTTGTGAATAATAGGTTAAGGAAGCCCCAAAAGTGTTTTAAAGTCGTGGGGTCAAAAGAAGTTATCAAGAGAAATGTTCAGAATACTTCCAACTTAAGCAATAATAATTCCAGCAGGTGGGTACGGTTTGGACCCCTCATGCGTACCCATATCATACGAGTGGTACCTGTTTTAGCCCTTTTTAATTTGAAGGGTTGGAAAATATTGATTTCGACTTTTTAAATTATTTTGAAACTTTAAAGAAAATTTTAAAAACAATCTCAGAAATCACAGAGTTGCCACTTAATTTATTTGAAAAGAAATTAAGAAAACTCTTAAGAAAAATCCTAAGTCTTAAAATAGAAAAAAGACTTAGGTTTTTAAGAAAATTTCGGATAAGGGTTTCTTATTAACATCTTAGAAAGGTTTTTAAGGCACCTAAAACATCTGTTAACTTGTGGTTATTCGGACTATTTGAAAACCACCTTTGACTAACTTTGAAAAAGAGAAGTTGGTTTTTGAAAAGAAATTGATTTTAGAAAAAGACTTGTATAAAATAAATTTTGATGACTTAGTAGGAAATTTAACTAAGTCTAAGCAAATTAATAACAACTAGCACGTAAAAGGGGAAGGGGGAGACTAGAAAGCTTAGGCCATTAGGTCCAAATCAATAAACTAGTCCTAATCTAATTTGGACTTTCAGCCCATCATCACCTGTCCTAATCTAAATAATGGGCATTGGGCTCGTAACCTTCTTCACCTGTATTAATTTACAACTTTGGCTTCGAGACCCAATGAATGAATAAATAGATAAATAAATAAATAATAAAACAATAATAAAAATCGAGACTTCTCAAGTCTCTTAGCGATCTCACCAATGGGTTTTGACCCATTTTTCTCCTTCTATCTTCTTGCACCCGCATGTCAAATAGTCGACCTTGGTTTTAACTTCGGACTTGACTCAAAGAGATTGGCCTCATTGACGCATTACGAAATGCAAGAGGAGAGGAGTCTATTTGGACTTGAGATATTTTTTTCATGCAAAGAAAAGATAAAGAAATTAATATACATTCAAGGCATAAAAGTTACATATTTCAAAGCAAAAGAAAATATCAAGAATCAATTTTTGAATGACAATGATAAGCACACTTGCACACGTATAATAAGAATAAAAGTCAACAGATAAAATGCAAAGCAAAGACCCCCACTTACATGTCTCGTGATTTATGTTCATATTAAGAATGAATAAAGGTAAAAGGAAGAAGGCCATATTCAATGAATTAATGAGAGAACATACAACAAAAGCTTGTGAAAGTAAAGGGATGAGGCAATAAGAAATATAACCATGACTTCTAAAATTGAACAAACATAGACACTAATCCATATAACAAAATAAAATAAAGGCTAACTTTTCAAGAAAGGGAATCTTTAAATTTCAATTAAGGCGACACTAACGAAGATTCATACATCTAAATTACAATCAATATTTTAGGAAAAAACGTGTAACGGCCTACGGTTTATCTTTCTAAGACATTGTTGATTCTCTTTTGATATTATGAATCAAAGATAGACACGAATCAAGTCTTTACACACATAAAGAGAACATATAACAATCAAAAGGAAGTAAGAAAATTAGAATAAAAGTTTAGCATTTCTAAAAGTGAAATATCTTTCAACAATCACACTATGCATGACTCAAAAATATCTAAATAATTCTATTTAGCCACAAAAGTCCAAACTTTCTCATCATTTTGACAAGTGAACATGCGAAAAAAAGGAATAAACATCTTGGATGAAAAATAGCTAGCACCTCATCTCTCGTTTGAGGATTTTGAAATCCAATAAAATAATTAGCAAGTAAATGACAAGTTCTTGACTGAACCAATTATTATTTTACTAAGGCAAAACAAACAATAGTAACTATTTTTTTGATATAAAGAAAATAACTTTACATGCTAAAGATAAATATATCTGCCAACAAATGAATTTAAACAAAGATAAGAACATCTTTTACGCAAAGATTGAAACTTTATCCATAATAATCAAAGAATAGAGTCAAAAGAGAGAAACAATCAATATTATCTTTTTTTTTCAAAATAAAGTAAACAACTTTACATGCTAACAATGAATTTAAACAAATCATAAGTACATTTTTTAAGCAAAGATTGAAATCTTATCAATAATAATCAAAGAATAAAGTCAAAAAGGAGAAACAATCAATATTAACTATTCTTTTCAACATAAAGAAAACAACTTTACATGCTAAAAACAAACATATCCGCCAACAATGAATTTAAACAAAACATAAGTACATTTTTAAGCAAAGATTGAAACTTTATCTATAATAATCAAAGAATAACGTCAAAAGGGAGAAACAATCAATATTAACTATTCTTTTCAACATAAAGGAAATAACTTTACATGCTAAAAATAAACATATCCGCTAACAATGAATTTAAACAACGCATAAGTACATTTTTAAGCAAAGATTGAAACTTTATCTATAATAATCAAAGAATAAAGTCAAAAAAAAGAGAAACAATCAATATTAACTATTCTTTTCAACATAAAGGAAATAACATTACATGCTAAAAACAAACATATCCGTCAACAATGGATTTAAACAAAGTATAAGTACTTCTTTTAAGCAAATATTGAAACTTTATCTATAATAATCAAAGAATAAAGTTAAAAAGGCACGTACAACTATTTCTAGCTCATTTTTATACTATGAACATGAAAATAACCATAATATCGATACCACAACTTTCTATGACCTTCAAGACCGTTTACAACAAACAATCCCGACAAACAAAGTTATAACTACGAAGAAGAAAAAGACTAAGAAGAAAACAATAATAAAATTTAAAAAAAGAGAAAGGTGTATTTACCTTTTTTGGGGCAGCAAAATGGGAATTCAAGATTTCTTCTGAGTTTTGATCACTACCGGAAAATGTTTAACTCGAGAAATTCGATTAGCTCAAGAATTTCATGGAATTTGTTTTTCTCTAAAATAAAAACTCTTCTTTGCTCAAAGCTTTTTTTCCAACCTTGACACTTTTTTTTTCTCATTGAAACTTGGTCTTTCTACCAAAATAGTGGTAGTATTTATATAAAAGGATGGGAATTCCATTCTTTTCATCCACCAATGTGAGAGAAAATGCATTTAGAGGTGTTTTTAAAATTTTAAAAATTGAAGATAATGTGATAAAAAAATTGTACAATGTAGTACAATTTTAAAATTTTAAAATTGGAAAAAGGACAAAGTTGAGGGGGAGGGGGGGATTGTACAATGTAGTACAATTTTTAAATTTCAAAATTTGAATTTGGAAAAAAGAAAAGGTTTGGAAGGAATTGTACAATGTAGTACAATTTTGAATTTCAAAATTAGAAAAGAACAAAGTTGGGGGGAATTGTACAATCTAGTACAATTTTTGAATTTCAAAATTTAAATTTGAAAAAAAGAAAAGATTGGGGGAATTGTACAATGTAGTATAATTTTTAAATTTTAAAATTGGAAAAGGACAAAGTTGAGAGGAATTGTACAATCTAGTACCAATTTTGAATTTCAAATTTGAATTTTGGGATTTGAAATTATTTTGGTGGGAATAGGATGGAAATTATGATAGTTTTTGAGAATTTTAGGGTTATTTAAAATATAACTCCAATTGAGATTTAAAATTTAGCCAAATTTATTTAATTTAGACTAGATTAAAAATTAATTGACGGATTGCATTGTAATTATGATCAATTTGATTTCAATTATGGCCAAATCTAATAGATTGACTAAATTAAATAGAAATTTGATAGGAATTAATATTTTCTTTTAATCCCGAGCTTCTTGATTTAATAAAATCAAACACATATTTAACCAAATAAATTATTTTTAAGATAAATTATATTTAAATCAAGACTTTAATCATTTGAGTTTATTTTCAAGACTGGCCCTGATTGAAATTCGATATTCCGTAAACTAAATATTTAAGTAACAAAATTATATAATTTTATATAATTGAATACAATAATATATAATCGCAACTTAAAATGACAAAATTATCCAGATAAATACTTTGAAAAGTTTGTTTCTCTTTTTTTCGGATAAAATAAATATTGTAATTTTATTTAAAATCAAAGAAACTCGAAATTAAACTTAGTTATGGAGGGCAAAAATTAGGTGTCAACAGTACCATCCAATCGTACATGGAATAGAAAGTTGAACATCACATTCTGTCCAACATAAGACTCATTGCCCCAAGTTGTACCTTGACCATACGATCCATATGGTCTTAACCGTACCCAAGACAGATCCATAGGGACCGCCACTATACAACATACGACTTCTCACCACAATTCGTACCCTATCCTTATAGCTCTTAGTGAGCCACTCATACTTACAGCCAAGTCAAGTTACTAAGTTTCAGATTAAATGAAGGACCAATCCAACGACTCATCACCAACCATACGAACCGTACCTGCCAAGTCGTAACTATATCAGAAATTCAACCACCACTTTCTGGACACCTTACGAGTAGGGTAACCTGACCTGTACCCACACCATACGACTAGTATGGTTAGTCGTATGATGATCAAAAAGCTCAATACTAGAGAAATTTGCAAGGATCAAAACCCGAGGTGTTTTAACTCTCCCTCACTTAGATCATTCATCCCTGAATGATAGAACAAGGTAGTACAAGCACTATTTACACCCTTCGACATCTCTACTCTTACCTTTAAGACAAAAAACAAAAATGCAAGAAAATTAATCTTTTCTAAGTTAGAAAACAAAGGTGTTATGAAGAACACATACCTTCCACACGAATTTTCGGAGCAGAAAACAAGAACAGATACTTGGACTTCATGTCCTCTTCAGCTTCCCAAGTAGTCTCTTCCACCTGGTGGTTCCTCCATACAACCTTTACTAAGGCCATTGGTCACCAACCAACGAACCTGACGATCCAAGATCTCAACCAGGATCTTCTCATACGACAGGAAATCCAAATAGCAATATCCTTGATGGGTACTATTTTGCCCTTTTTTGGTTTTGAAGGATTGGAAAACATTGATTTTGACTCTTTAGACTATTTCAAAACTTTAAAGAAAAATTCAAAACAATATAAAAAATTACAGAGTCGCCACTTAATTTATTTGAAAAGAAATTAAGAAAACTTTTAAGGAAAATCCTAAGTCTTAAAACAGAAAAAAGACTTAGGTTCTTAAGAAAATTTTGGGAAAGAGATTCTTATTAACATCTTAGGAAGGTTTTTAAGGCACCTAAAATGTCTGCTAACTTGCGGTTATCCGGACTATTTGAAAACCACCTTTGACTAACTTTGAAAAAGAGAAGTTGATTTTTGAAAAGAAAGTGATTTTTTGAAAAGACTTGTATAAAATAAATTTTGACGACTTCGTAGGAAATTTAACTAAGTCTAAGCAAATTAATAGCAACTAGAACGTCAAAAGGAAAGGGGGAGACTAGAAGACTTAAGCCATTAGGCCCAATCAATAAACTTGTCCTAATCTAATTTGGGATTTTGGCCCAACATCACCTATCCTAATCTAAATAATGGGCATTGTGCCCGTAATGTGCTTCACCTGTATTAATTTACAACTTTGCCTTCGAGACCCAAATGAATGACCAAATAGATAAATAAATAAATAAATAAATAAATAATAAGAGAATAGTAAATATCGAGACTTTTCAAATCTCTTAGCGATCTCATCAAGGAGTTTTGACCCATTTTCCTTATTCTTGCATTTTCTTGCACCCGCATGCCATATAGCCGAACTTGGGTTTAAACTTTGAATTTGACTCGAAGAGGTGGGCCTCATTGGCCCATTACGAAATGTAAGAGGAGAGGATTCTATTTGGACTCGAGATATTTTTTACATGCAAATAAAGATAAAGAAATTAATATACATTCAAGGCATAAAAGTTACATATTTCAAAGCAAAAGAAAATATCAACAACCAATTTTTGAATGACAATGATAAGCACACTTGCACACGTATAACAAGAATTAGAGTCAACAGATAAAATGCTAAGCAAAAACCCCACTTACATGCCTCATGATTTATGTTCATATCAAGAATGAACAAAGGTAAAAGGAAGAAGACCATATTCAATGAATTAATGCAAGAACAAGCAACGTAAGCTTGCAAAAGTAAAGAGATGAGGCAATAAGAAAAATAACCATGACTTCTAAAATTGAACAAACATAGACACTAATCCATATATCAAAAGAAAATAAAGGCTAACTTTTCAAGAAAGGGAATATTTAAATTTCAATTAAGGCGATATTAACAAAGATTCATACATCTAAATTACAACCAATTTAGGGAAAAATGTGTAATGATCTATGGTTTATATTTCTAAGACATCGTTGATTCTCTTTTAATATTATGAATAAAAGAGAGACATGAATCCAATCTCTGCACACACAAAGAGCACATGTAACAACCCGGAGTAAGAAAATTAGAATAAAAGTTTAGTATCTCTAAAAGTGAAATATCGTTCAACAATCATGCTATGCATGACTCAAAAATATATAAATAATTCTATTTAGCCACAAAAGTCTAAACTTCCTCATCATTTTGACAAGACAACATGTGAACAAAAGAGAAATAAACGTCTTGGATGAAAAATAAGCTAGCACTTAATCTATTATATGAGAATTTTAAAATTCATTAAAATAATTAGCAACCAAATGACAGATTCTTAACTTAACCAATTACTATTTTTATTAAGGAAAAACAAACAATAGTAACTACTTTTTCAACATAAAAAAATAACTTTACATAATAAAAACAAACATATTCACCAACAATGAATTTAACCAAGGATGAGTACGTCTTTAGAGCAAAGATCAAAACTTTATACATAATAAACAAAGAATAAACTCAAAAGGCAAAACAATCAATATTAACTATTCTTTTCAACATAAAGGAAACAACTTTACATGCAAAAAACAAACATATCCACCAACAACAAGTTTAAACAAGACACGAGCACATTTTTTAAGCAAAGATTGAAACGTTATCCATAATAATCAAAGAATGAAGCAAAAAAAATACGCTCAATGATTGTTAGCTCATTTTTTATACCATGAACGTGAAAATAACCATAATATTGACACCACAACGTCCTATGGCCTTCAAGGTCGTCTACCCAAACAATCCCAGCAAACACAATTACAACTACGAACTACGAAGAAGAAGGAAATGAAGAAGAAAACAGTAATAAAACTAAAAAAGGAAAGGTCTTTTACCTTTTTTGGGGAAGCAAAATGGGACTTCAAGCTTTTTTTGGAGTCTTGATCACAACCGAAAAGTAATCTTTCGAGAACCCCGATTAGAGTACCGCTTGAAAATTTTAACTAAAGAAATGAAATTTCACTATTTGCTCAAAAGTTTTTCCCATCCTTTCAGACTTTTTTTTTTCTCTTTTTCCCACTTCTCTCTACCGAATTAGTGGTAGTATTTATAGAAAAGGATAAGGATCCAATTCTATTAATCCACCAATGTGGGAGAGAGTATTTAGGGGTATTTTTGAAATTTTAAAAATTAAAAATAAAGTGAGGTAGAAGAGAAGATGGGTGAAACTGTACAATGTAGCACAATTTTTGAATTTCAAAATTGAAAAAGGACAAGGTTGAGGAGAATTGTACAATGTAATACAATTTTTGAATTTCAAAATTAGAAAAAGACAATGTTGAGGGGGAATTGTACAATGTAGTACAATTTTTAAATTTAAAATTGAAAAAAGGACAAGGTTGAGGGGGGGATTTTACAATATAGTACAATTTTTGAATTTCAAAATTTGAATTTGAATAAAGGATAAGGTTGAGGGGGAATTGTATAATGCAGTTTAATTTTTGAATTTCAAAAATGGAAAAGGACAAGGTTGGGAGAGGGGGGGAATTGTACAATGCAGTATAATTTTTGAATTTTAAAATTTGAATTTGATTTTGGTGGGAATTGGGTAGAAATTATGAGAATTTTTGGAAATTTAGAGAGTTATTTAAGATATAACCCCAATTGAGATTTAAAATTTATCCAAATTTATTTAATTTTGACCAAATTGAAAATCAATTGGTCGACTGCATTGCAATTATGCCCAAATCTAATAGATTGACCAAATTAAATTAAAATTCAATACGCTAATACTTCGTTTAATCCCGAGCTTCTTGATTCAATAAAATAAAATAAATATTTCTCCAAACAAATTAATTTTTGAGAACAAATTTTATTTAAATTAAGACTTTATCCATTTAGATTAATTTTCAAGCTTAATCAGTAAAAGTCCAATTTTGATAAAAATGTTCATTTAAGTAACAAAATTTATACAATTTCGCATATGTAAATACAAAAATGTATAAACGCCAATTAAATGACAATATTAACCCAAATAAATATTTTAGAGTGCATTTATCCGGATGAAATAAATATTTTAATTTTGTTAAAAATTGAAGAAACTTAGGGTTAAATTTAGTCGTGGAGGGCAAAAATTAGGTGTCAACAGGCACAACTTGCGTCGGATCACCAATACACTTTCTCAACATAGAAACATGGAATACCGGGTAAATGGAGCTCAAACTAAAAGGAAACTCCAACTCATAGGCAATATTGCCAATCCTCCTCAAAATCACATAAGAACCCACATATCGGGGACTAAGCTTCCCCTTCTTTCCTAACTGCATCACTCCCTTCATAGGAGACACCTTCAGGAATACCCTATCTCCTACCTCAAATGTCACGACCCAAAATCCCATCGGGCCGGACTGGCACCCGAAGCCGAGAAGGCCCGGGAGAACCCGTTCAAATACCTGTACTTTCACTTACATGTTACCAAAAATTTGGGCAGCACTTCGCTGCATATAAAAGAGTCTAATTACCTGTATCAGCACAACACGCACAAATATATATATATATATAAATATATAATACTTGGCCGTCGGGGCCACCCCATATACGAATATAACATTACTATATAAACTTCCATGACTTTACCCTTCCTTATGTCTACAAAGCCTCTAGGATATACATGACATAACTAGGGTCGGGACAAATCCCCGCCCACATAGGACTCCTGTACAATAACAAAATATAAGGAACCGACTTGGAAAGCTCCGAAGTAAACTGGAGCTCACCAACAGTAGCTGTATGACCTGGCTCCTACTGGTGCGGTGTATGAGCTGAGGTACTTGTGCCTGCAGCATGAATGCAGGTCCCCCGTAAGGGACGTCAGTACGAGATATGTACTGAGTATGTAAAGCTGTAAATAATCATATGTGATATGGGGGATCAAGAAAATCATACACATGTGAATAAATCATAATAGAAGTGAACCACACTTCATAAACACTTTTAGGATCATAAACATTATCATTAATCTGAATTGGGTTCTTGAATTCAAACACATTTGTGGAACGGTATACATTCGTTCATTTCATTCTTTACAATTGTTATTCGCCATTACCTCCTCCTCCCGAACCTCCAACCACCTAACAATAATCAATACTGTACCGTACTGTGACCATTAGGCTGCCCCCAGTACATATCAATTGGGATCGACCCATGCTAGGCTTATGCCCCTGGGATACCACCCATACGTATATCAAGTAATACATAAGAGATTTTTCCAATAACTTAGTTCAAAAGCTTTTGAGATTATTACATTAGTGTTCATGCCAATATAGTACCTTTGAAACAATGATATATCAATAGGAATCAAGTAATAGACCTTCTATACAATGACGATGTAATAAGGACTCATTGGTACATCAACAATATGTTTTAGAATCATCAATATCACAACAATGAAATAGGAGCCTTTTGGTATATCAATGAAACATTTTGACACTTTATAGAATGGAAACAACTTCGTTGGTAATGTAGAACAATACGTGTGTTTGGATAACCTCGAAATCTTACTTGATGGAACATTGGTGTTTTCATGCCAAAGAACATCGTTAGAGTATGCTTTACATACCTCGTTGTAGATTCGTATACCAATTCAACACAACTTCCCGCCTTTACAAATCACTTATCTACAATGAAATATTTGGCATCTAGTATTAGCAACCCAACACCACAATTCTCTTCCATAATTCCATACAACCAATATTTGCAAAGCATTCCAAAAACCAACTTGAACAATAGGTTTATGTATATATATATATATATATATATAATCATCATTTCAATACCATATCATCAATACCACATCATCCCTTCACAATTCAACATAATCCAACCATGCACAAGAATGATCCAAGATCATTTCCAATCATCTTTCAACAACAATCAAATAACATACTTCTTATGCTCACATGCATATATATATATATATACATATCCATATAAATAACACCAACATAATTTACATCCTTACCATAGAATGGCCCTTTGGGTTTTGAAGTCCTGTTGGCACAAATAAGGGGTGCTTCTCGAAGCCCTTGAGACGATGAACACAACTACGGAATCAATTTGGACTTTCCACGGTTGAATCACAAGATAATTAGAGTTGAAATTAGGCTAGGGTTTGTTCTTTCCTATAATTGATGATGAATCTGATTTTTTAGCTCATATACATGTATATATACACATATTCCCGTCCATAATACCATAGAAAATGACCAAAGTGCCCTTAAAATTTAAATAATGTCAAATATGTCCTCCGGTGGACTGTTTTGACAAGCTGAAGTAAATAGACCATAACTCTTTGCTCCGATATCGGATTTGGGTGAAATTGGTATCATTGTAAAGATAATTCAAAGTTATTTCATTTCATATAAATTAGGCCACCCAGTTCGTCCTGTACAAGGAGTTATAATCGTTTGAAGTTGACCCTAAAAATCTATTTTGAGAGGCTAAAGTAAAGCGCGTATAACTCCTTACGCAGATGTTGAATTTGGATGAAACCAATTGAATTGATAAGAAGACTCAAAGATCTTTCTTTTGATATATAGTAGCTCTCCCAGTTCATTATATTGAGGGAGTTATGATCGTTCAAAGTTGACCCAAAAAACTGGCAGGCCTCAGTATTTTCCTGCTAATTTACTGTTCACAAAAATCTGTTTTGAGAGGCTGAAATAGAACGAGTATAACTCCTTACTTAGATGTTGGATTTGGATGAAACCAATTCCATTAGAAAGAATACTCAAAGATCTTTCTTTTGATATGTGGTAGCTCACCCAGTTCATTATATTGAGGGAGTTATGATCGTTCAAAGTTGACCCAAAAACTGGAAATTTTCCTGCAATTTTACTGTTCACATCCCGGCCACCGTTTTATAGTTTCGAATGTGCTCGCTTATAACCGAAACTTATCCGTTTTTGAAAATTTTTATATCGTCGGAAAGATTATTCAATAACCTTCGTATGGAAACATCGACGGGCAAATTCCTGTATAAATAAGGTCGATTCCTATACACATATAATCAAACTATACACTTGAAACCATCTCAAAATAATCAATACTCATATATACCTAACTTAGGATCAATACATATACTCCAACACATATAACAATGGCTAATGCACGTAATTAAGTACGGGGTGTTACATCCTTCCCCCCTTAAGGACATTCGTCCTCGAATGTGAATGTAGTTATTTAGCCGAAACAAGTTCGAATTCATAATTGATATTCACGTCATCATATAGATGTTATGCATATGTAAAAACTTACTTGTTAGTGTCCCAGTTCCACTCCTTGCACTTCTTTTTCATCTTTGAACAAATAAGGGTATTTCAATTTCATTGCTTCCTCCGCTTCCCATGTAATCTCTTCCCTTTGTTGATTTCTCCAAAGTACTTTCACCGATGCTACTTCTTTATTTCTCAACTTCTTAACTTGACGATCTAATATAGCAGTAGGAATCTCCTCATAGGTAAGATCTTCTGTTACTTGCACATCTTCAGTAGAAGTAATAAGGGTCGGATCTCCGATGCACTTTCGAAACATCGACACATGAAATACTGGATGCACTGATGAGAGTTCCTGGGGTAGCTCTAATTCATAAGCAACTTGCCCACATCTTCGAATAATCTTATATGGGCCTATATATCGTGGACTCAACTTTCCTTTCTTACCAAATCTTATCACCCCTTTCATTGGCGATACCTTCAAAAATACCCAATCGCCTAACGAAAACTCTAGCCCTCTTCTTCTACTATCCGCATATGACTTGTGTCGACTTTGGGCCGTTTTCAACCGTTGCTGAATCACCTTGACTTTTTCTATGGATTGATACACAAGATCCGGTCCGAACATAAGAGTTTCACCCGCTTCGAACCATCCTATTGGTGATCTACACTTCCTCCCATATAAAGCTTCATATGGTGCCATTTTGATACTTGAATGATAGCTATTATTGTAGGCAAACTCAATAAGAGGTAAATGATCAACCCAGCTGCCTTTAAAATCTATAACACATGCTCGTAGCATATCTTCAAGTGTTTGAATAGTGCGCTCTGCTTGTCCATCCGTCTGAGGGTGAAAAGTTGTACTCAGATTCACTTGTGTTCCCAAACTCCATTGGAAAGACTTCCAAAAGTTTGCAGTAAATTGAATTCCCCAATCTGATATAATAGAAGTTGGCACTCCATGTAATCGGACTATTTCTTTAACATACAGCTTCGAATATTCTTCAACTGTGTAAGTGGTCTTAACGGGTAAGAAATGTGCGGATTTAGTAAGCCTATCCACAATCACCCATATAGAATCAAATTTCTGAGCTGTACGAGGCAAACCTGTAACAAAATCCATGTTGATCATGTCCCACTTCCAAGTTGGAAGATCTATGCATTGCATATAGCCTCCGGGCTTTTGATGTTCCACTTTAACTCGTTGGCAATTTGGACATTCAGCTACAACTTCTGCGATGTTCCTTTTCATGTCATTCCACCAATACATATCTTTCAAATCTTGATACATTTTGGTTGATCCTAGATGAATGGAATACCTTGAAAAATGTGCCTGTCATAATCTTCTTTCTTAGCCTGTCTACATCCGGCACACACAATCGATTTTGGCACTGAAGTACTCCTTCTCGCGTAAGCTCAAATGCCTTGGTTGCACCACTCTGAACGTTCTCCTTAAGCTGTAATAAAATAGGATCTGCATATTGCTTCTCTTTCACTTTAGCTACTAATGAAGATTCCGCAGCATTATGTACGATAAGCTCTTTGTCCGGAGTTTCAAGAAGGCGAACTCCCAAACTAGCTAACTGGTGAAGATCTTTAACCATCCCTTGCCTTTCTATAGGCATCATCATAGCCTTACGACTTAACGCATCAGCTACTATATTCGCTTTCCCTGGATGATACAAAATATCGACATCATAATTTTTTAATAGTTCCATCCACCTTCGCTGCCTCAGATTTAGATCCTTCTGACTGAAAATATATTGTAAGCTCTTGTGATCAGTATATATATCAACATGAACCCCATATAAATAGTGGCGCCATATTTTAAAAGCAAAGATAACCGCTGCCAGCTCAAGATCGTGTGTAGGATAATTTTTCTCATGTGGCCGCAATTGTCTAGAAGCATATGCTATTACCTTACCATGCTGCATCAATACACATCCTAAACCAATTCTAGAAGCATCACAATACACTGTATACCCTTCTGTACCTTCTGGAAGTACCAACACAGGTGTAGAAATCAACGTATTCTTCAATTCTTGGAAACTCTCCTCACACGTATCATTCCATTAGAACTTGGATGCTTTATGCGTTAGCTTGGTTAAAGGTGCTAAAATGGAAGAAAAGTCTTTAACAAACCTCCTATAATAACCGGCCAACCCGAGAAAACTACGAATCTCCGTCGGCGTTGTGGGCCTTGGCCAGTTCTTCACAGCTTCTATCTTTTGAGCATCAACCTTTATACCTTCACTAGATACAATATGACCCAAAAATGCCACCGACTTTAACCAAAACTCACATTTAGAGAACTTTGCATAAAGCTTACAATCACGAAGAGTCTGCAATGTCTGTCGTAAGTGATTGGCATGGTCCTCTTCTGATCTAGAATAAACTAGAATATCATCTATAAAAACTATCACAAATACATCCAGGAATGGCTTAAACACCCTATTCATTAAATCCATAAAAGCTGCAGGTGCATTTGTTAGCCCAAATGACATAACTAGAAACTCATAATGACCATACCTTGTTCGGAAAGCTGTTTTGGGTATATCTTTTTCTTTGACCCTCACTTGGTGGTAACCTGACCTCAAATCAATCTTAGAAAAGCACTTGGCGCCCTGTAACTGATCAAATAAATCATCAATTCTTGGGAGAGGATATTTATTCTTAATAGTCACCTTATTCAATTGCCGATAATCAATACACATCCTCAGCGAGCCATCCTTTTTGCGCACAAATAACACTGGTGCTCCCCAAGGGGACATACTAGGCCTTATGAATCCCTTCTCAAGCAAATCTTTCAATTGCTCTTTCAATTCTCGCAATTCTGCTGGGGCCATTCTATAAGGAGGAATGAAGATTGGTTGGGTGCCTGGTATTACATCAATACCAAACTCTACTTATCGTTCAGGAGGCAGACCTAGAAGATCTTCAGGAAATACATCAGGAAATTCATTTACCACCGGAACAACGTGAAGAGTTGGTGGCTCCGCTTCTGTATCCCTTACTCTAACTAAATGGTATAGGTATCCCTTGGAAATCATTTTTCTTGCTTTGAAATAAGAAATAAATCTACCTCTTGGTGCGCCGATCTTACCTTGCCATTCAATAACTGCTTCATTCGGAAAATGTAAATACATCGTTTTTGTACAACAGTCAATTTTGGCATAACAAGACGCCAACCAATCCATACCCAGTATAACATCAAAATCTACCATTTCTAGTTCCACGAGATTAGCCATCGTGTCTCGACCACACACAGTTACTACACAATCTTTATAAACTCTTCTAGCAATAATAGATTCCCCAACCGGGGTAGACACTTCCAACGGCTTATCTAACAATTCGGGGGTTCTTTTGAACTTTCCAGCAACCAAAGAAGTAACATATGATAATGTAGAACCGGGATCAATTAGAGCATATACATCAAATAAAAATATGGACAACGTACCCGTAACCACATCTGGGGAAGCCTCTAGATTTTGTCGATCCGCTAAAGCATAAGTGCGATTCTGAGTCCCGCTGGAACTGGCGACTCTTGTTTCGTTTCTAGCGTGACCCACAGATCGTGCGCCTCTACCAGAATAAGATACCGGTGATGATGATGCAACAGCTGATCCCGAAGGTCGTGCTACACCACCTGCGCCCCTTCGTGGGCATTCTCTCATCATATGCCCCGTCATACCGCACCAATAACAAACATTTGTTCCCATTCGACATGCGCCCATATGATTCCTTCCACATTTATTGCATGGATCTCGAGGATGTCTCAGTTGGATCATATTCCCTTGCCCATGATAACCCACTGATCGCGAACTATGACCCTCACTTCTTTGCCCAATTTGACTGCCTCTGAACCCCTGATGCTGTGGTGGAGCACTAGCTGCAGAATAAGAAAATAATGGCCTAGGTGGTCTAGCAGAAAATTGAGGTCTAAAACCTCCCTGTGGAGCCATAAACTGCCCTGTAGATCTAGACCTCTTAGAAGATCCGCTTTCAAATTCCTGCGTTCTTCTTCTCTGCCTCTGATCTTCCATTTTCTGTGCAAATGCTTGGATCCTAGCTATATCCATATCTTTATTCAGTGCAGCAATAGTACAATCCCTAACCAAATACGGATCCAATCCGTTCACATACTGATGAACTCTGTCATCCATAGTAGCTATAACATTAGGAGCATATCTGGACAAGGAATTAAATCGAAGACTATACTCCCTCACACTTGTATTACCCTGCCGAAGATTTAAGAACTGATTCGCACGGGCCTGACGAGTCTCATATGGAAGATAATGATCAATAAATGCCTCTTTGAACTCTTTCCAAGTAGCTGGGGGTGCATCAATGCCCCTCGACCGTTTCCAGTCTTCATACCAATATATAGCCTCACCTTTGAATCTATACGCGGCTAACTCCACTGTCTCTCTGCCCGATACATGCATCACTTCTAGGGCCCTTTGGATTTGATCAATAAAGTCCTGCGGATCTTCGTTAAGATCGTATCCGGTAAAAGTAGGCGGATCCATCTTAAGAAAATCTTGCGTCCGAAGACTAGCCGCCCTATCAGTACTGCTAGAACCCGCGACAGGAATGGCTTGCCCTTGGACTTGCCCAGCAACTATACGAGTCAAAAGTTGCACTGCATTTCTAAGATCTTGATCAACAACATTAATAGGTGGCTCTGGGGATATAGTTCTCCTCCCCCTTATTTCTTCTGGACTGGGGGAAGTTTCTGATGCATGCTCAGCTGGAGCCTCACTTTGATTAGCTGGTATATTGGGTGACTTACTAGTTCCCTCTCCGGCAGCCACATCTACTTGCTTACCGGTATTCTTGCTTCTGGTAACCGGCATCATTACTATAATAAGAGAAACAAATTGATTCAGTGGTCAACTATGACTTCATATACAATATAAGCTCTATCGCACGATCTAAGACATGAAGAAAAGAAACAATTCCTAAATGTCCATAGCCTCCTGTTTATAGATGTGGTGCACAACACACCGATAAACAAGACTCTACGTAGACACGGCTTTGTAGACTCACTAGGACGAACCTCTCTGATACCACTTTTGTCACGACCCAAAATCCCATCGGGCCGGACTGGCACCCGAAGCTGAGAAGGCCCGGGAGAACCCGTTCAAATACTTGTACTTTCACTTACATGTCACCAAAAATTTGGGCAGCACTTCGCTGCATATAAAAGAGTCTAATTACCTGTATCAGCACAACACGCACAAATATATATATATAAATATATAATATTTGGCCGTCGGGGCCACCCCATATACGAATATAACATTACTATATAAACTTCCATGACTTTACCCTTCCTTATGTCTACAAAGCCTCTAGGATATACATGACATAACTAGGGTCGGGACAAATCCCCGCCCACATAGGACTCCTGTACAATAACAAAATATAAGGAACCGACTTGGAAAGCTCCGAAGTAAACTGGAGCTCACCAACAGTAGCTGTATGACCTGGCTCCTACTGGTGCGGTGTATGAGCTGAGGTACCTGTGCCTGCAGCATGAATGCAGGTCCCCCGTAAGGGACGTCAGTACGAGATATGTACTGAGTATGTAAAGCTGTAAATAATCATATGTGATATGGGGGATCAAGAAAATCATACACATGTGAATAAATCATAATAGAAGTGAACCACACTTCATAAACACTTTTAGGATCATAAACATTATCATTAATCTGAATTGGGTTCTTGAATTCAAACACATTTGTGGAACGGTATACATTCGTTCATTTCATTCTTTACAATTGTTATTCGCCATTACCTCCTCCTCCCGAACCTCCAACCACCTAACAATAATCAATACTGTACCGTACTGTGACCATTAGGCTGCCCCCAGTACATATCAATTGGGATCGACCCATGCTAGGCTTATGCCCCTGGGATACCACCCACACGTATATCAAGTAACACATAAGAGATTTTTCCAATAACTTAGTTCAAAAGCTTTTGAGATTATTACATTAGTGTTCATGCCAATATAGTACCTTTGAAACAATGATATATCAATAGGAATCAAGTAATAGACCTTCTATACAATAACGATGTAATAAGGACTCATTGGTACATCAACAATATGTTTCAGAATCATCAATATCACAACAATGAAATAGGAGCCTTTTGGTATATCAATGAAACATTTTGACACTTTATAGAATGGAAACAACTTCGTTGGTAATGTAGAACAATACGTGTGTTTGGATAACCGCGAAATCTTACTTGATGGAACATTGGTGTTTTCATGCCAAAGAACATCGTTAGAGTATGCTTTACATACCTCGTTGTAGATTCGTATACCAATTCAACACAACTTCCCGCCTTTACAAATCACTTATCTACAATGAAATATTTGGCATCTAGTATTAGCAACCCAACACCACAATTCTCTTCCATAATTCCATACAACCAATATTTGCAAAGCATTCCAAAAACCAACTTGAACAATAGGTTTATGTATATATATATATATATATATATATATATATATAATCATCATTTCAATACCATATCATCAATACCACATCATCCCTTCACAATTCAACATAATCCAACCATGCACAAGAATGATCCAACATCATTTCCAATCATCTTTCAACAACAATCAAATAACATACTTCTTATGCTCACATGCATATATATATATATATATATATATATATATATATATATATATATATATATATATATATATATATATATATATATATATATATATATACATATCCATATAAATAACACCAACATAATTTAAATCCTTACCATAGAATGGCCCTTTGGGTTTTGAAGTCCTGTTGGCACAAATAAGGGGTGCTTCTCGAAGCCCTTGAGATGATGAACACAACTACGGAATCAATTTGGACTTTCCACGGTTGAATCACAAGATAATTAGAGTTGAAATTAGGCTAGGGTTTGTTCTTTCCTATAATTGATGATGAATCTGATTTTTTAGCTCATATACATGTATATATACACATATTCCCGTCCATAATACCATAGAAAATGACCAAAGTGCCCTTAAAATTTAAATAATGTCAAATATGTCCTCCGGTGGACTGTTTTGACAAGCTGAAGTAAATAGACCATAACTCTTTGCTCCGATATCGGATTTGGGTGAAATTGGTATCATTTAAAGATAATTCAAAGTTATTTCATTTCATATAAATTAGGCCACCCAGTTCGTCCTGTACAAGGAGTTATAATCGTTTGAAGTTGACCCTAAAAATCTGTTTTGAGAGGCTAAAGTAAAGCGCGTATAACTCCTTACGCAGATGTTGAATTTGGATGAAACTAATTGAATTGATAAGAAGACTCAAAGATCTTTCTTTTGATATATAGTAGCTCTCCCAGTTCATTATATTGAGGGAGTTATGATCGTTCAAAGTTGACCCAAAAAACTGGCAGGCCTCAGTATTTTCCTGCTAATTTACTGTTCACAAAAATCTGTTTTGAGAGGCTGAAATAGAACGAGTATAACTCCTTACTCAGATGTTGGATTTGGATGAAACCAATTCCATTAGAAAGAATACTCAAAGATCTTTCTTTTGATATGTGGTAGATCACCCAGTTCATTATATTGAGGGAGTTATGATCGTTCAAAGTTGACCCAAAAACTGGAAATTTTCCTGCAATTTTACTGTTCACATCCCGGCCACCGTTGTATAGTTTCGAACGTACTCGCTTATAACCGAAACTTATCCGTTTTTGAAAATCTTTATATCGTCGGAAAGCTTATTCAATAACCTTCGTATGGAAACATCGACGGGCAAATTCCTGTATAAATAAGGTCGATTCCTATACACATATAATCAAACTATACACTTGAAACCATCTCAAAATAATCAATACTCATATATACCTAACTTAGGATCAATACATATACTCCAACACATATAACAATGGCTAATGCACGTAATTAAGTACGGGGTGTTACATCAAACTCCAAATCCCATCACCTCACGTCCATAGAGGAATTTTGATGGCTTTGGTCAGCCTTAAGCCTATCCCAAATTACCTTCACCTTTTCCATAGCTTAGTGAACCAAATTTGGGCAAAACATATCTGCTTCACCGACCTTGAACCACCTAATAGCAAACCTACACCTCCTACCATACAACTCTTCAAATGGAGCCATCCCAATGCTAAAGTGACAGCTATTGTTGTAACCAAACTCCACAAGAGGTAAGTACTCAACCCAACTACCACCATAGTCAATCAGGCAAGCTCGAAATATATCCTCCAATGTCTGAATTGTCCTTTTTTCTTGCTCATCTGACTGCGGGTGAAAAGCAGTACTCAGACTCACCTTAGTCACCAACCCTTTCTGAAATGACCTCCAAAAGTGAGATAAAAACTGCTTACCACGGTCAGAGATAATAAAAATAGGTACCCCATGCAACTTGAAAATCTTTTGGAGGTACAACCTTGCATAATCTTCAGCCGAGAATTTAGTCCTTATTGGCAAAAAATAAGCCGACTTTGTCATCCTATCCACAATGAACCAAACCAGATCAAATTGATTCTGACATCGAGGAAGATCGATAACGAAATCCATGTTGATTACTTCTCACTTCCACTTTGGAAACTCTATATCTTGATACAATCCTTCGATCCTCATGTGCTTAACTTTTACTTGTTGACACACCATGTATTTGGCCACAAAGTTAGCCACACTCCTCTTCATATTATAACACCAATTCATTTTCCTTGAGATCATAATACATTTTCGTCGTACCAGGATGAACAACATAGCGTGACTCATACACCTCAACCAAGATCCTTTCTATGAACTATCTATATCATGGACACATAACCTTCCTTGGTACCGAAAGGTACCATCACCACTAATCTTGAAGGCCATTACCTTCTGCCCACCTACATTACCCTTGATCCTTATCAGGATAGAAGTTTCTCCTTGATTTCAGCACCAAAAGATGACCGTGCCACTTTCTATACAAGCACACCACCATCTTCAGAGTCTAAAAAGCAAACTTTGAGATTAGCAAAATAGTAAATGTCTTTCACTAATTCTCGTTTATCCTTTTCCACATGATCTAGATTCCCTATGAATAACCTTTTAAGAGCATCAAAAACCATGTTAGTTTTACTCGAGTGGTAGTGAAGACTCATGTCATAATCCTTAATAAGCTCAAGTCATCTCCTTTGCATGAGGTTAAGCTCTTTCTAGGTAAACACATACTGTAGACTCTTATGATCAGAGAAGATATCCACATGCACTCCATATAAATAGTGATGCAAGATTTTCAACGCAAACACCATAACTAACAATTCCAAGTCATGAGTCGGATAGTCTGAAAACATAAGTTATCCCCCTTTCTATGCTACATTAGAAGACAACCAAGTCCCACACGGGATGCATTATAGTAGACCACAAACCCATCAATGCCTTCAGGAAAGTCAAAACTGGAGCCAAAGTTAGCTTATCCTTCAGCTTCTTGAAACTCCCCTCACAAGCATCGGATTACAAGAACTTTACTTTTTTTTGAGTCAACTTAGTTAACGGGGTAGCTATGGTAGAAAAACTCTCCACAAACCTCCTATAGTAGCAACCTAAACCCAAGAAGCTCTGAATATCGGTCGAAGTCATGGACTAGGCCACTTTTTTACCAATGCAACTTTCTGTGGATCCACCAAGATCCCTTCACTAGAAATAATATTACCCAAAAAATTGACAACGTTCAACCATAATTCATATTTCGAGAACTTGGCATTCAACTATGGCTCCTTTAAGGTCCGCAACACAATGTGGAAGTGATCAACATTATCCACCTCACTCTTTGAGTACACCAGGATGTCATTAATGAACATAATGACAAACAGATCCAGAAACTGAGGAAGACCCTATTAATCAAATCCATGAATTTTGCAAGGACATTGGTTAACTCGAAAGACATAACCAAAAACTCAAAGTGCCCATACAAAGTACGGAAGACAGTCTTAGGGATATCCACCTCCCCAATCTTAAGCTGATGATACCCGTACCGAAGATCAATCTTAGAAAAAATCTTAGCACCTTGCAACTGATCAAACAAATCATCTATCCTTGGAAGAGGATACTTATTCTTTACCGACCGTCACCTTATTCCACTACCAGTAATCAATGCACATTTGAAGAAAACCATCCTTCTTATGCATAAATAACATTGGTGCACCCAACGGGGACATACTAGGACGAATGAAATCATTATCTAAAAGATCCTTGAGTTGCTCCTTAAGCTTTTTCAACTCAACTGGAGCCATCTTATACAGGGGAATAGAAATTAGACGAGTGTCCAAAACTAGATCAATCCCAAACTCAATCTTCTTAGCATAAGGAACACCAGGAAGGTCATTAGGGAAGACCTTAAGAAGACCGGGATAGAATACAAAGGACCCTCTGAGTTAGAATCTTTAACAAGGACTAGATTATAGAGACACCACTTGGAGATTAATCTCCAAGCTCTAATATATGATATGAACTTCCTCTTAGGAGCTACGGAACCACCCTCTAGATTGTTAGGGAACTTAAAGTCAACCTTACGTGTCCGATAGTCTAGGGATGCATAGCACGAGTGCAACCAATCCATCCCTAGTATGACATCAAAATCCACCATATCTAACTCAAATAGATATACCACAGTTTCTTTACTACTAACAGATACCACACCCCCTATAGACTCTTCTATCAATCACAGGGTCACCTACCAGGGTAGAAACATAAAAAGGGTCAAAACACACTTCGGACAAAAACTAAAATACACAACCACAAATGGGGTCACATAAGAGAGAGTGGAGCCTAGATCAAGTAAACAGTACACATCACTAGAAAATAGTTTCAACATATCAGTCACGACATCAGGTGATGACTCAGACTCCTATCGAGTAGTGAGAGCATAAAGGCGTTTTTGACCAGTGCCAAAACCAGATAGTGCACCCCTTGGTACCAGAGCTGATGATAAAGCAACTGAAACCTTGTTCACCTCCGAAGTAACCTTGGCCGTTGGAAAGTTCTTAATTATGTGCCCTAGCTTACCACAACTAAAGCATTTATCTCTTTCTTCTTCATAAAAACCCTGATGCAATATACCATAAAACCTGTAGGAAGGATACGATGGAGCTGACTAAGACCCACTAGCCTATGGCCTGAAGTTGTCGCCATCTTAGAAATGCCTGTCAACCGATGACTTTAGGTAGGGAGAACTATCCGTCGAGTAAGACCCAGAGTTGCCTCACTTATTCTTGGGCCACCTTTTACCAGCCATGCCACTCTGCTGTTTTACATTACCCTGCTCAGAGTACCTAAATTTCTTGCCTTCCCTCTCCTCTATTTCAACCTACTTCTTCTTCTCTTTCTCTACCTGCTGTATGTACACAATCAACTTGGATATATATATGTCCTTGATCAATACAACAACCTTATTCTCTAATATCAAGTCTCTAGACAACCTGGAAGCAAACTTTCTCATTCTAACTCTTATGCTAGAAACTATCTTATGAGCATACCGAGATAACTGGTGAAACTTTAAGTCATACTCCTTGACAGAAATCTTACCTTGATTCAAATTAACAAACTCTTCTACCTTTTCTTCCCTCAACTCCTGAGGAAAAAATGGTCTAGGAAATCATTGGAGAAATCCTCCTAAAGAGCTAATTTAGCTTCGTCACCCCTTGACTGATCCCATTTTTTATACCACTGGTATGCTACATCTTTCAGTTGATAGGTGGAAACTCCATGCCCTCCATATTAGTGGCATGCATAAATTGAAAAATCTTTCCTATGTCATCTAGATAACCTTGAGGATCCTCCTCAACCTTAACACTAGTAAAGGTCGGAGGGTTCAATCTTATGAATTGGCCAACCCCTATTGCCTCAAAAGATGGAGTAATAGGAATACCACGTTCATACTGTGAAGCTACCAACTATGCCAGCATATGAATCAACTGACGAAACTCAATATTCATCACATTAGCCTGAGGAGCTCGAGGAGGACTAGAGGGAACCAGTAGAACTCTAGGACAATCAGGAACTGGACCCCTAGACAGGGTTTGAATCCTATAATTAGAATGGGTCCCATCAGCAGTATCCATAAGTGGGACAAAAGAGTTTTCATGAGCATTAAATCATCAAAGAGGCATGATCTGAAAAGAGAACAAACATGAAATATAAGAGAATTCATGACCTTAGATTCTACAACTTGAAAATATAACACAAGATATAAAAATATTCCTAAATGCCTCGTAGCCTCTCCCTTATGAGTGTGGCGCTCTATACATACTTAAAATATACTTATCTCGACAAGGATTTGTGAACTCCCAGGTGACCATGAACCTAGGGCTGTGATACAAATCTGACACGATCCGAATTAGGGCTTAGTCGTATTGGGTGCCTCAAGCCCAACCGAGATCGAAGACCACCCCTAACACCCAGCCATAACTGCCATGTACCCTATGTCAGATAAATTCTAAACATATATTAAGAAAGAACAATCATAAATTAAATAAATTAATTTAAGTCTATAAATCTATCCAATCGGTGTCAGTCCAATACCATCACCAATGCCAAGGCTGACACCAATACCGACACCGCCCATGCCTAAAGTAGTCACACAAAGTCTCTATCCAAAATCAAAACAACATTCGATCAGGACAAGCCCCCGACCATAGACAAAAACCAAAGTCTAGAAAATAACAAAAGTATGTAGAGAAGTCCATAACATGAAATGGAGTCTTCCGGAGTATAGAAGCTCATCACTTTAATCTGACACCTAGTTGTCCCCGAGTCTAAATAAATGAGCAAGAGTAGTAGTATGGCCGGTTCCTGTATTGCACAGGGATACAACGCCCGAAGATGGGTTAGCAGGTAAACTCTAATATGTACTCAGGAGTAAGGATAAAATAATGCCAACATTTAAAACCAAGTAAATATCCAAATGCAATCACATTCATGCATACATATATATATATATACACACACACACACATTATGCCGGGAAAGAAAATTGAGTTTAACATGCATTTAAAATCTTTAAATTGGTATTGTGTAGCTCTGCCATCCTGAATCCACCCATGGGCTATATGGGTTCAGCTCTCCTTGCTGAAAGTGCCCTGCCATGTGCTAGCCACGTAAGCCAGAGAAAAACCTGAGATGACTAGTATATCTCCCAAAATATAAGTGTAACATAATGCACCCAATCACCAAGACCCAACTCACATCGGCAATTATGAGTTTCCAATTTTGTCCTCCTGGGACCATCACCTTCCATGGCTTTTCTAACACACCCCTCTTTAAGCCCATATTAAAACCATTCACACACAACAAACCGATTACAAAGGAGTCTTATTTATTAGGATTTAATCACCGGTATCATCATACCAATACTAGAGCTTGCAAGTCTATCCATTTATCCCATACCAAAGCAATTAAACTAATATGACTCCCAAGTTTCCAATTATATCAAAACCATGGTCACCAAGACCTTTTCAATCCATTTAAAACCAAACCAAACCATTTCATGATCCATTACCATTTATGCAAAGCATTAATTTAAATTAAGTAGTCAACCAAACAACTTTGGGGACTCTATTGTGCCCCTAGTAAAAATTCCTAAAAATTTCTTATAACTATTGACCAACTAGATGACAAAACTCTTTCACTTTGGCATTTTAACAAATATGTTGAGGGCTATTATTTCCAAAACCAAAACCAAGTACTAATTAACCATTCCCATGAAACTACATGTTCATAACCATAAATATAGCATGAAAACCATAATTAAAACATGGGAAAAAATCAACCAAGAACAACCAAAACCCCCAACATATAATTCAAAACCCAAAACAATATCATAATTATGCCATGAAAATCATTAATTTAAAACATGATTTTAGTTGAACTAACAATGAGGGAGCAGTAACATGCCTCAGACAATAAGAAAGACGGGGAGAAACCACCCTTTAGGGCCTTAATTTCTTGATTTGAAGAAAACCCTAGCCTTTCTTTAGCTAAGAGCTTGAGAGAGATTTGAGAGTGTTTAGAGAGTTTTTTATTGTGAATAATAAGTTAAGGAAGCCCTAAAAGTTTTTTTAAGTCGTGGGGTCAAAAGAAGTTATCAAGGAAAATGTCCAAAATAACCCCAACTTAAACTGTAAAAATTCCAGATAGGTACGGTTTGGACCCCCCACTCGTATCCATATCATACGAATGGTACCATCCAATCATACCCAGAATAGAAAGTTGGACACCACATTCTGTCCAACATACGACTTATTTCCCCAAGTTGTACCTTGACCATACGACCATGTGGTCTTAATCGTACCCAAGACAGAATCCATAGGGATCAACACTGGATAATATATGACTTCTCACCATGACTCGTATCTTATCATTACAGCTCTTAGTGAGACATTCATACTCAGAGCCAAGTCAAGTTACTAAGTTTCAAATTAAGTGAAAGACCAACCCAATGACCCGTACCTACCCAAGTCTTAACCATATTAGAAACTCAACTATCACTCACTGGACACCTTACAAGTTGGGTCACTGAACCTTACCCACACCATACAACTAGTGTGGTGAGTCGTATGATGATCAGAAATCTCAAGACTCTAAAAATTTGTAAGGACCAAAACCCAGGGTATTTCAAGAAAGAAGCATTAAAAATAGACCTTTGATAATAGGAGAAATTAAAAATGCTTTTATTGATTCATCCAACAAAAGTTTTACACAAAAAAAATCTCCCTCGATCACTCTTGTAAGTTAATTCTCATTCTTTAGTAAGAAAAAATAAAACACACAACTGCAAAATAACTCAAAATACAATTTGTATAATTAATTTATTTGAAAAGAACAAGGAATTAAGGGATTGAATTACTGATGATGAGTTTTTTAACTTGGGTAGATCAGCTGGGGGTGGGAGAAATTTTTGGCTAGGAATTTCTCCATCTAACACTATCCAAGCCTTTCTCAATCCCCAACTGAAATGAATATCAAAGTGATAATGCATCAATTGTAGTTTTGATTATGGAGACCAAAAATTTCTTTCTCAAACATGACTATAATCAGTTAATTCTTAATTTCTTATACCATTCAACAATTGTTGATCAAGAAAATAAGCAAAATCCAAACTAAAATTCCAAACTCAAGATCTCAAATCCTCCCAATTACAAGCACAACCAAATCAATCCCAATTGCAATCACAACCAAATCAACTAGTAATGTAAGCAAATAATACCTGAATTCTTTAAAATTACTATCCATTTATTAAAATCAGGACATACAAAAAAGATGAAGCAATACGGATGACAAGATCGAAGGACATGCAAATGATCTAGTCCTTAGTATACAAAAATCATCTTCCAATAACATTCATCAAAGATTGGATAGAAATTAAAGATGAACCAGAAGATTGACTATCTAATAATGAGATGGAGCAAAAATTATTACCAATTGAGCGCAACTAGCCAACAACAACAACTTTGACCTTAAATCTTGTCAACAACAACAATTTTTTGTCTCATAGAGTTTTGAATTTGAGCATCGTTTTGTGAATATGAATTATGAGTAGTGAGAGAGAGAGACCGAGAGGCAATTTCATGACCTGAGCCAGGGCCCTGGCCGTAAAGAGCATCCCAAACTATGAAGGAGCACACCCCTTTCTTTCTAGTAAGCATGCACAATATTTATATAATATAAAGAATTTGCGAAAAAACATACAAAATGGAACCATGGTCAATCTCATAACACTTGAACCAGTTGGAAAGAAATTTTGAATATTCAAAACATATGAAACCCGTCTGCGAAATCTCTAACATTACAAAATTCAACATATGTCTAAAACAAACCTGGGACAAGGCCCCCAATCAGACTATGAATCAAATAAATGATAATGTTTATATAAGCCTGGCCTTTCATAATAGAGAAGGCTCACCAATAACGAATCTCGGTAACACCAATCTACTACTTAGCTGGACCCCGGGACTGTGTCTCAGATCTTGAAATATAGGGAGGTCAATATAGATGTACTGGTACATAGAGCAATCCAATATAATGTACTTTTATATATAACATAAGTGAGAGCATTTCATAAAATGTTATGCATGAAATAATTTAAAACACACAGGCAACATCAAATGATCATTCAAATAATTCTGTAGATGTAATACCATTCTTTATATTTCTTCTGAGATAAGTGGTACACCCTACAATTCTACAGTCCACAGGCTATACAAAATCTGCCCTTGACTCGGCAGCCAAGTCCCCAATCCAAGTTTTCCGCAAAAGTTGGAGCTTCTGTTATGATACACCACAAGGCACTAGGCCAATGTATAATTCCTCTTTAGGAACATAATAAAACTGTATCGGCAAAATATAGTTTTGGGCAATGCATTTTTTGAACTCGTGCCTTATTTGGGTAACCACCTAACTCTCTTTAAGCCCAATTTTAACCTTTTCTAAACATGTATCGTTCTAAGCTCAAAATTTGAAAATCTAAATGGAAATATACATTCTGTTCTATTTTGTGTTATCATGGAATTATCTGTATTAGTATCGTCATACCAAGACTTGTAAGTCATATTTCTCAGCCATACATTATAAAATTACAACTCTTTTCAAGCAAAACAATGTTTAGACCACCATATCAATCAAACAATGCAAGAAAGTTCTTGTTTTCAAAACATATTTCAAACTGTGCAGAGATTCCCTCTTTTCAACATTTCATCAAACATATGGTGGTCAAATATTTTGTGACAAATCATGAAACTCTTTATGTAATACCCCAAAAAATCCAAACCAATATTAGAGTCATGTACTAAGTTCATGCATAGTACATCATGGTTATTTTATAGTTATATAAGTAATTTAGATGTATATTAAGGCTTCAAATAACTCCCAGCTATCAAACGAATCAAAACATTCCTTACCGATTGAATTCTTGAGAAGGATATTGGTATAGTCAACTTCAAATGAGCATATCTATCATTATACTTAAAATTCATGATCTATCAACAAATATATAATTGAATTATCTTTTCAACGATGCCAATTTTACCTAAATCTGATATCGGAGCAAAGAGTTATTCCTATTTTACTCTAGCATGTCAGGCTGGAAACAGTGTGACGACATTCGTGGTAGCTTACCACATTTGTGACGACCTACCACGAAGGTCGCCATCCTTAGGCAGAAACCAACTCTGAAGTAACAATATTCGTGGTAGCTTACCACATTTGTGACTCCCTATCACGAAGTTCGTCAGCCTTAGGCAGAATCCAGCTCTTGTGTGATGACATTCGTGATAGCTTACCACATTTGTGACACCCTACCACGAAGGTCATCAGAATTAGGCAAAAACCATTAATTCCAGCTTCTGTGTGATGACATTTTTGATGGCTTACCACATTTTTAATTCCTTGTCACAAATATCGTCAGCTATTATTTTCAGCAACTGGAAATTTATTGCATAAGGGTATTTTCATCTTTTCCCTTCACTTTCCACGACTTATAACCCTCAAGGAATGTATTATATTCTATTCTATTTAGTTGAAACATATTAAAAACCCTCTCTTACACTTTCAACTACAAGATTAGGGTTTTCTCTCAAGATCATCTCCTCAGGAACAAGAGCATTCTTTCCCAAAGGGGTTAAACCCTAGTCAAGAAAAATCAAGGGAAAGTCTAAGGAATTCTTTAAGAACCTTTAGAAACATTAGATCTCTTTCAATATTCAATCACTAAGGTATGTATAGTGTTTATCTATGGATCCAATCCGTTTATAAAGCTCAAGAACCATGTTTTCAATATTATTTTGTCAACTTTTTGTGGTGATATGAGTATGTACATGTTGACGATTGTTGTTTAAGTTTCAATGTGATGTCTAAAGGTGTTTTCATGGAATATATATGTTTGCTAATTGAAAACCATGAACTTTAGGTGGTTTAATATGGTGCAATTATGAAACTCACCTATGACTTAAAGAATCCATGCAAGGTGTTTGATAAAATGCTTAGGATGCTAGAAATTCATGTTTGTATGGTTCTATGATGCCTAAATGACAAGTCCATGTTATCTATATACTTTAATATGAATCCCATGATTTTCATGTGTTGCTATTGTGGTGGTATGAAGCATGTAAGATAATGGAGATATACAATATGTACACGAAACATATCCATGCATTCCCTACAATGTTTAAGATGTTGAATAACTATATGAAATATGATACCCCCTACTTATGATATTATGAATTGTGGACTCAAATCTTGTGATCAAGTCATGTCATGTGTGTCAGTTTCCTTCTATCGAGTCCTGGGGGTATTCGTACCCGAAAAATATAGTTGTTTGCCTAGAGTCATATCATGTTGTCATAATAATATCAATCAAGCTATAATCTATAGAACTCAGTTAGTCATGTGACTCAGGAAACCTCATAAATCTCATGATCTCAGTTAACTCTCAAATAATAGTACTACTCCATCAGTCAACGGAAGTCAACTAATCTGTCCATGTACAGTCAGTTGAATCATGTTTAGTCTCTTCAGATGGGAGTAAAAGTTAGCACCGAGTGAACCCAAGGATGGGGATTCACCTACCAGTTTTAGAGTGTGATTCTTAGCAGTCATCCTTGTGTTTTTGAACTACGTAGCCAGCGTAGGTTGAGACATCTTAGCCTGTCAGATTAGGGTTGATGAGGTGGATTAACCTATCAGTTTAGGGTCCCACCATTCTCACTTTGAGTACCTGCCAGATAAAGGTCATTCACAACTGTCCTTACCAGTGGGGCGATATTGAAACCCCTCCAGTCGGGGCAGAGATTGGACCCCAGCTTAGTCGTAATGGCATACATAGGGCATGTCAGTTAAACAACTACCTCCCATAGTTTCAGTATCAGTCTCAGTAAAAGAACTCAGATAGTTCTTTAGATATCAGTATACCAGGACTGTTAGATACGGTTAAATTCAGTTATAGCACGAAACTTAGAGAGTTCAACTAGATTCAGGGCTGTCAGATACAGTCATCTATGATTATTAGAACTACATTTCCATCCATGTATTAGCGTACAGATTTAGCCATTACGTACTCACGATCGTAGTTACTATGTATGTATGTTTGTACTCTTACGTTCATATCAGTCAATCAGTAGTATTATTCATGCATGTAAACCCTTTGCATTAGCCTACCTCACTCGTATACTCAGTACTCCAGTTGTACTGACGCATTTGCGCTATGGTGCTTTCTTTTCATGTTATACCATAGGTTTAGAGGCACGAGTCCCAGACCAACAATAGTAGTCGCATTCAGCATACAAAGTTGCAGTGAGTCCTCTTCATTCGAGGACGACATTATTTGATTTATTCATTTATTTCTTCAGTTTAGTTTTATGGAGTTATTTGGAGACATCTTCCTTCAACTTCTTATTTTAGAAAGTACTTAGAAGCTTTCGGATTTACGCTCAGATTTAGCTTTCAGATTCAGTTTTCAGTTGTTTAGGGTATTTTTTTTCCCATATGGATGTTATACTATTTAAGTTGAACCTTATGACCTATTGTGCATGTTTTCCACATTATTATGTCATGAATTACAGTATACAGGCACAAATATCAGTCATGGGTTAGCTTGTGGTCCCTCGGGGGGTAAGCACCGTGTAAAGTTACAGTTCAGAAAATCGGTGCATTACACTTTAAGATCATCACCTCTCCTTTATATAAACAATAAACACCCTCTCTTCAATTCATAATTAAGATCAAGTCTTAAATAACAATAAAGACATTTGTAACATGCTTCTCAGTATGAAATTGAATAATTCATAACATATAAAAACAAGGAGATTTATAACAAGAAAGGGATTATAATTCTTCTTGCTTTCAATTGAAATCCCAAATATCAAACCACATGCATATATATATATATATATATATATATATATATATATATATATATATATATATATAAATAAAATCGATTTTAAAGGGTAAGGCCTCAAGACCAAAACATTATTGTCAAGAAGGATTCACAATGCATAATTGTAAATGTACATTCAAAACCCTTTTATAAATTCATGATTTTTCAACATTTAAACATAATTAAAACGATTTCACCACGCCCATATAGTTTAGGAAAACCCCACGTACCTTATGTTGTTTATTTTGAGGATTGAAACTCAAATCTTGACCCTTTTCTTGAAAACTTGAACTTAGAGAAAAACCCTAGTTTGATCTTGTTTTTGAGAGTAGAGAGGATTTGAGATGATGTAAAACTGATAAAAGTTGATTAATAACACTTAAGGTGCAATTTAATTTATGGAGAAAGTTTTTGGAGTGAGGAAAAGACCAAAATACCCTTAAAGAAATCAAAGAAGTCACAGAATTTCATCAGTTGACGACCAAGGTTGATGGCCCGTCACTCAGGTGATGGCTCATCACCTAGGTGGTCACTTTTGGGATGGATTTTACCACTTACCTCCTTAGGCTGACGAATAGGGCTGATGGGCCGTCACTTGATGGCTCATCAACGTGGTCGTCACCTAGTTGATAAGTCGTCAGCTTCATCGTCACTTTTTGGCACCAGACACTCCGAAGTAAAATGAGCATAACTTTCTACTACAATATTGGATTAAGATCAAACCAGTTGCGTTTGAAAGAAGACTCGAAGGCCTTTCATTTAGTATATAGTAGACCTTATAAATCATTATATACAAGAAGTTATAGTCGATGAAAGTTGACCCAAGTTTAGACATTCATCAAAAGTTAATCGATAGAAGAGTTTTCAACTCTTCTTTGAGTTTGGGGATTTTTGTGACCTCAATTCATATTCAAAGGTATTCACACACTGTAGAATTGATCATCACACATATATTTATAAAGAATCATTGGGTTCGAGTCTATACACGTAGAAAAGACGGTTCAAACTTTAGCCCAAAAATTAATTAAACAGGCTACTAGCAGCCCAGCCTATTCCAATTTTATTAGGTTATCGGGTGGCTCGATAAAAAAATTAATTAATTTAAACCGAAATCTGCACAGCTCTAGTAACATATGCATTTGTATTTTTACTATCACCCAGGGGTGCGTTAAGTTTGCAAATCAAATTAATAAATAGATGTATATTTTTACGTAATGTCATTAGAATTTTCTAAGGATTTTAGCATATTTGATTGTTCGGTTGATTAAATAATAAAAATATAAATTAAGTATAAAATGTGTATACTACATCAACGTACTAAAATATAGTCACATTGTTTTGATGAGAAACTATTTATTGGTCAGGCTAAATTAATTAGTTAACAGTGTGACTTTTTAATTATTCAAAACTCAAAGAAAATACTTTTTAAAATAGGCCAAATTTGGAGGTTTGGTCAAATCGACATTAAATCCTTCTTTAGTATAGCTACATTGCAATTCCATGTCCCATAAGGAGGAGATTTCCTGGGCTAATTACAAGAATTTTCTTTTTGATAATACCCGAAGGAGAATCTTAGTTTTCAAAACATTTTCAAAAGATAAAAAAAGTGCATTAAAGTTCAAGGGTGTAACATATTAGAATGCCTTTCAAATGCTATTTTAAAAGGTAACAATGTTACCTTAACATGTTAGGTCTCATTTCCTCATTTTCTTGTCTTTGTTTAACAATTGAGTTTTAAAATGACATCATTTCAAGGTTCTTTTAGCAGTTTAAAAATAATATTTCAAGGCTTATTTGAGAAAATCAAGTGTGGGATGACAAATAAGTTTTAAAATTAAAATTGGTGACAATTTTGATTAACTCAAGCTAAATTCGTTTTTATTAGTGATTAAAGTAAATTGGGGTGTAAAATATAAATTTTTAAACTCTTTAAACTTTTCAAAAGTCCAAAACTCCAAATTTAAAATTTTTGAATTTCTCCCCTTTTCTTATCTTTCAATCTTTCTTTCTCTCTCCAAATTTTTTTCTCCCCATCTTCTTCTTCTTATTTTTTTTGTTTCTCTAGATTTTCCTCTTCTTCCATCTTCTCTTCTTGTTTTTTTTTTCTTCTCTTCTTCTTTTTCTTTCTCTTTTCATTTCATTCTTCTTCCTTTTTTAGTCTTTACGGACTATTTTTAAAAAAAAAAAAATAATTGAGAAGTTTGAAAAGAAATTTTTTGATTCCTTTTAAAAATGAATAAAGAAATAATTCAACAAATTCGGCAATTAAGAGAATTGCTTCAACAACTACCATAGTTGCTCTGTTGATACAACAACTTCGATACTTAATTTCAGAAAAAAGATGTGGTTAGAGGAGAAGCCCACGAAAAAATGATATTTATGATAAAAAGGGAGGTGGTAGTGTTGGTTGTGACGCCGAATGAGAAGATGACATTTGTTGTGGTGTTGATAGCGCGGTGGTGGAGGAGAAAGAAGAAAAATAGACGATAGTTATGTAGAGGGAGGAAATAATGGTGAATCTAGAGAGGGTGACAATAGTAGTGATAGTGATAGTGGAGGAAGAGGAGGTGACGGCATTGACGGGTGTTGAAGAGGAATGGTGGTGGTGTAGAGATCTTTGTGTAAATATGATAGAGGAATCTTTGTGTAAATAATAAACTTGATGATTTTAAAATTAGTGTTATTAATACTAATCTTAAAATTGTCATCTCTATTCAATATTTAAAACCTGTGTCACCCTTTTTTAGTTTCGAAACTTTCTTTTCACCCTTAATTAATTTGCGTGGCTTATTTGGTAATTAAGAAGAATTATAGTAGAAAACAAAAACGGTCATCAAAGTGAATACTAAATTACTAGGCAAACACAAATCTTACTTGTCGTACTAAGAATTGTTTTGCTTTCCTTTTCTTCCCGAATATCATTAAAGACGATATACTACTGTACTTTAATAGCTTTTTTTTTTCAATCATTATGATATTATCCATTATTTAACTATTTATTCACTTCATTAAATATCTACATCGCAAATTTTGCATACACCACTGACTGACAACGGGCAGAATATCAAGATTTGCTTTTGAAAAGAAAAAAGATATCATTTCCATTTTAAACTATATTCGAAAAGTTGTATACATATATAAATTATTAGAGTGACCTAATACACGCCTAAACTATAAAAAAAGTGAAACTATTTATCTCTTGAAATGTCACAACCAGATTTTATCTTGAATGTGTATACATGTGCTGACAAGTGTCAACCACACATTTTTTTACTTTTTTTTCTTTTTCCCTAAATTAATCACGAGCACACACACATACCCCTTTCCATCTCCATCCATCCATCCATCCATCCATCTATCCATCTATCTATCTATCTATAAACTATAAAAAAAGTGAAACTATTTATCTCTTGAAATGTCACAACCAGATTTTATCTTGAATGTGTATACATGTGCTGACAAGTGTCAACCACACATTTTTATCATCTCCTTCAATCCTTCCTCTTTTAGTTAAAATCTAGCAAAGCCCATTTATTGATAAACAAACGGATTCGATCGGATCAAAGCAATCCAAATCTGACAAACAAAATCACTTCAATCCTTTCACTGTTTCACAATCTTCGTCATTTTTTGTGAAATTTTAGAAACCCACAACCCAATTCGATAAAATTCTAGCAAATCATAACCCAGACCGTAAAATGCAAATACAGAACTTAATTCTTGAAAATTCAAGAAACCCACAACTCAATTCAATAAAATTCAATTAATTTACAATTCAATTCATAAATGCAAGAAACCCATAACTCTACTTCATAAAATTCGATAAATTTAGAATTCAATTTGCAAAATTCGAGAAATCCACAACACAATTCAGTAAAGTGCAAAAAACACAGAATCCAACTTTTGAAATTCAAGATACCCACAACTTACATAAATCCCTGAATCTTTAAGTGATATTACATAAAATCCCAACTATTTTGTTAATTGCATTTTATCCCAATTTTTTGAAATTGTGATAAATATGTTATATGGTGATACATATAAAAAATGATATATTTGAAACTAACCAGATATTTATTTAAGGAAATAATAGATTCTCTTTTATTCAATGTATTCTTTTATTTCAGGAAGGATATCTAATTTTTCTCTTTTTTTAGATTTAATTTAGGTGTTTTAATTATTTTCTCTTTTTTCTTCTTTAATTATGAAAGATATATTTTTTTGGTCTTTTTTCGTCTTTAATTTTAGTTTGTTTTTTTTAGATTTAATTTTAATTATGTTTCAATTCTGCTTTTAGTCTTTTTTAAAAAAATATTATTACTTTTGTTTCCTACACTGACTACGCAATTTCCTTTCATTAATAACATATGAATCACCCAATAATTGAAATAATAATTGTATCTACCATATGAATCACCATAATACCATATATATCACCCATTAATATCATATGAATCACCCAATAACTGAAATAACTAATTGTATCTGCCATATGAATCATCATAATACCATATATATGAATCATCCAATAATTGAAATAAATAATTGTATCTACCATATGAATCACTATAATACCATATATATCACCCATCAATATCATATGAATCACCCAATAATTAAAATAAATAATTTTATCTACCATATGAATCACCATAATACAATTTGTATCACACATTAATTTTATATGTATCACCCGTTAAAATCATACAAAATGTATCTATCGTATGAATCACCATAATACCCATAGAATAATATCATATTTATGAATTAGCATTAAAAGAATAAACATGTATGAGTAACTAAATAAATTTATGTATGTATCAATAGTTTTTTTTTTTAAATGGGAGAGATTTTAGGAGAGGAAAAAAAAAGCTGCATGCATTAATGGAGGAGAAAAAAAAAGTTGCATGCATTAATGGAGGAGAAAAAATCAAGAAGAAAGATGATTTAAGCATTAATGGTAGAGAAAAAATCAGGAAGGAAGATGATTTAATTATTGATAATTAGGGAGATATTTTAGGAAAGAAAATCTTGAATGAGTTAATGGTGGAGTAAAAATAGGATGTGGGGTTTTCTTGATATGTATCAAGAGTAAAGTTGAAAAATGGGATTTTATGTAAATTTTTAAAAAGTAAGGAATATTAGGTAATATAGTCTCTTAAGTATGGGATTTGTGTAATTTATCCTTTCAATTTTGTAAACTTCGAACAACCCACTATCTAACTCGTGAAATTCCAGATATCCATAATCCAATTTTGTAAAATTCGAAAAACCCACAATCTGATTTAAATTAAAATTGAGTAAATTTTGTCTAAATAATACCCAGATTCATAGAGAAATAACAATTATAAATTGGGCAGAACACATCAATTTCAAATTTTGTTCGTACTATTTTTTCTAACAAAACCAAAAGGACATAACAATAATAACAAATTTCTTTCTATTTGTAATAATAAAGGAAAAAAATAAAAGGGTAAGTGAATTTGTGAATTTATTCATGAATTGATGGAGGTTGAGAGGAGGTAATGAAAAAGAAATGGAGTTAAGAAAGAAATGAGAAAACAAGAAAGAAAGAAGACAGAGATGAAGAGTAAAAAAGAAAAAGAAAAAATAAATTAAAAGGCAAGGAAAGAAAATAAAAACTATATAAATATAAATCAAAAACTAATTAAATATAATTGATTGATAAAATGCAATTGAATAATGACATGTGTACGTTTTAATAAGATTTTAATTTTCTTTTCTGCTTTTCACGCGCCTGTAGGAATGTGATATCACATTCTTTACCAGATCAGTTTGGAGGGGTAAATCGTTCCACGTTTTTATAGTTTAGGTTTTTATTAGGTCACTTCAATAGTTTAGGTGTGTTTTTGACTTTTCAAGTATAGTTTAAGGTGGAAATGATGCATTTTCCACTTTTAAAACGAATTTACAAGGCTTAGACCATCTGAAACTTGAACAAGATTTTATTTGAAGCGTTTATCAACATAAAAATTTGATATCTGTTATAAATGTATTTACATTAAGATCTATCAAGATCTAGTTGATATCTATCAAGATTTGAAGTATCTATCTTTTAGTCAGAAATTAGGAGTATTTTCCCCTATAAATAGAGGGGTTTTGTTCATTGTATTCTGAATCCTTAAGTGTCAATAAGAATTACTCTCTTCTCTCTATTCTTGTACATTAAAATTGAATTTACATATTAATATTTGTGCAAATCACTATTAGAATTTAAGGATGTCGAGTATCCCGTACTGTATGAAATAAAAAAATTCATTCTGTTTGCCTACGTTTTTTTTTTATAAATAGAACACGGAAGTTGATGTTTGGTGGAGAAGATCCAAAGTTCATCATATAAACTTATTAAGCAAATTTGTTATATAAACTTATTATTATTACCCGTGTACTATATCTTGCACTTCTTTTTTTGCCTGGGTTTGCTAATACATTACATAGCTCTTTGATGTAGGCATCTGGTTCCGGTAACAATTTACATGTCCTAGCAGCTTCAACCTATCAAGAATAAGACGATGGATTCAAATCTCGTCGCACTGAAAAAGTAAGATATAAATATTGGGTTCAAGTCCCAATATCGATTTATGCCTAAGATGTTTTTATATGGATAAGACGTTGAGTTTGAATCTCAATGCACCATATTGATGATATTATGATGGCTAAGGCAAAATAATGGATATTTGGTGAAATGTGTCCCATTAAATATGCTCCATTCCTTGAATTGAATGTGGTAGCAATAAATCATATGTATGCCTCAATTTACTTTTGTAGTAGCTATCATAATTTGATACGTTTAAGGCATGATTATATTTTATTCTTGAGAATGAGAATTTCGATTATTATAAATACAGATCTATACCCTGGGATGAATGTGACTGTATATACACTTGAACATATTCTTTGTTGTGAAGATATCACAATTCACCTCTAAAAGAGGTAGGATAATTGGAAGATTGAATATCTTCAAGTTACTATGATAAGAAACATGAATGTGAAAAGTTACCCACGTATGATGAAATCACATGCCATAATAAACTTAGAATTTATTGTTTATTGATACAAAATTCATGTCACAACAAATAAGAAGTTTACTAAAGTAAAAGACACATGTCATGGTACTTGGAGTTTACTAGTACAAATAAGTTGACATGAACGATTATGACATCTCAAAGATGTCCATACTGAGTATCAACATATATTGAAGAATTTGAAAATTCTTCATGAACTTTAATTTTGCTTGTTTCATGATACGTTGGTTGGAACAACTAATATTGGGATTGGATTCCTTAAAATATGAGAAATATAAAAGGTGAGTATGGATCCGTTCATCAGTCATGTGATATCTTGAAAAGATGCATTAATAAGATGATCACATGTACGTTCATTGTCAACCTGCAGGTTGACATTCATAAAGTTGTTTGTTCAATAAAATTGAGTTAAGAGCACAACTTTTAGATTGTGTAATCAAGACAATCTTGAGAATGATGGTTTGACATTGAATGCCTTCGATAAAATCTAAACCATTATTAATGAGAACAAAGCTTCATTTGTTGGTCTGAAATATGATATGTTGCATACAATAGCATTTGTATGCATTAGACCAATAAATTATGATTGTTTTTTTCCTCTCAATTGGTTTAAGATCATGAGTCAACTATTCCATCTAATAGTTGATGTGCGGTATACGATTAATGAATATACCATGATGCACAAAGATGTATTCCTCAAAGAAGAGGAAGGATATATATTAGTTTTCCTAACATAAGGGGGGGATTATAAGTGGCTATGAAATATATTAGGAATTATCATCAAATCCCCATTCAAAAGATAATTCAAGTCAAATGCCAGAAGCATCTGTCGACTTAAATTTAGTATCATATTTAATTTACAAGTGCTCCTATTTTGCATTCTTAAAGGACAAAATCTACGCATGCATGAAGTGTGGTAGACTAATCGGTTCCAAATGAAATAATCCTTGAAAGGAACAAAGAGCAATCATAATAAGAAGGCAATGTGTTCTTAAAGAGCCTACGATATAACAGTTCATGAAACCTTATGATAGGTTCAAGTACCTGAAAATAATAAAGTGATGAGATCTCAAAATATTATGTCATATTGCGAACCGATACAAAATGAGAAACTGTCGATGATATTTTTGATACAATATTGGCGTAATATTATGAGAGATTATGATGATCTGAATTCTACGTTAATTTGAGCATGCTGAAGTAGAAACATTTATCAAGTGACATGAAAGGATGCATCTTGGTAAGCTTAACACTTATTTGATTTACAGTCCAGACACTTGAAAATGTCATACATATTGATATTGTCACTTGACAAAAATCCATATGAAAATCACTAAAGGATTCAAAATGCCTGAAACATATAATGTTTCTAGGAAACTTGTTTATTATCCTTATAAGGAATAAATTGATGGTATGAATATTGTTGAAACTCTTGGAGAGTTTTCAAAAGTAATAGATTATCTGCTGAAATGAGAAATATACCGAATTAGATTGATTGTGAAGTATCATATCTTAGTGCAATTGATGCACTCATGTGTCTTGCAAATACTACAAGGCCTGATATAGCCTTTTCAGTCAATTTGGTAGCATGGTATATTTCTGCTCCTACTAGGAGACATCAGAATGAGATAAACCACATGAGCCTGTTTTATTCTAAAGATTGCAGTCTCGGTCTTATTGATTTAATGTTGGGTATTTAATTAATCCGCATAAATCTCAATCTCAAACAAGCTATGTGTTTATATGTAGGATACTGTCATATCTTGGAGATATACAAAGCAGTCTATCATAGTCACTTCATCGAATTATGCTGAGATAATAGCTATTCATGAAGCAAGCCGAGAATGTGTATGGTTGAGGTCCATGATACATCTCATTTGAGAAAAATATGACAATGTACCCACAATTTTATACAGAGATAATACAACATGCATAACATATCTTAATGGAGTATTCATAAAAGGAGATAGAACGAAGCACACTTCATCAAAGCTTTTCTACATACATGAGCTATAAAATAATGGTGGTATTAACGTGCAACAGATTCGTTCAAGTGACAATGTGGTTGATTTATTCACCAAGTCTGCTTCAGTTGCAACTTTCAAGAAGATAGTGCACAAGATCAGGATGCAAAGGTTCAAGGATGTTCTCATTAGGGGAGTTAATGCGCACTGTACTCTTTTTTTCTTACGAGGTTTTGTCCCACTGGAATTTCCTTGTAAGGGTTTTAATGAGGCAACCTATATGCGTATTGTTAGAAATGTGTACTCTTTTTCCTTCACTAAATTTTTTTTCCCACTGGATTTTTTTCTAGTAAGATTTTAACGAGACATCTTATCTATCTAGACATTCCAGGGAGAGTGTTATAAATGTATTTACATTATAGTGAATATCTATCAAGAATATAGATAAGATCTATCAAGATCTACTTGATATCTACCAGGATTTGAAGTATCTGTCTTTTTAGTCAGAAACTAGAAATACTTTCTCCTATAAATAGAGAGATTTTGTTCATTTTATTCTCAATCTTTAAGTACCAATAAGAATTACTCTCTTCTCTCTTTATTGTTGTACTTCTTCTTTCTTTATATTTCATAAAAATGACATGTTAATATTTGGGTTGATTAAGCATAATTTCCCACATTATGACAAAAGGTACTTCTATACGAGTGAAACACAAGTACTTTGTCCAAGTCGACCATCAAGTTACTACATATCCTCGATCAACGGTCAAAGGATATCAAATAGTGTAATTAACAACTTCAACTGTATGGATGGAAAGCCCAAAAATTAGAAGGACCTGAGATGACCATACGAGTCGATATTGTCTTTTTCACCCTACCACACTCCCAAGAGGATCAATAGTATTCCCATTTACCTTCAGCACGACTCAAACCCTCAACTTATCAATGGTGGAGGTGCTGATCAACCACTTGAACAAGCCTCAATTCTATTTTGCTATTGGCCTAACAAAATTGATAAAATTATCTCACAACAACATGATAGTTCATTGGCTCAGCCAGTCAGCTCAAGTACAAATAGAAAATCAATAAGTGCTCCAATCGATAATCAAATAGGAGACTATCAATAGATATTGCATAATAATGGTCATGCCCTACTATAATACCCATTTTTCTTACTAAAGTCATAGTTCCTGTAAAGCTCAAAGGTTCAAGACAAAGTAAAATTTCCATGCAACAGCAAAATCAACATATTGTTCTGTGAGGTTCAGTCATTGTTTCTCTTTTGCAAATATACATGCGAGATTATAAAGGAAACATTATACAGCTGCTAAATTTCTGAATTTTGTACTTCTCCATTTATACAAGACAGCCACTAGTCTACAACAATTCAGGGTATGGTACTAATGCTTAGTTTGTGAATAAATGAATGAGTAAATACATAGGCAAAACGAATGTCTAATTCACAAGGCCTTTACCCTGAGGATTAAGAATCCACAGTTACTTGACAGTAGCAGTCTGATTCTGATCTGCAACACTATTGTTGAACTTTCCACTAGGCACTCGCACTTTAAAACTACCATGTCTGGCGGGCTTTGGAACAAAAAGAGAATTCAGCGTTTTCTCCAAAGACTGAACAGTGTACTTTGCATACTTGGAACTTCCTTCTTGTTCAACCAGTGGCCCATAGTTCTGCATATAACTCCGATAAACAGGTACAATCGCCTGAATGATGAGCTGGCATGTTTTTTCTCTTAGTTCTTTGTCAAGTATGACCCAATTAGACTGCTTCTTATACATGTCATCAAAAGCTTCATTAAAAGCTTTTAATCTTTTCTTAACAAGATCACGAGCAGTGGCACGCCCACCAGAGAAGAGAATAAGACCTTCCCGGCTTAATAGAGCAGGAAGCTTAGCCCAGCTCTCTCTCAAGAAGACGGCAGAATAGTAATCCTTGTACTGTTCATGTTCTCTCAACCAAGAATCTCCCAAAAGAAAACCAAGCTTCGTGCCTTTCAGATGCTTGTAAAGATGCCAATGATTGTTCATCAAGAACACGTATGACAAGGTATTATCTTTGTATCCCTTGGACCATGTCTCTAAATTTTGCTGAACAGCTCTCATAATATTCAGAAGCTCATCAAAGAGTTGTCGTTCTTGAAATATTTCACGCTTCCAACTTCTTTCAATTACCAAAACTTGGGTGAGAATCGATTTATAATCATCTCCAAGCAGCTTATTGCAGTAGTCGGTGATAAAGAGGATAAGTTTCGGGACACTACCATCTGGAGGAGGTGGCACTTGCCTCTGCAATTCTACTTGAACTTGAAGTTCCCAAAAGAGTTCACTAGCCCCATCAATCACCCTCTTGATCAGATCCCTTGTCAACTTTCGGATTTCAGCACATGCAGCTCCACCAAAGAGCCGATTGAAATCCAACCGCAGCTTGTTTAACGATGCAAAGATGTCCAACAGTTTTAACATCTTAATTGGATCCTTCTTACTCTCTGTTACAGTTTTTCCAAACTGAAGGAATGCAAGAATACCCGCCTGGGCAGCTATTTTAGCGAAACAGCCCATCCACACATCTAATCCTAATCTTTCGAACACATCATTACAGAGTTTATACTCGGCCTCTAAAAGATGTTTCACAGCAAACTCTAGATGCTTACTCCAATTGGCAATGTGTCCCTCCATGCTCTGCACGTCATTGAACTCGGAAACCGAAATCTCGAGGTAATCCAAATTAAGTGCCTGCAAACTTTCCCTGACATTAGAACTCCGTACCTCGACATAGATTGACACACACTTTTCAAGCCTTTTATTGGCAACCAATCTGGTAAGTACAGTCTGTAGCTTCTTTATAACAGATACAGGCAGAGGGGATGGAGATATGCAGGGTTGATCGCCTGGTAAATCCAAACTAGACATTGGCAATGGAACACTATTTTCAGTCAGTAACCGTCTAAATTCATTTTCCAATCTACCCAATGCAACCTCAAGAAGTCCTCCGTCGAGACGACCCCCATCCTCCTCACTATGCAATTCCCTTAGAGAAGTCAACGCCTCCTTCAAACTACTAAGAAATTTGCCATCAGCAACACTATGGTCCTTTAGGTACTCCACAATATCCGCCAACCACTGAATTGCCATATCACAATTCTCACCCAAAAATCTAAACGCCTCTTTAAGCCTCTTGAGCACACCTAGGTACCCAGGGAGGTCAGATTCAGGATCAGACAACGATTTCTCAAGTCCATGAATGGCATCAAAAACCTTAAGAACAGCAGTAGCAGGCACCACGGCACGATTCATATGTCCAACAACAGCCCCAAGATCCTCTCTTTGAGCCCTAATTGGCCTAATTGCTGCCTCCAAAGAAGGCAATCTCTGGCTAATCTCAACTAATCTAGGTCCAGCTTTATCTAAAGATACACCTAAGGCTTTAGATTTCTCCAAATTAACCCTCAAAGATTTCCTAGCAGATATCAAGTTTTCAACACCTTTTTCCATCATAGTCATCATGAAATGAATCAAGAACTGCAAAAACCAATTGAAAACTAATACTCCAACATAAACCCCACTACTCAAAGAACAAAAATCAAGAAACCATATATATCCAATGTATACAAAAGAAACTCAAAGAACAAAAATCAATCTGGATTCTTGTAGAAGTGAACTTCCATTGTTTGCTCCAGCAAACTTTCAACAAAACAAAAGACAACCCAACAGAAATCACACAAATCTTGTTATAAAATTAAGAAAAGCAAAAGTCAATCAAACAAGAAAAAGATGTAAATGGTTTCCAAGAACTCACCGACCAATTGTCGGCAGGGCTAAATAAGGGGTTAAAAAAGCAACCTTACCCAGACCAGATATCAATCAACTTGAATTGGGTCAACTGGAAAATGTGTGAACTAAGAGTCTAAATGGAGAGAGCAGGAATGGAGAACCTAAACCCAAAATTGGGAACTCGGAAAAAAGATTGTGCTTTTTGAACTAGCAAGTGCCAACTGCTTGAGAGCAAGTTGTGTCAATCTTGAATGTTATTGTGTCATTTATTTATGTCTCATATTTTGTTGCTGGAAACAGAACAAAAAATACTCTAACCTATTAAGAAAATAAAATTAATACATGAACATAACTTTTCATTTTTATTTTTTAAAAAATTAAATTAAAATTATAAATATGAGCAATTAAATTTCTTAAAACTCATCAGTTAAAAATATAAATAAGGCAAAAATGAAAGAATTTTCAACAATACTCTTAAAAATTGAACAATTAGGTCATTATGAACACTAAAAAATAACTTACAAAATATAAATGAGAAAGAACACCTCTTTTCAAATTAATAATGATTATATTTACAATAAAGAGAGACTTAAATGTGACATTTATTAAAAAGATAATTTTTTTTTTAAAAAAACCACATTCAATTCGACGATTTACAACTCTATTTAGAATATGAGTAATCTACATAGCTGATCAACTCAAAATCTCGACAGTACCAAAAAATTATGATTAGTATAATGTCTTAACATTTTAAAATAAAGCAAGAGTATTAGAATATGATCAGTCCACTACTCCCATCAATTTCAGTTCGTATTTCTCACGAGTAAAAACTTTTAACTGCAGTGAAGAATGAAAATTTGGATTGGAGCCAAATTGTTAAAATATTTTTCACCAAATTTTTCTTATACTCTTTTAGTTCATTTTTACTTGTTTATTTTTTTTTATTCACACAAAGATTAAGAAGTAGTAAATAATAGTGATAATTTATCATATTACTTTTTGAATATAATAAATTTAATACTTTAAAAAATATATCAGATAATGTAACACCCCAAAAATCCAAGCTAATATTAGAATCATGTTCAAGTTAGTATAAAAGCAAACCTCATGTTTTGATAGTTTGATATAAGGGTGGCAACGAAACCGAAAAATTCCATTTCGGTCCGATTAATCCGGTTCCAGTAACGTTCTGATACCAGTAATACAACGGTACCAGTTGCAATCGGTATACCGTACCAGACTAACCAAAAATTTCGGTATTCCAGTTCCGATTGATCAGTTCCGGTACGACGACGACCGAACAATTTTTGACCGTAGTAATTTTTTTTTTTTTTTGAGTTATTCACATTTGGCAGCATGTTATATTAAAACATGTTATATTAATAAAATATAACTTATATAAAATATAAAATATAAGTTATATAAATTATATAAGTTAATATATATATATATATATAATTTAAATTAAAAAGGAAAAAACGTGACAGAAGTATAGAGTCCTTATTTGTCATACTTGGTTCAAATATTATATAAGTTAATATATAAAATTTAAATTAAACAAAAAAATGTGAACAGTGAACACGGATAGTCTTTTCGGTATAGGTCCGATGCCGGTCCGATTCGATTTCACATCGGTAACCAACGGATCAGTGTGGACTAACCAAAAATTTCAGTATTTTGGTTCCGGCATAAAACACTGGTAAGGCTATGACGGTATCGATTTCGCTTTCGGTTAAATCGATTCGGCGGTACCGATTTTGGTTCGTTGCCACCCTTAGTTTGATAAGTGATTAGACATATATTAAGGCCCTAAATAGCTCCTAGCTTATAGACAAGTCAAAACATCTCTTAGCGATTAAATTCTTGTTAAGAATATAACTATAGTCAGCTTCAAACAATATAACTTTTGGAGTACTAAGAATTTTTGAGCTCAAGACCCACCATCAAATACATAATTAAATTAGCTTTCCAACGATACCAATTTCTCCTTAATTAGATATCGTGGTAAAAAGTTATGGCCAAATTATTGAAGCATTGTCAAAGCTGCCCAGTGATAATGACTCGTTTCAGACACATAACAGTCGTCAGAAGGAGTCGTTATCATGGAAGTAGGGGCTGAAATTTGGGTTCCTGACCACGACTCAAGTAACAACTCGTGGCCTAACATAACGAGTCATTACCAGAGTCATCAGAACTGCTTACAGGATTTTCAGATGGTTTATAAGGATTTTTTTGTCTTTTCTCACTCCTTTATCTCCAAAACTACGTCGTTTAAGCTATTCAAAGAATGTATATAAAGCCTAAACAAATTCAAATCCTTCATTCTCAACACAACACATGAATTACTCAAGAAATATGGGATTTTTCACTCATCCAAAGCAAGAAATTAGGATTCTTTATCTCCAAGTTCAAATCCTCAAAACTTCAATTCAAGAATCAAAAGTAATAAGGTATGTGAGTATTCAATGAGAATCTCCTTTCATCCTCATACTTAAATTATGATTTTGTTTATGAATTTTATGATCTTCATAAACTAGGATTTTATCCAATTGTTACTCTAAGGTTAAATTCAATCCCCCATGATATAATTTTCACTCATAAACATGTTTTACTGATTATTCATGATTTCTTAGGCCCATATTATATCATTCATGCTATTCTCATGTCCATGCATGATTTACATGATATTACTCCAAATATAAAACATATGATCAAGCTATGAATGATGTACCTATTTTTTAAGACTTCTCAATCCTCAAGTTTTGGATTTTAGGTCAAATATGATTTTTCCCTAATTTCTTCAGTTTATTGTGTAATTAAATCATGAATATATTTTCCCATAAGAATAACATCCTCTTTTGTTCAAAATCATGAATTCCCTTATTATGACAAATTGTTGAGTTTTGGGCTTAAATTATGAATTTTCTCTTAATGTCAGTTAATATTATCATGAATAGAGCTGGTGGGTCATGGACACTCAATACCTAGGATTTCATGCATGCATCAGCTGTAATGTTTTGAGTACTTTAGATTATGCATATATTGCTATTTTTAAGACTTTTAATATATACATATGCATATACATATACATATACATATACATATACATATACATATACATATACATATACATATACATATACATATACATATACATATACATATACATATACATATACATATACATATACATATACATATAATATTGTCGTTCAAGTATGAGTGGCACTTGACACGTAGTGAACGCAAGGATAAAGGCTCAACCATCAGTTGAGGAATGAGACCTTTAGTAGAAGTTCCTAAGTTTTAGAATTACGGCACTACCGTAGGTTATGGGGGGGTCATCCACTAGTAGAGGAATGACACCCTAGTCCTTCGGGACATCAGTTTAGTGGATCCACACTTGCCAGTTTTGGTACCCTTTGCAAGATACTGACATCCTTCCAACTGAGGTTACAGATTAGACCCTAATTTGCTTAAATTGGGGTATGTCGGTTATTGTTAGCTCCCGCTTCAATTTCAAATTATTCATGACCTTGTAATCAATTTATTCAGTACAGTATTGATTAATTACAAGTTTATTTACTTGGTCATTGCATCAGTTTATATTCCACTGTTTCATACCTCATATTCATACATGACCCTTAGTTTAGATTTACCTTCTCTTATACTATTAAGTTTAAGTAGGGGTGTCAAAATGAACCCAAATTGAGTTGACCTGCCCAACCCATCCAAAATTTAATGAATTAGATTCAAGATAACTTGTTATTGGATAAATCTCAACCCATTAAGTCCCAATTCATTTTCAAATTGGGTTCAAATGAGCTCAATCAATCTCTACTTCAACCCGTTTAATTAAAAATTTATTTTCTTAATGAAAATAGAAAAAAAAGTGATAATGTGCCCTCCACTCTCAAATTACCCACCTCACCTCACCCCCACCTTACTCCAACCCCACCATAAACCAACTTACCCCATCCCCATCCCCACCCCGCCTCCTTTAAATAAATTAATTTTATTTATTTAAAAGCTTTTTATAAATTTTCTTCTTGCCCCCACTCCGCCTCATCCCTCTCCCTCCCTACGCTGAACCTCCACTCCCATCTCTACCTTAAAAAACTTTTTTAAAATATAAAAAATAAAAAACTTTTCTTATCTCACAATCAAAACCCTACCCTCCCCCCTTCCTCGTACCTCCTACCCCTCCCCCAAAAAATATTTTTTTCTTTAAAATAATTTTTAAAAGTAAATAAGTAATTTCATTTTTTTTAAATAAATCTCAACCCCCATCTCCCATTACCTCCTGCACCCCTCTTATACGACAATAACTCATCCCCCTCCCATCCTCTCCCCAATCCACACTCTCTATCCATCCACCCAACTTTCCAACCCCATTCAATTTTTCTTAAGTTGTGTTTACAAAGTATAAATATTAATGTGTTAATATATTTTAGACTAAGCGGGTCAAATTGAGTAGGTCAAGACCTAACCCGATTTTTATCCATTTCAATCCAACCTATTTCAACATTAAGTGAATTTATGTGGGTCATGACCCAACCCGATATCTAATTCAACCCATTTAATATTTTTAATCTCAATCCACCCCACCTATTTGACACTCTTAATTTTAAAACTATCACAACTTTTACGTACAACCATGTTTTAAATGCATATTTCAGAAAATGGTTTATGTCCTCAGTTTCAAAGCATATTTTAAGTATAGTGCATATCTCACAGACTCAGTATATTTCAAAGATCTGATCACATACCTCTTCTGCCTATATTTTTCATGTGATGTAGTATCAGGTGCTTACTCTCAGGATCATAGTCAGGGAGATCACAACATTTAGCCAGCAAGTGATGAGTTCTCTTATTTCGAGGACTTAAGTCAGTTGTAGTTCTAGTAGTATTACATTTTTGTATCCGTATGTATTGATTAGGGATAGTTGGGAATCATGTACCAACTAACTATAGTCAGTACTAGTAGAGGCTTCCTAGATAGTCAGTTAGATTTGTAGTAATTAGTTTCTCTTTCTTTTTAGAATACATATGTTGTAACTAAACTTCCTACTAGTAAATGTATCAAATCAGTATATTCCATAATTATGCTTCTGCTCAATCAATTTAGCTTTTATATATGTGTTTAATCAGGTGCTCAAGCATCATGCCAATACCATAGGTTAGCTTGGGATGACTTATGGTTCTAAGTATCATGTTACGACTAGGGAGTAATCTCAGATAGTGATAAACTTGGTATTACAGAACAAAATTCAAGTTTCCTAGGATGTCTATAAAGTCGTGTCTATTAAAGTCTTGTGAAATGGTACAGAGACGTCTGTGCTTTTTTTTTTTGAGAGGTCACATGACATTTAAGAAATATTTTTCTTTCTTTCATATCTCAAATTATACAGTAGAGATGTTCTCTAAGAAACTTATACAGATTCTTACATTGCTCCATTCATGCAAACTCTATCTTATTTTGAGGTAATAGAAACAGTCAAACTTAAATTCCTTCTAGTAGAGTTTTCTTAGATGATTCCCAAAGATAGTTATGAGATTGTAAGGGGGCTTAAAAGGATCCCACCAGTGCCTTTAAGTTTAAAAGTTAGAAGGAGTTCATTCTTATTTATGAAAATCGTGGGCTTAGACAAAGTCAGATGTGCCCTCAGATCCCTTCTTAGAATCCTATGACCGCATGACCTAGAGTTAGAAGCATGAACCTAGAAGTTTAGCAGCAGTAAAGTAGGGATAATGTTTACCTAAATTGAGTAGATTATGTATCTATGGAGCCAGAAAGATATTATGTAGATTGTTTAATATCACTTTGAGAGAGATTTACAAATTAGGGGGACTTAGAGTATATTAATGCTTTTGTCAAGATAGAGATTAGGCAGTGAACACAATGATAGAAAAGCTTGTTAAGGTTGAGTATGTTCATAAAATTTTGAGTGGGTTAGTGTTTCATGATTCTTACTATGCATCATTATTTTATCCAGTAGTAGTAACTTAGTATAGTTCATTAAAAGTTGGGGATTATCCGTGGTAAGTGTTAGAATCTAAGTTTGATTTATGGATGATTAAGCTAATAGAAAGAAGAGTTTGAAATTCTAGAAGGAAAAAGGGTGAACTCTGATATTGTGATACTTCAGAAGACTAAGTTAATAAGCGTTTAAGTTATTATCTGATGACTATTGGGGCTATAGAAAGTTAAGAATTCTATCTCAAAAAGAAGTACTAGCAGCGGGTTTCACACTTTAAGATATAGTCTTTCAAGAGGAGTTTATTATTTATATGTATTTTATATCTCAGACTCTAGAGTAAAGTGATTGCAGTTCAGTTTCGAGTTTATTACAAAAGTCCACAATCTTAGAATGATGGATTTAATCTAAGGGGGAGATAATTGAACAAGGAACCAAGTCAAGTTTTCAGATTTTAGTAGTGATATAGTGAGTTTTAGAACAACAGTTTGGAGGACTATACCCGATCCATTGTTATCTCGGAATAAATTTTTGTACTTCAATTATTATGATGTCTATTCATGCCTTAAAAGTCGGCTCTATGATCATAGCTTATATTTATGCACTTTATATAGAATCATGTACGGTCCTAGTTCCTAGTATAAGGATGAAACACCCTAGTTTCTGGACCTTAGATAATTTCCTGGAATTTTGATCTCTAGACCCAATACGACTCATGGGTATGAGCCGTATGTTGGGGTACAGATGGTATATTTCAGTCGTGTACTGATCAGTGTTGGTTAGTGGAATGGATTTTGGTTACTAGAATGGATACGACTTAAGGGTACGAGTCGTATTAGTGGTTACAGATTGATTGGTTCCTTAACTTAATCTTAGACTTGGTTACTTAGGTTGGATCTGAGTATGAGTGGCTCATCATAATTTGTAAGCCAGGGTACGAATTGTACCAGGGACTCATGTGGTAGGCAGTGTCCAATCCTTCTGGTATTTTATTCTGCTAGGAATATGGGTCATGGATACAAATCATATGCTATGGTTACGACTTGGTTGGATAAGTCGTATACTGGACAGTGTTTGGTCCAAGGGTGGAGGTTCAGTTTACGAGTGGTAGATACCGATCTTATCATAGAGTGTGACCCAATAGGTCAGTCGTATCCCTATGACGGGCTTTTGGTGCAACTTAAGTGAGAGTTTCTGTACATTTCTCCACTTATCCTAATAGGGTCCCCATGAATTCTAACCTACTTGGAAGGTTATTTACCCTATAATTCTATTCATTAACACTTAGAAACTCTTCCTAAATACTCCATAATTCTCTTAAAAACTTTTGGGCAAGGGGAGCTAGAGTTTCAACTAGGGGATCATTTTGGGGCTTGTGTTGGTGATTTCTTTCCATCATCATTTGGTTTAAGGTATATTCTCTTCCATCATTGTTAATTTTACTTAAAGGCATGATTTATATGAATGTTTTCATGGTTTTACTATTACATGATTTTGGCTTTCAAATATGATTTGAGGGTTTTGATGCTAAATGGTTGGTTATGGTTTCCCTTTTTTTAATTATGATTTTATATTCATTAATAGTGGTTTTGGATAATTGGATTAAATGTGAATGGTTTATTGATAATTGGAATTGGTTTTGGTCATATTATGCCCCCAATATGTTTGAAAAAATGCTTATAAAGATATGTTCATTGCATTGACTTTTTTTAATGGAACTCTTTCATGTTTTAAACTTGGTAAAAGAATTATGCATGGTTTAAATATTTTGGAAAGACTAAAGGCTAATTAGTTATGCTTGTGGGAAACATGGAAGTCTCGCAAGTGGTTTAATATGGTAAATAGAAGGGCACTTGAAAGTTCCCTTAAACCTTTAAATCGTTGGCTATGGATGATACTTTCAAGTAAGGGTTGCTATGACTATGCCAATATCAATGGCCTTGGGTAATAAATGGATAATGGTTTGGTTATTTGGAAATTAGTTTTAATTAGGCAATAATGGTGGGAGGTGTAGCTAAGCCATGGAAGGTGGAGGTCCGGGAAGAGGAGGGGGAACTGGAAACTCATATTACTAGTGTGAGATTGGTTTTGGTGATCGTGTGCATGATGTAACACTTTATTTTTGGGCTGTACTATTAATCCCATGGGATACTTCCCTGGTCGTGCGGCTACACGCACTGGGGCCCTTTCAGTATAGGGAGCTGAACACATATAGCCTGTGGGTGGTTTAGAACGACAAAGCTACACAACCTAGGTAAAAGTTTTAAGGCATGCTAAACCCAATTTTTTTATGGCATCATTTTATTTATATATATATATATATATATAGTTGTGTGTATATGTATGGTTTAACTTGGTTTTATAAATGGTATTATTTTATCCTTGCACTGAGATCATGCTAGTTGTCACTCGCTAACCCTGTCTACTGGCAGATGTATGCCCATGCTATGTAATAACCGACCATTTTACTCCTCCTACATAGTGATTGACTTGGGATCAATATTTGGACTGAAGTGGTAAGATTTTATCCTTTTGAAAGGTATCATTTCATGTTATGGATATTTCTAGACATTTTAATTTTATTTTAGATATTGGTTTTGGCTATAGTTGGGGGCATGTCCCAACCAGATTTTATTACTCTTTTGGTTAGAGGTTGGTGGTACTTCTATGGGTTGGAATAGGCGGGAATGGTATAGGTGTTGGCCTTGACATTGTAATAAGTTGGGAGGCTGACATAATTGGACGATATTGTTGGTTGTTCCATCCTATTTTATTGTGGGATTAATTATATTATGTTTTGGAATGTCTTTGGTTATGGCCTTATTTGGTGTGGTTTGGTATGTTGGATTATGGTTATGAAATGGTTGAACTCGATTGGGTCGGTTGCGGTTATGATTTATTCCCAGAGTTTTTATGTGAGCAGTTATGCTATATTGTTACATAATCAAAATTCAGCAAACTCAGGGCAGGCGGCTGGAGGTTGGATTGGGTAATGGGAGTGGTATTCGGTCTTGGTTGGACTTGGTACACCCATTACGATAAGGCCTCTGGATGGGTCATGTTAAGTTGGTATCAGAGCCTAGGTTCATGGTCAATTGGGAGTCCACAAATCTGTGCCGATTAGAGTCTCTTTTAGGGGTATGTAGATCACCACACTCATATAGGAGAGGCTACAAGAAATTTAGGAATGTTTCACTTTCTTGGTATTCTATTTTCAAGCTTGGAGTCTCAGTCCTGGAATTTTCTCTAATCCTTATTTATTTGTCTTTCAGATCATGCCTCGTAGATCTGGAACATAAGGAAATTCTTCTATCCCATTTGAGGGTAGTGCTGAAGGGGTGCATCCTATTTTTGGGGTTCATCTTCAATCTCACAGTCTTATCCCTGATAGTTCTAGAGTTTCATCGATTGCTACTAATTCTCCTCAAGGTAAGGTCACTAATATAGAATTCCATCAGTCTATTCATGCTTATACTAAACTGGTCGCTGCTCAGGATGGGCGAGATATGTCTGGTGCTTTGTCTGCTGAGGCCACAAGGGTTAGCCAATTTATGAAAATGGGTCCTCTCACTTTTTTCTAGAATAAAGATGGAGGAGTATCCGCAAGGATTTACAGGCCACTAATGTTGAGGGAGTAAACTTTGCAGCTTATTAGCTCAAAGATGTTGCATATCAGTGGTATGAAGAGTGGGATAGGGATAGAGGAGATATGGAGGAGTCATCCTTATGGGATGCCTTCTCTGGTACTTTTCTAGATTATTTCTTTCCCCAAGAGTTGAGGGAAACAAATATGAATGATTTTATTAACCTCAAGCAGGGTAGAATATTTGTCAAGGAATATGCCTTGAAGTTTCACCAATTGTCAAGGTATGTTTCTAATTTAGTGGCTGACATGCAGGTTAAAATGAGAAAGTTTATTTCTGAGTTCACTCGGGATCTGATTTTGGAGAGAAAGGCTTCCTTGATAATTAAGAATATGGACATCTCTAGGTTGACTATTCATATGCAGTAGGTAGAGGATGAGAAGATGAAGAAGGTAGAGTTTGGGGATAGGCAGGGTAAGAGGAGTACGTTTTTTGACTAGAGATGTTCTTAGTCTCAGGGTGGTCTGGATGGTGGAAAATGGTAGAAAAATAAGTGGGGGAGTTCTGGTTCCTACTCTTCTGCTAGTGCTCCTTATCAGTTGGGCGATAGGCGTCATCATGGTGGTGATAATTTTTTAGGTGCAAGGTGCCCAATCTCAGGAAAACATAGGTAAGTCAATTTCTTTATGTCCTCCTTGTTGGTTCTGTGGTCGTCCTCATTGCGGTTATTATAATGAAGAAAAGGACAAATGCATCAAGTATGGCTAGGCAGGCCATCGACTCATGGATTATCCGGTTAATATGGTTGCTACAGGGGCGAATAAGATTTTTGTGGCTTCATCTTCTACTCCTACACCTAGTGGTATGGCATCTGCTTCTGTTAATACTCCTGGTTCTAGTGTTGGTTGAAATAAGTTATATGCTTTGGAGTTTTGACAGAAATCTGAGGCATCACCTAATGTCGTTAGTGGTACATTATAACTTTTCTCTCATGACATATATTTTTTGCCTGATCCAGGGTATACTATCTTCTATGTGACTTCTTATGTGTGTATCTTTATTTTGATTCAAAAGTTATTTTAGATCATTTTTCTATTTCTACCCTAGTAGGTGACTGAGTTATTGCTAAGAGAGTCTATAGGGGGTGTATGGTATCTGTTGGTGGCAAGTAGCCCTTGGTGTGGATCTGTCTGAGTTGGATATGATGGATTTTGATATTATTCTAGGTATAGATTAGTTACACTTTTGTTAGACGTCTTTGGATTATCGGACCTGTAGGGTTATCTTTGGTTCCCTGGTGAGCCAGTTATAGAATGGTTTCTTTAGCTCCTAGGGGGAGGTTTATTTCTTATCTTAGAGTTCGGAGGTTGATCTCTAAAGGTTGCCTTTATCACATGGTCTGGGTTAAAGATTCTAACTTGAAAGGTCTTTCTTTTTAGTTAGTTCCTGTAGTTAATAAGTTTCTAAAAAACTTTCTGGATGATCTTCCCAGTGTTCCTCCGGATAGGTAAATAGAGTTTGATATTGATCTAATTTTGGACACTCGTCTAATTTCTATTCCTCCGTATAGAATGGCTTCAGTTGAGTTGAGGGAACTCAAAGAGCAACTTAAGGATCTTCTGGATAAGGGATTTACTCATCCCAGTATATCTCCTTGGGGTGCACCAATATTGTTTGTGCGCAAGAAGGATGGTTTCTTTTGGATGTGCATTGACTATAGGCACCTGAACAAGGTGATGGTCAAGAACAAACATCCTCTTCCAAGGATAGATGATCTGTTTGACCAGTTACAAGGTGCCAAGTTCTTTTTTAAGATAGATCTTCAGTTTGGGTACCATCAGCTAAAGATTAGGGAGGTGGATATCCATAAGATGACTTTTCATACCCGGTATGGCCACTTTGAGTTTTTAGTGATGTCATTTGGGTTGACTAATGCTCCAGTGGCATTTATGGATCTGATGAACAGAGTTTTCCATCAGTATTTAGATCTCTTCATTATTGTGTTTATTGATGACATTCTAGTTTATTCAAAGAGTGAGGTAGATTATGTTAATTACCTCCGTATGGTGTACCAGACCTTAAAAGAACAACAGTTGTATGCCAAGTTCTCTAAGTGTGAGTTTTGGTTGAATGTTGTAACTTTCTTAGGTCATATTATTTCTAGTAAAGGGATCAAGATGGATCTATAAAAGGTTTTTAGGGTGAAAAGGTGGCCTATACCTACGACTCCATCTGATATTCTGCGCTTCTTGGGTTGAGCAGGGTATTAGAGGCGGTTTGTGTAAAGCTTTTCATCAAAATCTACTTCTTTGACTAAGTTAACTAAGAATAAGGTTAAGTTTTCTAGGTCAGATACATGTGAAAGGAGTTTTGAGAAGTTGAAGGATAAGTTAACTTCAACTCCAATTTTGACTTTGCCAAAAAGCAATGACGGGTTCATGGTTTACTGTGATGCATCTTGGGTAGGTCTTGGTTGTGTGTTGATGCAGCATGGGAATGTAATTGTCTATGCTTCCAGTCAATTGAAGGTACATGAGAGAAATTATCCTACTCATGATTTAGAGCTGTTGGCAGTTATGGTTTCTTTGAAAATATAGCGACATTATAAGTATGGTGTTCACATGGATATCTTTTCCGATCATAAGAATCTACAGTATGTGTTCACTTAGAAAGAACTTAATCTTAAGCAGATGAGATAGCTTGAGCTTCTTAAGGATTACGATATAAGTCTTCACTATCACCCAAGTAAGGCTAATATGGTTGCTGATGCTCTTAGCGGGTTGTCCATGGAAGGTTTGACTCATTTGGAGGAAGGAAAGCGAGGATTGGTAAGGATATTCACCACTTAGCTAATCTTGGAGTTTGCCTTTTGGACTTCAAGATGGTGGTGTGGTGGTGCAAGAAGTGGTTTGATCGTCTCTTGGTGCAGAGATTAAGGAGAAGCAAGTGCTGGATCCTATCTTGATAAAAATCAAGAGTGATGTTGGTGGGGAAAAGGTAGTGGTTTTTAAGATCAACGGTGATGGTACTTTATGATACCAAGAGAGGTTGTGTGTTCCTGATGTCGATGGGTTATGACAAAGAGTTTTGGTTGAGGTGCATGAGTCACTATATTGTTCATCCAGGCTCGACTAATATATGTCATGATCTCAAGAAGATCTATTGGTAGAATAGCATGAAGAAGGATGTGGCCAATTTTGTGGCCAAATGCATGGTGTGTCAACAGGTTAAGGTTGAGAACATAAGGCCAAGAGGGTTGTATCAGAAAGTTAATTTGCCCGAATAAAAGTGAGAAGTGATCAATATGGACTTTTTCACCTGTCTTCCTTGGTCTCAGAGTCAATATGATTTGATTTGCTTCATCTTGGATAGGATGACTAAGTCTGCACACTTTTTGCTAGTATAGAATACCTTCTCGGTGGAGGATTATGTGAAGCTGTACCTTTAGGAGATTGTGAAGCTGCATGGGGTGCCTATTTCACATATTTTTGATCGTGGCAAGTAGTTTATGTCTCACTTCTGGCGATCTTTTCGTAGAGGGTTGGGGGCCAAGGTGAGTTTGAGTATTGATTTTCATTTGCAGACGGATGAGCAAACGGATAGAACTATATAGACATTGGAGGATAAGCTTAGGTTCTGTGTGATTGATCATGGTGGAAATTGGGTTCAACATCTACCTTTGGTGGAGTTTGCTTACAATAATAACTATTATTCTAGTATTGGTATGACCCCTTTTGAGGAATTATATGGTAGGCAGTATAGATCTTCATTAGTTGGTTTGATCTTGGTGAGGCTGACATGTTTGGTCCTGACTTGGTTTACCAGTCTATAAAGAAGGTGAAGGTGATTTGGGATAGGCTTAAGGATATCCAAAGTCGCCAAAAGTTCTATGTGGATGTTATGCATAGAGACTTAGAGTTTGAGGTTGGGATAAGGTTTTTCTCAAGGTATATCCTATGAAGAGTGTAGTGTAGTTTGGTAAGAAGGGGAAGCTCAGTCCCCGGTATATGGGTCCTTATGAGATTTTGTGAAAAGTTGGTAATGTTGCTTATAAGATGGAGTTGCCTTCTATCTTGAGTTTGGTTCATCTGGTCTTTCGTGTTTCCATATTGAGAAGGTGCATTGGTGATCCTTCTTCGGTTGTTCTTTTGGAAGGATTGGGTCTCATGGATTTTTTGTCTTATGAAGAAGTCCCGGTTGAGATCTTGGATAGGTAGGTTAAACGGTTGTGGGCCAAGGATGTGGCTTTGGTTAAGGTTTTTTCGCGAAACCATAAGGTGGAAGAAATAACTCAGGAAGCAGAAGAGGACATGAAGTCCAAATATCCACATTTGTTTTCTGCTCCTGGGATTCGTACGGAAGGTATGTGTCTTCAGCACATCTTTGTTTTCAGAATTTGTTAAAGGAAAGATTTATATCTTTGCCTCTTTGTTTTCAAACCTTATTAAATATTGGGAGTGACTCTTACATGTGGTTATCCCTACTTTGTTCGTCATTCGAGGAAAAATATTCCTAGTGGGGAATACTAAAACATCCTAGTTTCTAGACCTTGGAAAATTTCTTGGAATTCTGAACTCTAGACTCAATAAAACTCATGGGTAAGAGCCATATATTGGGGGTATGGATGGTATGGTCTAGTCGTATACTAACCAATATTGGTTGGTGGGGTGGATTTTGGTTACAGGAGTAAATACGACTTTGGGGTACGAGTCATATTGGTCGTTATGGATATTTTGGTTCCTTAACTTAATCTTAGACTTGGTTACTTAGATTGGATCTAAATACGAGTGGCTCACCATGATCTATAAGACGGGGTAGGAATTGTACTAGGGACTCGTGTGGTAGGCAGTGTCCAATCCTCCAGGTATTTTATTCTTCCAAAGAAATAAGTCATGGATACGGATCGTATGCTGTGGTTATGACTTGGTTGGATGAATCATGTACTGGCCAGTGTTTGGTTAAAGGGTGGAGGTTCGGGTTATTACTGGTGGATACCGATCGTGTAGGAGGGCATGACCCATGTGGATCAATCATATACCTGTGACGGGATTTTGGTACAACTTAAGTGGGGTATTCTGGACATTTCCCCACTTATCCTAATAGGGTCCCACGACTTCTAACCTACTTGGGAGGTTATTTAACCTATCATTCTATTCATTAAAATTTAAAAACTCTTCTTAAACACTCCATAATTCTCTCAAGATATTTTGGGCAAGGGGAGCTGGAGTTTCAACTAGGGGATCATTTTAGGGCTTGTGTTGGTGATTTCTTTCCATCATCATTTGGTTTAAGGTATATTCTCTTCCATCATTGTTAATTTTACTTAAAGGCATGATTTATATGAATGTTTTCATGGTTTTACTATTACATGATTTTGGCTTTCAAATATGATTTGAGGGTTTTGATACTAAATGGTTGGTTATGGTTTCCCTTTTTTTAATTATGATTTTATATTCATTAATAGTGGTTTTGGATAATTGGATTAAATGTGAATGGTTTATTGATAATTGGAATTGGTTTTGGTCATATTATGCCCCAATATGTTTGAAAAAATGCTTATAAAGATATGTTCATTGCATTGACATTTTTAATGGAACTCTTTCATGTTTTAAACTTGGTAAAAGAATTATGCATGGTTTAAATATTTTGGAAAGGCTAAAGGCTAATTAGTTATGCTTGTGGGGAACATGGAAGTCTCGCAAGTGATTTAATATGGTAAATAGAAGGGCACTTGAAAGTTCCCTTAAACCTATAAATGGTTGGCTATGGATGATACTTTCAAGTAAGGGTTGGTATGATGATACCAATGTCAATGGCCTTGGTTAATAAATGGATAATGATTTGGTTATTTGGAAATTGGTTTTAATTAGGCAATAATAGTGGGAGGTGTAGCTAAGTCGTGGAAGGTGGAGTCCCGGGAGGAGGGGGTGCAAAATTGGAAACTCTTATTTGCCGATATGAAGTTGGTCTTGGTGATCGTGCGCATGATGTCACTCTTTATTTTAGGGATGTACTATTTATCCCATGGGATGCTTCTTTGGTCGTGCGGCTACACGCACTGGGGCCCTTTCAGTAGGATGAGCTGAACCATACAGCTCGGGGGTGGTTTAGGAAGGCGAAGCTACACAACCTTGGTAAAGGTTTTAAAGACATACTAAACCCGATCCTTTTTTCCCGGCATGGTTATATATATAAATATATTTGGTTGTATGTATATGGATGGTTTAACTTGCGTTTATAAATGACATTATTTTATTTGTACTTTGAGATCATGCTAGCGGTCACTCGCTAACCCCGTCTACTACGACTGTATACCCACGCTACGCAAAAACCAACCGTTCTACTCCTTCTACATAGTAATTGAGTCGGGACTAAGATTTGGACTCAAGTGGTGAGCTTCCATCCTTTTGGAAGGCATCATTTTATTTTTTATATTGGTTTTGGCTATGGTTATGGGTATGTCCTAACTGAATTTCATTACTCTTTTGGTTAGAGGCTTTATGGTACTTCTATAGGTTGTAATGGGCGGGATCAGTATATGTGTCGGCCTCAACATTGGAATATGCTGGGAGGCTGACATCATTGGCCGATATTGTGGGTTGTTCCATCCTATTTCAGTTTAGGATTAATTATATTATGTTTTGGAATGTCTTTGGTTATATCCTAGTTTATGACCTTGTCTGGAGTGGTTTGGTATGATTAGATTATGGTTATGGGATGGTTGGACAAGGTTGGGTCGGTCACAATTTTAATTTATTTCCAGAGTCTTTATGTGAGCAGTTATACTACATTATTACATGCTCAAAATTCAGCCAACTCAGGGCAGGCAGATGAAGGTTGGGTTGGATTACGGGAGTGGTCTCCAATCCCGGTCAGACTTAGGTCACCCATTACGATAAGGCCCCAGGGGGGGTCTTGTCAAAGAAGTGACAGTTCACTCAGAAGTACGACTCCTATTCCATGAATTTATGAACTCCAAACTCAAGTCATGTACCACATGATTCATTTACTCATGTTTTACAAGATGCTCAGTTTCCAAAATTCATGGTACACCCTTAATGACTAGCGAAAGCTCACATTATGGCATGTATGTCCTCAGTTTAGATCTTTTTAATGAATTCATGCCTTTGATACTCTATTCCTCAATCCTTAGTTAAGTGTAACAGTTATGTATATTAATCATTCTTGCTTCAGGTCCTCATGTTCTTACCTTTTAGTGACCTCTCCTTATTTAAAAATAGTGGTGATGAAAATGAATGAACAATGATTTAGATGGGATTATCTAAGGATATAAGTGTGAAGGAAGATTGAGGCAAAGATTTTGATATATGTCATAGTTTTTTGAGAATTTTAGGTATGTTTTATTGGGGATATGATGATAGGCGAATTTACACGACTATATCAATATATTTTGCCCATATTTTAGCCTAGTTTTGAGAACAAATTATATATTTCATGCACTTTTAGTCCTTTTTCCTATAAATGAGCTAACAAACATGATTAGTAAAGCTTCAGGTATAAATGATGCAAAATACAGCATTTTATGGCTTACTTGACGCAAAAGAAAGCTCACAAAGGAAGGAAAGGGAGTTTACACGCCTAAGGACCAAAACTGCTGCATGGAAACTCTGTCCCGGGCTAAAACAGCATTTCTGAAGACTCTGGGGACCTGGACCAAAACTGCTGCATGGAAAATCTGTCCCGGGCTAAAACAGCATTTTTGAAGACTTTGGGGACTTACAGACACAAAGCTGGATTTTGACAATGATACATTAACCTAGTACAATTGGGTTATGTATTTCATTAGTTTATTTGGATTAGGAGAATGTTACATTAACCTAGTACAAATGGGTTAAGTATTTCCTTAGTTTAGTAGGATTTGGTTATTTATTTCATTAGCATAGTAGGAGTAGGATAGGAGTATTATAAATACCCTATCATGCTAGAGATTTTAATGAAGTCCTCCCTTAGTGGAGGCAACTCCTCCCTTCATTCAAGAAATTCATTCTTCAACTATCAATTCAACAATCAATTTTCTTCCATCCTTCTCATCTTCCACTACAAACACTTCTAATCTATTCTTCTATTCTTAAATTCCACAACAAGAGAATCGTTACTTGCTAAGGAATCACCAAAACCACACGCCAAACACCTACTATTCACGCCAACCACCATGCAAAACGTGATATCCTTCGCATTCATGGGTAACTAAACCTCTTAGTTGGGGTTATGGAAGCCGAATGAGTTACTATCTATAGCTATGAGTTTGTGAGTTCAAGACAAGTATATTGCTTATATCATTACGCTCTTCATCTAAAATCTACATTCTTTGCGGTTGCAAACACAAGAACACGCCATTCTAACATTTAACCTGTTCGAGAGAAAGGTTATTTGTCTAGAAAAGAGACGCATAGAATAATGCCAGTCTAACATTTAACTTGTTCGAGAGAAAGGTTATTTGTCTGGAAAAGAGATAATGTCAAGGTAGTAGGATACCCTTTCCTATTAAAAAGCTAGTGCCGTAACTGGACTAACCTCTTGGAGAATTCGTACCGTTAGACACGCTTTAAGCTCGAGAGAGTTAAAGTGAAATAGTCCTTGTTTAGGTCGAGAGACGCTTGGATTTACCATCGACTACAATTCTCTATAAGCAATTGCATGTCAAGACTCTACACACTCATAGTCAATAGAGACGTATAACTCAGAAGGTGGACATAACCCCAACGCCTCAATTCTCATTGTTTCACAACCCACGAAATACTCTCTTTTTACTTTACTATTTTCAGCTTTTATTACTTTTGTTACTTATTACAATCCCCCCTTTTTTTTACGAGACTTGCACCAAAAGTCTATTAATTTTACTTACTTGTTGGCCAGGCTATTCCCTGTGGGATCGACACCCAACCCAGGTTGGGTTCTATATTTGCTAACGACCGCTTTACACTCCCACGAGAGCTGTAGATTGAGCATTATCAAAAATTGGCGCCGTTGCCGGGGAATACGAGTGTCAATCAAGTTCGTGATAATTACTAGACCCTTTGGTCAAAGATTCTCGTACTTTTACTTTTAGTTGTTTTTTTTGTTTTTTTTAGGTTTATTCAGTGCATCAATGGAGGCACAACGTGAAATTGAAAGGATGGCTGCTCAAGTGCATCAACAGAATATTGATAATCGTAGGCGAGCAACAAATCCTGACGATGAGGATCTGGGTAATGAAGAGCTACTAAACCCACGACATACTGCTGAGATGGCGGCACCCTTACAGAGGAGAGATCGTCAAGCGCGATTGAGGCCTGATTGCCGAGTTATGCAAATTCCTTTTGATGACGAAGAGGACGATCTAGACGGACCTGGTGCCACCGGAGCTATTATTCTTCCGCCATTAGCACCTGGAGCAAAGTTCAATATCACTAGCGCCATGATTCAGCTTTTGCAACTCAAGGGATTATTTGGTGGACTAGCAGGCGATGATCCGAACATGCATCTGATCAACTTTATTTCTACATGCAAGTCATTCGACAATCCTGGAGTTGGACAGAATGCAATTCGATTACGTCTATTTCCATTGTCTCTGTCTGGGGAGGCAACTATGTGGTTGAATGGGCTGACTCCTGATTCTATTACTCATTGGAGGCAATTGAAAGACGCTTTCCTAGAAAGATTCTTTCCGCCATCCAAAAAAGCACAATTGAGAGATGAAATCAGCAACTTTCGTCAGCTTCCCTCTGAAGCTCTCCACGAAACATGGGAGAGGTTCAAGACGAAGCTAATGCGATGCCCAAACCATCATATGACCAATGTCCACTTGATGGAGATATTATACAGAGCTTTGAATTCGGTGACTAAGCCAGTGGTTGATAATGCGGCAGGTGGATCATTTATGAACCTCACCTTTGTGCAGGCAAGCAATATGCTAGATCGGATGACGAAGCAAAGTAGAGCTTGGCATACCAGGGATTCTGAGGTAGCAAGCTCTACTGTATCTTTTGGCATGACTGCAGAGCAGAGGCGAAGACAAGAAGATTGTGACCAAGACATGGCTCACATGAAAATTCAAATGGATCTTCTTACAAAACATTTATTATCAGGGAAGACAAAAAAAGTTAAGGCCGTGGTATCACATGGAAGAGACGAATCTGATTCCGAAGAGGAGGCTAACTACTTGAACAATCAGGGGGGTTTTCGTGGGAATGCCCAAGGAAACCAAGGTTGGAACCATTATGATAAATCTGGAAACAAAGACCAAGGTAGTTGGAAGAACAAAAATGAAAAGAGTGGTTTGTACGTTCCCCCTGGTAGACGTGATACCACCATATCTAATTCTGGGAGTATGGAAGACATGATGGCTAAGTTATTGAAAGGAGTGGAAGCAACGAGCGCGGGAGTTAAGGAGGTGATTGATGATTTGTCCTCCATGAAGCAACTAGTTGATTCTCATTCCACTTCTATCAGGCAAATAGAGCAACAATTGAGCCAACTTTCAGCAGCATTTAATCAAAGAAAGGCTGGCACTTTACCTAGCGATACTGTGCAAAACCCAAGGAATGATGGGTCATGCATGGCCATAACTACCAGAAGTGGTAAGGTGCTAGAAACTTCAGCAAAAGGCAAGCAAGTGGTTGACGAAGTGGTACGGTTTGATATATGCAAAACAATGAAGCAGCCCAGCGATATGAATGAGTCATCTGTAGCTGATGTTCATTATGAGGATACGAAAGCATTATCTATAGAGAAACAACCTACTGTTGAGCCATTTTATGCTGCGCCACTGAATGTTGAGCATGAGGATAATGAAGATTATGAAGAACTTATGGGTGATCTAACAGAAATAGAGTCTTATACTCCTAAGAAACCGGATTGTGATCTCAAGAATCAACCAACAGCGAAGACTCACTTTGACGAGCCACCAATGCTAGAATCGCAAGAGCTCCCCGATTATCTAAGGTATGTGTTCTTGGAAAGTAGAAATATACTTCCAGAGAGAGCAGATGATTTAAGTGAACAGCACGTAGAAGCTCTCATCTCTGCTCTGAGGAGATACAAGAGAGCTATGGGTTGGACTATTGATGATATAATTGGTGACTCTCCGGAGAAACGTATGAGCCAGCTCGAAAAAGATCGCATGACCACAGGTAAGCCTCATTGTCGTCTAAATCCTTTTAGAAAACGATCCATCACTTATCTCGACGAAGTCTAAGTACTCGAGGTAACTACGTCGAGCCACGACAATAAATAAGGCGCTAGATGGGAGGCAACCCATCGTTTTATCATTTTTTCGTTTTCTTTCATTCTAGTACTTGTTTTGTTTTATGAAAAATCAGAAAATAAGAGTCGTGCCACGACCAAAACTAAGGCGCTAGGTGGGAGGCAACCCATTGTACTAATCGTTTTCGTTTGGTTTTGAGCAAAAATAGGTGCAAGAAGTATTCAACGAGGAGATTGATTTCAATTGACGATTTGGACGCATTGTATGGTAAAGTTGGTGAGTTAGGAATGGTGATGCATAAGGTTATGGATTGAGCCTTTTCCTTGTCAAAATAGGCATCGAGAAAGGCTAGGCCTTGGTAAAACTAGGCCACGAACGATGCACAACCTATCCTATAGCCTAAGGTCTCGGAATCTAGTGTGCTATACACTATGCGCCGCCTATTCCTAGGTATGCTTTTGACTATGCGCCGCCTATGCTATGGCATTTGGTCTCAGTATCTCATGTGCCATAGACTATGCGGCGCATATGTCTACATATGCCATAGACAATGCGCCGCATATGCTATGGCATTCTTAAATAAATGCATGGCATATGCTATGGCATTCTTAAATAAATGCATGGCATATGCTATGGCATTCTGCTCAACTAGGCAAAGCATTAGGCACCGCCTATGGTCACTTTTGGTCTCCAAATCCAATTTTAATGGGTCAAAACTCAACCCAACCTTTTCTTACAAATATGAGACTTAATCTTGAACCAAAAACACATTGGAAACCTAGCTCATGCACCACCTATAGTCTCGAAATCCTATCAAAAAGTTTCCTTTTGCTCTTTTTCTTCACAAGAACATCATCCAAAGGCTTCAACCAAGTAAGTACTACTTTGTTCTTCATTTAAATTTTGTAAGTACTACTTTACTACACCTATTATGAATTGCTAAATCTTGAAGAAGCATTGGTGATAGTCATGTGTTTGAATTGTTGATACACAACCAAGTGAGTGAACATATACGTTAGGATGACCTTCACTTACTTCCGATTTGAATTTGATTTTGATGCATTGTTATACTACTTGCAAAATTGCTATAGTCATGAACATTGCATAATCTTGTCACTTGAATACTTGCATTTTGGAATATCCCGTTCATCGGGATAAGACTTATAGTGCCTACCGACATAGGAGATTGTGATTATTGAAAGAATAACTATTCCATGTGGTTACCCCTATGTACTAGTGTTGTTATATCTAACATGAAAGTAGTCCAATGGCTGCAAGTAAGTGATGCATTGCTGATTTTCTTGTCGGAATACAATCCTAAAACGTATGTCGATGAATTCTGAGTAATCGATCACTTTCACCTCACTAGTTGGTGCCAACAACCTAAGTGTGGGGTGGTACCGCTACTGCTTATGTATAGATTGTATCCATTGAGATTGTGCTACCATTAACGCTATTTCAAGTCTCAGGTACAATGGCACCTAAAGAGAGACAAGGCAAGGAGAAGGCTACCACTTCCCAAAAGGGAAAGAAAAGAGGCCGCAAGGAGCAAGGAGAACCCTCTCCGCTGCAAACACCTCGACTCACGCTTGGAATTAAGTGGGATACTTATGCGGAACTTATGAGGATGATGACTCTTATGATGCTCCCAACGCAAGGGGTATGACCCCAGACATAGAGGATAAGCCCGACCAACCAGGTTCCTCGTATTTATTTTCCACTGAGGACAGTGTCCCGTTTAAGTGTAGGGTGGTGGTATCGCATGCTATACTTCTCTGTTTGCACCTATGTTTGTTTGGTTACTTTGTTTATTTGAGTTCGTTTTTTTTTGTTTGTTTCGTTTGACGTTTTTTTTTAAGTTCTTTTAGGAGTAAAATTTTTCTATCTTCGCATGAAATTATTTTGATAGGCAGCATGAGATTATAACAAGAGTATGTGTTACAATTGTGACTATTGAGACGTTTAGGCTCTAGTTGTGACTCATTATGTGATATTGTGTGATTCAATTCCTTCACTTGTTGGGTCGAGAGTCTATATTACTTCCAATCAAGACGACCATGTGCCTTGTGTGTGTGAGATTAATAGTATCTTCTATGTATGTGGCTGATGCTAGAACTTGCCTGGTATGTATGCAAAGCGAAAATAAGGAGTGTAAGTTTAGGATATGATTTAGGCATTTCTTTGGTAACCTATATTTGTTTACCTTCAGTTTTACCTACCTGTGAACATCATCCTAGTTAACCCTTTTTGAGCCTTTAGCCTATTTCTTTGACAACCTTGTATGTAAGCCTAATCCATTTTTTTCAAGACCGTAATTTGATCCAAATTCCTAAGTGCTTTAAAGTGAAAAAGTCATGTGACAACATAAGAGGAAATTGGGTAAGTATGATGCTTTAAATTGTAAATGGTGCTTGAATGTGTTATGAAAAAGAAAGTGCTATCATAAGAGGTATGTTGTGAAAAGAAAAAGGAAAAGAAAGCTGAAAAGTGAGTTGCTCTTAAAACTGAAAAACAAAAGAGGAGAAAAAGGGTGGTAGAACAAAAGAAAGAAGAAAGGTTGAAAGAAAAAAGTGTCAATGATACAAAGTGATGTATTAAAGCGCTTAGGAACTTAGTCACTATTTCTGGCCAAAATAGCTGATCCTACCCGTCCCTTAGCCTACATTACAACCATCAAAAGACCTACTTGATCCTAACCTTAACACTCCGACATTTAGTGGAGTACTACACTAAGGGCAAGCCTATGGTCATCAGTTGCTACATATGAATTCTTTGTGAGAGTGAGTGCAAGGACATTTTGATACCCATGTTTGAAAAATATGCTATATTTGTGAGTAATTATGGGTACTATATTGTGAGACACACATGGTTGATGAGCCTTGGATAGTTGTATATGATTCTATGTACCTTAACGTTTGCATGCGAGTTGATCACCATCACGAGTCTATGCTAGAGGTTAAATGGTTTCTACTAATGATCGGAAAACTACCCTTTGTTGATAATTGTTGTGCTTGTCTTGATAAATGTTTTGTGTTGTTGTTGTAAAAAACCTAAGTTGATGTTTAGAAGGACATGATATGTTGTTCGAGGACGAACAAAGCTCTAAGTGTGGGGTGTTGATGATAGGCGAATTTACACGACTATATCAATATATTTTGCCCATATTTTAGCCTAGTTTTGAGAACAAATTATATATTTCATGCACTTTTAGTCCTTTTTCCTATAAATGAGCTAACAAACATGATTAGTAAAGTTTCAGGTATAAATGATGCAAAATACAGCATTTTATGGCTTACTTGACGCAAAAGAAAGCTCACAAAGGAAGGAAAGGGAGTTTATACGCCTAAGGACCAAAACTGCTGCATGGAAACTCTGTCCCAGGCTAAAACAGCATTTCTGAAGACTCTGGGGACCTGGACCAAAAATGCTGCATGGAAAATCTGTCTCGGGCTAAAACAGCATTTTTGAAGACTTTGGGGACTTACAGACACAAAGCTGGATTTTGACAATGATACATTAACCTAGTACAATTGGGTTATGTATTTCATTAGTTTATTTGGATTAGGAGAATGTTACATTAACCTAGTACAAATGGGTTAAGTATTTCCTTAGTTTAGTAGGATTTGGTTATTTATTTCATTAGCATAGTAGGAGTAGGATAGGAGTATTATAAATACCCTATCATGCTAGAGATTTTAATGAAGTCCTCCCTTAGTGGAGGCAACTCCTCCCTTCATTCAAGAAATTCATTCTTCAACTATCAATTCAACAATCAATTTTCTTCCATCCTTCTCATCTTCCACTACAAACACTTCTAATCTATTCTTCTATTCTTAAATTCCACAACAAGAGAATCGTTACTTGCTAAGGAATCACCAAAACCACACGCCAAACACCTACTATTCACGCCAACCACCATGCAAAACGTGATATCCTTCGCATTCATGGGTAACTAAACCTCTTAGTTGGGGTTATGGAAGCCGAATGAGTTACTATCTATAGCTATGAGTTTGTGAGTTCAAGACAAGTATATTGCTTATATCATTACGCTCTTCATCTAAAATCTACATTCTTTGCGGTTGCAAACACAAGAACACGCCATTCTAACATTTAACCTGTTCGAGAGAAAGGTTATTTGTCTAGAAAAGAGACGCATAGAATAATGCCAGTCTAACATTTAACTTGTTCGAGAGAAAGGTTATTTGTCTGGAAAAGAGATAATGTCAAGGTAGTAGGATACCCTTTCCTATTAAAAAGCTAGTGCCGTAACTGGACTAACCTCTTGGAGAATTCGTACCGTTAGACACGCTTTAAGCTCGAGAGAGTTAAAGTGAAATAGTCCTTGTTTAGGTCGAGAGACGCTTGGATTTACCATCGACTACAATTCTCTATAAGCAATTGCATGTCAAGACTCTACACACTCATAGTCAATAGAGACGTATAACTCAGAAGGTGGACATAACCCCAACGCCTCAATTCTCATTGTTTCACAACCCACGAAATACTCTCTTTTTACTTTACTATTTTCAGCTTTTATTACTTTTGTTACTTATTACAATCACCCCTTTTTTTTACGAGACTTGCACCAAAAGTCTATTAATTTTACTTACTTGTTGGCCAGGCTATTCCCTGTGGGATCGACACCCAACCCAGGTTGGGTTCTATATTTGCTAACGACCGCTTTACACTCCCACGAGAGCTGTAGATTGAGCGTTATCAGGATAGTGCATGAAAGTTGGTATTGATATAGGTATTAGAGAAGATTGGAAAATTCTTAGGTGTGATGGTTGCCTAAAAGTTCATATGTGGTTATAACGATAGGCTTGAATGTCATGTTGTTATATACGTGGATAAATGCATTGCACGCTAGTGAATTCCTAATAAGATGTTGAAGTTTGTTGTTGAAGTGGTAAGGAGTATTATTCTTGAGATGAGAGTTCTAAAACTACATAGGATATTGAATCCATGGTTTAGACTAGTATTATAGTGTTATGTGTAGCACCTTGTGACTTTGAGTTAGGCTTGAACATAGTGAGAGAATTTAGTTCAACTCAGACTTTGGTGGAAGGAGTTATCAATACCTATGTGAAAATTATAAGTGGTGTCAAATAAAGTGTATTATTTATGGGGAATAGTATGATTGGAGGAGTATTTGAGAAGTGTGGCTAAGCTTGAAAGTTAGCAATTGCATATTTTAAGGTACAGTAATTCTATTCTAACTTATTTTATGTATGCCTATATTCCATGTTATAGAGTTGTAGCCATGTTGTGATTCCTTATTCAAATATCTCACTCAGATCATACTCAAAATTCTTTGTACCTTAATGTTATTAGAATTTCGGACAATGAGTGTTGAAGGTAACAAATATTCCTTTCACCAGTGGCTCTTAGATGCCATTAAATATCACTTTACACTTCTAAATATCCGTTTGTGCCAGGGATATTTCAGTTGAATTATAAACTTTTAGTATGAATCAGTCTGTATAGCCAACTATTCAGTTTAGCAATCAGACAGATAAACTCCTATAGTTTTTCATCTTTTCATCTAGTCTTATTATCCGAAGTTTCATGACTATGACTATTCCATAAGGTTATTTATTTTAATTCATTCTATGTGTAAACTCAATTGAGTCCTTGCTACAAGTTTAAATTAGTCCCAACCATACCAGATTCTTAAATTTAGAAATTGATATCATTTTAGTTAACCAACTACAGAATTCAGCTAGGCAGTATTAGTGAGTTTTTAAATTTTCAAACTAGTCAAAGTTTTATTTAAAAATTCATTCATCATATTTCATATTTATCTCTTAGAATTCTACGTCAGATATTACAACTCTTTTCCTATTCTTTCAGCCAAGTCAGTCTTCATTCGAGGACAAATGATCCCAAGGGAGAACTAGTCAAAGTTTTATTTAAAAATTTATTCATCATATTTCATATTCATCTCTAAGAATTCTACGTCAGGGATTACAACTCTTTTCCTATTCTTTCAGCCAAGTCAACCTTTTTTTGAGGACAGATGATCCTAAGGGAGAGATATTGTTGCACCCTAAAAATTCAATCCAAATTAGAATCATGTTTCAATTTAATACAAAATCAAACCTCATGTTTGGTAGTTTGACAAGTGATTTATACATATATTAGGACCCAAATAGCTCTACCTTATAGACAAGTCAAAACATCCCTTAGCGATTAAAGTCTTGTAAAGCATATCACTATAGTCAGATTCAAATGAGTATAACTTTTGGATTACTATGAATTTTTGAGCTCAAGAGCCACCATCACATAGATAATTGAATTATATTTCCAAATATACCATTTTTGCCTTAATCTGATACGAGATGAAAAGTTATGGCCAAATTACTGATGCATTATCAAAGTTGCCCAGTGATAACGATCCTGATAGCGACTCGTTATCAGACTTAATGGGTCTTTATAGGGTGTTGTAATTTGAAGAGTATAGGCTGAAATAAGACTTCTTACCATGACTCAAATCACAACTCATGGACAGACCCTACAATTCGTGACCTAAGTAGTCGGGACTGCTTTCAGGAGACTTTTAGATAGTTTCTAAGGTTTTCTTTTTGGTCTTTTTCTACTCTTTTATCCCAAAAAATACGTCATTTAAGCTATTATAAGGCTGAATATAAAGCTTAAAAAATTCTAAATCCCTCATTCTCAACACAACACACGAATTACTCAAGAAACATGCAATTTTTCATTCCTCCAAAGCAAGAAATTAGGGTTCTTCATCTCCAAGTTTAAATCCTCAAAACATCAATTCAAAAATAAAAAATAATCAGGTATGTGGGTATTCATGAGGATCATCTTTCATTCTCATGCCTAAATTATGATTTTGTTCATGAATTTTATGATCTCCATATACTTGGGTTTTACCGAATTGTTACTCTAAGCTTAAATTCAATCCTCCCTGATAAGAATTTCACTCATAAACATATTTTAGTGACTTTTCATGATTTATTAGGCCCATATTATCATTCATGTTATTCTCATGTCCATGCATGACTTACATTATATTACTTTCAATTTAAAGCATATGATCAAGTGATGAATAATGTATTCATTTTTTAAAACTTCTCAATCCTCAAGTTTTGGGTTTCAGGTCTAATATGAGTTTTTTTCTAATTTGTTCACTTTATTTTGTAATTAAATCATGAATACATATTTTTTCATAAGAATAGCATCCTCCCATGTTCAAAATCACGAATTCCCTTATTATGAGAAGTTGTTGATTTTTGGGCTTAAATTGTGAATTTTTTCTTAATGTTAGTTAATATTATCATGAATTGAGCTGGTGTGTTATGAACGCCCGATACCTAGAATTTCATGCATGTATTAATTGTTTTGTTTTGAGTACTTCAGATTATGCATATGTTGCTATTTTAAAGACTTTTAATATATATATATATATATATATATATATATATATATATATATATATATATATATATATATATTTCAGTGTCATTTAGTTGGGAGTGGTACTTAGCACCGAGTGAACGCAGAGATTAAGGTGAGGATTGAGACCTTTAGTAGAACGCCCTAAGTTCCAGAACTACGACGTTACCTTAGGTTATGAGGGGTCACCTGCCAGTAGAAGACTGACACCCTAGTCTTTTGGGTCATCATTTACTGGATCCACACCAGCCATGCCTTTAGCAAAGTAGTGATACCCTTCCAACTAGGGTTACAGGTTGGACCTTGATTTACTTAAATTGGGATATGTCGGTTATTGTTAGCTCCCACAGTCCTCAGTTTATGCTTCAGTTTTGGATTATGCATGACTTTGTAATCAGTTGATTCAGTACAATATTGATTACTTACAAAGTTATTTTCTTGATCATTGCATCAATTCATATTCCACAGTTTTAGACCTCGTATTCATATATGACTCTCAGCTTAGCTTTACCTTCTTTTAAACTATTAATTTTCAGACTATCACAACTTTTACGTACAACCATGTTTTACATGAATATTTCAGCTAATGATATATGTCCTTAGTTTTATACATTGTTTTAATTATTTTCATAACTAGTGAATAACTCACATACTCAGTACATTCCAAAGTATTGATTGCATACCTCTTCTGCCTACATTTTTCATTTGATGTAGATTCAGGCTTGTACTCTCAGGATCCTAGTCAGGCAGATCACAATATTCAGCCAACAGGTGATGAGTTCTCTATGTCCCGACTACCTATAGTCAGTATTAGTAGAGGTTTTATAGATAGTTAGATTTGTAGTAATCTGTTTCTCTTTCTTTTCAGAATACAGATGTTGTAATTAAGCTTTCTAATAGTAAATGTATCGAATCAGTTTGTTCAATGATTATGCTTCCACTCAGTCAATTTAGCACTTATATATGTGTGTAACCAGTTGCTCAAGTATCATGGCAGTGCCATGGGTTAGCTTGGGATCACTTGTGGTTCTAAGTCTCGTGTTACGACCAGGGGGTAATCTCAGATCGTGACAGACGATGAGTCATATTTAAAGCTAAGGGTAAGCTGGCTAGACATAGATAATTTTTTCATTGATTTTATGAATTGAACAAATATTGTTGGACATTTCAAAATTAAATAGTTATACAAGTAAAGATGGACGAAGAAAGTAGTAAAAAAAGGTTTAATTTTCTTCATGTCCCAGAATTGTTGTAGCACTACTTGGAGGGCATATTAAAGCATAAATGGAATATTAATTACGGTCAAAAACTTAAGTTGGTATGGATTAACTAAATATATTTGAAAAAGAAAAAAGATTAATTGATGATTTTGGTAATTTGAAAAAGAAAATTTTTTCTTTTAGCAAATTTCTCTTGAAGGATTAACCATACACTTATTTGGTAATAAAAATACAATCCAAAAGAAGCATATAAAATGAATAAAGGGTGTACCTTTTAAATATAATAAATTTAATATTTTAAAAAATGTGATAAATAGTAATTAATAGGTAGGGTAAAATAGATAGAAAAAAATAAATTATTTATTAATTTCTTAAAGTAGACAAATATTATTGAACACTTATTTTTAATATAACGACAAGGATTGTTGAACATAGGAAGTAATATATCAGACATTAGGGATTTTTTGGTTGTAAAACAAGTTAGGCACAATTAAAAATGTGTAACTGTATTTTGTTTGTCCGGAAAATTGTAGTAATTATAGAGCAAATAGTAATCCGACCCAATTTAAGTGATTTATAGTTTTTTTTTTAAAAAAAAAAAACATTTTTAGAATGTGAGGTGTTTGATCAAATTTTGAGATAAAATAAGTGCTTTTAAGGAATAGCAGAAGCTGTTTTTAGAAATTAAAAGAATAGCTTTTACCTAAAAACATTTTTCAAAAAATAAAATTTTAAAACACTTTTAAAGGTTCGATTAAACACTATGCTAATAAGTGTTTATAAAATTTATCAGTCAAACAAAAATTATTTCTCTATTTATTTTACAAAAATATTTTTTAAAATATGTTGATTTTAGAAGTTTGATTAAAAATGCTATTAGTTTGACAGGAAATTGAGTTCAAGAAATAAAGAGACTATCAAGTTTTGTGATATTAAATTAAAGAGATAAATAATTCTTTGAATTTTGTGGTCTAAAACTTGTTATTACTAAATATAGAAAGAGACACTCTTTCTCGAACCAAAAAGAAAAGTAAGAGACTTAGGAGTCATTTGGTGTGAGGTATATAATGTATGATAGTCCCGAGATAAAATGCATGATTATTTTATCTTGCTTTTAGTTGAAGGTACTCTCTCCATCAATAATACTTGTCCATGTTACTAAAAATATATATCCAAAAATATTTGTCAAAAATCAAGGAATAATGTAGATATTCTCCCCTTAATTATTAATTATAGTCATTACTCAATATATTTTTCACAGCATTGAATTAATTATATTCAAAGAGTAATATAATAAATGTACCACTGTTATCTATTATTTCTTAACATGTGTGTCAAGTCAATAGTGGACAAGTATTGTTGTATGGGGGAGTATTAATTAGCCCCGAAATTATCTATCCCACTATTTATTCTACAATAACGGAATAAATTATTTTATATATGCCACACCCCTTTTTTAACTAAAAAGATTAATTTTAAGTTCGAAAAGGGTTTTATTATTAGAGTGACTAAAAATGAAAATTTATTTTGAAAATGATTTTTTACATTTAAATATAGAGTCGTCACTTGGTATAATCAGGTATGCCAAGTCACCTTTGGAATTTTATTTTCAAAATAATTTGACTCTTTGAAAACTGGTCCACGAGTAGGGATTTTAAGAAATTCTGTTGACCTAAGAGAAGGTGTAAGGTACCCCTCGTTCCCATGGTTCGACCACGTTAGCTTCGTGGAGTATAACGGCTTGTACTACACTATGGAGTGTATGAATCAACAAAACACTTAAACAAGAAAACAAACTGCCAAACAATCAAAACTCCAAAATAGTGTCTAGTCCAATTTATTACAAACCAAACTAAATATGTTGAAATAAAAACCTAAACTGTTCTAATTACCCTAACTATGCTTTACCCAATTCCTTAGGCCTTGATCAGGAGCCTCCTTTGTTTACATGATACTTCGGAGCATTCCTCGATGTATATGTACAATGTGTCTCAGGGCATTCCCCCGCCAAATAGGTATAATTGATTTAAATGCAATAAAACTAAATCATTCAACAAATATTTCAAACACTCAAAATCCACAAGCTCTGAATTTTGCCCACCCAACCTACCATTTACCTACCCATTTCAACCTATCATGGTACTGTCACGTTCAACAACATTAATAAGTACAAATTAATCCACATTCACTAGTATCAATGTCAATCCTCCCCTCCCCGAAGTTCATTTTAAACTAACGATTAATTAATTCTTTGACTATTCATTCAATTTTTCAAAATTCAAATCCAACATCAACCACATACACTCAACAAAGATTCAAGCATGCTAAACACACAAGTCATTCACATCCACAACAACAATTAAAATTTGAGATATAAAATAGAGAGCGAGAGAAGTAATAGACCTCAAATTTAAGCTTTTCAAGTGTAATTGATCTTTTTGAATAGAACCGCATTCAACATCTAAAACCAAATATCAACAAAATGAATGAAAACAACCTCGATATACCCTTTTTGCTATATTTTTCTCCAACTCAGACCAAAATCTAAAAATAACAAAAAATTCATACCCGAATTTGTACACCCCATTACTGCTCCATTTATTTTTTGATAATTTTAATAGGATTTGGGTCTGGTCGGGTTAGTGTTGGGTTTTTCTCCAGCAGCTTCGCCAAAGCAATAACGAGCAGAGGCTACCAATAGAGATTCTGATAGGATTTCAGTGAAAACTTGCTGAAAACGGTCAACTACTAAATGTTTTCTTTCTTTCCCGTCGATCTCTATCTATTTTTTTCTATCTCACGTATATCTCTGTTTGCTCTGATTTTTCCTCTCTTTCTTCCTCTCTCAATTTTGCTCTCTCTCTCTCTTAGTTCCCTTCTAACGTCACTATATGAAGCTGTGTGAGTGTATTATATTGGTGTGTGGGTATGGGAGAATATGGGTGGAAAAATAGAATGGAAGGAATGATATTTACCCTTCTCTGCTGTTTTTTCACTATTTGTGTAGGTATATTCTGCCCATGAGGATGAGTGTGTGGATCTGGTGTATGAGTGTGTATATTATTGTGTGGTCTTTTATTGTGTCCAAGAAAATGAGGAGTATATCTAGTGTATTGTTGTATTGTTGTGATGTGTAGTATGAATTTCTATGTATTGTTGTTATGTACTGATGTTATAGCGGAAAAAAAACAAAATAAAAGGAGGGGGGAAGGGAGGGAGAGAAGAGGGGGGAAGGGGGTACGTGGGTTTAGAAGATGTGAGGTGGGGTGGTGAGTTGTCTAATTTTGTTAGGAGAGGTGGTAATTCTTATGTATTTTTTGTGGAAAGTTATCCAATAAAGTGGGGTGCGTGGTAAGGTGAGGCAAAATAAATATAATTGACTTTTGGAGGGGAAAAATTACGTGTGTACATCATGCCCCTCTTTATTTATGAACACAAAGTATTTGCAGACAAAGAAATAGATAATGAGATAAAATTTTAATCTAACAGTTATTCAAAAGAAAGAAACAAAACGACAGAGAGAAATCAATTCTTGATTTTGGGCATCCTTTCTATCCCAGGATATGCAGGAATCAAGCCACATGCAGTTCTAGGGTTGAAAAGAAAAGGGACTATACCGAGTTGGAGAGTCGAGTGAGGTTTTGTTGAGATTCTGGTACACAACTCTATCATTACATCAAAAATAAAAATGACAAGTTAGAAAAATAACTGAAATTATAGAAGTCCTAAAAAATAATTGAAATTATAAAAGTCCTATCTACGTAGCTTCTCTTAACTCCTGACTTGAGTCTTCAATGCTTTCAAAATGATAAATGATCTAATCTTCTTTGGGTTAAACTTGAAAATAAACTCTTTCTCCATACAAAATTTGGTGTTGGGGATGAACTCAAAACTTGATCATGTTCTGTAGGTGGTGCTTCTGAATTTGAGACTGAATTTGAAAATATTTACCCTATTTTCCAGGCGGTCTCCTGACTTGCGATTTTAAATTCTTCTCCCTTTTCTTCAGGCTGGTTCCTAACTTACTATTTCATCACCTATTTTCCAAGCTGGTTCCCAACTTTCTATTTAATCACCCTACTCTCTAGGTGGACTCCTCACTTTCTATTTTATCACCCTATTTTTCAGATGGGCTCCTGACTTGCTATTTTATCACCTTATTCTCCAAGTGGAAACTATACTTTCTATATTATCACCCTGTTCTCCAGGCAGACTCCTGACTTGTTGTTCCATTACCCTATTCTCCAAGCGGACTCCTGACTTACTATTTTATCACCCTATTCTTCAGGCGGGTTCCTGACTTTCAATTTTATCACCCTGTTCTCCAGGCGGGCTCCTGACTTACTATTTTATCACCTTATTCTCCAGGAGAGCTCCTGACTTATTATTATATTACCCTATTATTCAGGCGGGCTCCTGACTTGCTATTTTATCACCGTGTTCTCCAGGTGGGTTCTTGACTTGTCGTTCCATGAACCTATTCTTCAGGAGGGATCCTAACTTGTTATTTCATCACCCTATTTTCTAGGAGGGTTTCTGACTATCAATTTCATTACCCAATTCTCTAGGCGGGCTCCTGACTTACTGTTTCATCACCCTATTCTTCAGGAAGGATCTTGACTTGTTTCATCACCCTATTCTCTAGGCAGGCTCCTGAATTACTATTTTATTATTCCATTCTCTAGGAGGACTCTCGACTTTCTATTTTATCACGTTATTCTCCAGCGGAATCCTAATTTACTATTTCATCACTTTATTTTTCAGGCAGGCTCCTGACTTACTATTTCTACATCCTGTTCTCCAGGAGGACTCCTGACTTGCAATTTTATGACCCTATTTTCCAGGCGGACTCCTGAAATCAGAATCAAAACTAAAACAAAAATTATCTTGAAGAGTTATGCTAAAGAAAGATTTTATTTTTCGGTAAATAAAGTTCCATTCTCTAGGAGGGTCCTGAACTGTAAATAAAGTCCCATTTTTCAGGAAGGTCCAGAACAGTAAGTAAAATCCTATTTTTCAGGAGGGTCCTGGATAGTAAGTAAAGTCCTATTTTCCAGGAGGGTCTTGAACAGAAGGTAAAGTCCTATTTCTTCGGAGGGTACTGAAGTGAAGTTTCAAATAACATGATTTTTTTCCCCAGTTTGTTATCAGAAAACTTTTGTAAGTGTTGAACCTAATCAGAACTACTTGCAGAAAGGCATAATGTGATGGTGAATCAAGACTCGGATCAATAAATGCATCTTTTGAGGATAAATTTAATGATCATGTATGTCTCTTAAGAGTAAAAACGAGAGATTTTGACTAAAATTATCTTTTGGAACTTAACAATTCAAATTCGGAAGTGCACCTCCTAGCCATGAGACATAAAAGATCCAAATTAGCAAGTGTGTATCTTAGGGGTATAGGATAATGAGATTTTTCATAATTATGATTATCAAAACTTTGCAACAACATTGCCTCTTGCTTTTATAGAAGTGAGGGATTGCACCTCTTGATATTTGCGCTTTGAATCCTTTGATTCGAATGTAGCATGTATTCCTGTTTCATACAAAGAAAATTTGTGAGTTTAAAAGTATGGTTGTTGGCTTGTGGCTTTAGCTTTTGAGGCGATTGATCTTATGTTTGTCATATTTAATCTTGTTTCCATCTAATGCATATGTCATTAACTTGTTACACCATCGTCCCACACTCAGATTATTAGAATCGACTGTGAAACAAACACAGTATCTCCATTTTGCAATGTCTCTTAGGTAAATCCTTTGAACCTTGGTATTTCCAAGAATCTCTAAACTTGTCTGTTGACAAAACTTTCTGCATTCCTTATTTTGGCTTGCAGTAGTTTTTTTCATGTGTTGACTTTTTGCCTTGCTTTATGCAATTGAAGAAGTTGGTAGTAAGTTTTGAACTCTTTTCTCACTTGATTTGACATGGACTTGACTCAAAGACATGAGAAAAATAATAATAATTTTCTATTTGAATAAAAGAGTCAAAGTACAAAAACAGAAAAAGAGAGAAGAAAGAAAAGACGATGTATGTCCCATTTAAAAAAAATAGAGAAAAGAAAAAAATTATCTAAAAATGAGAGCCAAATCTAATAATTATGACCTGCATTTGGATTAAATTGTCTGGTCTTTCCATTCAAACTCTCACCAATTGTTGTTGAGTTAATGACCCTAAAAACTGAGTTACTTTCATAGGCCAATTGCCCTAACAGACCTCATTCGGCTAGTGGTGCCTTGAAGGTTTTTGCCAATAAGCCTCTCTCGTTCATATCTTCCTCAGCTCATCATTATTTATGGTGTCCGTGAGGGTGTTCACCAACAAGACTCTCTCATTTTCATTTTCCTCAGCTCATTATCACCTGTAATATCCATGAGGGTTTTAACCAATAAGACTTTCTCATTTTATTCTCTTAACTCACAATTGTCTTACGGTGCCTGTGAGGGTTTTCACCAATAAGAATCTCTCATTTTATTTTTTTAACTCACAATCGTCTTACAGTGTCCGTGAAGGTTTTCACCAATAAGACATTTTCATTTCATTCTCTCAACTCACAAACGTCTTACGGTGCCTATGAGGGTTTTCACCAATAAGACTCTCATTTTATTTCTCTCCCAATTCCTTGTGCTAAGAAAGACAAGTAGCTCCCAAAATGCATCATCATATCCATTGCATGCTTATCCTTGGCATTCTCAAAGATTGATCTGAAGGTATTTCTTTAGTTATAACTTGGATTTTAGATAGAGTTAGAAAGAAAGGATGGCATGAGGCCCAAATGACACTTGAATTGGGGTGGGACTTACAACTTTTGAAATCGACTCAAACAACAAGAATTAACTCATGCCCTAATTTCTTTTGGATGGGTAATTCTAAATTATTTATTTGGTGGGACGAACCTCGAGTAGGGTTACCTACGTATATCACCCCAAAAGAGGAGAATCTGGTCAAACGTAATTTTGGCAACCTATTCTTTTACTTAATACTGATTTTTTCCTTCTTTTTTTATTTTATCGTCTCTTTTTCTCTTTGGAACTTTTTTTGACTCTATTTTTCTTGAAACTCCTTTATTTCTTTTTGGACACAATTTTCTTTTTATTTTTTATTTTTTTTGAAACCTTTCTGACTTTATTCTTTTGTTCGACATGTTTTCTTAAACTTTATTGACTCTATCTTAATTCCAAAAGAGGGGTATGAAAGAAATAGAACTAAAGCTCAAATAGGGTAAATAAAGAATGACACAATATTTAGATAGCAGAATGAAATACCTTCATTATATCATTCTTGAAGATACAAGTACATATCATGTAATATGCAAGTAAAAAATGAAGATCATTTGTGACATTTTAACAACACTAGCTTTAACTGAGCATGTGAGTCGCTTCTTCTTCCGATCTTGTCATAAAACTTGATCCTTGATGTACACACCTCACATAAGATGACTTATACTTTAGTGGAGCAAATTTCTTTTGTTTCTCTTGCTAGGAGATTGTGCAACCACTGTTTGACCTAATTGAGATAGGCCTTTTATGTGATAACCAAATTAATCTTGTGATTCTTAACATGATTGCCTTAATTTATTCATGAAAGGTTTCAGCTTGGTCACCCAATATCTCAACACTTTATTTATTTCTCAAATACTTTTTTTCTAACTTTAGTCCTCTGATTCAATGTTTCATGATTAAACTGGATTTTAAGGTCTGGTAGAAAATTTCACAAGCATGTCTATCACTAGAACCAACATAAAATGTACTTGTAAAAAAACAGACAAACAACACGTATTAAAAAATAAAATAAAAAAGGACATTCCATTTAGTTTTAAGGAAAGCTAAAAGGGTTTGAACATAAATGACAAAAGAACAAAACAAGACAGATCTTGAATTACAATCCTGAAATAGTTTGGATAACAAAATAGAAAACAAAACAAACTACCAAAACCCCTTCCTAGTAAGGAGAGGAGTGTCTTTCCAATTGCTGAGCTTGATATCTTAGCCACTAGTTTGCAGATCAACATAACTAGAGCTTCCACCACTTTCAAACACATTCCTTTTAATAAATAAGTGTTGGATCCCTATGCTCAACTCATTGCTTCCCATGTATTGTGAATTACCATGTATTGGTGAAGAATTTTGTGTGACGCTTGTAGTGTCAATGTTTTGCACTACAATTAGTTTTTCTTGGATCATCCTTTCTATTTATCTTTTTAAAGTACGACAACCTTCAATGTTGTGACCCTAAATATTAGAATGATATGTACACCGTACATTAGGATCAAAATTTTTTGAATATGGATGAGGAGTATACTAAAGGAGAGGAGTGATCATACCCCACTGTCTTAATTTCTAGATAAAATTAGTATATGATTCCCCAATTGGTGTAAAATTTTTCTTTGACTTTCTCCTCTTTGCAAATTTTAATCTCGATTGAAAGTTGGATTTAAAGGTTCCTTGGTAAATATGTGGGGATCAAGGATGATCTTCAGAGACTGGTGCATGCCATTATGGATAAGAAGACGGATGAGTATGTAGTTGTGAATTATTCAAAGGATAGTGAATAAATGAAATTGAATATCTTAGATTTTGAAAAGAGGAACCTTGTTGCAGGTGATTATATTGATTTGATGTATAGGCTGAGGGTTGAGGCTGACAGTATTGGTGAGTTAAACCTCTCAAGCTCTGCTTTAGCCTTGACACAACAATGACTACATTTTCCTTCTTCTTTTCTTTAGTTTCCTTTAATTGATTGCAATATCATCCCTAGTGTTTCACAGAAACCGTGTGCCCACTCAGCACTTCAAATTTTGATATCTCAAAGCTAGGAGGAAGTTTACCCTTGAAGACATTCCTAGTCCTTAGATGAAACATTTATATAACCTGCAATTTTTAGAGAATTTTTTATAATCTTTTCAACACACTTAATTTTTCTATCCATCTTCTCTTGATCTTCTTTCATGTCATACTTCTTAGTAAGAAATTTTGGTGGTTCAGTTAACTTAAATGTAGGCTCAGGAGTATAGCAGTGATCGTCAATATTATTGAACATAGACTCACTAGCAAATTGGGAAAGCACAATCATTAGCGGATAGCCAAGGTGTGAACCTCAGAAGAGGGTTAAGCAACAAAAACACAGACGGTAGTTGGTGTTGTCAATGTGGTAGGCTTATACTGAGGTTCTAGAGAATGAGTGGTAGAAGAATTTGGATGTTTTTCGCTTGGAGTAAATTCTGAGGCATGTTGTGGTGCATCAACAACAGCAGGATACTGAGTTGTGATATGAGTGAAAAACTAAAGATATTTGTAGGTTCAAAAGCGGGGAATGGAGGAGGAGGCAACCCATTGGCCAAGCTTGATGCATTTTAATCATTTTTTGTCTTAGCTTCATAATCTCTTGCTTTAAACTCTCATTTTCTAAACTCTGTGTCAAATTCATGATGTCACTCTCAATATTCTTATTGGACATAACTAACTCTTCCTTGGACTTGATGTAATATGGAGGGCCAAGTAAAATACCACAAACCAACCACCTAAAACAGACTGAACAATGAAGATAACAAATGCATTGGGGTTTAACATTTTTTCAAAATCTCTTTTTTTCCTTTTCTTTCTTTTATTTTTTTGAAAAGATCACTGAACTCTAGAAGGACGCCTACGTATCTCATTTCCGAGAGAGGGGAATCAGGTGTGCGTAGTTCGTGAAGTTTGGCCACAAAATGGCCAATCAAACTCTTTTTTTTCTTGAAACTTTAGAAGAAAAGAAAATAACAAATTGAAAAAAAAAATTGACAAAAATCTTTTTGAACTTTTCAAGTTTAAATCCACTGTGCAAAATGAAACCTGTGATTATCAAGAGAAATCTTTTTGTATTTTTCATATGGAGAAATGCATGGCTTAGCTAATCTATCACCAAATGAATTCTTTTTTTTTTCTCAAAAGTTATTTACGTAATCTTTCTAAATTTTGATTTTGAAATTCATACAAAAATGAAACCTAAAATTATCAAAGAAAAATCTTTTTGTTTTTTTCAGATGAAGCAACACGTGCATACAACTAATCTAAAATGAATTGCAAAACTTTTTTTTTTAATTATTATTTTTAAAAAAATGTTAACAAAGATATTTTTGAATTTTTTAAATAAGATCACCGAACCTAAGAAGGGTTGCCTACGTATTTCATTCCCGAGAGAGGAGAATCAGGTGTGTGTAGTTCGTCCAGATTGAAAAATCAAATAAATGCCTAATAGACTGGAGAACTACAAGAGGGACGGGACCTAAACAAATAATGAAAAACGATTGATAAAAGCTTTTTTGATTTTTTGATTTGAAATTTCATAACATAAGAAACCAACAACTACAAAAAAAAATCATTTTTGTATTTTCGGAGGAAATTGTCCTAAAATAATGCATCAACAGAAATGAAATATTTTTGAATTTTCGACATAGAAAGACACAAAGAACCTAAAAGAAAAATCTTTTTGGCATTTTCATTACATGAAATTTACAAAACTTCAATCATCTTTTGGGTTTTCTCTATAAAATGGATAAAGCTCTTATCAAATAAATATCTTTTTGAAAATTTTAAGTTATGAATGCATGCTAACGAAAATAAAGGAAAATTCTTTTTGATGTTTTTGTTTTTGAGAAAAGCGGTGCAAAAATGTAAAAAAAAAATATTTAAATTTTTTATTGTAAAAAACAAAAGGCATAAAGAAACTCCTACAAATTATGAAATTCTCTTTTTTTTCTCCTTCCAACTTTTCCTTGCCTAAACACAATCTTTTCCTAAATTCTAGCACATGCTTATCCAAATCAGTCAAATGACCTTATTACCCTCAAAGATACAACAATTAGTATGAAGGGATGCTTTAGGGATGTGTCTCCTACAAAGGACCAGGCGGGTCCCGTTGGGTCTCAGCATGATGCAGATAAGAATGACCTAAAGGCTGACCTACACTGAAGTTCAACTAACATAGCTGTTTGAAGGAGCATATGGTCGATAATGGCTGCAATTGCTTTCCACCTACTCCATACCAGCCGATGGCTCTCCCTCATAAAAATAAGGGTGACTCAACGAATGATTGTGTACACAGCCTGTACTACAGGACTTATTACAAAAGAATGACTCAGAGTAATGTATATGATGCCAGATATAAATCAGTAACACATAAGAGAAAACTATAAAAACGTAGCATATACGCACTAAATGATGATAAAAATTTCCTAATTTTTTTCTTGAGATAAACGAAGATTCTCATTAGACATCGTCTCCCTCTCTCTCTCTCTCCCTCTCTCCCTCTCCTAACTTAACCTCTCCAACGGCTACCCACCCCCACCCCACTCCCCTCTTCCCCCCCCCTTCCTCCCCCCCGGTCCCCAGCCGAGTCGCCGTCGCCCATCGCCCGTCGCCGACCAGTCACTGCCGCCGCCGACCACCGTAGACCACAGTCTCTGCCGACCAGATCCCGCGACCACAGTCACTGCTGACGCCAACACTGTCGACCACAGTCACTGCCGCCGCCGACCAGATCCGCTGACGACCACTGTCGACTACAGTCACTGCCGCCGCCGACCACTGTCACTGCCGTCGCCGACCAGATCCAGTTAGATTACAAACAGCCGGCTCCAGCACCGGCGCCCCCCCATCTGGCTTCGGCAAGATCCAGCAGGCCCCCCCTCGGTTTCCAGGTTCCGACGAGACCCCATCGGCCGGCGCCGGCTTCGGCTAGCTCCAGCAGCCGCCCCGGTGACTTCTGACCTTTGTTATTTTAATATATTTATTCTGCTTTATCGTATTTATGTTATTGTATTTTATCCTATTTTATGTCATTCTGCTAGTATTACCCCCTTACCTTGATCTGCGTGTGATTTGTTGATATTGCCTGTTGTATGTTGCTATTGTCGTGGTTGTTCCTTGCACGGCTTAGGATTGGGTTACTGGGTTATTGGCTTGGGTTCGTTTTTTTGTACATTTCTTTGATTTCTTTGATTTTGTGTGAGCTTTGTTTTTCTGGCTGCTGCTTTGCTACTACCATCGTGTATACTTTTATATTTTCGTATATTTTCTCGTAGTAGTGGTTGTGGGCGGGAATGGTTGGATAGGGTCATGTTTGAGGGGACTGGGGCGTGGGGTTGTTGTGGGGGCAGGGGATGAGGACGGGGCGAGAATGGGAGGGAGGCCAAGGTTTGGATGCGGGGGTAGTACAGGAGGGCATGTGGTTAGGGATGGTAGGCTGAGGGTTGGGTCTTGGAATATAGGGACCCTTCAGGGTAAGTCCATAGAACTTGTGAAGATCCTTAGGAAGAGAAGGATCAGTATAGCGTGTGTCCAAGAGACCAAGTGGGTAGGGTCTAAGGCTAGGGATGTGGATGGTTACAAGTTATGGTACTCTGGGAGCGAGAGGCGTAGGAATGGCGTTGGCATCTTAGTGGATGAAGAGCTTAGAGGTCAAGTCGTAGAAGTGAAGAGGATCTACGATAGGTTGATGACTATTAAGTTAGTCACCCGGGGGTTTACCCTGAACGTGTGTAGTGCTTATGCGCCGCAAGTGGGCTCGGAGAGGGAGGAAAAGGTGCGGTTTTGGGAGGCTTTGGAGGAGGTGGTGAGAGGCGTGCCTACCTCGGAGAAGATTGTTTTAGCAGGAGATTTCAACGGGCACATCGGGGCGTTACCGGGAGGTTTTGGGGATGTGCATGGTGGCTTTGGTTTTGGGGACAGAAATGAAGAGGGAACTACTCTACTGGAGTTTGCGAGGTCCTTTGGACTGGTGGTGGTGAACTCGGACTTCCCGAAGAAGGTTGATCACCTCATCACCTTTCGAAGTGCGATAGCCAGAACCCAGATTGACTTTTTGTTGCTTCGAAAAGGGGATAGGGTGTTGTGCAAGGACTGTAAGGTCATTCCGAGTGAGAATCTTTCGACCCAGCATAGGCTATTGGTTATGGATTTGAGTATAAATAAGAATAGAAAGAGGAGGAGTGAGGAGGGTAGACCTAAAATTAAGTGGGGCGGCTTGACATCTGTGAAGGCGTGGGAGATAGGGGAGAAGTTGGCAGGGATGGGGGCGTGGGAGTGTAGGGGGGACGTGGATAGTATGTGGGATAGGGCGGCTACGTGCATCAGGGGGACCGCAAGTGAGGTGTTGGGTGTTTCTAGGGGCCGAGCCGGGCACCACCGGGGGGATTGGTGGTGGAATGAAGAGGTGAAGAAGAAAGTAGGGATCAAGAAAGGGGCGTATGCTAAGTTGGTGGAGAGTAAGGGCGAAGACGAGAAACGGGTGAACAGGAAAGAGTACAAGTTAGCAAGGAAGGAGGCTAAGTCAGCTGTTACGACAGCTAAGACGGCTGCTTTTGAGAGCTTGTATGCAGGGTTACAGGGGAAAGACGGGGAGAAAAAGTTGTTTAGACTCGCTAAGGCGAGGGAGAGGAAGGGGCGTGATCTCGACCAGGTGAGGTGCATTAAGGGGGAGGACGACAGAGTGTTGGTGGAGGACGGCCACATTAAGGATAGATGGCAGTCGTACTTTCATAAGCTCTTGAATGACGAAGGGGATAGAGATATTGAGTTAGGGGAATTGGAGCTCTCAGAGAAGTGTCGGGATTTTAGTTATTGTAGACGTTTTCAGGTAGGAGAGGTTAGAGAAGCTGTGCGCAGGATGCGAAGGGGTAGGGCGACGGGGCCGGATGAGATACCGGTGGAGTTTTGGAAGTTCGCCGGAGAGGCTGGTGTGAGGTGGTTGACTGGATTATTCAACGAAATCTTCAAGACAGCAAAGATGCCTGAGGATTGGAGGTGGAGTACAATGGTCCCTCTCTATAAGAATAAGGGGGACATCCAGAGTTGTAATAACTATAGGGGGATTAAGTTATTGAGTCACTCTATGAAGATTTGGGAGAGAGTGGTCGAGGTAAGGCTGAGACGGATAATGTCTATTTTGGAAAACCAGTTTGGGTTTATGCCTGGCCGCTCGACGATGGAAGCAATTCATCTGGTACGGAGGCTGGTGGAACAGTATAGGGAGAGGAAGAAGGACCTGCACATGGTGTTTATCGATGTGGAGAAGGCATACGACAAAGTCCCCAGGGAGGTGCTTTGGAGGTGCTTGGAGGTGAGTGGAGTCCCGCAGGCATATATCAGAGCAATTAAGGATATGTATGAGGGAGCGAAAACTCAGGTGAGGACGGTGGGAGGTGACTCAGACCATTTCAACGTCTTGACAGGTTTGCATCAGGGTTCTACGCTTAGTCCCTTTTTGTTTGCTATGGTTATGGATGTGTTGACGCGGCGTATTCAAGGGGAGGTGCCGTGGTGTATGCTTTTTGCAGATGATATTGTCCTGATTGATGAGACTAGAGAGGGAGTGAAGGACAAATTAGAGGTGTGGAGACAAACCCTTGAGTCTAAAGGGTTCAGGTTGAGCAGAAGCAAGACAGAGTATTTGGAGTGCAAGTTTAATGACGCGAGGCTGGAGGATGAGGTGGTAGTGAAGCTGGAATCACAGGTGGTTTGTAGGGATAGTTTCAAGTATCTTGGGTCCGTGATCCAGGGTAACGGGGACATTGACGAGGATGTCTCGCACCGTATCGGGGTGGGGTGGATGAAGTGGAAACTTGCGTCGGGGGTGCTGTGTGATAAGAAGGTGCCGCCCAAGCTTAAAGGCAAATTTTACAGGGCGGTAATCCGTCCGGCCATGTTGTATGGAGCAGAGTGTTGGCCAGTTAAGAATTCCTACATCCAAAAAATGAAGGTGGCAGAGATGCGAATGTTGCGCTGGATGTGTGGGCTGAATCGAGGGGATAGAGTTCGGAATGAGACTATCAGGGAGAAGGTTGGTGTGACTCCAGTGGAGTGCAAGATGCGGGAAGTCCGATTGAGCTGGTTCGGACACGTGAAGAGGAGGGACATGGATGACCCGGTTTGTAGGTGTGAGAGGCTAGCGTCGGATGGTTTTAGGCGGGGTAGGGGTAGGCCGAAGAAGTACTGGGCAGAGGTGATTAGGCGGGACATGGAACAGTTACAGCTCACCGAGGACATGACCCTAGATAGGAAGGTCTGGAGGACGCGAATTAGGGCAGAAGACTAGGGCAAGTTTGGGTTGCTAGTGCAGGGAATTATTTGCTAGGGGTAGTATTCCTATTTTGATTTCGTGTTCCTTGTTTGAGTACGAAGCTGGGCGCTTTACTCTGTTTTCTTTTACTTATGGCTGCAGTATTTATGTTATGTAACCTTGTAATCTTGTTCGGTGCTTCACTCTGTATTTATGTACTATGTATTTGCGTGGTGTCTCTTGTTTTGAGCCGGGGGTCTATCGGAAACAGCCTTTCTACTTCTTTGGAGGTAGAGGTATGGACTGCGTACATCTTACCCCCCCCCCCCCCCAGACCCCACCAGGTGGGAATACACTGGGTTTGTTGTTGTTGTTGTTGTTGCTATCATTACACAAAGAAGATCAACGTTGATTTATTCGAAAATTCAGGTCAAGGACAGATTTGTCAGGATTTATCTTGAATTTTCTAATTTTCTATCATAATTTCTTTTAAGAATATTTTTCAACTATAATTAGAATTACCTTTTTAGTTAAGAAAATATTTTCTTGTTGAAAAAGATTTTTTTCCTATTAAGTTTCTTTTTTCTTATAGAAAGGATTTTTGTATTTTTATAAATAAAAATCTTTCTTTTGAAGTAATAACAAAATAAAATTCACAAAATAATCGTTTAAGAATTTTGTTGTTGGGAGATTTAAAATGAAATAATATCATAAATTGCCCCTGCGGAACGTGTCACATAGCTTTAAATTTGCTGTGAACTTTTCTTTTACTTCACTCTTTCATAGCCACGTGGCTATTCTTGAGAGTTAGTTTGAATCTGTTTGGTAAAATTTCTACACGTAGACGTTGTAATATTGAAGTTCAAGCTCTTATTTATTTTAGTTAATAAAATATTAAACTAAATTATGTGAGAGTAATATATTACTATAATTAAAAATTTAAAATATATGAAGAAATATATCAAATATTTAATTGATTCTTGTAATTTAATCGGCACATAAATTAGGATAACCAGAGTAGCATATATTATGTGAAAATTATTTAAAATATTACTATAATTTATAATTAAAATATTTTATATAAAAATTTGATTGACTTCAAATTCGATTTGTGCCACAAAATTGAGACAAATAAAATACTAACTTATATTGGACCTGTAATGACAGAGCCACATATATCTGGTACTATTTATAATACTAGTTTAGGTGTATGCGCTTTGCGCGTGTCCCTTACATTAATGAGTTTAAATATTATAATAAATAGGACATTTATTTAAATAATAAATATGAATATAATAATTAAATTTAATATCTTTTAAGTATGTAAAGATGAGAAATTTATTTATTAAACCTAATATTTAGCAAAGATATTTTAAAAAATTGATCAACATTCATCTACCACCGGTAAACAATAACAAAATAATATAATATTGGAGATATCAAAATAATTTAACTAAACCTAACTTTTACATAAAAAAATTCGTCAAAGCCGACCAGCATGTATCTATCACCTGTAAACTATAACAAAATAATACGATAAAAGTGATATCAAAATAATACAATTAAACTTAAATTTTACACACAAAAATTTCTTAAATTCGATCGCAATTCATCTACGAACGATAAATTACAACAAAATAACAAACTAATAGAGATATTACAATAATACAATTAAACCTAACCTTTATCGAAAAAAATTTCAAAGTCGACCGACATTCATTTAGCATCTATAAATTAAAATAAAATAATAAGATAATAACAAATATTCCCTTGAACTTTAATAAATGGTACAGATATATCCCTCGTTATACTTTCGGTACATATATGCCCTTGCTGTTAATAAAAAGTTACAAATATACCATTATCACTAACAGTAGGGACATATGTGTACCCAAAGTATGATAAAGGGTATATACATACCATTTATAATTGTTCGAGGATATATTTGTCTCTTTCTTATTTTAATTTTTTATTCCAAATAATCAACCCAAACCTACTAATCGACCCAGTAAATCAACTACCCCACCCAATCTATTTTAAAACCCAAGAAACGCCTATCTAATATACGAGTTTTTCCATACATATAACTATATCACTATTAAAAAAAATACAGATTTTTGACCACAAAAAATCGACCACATGTGGTCGATTTTTCATTTTTTTAATTTTTTTTTTGTAAAAAGGCGACCACAAGTGGTAGCTTTTATATTTTAAAATTTCAAAAATAATTATTTCAATAAGTTTTATATTAATTATTATTTCTTTTACAAATAAAAAAAATAAAAAAATGACCACTTGTGGTCAGTTTTTAATTAAAATAAAAATAAAATAAATTTTAAAAACCGACCACTTGTGGTCTGTTATTAATAAATCGACCACTTGTGGTCGTTTTTTTTTTTAAATCTTTTTTAAAAAATAAAAAATCGACCACATGTGGTCGATTTTTTGTGGTCAGAAATCTGTATTGTTTAGTAGTGATATCCTTATAGGTGTGGAAAAAATGTGTATATTAGATAGGCGTCTCTTGGGTTTTAAAATAGATTGGGTGGGGTAGTTGGTTTACTGGGTCGATTAGTAGGTTTGAGTTGATTATTTAAAATTAAAAAGTTAAAATGAAAAAGGGACAAATATACTCTCGAACAATGATAAGTGTATATTTGTACCTTTTCATTAACAACAAGGGTATATTTGTACCTAAAGTTTAACGAGGGGTATATTTGTACCATTTATTAAAGTTCAAGGGTATATTCGTACCTTTTCCATACAATTAAACCAAACCTTTACACAAGAAATTCTTCAAAGCGAACCAACATTCATCTACAACCTATAAAAAATAATAATATAATAGTGATCACAACGTTTTGATTTTGATCCAACTAATTCTTGTTTGAGCGAAAATTTTGACCTAAAGAATGATTGTGAATGAAAACAAAGAAGATATATATATATATATATATATATATATATATATATATACACACACATGTTGAATTCTATTATGCTGACAAAAACAGTGAACAAACTAGGGATTAGAAAATCAACAATCCACCAATCTAAACATGTAATCGAATCAAGTTAGATGAGCATCAATCATGTTCTCCCAATAGGCAAACCGGTTTGTTCTCTAGTTTAACGTACATCTCAATATTTATAAAAGTATTTTCTTAATAGAGTCCTATTTTAGGAGTATTTTTTTAATTGAATAGTAGAAAGGTAATTGATTCTCCTGCCATTTATTTCTTCTAATAAAGTACAAAAAAATCACACATTTAATTGGTTATAAACCTATCCCAATTTTGACTTCTTCTATAATAGAAAATTAGTGCATAAAGCCACAAACGTATATTTCTTTTTTTTTATTTTTCCTTCTTCTCGTACCATATATTTTAATACTCTTAACTATTAATTTTAATAATAATTTTTTCTATATATTTTGATGTTACCATTTATTATACGACTCCCTAATTATTATTTTTTATAATAATTCTTATCATAAATTTTATTGTTACCATATATTTTAGGACTTCTTAAGTTTTAAAACTTACCATATATTTAAGATTCTTGAGAAAATTGAAGGAAATGTATCTTTTAAGTCTTGAATGAAGGATTAGTGACATTGACCAACAGATATGGTCAAACATTATTAGGAAACATGTTTAATTTAATTGTGGAGTTGATTAATATTTTCAAAACTTTCTAATCTTTTCAAAAATACAAATCAACCCAACCCACACCGCTCTTCAATCCAAATCAACCACTTTCTCCCCTCTCTCTAGCTTCTCTCAACTCTCCCCCAACCAACAGTTTAGCAAAATTTCTCCCTTCAATCCCCGACGACTTCTACCTCCGGCGATAAATAGTTAGGCTTCGAGTTTCTCTCTTTTCTCCCTCAACCCCCAGCGACTTTTACCTTCGGCGACAAATAGTTCGGCTTCGAGTTCTCCTCTTCAATTCAATCAACCTGTCTCTCATCCCTCTCTCGACAGCTTCTCTCAACTCTCTCCCAACCAACTATTCTACAAATTTCTCATTTCAATTCTCGGCGACTTCAACATCTGACTACAAATAGTTGGGCTTTGAGTTCCTTTTCGACTTCAACCTTCAATCGACGTGACAACCTTGATCTCCGACCACAACAGCTTCAAATTCTTCATCGTTCCTTTTCTTCTTTCATAGGTAAAAATTTATGGCCTTTTTAGTTTTGAAAAAACGAGGAACTTGGGCCAATTTCTCTTATAGTATTGGTTAACAATTTCAATATTTATTGCACTAATTTGAAATGCGGTATGAAATGGCCTTTTTATTGTTTGTGTTTATAAAAACAAAATGACAATTTGGTTTGATTAATTCTGTTTTTGTTTTTGGTAAAAATAGTGAAATTGCTGTTCTTTGTTAAACAAAATCATGCTACTATTTTTTGTTTCCTCTGATAGATTACCCATATGGTGCAACATATTAACCATCTGATGCACCAAAGGAACTATCAGATTATAATCCTGATGCAACAGATTAATAATATGATGCAACAGATTAACTATCTGATGCAACAACTTTACCATATGTTGCAATAGATTAAGCATCGGATAAAAAATCTGATGCAACTAATTAACCATCTGGTGCAATTAAAGAACCATCAGATTAATGATTAGATGCAATAGATGAACCTCCTGTTGGATAAAATTCCATCAACTCTTCCTACAGGAAATATCCAAGACTTGATTTTTCCAACTGATCATTCATCTGCGGTGATATACGACCGTATGTTGGAAGAAATCTAAACAATATTGACCGTTGATAATTGTTCCAACAGATCACTCATGTGTTGCAATAGATGTGTGAACTGTTGCACAAACCATTCATCTTTCTCAACAGATAAGTGATATATTTTGTATTGTCATAACAGATTACTCAGCCATTGCTGTAGGTTAGTTAAATGCTCTGACAGATCACTTATATATTGCAATAGATATGTGATCTATTGCACAAACCATCCATCTTTCTCAACAGATAAGTGATATGTTTTGTATTATCGCAATAGATTATTTAATTATTCTAATAGATCACTCATATATTGCAATAGATGATGTCACAATAGTTGCGTAATCTGTTGAATAGACCATTCATCTGTCTTAAAAGATGAGTGATATATTTTGTATTGTTACAACAGATTACTCATCCGCTGCAACAGTTTGGTTATATACTGCAACAGATAGACTACCTGGTGCAATAGATCAGTGATCTGTTGCAACAATTATTTTATTGTTTTGCTTGTTTGATTTACTGTTATCCCTTTTTAACGATGCATTAATAAACAATAACAAATTATTTTATGTTTCTGCTAATTTTAGATAATATGGTTCCCAAAAGAACAGAAGTCGAATCAAGTCTAAGTAAAGGAACAAGTGAAGCAGCTAGGCTACATCCACCACTCTATGAGCTTGCTTTACAAACGTTATCTCAATCGGGAGCAAAATATGATCAACACGGAGATGAGGGATATTTCAAAAGAGATGATACAGATGCTAATAGCCCTTCCATTGAAGAGCTGGTCAAAGCCTTCAGCATTGATCGTTATCCTGTGAGAATACAGTGCGATAGTGCCGCAGATTTAACGGGTGATTTCGTGGTTAAGTCAGCCATGGGAAAATCTTTTAACGCCTTCAGAAAAATACTTTGAGAACAAAAATTGGATACTTATTTTAGGGACAACTGCTTTGAGAAATATCTTGATTTATCGAGGGACAACCATGATCGTTTCCAAATGAAAATGGTATATGAACTACTGAAGCGTAGGTATATGTATGAAAATAAAGATAAGATGGATGAGATATGGATAAATTACTGTGGCATGCCTGTTTGTTTTGGTTGGAAGGAGTTTGCCATAATCACTAAACTAAAATGTTATCCTCCCTCTCAAGTTATTCCTATTCTAACCCAAAAAAAAAACACTCCGCACACCCAAAAAAGGCAAAGGCAATTAGTGTGATTGTGATGACCTGGTGTCCATTGTTGGTCCAAGTTTTGAAAAAAAAAAATTTGATAGAAGAGTTGAAAGGTAAAGGACTTTCAAAGAATCACAACCAGTCATTGTGCTTGGTTTGGTTTGTACATAATATTCTTTGGGTGAGAGACGTTAACAAAAACATAAGCCTCAGTTTAATAAATATCTCTGAGGATCTTGATGCGTTTAACAGCTATCCTTGGGGGTATGAAAGCTTCAAAATGACTGTCAAATATTGGTTGACTCTATTAGCGCCAAAGATAGTCAACTTATATGGCTTCTCATGACTTTCATGGTAAATGTTTCTTTCTATTATGATTTCATTCATTGTTTTTGCTCAATAATGATTTTGATTTATTGGCGTTATTTTATAGGCTTGGGCATTTAAAGCTATTCCTTAATTGAGACAATAAGTGAACTATCAGGATGGAGTTTCCTGTCCAAGAATCTTGAGATGGTTGTCGGCCAAAACTGATAAAAGTGCAAAATTTCTTGATCTCTTCAACCCCCGGAAGGATGCAGTAAGTAGAATTATAATTAATTTTTTCTTTTAATTAATAATTTTTTCTTGAATGATATAATCATCATTCTAATATATGTAATGTTTTATGTTAGATTGTGCATCTGTCGCTAGTTTCAACCAATCGAGAGTTGAAGATGCCATTTTTTCTCACTTTACGGTCTTTGCAAACTTTATTGGACCCTAAGATCATCGACAGAATAAAAATGGAATTATTTGGAGAAACAACCATTATAAGAAAAACAATTTTGGAGGGTGGGCTTGTTGTTGTTGTTGATGGTCTTAGTGGTAATAGAGCTATTGGTGGTGGTAGTGGTGCTGCTGTTGGTGCTAATGATGCTCCTCTTACAGTATTTAAAGTAAACCATTGTGAGTATGATCATACTGGTTATACAGATTTTGCCTCTACCATCGAATATTCTGCATGCAAATGTCAAGACTGCAGGGCGAAACATGATGTAGTGATTAATGCTATTAATGCATTAACTGCTTCTGTAAAGGAATTGACATCTAAGACAGGTCTCGTTCTATCAAAGATGATTTTATTTCCATCTGCTCCATTAGAGATTAGGGCTAAGAGAAGAAGAAGGGTGATTTCCAGGGCATTATCAAACATCCAAAAAAGCTAAATTGTAACTCCTCTGTCTGTGTGTTGCACCGAGAAACATACAATGTCTAAAGGAGAGCAGCACGAGCTGAAGAAAGTGAATATATTATATGTCTTCCAACTGACAAAAAAAAACAGACACATATCTGTTTCAACAGATGACACATCTGCTGAAAATTATCAAACAGATATGTACATCTGTTATAACAGTTGACTAACCTGTTGCACCAGATACTTTATCTGGTGCAACATATGTCTCGTCTATTTTAGCAAATCAAACAGCTCTTTGTACCGCTTTTATTTGTACCAACAGACGACCTATATGCTGCAACAGATGGTTCATCCGTTAGAAATTATCACATAAGGTCTTCCTTCTGTAGAGATTTATTCCAACAGTTGATTCATTATTGCAACAAAAATATAATCTGTTTGGTACAATTTAAAATGAGAGGAAGACCTGTTTGATTTGCTAGAAGAGATGAGTTATCCTTTTCTATTTTGTCGTATCTCTGTGATTAGCATTGACCAATTCTAGCTTTTCAAGTGGATTTAGAAGAAGCTACTGCTGAACCACATTGATAATATGCTACTCTTTCTATAGAAATATGGAGAACAAAAAGCGAAGAAACTGTACGTAAGTGACAATAAAGATCCACGATGAGCAAAGCCGAATTCCATACCACCGGATGAAGAACAACTTTCCCATACCGAGTAGATCTTTATAGCTTGAGCTTGTCAAATCAAAGCAATCCTTGGCAGTATACTTAAATTATTGTTGATGTATTTGTTGAGATCTGTACCCATAATAATTTTTTTACATTTCATTTATTTGTTGACTTATTTAAGCTAATTTATGAAGGGTCCAATTTATTTTATTTTATCTACGACTTTTATTTATTCCTTAGATTTGAACTTATTAATTGTAAAGGAACACTAGATTCAAATATTGCAACAGATAATGTATCTGTTGCAACAGACGACATATCTATTGGAAAAATCAAACAAATTTAGACATATGTTTCAACAGGTAGGTGATCTATTGGAATTTATCAAACAGGTCTTTCCACTATTGCAACAGATGGACTTTAGATAAAAACATCGAGATAATACAACAGATAACCAACCTATTACAATAGAAAAACTATATGTCAGAACAGGTAGGATAACTATTACAACGGATGGAGAATCTGTTGCATTATAAAAATTCAACTTTTGTTGGACATAAAAAATTGCCACTACGTGTAAAAAGGTTAAAGTGAATTGAATTAAAATAAAAAAGGCGCAACCCATCGACGGTGTTTATTTCAAACACCTAAAATAAGATAGGCATCAAGTAGACAGTGTTCATTTTAAACACGTAAAATAAAATAGGCATCAAATGTGTCAATGTCAATCTGGCACATTTTGCTGACTTGCCATCACTTGACCCCCAACAGTTATTCCCCCCTCCCCAATTGTCTTATATATTCATATTCCTCCTAAAATTTAACCCTAAATTCCCAAATCTTCTTCTTCATCGTCATCTTCTTTTATCTATTCAAATTATTTCTTTCCTTTTTTTCATCTGAGCTTGACAATGTCGAGCACATCTTCCACTATTTTTTATCATAAAGATTTTCGACATTGTAAGTGCGGTCATGAAGCTCTGTTAAAGACTTCTTGGACTCAACAAAATTCGGTTCGTAGGTTTTTTACTTGTAAGATTTCAAAGGTAATATTTTTTTTATTTAATTAATTGATTAATTATTGACTTGTAATTATTTTGTAATTGTGTTCTCTTTTTTTTATAGAAATTGGATGGATGCAATTATTTTGATTGGCATGAAGAACGACAGCCTTCACAAGCAAATTGTGTAATCTGGGGTTTGTTGAACAAAGTCAAGGCTTCTGAAGAGAAACAAAATCGAGCAATAAGATACTACATTGTTGCCATTATTGCTACTGGTTTGGTGTTGTTGGGCATATGGATATTCAAGCCTAATTGGTGAAATTTTCATAGTGGTGTGTATATTTGCTATTGGTTTGGTGTTGTCGAGCACATGGATATTCAAGCGTAACTATTGGAAAATATTAAAAAGATTTAGGCATATGTTGTAAAATTTAGGTCATCTATTAGAAATTATCAAATAGGTCTTCCCACTGTTGCAATAGATTAGACTTAGATTATTAAATTATTCATAGAAATAACATCGCCGCAATGCAACAGATGATCAACCTATTACAACAGATAAACTATCTGCCAGAATGGATTAAAGATATTTTACAATAGATTTATAATCTAATTTACTGCATTATAAGAAACTCAACATTCATCAGAAAAAAATTATTGCCACTAAATGTACATGTAATAAAGTGAAGGGTGACTTGAAATTAAAAATTTCTATTTCACAGGCTCTTCTATATACACAGGCTTCAAGCGTCTAGTTCTCCAATTAGTACCCCAAAAGCCTAGACCTCTTGTAGGTTTGCCATAGAGTTGTCGCACAAAAAAGTCATTGGCTCGTCTATTTTTGTGCCGGCCAGCAAATATTCGATGTGTGCAAGAGCATTCGAGCTGCTCGCTTTAGCGGTATCATCTTTTGGAAGGATCATTCCCTTGTTTCAACCTTCAAAATCCCATGATTTCTTCATCAACACTTTCTTTAGCAGATGATTCATCAGTTTATTTTTCCTCATGAGGCAGAGAATTATGTCAACATACTGTGAGATAAAAAGTCCATTTTTAAATAGGTTAGTAGTTGTAAAGATGAAACAAATGGTCCATCTATTGCATAGGGTTCTCTGAATCAATAATCCAAAGCAACTTATGCAACAGATGGATAATAAGTTGCAACAGAACCACTACCATTTACACCAGTATACCCAGCTATTACAATAGATATGAAATCTGTTGCATAGCTTCTTCTTCATGGGGTAGATTAGAAGGGCTAGGTTAGAAAAAGTAAACTTGTCTTATGCTCGTACTACATATGTATATCAGTCATAGTCTGGAAGTCTTGGGGGAAAAGGGAGGCCTAGGGTAATCTGGTGCGCCTGGCTTGGCATTCTTGGCCTGTCGCAGATCCCTCTTCTCTTTGGAGCCAAGTTCCGCATATATGTCCACCTTCTTAACTGTCCCCTGAACTTTAACAGCTTTTGGAGAGGGAGGAATTGTAATTTCTTTTGATTTCCGAGCAGAGAGTATATCTCTGATTGCTCTTTTCTTTCTCTTAACCAATGTTGTAGGAGTGTGTGGCTTTCTCACCTTCTTGGATGCTATGACACACCTTTGGATTTGAATTCCTTGATAGCTTTAGAGATGGCCCTACTTTTTTAAAGAGTTTGTCTGTCTTTGCACTTACTGCATTCGCAACGAGAACATAAGGGTGAAGAGGGGTGAGAGGGACCTGTGTAAGGGAAAAAATGGGTGTTTTCAACTATATTTATTCTTTCTTTAGTATCAACATGCTCATCTTCACGAGTGGCAGCAGCATCAGCATGCCTGCCACCAATACCAAAAACTCCACAGAAGAAGCACCCTGATCTACCTTAGTAAAAGGTTGTTCATGAAGAGCCTCAATATTAGGTTGACCTTACCTAACTACTCTTCTTATGGTTGTTGCTCCAGCTAATTCCTTCTTTATTAACTACACCGTTGGGTCTGCTGTAGTGTCAATATGACCTAGAGTAATATAAAACATCATTACCGAATCCTCCTCAGTAGGCACGATTCATGGATGCACAACCTATAAAAAAGAAAATAAAGACAAATACATTTAAATTATATAATATAATAATTTTCACGGTTGGGCTACATTTAAAAAAAAGATCCATCTATTGCATAGTTTGCAGTATATGGTTAAAATCCATTTGAGTTTGGTTCATAGAAATAGAGCAACACATGGATAATATGATGCAAAATATCAATCATCTATTGCAACAGTTGCACAAGACAAATAATTTGTTATACAACAGATAATTTGTACGTCGTAACAGATGAACAATATGTTATCAGATTAAATATCTGTTGTATAATTTAGAGTAGATGGTTAATCTTTTAGGAGTCGGGTTCAGAGAACCAAAGCAACAGATGGGTAATCTGATGCAAGATATATCCTGTCACAACAGATATCCCATCTAGTACATCAGATATAACATCTGTTCAATATCTTTTTTATCTTTGAGTAGAATTATTTTACTTGAAGAAGACATACTGCATTATCCAGAGGGTTAAAGAGATCAGCCTCCTTAATATTAGTTTTGCTCTTTACAGCCAACCACCTAAACATCCTTGGATGAGAAACCTCATCCGGGTAATCCATTAACTGCTTTCGGAGGGGAGAAATGGCTTCAAATGCCCGCCTACAAAATGTAAACAGGAAGCAAGCAAAAAAAGCATAATAACTATATTCAATATAAATTAATGGATGAGTAAAATTAGTGATTCATTTTACCATAAAAGCCCAAGGAAAGCCGTATAATGTGGTCATCCCTGAAGATAGCTTCGTCAGTAAATATTGGACAGTCAAGTAGAAGTTGTTATATCCCCAGGGATAATTGTTAAATTTATCAAAATCCTCAGCACGCGCCAACAAATCATCTTCTATGACCTTGTTGACATCTCTTGACAATATAATCGAATGGCCAAACCAAACTAAGCAAAATTATTCCCTGTACTGCTCTGGTATGGTTTTATCCTCTAGATTTGTCAACAAATCTGATGTTTTGTAGCCACGTAGAGCAATGTCAAACAACCCATTAATTTTTTTCCTTGCATTTTCTTGCCTTGGATCTTTTGTGGGGTGGTGGTCCTTCTGGACGATGGTATCTCAAGCCCGTCATTATGGAAAACTCTTGCAAGCCAAAACAAATAGGCATGCCACAATAGTTGATCCAGATTTCATCCATCTTCTTTCCCCCCCCCCCCTCCTCTGAATCTTTATCATCCCCCGTGTACTTGATCCTACGCTTGAGAAAACCATATTCCATCGTTATAGGGAAATAGATATGGGCAGAGGGGTCCTCAGGCATCTCAAGAAAGCATCCAAAGCAGCTCTTCTTAAAAAGTCCGCCTATGTTTTCGTTCTTCATATTTTTCATAAAATGTTCAAATTTTTTCCGCATCTGACATTTAAGTACAATTTGACCAGTTAGTTATTTTCCTTTTGAGATGTCGATATTAACTCATGCCCCATCGGTTATCCATTATCATCATGTTGATGATCATCCTCTTTCTATTTCTGACTCTTCAATTCCTTCTCTTTCTTACTTTCATTTTGCTCATCACCATCTATGGACCCTTGTCCATCCCCCTCAATGTTGTTTTCACATCTCTCCTCATCTTTACTTTTTCCTGACTGAGATTGTTTAGGAAGCTCCTCCAAATTTCTTTGTACTGTAGCCTTTTTTTAGTGGTCAGACGTTGATCCACTTTCACTTTATTTTCTTTTGGAAGATATGTTTTACCTACAGACAAAGAAAAACAAAATTTATATTACAGTTAATGTATGCATAGATTTTAAAAAATACAATACAAACATCACGAATATCGATACACCAACAACCACCACCACAACCACCACCAACCAATGCCAACAAACAAATAAACACTACGAATACCGACACCACCATAAAAATCACCAACCAATGCCACTACAGGTGCCACCACTACAACCAAAAAAACCACCACCACCACCACCACCAACACCACAAACACCATCTAACTATACCACGACAGTCAATGAAACACTGTGATGGAAACTAGGGATTTCTCGAGTTCTTCCTACGATTTTACCATCAAAACTCAAAATTGTAAACCCATTCTCAAAGATAATACAACTAAAAGTTTTATTTTTCATCATTAACTTAAAAACCCTTATTTTTTAGAAAAAAACAAATATAGAGCTCTTCTAAAACTCTGTTTCCTACGAAGACAAAGAAAATGACTGATACAACAAGAATGAAGTCGAAAATAACACATATGTGGTCTAAAATGAGAAGAAAAGCGATCTGGGGTAGAGGGTTGGGCAAATTTGTTGAGTAGTTATTATCTGTATTGTATTATTGAGTGATAATAAGAGAGAAAGAGCCATACCTCGAGATTTGAAATGATGAAATATTTTGTATGGGTTGATTTGTATTTTGGAATAGAATGACAAGTAGTTTTTAAAATGTTAATTTGGTCCGAAATGATCGTAATTATTTTTAAAATCATAAAATATATGCGCAATTCTTAACCCTCTCATCATGTAATTCCCAAAAGGGTAATTCAATTGAAATTGTATAAAAACAACTGAAGTTATAGTTGACCGAGTACTCTAGGAGGTAACCCTGTGAAAAATTATCTCTGGTCCAAGATTAATCAATTTAGGTACTATTAGTCTAACATATGAACTCAATTAAAATTGTAAAAAATAAATGTTCAATATGTTGCATCAGATTTCTCATCTGTTGTAAATTATCAATTAGATTAGTTATGAATCTGATGTAAATTATCAAACAGATTAAGGCATATATTGCTACACATTACCCATCTATTGTAAATTATCAAATGGATTATCATATGTCACAACAAATTACCCATATATTATAAATTATCAAATAGGCGATGCCATCTGTTGTGGATGACCCTATGAAAACTCACCCCTCGTGGTGGTGCAAGAAGTGGTTTGATCATCTCTTGGTGTAGAGATTAAGGAGAAACAAGTGCTAGATCCTATCTTGATGAAAATCAAGACTGATGTTGGTAGGAAAAAAGTAGTGGTGTTTGAGATTAGCGATGATGGTACTTTATGGTACCAAGGGAGGTTATGCGTTCCTGATGTCGATGGGTTATGACAAAGGGTTTTGGCTGAGGTGCATGAGTCATACTATGTTATTTATCTTGGATCGACTAATATATGTCATGATATCAAGGAGATCTATTGGTAGAACTACATGAAGAAGGATGTGGCTGATTTTATGGCTTAATGCATAGTGTGTCAACAGGTTAAGGTTGAGTACATAAGGCCAGAAGGGTTGTATCAAGAAATTAATTTGCTCGAATGGAAGTGGGAAGTGATTAATATGGACTTTGTGACCTATCTTCCTTGGTGTCAGAGTCAATATAATTTGATTTGTGTTATTGTGGATAGGGTGACTAAGTCTGCACAATTTTTGCCAGTGTAGACTACCTTCTTGGTGGAGAATTATGTGAAGCTATACCTTCAGGAGATTGTGAAGCTGCATGGGGTGCCTATTTCACATATTTCTGATCATGGCACATAGTTTATGTCTCACTTTTGGCGATCTTTTCAGAGAGAGTTAAGGGCCAAAGTGAGTTTGAGTATTGATTTTCATCTGCAGACAGATGGGCAAATGAATAGGACTATCCAGACATTGAAGGATAAGCTTTGGTTCTGTGTGATTGATCATGGTGGTAATTGGTTTAATATATATCTTTGGTGGAGTTTGCTTACAATAATAACTATCATTCTAGTATTGGTATGACCTCTTTTGAGGCATTGTATGGTAGGAGGTATAGATCTCCTATTGGTTGGTTTGAGCTTGGTGAGGCTGACATGTTTGGTCCCAACTTGGTTTACCAGTCTATGAAGAAGGTAAAGGTGATTTGGGATAGGCTTAAGGCTATCCAAAGTCTCCAAAAGTCCTATGTGGATGTTATGCATAGAGACTTGGAGTTTGAGCTTAGGATAAGATTTTTATCTAGGTATCTCCCATGAAGAGTGTAGTGTGGTTTGGCAAGAAGGGGAAGCTAAGTCCCCAGTATGTGGGTCCTTCTGAGATTTTATGGAAAGTTGGTAATGTTTCTTATGAGCTGGAGTTTCCTTCGATATTGAGTTTGGTTCATCTGGTCTTTCGTGCTTCCATGTTGAGAAAGTGCATTGGTGATCCTTCTTAGGTTGTTTCTTTGGAAGGATTGGGTCTCATGGATTTTTTCTAATGAAGAAGTCCCTTGAGATCTTGGATAGGCAGGTTCAACGATTATGAGCCAAGGATGTGGCTTTGGTTAAGGTTCTTTGGCGGAACCATAAGGTGGAAGAAGCAACACAGGAAGTAGAAGAGGACATAAAGTCCAAATATCTATATTTGTTTTCTGCTCCTAGGATTCGTACGGAAGGTATGTGTCTTCAACACATTTTTGTTTCAGAATTCATTAAAGGAAAGATTTATATCTTTGCCTCTTTGTTTTCGAACATTGTTAAATATTAGGAATATGTTTGATAACCTAATGCAAATGACTCTTGCGTGTGGTTTCCCCTACCTTATTTGTCATTCGAGAATGAATATTCCTAGTAGGAGAGATTGAAATATCCTAGTTTCTGAACCTTAGAAAATTTCCTAGAATTCTGAACTCTAGACTCAATATTACTCATGGGTACGAGCCGTATGTTAGGGTACAGATGGTATGGTCTGGTCGTATACTAACCAATGTTGCTTGGTGGGGTGGATTTTGGTTACTGGAATAGATACGACTTAGGGGTACAAGTCGTGTTGGTGGTTATGGATCTTTTGGTTCCTTAACTTAATCTTAGGCTTGCTTACTTTGGTTGGATTTGAATACAAGTGGTTGACCATGATCTGTAAGCCAGGGTACAAATTGTACTAGGGACTCGTGTGTTAGGCAGTGTCCAATCCTCCAGGTATTTTATTATGCCAGAGAAATTAGTCATGGATACAGATCATATGTTGCGGTTACGACTTGGTTGGATGAATTATGTACTAGAAAATATTTGGTCAAAGGGTGGAGGTTCAGGTTATTACTGGTGGATACTGATCGTATTGGAGGGCACGACCTGTGTGGATCAGTCATATCCTTATGATGGGATTTTGGTGCAACTTAAGTGGGGGTATTCTGGAAATTTCTCCACTTATCCTAATAGGGTCCCACGACTTCTAACCTACTTGGGAGGTTATTTAACCTATCATTCTATTCATTAAAACTTAAAAACTCTTCCTAAATACTCCATAATTCTCTTAAGAGATTTTGGGTAGGGGAGCTAGGGTTTCAACTAAGGGATCAATTTGGGGCTTGTCTTGGTTATTTCTTTCTGTCATTATATTGATTTAATGGATGCTCTCTTCCCTCATTGTTAGTTTTACTTAAAGGCATGGTTTATATAAATGTTTTTCATAGTTTTACTATTACATGATTTTGGCTTTCAAATATGATTCGGGGTTTTTGATGCTATATGGTTGGTTATGGTTTCCTATGGTTTTAATTATTCTTTTATATGCATTTATGGTGTTTTTGGATAATTAGATTGAATGGGAATGATTTATTGGTAATTGGAATTGGTTTTGGTCATATTATGCCCCCAGTGTTTGACAAAATGCTTATAAAGATATGTTCATTGCGTTGACTTTTTTTAATGGAACTCTTGCATGTTTTAAACTTTTTAAGAGAATTATGCATGGTTTAAATTGTTTGAAAAGGCTAAAGGCTAATTTGTTATGCTTGTGGGGAACATGAAAGTCTCGCAAGTGGTTTAGTATGGTAAATGGAAGGACACTTGAAAGTCCTCTTAAACCTATAAATGGTTGGCTATGGATGATACTTTCAAGTAAGGATTGGTGTGATGATACCAATATCAATGGCCTTGCTTAATAAATAGATAATGGTTTGGTTATTTGAAAATTGGTTTTAATTAGGCAATAATGACGAGAGGTGTAGCTAAGTCATGAAAGATAGAGTCCCGGGGGGAGGGGGAAAAATTGGAAACTATTATTTACCGATATGAGGTTGGTCTTGGTGACCGTGTGCATGATGTCACACTTTATTTTAGGGATGTACTATTTATCCCATGGGATACTTCTATGGTCGTGCGGCTACACGCACTGGGGCCCTTTCAGTAGGATGAGTTGAACCCATACAGCCCATGGGTAGTTTAGGACGGCGAAGCTACACAACCTTCGTAAAGGTTTTAAAGCCATGATAAACTCGATCCTTTTTTCCCGGCAAGGTTATATATATATATATTTGGTTATGTGCATATGGATGATTTAACTTGGTTTTATAAATGACATTATTTTATTCGTACTTTGAGATTATGCTAGCGGTCACTCGCTAACCCCATCTACTGGCGACTGTATACCCACGTTATGAAGGAACTGGCTATTCTACTCCTTCTATATAGTAATTGACTCAGGACCAATATGTGGACTTAAGTGGTGACTTACATCCTTTTGGAAGGCATCATTTTATTTTACGGGTATTTCTAGACTTTTTGTTTTTATTTTTTTTATTGTTTTTAGCTGTGGTTAGGGGTATATCCTAACCGAATTGTATTACTCTTTTGGTTAGAGGCTTTATGGTACTTCTATGGGTTGTAATGGGTGGGATCAGTGTATGTGTTGGCTTCAACATTGGAATAGGCTGGGAGGCTGACATCATTGGACGATATTGTTGGTTTTTCCATCCTATTTCATTTTAGGATTAATTATATTATGTTTTGGAATGTCTTTGATCATGGCCTAGTTTATGGCCTTCTTTAGAGTGTTTTGGTATGGTTGGATTATGGTTATGGGATGGTTGGACTCGGTTGGTCGGTCACGATTGTAATTTATTTCCAGAGTCTTTATGTGAGCAGTTACACTACGTTGTTACATGCTCGAAATTCAGCCAACTTAGGGCAGGCGACTGAAGGTTGGGTTGGATTATGGGAGTGGTCTCCAATCCCGGTCAGACTTAGGTCGCCCATTACGATAAGGCCCCAGGGCGGGTCGTGTCAAAGAAGTGCCAGTTCACTCAGAAGTATGACTCCTATTCTATAAATATATGAACTCCAAACTTAAGTCATGTACCTCATGATTCATTTACTCATGTTTTACAAGATGCTCAGTTTCCAAAATTCATGGTACACCCTTAAAGACTAGAGAAAGTTCACATTTTGGCATATAAGTCCTCAGTTTAGATCGTTTTAATGAATTCATGCCTTTGATACTCTATTCCTTAGGCCTTAGTTAAGTGTAAAAGTTATGTATATTATTCATTCTTGCTTCGGGTCCTCATGTTCTTACCTTTCAGTGACCTCTCCTTATTTAAAAGTAGTGGTGATGAAAATGAATGAACAATGATTTATATGGGAGAGAGTAAATATTCCTTATTACGGAAATATTGTTGTATGCTTGTTTTATCTAAGGATATAAGTGTGAAGGAAGATTAAGGCAAAGATTTTGATATATGTCATAGTTTGTTGAGAATTTTAGGTATGTTTTATTGGGGATAGTGCATGAAAGTTGGTATTGATAGAGGTATTAGATAAGATGGGAAAATTCTTAGGTGTGTTGGTTGCCTAGAAGTTCATATGTGGTTATAACGATAGGCTTTAATGTTATGTTGTTATATAAGTGGATAAATGCGTTGTACACTAGTGAATTCCTAATAAGAGGTTGAAGTTAGTTGTTGAAGTGGTAAGGAGTATTATTTCTTGAGATGAGAGTTCTGAAACTACATAGGATATTGAATCCATGGTTTATACTAGTATTATGGTGTTATGTGTAGCGCCTTGTGACTTTGAGTTAGGCTTGAACATGGTGAGAGAATTTTGTTCAACTCAGACTTTGGTGGAAGGAGTTATCAATACCTATGTGAAAATTATAAGTGGTTTCAAATAAAGTGTATTATTTAAGGGGAATAGTATGATTAGAGTAGTATTTGAGAAGTGTGGCTAAGCTTGAAAGTTAGCAGTTACATTTTTTAAGGCATCATAATTCTATATTAACTTATTTTATGTGTGCCTATATTCCATGTTATAGAGTTGTAGCCATGTTGTGATTCCTTATTCAGATATCTCGCTCAGATCATACTCAAAATTCTTTGCTCCTTAATGTTATTTGAATTCCGGACAATGAGTATTGAAGGTAACAAATATTCCTTTCACTAGTGGCTCTTAGATTCTATTAAATATCACTTTACACTTCTAAATATCCGTTTGTGCCAGGGATATTTCAGTTGAATTATAAACTTTTAGTATGAATCAGTCCGTATAGCCAACTATTCAGTTTAGCAATCAGACAAATAAACTCTTATAGTTTTTCATCTTTTCATCTAGTCTTATTATCCAAAGTTTCATGACTATGACTATTCCATGAGGTTCTTTATTTTAATTCATTCTATGTGTAAACTCAATTGAGTCCTTGCTACAAGTTTAAATTAGTCCCAACCATACCAGATTCTCAAATTTAGAAATTGATATTATTTTAGTTAACCAACTAAAAAATTTAGCTAGGCAGTATTAGTGTGTTTTTAAATTTTCAAACTAGTCAAAGTTTTATTTAAAAATTCATTCATCATATTTCATATTCATCTCTTAGAATTCTACGTCAGAGATTATAATTTTTTTCCTATTCTTTCAACCAAGTCAGTCTTCATTCGAGGACAAATGATCCCAAGGGAGAAATAGTCAAAGTTTTATTTAAAAATTTATTCATCATATTTCATATTTATCTCTTAGAATTCTACGTCAGGGATTACAAATCTTTTCCTATTCTTTCAGCCAAGTCAGTCTTCATTCGAGGACAAATGATCCCAAGGGGGAGATATTGTAGCACCCCATAAATTCAATCCACTATTAGAATCATGTTTTAAGTTAATACAAAATCAAACCTCATGTTTGGTAGTTTGACAAGTGATTTATACATATATTAGGCCTCAAATAGCTCTAGCTTATAGATAAGTCAAAACATCCCTAAGCGATCAAATTCTTGTAAAGCATATCACTATAGTCAGATTCAAACGAGTATAACTTTTGGATTACTAAGAATTTTTGATCTCAAGAGCCACCATTACATAGATAATTGAATTATCTTTCCAACTATACCATTTTTGTCTTAATCTGATACGGGATGAAAAGTTATGACCAAATTACTGAAGCAGTATCAAAGTTGCCTGGTGATAACGATCCTGATAGCGACTCGTTATAAAAAATAACGGGTTGTCAGAGGGATATGTAATTTGACAAGTAGAGGCTGAAATAAGACTTCTTACCTTGACTCAAGTGATAACTCATGGACGGACCCTACAAGTCGTGGCCTAAGTAGTCGGGACTGCTTCCAGGAGACTTTCAGACAGTTTCTAAGGTTTTCTTTTTTGTCTTCTTCTATTCTTTTATCCCTAAAACTACGCCGTTTAAGCTATTCTAAGGCTGAATATAAAGTATAAAAAATTCCAAATTACTCATTCTCAACACAACACACGAATTATTCAAGAAACATGCGATTTTTCATTCCTCCAAAGCAAGAAATTAGTGTTCTTCATCTCCAAGTTCAAATCCTCAAAACTTCAATTCAAAAATCGAAAGTAATCAGGTATGTGGGTATTCATGAGGATCTTCTTTCATTCTCATGCCCAAATTATGATTTTGTTCATGAATTTTATGATCTCCATAAACTAGGGTTTTATTTAATTGTTACTCTAAGCTTAAATTCAATCCTCCGTGATAAAAATTTTACTCATAAACATATTTTAGTGACCTTTCATGATTTCTCTGGCCCATATTATTATTCACGTTATTCTCATGTCCATGCATGATTCACATGATATTACTTCCAATTTAAAGCATATGACCAAGTGATGAATAATTTACCCATGTTTTAAAAACTTCTCAATCCTTAAGTTTTGGGTTTCAGGTCAAATGAGTTTTTTTTCTAATTTGTTCAGTTTATTTTGTAATTAAATTATGAATAAATATTTTTTCATAAGAATAGCATCCTCCCATGTTCAAAATCACGAATTCCCTTATTATGAGAAGTTGTTGATTTTTGGGCTTAAATTGTGAATTTTCTCTTAATGTCAGTTAATATTATCATGAATAGAGCTGGTGAGTTATGAACACCCGATACCTAGAATTTCATGCATGTATTAATTGTTTTGTTTTGAGTACTTTAGATTATGCATATGTTTCTATTTTAAAGACTTTTAATATATATATATATATATATATATATATATATATATATATATATATATATATATATATATATATATATATTTAGTGTCGTTCAGTTGGGAGTGGTACTTAGCACCGAGTGAACGCGAAGATGAAGGTTCACCCGCCAATTAAGGATTGAGATCTTTAGTAGAAGGCCCTAAGTTCCAGAACTACGACGTTACCTTAGGTTATGAGGGGTCACCTGCCAGTAGAAGACTGACCCCCTAGTCTTTTGGGTCATCATTTACTGGATCCACACCAGCCATGCCTTTAGCAAAGTAGTGATACCCTTCCAACTAGGGTTACAGGTTGGACCTTGATTTACTTAAATTGAGGTATGTCAGTTATTGTTAGCTCCCACAGTCCTCAGTTTATGCTTCAGTGTCAGATTATGCATGACCTTGTAATCAGTTGATTCAGTACAGTATTAATCAGTTTCAAGTTTATTTTCTTAATCATTGCATCGATTCATATTCCACCATTTTAGACGTCATATTCATACATGACCCTTAGCTTAGCTTTACCTTCTTTTAAACTATTAATTTTTAGACTATCATAACTTTTACGTACAACCATGTTTTAAATGAATGTTTCAGCAAATGATTTATGTCCTTAGTTTTATAGAATGTTTTAATTATTTTCATAACTAGTACATAACTCACATACTCAGTACATTCCAAAGTACTGATTGCATACCTTTTCTTCCTACATTTTTCAGCTGATGTAGATTCAGGAGTTTAATCTCAGGATCATAGTCAGGAAGATCACAACATCCAGCCAACAGGTGATGAGTTCTCTTATTTTGAGGACTCAAGTTAGTTGTAGTTCTAGTATTACATTTTTTATTCGTATGTATTGATTAGGGATAGTTGGGGGTCATGTCCTGACTACCTATAGTCAGTATTAGTAGAGGTTTTATAGATAGTCAGTTAGATTTGTAGTAATCTGTTTCTCTTTCTTTTCAGAATACAGATGTTGTAATTAAGCTTTCTAATAGTAAATGTATCGAATCAGTTTGTTCCATGATTATGCTTCCACTCAGTCAATTTAGCACTTATATATGTGTGTAACCTGTTGCTCAAGTTTCATGGCAGTACCATGGGTTAGCTTGGGATCACTTGTGGTTCTAAATAAAATGTTACGACCAGGGGATAATTTCGGGTCGTGACAGACGATGAGTCATATTTTATGCTAAGGGTAAGCTGACTGACATAGATAATTTTTTCATTGATTTTATGAATTGACCAAATATTGTTGGACATTTCAAAATTAAATCGTTATACAAGTAAAAATGGACGAAGAAAGTAGTAAAAGAAGGTTTAATTTTCTTCATGTCCCATAATTGTTGTAGCACTACTTGGAGAGCATATTAAAGCATAAATGGAATATTAATTACGTTCAAAAAATGAAGTTGGTATAGATTAACCAAATATATTGAAAAAAAAAGATTAATTGATGATTTTGGTAATTTGAAAAAGGATTTTTTTTTTAAATCAAATTTCTCTTGAAGGATTAACCATACACTTATTTGGTAATAAAAACACAATCCAAAATAAGCATATAAAATGAATAGAGGGTGTAACTTTTAAATATAATAAATTTAATATCTTAAAAAATGTGATAAATAGTATTTAATAGGTAGGGTAAAATAGATAGGAAAGAATAAATTATTTATTAATTTCTTAAAGTAGACAAATATTATTGAACACTTATTTTTAATATAACGACAAGGATTGATGAACATAGGAAGTAATATATAAGACATTAAGGATTTTTTGGTTGTAAAACAAGTCAGGCACAATTAAAAATGTATAACTGTATTTTGTTTTTTAGGAAAATTGTAGTAATTATAGAGCAAATATTAATCCGACCCAATTTAAGTGATTTATAGTTTTTTTCAATTTTTTTTAAATATTTATTTTTAGAATGTGAGGTGTTTGATCAAAATTTTGAGATAAAATAAGTTCTTTTAAGGAATAGCAGAAGCTGTTTTTAGAAATTTAAAAAAATAGCTTTTACCTAAAAACATTTTTCAAAAAATAAAATTTAAAAAACTTTTAATGGTTCGATTAAACACTATGCTAATAAGTTTTTTTTAAAATTTATCAATCAAACAAAAAATATTTCTTTATTTATTTTACAATTAGTTTTTTTAAAATAAGTTGATTTTAGAAGTTTGATTAAAAATGCTATTAGTTTGACTGGAAATTGAGTTCAAGAAATAAAGAGACTATCAAGTTTTGTGATATTAAATTAAAGAGATAAATAATTCTTTGAATTTTGTGGTCTAAACCTTGTCATTGCTAAATATAGAAAGAGACACTCTTTCTCGAACCAAAAAGAAAAGTAAGAGACTTAGGAGTCATTTGGTGTGAGGTATAATATATGATAGTCCCGAGATAAAATGCATGATTATTTTATCTTGCATTTGGTTGAAGGTACTCTCTCCATCAATAATACTTGTCCATGTTACTAAAAATATATATCAAAAAATATTTGTCAAAAATCAACGAATAATGTACCCACTCTCCCCTTAATTATTAATTATAGTCATTACTCAATATATTTTTTATAACATTGAATTTATTATATTCAAAGAGTAATATAATAAATGTACCAATGTTATATATTATTTCTTAACATGTGTGTCAAGTCAATAGTGGACAAGTATTGTTGGACGGGGGAGTATTAATTAGCTCCAAAATTATTTATCCCACCATTTATGCTGCAATAACAGAATAAATTATTTTATATATGTCACACCCCTTTTTTAACTAAATAGATTAATTTTAAGTTCGAAAAGGGTTTTATTATTAGAGTGACTAAAAATGAAAATTTATTTTGAAAATGATTTTTTACATTTAAACATAGAGTCGTCACTTGGTATAATCGGGTATGCCAAGTCACCTTTGGAATTTTTTTTTTCAAAATAATTTTTGACTCTTAGAAAACTGATCCATGAGCACATATTTTAAGAAATTCTGTTGACCTAAGAGAAGGTGTAAGGCACCCCTCGTTCCCATAGTTCGACCACGTTCGCTTCGTCGAGTATATCGGCTAGTATGACACTATGAAATGTATAAATCAACAAAACACTTAAAAAAGAAAACAAACAACCAAACAATCAAAACTCCAAAATAGTGTCTAGTCTAATTTATTACAAACCAAACTAAAAGCCTAAACTATTCTAATTACCCTAACTATGCTTTACCCAATGCCTCAGGCCTTGATCACGAGCCTCCTTTGTATACTTGATACTTCGGAGCATTCCACGATGTACATGTACAATGTGTATCAGGGCATTTCCCGGCCAAATAGGTACAATTGATTCAAATGCAATAAAACAAAATCACTCAACAAATATTTCAAACACTCAAAATCTACAAGCTCTGAATTTTGCCTAACCAACCTACCATTTACCTACCCATTTCGACCTATCATGGTACTGTCACGTTCAACAACATCAATAAGTAAAAATTAATCAACATTCACTAGTATCAATATCAACCCCCCCTCCCCCGAAGTTCATTTTAAACTAACGATTAATTAATTTTTCGACTTCAATTTTTCAAAATTCAAATCCAACATCAACCACATACACTCAACAAAGATTCAAGCATGCTAAACACACAAGTCATTCACATCCACAACAACAATTAAAATTTGAGATATAAAATATATATAGAGAGAAAAAATAGACCTCAAATTTAAGCTTTTCAAGTGTAATTGATCTTTTCGAATAGAACCACATTCAAGATCTAAAACCAAACATCAAAAAAATGAATAAAACCAACCTCGATATACCCTTTTTTCTCTATTTTTCTCCAACTCAGACCAAAATTTAGAAATAATGAAAGACTCATACCCGAATTTGTACACCCCGTTACTGCTCCATTTATTTTTAAATAATTTTAACCGTATCTTGGTTTGGTCGGGTTAGTGTTGGGTTGTTCTCCAGCAACTTCTCCAAAGCAATAACGAGCAAAGGCTTTCAATGGAGATTCTGATGGGTTTCGGCAAAAACTCGTTGAAAATCATTAGCTACTACCTGTTTTCTCTCTTCCCCGTCGATATTTATCTGTTTTTTTCTATCTCACGTATCTCTCTATTCGCTCTGATTTTTCCTCTCTTTCTCCCTCTCTCAATTTTGCTCTTTCTCTTTTGGTTATCTTCTAATGTTACTATATGAAGCTGTGTGAGTGCATTATATCGGTGTGTGGGTATGGGAGAATATGGGTGGAAAAATAGAATGGAAGGAATGATATTCACCCTTCTCTGCTGGTTTTTCACTGTTTGTGTAGGTATATTCTGCCTATGAGGATGAGTGTGTGGATCTGGTGTATGAGTGTGTATATTGTTGTATGGTTTTTTCTTGTGTCCATGAAAATGAGTAGTATATCTAGTGTATTTTAGTATTGTGGGTACGTGCGTTTAGGAGATGTGAGGTGGGGTGTGAGTTGTCTAATTTTGTTAGGAGAGGTGGTCATTCTTATGTCTTTTTTTTTGGAAAGTTATCCAATAGGGTGGGGTGCGTGGTAAGGTGAGGTAAAATAAATATAATTGACTTTTGGAGGGGCAAAATTATGTGTGCACATCATGCCCCTCTTTATTTGTGAACACAAAGTATTTGCAGACAAAGAAATAGATAATGAGATTAAATTTTAACCTAATAGTTATTCAAAAGGAAGAAACAAAAGGATGGAGAGAAATCAATTCTTGATTTTGAACATCCTATCCATCCCAGGATATGCGGGAATCAATCCACATCTAGTTCCATGGTTGAAAAGAAAAGGGACTACACCGAGTTGGAGAGTCGAGTGCGGTTTTGTTGATATTCCGGTACACAACTCTATCATTACATCAAAAATAAAAATTACAAGTTAGAAAAATAACTGAAATTACAAAAGACCTAAAAAATTTTGAAATTATAAAAGTCCTATCTATGCAACTTCTCTTGACTCCTGACTTGAGTATTCAATGCTTTCAAAATGATAAATGATCTAATCTTCTTTGGGTTAAACTTGAAAATATGCTTTCAAAATGATAAATGATCTAATCTTCTTTGGGTTAAACTTGAAAATAAACTCTTTCTCCATACAGAATTTGGTGTTGGGGATGAACTTAAAACTTGATCATGTTATGCTTGTGGTACTTCTGAATTTGAGCCTGAATTTGAAAATCTTCACTATATTTTTCAGGCGGGCTCCTGACTTACTATTTTGTCACCTATTTTCCAAGCTGGTTCCCAACTTTCACTTTATTTACCCTGCTCTCCAAGTGGACTCCTCACTTACTATTTTATCACCCTATTTTTTAGATGGATTCCTGACTTGCTATTTTATCACCCTATTCTCCAAGTGGAAACCAGACTTTCTATATTATCACCTTGTTCTCTAGGTAGACTCCTGACTTGTTGTTCCATCACCCTATTCTCCAGGCGGGCTCCTGACTTACTATTTTATCACCCTATTCTCCAGGCGGGTTCCTGACTTTCAATTTCATCACCCTGTTCTCCAGGCAGGCTTCTGACTTACTATTTTATCACTTTATTCTCTAGGAGAGCTCCTGAATTATTGTTTCTACGTTCCATCAACAGATTCTCCAGATGGGATCCTAACTTGTTGTTTGATCACCCTATTTTCTAGGCGGGTTTCTGACTATCATTTCATCACCCTATTCTAGAGGTGGGATCCTGACTTATTGTTTCATCACCCTATTCTTCAGGCAAGATCTTGACTTGTTGTTTTCGTTACCCTATTCTCCAGGCAGGCTCCTGAATTACTATTTTATCATTCCATTCTCTAGGCAGACTCCTGATTTACTATTTTATCACTTTATTTTTCAAGCAGGCTCCTGACTTACTATTTCTTCATCCCGTTCTCTAGACGGACTCCTGACTTGCAATTTTATCACCCTATTTTCCAGGCGGGCTCCTGAAATCAAAATCAAAACCAAAACAAAAATTATCTTGAAGAGTTATAATAAATAAAGATTTTATTTTTCTGAAAATAAAGTCTCATTGTCTAGGAGGGTCCTGAACAGTAAATAAAGTCCTATTTTTAAAAAAGTCCCAGAACAGTAAGTAAAATTCCATTTTTCAGGAGGGTCCTGGATAGTAAGTAAAGACCTATTTTCCAGAAGGTTCCTGAACAGAAGGTAAAGTCCTATTTTTTCGGAGGGTCCTGAAGTGAAGTTTCAAATAACATGAATTTTTTTCCCCAGTTTATCATTAGAAAACTTTTGTAAGTGTTGAACCCACTCACAACTACTTGCAGAAAGGCATAATATGATGGTGAATCAAGACTCTGATCAATAAATGCATCTTTTGATGATAAATTTAATGATCATGTGTGCCTCTTAAGAGTAAAAACGAGAGATTTTAACTAAAATATGCATTTTTTGGAACTTAACAGTTCAAATTAGGAAGTGCACATCCTAGCCATGAGACATAAAAGACCCAAATTAGCAAGTGTGTCTCTTAGGGTATAGGATAATAAAATTTATCATAATTGTGATTATCAAACCTTTGTAGCAACATTACTTCTTGCTTTATCAAATGTAGCACATGTTCCTGCTTCATACAAAGAAAACTTATGAGTTTAAAAGTATGGTCGTTGGCTTGTGGCTTTACCTTTTGAGGCGATTGCTCTTGCGCTTGCCATATTTAATCTTGCTTCCAGCTAATGAAATATGTCATTGACTTGTTACACCATCGTCCCATACTCAGATTATTAGAATCGACTGTGAAACAAACACAGTATCTCCATTTTTCTATGTCTCTTAGATAAATCCTTTAAACCTTTGTATTTCCACGAATCTCTAAACTTGTCTGTTGACAAAACTTTCTGCATGTCTTATTTTGGCTTGCAGTTGTTTCTTTCATGTGCTAGCTTTTTGCCTTGATTTATGCAATTGAAGAAGTTGGTAGTAAGTTTTGAAGTCTTTTCTCACTTGATTTGACATGGACTTGACTCAAAGACACGAGAAAAATGAAAATAATTTTCTATTTGAATAACAGACTCAAAGTACAAAAACAGAAAAATAGAGAAGAAAGAAAACAGGATGTATGTCCCATTTAAAAATAATAGAGAAAAGAAAAAATTATCTAAAAATGAGAGTCAAATCTAATGATTATGACATGCATTTGGATTAAATTGTCTGGTCTTTCCATTCAAACTCTCACCAATTGTTGTTGAGTTAATGACCCTAAAAACCGAGTTGGTTTCATAGGCCAATTTCACTAACAAACCTCATTCGACTAGTGATGCCTTGAAGGTTTCGCCAATAAGCCTCTCTCATTCATATCTTCCCAGTGCATCATTATTTATCATGTCCGTGAGGGTTTTCACCAACAAGACTCTCATTTTCATTTTCCTCAGCTCATCATCACCTTGTAATGTCCATGAGGGTTTCAACCAATAAGACTTTCTCATTTCATTCTCTTAACTCATAATCGTCTTACGGTGCCCGTGAGGGTTTTCACCAATAAGAATCTCTCATTTTATTTTTTTTAACTCACAATCGTCTTACAGTGTTTGTGAAGGTTTTCACTAATAAGACTCTTTCATTTCATTCTCTCAACTCACGGTGCCCATGAGGGTTTTCACCAATAAGACTCTCATTTTATTTCTCTCCTAATTCCTTGTGCTAAGAGAGACAAGTAGTTCCCAAAATGCATCATCATATCCATTGCATGCTTAGCCTTGATATTCTTAAATATTGAATTGAAGGTCTTTCTTTGGTTATAACTTGGATTTTAGCTAGAGTTAGAAAGAAATAATGGCATGAGGCTCAAACGACACTTGAATTGGGGTGGGACTTACAACTTTTGAAATCGACTCAAACAACAAGGATTAACTCATGCCCCAATTTCTTTTGGCTGGGTAATTCTAAATTATTTATTTGGTGGGACCGAACCTAAAGTAGGGTTTCCTACATATATCACCTCAGAAAGAGGAGAATTAGGTCAAACGTAATTCTGGCAACTTATTCTTTTTCTTGATACTGATTTTTTTCCTTCTTTTTTTCTTTTATCGACTCTTTTTATCTTTGGAACTTTTTCTGACTCTATTTTTCTTGAAACTCTTTTCTTTTTTTTTGATACAACTTTCTTTTTATTTTTTATTTTTCTAAAACCTTTCTAACTTTATTCTTTTGCTGACATGTTTTCTTGAACTTTGCTGACTCTATCTTGATTTCAAAAGAGGGGTATAAAAGAAATAGAACTAAAGCTCAAATAGGGTAAACAAAGAATGACATAGTATTTGGATAACAGAATGAAATGCCTTCGTTATATCAATTCTTGAAGATACAAGTGCATATCATGCAATATGCAAGTGAAAAATGAAGATCATTTGTGACATTTTAACAACACTATCTTTAACTGAGCATGTGTGTCGCTTCTTCTTCCGCTATTGTCAAACATACAACTTGATCCTTGTTGTACACACCTCACATTAGATGACTTATACTTTAGTGGTGCAAATTTCTTTTGTTTCTCTTGCCAGGAGATTGTGCATCCACTGTTTGACCTAATTGAGATGTCTTTTATGAGATGACCAAGTTATTCTTGTGATTCTCAGCATGATTGCCTTAATTTATTCATGAAAGGCTTCAGCTTGGTCACCCAATATCTCAACACTTTATTTATTTCTCAAATACCTTTTTTTCGAACTTTAATCCTCTGATTCAATGTTTCATGATTAAACTGAATTTTAAGGTCTGGTAGAAAATTTCACAAGCATTCCATATCACTAGAACCAACATAAAATGTACTTGTAAAACAACAGACAAACAACACGTATTAAAAAATAAAAGAAAAAAGGACACTCGATTTAGTTGTATGGAAAGATAGAAGGGTTTGAACATAAACGACAAGGAACAAAACTAGACAGATCTGGAGCTACAATCTTGAAATAGTTTAGATAACAAAATAGAAAACAAAACAAACTACCAAAACCCCTTCCTAGTAAGGTGAGGAGTGTCTTCCCAATTGCTGAGCTTGACATCTTAGCCACTAGTTTGCAGATCAACATGACTAGAGATTTCACCATTTTCAAATACATTCCCTTCAATAAATAAGTTCTGGATCCCCATGCTCAACTCATTGCTTCCCATGTATTATGAATTACCATGTATTGGTGAAGAATTTTGTGTGACGCTTGTAGTGTCAATGTTTTGCACTACAATTAATTTTTATTGGATCATCCTTTCTATTTATCTTTTCAAAGTATGACAATCTTCAATGTTGTGACCCTAAATATTAGAATGATATGCATACCGTACATTAGGATCAAAATTTCTTGAATGTAGATCAGGAGTATACTAAAGGAGATGAGTGATCATGTCCCACTGTCTTAATTGCTAGATAAAATTAGTGTATGATTCCCCAATTGGTGTAAAATTATTCTTTGACTTCCTACTCTTTGCAAATTTTGTCTCGGTTGAAAGTTGGAATTAGAGGTTCCTTGGTAAATATGTGGGGATTAAGGATGATGTTGAGAGACCGATGCATGCCATCGTGGATAAGAAGATGGATGAGTATGTAGTTATGAATTGTTCAAAGGATAGTGAAGAAATGGAATAGAATATCTTAAATTTTGAAAGGAGGAACCTTGTTGCAGGTTATTCTATTGTCTGATGTATAGGCTCGGGGTTGAGGCTAACAGTATTGGTGAGTTAGACCACTCAAGCTCTGCTTTAGCCCTAGCACAACAATGACTACATTTTCCTTCTTCTTTTCTTTAGTTTCCTTTAATTGATTGCAATATTGTCCCAAGTGTTTCACAGAATCCGTGTGCTCATTCAGCCCCTCAAATTTTGATATCTCAAAGCTAGGAGGAAGTTTACACTTGAAGACATGCCCAGTCCTTAAATGAAACATCTTTATAACCTACAATTTTCAGAGAATTTTTTATAATCTTTTCAACACACTTAATTTTTCTAGCCATCTTCTCTTGCTCTTCTTCCAAGTCATACTTCTTAGTAAGAAATTTTAGTGGTTCAGTTAACTTAAATGTAGGATCAGGAGTATAGCAGTGATCATCAAGAGTATTGAACATAGACTCACTAGCAAATTGGGAAAGCACAATCATTAGCGGATAACCAAGGTGTGAACCTCAAAAGAGGGTTGAGCAACAAAAACACAGACGGTAGTTGTTGTTGTCAATGTGGTAGGCTTATACTGAGGTGCTAGAGAATGAGTGGTGGAAGAATTTGGATGTTTTTCGCTTGAGGTAAATTCTGAGGCATGTTGTGGTGCATCAACAACAGCAGAAAACCGAGTTGTGATATAGGTGAAAAGCTAAAGATATTTGTAGGCTCAAAAGCAGGGAATGTAGGAGAATTTTCTAAACTCTGTGTCAAATTCATGATGTCACTCTCAATATTCTTATTGGACATAACTAACTCTTCCTTAGACTTGATGTAATATGGAGGGCCAAGTAAAATACCACAAACCAACCACCTAAAACAGACTGAACAATGAAGATAACAAATGCATTAGGGTTTAACATTTTTTCAAAATCTCTTTTTTCCTTTTCTTTCTTTTATGTGTTTGAAAAGATCACTGAACTCTAAAAGGATGCCTATGTATCTCACTTCCGAGAGAGGAGAATCAGGTGTGCGTAGTTCGTGAAGTTTGGCCACAAAATGGCCAATCAAACTCTTTTTTTTCTTGAAACTTTAGAAGAAAAGAAAATAACAAATTGTCAAAAAAATTGACAAAAATCTTTTTGAATTTTTCAGGTTTAAATCCGCTGTGCAAAATGAAACCTGTGATTATCAAGAGAAATCTTTTTGTATTTTTCATATGGAGAAATGCATGGCTTAACTAATCTATCACCAAATGAATTCTTTTGTTTTTTCAAAAGATATTTACGCAAATATTTCTAAATTTTGATTTTGAAATTCATACAAAAATGAAACCTAAAATTATCAAAGAAAAATCTTTTTGTATTTTTCAGATGAAGCAACATGTGCATACAACTAATCTAAAATGAATTGCAAATTTTTTTTTCTTTTTTTAATTATTATTTTTAAAAAATATTAATAAAAATATTTTTGAATTTTTTAAATAAGACCACCGAACCCAAGAAGGGTTGCCTATGTATTTCATTCCCGAGTGAGAAGAATCAGGTGTGTGTAGTTCGTCCAGATTAAAAAATTAAATAAATACCTAATATACTGGAGAACTACTTGAGGGATAGGACCAAAACAAATAATGAAAAACGATTGATAAAAGCTTTTTTGATTTTTCAATTTGAAATTTTATAACATAAGATACCAACAACTACGAAAGAAAAATTATTTTTCTATTTTCAGAGGAAATTGTCCTAAAATAATGCATCAACAGAAATGAAATATTTTTGAATTTTCGATATAGAAAGACAAAAAGACCCTAAAAGAAAAATCTTTTTGGCATTTTCATTATATGAAATGTACAAAACTTCGAACATCTTTTAGGTTTTCTCTATAAAATGGATAAAGCTCCTATCAAATAAAAATCTTTTTGAAATTTTCAAGTTATGAATGCATGCTAACGAAAATAAAGAAAAATTCTTTTTGATGTTTATGTTTTTGTTTTTGAGAAAAGGGATGCAAAAATGTGAAAAAAAAACTTTAAATTTTTTATTGTGAAAAACAAAAATCATAAAGAAACTCCTAAAAATTATGAAATTCTCTTTTTTTCGTCTTCCAACTTTTCCTTGCCTAAACACAATCTTTTTCTAAATTCTAGCACATCCTTATCCAAATCAATCAAATGACCTCATTACCCTCAAAGATGCAACAATTAGCATGAAGGGATGCTTTAGGGGTGTGTCTCCTATAAAGGACTTGGCGGATCCCGTTGGGTCTCAGCATGATGCACATAAGAATGACCTAAAAGTTGACCTACGCTGAAGTTCAACTAACACGGCTGTTCGAAGGAGCATATAGCCGATAATGGCTGCAATTGCTTTCCACCTACTCCATACCAGCCGATGGCTCTCCCTCCTAAAAATAAGAGTGATTCAACGAATGATCGTGTACACAGCGTGTACTACAAGACTTATTACGAAATAATGAATCGGGATAATGCATATGATGTCAGATATAAATCAGTAACACATAAGAGAAAATTATAAACACGTAGCATATAGGCACCAAATGATGATAAAATGATAACACAAACAAGGCATCTATACACCTTGAATTCTAAAAATCTCCAGTAGAATCGCGAAAGCTGTTAGGATTTACCCTAAATTTCCTAATTTTCTATAATAACACAAAGAAGATCAAGATTGATTCACCAGAAAATTCAGGACAAGAAAAGATTTGTCAGGATTTACCTTGAATTTTCTAATTTTCTATCATAATTTCTTTTAAGAATATTTTTCTACTATAATTAGAATTACCTTTTTAGTTAAAAAAATATTTCCTTGTTGAAAAAGATTTCTTTCCTATTAAGTTTCTTTTTTCTTATAGAAAGGATTTTCGTATTTTTATAAATGGAAATTTCTCTTTTGAAGTCATAACAAAATAACATCCATAAGATAATCGTTTAAGAATTTTGTTGTGGGGAGATTTAAAATGAAATAATATCATAAATTGCCCCTGCTGAACGTGTCGCATAGCTTTAAATTTGCTGTGAACTCTTCTTTTACTTCACTCTTTCATGGCCACGTGGCTATTCTTGAGAGTTAGTTTGAATCTGTTAGGTAAAATTTCTACACGTAGACGTTGTAATATTGAAGTTCAAGCTCTTATTTATTTTAGTTAATAAAATATTAAACTAAATTATATGAGAGTAATATAAATTACTATAATTAAAAATTTAAAATATATGAAGAAATATATCAAATATTTAATTAACTCTCATAATTTAATCGACACATAAATTAGTATAATCAAAATAGCATATATTATGTGAAAATTACTTAAAATATTACTATGATTTATAATTAAAATATTTTGTATAAAAACTTGATTGACTTCAAATTCGATTTGTGCCATATAATTGAGACAGCTAAAATACTAACTTATATTGGACCTGTAATGACACAGCCACATATATCTGGTACTATTTATAAATACTAGTTTAGGTGTATGCGCACCGTCTTGCACGTCTACTTTATTTTAATGAGTTTAAACATTATAATTAATAGAATATTTTTTTAAATAATAAATACGAATATAATAATTAAATTTAATATTTTTTGAGTATGTAAAGATGAGAAATTTATTATTAAACCTAACATTTATCAAAGATATTTTAAAAAATCGATCGACATTCATTTACCACCTGTAAACAATAACAAAATAATACGATAAAAGTTATATCAAAATAATACAATTAAACTTAAATTTTACACACAAAAATTTCTTAAAGTCGATCGCGATTCATCTACGAACGGTAAACTACCACAAAATAACAATTTAATAGAGATATTACGATAATACAATTAAACCTAACCTTTACCGAAGAAAATTTCAAAGCCGACCGACATTCATCTAGCATCTGTAAATTAAAATAAAACAATAAGATAATAACAAATATGCCCTTGAACTTTAATAAATGGTACAGATATATCCCTCGTTATACTTTTGGTATATATATATGCCCTTGCCGTTAATGAAAAGGAACAAATATATCCTTATCACTAACGGTAGGGACACATGTGTACCAAAAGTATGATAAAGGGTATATACGTACCATTTATCATTGTTCGAGGGTATATTTGTCCTTTTTTATTCCAAATAATCAACCCAAACCTACTAATCGACCCAGTAAACCAACTACCCCACCCAATCTATTTTAAAACCCAAGAGACACCTATCTAATATACGCGTTTTTCCACACCTATAACGATATCACTAATTTCTGACCATAAAAAATCGACCACATGTTATCGGTTTTTTATTTTTTTAAAAAGTTTTATTTTTTAAAAAGGCAAGCAGAGGTGGTTGCTTTTATATTTTAAAATTTTAAAATAATTATTTCAATAATTTTTATATTAATTATATTTATTTTACAAATAAAAAAATAAAAAAACCGACCACTTGTGGTCGTTTTTAATTGAAAAAAAAGAAAATAATTTTAATAAATCGACCACTTGTGGTCGCTTTTTTTTTTTTTTTTAAATCTTTTTAAAAAATAAAAAATCGACCACATGTGGTCGATTTTTTGTGGTCAGAAATATGTATTTTTTTAGTAGTGATATCGTTATAGGTGTGAAAAAAATGCGTATGTTAGATAGGTGTCTCTTGGGTTTTAAAATAGATTAGGTGGGATAGTTTGTTTACTGGGTCGATTAGCAGGTTTGGGTTGATTATTTAAAATAAAAAAAATTAAAGTGAAAAGGGGACAAATACACTCTCGAATAATGATAAATGGTACGTATATACCCTTTATTATATTTTGGTACACATGTACCCCTACCGTTAGTGATAAGAGTATATTTGTACCTTTTCATTAACAATAAGGGCATATTTGTACCTAAAGTTTAACTAGGAGTATATTTGTACCATTTATTAAAGTTCAAGGTTATATTCGTACCTTTTTCATACAATTAAACCTATCTTTACACAAGAAATTCTTCAAAGCCAACCAACATTCATCCACGACTTATAAAATATAAAAAAAAATAATATAAAAGTGATCACAAAGCTTTGATTTTAATCCAACTAATTCTTGTTTGAGCAAAAATTTTGACCTAAAGATTGATTGTGAACGAAAACAAAGAAGATATATATATATATATATACACACACATGTTGAATTCTATTATGCTGACAAAAACAGTGAAGAAGTTGGGGATTAGAAAATCAAGCATCCACCAGTCTAAACATGCAATCGAATCAAGTTAGATGATCATCAATCATGTTCTCCCAATAGGCAAATCGGTTTGTTCTCTAATTTAACGTACATATCAATATTTATAAAAGTATATTCTTAATAGAGTCCTATTTTAGGAATACTTTTTTAATTGAACAATAGAAAGGTAATTAATTCTCCTACCATTTATTTCTTTTAATAAAGTACAAAAAAATTACACATTTAATTGGTTATAAACCTATCCCAATTTTGACTTCTTCTATAATAGAAAATTAGTCCATAAAGCCACAAATGTATATTTCTTTTTTTGATTTTTCCTTCTTCTCATACCATATATTTTAATACTCTTAACTATTAATTTTAATAATAATTTTTCTATATATTTTGATGTTACCATATATTATACAACTCCTTAATTATTATTTTTTATAATAATTCTTATCATAAATTTTATTGTTGTTACCATATATTTTAGGACTTCTTAATTTTTAAAATTTACCATATATTTAAGATTTTTACTATAAAATATTGTCTATATAATTAAATAATAATTTTTTAAAAATAGTAAAATGACAGTTTTGTGTAAAACAAATATAATGAAGGCAAAAAGTTCAATTCACTAAGGGCTTCACACTTTTAATATATTATAGATTATAGATATAGATTATAGATGAAGGTCATTTTTTTTTTCTTTTTAGTAATTTTAACTAATGTATTGTCAATATTCCTATTCTTAAACTACATTACATCCATATTAACTTGAAGGAATAAAAGATGGTTTCAGGAAATTTATTGATATGTATATACATATGAATAATTAGAAACTTCATTACATAGTAATTCCTGGAGTGGGTTCTATAGTTGGATTTCAAGTGGATCCTATAGTTGGATTGCAACTTACTGAAAATAGGCAGGACCTTGATCCTTAGGCCAGGGATCCCAGTATCGATAGACCTCGACAATATGTGATGACCCGATGACTCTGAAGTTCACGTTAGGGACTGATGAAGAAGTCTAAGATAGCTCAATCAGTAAATGGACTAGGAGTCATTTCTACAGAGTATAAGCGCCCAACTCATGGCCTACCTAGGAAGCATAATCACGAAAACTGCACAGACTGATTATCTGATTTCTAAAGGTTTGAGATTATATCTCTACCTATTCAGTTTGAGATGCTCGAACGAGAGGCACTACCAAAATTTGTCCTTGTAAAACCTTTTAAGTTTTCTTGAAAATGGTCCAATGAGTAGACACCAACTATAAAAGAGTAACCACTCTAATGCTACACGTTAATGTACCTAGAGGTTAATAAACTAAAACGTAAACTGGTACGTCGATAAAGTAATCAATTTACAAATGATCTATACTTTATGAAATGTTAACTATAAGTTTTAAATTACTTGAGTGACAAGTAAACTTGGGCCAAAAAATATAATTGTTCTTACATAAAAACTTACTCATCAAACCTAGTTAGTGTTTAGTTAGCTAGGAAAAAATCATCCATCAACAAATTAGTAAAAGTATATATTGAAAAAGTTTAAGGTGTTGGACATTGGTTCTTACATAGTCACTTGCTTCACTATTATCATAATATTGTCTCTCGTTTTCTTTCTTTGGAGTAGTGAAATCCACAGAACATGATCATTCATCTTCGCTTCGAGAGAAAGGGCAAATATTAATGTATTGATAGAGTTGGAGTACATGCTTCAGAGAAATGTGAGCATCGACATCCAGAAGCACACTTATAACCTCATGTACGAGTATGCTGCCGGTAGAACTTTGCATGATTTAATTCATAAGTCAAAGCCGAGGCTTGGAGAATCAGAGGCTGCGTACTTTACCTTTCAGATCTTTGCAAGATTTCTCATATTCATCGTGCAAGGTTTATTGATTGTGATCTTAAATCGGCGAATATACATTTTTTATCTCAAACATTATATTGTGGATTTGAAGGTGATTGATTTTGGGCTGTCATTTGGATCAACACACACAGGTACAACGTTGAGTTGAAGAGGCATCGTCGCATTGTAAGAATTTTGCTATATGCAACCCCGAAATCCGTAGTTTATAGGATTCATGATAGTGCAGTTGATATTTTTGCTCTTGGATGCATAGTTGTCGAGATGATCACCGGAAGGAAGTGTTATAGCTGGGATGTAAAAAATAGTGAGCTCGAGGTTGCAAATAACCAATCGGAGATTCCAAGTAATATTTCAGATGATGCAAAGGACTTTCTGGGAATGTGTACAGAAAAGTACAATCATTTGATATATACTACTGATACGTTGCTCAATCCTCTAACCATCAAGAATTACACTTCTAGGAATTAACTGATGGAAAAAACAGGCCGGCAGGCATCTCAAGCAAAATTTTATTAAGAGACTTTACGTATACATACAAATACACACAATAATAACTTGGAGTTTTTTTTTTTTTTTTTTTTTTTTTTTTTTTGTATTTTTGCATGTTATTTTTAATATTGAAATCTTAAATGACATAAACCCTTAATTAACCCACATAGTAATATAGAACTAAAAATTAATTCTTGTTCATAAGATGTTAGTCAAGTGTTTCCAATACATTATCTCAGATGTAGTTATAAAAATTTTGCTTATTAATATGAAGATTTGAGTTAATTAATTTGAAGTTCTAAGATATTTTTGGTAAATATTTTTTCTTTCTTTCCTTTTTATATAAATTCTGAATTTTTTTTTAAACAATCTTCAACATTATTTTAAGTGAAAAATAAAATCGTAAAATTCATGATCAAAATAATTTGGATTTCTACGGATCGCTTGTTATCGATATTTTGCCGATGCTGTTCTCAAAACTGCTTGAGAGGATCATGCAGTAACCTTAGCTTTCCGGAGGGATGTGTTATAGGAACCTCGTCAATGAGTTTCAGAGACTTACATTTATGAAGTGGTGAAGACGATCGATCGAGCTGCTTGAAACTGGAATATATCACAAATACATTGTGTATGCAGCTGATGATTTGATTTGAAAGAACTACGTGTGGCTTGATATCTCTCTCTAGCTAGGTTTATTAGATAGTGTACATAGGCGTCCAGTGACCAATATATATATATATATATATATGATCAGGTCTAGCTAGCTTGTTTAATTCAAAAAGATTTATACATATAGTATGTTAGTTACACAACTAGCATTTACTACATGTTACTGAAACATTCTAATGGAAGTATATAGGTCACGTTATTTTTGAGCTAAAAAGGAATGTGTTTTGTCTCCAATATATAGTCAATGGCTTTCTTTAAATTGTTTCTGGTTATACATTAGGTAGTAGTAGAATTTCTAGTCATTTTGTATGAAAAAGAGAAAAGGAATTTTGCCTTTAGGAATTAAGTTTGCACTTTGTTTTTACCTTAAATCAATTAAATTACTTATTCCACTCTCAGATCATGAGCTCCCTCCTAGTCTTCCCGGCATTTTTCAGATTTAAAATATCGTTAATGTATGGACTCCCTTAGTTTCAACTTATTTATTTAATTTTGACTTGATATAGAATTTAAGAAAGCAAATTAGACTTTTGAATTTTCTAGTCTTGAACTAAAAAATTTAGAATTAGAAAATTGGCAAAAAAATGAAAAAGATTTTTCTTCTAACGAACTATAGCAAAGTAACCAAACAAATAGAAACAGGTGAAGTATATATGTCATGTTAGTGTTATACTGTGATAAAATAAAGATTAAAGGTTAAGCACTAAACTATTAAAAGCAAATCAAAGAAAATAAAGACAGAACAGTAGTAATGCTTCTTCTTATTACTGTTTGTATCTTGCAATTACAAGATTAGGGGGATATATTTAGGCAAGATCAAGGACAAAATGGCTAAATTTTTGCACAAAGCAAATGAATTAAGAGTTCGTTTGGTAGTGTGTTAGTAAAAATAATACATGCATTATTCTTGTGTATTATTAATGCTTTGTTTGGTATATTTTTTTGTCAATATATTACTAATGCCTTGCATTAGTTATACACTATATTAGATATTGGGTTATGTATTACTAGTACCATTCTTTTCTATGTATTAATAATACAAAACATTTCAATACATGCATTAACTTATTAAATGACAATTTTACCCCTCAAAATAACTAATTTCAATTTCCTTTCTCACCATTTCTCCACATCTTCTTCCTTCTTAATCAAATCTTCTTGTTTTTCAGTCTCTTTCTTGCCACACCCCTTTTTTTAACCAAAAAGATTGATTTCAAGTTCGAAAAAGGTTTTTATTAGTAAAGTGACAAAAGATGAAAATTTATTTTGAAAAAGGATTTATTTTTTTTTCAATTAAATTCTGAGTCGCCACCTGACATAATCCGGTGTGCCAAGTCACCTTTGGAAATCCTTTTCAAAATGATTTAACTCTTTAAACTGGTTTGCGAACAGAGATTTCGATTAAGAAATACTGTTGACCGAGGGGAACGTGTTAGCCACCCCCGATCCCTTGGTTCGATCACGATCGCTTGATGTAGTGTATCGGCTAGTAAGACACTATGAATATATAAACCCACGAAAACACATAAAAGGAGCAAACAAACACATCACACAAAAATCCAAAATGAAAATAATAATGTCCAGTCCAATTATACAGACCCAAAAAATAAAAAATGCGGAAATATAAACCTACTCTATTCTAAACTAATCCTAAACTAAACTCCACCTGACGTTCTGGGCCTTGACCATGCACCGTCTTCAAGTACATGATACTTCGGGGCATTCCTCGGTGAATAAATACAATTTCTTTGAGGCATTCCCCGGCAAATGAATACAATTTCAATTTAGGGTGATCAACTAGATGTAACACCTTGAGAAGCTTTGAATCCAAGTTTAATATTTTAAATAAACATGAGGTGTACGTATTTTTATGGAGAATTATAGTATATATATATATATATATACATATTTAGTGTATATAAGTTATATGATTCACTACTTTTAAGTGGGACCCACTTTAGTTTCTAAATGTACTATGTGATAAGAAAATACAAAGAAGGGAACTCTAGTTGGAAACAGGCGTACAGTAGTACTAGTTTTATATTTGAAGAAAAAAAAAGAAAGAAAAAGAAAGTAAGATATGATTTGGAATTCACTAGGGCTTTGGTCAAATATAAAGGGAAAGTTAAAAGGGAAAGGTACTAGTTACTATCATTCTTTCTTTTCCTTCTTTATTTTTGTTCAACTAAGCAACCAACAGAAATATTTAAGAAAAATTTAGAGGCAGAAGCTAAGAACTAATATTCAAGTTCTTCTTCTTCTCTCGGTATCAAAGAACTCCGCTAGAAGGGGAAGGGAAGAAGGGATCCTTGTGATAGTTTTAAAATAATTTTGAGAGGTGACTTCAATAACCTAAAGTTAGAGTTGAATTTCAAGAGGTAAGTTCCCTATCCTTTCTTGAATTTGGATATAAATAAGTATTTTGGGAATGTTTGTTTTGAATCTTTGAACTACTCCTTGAATCAGGTTCTTAAGAAAAAGGGGACAATGGGAAATTTTAATAAAAAAGGAGTTTCTAGGATTTATATAAATTGGATAGACTTGGAATTTAATTGAATAAACTCGAAAAGTCAGTATTCATTTCGAATCCTTGTTAAGAAATTCAATTGGTTTTGAACATAATCAGAGGGTGCTGAATAAAATTGTTAAATGCACCTACGGATCATTGATGGATATATATGTGATCCTTGTAGTTAGTAGATTGGCTATTAGAGATCTTGAACGGTTGGTTGGAAGGATAAAGGTTACACTTTCACGGGTTGAATCATTTGAGGCTCGGAATACTATCGTAGTGCACTAAAGGTATGTAAAGCTAAACCTTTCCTTGCCATTAAGGTACCACCCTATGTTGTGTACTCTTTCTTATTAATGTTAGTATAATTCTCATGAAATACGGAAGTAGAATCTTTATATTGCCTTACATATCATTCCTTTTCTCTACCATCAAGCTTACTAGTATATATCTCTCCCTCTTTGTGTTGAGTTTCCATGACACTTCTATATTATTATAAGTTTCTGTATTTGAAGTCCTTACACGTTAGTAGTAAATAGTAAAAACATAGCTTCACTTGTATATGGTAGCTAAATGATCATTACCGTAACTCATGTGTCATAGGCCTTCAAAGCATTATTTGATAAACATTAATAACGAGAGGGTATATAGGTTTGGCTTGGCATATCGCTCAACGTGATTCTGTGCATAGGATCAAGACCATACCACTATAGCGAGCCCAACCATTAGGCGTACCCGCCTTTGTTGCACCATTTGTATTTGAAGTCAGTTGGAATGGTATGTATTAGTTTACCTGGACTCGAGCCAACATATGACATATATGGCCTGCGGGCAAACCCTCATAGTGAGCCCCTGGGCGGGGTGTACCTGGATACAAACTGTGATTACAGTTACACATATGAAATCATAGCAATGAGTATGTAAGCAATATATGCTTTATACTTGCCTCAGATTGCCTTCGGAAGGCCATCTTGTGATTATTTGTATGACTTATAGGATAAGTGCATCACCTAGGCAAAGTATAAGTCCTATATTATAATGAACATTTGTTTTAAATATTATATATGATGTTGACGAGGTTGGTGCGTAAGTTATTAGTCTATACCGTATATGTGTTATTTGTTGGATCATACATTTTTCACTTTAGCATTCGACTAATATTTGTCCAGCTATTAGTCTATCTGCTTTCATACCGATACATGTTATTTATGTACTGACGTCTCCACCCCACCATATTTTATCAATACAGGATCAGATCCTCAGGATAGCAGATGTCCACGTTAAGCCTTGTTGCCATTTTTAGCTAATAATTTGGTGGGATCCATCTCTTCCTGGAGCCGTTCTATGCCAAGTATTCTTTTTAATTACATGTACAGGTCCCTAGTTAGATATGACGGGCCCTATGTCAGCTAGTCACTTGTAGTATAGTATATTAGACTGACTAGAGGCTTCATAGACATCATGTCATATCATAATATACAATTTTGTTAATACAACTCTCTCATATATGTATATGATTACAATGAATATCCCGTTCATTATTATCTCATAACCTTGCATACGTCGTAGGGTGCTTGTAGAGTAAGTGTATATGGTTTTGTCATCCTTATTAATTTGGGACGTGACAAACTTGGTATTAGAGCCTAGGTTCAGGTGTTCCAGGGAGTCCATGAAACCGTGTCAAGTAGGACCTTACTTATCGATGTGTTGCGCGCCATATTTATAATTAAGGAACTATATGGACATTTAGGAATTTGACCTTCATTTATAATCTAGATCCTACAATAGAGTTAAGTCATAGGAAGTTACTTTTGAACCTTGTTCTGTTTAATTATGATACAGACCATGTATGCTATAGAAAGGGATAAAGCAGCCCAGCAGGCTGCTACTAACACTACTCAGGAGGCAACCACTACCGGTCCACATCCCGTATTGGTGGATCTGAATAGGACTCAAGAAAGTTTATCAGCCCAAAGACAGAGTGTGGACGTACCTGTTACTACTCAAGGAGGGATAACTGAATCTAGGATCAAAGATTTCCTCAGTATGAATCTACTAGAATTCACAGGTTCTAAGCTTGTAGAGAATCCTCAATAATTTATTGAAGAGACTTATAGAATTTGTAAGGTGATATGGATCTTGGATACAGATGCAGTTGAATTGGTTTCCCATCAACTGAAAGATGTTGCTGTTGATTGGTATGAGACATAGGGTTCCTCGAGAGGTCAGAAAGCTCCTCCAGCGGTCTGGGCAGAATTTGCAGAAGCCTTTATGGATCATTTCATGCCATTAGAGCTCAGAGAAGTGAAGGTGGATGAATTACTATCTTTAAAGCAGGGTAATCTTAGTGTTAAGGAGTATTGTTTGCGGTTTACATAGTTGTCCAAATATGCTCCAGAAGTGGTTAACACACAAGCAAAATGGATTCATCACTTTGTGAATGGCCTTATGGGTCCCTTGAAGGACCTTTTTTTTGTCACTACTATGAATAAAGATTTGGATATAGCAAGGATCATAGCACATGCTCAGTAGATAGAGAAAGATAAACGTAACCATGAAATAGATAGTGAAAGGGAGCAGAGTAAGAGAGCTAGGACAACCAGCCAGTATTATCGGAGTAGTGGAGCTTTCACTAGTAGAGGGCCACATAGGAAGACCCAGATAGCTATGCGCTCCACATCTAATGCTCCAACTCAGTTATTGAGGCACAGGTATGAGTAGAGCATGACTTTTAGAGTAAAAGACTTACGACCTTAGAGGGGCGCTAGTCGAAGGTTACCACCTCAATGTACTTGTAGGTTATGCTGCTAACCACATGGAGAAGAGTGTTGGCATGGTTCAAATGCATGTTACTTATGTGGCATAGAGGATTATATGGTACATGATTGCCTATAATTCAGAGGTAAAGGTAGAAGTGATCAATCATAGCCTATAGGGTCTGCATCAGCTTCATCTTCATCAGTGCCTTCTTCTTCTCACGATCCTCAGGCTTCAGCAGACAGAGGATTTGGTAGGGGCAGAGGGCCCGATTTGAGTGCAGGCCCAAATCGTATGTACACACTAGTTGGTCAGCAAGATTCAAAGACATCTCTAGATATGGTCACAAGTACCTTAGCTGTTTTTTCATATGATGTATATGCCTTGATAGACACATGATGTACCTTGTCACATGTTACTCCATTCATTGCTAAGAAGTTTGGAGTAGAGCTGGAGTTGTTACGATAACCATTTGCAGTATCGACTCCAGTAGAAGATTCTATTATAGCTAGATGAGTCTATTATGATTGTGTGGTAATAGTATGTGGTCGTGCTACATTGGCTAATTTGATTGAACTTGAAATGATTGATTTTGATGTTATTATAGGCATGGATTGGTTATCCTCCTGTTATGCTATAGTTGATTATCGAGCCAAGATGGCTCATTTTTATTTCCCAGGAGAGCCAGTCTTAGAGTGGATGGATGATTCTATGATGCCTAAAGGAAGGTTTATTTCCTTTTTTAAGGCACGAAAGCTTATTGGAAAGGGGTGTTTGTATCACCTAGTCCAAGTGAAATACATTGAGGCCAAAAAACAGGCACCAACTTTAGGATCCGTACCAGTGGTGAATGAGCGCTCGAATGTGTTTCCAAATGAACTTCCTGGATTATCTCCCATCAGAAAGATCGATTTTGGTATTGATGTGAATTCCGGTACCCAGCCGATATCAATTTTGCCTTATAGAATGGAACCTGCAAAACTGAAAGAGCTAAAAGAACAGTTAAATGACTTACTTGATAAAGGTTTCATTCAACCCAGTATATCACCTTGGGGTGCGCTAGTGCTTTTTATACACAAGAAAGATGGCATATTACGCATGTGTATAGATTACAGGTAGTTGAACAAAGTGACAATAAAGAATAAGTACCCTCTCCCCTGAATTGATGATTTATTCGATCAATTGCAGGGAGATAAATGCTTTTCAAAGATCAATTTGAGGTCCAATTATCACCAGTTAAGAATTCGTGAGACAGATATTCCTAAAATAGCCTTTCGGATAAGATATGGGTACTTTGAGTTTCTTGTCATGTCATTTGGACTAACGAATGCTCTGACAGCCTTCATGGATATGATGAACAGGATTTTCAAACCTTTTCTTGATATTCATGTGATTGTATTTATAGATGATATTTTGATATATTTACGTAATAAAGTTGAGCATGCAGATCATTTGAGGTTAGTATTATAGAAACTCAGAGAGAACCAGTTATATGCTAAGTTCTCTAAGTGCAAGTTTTTGGTTGACCTTGGTAGACTTTCTTAGCCATGTGGTATCTGATGAAGGCATTCAAGTATATTTTCAAAAGGTAGTTTCTTGGGGTTAGACTGTTACTATAGGAGATTTATGGAGGGTTTTTCCTCTATTTTTGTCCTATTGACCAAATTGACATAGAAAGCGATTAAGTACCAATGGTCAAATGCTTGTGAAAGAAGTTTTCAAGAGTTGAAACATAGTTTAACCACTACGCCAGTGTTGGCCTTACTAGAGGACACAGATGGATATGTGATGTACTGTGATGCTTCAGGTATTGGTTTGGGTTGCGTCCTAATGAAACATGGAAGAGTTATAGCGTATGCATCTTGACAATTAAAGATGCATGAATAAAATTATCCCACTCATGGCCTAGAGCTTGCATCTATGATATTAGCGCTTAAGATATGGCGCCATTATTTATATAGAGTGCATGTTGATATATTTACTAATCATAAAAGTCTTCAATACCTATTTAAGTAAAAAGAGTTGAACTTAAGGCAAAAGAGGTGGCTACAGTTACTGAAGGATTATGATGCTAATATTCTCTGTCATCCAGGTAAAGGTAACATTGTAACTGATTCTCTTAGTCGACTATCCATAGGTAGTCTAGTGCATCTGCCACCAGTTCAGCGGGAAGTAGCAAGAGATGTTCGGAAATTGGCCAATCTTGGCGTTCGCCTTTTGGATTCTGAAGATGGTGGCGTTATGGGACTTAATACAGCTGAGTCATTATTTGTGGCATTGGTTAAGCAGAGGCAGTATGATGACCCCTTATTATTTTAATACAAAGAAGGAATTCAACAACATTGAATTACAATATTTGAACTTACAGGTGATGGCACTTTGAGGTGTCGAGGTAGATTATATATGCCTGATGTAGATGGGTTGCGACAACAGATTATGGATGAGGCGCATTACTCTCGTTATTCAAATCATCCCGTCTCTAAAAAAAATGTATCATGATCTTAAATAAATTTACCGGTGGAATGATATGAAGAGAGTTATAGAAGAATACATGGCACAGTGCTCTAATTGTCAGCAAGTGAAAGCGGAACATCAAAGACCCGGTGGCCTAGCTCAAATCTTTAGTATTCTTGTGTAGAAGTGGGATGCTATCAATATGGATTTCGTTGTAGGCTTACCTTTTTCTTACTGGAAACATGACTCTATTTTGGTAATAGTTGATCGGCTGACGAAATCTTTCTATTTTCTTCTAGTTAAGTCTACTAGCACGGATGAAGATTATGCTAAGTTATATGTAAAAGAGGTTGTCTGCCTACATAGGACCCCGATGTCCATTATTTTAGATAGAGGTTCCCCATTTAAAACTCAGTTTTAGAGATCATTCTATAAGAGCTTGGGTATATAGGTGAACCTAAGTACTGTATTTTATCCTCAGACAGACGGCCGAGGTGAGTGTACCATTCAGAAGCTCGAAGATATGTTGAGAGCGTGCGTGCAAGATTTTAAAGGTAATTGGGATGATCACTTGCCTTTAATAGAATTTGCTTATAATAACAATTATCACTCCAACATTGGTATGTCTCCATTTGAAGCTCTCTATGGGAGGCGATATAGGTCACCTATTAGTTGGTTCGGAGTGGGTGAAACACGGGTATTGAATCCAGATTTAGTCCGTCAAGCTGTCAAAAAGGTTAAACTGATACAAGAGAAATTGAAGATTTCCCAGAGTAGGAAAAAATCATATACGGATGTACGAAGTAGATATTTAGAGTTTTATGTTGATGATTTTGTGTTCTTGAAGGTGTCGCCTATGAAGGGCATTATGCAATTCGGGAAAAAGGGTAAGTTCAGTCCTAGATATATTGGACCCTATAGAGTTATTCGCAAAATGGACCAGGTAGCCTATGAGCTAGAATTACATTCAAAGTTAGCTGCAAGGCATCCTGTATTTCATGTATCTATGCTACGTAAATGCTTAGGACGACCATCTCGTGTCATCCCTATAGAGGGTATTGATCTTGTTGGAGACTTATCATTTGAGGAAGTCCTCATGGCTATATTGGATCGACAGGTCAGAAAGTTAAGAAATAGAGACATAGCTTTGGTAAAGGTGGAGGAACCAGAGCATAGAAGAAGCCACTTGGGAAGCAGAAACGAACATGAAAACTAAATACCCTTATTTATTTCAAAATCTTCCAGAAGGTTCTTAAACTACATGTCCCTTTACGTGATCATTAGTTCTATTATATTTTATTCTGTTGATATCTGATTCTTACTTGATACGTTTAGGTACGTGATTTACGTGTATGGATCTTGAGATTTACATTGAAACAACATGCACATGCAGAGTATAAAGTAAGCTATATGGTTGGTTATGACTTTTGATTGTTTGAAAGGACAAGACGAGACTCGTGTACCATTTCTTGAGTTTAAGGCCAAATGGAGCCTCGTTTGTTATTTACTGAGTATTATTTGAGTTGTGACACTCTGTGAAGTGTATTTGGATATATTCTGGCTAGCTGATAGGTAACCGATAGGCCTATTTACAAAGAAAATTGCGGCAAATTTTTGGAAATTTAGAGAGTTAGTCAAGTTTAAGACCGTGTGATGCGTCAAGTGAGAACTGGAGTTGATTAAATGATCTTAAGAATGTCTTGGTTGGTTATGGGATGGATAATAATCTATAAGCATCATTCGAGGGTGAATGACCCTAAGTGGGGGGATTGTAACACCTTGATAAGCTTTGAATCCAAGTTTAATAGTTTAAATAAACATGAGGTGTATGTATTTTTATGGAGAATTATAGTATATATATATACACATATTTAGTGTATATAAGTTATATGATTTACTACTTTTAATAGGTTCCCACATTAGTTTCTAAATGTACTATGTGATAAGAAAATACAAAGAAGGGAACTTTAGTTGGAAATAGGAAAAAAAAGAAAGAAAAAAGAAGTAAGATGCAATTTGGAATTCACTGGGGCTTTGGTCAAATATAAAGGGAAAGTTAAAAGGGAAAGGTACTAGTTACTTTGATTCTCTATTTTCCTTCTTTATTTTCGATCAACTAGGCAACCAACAGAAAGATTTAAGAAAAATTTAGAGGCAGCAGCTGAGTACTAATACTCAAATACTTTTTCTTCTCTCGGCATCAAAGAACTCCGCTAGAAGGGGAAGGGAAGAAGTGATCCTTGTGATAGTTTTGAAATAATTTTGAGAGGTGAATTCAATAACCTAAAGTTAGAGTTGAATTTCAAGAGGTAAGTTCCCTTTCTTCTTTTTTTTGAATTTGGCTATAAATAAGTATTTTCGGAATATTTATTTTGAATCTTTAGACTACTCCTTGAATCGGGTTCTTGAGAAAAAGGGGAAAATGGGAAATTTTAAGAAAAGAGGAGTTTATAGGATTTATATCAATTGGATAGACTTGGAATTTAATTGAATAAACTGGAAAAGTTAGAATTCATTTCGAATCCTTGTTAAGAAATTCGATTGGTTTTGGACATAATTGGAGGGTGCTGAACAAAATTATTAAATGCACCTACGGATCATTGTGGATATATATGTGATCCTTGTATTTAGTAGATTGGCTGTTAGAGATCTTGAATGGGTGGTTGGAAGGATAAAGGTTATACTTTCATGGGTTAAATCAGTTGAGGCTTAGAATACTATCGTAGAGCACTAAAGGTATGTAAAGCTAAACCTTTCCTCGCCATTAAGGTACCACCCTATGTTGTGTACTCTTTCCTATTAATGTTAGTATAATTCTTATGAAATACGGAAGTAGAATATTTATATTTCCTTACATATCATTCCTTTGCTCTACCATCAAGCTTACTAGTATATCTCTCTCCCTATTTGTGTTGAGTTTCCATGAAACTTCTATATTATCATAAGTTTCTATTTTTAAAGTCGTTACATGTTAGTAGTAAATGGTAACAACATAGCTTCACTTGTATATGGTAGATAAATGATCATTATTGTAACTCAAATGTCATAGGCCTTCAAGGCATTATTTGATAAACATTAATGACCGGAGGGTATATAGGTTTATCTTGGCATATCACTTGAGGTGATTCTGTGCACAGGATCAAGACCAAATCACTATAGCGATCCCAACCAATGGGCATACCCACTTTGGTAAAATCATTTGTATTTGAAGTCAGTTGGAACGGTATGTATTGGTTTCCCCTGACTCGAGCTAACATATGACATTTATGGCTTGCGGGTAGACCCTCATAGTATGCCCCTGGTTAGGGCAAACCTGGATACAGACTGCGATTACATTACACATATGAAATCATAGCAATGAGTATGTAAGAAACATATGCTTTATACTTGCCTCAGATTGCCTTTGGAGGGCCATCTTGTGATTATCTGTACGACTTATAGGATAAGTACATTACCTAGGAAAAGTATAAGTCCTATATTATAATGAACGTTTGTTTTAAATATTATATATGATACTAACCAGTTTGGTGCGTAAGTTATTAGTCTATACAGTATATGTGTTATTTGTTGGCTCATACATTTTTCACTTTACCATTCGACTGATATGAGCTTCTGTATTTGTCCACCTATTATTCTATCTTCTTTCATATCGGTACATATTGTTTATGTACTGATGTCTTAGTCCCACCATATTTAATCAATGTAGGATCAGATCCTCAAGATAGCAGATGTCTACGTTAAGCCTTGTTGCTATTTTCAGCTAATATTTTAGTGAGCTCCATCTCTCCCTGGAGCCGTTCTATACCTAGTATTCTTTTTTATTACATGTACAGGTCCCTAGTTGGGAATGATGGGCCCTATGCTAACTAGTCACTTGTAGTATAGTGTGTTAGACTAACTAGAGGCTTCATGGATATCATTTAATATCGTAATGTACAGTTTTATTAATACAATTCTCTCGTATATGTATATGACTTATAATGAATATCCCGTTCATTATTATCTTATAACCTTGTGTTCGTCGTAGGGTGCTTGTAGAGTAAGTGTATACGGTCTTGTTCTTCCTTATTAAATTGGGACGTTGCACTAGAAAACATTCAGCATTCCATGCATTTAACCAAACATCATCCTAAACTTGCCTACTTGAACCTAAACTTTTGCCTATTCACTCGATGGCCTAATCATGATACTATCACATTTAGCATTCGTATTTGCTCCAAAATAACTAACGACAATAAATCAGAACTAAACAATACTCATTTTTTTATCAATTCCTACGATCCAACCCCAGATTCCTTTTTAACACCAAATTTCAACAATTCAAGATTATTATTTCAACAATCCACAATCATCTATTCAACGAAATTAAACAACAAACCAACAACACTAATATTCAATCACACCTCTTGCAAATCAAACACATATAATGAAATAAAAAGAGAAGAGATAGAGTTGGACTTTTCGATAATTGATTTTCGATGATAGTAAAGAACCCAAATCCGAAAGATCAAATAGGAAAAACCTCAACAATGACAAAATTGAAACTTGGTATAGGGAAATAATAGCCACAGAAATTAACCACGAATGACCTGATTGAAATGAAAAACACCTAAATCCTAGAATAGTCTGAGCAACCAGAGCGTCTGAAATAGAAATCGCATTAAAACCCCCAAAACTTGAATGTGAATTCGAAAGAACCAATTCGAACGGACTGATTTTGGCGAGAAGTTAGTTACTGATTTTTTACTTCCAACTGTAGAGATCAGATTCAAGTTAACCAGATTCGAATCCATCAAAAAACAACTGATTTCGATGACTCCTAACTCCGTCTGACCTAATTTGCCCAAAAAATTAGAGAAAAAAAAGACGTTTCAGAGATTTTGATATAGGATCGATCAAACGACGAGACAACAAACTAATTTCGGTGAATTTTTGCCAAAAAAATATCTATAAAACGACCAAATTTCCCTCAAATTCTAAATTTTTCTCTCTGGTTCCCATTGTTTTTTTGCTTTTAGGTGTTTATGTACGCGTTTACGTGTAACTGTGTGCGTGTGTATCAAAATCTGTGAGAGTGATGTGTTTTTGTGTATGGAGTCATGTAGAAGAAGATGAATTTCTTGAATCTCTCCCCTTTTGTTTTCACTCTAATGGTGTGTATATATGCTCTCCTGTATCTGTATCTCCCCCTTATCCCTTTTTGTGTATATATATCCTCTTCTCTGATGGTGGTTAAAAATGTATGGAAAAATAGGTGGGGAGAGGGTTTACGTGGGTAGGAGTAGGGTAGGGGTGAGGAGGTATAGGGTGTTGATGTGTTTTCAAAAATTAATAGGCATAGTGGTTAATTTGGTTACCAAAAGAGTAATTGGGGATTGGATTCATTAGGGGGTTTGTTATTTTGTCAATTTGTGAAAAAGAATTATAGGATGGGTTTGAGGTGCGTGGTAAGACGGAGTAGATGGTAAAAGTAATTTTGTAAGGACAAAATCACGTGTATACATCATTCCCTCTTTGGATGTAAACTGTAACACCCCGAGTCTGTACCTTGGCGCTACACGGGGCTCATAATCTTGATGGACCACAAGCTAACCCATGACTAGTACCTACTGTAATAGATGAATAATAATACTGTAAATATGAAGAAATTAGGTAAAAATTTTCCATAAGGTTCAATAATGAAATAAAACTAAATACGGTATAGCAATACCAAAACTAAAACATCTTTCTGAAAATTCTCTAGTCTGAAAAGCCTGTAAACTGTCTGAAATGTAAGTTGATGGGACACGTCCCCAACTAACTCCAATTTCAAAAATAAACTGATATACTTAAATAATAATCATGTCCTCTAACTATGAGGACTCACCACTAACTCTGACTGCTGAAGATCTGAACTGCTAAGGTTGTTCGGGAGCCCGTGCGTCTGAACCTATGATATAAAAGATCATATCATAAGAAAAAAGTATGTGTTAGTACTTTGAATGTACTGGTATGCTAAGTGAGGTAGGCTGAAATGCATGGGTTCATATGCATGAAAAATACTGACTGAATGACTTGAATGTAGTTGAGTGACAGTACATGCATGGATACGTAAACTGTAACAAAGATCATGATAATACTGAATATTGAGTATGAATACTGATTAACTGATATTTAAGTATACTGATAATGAATTTAATAATAACTGAATGAAGGTATCTGACAGTCCTGATTCTGTGGAACTATATTGAGTTTCGTACTAAGCTGAGTGACTGTGTCTGATAGTCCTGAATTTGTAGAACTGAACTGAGTTCTATACTGAGACTGAATCTAAAACTAAGACTGTGAGAGGTAATCATCTAAATGACATACTCCTCTTTGAGCTGATTGGGGTCCAACCTATAACCCCAGTTGGAAGGGTGTCAGTACCGTGCCACGGGTAAAGACAAGTTAAAGAGTCACCCTTAATTTGGCAGGTGCTCTGAATGAGAGTGGTGGTACCCTCAAATGGCAGGTAAGACACCTCACCAACCCTCAATATGGTAGGTTGATGTCTCAACCTATGATGGCTATGTATTTCTAGAGAAAAAGGACTGTTTCTAAGGCTTATACCCCCTACTGGCAGGTGAGTCCCCATCCTTGGGTTCACTAGGTGCTGAATCCTAGTCTTAACTGAATAGACATTGGGATGATTTCTAAACTATTCCAAGTTGAACTGGAATTCTACTAATCATATTGTTCAACTGAACTGAACTAAGTTTACTAAGTTTCGTTGACTGACAGAATACTACTGAATTCTGTTAATTGACTGAATTTACTAAGGTGTGAACTGAATACTGAACTGGAATGGACTGATACTGAGTCTACTGATCGTGAAATGACTGACACTATCTTGAGATTGACCATGGCTCTAGGCAATCAGCTAAATTTTCGGGTATTAAATACCCCCAAGACTCGATAGCATAAATTATAAGACATGGCACAATCTTGAGACATGATAAAGAACTGCTTGATCATCATTCATTCATTGGGATATTCTAGCAAACACTTACATGATATGAACTTGAATACATACTAACATGATATAATTTTATTATTTACTTCTCATGAACGACTCATCAAACACTTGAAAGGCATTGTATATGCACATAGTACTAATCAACACATGAGCACTATAATTTCAGGGCTTTAACATGATAATACATACATAATAGTTGTTTTTACATAAATATTGCTCTTAATCATGGAATAGAAATCCAATCAACATTGTAATCATGAATACATTTGAATCGAAATCATGGAAGGCATGAAATCAAGCTACTTGAAATTTAAAAGAGTTTCTTGGACTCCAAGGGTAGAAAGAAACCTTGGATGAACACTTGACATACCTTGGTTGCTAAATTTATGAAGATTAATGGTGGAATCTTAAGCCTTGAATTTGAAATTTAATCTCCTAGGGTTTTCGTTCTTGAGTATTTTGAGAAAAAATAAATATAATTTGCTAATTGAGGGCTAAATCTCGTGTTATAGGGGCTGAAGGATGTGGGAAAAAGACCCAATTACCCCCAAAGACGTAGCATTTTAATGACTGAAAATTGAACCACCAATGCGTAGATCGACGTGCTGATTGTTGGCGTCGATGTGATAGCCAACGTACCGCATCGAGTTCATGTTGGTTCACTAGAAATTACCACTGGGATTCAAGAAAAATATTGATCGACGTGATGTCCAACACGCTGTGCCTAGATCACTTTGATACACTATTTTGGATCCTAAACGTGGTTCAAACGAGGTCTGAAAATATGACACGCATTCGGAAACACCCATTGACATTCCTGATCATCAATTAACCTAAAGATTGATATTTTAAGGTCATAGAGGTTGTGAGATAGAGTTTCCAACTTACGAAGGACAAAATGACCCTAAGTTTGAATACTTAGCTAAAGTTTTCTAAGTCTAGGAACCCTTAGCAAGATCGAAAGATTGAGTTAAGCTTAGGATTTTGTGGGTCCTTATAATATCTCTCCCTTGGAAACATTCGTCCTCGAATGAAACTGACTAAGCTAAGAATACTAGTAGACTGGATTTAGACACTGGACATACACAACTGAAACATAATTTCATGATTGAGATTACTGATATGCTAAATTATCATACTAAATATGCATATATGATGCTTACGTACGTTTCTGAACATGATTCATGAATGCATGACTGAGATTTACTAATAGGCTGAGCTTATATGCTAGACCTACATGTCTAATGCAAGAATACATGACTGAACTAATTCATGAATGCAAGACTGAGTATGCAACATTAATTAATACCGAGTTGGGCTGAGTAAATTCAAAGAAAATTTGTTACCTGGACTGAGTCTGAGTTTGCAGAGAAGAGGTGAGGATACTTAGTTCAAATTCTACATTTGCTTCCCAAGTAGCTCCCTCAACGTACTGATTTAGCTAAAGAACTTTGACTAGAGGAACTTTCTTGTTCCTTAGTCTGCGAATCTGATAATCAAGGATTTCGATTGGAATCTCTTTATAAGAGAGGCTATTCTGAATATCTATGACCTCTATAGGTACTACGACTGCTGGGTCACCTATGCATTTCTTAAGCAAGGAGGCATGGAACACTGGGTGCACTGAAACTAAGTCTGAAGGCAACTCAAGCTCGTAATCTACCTTTCTGAAATAGCTGAGAATTCAATAAGGGCCGACATATCGGGGACTAAGTTTCCCCTTCTTGCCATACCTCTTCACTCCTTTCATAGAAGAGATTTTCAAATATATAAAATCACCAATCTTGAACTCGAGATCCTTTCTGCATACATCTGCGCACGATTTTTGTTGGCTCTGAGCTGTCATAAGACTTTCCCTGATCAACTAAACTTTCTCTAAGGTATCAAATACCAAGTCAGGCCCTACCACAATGGCCTCACCTACTTCAAACCAACCAATGGGAGATCTACACCTTCTCCGATAAAACGTCTCAAACGGAGCCATCTGAATGCTGAAATGATAGCTATTGTTATATGTGAATTCAATCAAATGCAAGTGATCATCCCAACTACCTTTAAAGTCTAGTGCACACATTCTCAACATATCTTCTAAAGTCTGAATGGTACTTTTTGATTGACCATTTGTATGAGGATGAAAGGCTGTAATGAGGTGAACTCGGGTACCTCTATATGAGATAATGGACAACGGAACACTGTGCAATCTGAACAAATCTTTGATATAGAGTTTGATGTAATCCTTGGCTGAATAAGAGGTATGGACAGGCAAAAAATGAGCTGATCTGGTCATCCTGTGTACAATGACCCAAACTGAATCATGCTGGCGATGAGTACGAGGCAAACCCATCACAAAGTCTATGTTCACTTCTTTCCATTTCCAGGTGGGAATACTAAACTCCTGCATCGACTCACTTGGCTTCTACTGCTCTATTTTAACTTGCTGACATGTTGAGCACTTATCCACATACTTTAAATTATCTCTCTTCATCCCACTCCACCAATAGATCTCCAGCACATCATGGTATATCTTAGTTCCCCCTGGATGAATAGAGTAGCGTGCACCATGCGCTTCTATATGAATTCGCTGCCTCAAGTCATCTACACCTGCATACATAGCTGACCCTGGCAGCGCAACACCCTATCTCCTCCTTGGGTGAAAACCTTTACTTTCTAGTCTCTGACTGATTCCTTTTAACTAGACTAGAGTAAGATCCCTATCCTACTTTTCCTTCACCTCAGCTACTAGGGATGATTCTGAACTACTCTATACCCATACACTACCTTCTGCTGAATCGACTAAGTGAACACCTAGTTGGGAAAACTGATGAACTTCTTAAGCTAACTTCTTCCTACCATCCTCCACATAAGAAACACTACCCATAGACATCCTACTGAGAGCATCAGCCACAACATTGGCTTTACCTGAATGATACAAGATACTCATGTTGTAGTCTTTCAACAACTCTAACCACCTTTTCTGACGGAGGTTTAAATCTTCCTAAGAGAATAACACCGCAGACTCTTATGGTTTATGAACACATCAATATGCACACCATATAAATATTGCCTCCAAATCTTTAAGCCAGATACTAGTGTTGTTAACTAATATCATGAGTTGGATAGCTCTTTTTATAGGGCTTAAGTTGTCTGGAGACGTAGGCTATGAACTTACCTCTCTGCATCAAAACACATTCCAAACAGACTCAAGAGGCATCACAATATACCATAAACCCATGTGAACCATCTGGTAGGGTCAAAATTAGAGCTGTAGTGAGTCGAGTCTTCAGCTCTCGAAAACTCTTCTTACAAGAACCTGACCACTAGGATTTGACTTTCTTCTAAGTCAATCTAGACATAGGGGATACAATAGATAAAAATACCTCAAAAAACCATCGGTAATAGCCAGCCTAGCCCAAGAAACTCCTGATATATAATAAAGAGATTGGTCTAAGCTAGTTTCTCACTACTTCGGTCTTTTGAGGATCAACTCTAATTACATCACCGGAAATGATATGTCCAAGAAAGGCTACTAACCTTAGCCAAAATTCAAACTTGCTAAATTTGCCGAATAGCTGATGGTTTCTGAGAGTTTGTAACACTATTCAGAGATGGTCTGCATAATCATGCTCACTGTGGGAGTAGACAAGAATGTCATCTATGAAGACTATGATGAATATGTCCAAGTACTTTTTGAACACACGGTTCATCAAGTCCATGAAGGATGCTGGGGAGTTGGTAAGTCCAAAGGACATGACTAAGAATTTAAAGTGACCATACCAAGTTTTAAAGGTTATTTTTGCGATGTCATATTCTTTGACTCTGAGCTGATGATAGCTTGATCTGAGGTCTATCTTAGAAAAGTAACAGGCACCCTGAATTTGGTCAAATAAGTCATCAATTCTGGGAAGTGGATACTTGTTCTTGATTGTGACTTTATTTAGCTGACAGTAATCAATATACATTCTAAGAGAACCATCTTTTTTATACAGAAATAAAATGGGTGAACCCCACGGGGACTTGCTGGTCTGATGAATCCATTATCTATAAGATCCTTCAACTGTTCTTTGAACTCCCTGAGTTCTGTTGGGGCCAATATGTATCGTAGAATAAATATGGGTTGAGTATCTGGAAGAAGGTATATTCTGAAGTTGATTTCCCTTTCAGGAGGAACTCTGGGAAGATCTTCGGGAAACACATCTGGGAATTCATATGCTAATGAAACTGATTCAAGATTAGGGGTTTCTAAACTAGAGTCTTGGACTCAAAAGAGATGGTAGACACATCCCTTAGATATCATTTTTCTTGGCCGAAGGTAAGAAATAAGCTGACCCCTAAGTACTGAAGTACTACCCCTCCACTCAAGGATGGGTTCATCCGGAAACAAAAATTGGACAATTCTATTTCTGTAGTTAACTGAGGCATAGCAGGAATAAAGCCAATCCATGCCGAGAATGACATCAAAATCAATCATCTCTAATTCAACTAAGTCTGCTGAAGTGACTTTCTAAGATATCATAATAGGACAGTTTCAGTATACCCGCCAACAATGGATTTACCCACTGGGTAGAGACTGAGAAAGGATCTGCTAGAATTTTGGGGCTGACTCCAAAATCAACAGCTATATGTAGAGTAACAAAGGACAACAAAGCTCCTGGATCTAGCAAAGCATAAATATGTAAATAGAAAACTTGTAACATACTAGTGAACACATCAATAGAACTTTCCTGATCCTATCGGAACTAAAGAGCATAGAGTCTGTTTAGGTGCTGCCCACTGGTGTCGCTAGAAGCGACACCCTGCTGATTTGGGTGATCGAACCAAGTTGAAGGATGGTTATACTAACCCTGAGAACCAGACTAGGGATAATCTCTGACTCTGTGGCCTAGCTTGCCACATCCAAAACACACATCACTTCCCGCTCTACAGATACCCTGGTGATTTCTGCCATATTTTTGATAAATGGGATTGGTTCGGGCGCTACTGACACTACCCTGGGGTTTCTTGACTGACTCCCTATCTCTGTTGTCGTCTATAAATTTTAGAACTAGAGCACTGGATGAGGACGGAGCTGGAACTGAGGATTTTAGGTGGAACTGAGAACGATTCCCACCCTCTAACTTAGGTTAAGCGAAGTTGAAACTACCTGCTCTTTCTCTCTTGTTCTCCCTCTCCTTCTCTTTATTCTTAGCCTCCTCTATCTATTGAGCATGGTCCATGAGCCTGGATATGTCCATCTTCTTAATCAACATACAGTCCTACACTCCTTGACTACTCTATTAGCCACGCTAGACACATACTTACTCATCCTGGATTTGCTATCTGCCACCACATGAGGAGTATATTTGGTTAATTCAGTAAACTTGATAGAATACTCTTTCACTATCATGTTGCCCTGCTTCAGATTTATAAACACTAAAACCTTGGCTTCCCTCAACTCTAATGGGAAGAACCTATCCAAAAAAATAGTGGTAAACTTCTCCCATTTTATGAGCCCTGCATCTGCGGCCCTTTCTGTTTTCCACTATTTGAACCATGAGTGGTCCACATCCTGTAACTAATATGCGGCCAACTCAGTGCTCTCAACATCAATCACCACCATAATATCGATAACTTTCTATATCTAATCAAGAAACTGAGGGTCCTCATCTGACTTAGACCCAGTAAAAGATGGAGGGTTTATTCAGGTGAAATCTTAAATCCTAGAAGCAGTAGTGTTGGCCACTGGGTTGGCCAAACAAGTAGCTAGACATTTATTTTGGGCTGCCATAGAATGAGCTAGGGTGGTGAAAGCTGCTCTGAACTCAGTGTGGGAGACGTGTTCATCCAGAAAATCTGGCTAGACGGGTTGGTGTTTTGGCTAGTCTCCCATTCCTCGTCCCTTAGTCCTCTTTGGAGGTATATTCTGTAATGTAAGAGAAACTTTGATTAGAAAAGTGTTTTAACTAGAGCTCATGCTCACTTGCATAACATGAATACGAAAAGAAGGAAAACTTTTACTAAAACACCTCGCAGCCTCCTGTCCATATGTGTATACACCCATGAACAAGATTCTACTAGATATAGTTTTCAGACTTCCTAGGACTTTGTTGAACCTTAGGCTCTGATACCAAGGTTGTAACACCCCGATCTGTACCTCAGATGCTACATGGTGCTCATAATCTTGAAGAACCACAAGCTAACCCATGACTGGTACCTAGTGCAATAGATGAATAATAATACTATAAATATGTGAAAATTAGGTAGAAACTTGCCATAAGGTTCAATACTAAAATAAAACTAAATACGGTACAACAATACCAAAACTGAAATATCTGTCTGAAAATACTCTAGTTTGAAAACCCTCTAAACTATCTGAAATGTGGAGTTGATGGGACAAGTCCCCAACTACTTCCGACTACTAAAATAAAATAAAATGCTAAATTAATAATCATGTTCTCGAACTATGAAGACTCACCACTAACTCTGACTGCTGAAGATCTGAATTACTAAGGGTTCTCGGGAGCCCCTGCGTCTGAACCTATGATATAAAATATCATAGTGTAAGAGAAAAGTATGCGCTAGTACTTTGAATGTACTGGTATGCTAAGTGAGGTAGGCTGAAATACATGGGTTCATTTTCATTAACAATACCGACTGAATAAAATAAATGTAACTGAGTGATAGTACATGCATGGATACATAAACTGCAACTGAGATCGTGATAACACTGAATACTGAGTTTGAATACTGATTAACTGATATCTGAGTATACTGATACTGAATTATTGATAACTTAATGACTATATCTGATAGTCATGATTCTGTAAAACTATATTAAGTTCCATACTGAGTTGAGTAACTATGTCTGACTGTTCTGAATGTATAGAACTAAACTGAGTTCTATACTGAGACTAAATATAAAACTGAGACTGTGGGGGGTAATCATCTAACCGACATGCTCCTCTTTGAACTGATTAGGGTCCAACCTATAACCCCGGCTGTAAGGGTGTTAGTACCGTGCCACATGTAAAGACAAGATGAAGAGTCACCCTTAATCCCTCATTCTGGATGGTTAATGCCTCAAACTACACTGTCTACATAGTTCTGGAACATAAGGACTGCTTTTAAGGCTCACACTCTCTACTGGCAGGTGAGTCCCCACCCTTGGGTTTCACTCGGTGCTGAATCCTATTCTCAACTGAATAGATATTGGGCTAATTTCTAAACTGTTCTAAGATGGACTGAACTTCTACTAATTATACTGTTCAACTGAACTAAACTGAGTTCACTAAATTCCATTGACTGATGGAATACTACTGAATTCTGTTAACTAACTGAGTTTACTGAGGTCTGAACTAAATGCTGAACTGGTCATGACATGACTGACACTATCCTGAGACTAGCCATGGATATAGCTAATCAGCTAAATTGTCGGGTATTAAATACCCCCAGGACTCGATGGCATAAATTATAAGACATGGCACAATCTTGAAACATGATTAATAACTACTTGATCATCATTCATTTATTGGGACATTCTAGCAAACACTTGTATGATATGAAATTGAATACATGCTAACATGATATAATTTAATTATTTACTTCTCATGAACAACTTATTAAACACTTGGAAGACATTGTATATGCACATAGTACTAATTAACACATGAGCACCACAATTTCAATGCTTTAACATGATTTCACATGACAATACATACATAATAGTTGTTTTTACATAAATTTTGCACTCAATCATGGAATAGAAATCCAATCAACATTATAATCATGAATACATTTGAATCCAAATCATGGAATTCATGAAATCAAGCTACTTAAAATTTAAAAGAGTTTCTTGGACTACAAGGATGGTAGAAACCCTTAAATGAATACTTGACATACCTTGGTTTCTAAATTTCTGAAGATTAATGATGGAATCTTGAGCAATGAATATAATTTGCTTTTTGAGGGCTAAATCTCATGTAATGGGGGATGAAGGGCATGGGAAAAAGACCCAATTACCCCCAAATATGTGGCTTTTTAATGACTAAAAATTAAACCACCAATGCGCAGAATGACATGCCGCATAGTTGGCATCAATGCGATAGCCAACGCGCCGCGTCGAGTTCACGTTGGTTTACTAGAAATTGCCACTGGGAGCCAAGGAAAATATTGATGAATGCGATGGCTGATGCATCAAGATCGCATTGATACACTATTTCGAATTCCCAAACGTGGTTCAAATAAGGTACGAAAAATATGAAACTCATCCGGAAATACCTATTGACATTCCTGACCATCAATTAAGTTAAAGATTGACATTTTGAGGTCATAGAGGTCATGAAATAGAGTTTCCAACTTACAAAGGTCAAAATGACCCTAATTTTGAATACTTAGCTAAATTTTTGAATACTGAGCTAAAATTTTGAATACTTAGCTAAAATATTTTATGTCTGGGACCCCTTATCAAGCTTGAAAGACTGAGTTAAGCTTAAAATTTTGCGGGATTTTACATAAACACAAGGTGTTTTCATACAAAGAAGTAGACAATGAGACAGAATTTTGTATCGATTATTATTCAAAATTAGGGAACAGAAGGAAAGAGGGCTACTGAGTCTACATTAGGACATCCTATCTATTCAAGTTATGAAGGAAACCTGTCACAAATACCCTTAAGGGAAGGAGAAGGACTGTAACGAGTTCCAGAGTTGAGTGAGGTTCCATCGAGATTCTGGTCCACGACTTTTTCATCGAATCAAAAATAAAAACTACAAGATAAAACATAAATGGAAATACAAAAATCCTATCTACGCAGCTTCTCTTGGATTCTTGACTTAAGTTTTATCACCCTATTATTCAGGCAGGCTTTTGACTCACAATTTCTTTAACTTGTTACTCGTCTTTCAATTTCTCCACCTAGTTGCTTGACTTTCAATTTCTTCAGGTGGGCTCCTAACTTGCAATTTCACAACTCTGTTCTCTGGGTGAGCTCCCGACTTTCAATTTCATCACCCTGTTCTTCAGGCAGGCTCCTAAATTTCAATTTCATCACCCTGTTCATCAGGCGGGGACCTGACTTTCAATTTTACGACCTTGTTGCCTGACTTTCAATTTCATTAACCTATTCTTCGAGCGGGCTCCTGACTTTCTATTTTATCACCCTGTTCTTCAGGCGGGCTCTCGGCTTTTAATTTCATCACCCTGTTCTTTAGGCGAGCTCCTGATTTTTTATTTCATCACCCTGTTCTTCATGAGGGCTCTTGACTTTTAATTTCATTACTCCGTTCTTCAGGCTGGTTTCTGAAACCACATCAAAACTAGAAAGAAGATTATCACAAACAAATGTTATGATAAAGAAAGATTTCCTTTTTCTGAAAGTAATGTCTCATTTTCCAAGAGGGTCCTGATCAGAAAGTAAATTCTCATTTTTCAGAAGGGTCTTGGTCATAAAACAAATTCCCAATTTTTCAGGAGGGTCTGTACATAAAGTAAATCCCCATTTTCAGGAGGGTCTTGAACACAAAATAAATTCTTATTTTTCAGGAGGGTCTTGAACACAAAATAAATTCCCATTTTTCAGGAGAGTCCTGAATGTAAAATAAATTTCCATTTTTCAAGAGGGTCCTGGATACAAAAATAAATTCCCATTTTTCAGGAGGCTCCTGGACATAAAATAAATTCTCATTTTTCAAGCGGGTCCAGAACATAAAGTAAATTTACATTTTTCAGGAGGGTCCTGAACACAAAATAAATTTCTATTTTTCAGGAGGGTCCTGGGCATAAAATAAATTTCTATTTTTCAGGAGGGTCCTGAACATAAAGTAAATTCCCATTTTTTAGGAGGGGCCTGAACACAAAATAAATTCTCATTTTTCAGGAGGGTCCTGAACATAAAATAAATTCTCATTTTTCAGGAGGGTCATGGACACAAAATAAATTCTCATTTTTCAGGAGGGTCCTGGACATAAAATAAACTTCCATTTTTTAGGAGGGTCCTGAACACAAAGTAAATTCTCATTTTTTAGGAGGGTCCTGAACATAAAGTAAATTCTCATTTTTCAGGAGGGTTCTGAACACAAAGTAAATTTCCATTTTGCAGGAGGGTCATGAACACAAAGTAAATTTCTATTTTTCAGGAGGGTCTTAACAGAAAGTAAATTTCCATTTTTCAAGAGGGTCTTGAATATAAATTACATTTCAATTTTTCAAGAGTTTCCTGAACACCAAATAAATTCTCTTTTTCCAGGAGGGTCTTGAACATAAAGTAAATTCCCATTTTTTAGGAGGGTCCTGAACACAAAATAAATTTTCATTTTTCAGAAGGGTCCTGAACACAAAATAAATTTCCATTTTTTAGGAGGGTCCTAAATAGAAAGTAAATTTCCTAATATGCTTTCCCAACGGTAGTTGAACTTACATAATAAAATTTTCCCCTGTTTCATAAAAGAAAAATTTGTCAATTGAAAACTTAGTGGTGGTTTGCAGCACTTGGCTTCCCAAACATCTACTCTAGTGCTCGTTCCCTTCATCTTTACTTTAGATTACTGACATTCATCTCTGTTTTATCGCATCATTGAACCAAACCCTAATTAAGGGAAGTTATTTTGATTCAAACATCGGACATTTATTTTACCATGCCCCTGAGATGCACCTTTTGAAACCTAAATATTTCCACGAATCCAAGAACCTGTTGGTTGATGAACTTTCCTTGTTTCTCTTGTTTTATGATCATATTTATTTCATGTGCCGGTCCTTGTCTTTTCCTAATACAATTGAGAAGACTGGTATCAAGTTTTGAAATCCTTTCTCACTTGTTTTGACACAAATTTGACTCAAAATGTAAAGAAATGATGGTGACTTTTATTTTGATAAATGACATAAAAAGACAAAAATATGAATTTGTAAATTAAATAAAAGGGAAATATCCCTCTTTTTAAAAGAAAACTTACCTACATGCGGCAATCAACTCCAACGATTATGACATGCATTTTGGATTAAGCTACCTGATCTTTCTTCCCAAACTTTCCATTTTTTGTTGAGTTTGTTCCATTGCCACTGAGTTGCTTTTTTCAAACCCGTTGGACTCATACACCTCATTCAATTTATGGTATCTTGAAAATTTTTTTCCAACAAGCCTCTTTCCTTTTTATTTCTCTTAGACTCGCTATCGCCTTACGGTGCCCATAGGGCTTTTCACCAATAAGACTTTTTCATTTTTATTTCTCTCAACTCACTATTGCCTTATGGTGCCCGTGAGGGTTTTCTCCAATAAGACTCTCTCAGTTTTATTTTTCTCAACTCACCATCACCTTATTGTGCCGGCAAGGGTTTTCACCAATAAGACTCTCTCATTTTTATTTCTTTATGTTTTCTCATGATGATGCAAAAAATATAATGCCAAAATATTCCATATATCCATTGCATACTCAGCCTCACAATTCTCAAAGATTGATCTGAAGGTCTTTCTTTGGTTGTAACTTAGCTTTTGGATGAAGTTAGAAAGAACAGATGACATGAGGCCCAAATAACACTTGAAGTGGGGTGGGACTTACAACTTTTGGGATAGACTCGAACAATGAAAATTAAACCATGCCATTATTTTTGACTGGGTAATTCTAAATTTTTACTTGGTTGGACAAGGCCCCGAATAAGGCAAACTACGTATCTCACTCTCAAGAGAGGAGAATTAGGTCATATGTAGTTCTAATAGCTTATTCTTTATTTTGATTTGATTTTTTTGCTTTTTCTTTTTCTTTTCATACTCTTTCTGTTATTCTTTTTTTTTGACACTTTATCTTTTGACTCTGTTTTGATTCCAAAATAGGGGTATGAAAGACAAAGAATGACACAATGTTTGGATAGCAGAATGAAATGCCTTCATCATATCAATCTTCAAAAATTCAAGTACTAAACATGCAATAGAATTAGCAAAGGATAAAATATCATACATAATAACTTTTGACTGAATCAGCATTGATAGTCATTTCTCTCATTTTCCCTTCTACATCTATCAAATATAAAGCTCCATTGGGTAACACTTTCTTCATAATAAAGGGACCTTGCCAATTGGGGAAGAACTTGCCTTTAGCTTCAACCTGACGGGGAGGATACACTTCAATACCAACTGACCAACTTTAAAATGCCTGGGATGTACCTTTTTGTTATATGATCGAGCCATTCTCTTATGATACAATTGTCCATGACATACCGATGTCAGCCTTTTTCATCAATCAAACTTAACTGTTCCAATCAATTTTTGACCTACTAATCATTATTAATCTCTGCTTCTACAATGACTCAAAGAGAAGGAATTTCAACTTCTATGAGAATGACTGCTTTTTTCTCGTATATCAATAAATATAGATTTGCCCCTATTGAAGTGAGAACATTTGTACGATAACCAAGCAAAGCAAATGGCAACTTCAAATTCCATTGTCTAGACCCTTGTATCATTTTTTGTAGTATCTTCTTGATAACTAGACCCTTGTATCATTTTTTGAGTATCTTCTTGATATTCTTATAGGTGGCTTCCACAATGCCATTTGCCTTTGGATGATATGGATTGGAATTACAATGTGCGATCTTAAATTATCAGCACACTTCTTGCATCAAATGACTATTAAGTGTGACAACATTATCTGTAATGATTATCTTGGGAATTCCAAACCTACAAATGATGTTGGCATGAACAAAATCTACCACTACCTTCTTTGTTATTGACTTGAAAGTTATTATTTCTACCCACTTTGTAAAGTAATCAATGCCAACAAATTGAATCTATGCCCATTTGATAATTTTAGCTCAATTAGCCCAATCATGTCCATCCCTTAAGCTACAAAAGGCCATGGAGCATACATTGCGTGTAACTCAGTAGGAGGAGAATGTATTAGATCACTGTGTACCTGACATTGATGACATTTTTGAATGAAACACATAGAACCCCTCTCCATAGTAATCCAATAATAACCAACTTGAAGTATCTTCTTTAACAAGATATAACCATTTATATGTAGCCTGCATACTCTGGAGTGTATTTCAACTATAATCGCTTAGCCTTGTTTTGCATCTATACATCTCAAGAGTCCTAGATCAGGGGTTTTCTTATACAAGATTCCCCCACTCAAGAAAAATCCATAAGCCAAATGCCTAATTATCTTTTTTTGTTCACTGGTGGAATGTGTTGGGTATTCTCCCGACTAAATATATCGCTTGATATCAAACAACAAAGGCTCGCCATCGAGATCTTCTTCAACTACATTACAATAAGTATATTTATCATGACTCTATATATGCAATGGGTTGATGTAGGCCTTACCAGGGTGTTGGAGCACTGAAGACAAAGTGGCTAAAGCATCGACAATCTCATTGCAAATTTTTGGAATATGCCTAAACTTTACAAACACAAACCATTGACATAGATCTTGCAAGTATTGTCGATACGGTATAATCTTTAAATCTCGTGTCTCCTATTTGCCTGGAATCTGATGGATAAGAAAATTTGAGTCCCCCAACACTAATAATTCCTGGACTCCCATATCAATAGCTAGCCTCAAACCCAGAATGCAGGCTTCATATTCCGCCATGTTATTGGTACAATAAAATTGAAGTTGCACTGTTACTGGGAAATATTATTATAGTACCCCGCATGTTTCTAATCCTGTGATTCATACTTGAGTACATAACTTAAAATGAATATCCAAGTGATATGATAGATTATGATCCATTAAGAATGTTCATATGAGTCACTTAAGGTAATACAACCTAAGAGTTTTTGAATCCATCAAGTTTTAGTATTTAATTTTGTAAGGGTCATTTTTGAACGAGTATAACTCGATTTTAATATGGTATTTTGGCCAATTTAGACCCACTAAGTTGTAGAGAATCGAATTAGCTTTCCAACGATACCAATTTTTTCTTAATCCAATACCCGAGTGAAAAGTTATGACTATTTTTGTGAGGGAAAGTAAGCATAGGCGATTGGTTAGGCACCGCCCAACCCAAACATAGGTGATCACTTAGGTGCCGCCTAAGTAAATTCCAGGTGTCAAAAACACTCCGTATTGAGTTATTTTAAAGGTAATTAAGTCTTTAAATACTCCTTACACGTCCCTAAACTTAACCCTACAAAATTTATAGCTTCTAAACATACTGCAACCCTATTTTCATCTCAAAGGTCATCATCCAAGAGCACTAAAGGATAAAAACAACTAGGATTGCATAAGTAAGCTTGAAGATTCAATTTCAAGGAAATTCCTCTGTCAATCATCAAGAATCTTCCTTCTAAGGTATGCGTAGTGTTCATCTATGGATTCAATTCGTTCATAGAGTTCAAGAATCAATCTTTAAAATACTAAAGCTTGGTTGATTGTGGTGATATGATCATACCCATGTTGATGCTTGTTTTTTTCCTCTTTTTCATTATAAAGTATGATTTCTATATTTTTAGGTGTTGATGATCATGTTGTTGATATTGGGTGATTCCCAAGATGGAAACTTTATATGTTTTTGTGAATTCATGATATCATATGAGTTGGAAACATGTAAATTTGGTTGTTCATTATGTATAATTTAATGAATTCACCTATGCTTAATATGTGCATGTAAGGTGTTTGATAAAATGCCTAAGGAACTAGAAATCATAAAATATAGCTAAATTGTGACTAAGTGAAGGATTCATGATATGCCCTTACGTTCCAATGACTTCTATGATTGATAATGTGCCTTGTAAATGTTTTTGGAATACTCATGAGATATTCTAATGAGATTATGCTATGTTTACTTGTAAATCCTAATTATGAACAAGATGCATGATAACCATGCAATCCATATGAACTTCCATGCTATTAGTATGTGTTGCCAATATGATTATGCAATGAACTTGATATTAAGATTGTGCAAGTACTTCCATGTGATATGAAATCCTTTCCATGCAATACATTGTTGATAACCATGCTTAGTATGAGATCCCTACTTATGATATTATAAATTATGGACTCTACTCTTATGATCAAGTCAGTCATGTGTGTCAATTTCCTTTCATCGAGTCCTGGGGGTACTTGTACCCTAAAACTATAACTGTGTGCCTAGATCCATGTCATGTTTCATGATATCCGAGCTCAATCTATGATTCCATAGACTTCAGTCGGTCATGTGACTCAAGAAAACCTCATGATCTTAGTCAGTTGTCAGATATCAGTAACATTCCGTCAGTCAATGGAATTCAGTAAGATCAAGTCTACACAATCAGTTATTCATGTCCAGTCCCTCTAGATGGGAGTATAGGTTAGCACCGAGTGAACCCAAGAATGGGAACTCACCCGTCAGTTCAAGGTGTGATTCTTAGTAGCAATCCTTGTGTTCTAAAACAACGTAGCCAACGTAGGTTGAGACATCTTAACCCATCAGGTCAGGGTTGATGAGGTGGCTTAACCTGTAAGTTTAGGGTTTCCACCGTTCTCATTGAGTACCCACCAGATAAGGTTTATTTACAGTTGTCCTTACTGGTGGTGCGGTATTAACACCCCTCCAGTCGGGGCAAAGATTAGACCTCAGCTTAGACATAACGGTATACATGGAGCATATCGGTGAAACACTACTTCCCACAGTTTTAGTAACAGTCTCAGTAGAATAACTCAGAGTGTTTTTTAGATTTTAGTATATATACAGAACTATCAGATACAGTCATCCATGTTATCAGTTTCAGTAATAGTCTCAGTAAAAGAACTCAGAGCATTCTTCAGATTTTAGTATATATAGGACTTTCATATATCGTCATTCATGTTATCAATTTTAGTACCAGTCAGGATAGTTATCAGTAAACTATGTATTAACTTATAAGTCATGCTATCACGTATTCACGGTCCCAGTTTCTATATATGTGTGTTTGCACTTCCACATTCATATTAGTCAGTCAGTGTTGTTTATGCATGAAACCCTTTATGTTCAGCCTACCTTCCTCATATACTCAGTACTCCAGTTGTACTGAAGATTTGCGCTATGGTGCTTTCTTTTTATGTTTCACCATAGGTTCCAAGACACGAGCTTCAGCCAGCAATAGCAGTAGCGTTCCAGTCGCAGAGACACAGTGAGTCCTCACTGATTCAAGGACAATATGATTTGATTCATTCATTTATTCTTTATTTCAGTTTTACGGAGTTAGTTGGAGACATGTTTCTTCAACTCTTTATTCAGACATTTTAGAGGATTTCGGATTTAATTTCATTTTTAACTTCAGATTGAGTTGTTTTAGGTATTTTCACCACATGATTGTATTCAGTTGAAGCTTATGGCCTTATAGTTCCATGTATTCCGCACTATTATATCATGATTTGCAGTATAAAGGTACATATATCAGTCATAGGTTAGCTTGTGGTCTCTCGGGGTCATCAACACCGTGTAGCATTCTGGTTCAGCAAATCGTGGTGTTACAAACTTGGTATCAGAGCCTAAGGTTCAATAGAGTCCTAGGAAGTCTGAAACCCGCATCTAGTATTCTTGTACATAGGTTTGTTGCACATCACATTTATGTCTAGGAGGCTAAAAGATGTTTAAGGAACAGTCCCCTTTGTTCATTATTTATGTCATGCTAGTGAGCATAATCACAAGTTAAAATCTCAGTCTAATCTATTCTTCTCTTATTCCAGACTATAGCCCCAAAGAGAAGAAACCAGCCAGTTCCTCAGCCCGAAGATCCTTTGGGTGAACATATTTTCCATGAGGTGTTTAGAGTCGTATTTAGCACACTTGATCAGTCCATGGCTGCACAGAATGAATGGCCACTAGTTATTCAGGAAAATCCAGTGGCCACTCCTAAAGCATATAGGGTTTAGGATTTCACTCGGATGAACCCTCCATCTTTCTATGGGTCTAAGTCTGATGAGGACCCTCAGGAGTTCATTGACCAAGTCCAGAAGGTCGTTGACATCATGGATACTACTTCCATTAAGAGTGCTGAGTTAGACGCCTACCAGTTATAGGATGTTGCTCATGATTGGTACAAACAGTGGAAGTCTAAAAGGTTAGATGATACAGGCCCTATTGAGTGGAAGGAATTTGTCACGGCCTTTTTAAACAGATGCTTTCCCCAAGATCTGGGGGAAGCCAAATTTCTTAAGTTCATTAGCCTTAGGCAGGGGAATATGATAGTTAGGGAGTATTCTCTCAGATTTAATCAGCTAACCAGGTATGTTCCTCATGTGGTTGCAGACAATAGAGCTAAGATGAGAAAATTCGTGTCAGAGGTCAACGATAGCATGGTAAATGAATATAGGTCTGCGATGCTGATTGGTGATATGACCTTAGCAAGAATCATGACCCATGCCCAGCAAGTAGAAGAGCAGAAGTTTAAGACTAGGGAGAGGCAGAACAAGAGAGCAAGGTAAGGTAATTTCAACTTTGCTCACCTCAACTCATATGGAGAAAACCGTTCACAGTTTTGCTCCAATTAAGCCATTCCTGCTCCTTTCTCTACCAGTGCTCCAGTGCCAAAGTTTAGAGAAAAAAATAGAAACAAAACGCCAGGCTCTAAATATCATGGCAATGTTAGCAGTGCCCGAATTAATCCCCTTTGTTAGAGTTCTACTAAGAACCACAAGGGCATTTGCAGAGCCGATAGTGATGTCTATTTTGGTTGTGGCAAGACAGGACACAGGATTAGGGAGTATCTATAGTCAAGTCTTCAGGGTTAGCAAAATTATTCAACAGCTCATTCCCGTCACCCGAATCAGCAGAGTGCCATTTCTAGTGCTACCAGTAGGCAACACCCAAATATACTCTATGCTTTTCAGTCCCGGAAGGATCAGGAAAATTCTCCTGATGTCGTTACTGGTACGTTATAGATTTTCCATGTTCATGTTTATGCTTTGTTAAAACCTGGTGCATCTTTGTCCTTTGTTACTCCATACATAGCAGGCAATTTCAGAATCAGTCCAGAAGTCCTAGCAGAGCCCTTCTCAGTCTCGACCCCAGTGGGTAAAACCATCATAGCCCGGTGGGTATACAGGAACTGCCCAATTATGGTATCTTAAAAATCCACATCAACAGATTTAGTGGAGTTAGAGATGACTGATTTTGATTTCATTCTCAGCATGGATTGGCTTTATTCCTGCTATGCCACAGTCGATTGCAAAAATAGGATAGTTCAGTTTTAGTTCTCGAATAAGACCATCCTAGAGTAGAAGGTTAGCATTTCAGTATTCAGGGGTCAACTTGTTTCCTACCTTCGGGCAAGGAAAATAATTTCTAAGTGGTGTGTGTATTATCTCGTGCATGTTAAAGATTCCAGTTCTGAATATCCCAGCCTCGAAACAGTCCCTGCTGTTAATGAATACTCAGATGTCTTTCCCAAAAATCTTCTAGGCATTCCTCCTAAAAGGGAAATAGACTTCGACATAGACCTTCTTCCAGATACTCAATCTATTTCTATTCTGCCATATAGAATGGCTCCAGCATAACTCAAGGAACTAAAAGATTAGTTGAAGGATCTATTAGATAAGGGATTCATTAGACCCAGTATTTCCCCATAGGGTGCGCCAGTATTATTCGGGCGCAAGAAAGATGGTTCTTTCAAGATATGTATTGATTTTCGTTAACTCAACAAATTCACAGTCAAGAACAGATATCCTCTTCCCAGGATTGATGATCTATTCGACCAACTTCAGGGTGCCGGTTACTTCTCTAAGATAGACCTCAGATTAGGCTATCATCAGCTCAGAGTTAGAGATAGTGACATTTCAAAGATAGCTTTCCATACTCGGTATGGTCACTTCGAATTTTTAGTCATGTAATTTGGTCTTACCAATGCCCCAGTAGCTTTTATGGATTTGATAAACCGTGTGTTCAAGCAGTACTTGGACATGTTTTCATAGTATTTATAGATGATATTCTGGTTTATTCTCACACAGAGCGTGATCATGCAAACCATCTCAGGATTGTTCTTCAGACTCTCAGGGATCACCAGTTATTCTCTGAGTTCAGCAAGTGCAAATTTTGGCTAAGATCAGTATCATTCCTTGGCTATATTATTCCAATGATGGCATTAGAGTAGATCCTCAGAAAATCGAGGCAGTAAGAAACTGGCCCAGACCCGTATCTCTATCAGATATTAGGAGTTTCTTGGGTTTGGATAACTATTACAGATAGTTTGTTGAGGGATTTTCTTCTATTGCATCTCCCATATCCAGATTGACTCAGAAGAAGATTAAGTTTCAGTGGTCAGATTCGTGTGATAAGAGCTTTCAAGAGTTGAAGACTCGAATCACCTTCGCTCTAATTCTAGCTATTACAAATGGTTTAGACATTTTTGTAGTCTATTCTGATGCATCCAGAGTGGATTTAGGTTGTATTCTCATGCAGCATGGTAAGGTCATAGCCTACACCTCCAGACAGTTAAAGCCACATGAGAAGAATTATCCTACTCATGATCTTGAGTTAGCAGCGGTAGTTTTTTCCTTGAAGATTTGGAGGCATTATCTCTATGGAGTTCATGTAGATGTCTTCACAGACCATAAAAGCCTCCAGTATGTCTTTTCCTAGAAAGATCTTAATCTTCGCCAGAGAAGGTGGTTAGAGCTTTTGAAAGATTATGACATGAGTGTTCTTTATCATTCAGTCAAGGCCAATATTGTAGCCGACGCTCTCAATCGACTCTCCATGGGTATTGTTTCTCACATTGAGGATAGTAAGGAAAAGATAGCTCAGGAGATCCATCATCTTTCCAGACTAGGCGTTCACTTAGTCTATTCTTCAGAGGGTGGTGTATGTGTTCATAGTAGTTCAGAGTCATCTTTAGTTTTTGAGGTGAAAGAGAAACAAGACAGGGATCCTAGCCTTGTCAAGCTCAAAGAGTCAGTTCAGAATTAGAAAGTAGAGGTTTTCTCCCAAGGGAGAGATGGCGTTCTTTGTGGTCAGGGTCGTCTATGTGTTCCAGGTGTAGATGAATTGAGGCAGTGAATTATTGCAGAAGCGCATGGTGCACGATACTCTATTTATCCAGGGGCCACTAAGATGTACCACTCTATATGGGAGATATATTGGTGGAGTGGGATGAAGAGATATATTGCAGAGTTTATGGTTAAGTGCTCTACATGTCAACAGGTTAAGATAGAGCATCAGAAACCTAGTTGTTCCATGCAAGATTTCACCATTCCTACTTGGAAGTGGGAAGAAGTTAACATGGACTTTGTGACAGGTTTGCCTAGAACTCGTCATCAGCATGATTCAGTCTGGGTCATTATAGATAGAATAACCAAGTCAGCTCATTTCCTTCCTATTCGTATTTCTTATTCCGTTGAGGATTATGCCAAACTCTATATCGAGGATTTATTCAGTTTACACGGTGTTCCACTATCTATCATCTCAGATAGAGGTACCCAGTTCACTTCTCACTTTTGGAAAGTATTCCAAAAGGGTCTCGGTACCCAAGTCCATCTCACCACAATATTTTATCCTCAGACAGATGGTCAAGTAGAGAGGACCATTCAGACTCTTGAAAATATGCTAAGGGCGTGTGAAATTGACTTCAAGGCATCGACATTCAGAATAGCCTCTCTTATGAAGAGATTCCTATCAAAATCTTATCAGACTCGTAGATTGAGGAACAAAGAAGTCCCTCTAGTCAAGGTTATTTGGCAAAATCAGTTTCATGAGGGAGCTACTTGGGAAGCAGAAGCAGATATGCATACCAAGTATCCTCACCTCTTCCCCGCCAATTCATATAAAGCTCAAGGTAATAGTTCTCCTTAAGCTTATTAAGTTTCATGTTCATGTTTCCGGTATAAACTTGGTACCTATTAACCATTTCATACTCAGTCATGCATTCATGTGTTAGTTGTCCGTGCATCAGATATGCACGAGTTCAGTATGTTTAGCATGTCAGTCATGAGATCAAGTTTCAGTTCTTCATATTCAGTTCAGGTTCTATTGTCTTGAATCCCTTCTCAGTAAATTCTCATTCGAGGACGAATGTTCCCAAGGGGGAGATATTGTAATACCCCGCATGTTTTTAATCCTGTGATTCATACTTGAGTACATAACTTACAATGAATATCCTAGTGATAGGATATTTTATGATCCATTAAGCATGTTCATATGAGTTACTTAAGGTAATACAAACTAAGAGTTTTTGAATCTATCAAGTTTTAGTGTTTGATTTTGTAAGGGTCATCTTTGAATGAGTATAACATGATGTTAATGTGGTATTTTGGATGATTTAGACCTACCAAATTGTATAGAATCGAATTAGCTTTCCAACGATACTAATTTCACCTTAATTCAATACCCGAGCGAAAAGTTATGCCCATTTTTGTGCGAGACAGTAAGCATAGCCGATTGGTTAGGCACCGCCTAACCTAAGCATAGACGATTGGTTAGGCGCCGCCCAACCCAAGCATAGGAGATCACTTGGGCACCGCCTAAGTAAATTCCAGGTGTCAAAAACACTCCGTCTTGAGTTATTTTAAAGGTAATTAAGTCGTTAAATATTCCTTACACGTCCCTAAACTTAACCCTATGAAATTTATAGCCTCTAAACATACTGCAACCCTATTTTCATCTCAAAGGTCATCATCCAAGAGCACTAAAGGATGAAAACAACTAGGATTGCATAAGTAAGCTTGAAGATTCAATTTCAAGGAAATTCCTCTGTCAATCATCAAGAATCTTCCTTCTAAGGTATGCGTAGTGTTCATCTATGGATTCAATTCGTTCATAGAGTTCAAGAATCAATCTTTAAAATACTAAAGCTTGGTTGATTGTGGTGATATGATCATACCCAAGTTGATGCTTGTTTTTTTCCTCTTTTTCATTATAAAGTATGATTTCTATATTTTTAGGTGTTGATGATCATGTTGTTGATATTGGGTGATTCCCAAGATGGAAACTTTATATGTTTTTGTGAATTCATGATATCATATGAGTTGGAAACATGTAAATTTGGTTGTTCATTATGTATAATTTAATGAATTCACCTATGCTTAATATGTGCATGTAAGGTGTTTGATAAAATGCCTAAGGAACTAGAAATCATAAAATATAGCTAAACTGTGACTAAGTGAAGGATTCATGATATGCCCTTACGTTCCAATGACTTCTATGATTGATAATGTGCCTTGTAAATGTTTTTGGAATACTCATGAGATATTCTAATGAGATTATGCTATGTTTACTTGTAAATCCTAATTATGAACAAGATGCATGATAACCATGCAATCCATATGAACTTCCATGCTATTAGTATGTGTTGCCAATATGATTATGCAATGAACTTGATATTAAGATTGTGCAAGTACTTCCATGTGATATTAAATCCTTTCCATGCAATACATTGTTGATAACCATGCTTAGTATGAGATCCCTACTTATGATATTATAAATTATGGACTCTACTCTTATGATCAAGTCAGTCATGTGTGTCAATTTCCTTTCATCGAGTCCTGGGGGTACTTGTACCCTAAAACTATAGCTGTGCGCCTAGATCCATGTCATGTTTCATGATATCCGAGATCAAGCTATGATTCCATAGACTTCAGTCGGTCATGTGACTCAAGAAAACCTCATGATCTTAGTCAGTTGTCAGATATTAGTAACATTCCACCAGTCAATGGATTTCAGTAAGATCAAGTCATGCACAGTCAGTTATTCATGTTTAGTCCCTCCAGATGGGAGTATAGGTTAGCACCGAGTGAAACCAAGGATGGGAACTCACCCGCCAGTTCAGGGTGTGATTCTTAGTAGCAATCCTTGTGTTCCAGAACTACGTAGACAGCGTAGGTTAAGATATCTCAACCCATCAGCTCAGGGTTGATGAGGTGGCTTAACCCATAAATTTAGGGTTCCCACCATTCTCATTGAGTACCCGCCAGATAAGGGTCACTCACAGTTGTCCTTACCAGTGGCATGGTATTGACACCCCTCCAGTCGAGGCAAAGATTAGACCCTAGCTTAGCCATAATGGCATACACGAGGCATGTCGGTTAAACAATACTTCCCATAATTTCAGTAATAGTCTCAGTAAAAGAACTCAGAGCGTTCTTCAAATTTTAGTATATACAGGACTGTCAGATACAGTCATCCATGATATCAATTTCAGTAACAATCTCAGTAGAAGAACTCAGAGCATTCTTCAGATTTCAGTATATGCAGGACTGTCAGATACAATCGTTCATGTTATCATTTTCAGTATCAGTCAGGACAGTTATCAGTAAACCATGTATTAGCTTAAAAGTCATGCTATCACATATTTATGGTCCCAGTTTCTATATATGTGTGTTTGTACTCCCACGTTCATATTAGTTAGTCACTGTTGTTGATGCATGAAACCCTTTATGATCAGCCTACCTTCCTTGTATGCTCAGTACTCCAGTTGTACTGACACATTTGCGCTATGGTGCTTTATTTTCATGTTACACCATAGGTTCTGAGACACGAGCTCCAACCTAGAAGTAGCAGTAGCGTTCTAGTTGCAGAGACACGGTGATTCCTCATTGATTCAAGGATAATGTAATTTGATTCATTCATTTATTCTTCAGTTCAGTTTTACAGAGTTAGTTGGAAATATGTTCCTTCAACTTTTTATTCAGACTGTTTAGAGGCTTTTGGATTTACTTTCAGATTTAAGTTCAGATTGAGTTTTTTTGGGTATTTTCACCCACATGATTGTATTCAGTTGAACCTTATGGCCCTACAGTTCCATGTATTCTTCACTATTATATCATGATTTGCAGTATACAGGTATAGATATCAGTCATGGGTTAGCTTGTGATCCCTCAGGTTCATGAGCACCGTGTATCATTTTGGTTCAGCAAATTGAGATGTTACAGTTGCCCTGATCTAGAAATAAGAAATGTGTATATTCCAATTCCTTTCATGTTCATGGATCCATCAAAGAACAGCTTCTAACCTAGATCAGCATCAATAATGACTTCACCGACGCACAACACCTCTTCATCAGGAAAATGTCTTTAATGGCTCATACTTTTCATCAATGGGATTCTCAGCAAGATGATCTACAAAGGATTGGGATTTCATGGCGGTTCAAGTCACATATACAATGTCGAACTCGATAAGCAATATTTGCCACTTCGCCAATCGCCTAGTTGGTATAGGTTTTTGAAAGATATACTTCAAAGAACTCATGTGGTAGATGAGAAAAGTAGTGTAGGAGAAAACATAATGCTTCAACTTCTATGCTACCCAAGTTAGGGAAAAACACGTCCTTTCAAGATGATTGTGCTTGGCTTCATGTGTCGTGAACTTCTTACTAAGATAATAAATTACCTGCTCCTTTTTGTCTGTGTCATCATACTGATCCAATACACAACTGAATGAATTATCCATAACCGACAAGTAAAAATTAAAAGCCTGCTAGTCTCGGGTAGCACCAGTACCGGTGGATTTGAAAGATATTTTTTGATTTTATCGAATGCTTCCTGACATTTCTCAGTCTAATAAACTGCAACACTCTTCATCAACAACTAGAAAATAGACTCACAAGTGGTTATGAGTTGAGTAATAAACCTTCTAATGTAGTTCAATCTACCAAGCAAACTTATCACCTTTGTTCTATTCTTGGGTGGTGGTACATCCTAAATGGCTTTGATGTTTGAAGGATCTAATTCAATACCCGGATGGCTGACTACGAACCCCAATAGTTTTTCGGATAAAACTCCAAATACATATTTTTCCAAATTGAGCTTTAGATTATACTTGTGAAGCCTTTCAATGAACTTCCTCAGATCTTTAACATGGTTAGCTTGATTCTTTGATTTAATAATCACATCATCTACATAGACTTCAATCTCCTTATGCATTATATCATGAAACATAGTGGTCATTGCTCTCATGTATGTTGCTCCAGCATTTTTCAAATCAAATGGCATCACTCGATAATAATAAGTCCCCCACAGTGTGATAAATGACATTTTCTCCGCATCATCCTTCTCCATAATGATTTGGTAGTATCCGGCATAGCAATCCACAAAAGAGGCAACCTCATGTTTAGTGCAATTTTCCAGTAAAATATCGATGTTGGGCAGCGAAAAATCATCCTTCAGACTTGATCTGCTCAAATCATGATAATCAATACATACTCGAATCTTGCCATCTTTCTTTAGGACAGGAACAACATCGCAAAACTAAGTAGGATAACGAGACTCTCGAATCAATTTGGCTTCAAGTTGTTTCATTATTTCCTCTTTGATTTTTATGCTTACATTAGTTTTGAACTTCCTCAACTTCTGTTTGACAGGGAGGAACGCAAGATCAGTTGGTAATTTATGGGCCACTAATTCAGTGCTTAAACCAGGCATACCATCATAAGACCATGCAAAAAATTCTTTATAATCAATTAATTCTTAAATCATTCCTTCTTTTAACTGTGGCGAAGCATGTACACTTATTTTAGTTTTCTTAACATCTCCTTGATTTCCAAGATTAATTGGCTTGGTTTCATTCAAATTAGGGTTTGTCTTGTCTTTAAACTGTTTCAACTCTTTGCTTATTTTTTTCTAATGCCTATTCTTCATCATATTCCCCTCCTTACTTCATTATATCTTGATTAGCATGGATTTTAAGATCAAACTAAAAATTCCACATGCATGTCATATTACTAGAGTCATTATAAAGACAAGAAAAACTCCCTTCTAATGGGGAGAGGAGTGACCTCCCAGTTGTTGAGCTGGATATTAGGACCTATGAACTACACATTTTCCTTACTATTACCTTCCCTCACTTCAACCATGTCAACTTCAACCCACAGGTTATGGAAGTCATCAACTAATTCAGCTTCAAACTCTACATGATTCATGACATTACTCTTGACAAACGACTTACTAAGCAGTAGAACTGGGCAAGGGGGTGACCACGTTTCCTTCTCCTGTTCTTGGACTTTTTCTAATCTTCAGCTGTAGGGTTAAATACTAGACCAAAAGTGCCCATGCTTTCACTCGAGCATGTTGGATGAACTATACCATGCATAGACGCTCCTTAACCCTTTCCTAGCTCAAATCCATATTTCAATATCTCATTTACCATCATGATAGAAGTAGGAGATAGTTGTGGCCCTGGTATAACCTACCCTTCAAAGATATGATCCACTAATACTGTATCAAAAAATTGATAGGCAAATATCTCCTCTATAATTTTTCTTCAATAAAAGGTATAGGAGAATATTTGTAGACGGACAAATCCCCTTCACCATTAATAACCACTTCTTACTTGCCGTGCTCGAACTTGATCACTGGTGCAATATAGATGCAACCACACCCGCCTTGTGAACCCGAGGTCTTCCCAACAACAAATTGTAAGAGGCATCGATATTCAACTCTTGGAACTCTATGGAAAATTCAATGGGCCCTATAGTAAACATTATCTCTATTTTGCCAATCGAGTTTATTTTTACTCCATCAAAAGCTCTGACATATCAAATGCTTTAATCCTCTCGACACTGATATTCAACTTTTATAAGGTGGATATAGGACAAATATTTATGCCAGAATCTCCATCAATCATGACATGAGTGATGTAGAAAATTTCACACTTCACAGTGATGTAAAGACCCCGATTATGCCCCATACCTTTTGTAGGCAGTTCATCATCGAAAAAGCTAATCTGATTCACTTCAAAGATTTTTCTAACAATTTTCTCAAGATGATTCACTATGGTTTATCTAGGAATATATTCCTCTGTCAACACCTATAATATAATGTCATGATGTTCCTTAGAATGCAATAATAAAGAAAGAAGAGAGATTTGAGCCAAAGTCTTCTTCAACTGATCTATGATCGAATATTCTGGCAATTTCATCTTCCTCAAGAATTGTTTAGCTTCTTCTTTGGTGACAGGATTTTTAAGAGATGAAGGCCCATTCATTACTGGTTTAGGCTTCCTCAAACCTTCTAGCATAAAACATCTTCCCAACCGAGTCAAACCCCCTACCTTGTCTACTTTTTCCATGATTTCCTTCCCTTGATAAGTCATCACGGTCTATTTATACTTCCAGGGAACCCTTTTCATATCGACTATTGAAAGTTGGGTGACCGGTTTGATGATAATAAATGCTGCAAGTACTCCTTTTATCATTAAAATAGGCTTGCTCGGAGCTCCTACTACCATTAACATGGGTTTGTCCTGACTTAAACCAACAAATTTTCTGACTCCTTTTACAATGATCATAGGTTTCCTTGTGTTTTCTTGGACCTTATCCTTCTACCGTTTCTTCCTGGCTTAGTGACATTGCCTTCATCGAATTTGCCACATGCACCAATTTTTCCTCATTAGTTTGTATTTTAACAATAGGCTTGTGACACATCGATGATTCCTTTCCACCGTATATCAATTCTAACATGTTGGCTTTAGTATGGGTTGGCAAGGGATTTTGGTTAATGTTTGGCTCTGGAGCCTGTCTTAAAATTTGGTTCCCATCAATCAGATCCTAGATAGCTCTCTTCAAATACCATCATTTCTCTATATCATGCCCTGGTATGTCAGAATAATATCCACACCATAAAGAATAATCAAGATTCCTCGATGATGGATTCGAAAGCCTTTCTTAAATTGGGCTTAAGACATTCAACTTCCTCAATCTTTAAAACCAACTAGCATATTACTCCCCAGGAGGTGTGAACTAATTCTTGACTGCATTCTCTTTCTTATACTCAGTCCTAGGTTAAAAAATAGATTTGGAGGGGTTTTGGTAATGTTGTGGAGCTGAAGGACAATTTTGAGGAGCTTGTGCACACCATTATGGGTAAGAAGGGGTTTGGGCATACAGTTGTGCGCTATATACTTGGTATGGGGGTAGTGGAATGGGATATAGTGGGTTTTATGGGGGTAATAATATTGGGGGGGGGAATATATGGATCTTGGGCATAAAATTGGTCTTAGAACTGGGGATAGGGGCAAGGCGGTCTTTTCAGATAGCATGGGGTCCAGCTACAACAGTCGCCACATCCTTCTTATTCTTTTTCCCTTAAAAAGTTATTGAACCATTTTGAATTTTTTGGGTGGTGGTCTTTAATACAGTAAAACTCATAATTCATCCGATCTTTATACCCTCTTCTATCATCTCACCCATTTTAAGGATTTTGATAAATGACTTACCCATCACCGGATGCAAATATTGAAAATAAGTCTCATTTTGTGCCTGAATGAAGATCTCCACCAATTTACACTCTTTCATAGAATGTTTTGCCCTAGCAGCCTATTCACGTTACCTTTTCGCATACTCCCTGAAGCTTTCAGTACTCTTCTTTTTCATATTAATTAGGGATTTTTCATCAGGAATCAAATCAACATTATATTAAAATTGTTGCATGAACTCATTAGCTATATCATCCCAATTATTCCATGTGTCAATATCCTAGAAAGCAAACCACTCCGTAGCCAGACTGGAAAGACTTTCACCAAAGTAAGCAATGGGTAGCTCTTCTTTTCCTCCTGGACCTATTAGCTGGTTGCAATAACATCTTAAATATGCTATGGGGTCACCGTGTCCAGCATACTTCTCAAACTTTGGCATTTTAATACCAAGGGGAAGGTTAATGCGTGGTAACATGCATCGAATCTTTATAGGAAACACTCTTATAACCCTCGATTCCCTGTAGGTTTCTCAAGGCATAATCCAAACTCTTTAATTTCTGCAATATACCTTTCTGTTCTTCTATTGCAACAGGATTCTCTATATCAAAGTGAAATGCAGGAGGCTGAGTGTATCCATATGGTTCATTCATCTTCAAAGTAGGCTCTGGGGAATAATACTGATCTTCTAAAACTTTCAGTACTAGCTCACTTGCAACTCGAGGGAGTATGATTGTTGGATAAACAACATGAGTAGGAGACTCAATTAGTGGAGGATCTATAAACACAGGTGCCACGGGTGGTGCTAAATTGGAAGAAGGCCTCTGTGGAGAGATCGTCAGGGGCACATTAGAAGTGCTAGGATAGTACTGACTTGGCGTGAATCCTGGCGCATGCTAGGGTGTATAAGTAGGATAAGAAAACATCGCTTGATACAGCAGTGGATAATTAGAAGAATTTCCGAGATCATTCAAGTATGGGAGAGAAGGCATTCCACTGACCCAGGCTTGGTGCATTTCTACCAGTTGTTGCCTGGGTCTCAATATCTCCTCATTGTTTTCCAAGCCCCCTTCCCCAAGACTCTAGTTCAGGTCAATTAGCAAGGTTTCTACTTCTTTGTTGGCCATGGCTAGATTTACTTTCAACCGAGTGAAGTAAGGATGACTAGCTAGAGTGCTACAAACCAACCACTTTTATCTGAAAGAAATGCTCATCAAAGACAAAACCCATTAGGATTAGGTCACACAACAAGCATGGAAATCATATTATATATTTATCTTAGATTCATGCATATTTATACCAGCCTTCGAGGGTAGCGAAGCCATTTTAACATCATCCCGATCTCTTTTTTACACTTATTTGTTCTTTTCCTCCCCTTACACCTCATTTTTTTCTACTTTTCACCCTCGATTCTCTCTTCTTTTGCATCAGTCTCATTTCTTTCCCTTTCTTCTCTCATTATTCTTTCTTTCTTTTATTCTCTTGATATCTCATTTCTTTTCTTCTCTCGCTATCTCTTTTTCTTTTTTATCATTCTTTATGGCTTTTGTTATTCTTAAAAAGAGGAAAAATTGAGGAAAAACCAAGAAAAAACTGATTAGATTGAACCCATAAGTAGGTTGCCTACGTATCATATTGTACATGAATCAGATTTTGCGTAGTTAGGGAGGTATACACAAAGTTGATGATTTTTGATTTTCTTTTGAAATGCCATATCATTACACTTCATAAAAGAAACAACTAAAACAGACCTTGAATTTAAGACAACCTTAATACTAAACGACTAAGACACGAACAACACTCTAGACCAACATAATGACATATGTATTACTCATAATAAAGACTCCAATGTTGCACCAAACTTGACACCGACTTAAAAAATATGCAACAATACAGCAATATAAAAATAAAAGACTCAAACTAAAAAAAGGATTGAAATTGCCTCTTTAAACTGCTGGACGACGTGATGGCCCTGGATGGGATGGACTTAACCGTGAAGTTCTCGCTCTCCCACTCAAACTTTGTAGCATATCTTGCAAGGACACTTTGATATTTGGGTAGAAGCCTCTGGCACGCATTACTGTCTCTTGGGTAGCATACCTAAAAAGATTTATCTAATACCCTTCCACCGTTGTGAGCAAGCCTGATAACTGAACTCTTAATAACTCTAATTTTTTCCCTCTAGTTTGCGTCCCTCCTGTCATCACCTACGCCTGCTTCCTGTGTCCGCCTCTAAGTTGCACTAGTAATGGACTACTGATACCTCGAGGTATGGATTGTAGCTAGATCTCATATCTTGGAGTGTACCCCAGATTATCCAAACCTTCTTTGAGAGTATCCGCACCTAGCTCTGTCGTGTGATTCCAAAATTTCTCGTATTTGCTCTCACCTAAGGCTTGGTTCTTAAAGTACTCGACATCCTTTAGAAGATTCACCACTGGTGGAATGTATTGCGGTCTACCCAACTGGCACATTACCCTAGCATGAGTATATGGTCGAGTGCAGATAAGCCCTAACATAACCAGAAGGAGTTGCATCCAACAACCAAATAAGATTATTTTTGGACAAAGCCATAGACAGTTCCACAGAATGTTATCCTCAGTTCTTGAATCGAGAAATTTAATCCAAGCATCGACTCCCATAGGAAACGAGAACTTATCAAAGAACATTTGTGTTCCATAGCTTTCACTCGATTGTGCAAACAACAGTCAATCACATCCGGTCTAATTAAAGAAGGCACATGCAAATTCTCTATCATCAATAGTTGCAATATCAGGTTTCTTTCCTCAAAGAATCTCATCCCTCCCTTTACTTCAGTTAAAGCCTTATATATTTTTGTTAAGATCATAGGTATGATAGTGACCTTTTCCCCTTTCTCCTCATAAAATAAGGCTATCAATATAGTTTTCAAATGGGTATTAACACGTCTTTCTTTGAGTGAAAACACTAAAGTGCATAACAGAGCGAGGGTGAAGACTTCAAGATGCTTTCTTTCCCAATTCTCCTTAGTCATATAAAATTCATCCCAAAAGCAATCAAAACCATCCAAGGATCCGAATCTAGTGAATAAAAATTCTAAGGAAATCCATGATTAGTTCAGACGACCCAAATGCCTATTGTTACTCATCAAGCCATAACCTTGTAGAAACCTGTTGCTCGAGTGATTCCGAGATCGGATCATACCTTTATCGATATAGGAAAATAAAGCAGACCAGAAATTTATGGCAAAGTAAGTGTCATTTCACACTTCCCAAACCTAAACACGAAATTACTAGGATCCCAAAAGTTCAACACATCATCAATTAGATCTAGACGGGGTCTGATGTGCAGATGATCTGGGAGATCACCTAGTATTTTAATTAGCTCCTTCTTGTCGACATAGTTGAATGTGCCCTACCACTTGATTAACAATTTGGGCACTTTGGAAACCATCAAGGCTCTAGACCCTGTGGACGGCTCCATCCTGTAATAACAAACCATACATATCACTCAAAATTCAATAAAAGAAAAAGAACTCCTGACCCTCGAGATTTTATCATAGGGAAACATTGTATGACACGGAGTAATGGAACGACTAGTAATTCAAATTCACCGAATGGCCTTACTAATGAAGTCAACCTATTTGACAAGGGCTGGCAACACAAAACTAAGAGAAAAGTGACCTGGTACTAGGACTAAGACAAATGACCAAACTAAAAGATTACCATACCCACCGAGGGTTGCCTACGTATTCCGCCCTGAGGAACGAGAATCAGGTATGCGTAGTTCATCCAGATTAAAAAATTAAAGATTAAAGACCCGACTGAACCCTAACATAAAAGATACAAAGAAATACAGATGATGAAAATGTCAATAAAATCTTTTTGGGTTTTTTAATTTGACACATCACACAAAAATGACACCAACATCTAAGAAAGAAAATTTTTTTTGGTGCGTATCTTCGTTATATGAAATATACAATCTTCTAACATTATTTTTGAAATCTATTTATAAAAAGCTTCTATTAATTTTTTTTTTGAAATTTTCGAATTATGAATGCATGCTAAAGGAACAAAAGAAAAAATCTTTTTTTTTTATTTTTGATTTTGAAATTTTTTGAATTTTTGATTTTGAATTTCATACAAAAATGAAAATTGAACTTATTAAAGGAAAATCTTTTTGTAGTTTTCTTTTAAAGAATATATATGACACCTACTCTAAATGAAGGGTGAAGAAATTCTTTTGAATTTTTTCAGATTCTTATAGAAAATGAAATCTATGATTACCAAAGAAAAATCTTTTTGGGTTTTCAATTTTGGGTAAATGAATGCAAAAAGGTAAAAAACCTTTTTTGAATTGTTGGATTATGAAAAACAAAAACCATAAAAAACTCTAAAGACTACGACACTCTTTTTTTTACTCGCCTTTTCTTTTTATTTTATTTTTATTTTCCCTTGCCTACACAGCCTTTTTAATTCTAGCACATGCTTTTCCCCAAATCAGTCCGTCAAATGACCATATTATCCTACAAATGCAACAATTAGCACGTAAGGATGTTTTATGAGTAAGTCTCTTACAAAGGACAGAGTGGGTCCCTCTAGGTCTCAATATGATGCAAATAAGCATGACCTAAAGGCTGACCTATGTTGGGTTCACTAAATAGGCTATTTGGGGAAGCGTATGGTTGATAGTGGCTGCGACAGCTTTCCACCTACTCCATACAACCCAACGTCTCCCCCTCCTAAAATAAGGGTGACTCAACTAGAGGTCATGTACACACGTGTATTACAGACTTATTGCAGAAAGAATGAGTCAGATTATGCACAAGATGCCAGATATAAAGAGGTAACATATAAGATAAAAACTGTAAATACGTAGCATATAGGTAATCAATAATGATAAAATGATCACACATACGCATCATCAACCAAATGTTTATACACCTATAGTGTCAAACTAAACCGATATAACTCCAAAAATAAGATCGAATTCTGAAAATTTCCCAGTAGAGTCGCCAGAGCTGTCACACCCCTCTTTTTAACCAAAAAGATTGATTTTAATTTCAAAAAGTGGTTTTATTAGTAAAGTGACAAAAGATGAAAATTTTTTTGAAAAAGGATTTTTTTTCAATTAAATTTAGAGTCACCACCTGGCATAATCCGGTGTGCCAAGTCACCTTTGAAAAATCTTTTTCAAAATGATTTGACTTTTTAAACTGATTTGCGAACAAAGATTTCGATTAAGAAATTTTATTGACCGAAGGAAAGATGTTAGGCACCCTCCGATCCCATAGTTCAACCACGGTCACTTGATGAAGTATATCACTAGTAAGACATTATGAATATATAATCCCATGAAAACACATAAAAGGAGCAAACAAACATATCAAACAAAAATTCAAAACAAAAATAGTAATGTCCAGTCCAATTATACAGTCCCGAAAAATGAAAAATGCAAAAATGTAAACCTAATCTATTCTAAACCAATCCTAAAATAAACTCCAGCCAATGTTCCATGCCTTGATCGTGCACTGTTTTCAAGTACATGATACTTTGGGGGATTTCCCGTTGAATAAATACAATTCCTTCAGGAAATTTCCCAGCAAATAAATACAATTTCAATTTAGAGTGATAAGATAGAAAACATTCAACACATTCAACCAAACATCATTCCTAAACTTGCTTACCCGAACCTAAACTTTTGCCTATTCATTCTATGGACTAATCATGATACTATCACATTTAGCATTTGTATTTGCTCCAAAATAATCAATGAAAATAAATCAGAACTAAATAATATTCATTTTTATCAATTCCTACGATCCAACCCCACATTCCTTTTTAACACCAACTTTCAACAATTAAAGATACTATTTCAATAATCCATAACCATCTATTCAACAAAATTGAACAACAAATCAATGTCACTAATATTCAATGACATCTCATGCAAATCAAACACGTATAATTAAATAAAAGGAGAAGAGATAGAGTTGGACCTTTCGATAATTGATTTTCAATGATAATAAAGAATTCAAGAAACCCAAATTCGAGAGCCCAAATAGGAAAAACCTCAACAGCGACGAAATCCAAACTCGGCATAGGGAAATAATAGCCAAAAAAATTGACCACGAATGAACCGATTGAAATGAACAACACCCAAATCCCAGAATCGTATGAGCAACCAGAGCGTCCAAAATAGAAATTGCATCAAATCCCCCAAAACATAAACGTGAATTCAAAAAAACTGATTCAAAAGGACTGATTTCGGTGAGAAATTGGTTGCTGATTTTTAATTTTTGATGGTAGAGCTCAGATTTGAGTTAATCGGGTCCAAATCAACCAAACAACAACAACTGATTCCGACGACTCCTAACACCTTCTGACCTAATTTTCCTTAAAAATCAGAGGAAAACAATAAGGTTTCAAAGATTTTAAGATGGGATCGATCAAACAGTGAGACGACAAACCAATTTCGGTGAACTTTTGCTGAAAAATCTCTTCAAAATGATTGGATTTCCGTCAAATTCTTGATTTTTCTCTCTAGTTCCTATTGTACTTTTTCTTTCAGGCCTACATGTGCACGTTTACGTATAACTATGTGCGTGTGTATCAAAATTTGTGAGAGTGATGTGTTTTTGTGTATGGAGTCGCGTAGAAGAAGATGAATTTCATGAATCTCACCCTTTTGTTTTCCCTCTAATGGTGTGTATTTATGCTCTCCTGTATCTCTATGGGTTCAGGGTTCAGGGTTCAGGGTTTTTTTTTTTTTTTCAAAATAAAGTATCATCCGAGGGTCGAGAGTTTTTGGGCTCTCCCACCCGAGATGATCAGGGGTTGAGCCATGCACCCCCAAGCCTTATTATTAATAAACTAGAAAATAGAAAATGAAAGTACACGGAGGGGGGCATAAACCTGACCTCCAAACCTATGGTGGTTTCAGGTCAACTGATCCACGATAGTCAGTTGACCCGTCCGCAATACTGAAATGGAAACCTAGAGCTATGCACCTAAAAGCGAGGACTCCTCGCGGTACAGAGTAGACTAGGAATAAATAAATAAGGGAGACTCTCCCCTTACAAGTAAGAGAAAAATCAAAATACACATGACGACTACATAAAATCTGAAATCCGCGGGAATGCAGAAACAATGAAGACTATAAAAATTCATTTTTTTTTAAAAGCCGCGGAAATGCAGAAACAATGAAGTCATTTCGATACCTGCAACAGTGAAAGAATCAGCCTTCTTTGGAGGAATCAAGGTGGTTTCTTTATTCTCTTTAGCTTTCTCCGTCGAAAGCTCATCGTGCCAAGCTTGTCTAGAATAAAGTACCCTTTTGCTGCTCTAGGCAGCTGCTGGTGAGTGTAGTAGTGCTGAGTAATGTCATAGTGGTGACTATACTTAGACAGGGCATCCACCGTGTAGTTAGCTTCCCGGTATACATGATGACACTGAAATGACTCAAGCTGACTGACGAGTTTTTGAAGCTCCTGAAGGTAAGTATCAAGTCTCCAAGGTGGTTGGATATTGTGAGTGAGCCATTTGATAAGAATTTCGGAATCCACTTCTAAGATAAGCTTATTATAGCCATGTTGGATGCACTAAGAGACTCCGAAGATAGCCGCTTTTACCTCCGCCTGGTTATTCGTGCCAATGCCGAAAGGAGTGGAGAAAGCATAGATTAAGTTGCCATGATGATCGCGGAGAATACCCCCTCCACCAGTGCTGCCCGGGTTCTGTAGTACGCTCCCATCAGTGTTTAACTTATAGAAATCAGCCACATGTTTTTTCCAAGTAATGCTGGTGACTTTAACATCATGTCTGCAGCTTTCAACAATGGAAACCAAATCATTCTAGCTGGTCGGCCAACTTATATGAGGGAAAGAAGCAGCAAGTAGAAAGTAAATGTCCTTGAAAACTAGGAATTTAACTCTTGCAATATTGGATTGCTTTCCCCCGTATTTGCTAGCACATCGGTTCTTCCAAAGGTTCCAACAAATGAATATTGGAGTAGCATGAAGCAGCAGTTTATGTACAGCATTTTTATGCTCTGTAGCCCACCATTTAAGAAGAAAAATATGCAACGGAGCTGCTGCATAGTTGCTGCCCAGGTTCCCAGAGAAAAACTGCCATATATGTCGCGCAAAATGGCCGAAAACAAAGACGTGATCAATGGTTTCAGGTGCTGTTCGGTTGCAGCAGAAACAGTCGACCAGTGTACTCCCAAACTGAGTGATCCTATCATTAGTTGGGAGTTTTCCTCGCAATGCTCTCCAAAGAAGGAAGGATACTTTAAATGGTATGTTTTTATGCCACGTGTTGGTATGGAGATGAGTCTTTTCCTTCTTCGCTCGAACTAACTCCCACGCCGAAGTGCAAGTAAAAGTTCCACTCTCATTCGATTTCCAAATTGGTGTATCATCTACGCCATCCTAGAAATGAAACTGAGTGGACAGAATTTGTGGCACCAACAGAGGAGAAACATGCTGTCTGATCATCTCTTCATTCCATCGGCCATCGATTAAAAACTGAGATACTTGGATGTTGCCAGGTCTGGTTTCCATAGTTCTATGAGCCGCTAAAGCTCCAATTCCAAGCCAATCGTCCCACCAAAAACAGCAACTACCTGATCGCAACTTCCAGCTTATGTGATTTTCAGCAAGGCTTTTGTTTGTCATCATGTGTTTCCAAACAAGAGATTGGCCCGTGTCCCATTTTTTGGCGACAGTATTAGCTCTTTGGCAGTATTTGGCTCTAAGGAAATCACCCCACAAGGTTTTCTTGGCTCTAAAAGTCCACCATTGTTTGAGCTGGAAAGCAGTGCACACATCCGAGATTTGTCGCACTCCGATACCTCCTTCTTCAAGCGGGTAGCCAAGTGTCTCCCAAGATGCCCAATGGTATTTTTTCTTATCCTTGTCCCATCCCCAAAAGAAATCAGCTGTTAACCTCTTGATATAATTGAGAATTGTCTTTGGAGGTGAGATGACCGCAAGAATGTGGATGGGAAGTGATTGAAGGACATGTTTCACCAACCTAACCCTACCTCCAAAGCTGAGAATTCTGGACTGCCAGCCGCTAATTTTTCTTACTACTTTATCAACCATATCGGAGAAATAACTTACTCTTTGTCTTCCAATATATAATGGACAGCCAAGGTAGGTAATTGGACTCTCTTTTTGATTGAAACCGGTAGTATCTCTGATGGTGGCAATGATCTCTGGCGGACTGCTGTTAGGAATCGTAAAATGACTTTTTTCTCTATTGATTCGCTGGCCGGAAACACTCTCATAAGTCGACAAAATCTGCATGATCAGCTGAAGAGAAACTCTAGTTCCGGAGGCAAAAATGATCACATCATCGGCAAAGATGAGGTGATTGATTTGTGGACCTCTGTACTCCATGTGGAAACCCTTATATTGCTGATTCTGCTGGAGATTATTCAACATACGGGACAAAACTTCAGCCCCCAGAATAAACAAAGCTGGGGATAACGGGTCACCTTGCTTAAGGCCTCTAGAGGATCGGAAGAAACCATGCCTTGCACCATTGATGATAATAGAATACCAATTGTTGCTCATAATTCTCCATACCATATCAATGAAGAACTCCGCGAATCCCATTTTTCGTAGCACCAAGAAGATAAAAGACCAAGAAACCCTATCATAAGCTTTAGCCATGTCAAGCTTAATGACGACATTATCTCCCGCTTTAGGCTTCTTGATACCATGGGTGATTTCTTGCGCGAGCATGATGTTTTCAGAAATACTTCTGCCCTTGACAAATCCTGATTGGTTTTCAGAGATGAGGTCCGGAAGTATGGGAGCCAGACACAGACATAAGAGCTTAGAAATGATTTTATTTGTAAAATTGCTAAGACTTATGGGTCTGAATTCTGAAAATCTACTGGGATAGTCCACTTTTGGGAGTAGAACCAAGCAAGAGTGAGAAAAATACTTGGGTACGGTATGACCACAAAAAAATGACTGAACAACCGCAAGCAGATCTCGCTTGATAATGTCCCAACAGGATTGAAAAATTTTTCCATTCATGCCATCTGGACCGGCAGCCGAGTTGGGATTCATAGAAAAAACCACCTGCTTTAGTTCATCAATAGACGGCATAGCAGAAAGCAACTGATTCTGAGCAGCAGTAACCATAGTAGGAATGCAATTAAGCGCAGCTTCGTTCACCGTCTGTGATTCTGCCGTAAGGATATCCTTGAAATGAGCACAGGCTGCATTAGCAATATTTTCCTCACCTTGAATCCAGTCACCTTGTTCATTGGAAATTTTGTGGATAAACAACCTCCTCCTCCTACCTCGGATAAGTGCATGAAAGTATTTGGAGTTTGTATCCCCTTCCTTGAACCATTGCAGCTGTGTTCTTTGCTTGAGGATGGACTCTTCCAGCTTCAGATATCGATTATATTCAGCACTAACAGCATGTAGGTTAGTTCGATTCTCGGCAGTGTTGTGGTTGATCATTTCCCTTCAGCCCTACTAACTTTTCCTTCATACTGTTTAACCATTGCATGAATGTCCCCATACTGATTTTTAGACCAATTGCTAAGGTTGGCAGCAAGTCTTTTTATCTTGACATGAAAATTCCACATGGGATTACCTGTAGTATCTCTGTTCCAGCACTCTCTAACCGTATCCAGGAAGGTCTGATTCTCTGTCCAGCAGTGCAGAAATTTGAAATATCTGATGTTGGATTGTGGAATCTCCTGAACTTCCATAAGTAGAGGGCAATGATCGGAACCTACAGACGGAAGATGAGTAATAGAAGTGTGTGGCATGGTTTCTAGCCATTTATCATTCACCATGGCTCTGTCTAATCTCTTTCATACTCTAGCGTCTGGATTTCTCTGATTACACCAAGTGAATTGCTGACCATGAAAACCAAGATCTATGAGTCCGCAAGCTTCTATAACTCTCAGAAAGTCAAAACTTTTGTTGATGTTATAAGGTACCCCTCCATTTTTCTCTGTCATAGTAGTGATCACATTAAAATCCCCAACTGTGCACCAAGGGCCCTGATAAGCTGCATGATGGAGAAGTTTATCCCAAAGAGGTCGTCGGAGATGAGCACTACACTTGGCATAGACGAAAGTGGTTGTGAAGGCAAATGGAAGCTCTGCATGGCTGAACTCACAAGTAACTTGTTGATCATCAGAATCAAGCACTTTGCAGTCAACGTCTTGATTCCAGAAGATCCAAATTTTACCATTAAGATTACAATATGCATTTTCCATCTGAGGGCGACTCTTGTAAATGTTGATGTGGGAGTTGTCAATAAAAGGTTCCAGGATGGCAATCGTGGACACATTATGGACAGTCTTGAGCTGTTGGAGTCTTTCCAAAGCTTCTTTGGTGTTGATGGTCCTAGCATTCCAACAAATAGTGTGAATCATTGGGCACCTCGACTTCTTGACCTGGTGATGATAGGTCTGCTGGAATCAGCAGAGGTACTTATTTTGGACTGCTTTCTGGCATGCCTTTTCTCTTTACTGCCCCAAGGAGACAGACCCTGTCTATCCGCAACCTGCTGAACCTCTGCCTGCTTAGTGCTGTGATAATCAAACTCAACATGTTCCGGTAGCTGGACACTGTCATGTTCCTCCTCTTCTTCATCAGATATGGAATGAGTACCCAGTTCATTTTCATTCTCTAATTCGATTACTCTATACTCATCCTCTTCAGCCGGGGGGCTTGTAGGATTAGTATTGAAGGTGCATGGAGTTGGGTGAGAATTTTCCTGAACCCGAACATCCTGATGAATGACCTGAGGGTCTTTTCCTGGTCTGGTCTTCTTCTTATCTCTTGTGAGTTTGCTGGCAACAGATGGTTGAGCCTGATAACCCTGTTGATAAGTTTCAGTACCACTACTAGAATCAGCCAACTGTTGACCCTGAGCACCAATGTCATTATACTGATTCTGACCTTTGTGTCCCTTTGCAGAAAGCTTGGTCGAGGCAGCTTCTGGACATTTATGAATTTGAGAACCATTCAGCACTACAGGACCCCTTTGCTACTGCTGCAATTGATCCCTGAAACCCAGAGTAGATGCAGCAGTATGAGCTGCATTGTGAGCATTGTCTACACAGTTCAGGTTAGCAATTTCAAATTCAGCATTCTGTGCATCATCAACCTCACAGTGAGTATTCTGATCAATAGCCTGAACAATACCACCAGCTTGAATTAGCTAGACCCTGGCTTTTTCAGCAAGCACTTTAGAACATGTATCATGCTGGGAGCCAAACACCCTACCAGACAATACTACAGAATCCCTTTGTTGGTGCAGCCTTTGATCCCTGCAACCAAGTGCAGGACTAACCGTCTGAGTAGCAAAATGTTGAACCTGATCACTAGGAAAATCCCCCTGAGTATTCTGATCCTTATTTGCACATTCCAGTTGGGCAAGTACAACTTCAGCATTCTGACTATTATCAACTTCACCTTGAACAATCTGAGAACCAGCAGCTTGAACAGAACCATTCAGCACTACAGAACCCCTTTGCTGCTGGTGCAATGGATCCCTGATAGCCAGTGTAGAACTACTAGTATGAGCTGGAAAATATTGCAACTGAGCACCGGAAAGCACCTGACAGGTCTTTATATCATTTACATTACCAAAGCCATCAGTCTGAGTATTGTGAGCATTGTCAGCACAATTCAGGTGAGCAATTTCAACTTCAGTATTCTGGGCATCATCAGCATTACATTGTGCAATCTGAGCAAAAGCCTGAACATTGTGAATACCAGCCACTTGAGCTAACTGGACCCTATCATTTTCAGTAGGTATTTCAGCACATTTAGCATGCTGGGGGCCAATCACCACACCAGTCAGCACTACAGAATCTTGCTGGTGCTGCATTTGGTCCCTGATACCCAGAGTAGGAACAATAACATGATCTGCAACATTTTGAATCACCTGACAGCCCAGCATATCATTGCTATTACCAAGGCAACCACTCTGACAAGTCTGATCATTCTTAACACTATCCAAGCCATCATTCTGAGCATTATCAACATCATTCTGAACATGGTCGATCAACTGGATAGTATTCTGAATTTTCTGAGGGTGAGCAGCCGGGATGATGTGTGAAGTGGTAGCAGAGGCTCTATAGTCCATCCTATGGTCAACCAGCCTATGCTCATGCAAATCATGAGCTCTACCACCTCCCTGAGGATCCCCTTCCTACAGATTAGGGAGTTTCTCCTTCAATCCCCCTTCCGTACCCCCAGACTTTGCAGCAGACACCAGAGCAGTTATCATAGTAGTGGGGCAGGGTTGATGAAGCATTGAGTCAATACCTTGCTTATTTTGCTGGTTTGGCTGCAACTTAATATGCTGGTTTGTATCTGATGTGGGTTTATAAACCTGTTTTTGTGATGTTGTTGCCTTGGTCTTCTGAGTATTTTGATTGACTCCTTTGAAGTTTTTCTTTTTTTGGAATTGCCATTCCTCCCTTGGTTGATTATGTTGGTGCTGTTGCTGTTGTTGATGATCGGCCTTAGCACCTGAAACACTTGGTGAATTATTAGTATCAACAGTTTGAGGGATCGGGTCCTTAGCTAGCACCTGTTTGTTGACGGCCAGTAACTGCTGATCCTTGGAGTTGGCTGCTGCATCAGCTTCTTTTCGTTGCCTGTATTCATCATCCCGTCTCTTCACGTTATAGGCTTGTACTAGATGTCCTTGATGCTTACAGTACAAACAATAAGCCGGAATGTCTTCATAGTGGATTGCTTGCCATTTACCAACAGTGAGATCATTCTTATCAAAGCCAATCCAGATATGAGGAGGTAATTCATCGATGAGGTTAATTTGCAACCTCACTTTAGCCATACTACCTCTGGTTTTCTGAATAGATGCAGTGTCAAGATACAGAGTTTTACCAACGGGTGACAGTAAAGCAGTGATGAATTCCTTGTTATAAAAATGCCAAGGAAGCTCCGGAAGAGTGACCCAGACAGGAATAATAGGTGTTTCTTCCTTTGGAGTAAAAGTGGGAGTCCATTTTTGTAGCCGCATAAGCTGGTTGTCAATGTACATCCGCTGTTGAGTCCACACAGTGATGTAATCTTGCTCATTATTAAGATCAATGTATACATGTCTTGGATTGTAGTGAGCAATTTTAACTCCACCAGTGAGCTGGGTTTGCAATATAAAATGTTTCCTAATCACCTCCATTTTAGGCATTGAGTTGGTGAATTTGCCAATGAGTGTAAACTTGCACCTATCGGCTAACTTCACCATAACATCAGCAGCATCGAAGATAACAGCCGGCAAACCTTGCCTAGTTGTAAGAGTAGGTTCAACTAATTGGATAGGAACCTCATTTTTCATATGATTAGCTCTTAATCTTGTAGCATATGTCTGAACTACAGTGAATGGAGCAGGCTCGGGAACAAGGTTATTCTTACCATTGGCAGCTGAAGTTGTAGCCGTAGTTTTGATGGACTTCTTGAGTTGGTTAAGCTGGTCAGATTTGGGAGTATGCTTATCAAAGTTTGCGGAGATTTTTGGAAATGCAGAATTGGTACTTCTATTTCCTTTTGACTGCAAAGCAACACTTTCTATAACGTTCATCACAACTCCTTTCCCGGATGACTGACCTTTCTTGTTTGGCAGAGAAGAGGGATTCGATGGTGTTCGAGCCTTATCGATTTGATTTTGTTGAGAGGCTATGGCTGCATTTTCTTCTAGACTAGCCTTCGACCGAGAATCAGTAGAATACTTCACCGGAGCTCCGTTAGCTTCTATATTGATAACCGGACGGGGTAGAACCCTAATTTGCAAATTGGAAGAACATTGTTGGAAATTAGTTGGGGGTTCTGTGGTTGTTGTGGTGCATTCCTTATTACGATCCAAAACATCCAAACAGACGGCAATTTGGTTGATTCCGGCAGCGGCGCCGCCGACATCAGAATTCGCCCTAGGCGGCGTAATCTTCAAACTCAAATTGGAGACGTTCTGGTGCGAACCAATTGGGACTTCTTGGATGGTTAGGTTCGCATCAACATCGCGAACCATTTTTCGTTGGTTATCGACAATTCGCCGGTCAGAATTTCGACGCCGGCGATGAACAGTGGGTTGCCAGAAATTTCACCATTAGAGTGCTCCGCATTTAGACAAGGAGGAAGATCCGTTGATGGCGAAGAGAACCCAGTGGTTGCGCCACCACGAAACTCACCGGAAAAAGGTCCAGTTGCGATCGAAGTGGACGGGTTATTTCGCGAAACAGCATCTTTTTCATCGATTTTTGTAGTATTGACGATCGAGAATGTGGATTTTTCAGTTATGGGGTGGTGCACAACGTTGCTGCGCACATTTTGGCGGTGGTCCAGCGGTCGTTGAAGCTCGACCGGCGGCGGCGGTGCCATTCCGGCGGCGGCAGAATTCTACAAGTAAATATTCTTCCAAACAAGTAGCAGTATAAGTTTCTTCAAGCTTCTTCATATCGGTTTCATCATCCCATGGCTTGACATCCATGAGAAATGAGGACTTGCCAGATTCTTTCGTCTTCCCTGAAGCCTTCAATGCTGCGGCGCATTCTTCAGCAGCCTTCTTTTCCTCTTCAGTTTCCTCACCAAATAGGTCAACATCATCGTTGTCATCATCTTCAACAGCGGGGGCCTTACTGTGAACAGCAGGAGGAGTTGCCACAGCCTCAGAGATGGGTGCAGACCCCTCTACAGTAACACCAGCGCCTTCGCCAGATACACCAGAGATTCTCAAAAGTGCATCAATGTGCTTATACCACCTAGATGCATTAACATATGCAGCTGATGGGGGTTTTGCTAGAGATGAATACACAGTGATATCATCCTTGGACGCTTGGTACCCGGTGATGTAACTGCGGGTCAAAAGGTACTCATCAAGCTTCTTGAGGCCAGAATCAGAGTTGACGTTGTTGAATGCAACAGCCATCGCTTGATGATAATCAAGATATAGATGAAGAAGCTAAAGCCGTTACAGAGTGAGAGAGGGTTCAGGGTTCAGGGTTCAGGGTTCAGGGTTTTTTTTTTTTTTTTTTTTTTTATAAAGTATCATCCGAGGGTCGAGAGTTTTTGGACTCTCCCACCCGAGATGATCAGGGGTTGAGCCATGCACCCCCAAGCCTTATTATTAATAAACGAGAAAATAGAAACTGAAAGTACACAGAGGGGGGCATAAACCTGACCTCCAAACCTATGGTGGTTTCAGGTCAACTGATCCACGATAGTCAGTTGACCCGTCCCCAATACTGAAATGGAAACCTAGTGCTATGCACCTAAGAGAGAGGACTCCTCGCGGTACAGAGTAGACTAGGAATAAATAAATAAGGGAGACTCTCCCCTTACAAGTAAGAGAAAAATCAAAATACACATGACGACTACATAAAATCTGAAATCCGCGGAAATGCAGAAACAATGGAGTCATTTCGATACCTGCCACAGTGAAAGTATCAGCCTTCGTTGGAGGAATCAAGGTGGTTTCTTTATTCTCTTTAGCTTTCTCCGTCGAAAGCTCATCGTGCCAATCTTGTCTAGAATAAAGTACCCTTTTGCTGCTCTAGGCAGCTGCTGGTGAGTGTAGTAGTGTTGAGTAATGTCATAGTGGTGACTATACTTAGACAGGGCATCCACCGTGTAGTTAGCTTCCCGGTATACATGATGACACTGAAATGACTCAAGCTGACTGACGAGTTTTTGAAGCTCCTGAAGGTAAGTATCAAGTCTCCAAGGTGGTTGGATATTGTGAGTGAGCCATTTGATAAGAATTTCGGAATCCACTTCTAAGATAAGCTTATTATAGCCATGTTGGATGCACTAAGAGACTCCGAAGATAGCCGCTTTTACCTCCGCCTGGTTATTCGTGCCAATGCCGAAAGGAGTGGAGAAAGCATAGATTAAGTTGCCATGATGATCGCGGAGAATACCCCCTCCACCAGTGCTGCCCGGGTTCTGAAGAGCGCTCCCATCAGTGTTTAACTTATAGAAATCAGCCGCGGGTTTTTTCCAAGTAATGCTGGTGACCTTAACGTCATGTTTGCAACTTTCAACCATGGAAACCAAGTCGTTCCAGCTGGTCGGCCAGCTTATATAGGGGAAAGAGGCAGCAAGCAGAAAGTAAATGTCCTTGAAAACTAGGAATTTGACTCTTGCAATATTGGATTGCTTTCCCCCGTATTTGCTAGCACATCGGTTCTTCCAAAGGTTCCAACAAATGAATATTGGAGCAGCATGAAGCAGCAGTTTATGTACAGCATTTTTATGCTCCGTAGCCTACCATTTAAGAAGAAAAATATGCAACGGAGCTGCTGCATAGTTGCTGCCCAGGTTCCCTGAGAAAAACTGCCATATATGTCTCGTAAAATGGCCGGAAACAAAGACGTGATCAATGGTTTCAGGTGTTGTTCGGTTGCAGCAGAAACAGTCGACCAGTGTACTCCCAAACTGAGTGATCCTGTCATTAGTTGGGAGTTTTCCTCGCAATGCTCTCCAAAGAAGGAAGTATACTTTAAATGGTATGTTTTTATGCCACGTTTGGGTATGGAGACGAGTCTTTTCCTTCTTCGCTCGAACTAACTCCCACGCCGAAGAGCAAGTAAAATTTCCACTCTCGTTCGGTTTCCAAATTGGTGTATCATCTACGCCCTCCTGGAAATGAAACTGAGTGGACAGAATTTGTGGCACCAACAGAGGAGAAACATGTTGTCTGATCATCTCTTCATTCCATCGGCCATCGATTAAAAACTGAGATACTTTGATGTTGCCAGGTCTGGTTTCCATAGTCCTGTGAGCCGCTAAAGCTCCAATTCCAAGCCAATCGTCCCACCAAAAATAGCAACTACCTGATCGCAACTTCCAACTTATGTGCTTTTCAGCAAGGCTTTTGTTTGTCATCATGTGTTTCCAAACAAGAGATTGACCCGTGTCCCATTTTTTGGCGACAGGATTAGCTCTTTGGCAGTATTTGGCGCTTAGGAAATCACCCCGCAAGGTTTTCTTGGCTCTAAAAGTCCACCATTGTTTGAGCTGGAAAGCAGTACACACATCCGAGATTTGTCGCACTCCGATACCTCCTTCTTCAAGCGGGTAGCCAAGTGTCTCCCAAGATGCCCAATGGTATTTTTTCTTATCCTTGTCCCATCCCCAAAAGAAATCAGTTGTTAACCTCTTGATATAATTGAGAATTGTCTTTGGAGGTGAGATGGCCGCAAGAGTGTGGATGGGAAGTGATTGAAGGACATGCTTCACCAAAGTAACCCTGCCTCCAAAGCTAAGAATTCTGGACTGCCAGCCGCTGATTTTTCTTACTACTTTATCAATCATATCGGAGAAATAACTTACTCTTTGTCTGCCAATATATAGTGGACAGCCAAGGTAGGTAATTGGACTCTCTTTGTGATTGAAGCCGGTAGTATCTCTGATGATTGCAACGATCTCTGGCGGAGTGCTGTTAGGAATCATGAAATGACTTTTTTCTCTATTGATTCGCTGGCCGGAAACACTCTCATATGTCGACAAAATCTGCATGATCAGCTGTAGAGAAACTCTGGTTCCGGAGGCAAAAATGATCACATCATCGGCAAAGGTGAGGTGATTGATTTGAGGACCTCTGTACTCCATGTGGAAACCCTTATATTGCTGATTCTGCTGGAGATTATTCAACATACGGGACAAAACTTCAGCCCCCAGAATAAACAAAGCTGGGGATAAAGGGTCACCTTGCTTAAGGCCTCTAGAGGAACGGAAGAAACCATGCCTTGCACCATTGATGATAATAGAATACCAGTTGTTGCTCATAATTCTCCATACCATATCAATGAAGAACTCCGCAAATCCCATTTTACGTAGCACCAAGCAGATAAAAGACCAAGAAACCCTATCATAAGCTTTAGCCATGTCAAGCTTAATGATGACATTATCTCCCGCTTTAGGCTTCTTGATACTATGGGTGATTTCTTGCGTGAGCATAATGTTTTCAGAAATACTTCTGCCCTTGACAAATCCTGATTGGTTTTCAGAGATGAGGTCCGGAAGTATGGGAGCCAGACACAGACATAAGAGCTTAGAAATGATTTTATTTGTAAAATTGCTAAGACTTATGGGTCTGAATTCTGAAAATCTGCTGGGATGGTCCACTTTTGGGAGTAGAACCAAAAAAGAGTGAGAGAAATACTTGGGTACTGGATGACCACAGAAAAATGACTGAACAATCGCAAGCAGATCTCGCTTGATAATGTCCCAACAGGATTGAAAAAATTTTCCATTCATGCCATCTGGACCGGCAGCCGAGTTGGGATTCATAGAAAAAACCACCTGCTTTAGTTCATCAATAAATGGCATAGCAGAAAGCAACTGATTCTGAGTAGCAGTAACCATAGTAGGAATGCAATTAAGCGCAGCTTCGTTCACCATCTGTGATTCTGCCGTAAGGATATCCTTGAAATGAGCACAGGCTGCATTAGCAATATTTTCCTCACCTTGAATCCAGTCACCTTGTTCATTGGAAATTTTGTGGATAAACAGCCTTCTCCTCCTACCTCGGATGAGTGCATGAAAGTATTTGGAGTTTGTATCCCCTTCCTTGAACCATTGCAGTTGTGTTTTTTGCTTGAGGATGGACTCTTCCAGCTTCAAATATCTAATATATTCAGCACTAACAGCATGTAGATTAGTTCGATTCTCAGCAGTGTTGTGGTTGATCATTTCCTCTTCACCCCTACTAACTTTTCCTTCATACTGTTTAACCATCGCATGAATGTCCCCATACTGATTTTTAGACCAATTGCTAAGGTTGGCAGCAAGTCTTTTTATCTTGACATGATTAGTATTGAAAGTGCACGGAGATGAGCTCTACACTTGGCATAGACAAAAGTGGTAACTTGTTGATCATCAGAATCAAGCACTTTGCAGTCCACGTCTTGATTCCAGAAGATCCAAATTTTACCATTAAGATTACAATATGCATTTTCCATCCGAAGGCGACTCTTGTAAATGTTGATGTGGGAGTTGTCAATAAAAGGTTCCAGGATGGCAATCGTGGACACATTATGGACAGTCTTGAGCTGTTGGAGTCTTTCCAAAACTCCTTTGGTGTTGATGCTTCTAGCATTCCAACAAATAGTGTGAATCATTGGGCACCTCGACTTCTCGACCTGGTGATGATAGGTCTGCTGGAATCAGCAGAAGTACTTATTTTGGACTGCTTTCTGGCATGCCTTTTCTCTTTACCGCCCCGTGGAGACAGACCCTGTCTATCCGCAACCTGCTGAACCTCTGCCTGCTTAGTGCTGTGATAATCAAACTCAACATGTTCCGGCAACTGAACGTTGTCATGTTCCTTCTCTGCTTTATCTGATATGGAAAGAGTGTCCAGTTCATTTTCATTCTCCGATTCAATTAGTCTATATTCATCCTCTTCAGACGGGGGGCTTGTAAGATTAGTATTGAAAGTGCACGGAGCTGGTTGAGCATTTTCCTGAACCTGGGCAGCATGCTGAATGACCTGAGGGTCTTTTCCTGATCTGGTCTTCTTCTTATCTCTTGTGATTTTGGTCGCCACAGATGTCGAATTATTGGCAGAGGATGAAGAGAAGACAGAGTTGTCAGTATCCTTGGAAGGAGCAGCAGCAGATCTTCTATAATGGTGAGAATCAGTCATCACATCAGAACCCCTGTGTTGAAGCTTCATCTTATCACTGGCTGAGCCATCTGTAGAATGAGCAAGTTGTTGAGCCTGAGCAACAATCTTATTATCCTGATTCTGAATAACACCAGTGAGTGTGGTTGAAGCAATTTCAAGACTCAAAGCATGCTGAGGGACATTCACCACCTCATTACCCAGTTGAAATTCAACCACTTCATTGGATTAACCCCTAGCCTTTTCCATAATCTGCACTATACTCTCACTGTTTTGAACATTATCAATCACAGTTGGATTAAGAGGGATCCTCTGAGCAAAATGAAAACTTTCATCTATCTGCGAGTCAGCCTGAACATTGTCCAGTACCTGACAGTACTGATTAGCCATTGTGGTATCAGAACAGGTATTCTAAATTTGATCAACCTTATTGCAGTCTCCCAATACTTGGACCCTGGCAGAAGGCTTGGTTGAGACACCTTCTGAACTTTTATGGATTTGAGAACCAGTCAGAAGTACAGAACCCATTTGCTGCTGCTATAATGGGTCCCTGATACCCAGTGTAGAACCACCAGTATGAGCTGGAAAATGCAACTGAGCACCGGGAAGCACCTGACAGATCATCTGATTATTTCCATTACCAAATCCATCAGTCTGAGTATTGTGAGCATTGTCAGCACAATTCAGATGAGCAATTTCAACTTCATCATTCTGAACAACATCAACAGTACAGGGTTTAGGGTTCAGGGTTTTTTTTTTTTTTAAAGTATCATCCGAGGTTTGAGAGTTTTTGGCCTCTCCCACCCGAGATGATCAGAGGTTGAGCCATGCACCCCCAAGCCATATTATTAATAAACGAGAAACGAAAAATACAAGGAGGGGGACATAAACCTTACCTCCGATCCTATGGTGGTTCTGAGTCAACTAACCAATGAGGGTCGGTCGACCGTTGCCAATACTGAAAATGGAAACCTAGTGTTGTGCACCTAAAAGCGAGGACTCCTTGCAGTACAATGTAAACTAGGAATATATAAATAAGGGAGACTCTCCCCTTACAAGTAAGAGAAAAATCTGAATCAACTAGACGAATTCCAGAAGTCTGTGAGATGTGAAGATGCTGCACCGCAGAAATAACTTTAATACCTGCCAGGGAATCGCGGAAACAAGCTAGTGGATCAAGGTGGTTTCTTTATTCTCTTCAGCTTTCGTCTTCAAAAGCTCATCGTGCCAAGCTTGTCTAGAATAAAGTACCCTTTTGCTTCTCTAGGCAGCTGATGGTGAGTGTAGTAGTGTTGAGGAATGTCATGGTGGTGGATATACTTCGACAGAGCATCTGCCGTGTAGTTAGCTTCCCTGTATACGTGATGACACTGAAATGACTCAAGCTGACTGACGAGATTATGAAGCCCCTGAAGGTCAGTATCAAGTCTCCAAGGTGATTGGATATTGTGATTGAGCCATTTGATAAGAAGCTCGAAATCCACTTCTAAGATAATCTTATTATAACCATGTTGGATGCACCAAGAGACTCCGAAGATAGCCGCTTTTACCTCAGCCTGGTTATTCGTGCCAATGCCAAAAGGAGTGGAGAAAGCATAGATTAAGTTCCCATGATGATCGCGGAGAATACCCCCTCTACCAGTGTTGCCCGGGTTCTGTAATGCGCTCCCATCAGTGTTTAACTTAAAAGAATCAGTAGTGGGTTTTTTCCAAGTAATGCTGGTGACTTTTACATCATGTCTGCAACTTTCAACAATGGAAACCTAGTCGTTCCAGCTGGTCGGCCAACTTATATGAGGGAAAGAAGCAGCAAGTAGAAAGTAAATGTCCTTGAAAACTAGGAATTTAACTCTTGCAATATTGGATTTCTTTCCCCCATATTTGCTAGCACATCGGTTCTTCCAAAGGTTCCAGCAAATGAATATTGGAGTAGCATGGATCAGCAGCTTGTGGGCAGCATTTCTATGCTCCGTAGCCCACCATTTAATAAGGAAATTAGGCAACGGGGCTGCTGCATAACTGCTGCCCAGATTTCCGGAGAAAAACTTCCAAATATGTCTCGCAAAATAGCCGGAAACAAAGATGTGATCTATGGTGTCAAGACCTGGTCGGTCACAGCAAAAACATTCCACCTGTGCACTTCCGAACTGAGTGATCTTTTCATTAGTTGGGAGTTTTCCTCGCAGCGCTCTCCAAAGAAGGAAAGATACTTTGAAAGGTATGTTTTTATGCCACGTGTTGGTATGGAGACTAGTCTTTTCCTTCTTCGCTCGAACTAACTCCCACGCCGAAGAGCAAGTAAATGTTCCACTCTCATTCGGTTTCCAAATTGGTGTATCATCTACGCCCTCCTGGAAATGAAATTGAGTGGCCAAGATTTGTGGAACCAAGAGAGGAGGTACCTGTTGTCTGATCATCACTTCATTCCATCGGCCATCGATTAAAAACTGAGATACTTGAATGTTGCCAGGTCTGGTTTCCACAGTTCTGTGAGCCGCTAATGCCCCAATTCCAAGCCAATCTTCCCACCAAAAACAGCAACTTCCTGATCTCAACTTCCAGCTTATGTGATTTTCATCAAGGCTTTTGTTTGTCATCAGGTGTTTCTATACAAGAGATTGGCCCGTGTCCCATTTTTTGGCGACTGGATTGGCTCATTGACAATATTTGGCTCTTAGGAAATCACCCCACAAGGTTTTCTTGGCTCTAAATGTCCACCATTGTTTGAGCTGGAAAGCAGTGCACACATCCGAGATTTGTCGCACTCCGATACCACCTTCTTCAAACGGGTATCCAAGTGTCTCCCAAGATGCCCAGTGGTATTTTTTCTTGTCCTTGTCCCATCCCCAAAAGAAATCAGTTGTTAACCTCTTGATGTGTTTGAGAATTGTTTTTGGAGGTGAGATGGTCGCAAGAGTGTGAATGGGAAGAGATTGAAGGACATGTTTCACCAACGTAACCCTACCTCCATAGCTGAGAATTCTGGACTGTCAGCCGCTGATTTTTCTTACTACTTTATCAATCATATCGGAGAAATAAATTACTTTTTGCCTGCCAATATATAAAGGACAGCCAAGGTATGTAATTGGACTCTCTTTTGGATTGAAACCGGTAGTATCTCTGATGGTGGCAATGATCTCTGGCAGAGTGCTATTAGGTATCATAAAATGACTTTTTTCTCTATTGATTTGCTGTCCGAGAACACTCTCGTAAGTCAACAAAATCTGCATGATCAGCTGTAAAGAATCTCTGGTTCTGGAGGCAAAAATGATCACATCATCGGCAAAGGTGAGGTGATTGATTTGTGGACCTCTGTACTCCATGTGGAAACCCTTATAGTGCTGATTCTGCTGGAGATTATTCAACATACGGGACAAAACTTCAGCCCCCAGAATAAACAAAGCTGGGGATAACGGGTCACCTTGCTTAAGGCCTCTAGAGGATCGGAAGAAACCATGCCTTGCACCATTGATGATAATAGAATACCAATTGTTGCTCATAATTCTCCATACCATATCAATGAAGAACTCCATGAATCCCATTTTTCTTAGCACCAAGCAAATAATATACCAAGAAACTCTATCGTAAGCTTTAGCCATGTCAAGTTTGATGACGACATTATCCCCCACTTTAGGCTTCTTGATACTATGGGTGATTTCTTGCGCGAGCATGATGTTTTCTGATATGCTTCGGCCCTTAACAAATCCTGATTGATTTTCAGATATGAGGTTCGGAAGAATGGGAGCCATCCGCAGACATAAGAGCTTAGAAATGATTTTATTTGTAAAATTGCTAAGACTTATGGGTCTGAATTCTGAAAATTTGCTGGGATGGTCCACTTTTGGGAGTAGAATCAAGCAAGAATGAGAAAAGTACTTGGGTATGGGATGTCCACAGAAGAACGATTGAACAACCGCAAGCAGATCTCTCTTGATAATGTCCCAACAGGATTGAAAAAATTTCCCGTTCATGCCATCTGGACCGGCAGCCGAGTTGGGATTCATAGAAAATACCACCTGCTTTAATTCCTCAATAGAAGGCATAACATAAAGCAACTGATTCTGAGCATCAGTAACCATTGTAGGAATGCAATTAAGCGCAGCTTCGTTCACCATCTGTGATTCTGCCATAAGGATAGCCTTGAAATGAGCACAGGCTGCATTAGCAATATTTTCCTCACCTTGTATCCAGTCACCTTGTTCATTGGAAATTTTGTGGATAAACAACCTCCTCCTCCTTCCTCGCATGAGTGCATGAAAGTATTTGGAGTTTGTATCCCCTTCCTTGAAACATTGTAACTGTGTTTTTTGCTTGAGAATCGACTCTTCCAGCTTTAGATATTTGATATATTCAGCACTAACAGCATGTAGGTTGGTTCGATTCCCGGCAGTGTTGTGATTGATCATTTCTTCTTCAGCCATACTAACTTTGCCTTCATACTCTTTAACCATTGCATGAATGTCCCCATACTGATTTTTGGACCAATTGCTAAGGGTGGCAGCAAGTCTTTTCATCTTGACATGAAAGGTCCACATGGGATTACCAGTAGTATCTCTGTTCCAGCACTCTCTAATCGTATCCAGGAAGGTCTGAGTCTCCATCCAGCAGTGCAGAAATTTGAAATATCTGATGTTGGATTGTGGAATCTCCTGAACTTCCATAAGAAGAGGGCAGTGGTCGGACCCGACAGACGGAAAATGAGTAATAGAAGTGTGTGGCATGGTTTCTAGCCATTTATCATTCACCATGGCCCTGTCTAATCTCTTCCATACTCTAGCGTCTGGATTTCTTTGATTACACCACGTGAAGTGCTGACCATGAAAACCAAGATCAATAAGTCCGCAAGCTTCTATAACTCTAAGAAAATCAAAGCTTTTGTTGATATTATAGGGCACCCCTCCCTTTTTCTCTGCCGTAGTAGTGATCACATTAAAATCCCAAATTGTGCACCAGGGGCCCTAATAAGCTGCTTGATGGAGAAGTTTATCCCAAAGAGGTCGTCGGAGATGAGCTCTACACTTGGCATAGACGAAAGTGGTAGTGAAGGCAGAGGTAAGCTCTGCATGGCTGAACTCACAAGTAACTTGTTGATCATCAGAATCTAGCACTTTGCAGTCAACATCTTGATTCCAGAAGATCCAAATTTTACCATTATGATTACAAAAAGCATTTTCCATCCAAAGGCGATTCTTGTAGATGCTGATCTGGGAGTTATCAGTAAAAGGTTCTAGGATGGCAATCATGGACACATTATGGACATTCTTGAGCTGTTGGAGTCTTTCCAAAGCTCCTTTGGTGTTAATGCTTCTAGCATTCCAACAAATGGTGTGAATCATTGGGCACCTCGACTTCTTGACCTGGTGATGATAGGTCTGCTGGAATCAGCAGAGGTACTGATTTTGGACTGCTTTTTGGTATGCCTTTTCTCTTTATTGCCCCGGGGAGACAGACCATGGCTATCTGCAACCTATTGAACCTCAGCCTGCTTAGTGCTGTGATAAGCAAATTCAGCATGTTCCGGTAGCTGAACACTGTCATCTTCCTCCTCTTCTTCATCAGATATGGAATGAGTATCCTGTTCATTTTCATTCTTTGATTCGATGACTCTATATTCATCCTCTTCAGCTGGGGGGCTTGTAGGATTAGTATTGAAAGTGCACTGAGCTGGGTGAGCATTTTCCTGAACCTAGGCAGCATGATGAATGACCTGCAGGTTTTTTCCTAATCTGGTCTTCTTCTTATCACTTGTGATTTTGCTGGCCACAGATGTAGAATTGTTGGTAGAGGATGAAGAGAAGACAGAATTGTCAGTACCCATATGTTGATACTGCATCGGATCACTGGCTGAACCATCTGTAGGAAGTGCAAGTTGTTGAACCTGAGCCTTGGCCTGATAACACTGCTGATAAGTTTTAGTACCACAACTAACCTCACCCAACTGTTGACCCTGAGCTTCGTTGTACTGATTCTGAGCTTTGTGTCTAACATCAGTGAGTTTGGTTGAAGCAACTTCAGGCCTTGTAGCATGCTGAGGGTCATTCCCCACCACGTTACCCATTTGAAATACAACCACTTCATTGGATTGGCCCCTAGCTTGTTCCATAATCTGCACTATACTCCCAGAGTGTTGAACATTATCAGCCACATTTGGGTTAAGAGGGAACCTCTGAGCAATATGAGAACTTCCAGCAATCTGGGAATCAGTCCCCATACAAGTATCTATGTGCTGAGGTTGTACCTTATTGCAGTCTCCCAATAATTGGACTCTGGCAGAATGCTTGGTCGAGGCAACTTCTGAACATTTATGAATTTGAGAACCAATCAGCACTACAGAACCCCTTTGCTGCTGCTGCAATTGGTCCCTGATACGAAAGCCATTATTGCGGGTATTGTGAGCATTGTCAGCCCAATTCAGGTGAGCAGTTTCAAATTTAGCATTCTGAGCATCATCAACATCACAGTGAGCAATCTGACCAACAGCCTGAAAATTGTGAATACCACCAGCTTGAGCTAGTTGGACCCTGGCATTTTTAGTAAGCACTTCAGAGCATTTAGCATGCTGAGAGCCAATCACCATACCAGTCAGCACTACAGAATCCCTTTGTTGTTGCTGCTTTTGATCCTTGATACCCAGAGTAGGACCAACACATGAGCTGCAACATGTTGGAGCATCTGACAGCCCAGCTTATCATTTCCATTACCCAAGCAATCACTCTGAATATTCTGATCATTATTAGCACAGTCCAGCTGAGCAGTTACAATATTAAATTCAGCATTCTGAATATTATCAACATCACAATGAGCCATATGAGTATCAGCAGCCTGAACATTGTGAATACCACTAGCTTGAGCTAGTTGAACCCTGTCCTTTTCAGCCAACAGACAGTCCAGCTGAGTCGATGCAGTATCCAAGCCATCATTCTGAGTAGCATCAACCTCACAGAGAACAATCCAAGTATCAATAGCCTCATCTGGCCGACCCTGAGCATTATCGATAATCTGTACACTACTCTGATTTTTCTGAGCAGTATTGGCCACCGGTGGCTGAGCAGCTGAACCAACAGAATGTACTCTATGATGCACATGATGAGGATTGGAATTATTGGCCTGAATTTGAACAGCCGAGATGATGTGCAGAGTGGTAGCAGAGGCTCTATAGTCCATCCTATGGTCAACCAGCCTATGCCCATGCAAAGCATGAGCTCTACCACCTCCCTGAGGATCCCCTTGCAAGTTAGTAAGTTTCTCCTTCAATCCCCCTTCCTCACCCCCAGACTTCTCAGCAGACACCAGAGCATTTATCATAGTAATGGGGCGGGGTTGATGGAGCATTGAGTCAATACCTTGTTTGTTTTGTTGGTTTGGCGGCAACATAACATGTTGATTTGTATTTGATGTGGGCTTATAAACCTGTTTTTGTGATGTTTTTGCCTTGGTCTTCTGAATATGTTGATTGACTCCTTTGAAGTTTTTCTTTTTTTGGATTTGCCATTCCTCCCTTGGTTGATTATGTTGGTGTTGCTGTTGTTGTTGATGATTGGCCTTAGCACCTGAAACACTTGGTGAAATGTTAGTATCAACAGTTTGAGGGTTTGGATCCTTAGTTGGCACCTGTTTGGTTACGTCCAGTAACTGCTGATCTTTGAAGTTGGCTACTACATCAGCTTCTTTTCTTTGCCTGTATTCATCATCCCGTCTCTTCACGTTGCAAGCTTGACTAGATGTCCTTGGTGCTTACAGTACGAGCAATAAGCCGGAATGTCTTCATAATGGATGGCTTGCCATTTACCAACTGTAAGATCATTTTTATCAAAGCCAATCCAGATATGAGGAGGTAATTCTTCGGTGAGGTTAATTTGCAACCTCACTTTAGCCATACTACCTCTGGTTTTCTGAATAGAGGCAGTGTCTAGGGTTTAGGGTTTAGGGTTTTTTTTTTTTTTTTTTTTTTTTTATAAAGTATCATCCGAGGTTCGAGAGTTTTTGGGCTCTCTGACCCGAGATGATCAGGGGTTGAGCCATGTACCCCCAAGCCTTTAGGGTTCAGGGTTCAGGGTTCAGGGTTTAGGGTTTAGGGTTAGATAGATAGATAGATAGACAGGCAGACAGACAGATAGACAGGCAGACAGACAGGCAGACAGACAGACAGACAGATAGACAGACAGACAGACAGACAGACAGATAGATAGATAGATAGATAGTAGTGTAGCTAGTAGTGTAGAATTGTCAGTGTTCATATATATTTACAGATGTTCATATATCTATAGTAGTGTATAAAAGGGGTATTTTGATAAATATATATTTTTTATAAAAATTATATAAATATATATTATTTTTAATACATTAAACCAAACACTGTATTTGAAATAATGTATGCATAATTAATACTAGCATTATTAATACTTGTGTTAGTAATGCTTATTACTAATACACCTTATTTAGTATTATTCTTATACATTCTACCAAACGACCCCTAAGGGATAAGTTTGGCGCATTAACTTGGCACAAAGTAGCCTATTTCCTTGAGCATCAAGTATGTAGTAAACATCTACTTACGTAACATTCAACTTGAATGTCCAATAAATACATATTTACCGTTTGTCTTATTGAAAACCTTATCAGAATATTCAGTGGGATAAAATTTTGGTTAAGAAAAAAGAGTACAACACGTATTCTTACTCCCTTTGATGAAGACCACAATTCAGGTGGTTAAGTTTCCGCATTTCAATCTTGTGTGACATCTCCTCAAGAGTTGAAGTTGGCAAAGATTTAGTGAACAAATCTGTTAGGTTGTCACTTGAATGAATTTATTGTACATCAATATCATCATTCATCAGGAGATCATGTGTGAAGAATAATTTTGGTGAAATGTGCTTTGTTCTATCTCCTTTTATAAAGCCTCCTTTTAATTCAGCTATGAATTCATCATTGTATTCAAATAAGACTGCGGATATCTTGATATCGCACTTCAGGCCACATCTTTCTTTGATGAATTGTATCATGATATAAACTATACATATTATCTACTTGCTTCATGAATAGCTATTATCTCAATATTATTTAAAGAAGTAGCAATAATAGACTATTTTATAGATTGCTATAACATAATAGTACCTACGTATATAAACATATAGTCTGCTTGAGATTGAATTTTATGTGGGTCAGATATGGTGACACCCAATTTTGACCCTACTACTGCTGTTGTTGTTGCTTCTAGTATTATTTTTCTTCACTTAGTAATGTAGTATTTTACCCATTTTATATTTTATTTTTGAAATAAATTTATTTAGTCCTAAACAAGTTCAAAACCTTCAAATTCCAATTTACTCAAATCTTCCGTTATCCATAAAATCCTTCTAAAATCTTTTCCTTAAGTAGAAGAATATTATTGTTCTAAAAATCTTTCAAAATTATTTTTCAACTCTCTCACATGTTCATACCCTAAATATTACTCCCTCAAAATCAATATTTTCCTATTTTTGCTTCCCTTCCTAATGTTTTTTTTCTTTCCCTTCATATATGGGACTTAGAGATATATAGCCTAGGCTATTCTCCCTAGATAAAGAGGCATTGGTCAGGGGTAAACCCCCACACATAGTACACTAATGAAGAAGTTCATCTATGCAGCGGATACTTTGATTAAGAGATTTTATTACTTTGTTGCTTTAATTTTACTTTCGATTAGTTAAAATTTAAGAAAAGACATACTCTTATCGATGTGAGTATTTTTTACATGTACATCATGCTGGAGTGGAATCACTTAGAGATCAACCGTGAGTGATGAATTCAATGTGTGAAACGGAGTTCAAATGAAATCTTCACCCATCGGGGTCTAGGTAAGTTCGGGATATGATGACAAAGACAAGCTATAGCTGACTTCTTCTATGAAGCATACACGTAGCTTTACTAAATAAGCAAACTCGTTACTCCCATCTTTTCTAATTTTGTATGTCTCCCTTTTAAAAGTCTCAAATATTTGACAATCTTTATTACTATATTAATTTAGCGACATACTTTGATACAATTTATATATTACACCTACATATTTTTTCTTTACATGACTTTTAGATACTATAATATTTTATTCAGTACTCTTAAATGAGTTTCTTTAAGAATTTCTTTTGTCTTGTCTTAAGGTGTTTAAGAGAGTTAATATAAAAATTGGAATAAAGGGAGTAACATCGCACTGGGACAGTTTCATCCCTGTCATGCTCTGATCCCACACTCTCTCCCTATCTTTCCCTCTCTCATATTTAACTTTATGTGTTGTCAATTTATTTATTTTTATACCAAATTTATCACCAAATTAAGGTGACACATATTACTAACACGTCTCTCATTATTTTTAGTTTATTATTATTTCAATTCAAGCTTGAATACTTTTTTTTACTGGATATACTACAAACAAAGGAGTTCAGCGGGGTCTATAATCTGAGAAAGACAAAAAATACACAAATTATGGTATTATTTAATTATTATTTACATACAGCAAAAGGTCAGTTTCACATCTATTGTACTTTTTATTCTTTATATGATATGTACACTAGTTGAAAGTGATCTTTATTACCTCACTTAGTTATTATTAAGTTAACAAAAATAAGTAATCTTTGTTTATCACGTAGAATCCCCACGTAATATATGTATTTGATCGGGATTTATATTTGTGGACCTCAAAAAGTGCCTAACACCTTCCTTTCGAGGTAATTTGAATTCTTACCGGAATTTCTGATGGCGTAGACTAATTAAATGACTCGTAATTAGCCTAGAATGGTACCCTAACACACCTTAATTTGTTAGGTTGCAACTCTCACTCTTAAATCATCCCAAAAAGAGTTGTAAAGTTGAGTCTTGCTTTTCACAACAAAAATGAGGTGCGACAAGGTAAATAACCTGTATCTACATGACCAACAAGATCTGCACCATCATTGTTAGTATAGAACATACCCATATCAATAACCCTTTTAGATATCACAATATATGCTTAACTTCATTCCAATGTCTATGTGTAGGGGGTAACTATACCTTGCTAGTAAATTAACAAAAATTGTTATATCTGCCTTTTAGCATTAACAAGGTATATAAGTGCATAAATAAAATTGAGATATGGTACTTCAGGTCCAAGAATCTCTTCATTCTCTTCTGGAGGTTGGAGCGGGTATTTACTCACTTTATCTTTACTCACTTTAAGTGATTGAACAACTATTAAAGTACTTAATATATGTGCTTTGTCATGTAAAATCGACTCAACACCTTCTCAGTGTAGGAAAATTGGTGGATGAAGACCCTGTTTGTTAAATATTCAAATTGCAGACTAAGACAAAATTTTATCTTTTCAGGATCTTTCATCTCATTTTCTTTAGATATTCAATTACCTTTTGAACCTCTTCTGAATTTCCAATAAGATTTATGTCATCAACATAAACAGTAAGTATAAAAACTCTGATATTGTTTTCTTAATAAAAATATAAAGACAGATATCATTTATATAACTTTCATTTATTAAGTATTCACTAAGACGAGTATACCACAAACACCCTAATTGTTTTAGATCGAACAATGATCTTTGTAGTTTGATTGAATATATTTTCTGAGACTTTGAACTATATTCTTCAGATATTTTTAATTCTTATGAAATCCTTATATAAATTTCATTATCAAGTGAACCATAAAGATAAGTTATAACCACATTCATTATACGTATTTCAAGATTTTCATGTACAGCTAGACCAATGAGATATTGAAATGTTATTGTATTCATAACAGGTGAATATGTTTCTTGGTAATCGACATTAGGTCTTTGATTGAGTCTTTGTGCAACAAGGCATGCCTTGTATTTTATAATTTCATTTCTCTCATTTCTTTTATGCACAAAAATTTATTGATGGCCAACTGATTTTACACAATTTGGGGTTTGAACTATAGGTCCAAGAACCTCACATTTAGAAAGTGGGTTCAATTCTAATTTAATTTACTTTTGTCATTTTGTCCAATCATTTCTTCATCGATATTCTTCGACATATAGAGTTTCAAGGTCCTCACTGCCTTGTATAATATTTAGTGTGACATTATATACAAAACTATTATCCACCATAATTTTTAATTGATCTAAGTTTATCTCATTTCTAGTAGAACTCATTGAAAGTTCTTCATTCACTTGAATCATGGGTTCACTAATTTCTTTATGAATATCAGAATTAATCATATCTTGAGTCTTTTCATGAGAATCTTTTATAGTGTCAGTCTTATTATTTTTTGTGCTTCTTTTTCTAGGATTTTTATCCTTTGAATCTCATGGGTTACCACACTTCAGGCATGTTTAGGATTCAAAAGCTATGTCATCAGTGGATGGTTTTTTTGGGACATCAATTTGTACAAGTACATTCACTGGAAGGATATGTGATTTTGTTATTCTTTTCAAATCAGTACATGTGTCTGGCATTTGATTTTCTATTTTTTGTAAGTGAATGATCTTCTGGACCTTATGTTCATATATGGTGGTATGTGGATCAAAATAAGATAATGATGAAATTTTTCATGTAATTTTTCTTTTTGAGTTCCTGTTTCTCTCATCCTAATCACGAAAAATTTATTTCATCAAATTGACAATTTGCAAATTGAGCAGTAAATAAATCTTTTTTCGATGATTCAAGGTAGCAAATTATAGAGGGTGACTCAAACCCAACATATACCCCCAATCTTCTCTGGGGCCAATCTTGGTGCATTGTGGTGTTGCTAGTAGCACACATAAAACTCAATAAAAAATTCATAGATGAGCAATATTTAGTTCTTGATCAAAGACTAATTATGCAAAGAGTATTTATTTTAATGAATCGATCTGAGACAAATAAGTGATGCTGCATGTAAGATAACGCGACCCCAAACAGTAGTATGCAATTTCATTTTCTTAAGTAGTAGTCTTGCAATCAATTGTAGACACTTAATGACTCAGCAAATCTATTTTTAGTATGAATATAAATGATAGGACGTTCAATTCTTATCACAACTGCTACATAATAATTATCAAAAACTTGGAATATAAAATATCCATGATTATCGAGGTAAATATCATTAATAATATGATCTAAAAATTGTGTCCTTAATGATATTATTTGTGCCGAGAATTTTGTAAACGTTAGATTACGAGATGATAAAAGTCATACATGAGGCTATCTTGGAGATGAATTTATTAGGATCATAACGTATTTGAATGATCTAATGAATGGGTGAATAATTTCACATATATTTCCATGTATAAGTTCTAGAAAAAAGGAAATTCAATATCAACTTTCAGTGGTGATGACTTAGTTATCAATTTTCCTTGATAACAAGCAACGTATAAAAATTCATCACTTGGAAGAATCTTTGGGTTCTTTAACAAATGCTCATTTGAATTTTCAATGATTCTTCTCATCATTATTGATTCAGGGTGACCCATTTAATCATGCCAAAGCACAAAATTATTCAAAATTGGTAAACTTTTACTGTACTAATTTCTGCATAATATTGGCTAGAAGACAAAATTGAAAACTTCTCCAACACATATTTCTGACCTGAGACATTTTTGATGATAACAAGATATTCAATATTTATTTCATTTATTAACTCAATATGATATCCATTTCGGCGGTTATCTTTAAAACTTAACAAGTTTCTTGGGTATTTAGAAGAGAACAACACATCTTCTATAGCAAGTTTTGTCCCCTTAGACAAAAAAAAAGTAATTTTTTCAGAGCCCTCAATCAATATTAAATTATCAAAAATAATTGTAACATTTTATTTTTGTCTAATCAAGTAATAAAAGTATTTCTCATTTTTAAATATGATGTGTGTTGTTCCACGGTCAATTACACAAACATCCTTTTAATTGATCATTGATCCAAATAAATTTGAAGAGTATCCATATATTCTTTAAGATGAAAATATAAGAAAGTAAACATTATACTATTACACAAACTTTATTTATTTACAAGAGTAGAGAAACAAAACCAACAGAAATGCAAACCAATACAACCAACAGAAAAAGCAAGATACTTAGACTATTACAGACCCGTCATCGATAAGGTGATATATATTTTCTCCCAAAAATTTTAAGACATTTTCAATGTCTAAATGCATAGGCTCAACATTATCTTCTAAGATAAACTTAGCTTCAATATCGTTATCCATCATCTTCCAGGATGCCTAATAGAGATCAACCAGGTGTCTCGACATACGACAGGTATGTGAACAATCTCCTTTTCCTCTACATCAAATAGATCTATTTTTTGAATTTTTCTTTGCACCGCTTAAGGATTTTCATCCTTCTTTTTACATGGTTGGTGATGAGGGTTATTATTTAGTGTAAGAGGATCGTCATTGTTGATACCCAATTTTGGCTCGCTTTTTTATTTAATTATTTTTTCTATGCTTCTTGATCCTAAGTATGTTTCAAAATAAATTCGATTTTTTATTTTATGAATTTTGAAAAGAATGAAAAAAAGAATTTATTTTTTTTATATCATGAATATTTTAAAATATATAATTAATTATTTAGTATTAAAAATCACTAAAATATTTTGATACTCGCATTTGCATTTTTCTTTCTAATTATTTCATACTATATCATTGTTAATATTAATATATATAATAATGTTATATACATATATACATACATACATACACACACACACATATATATTTATATATATAGTTAAGCTATAAATTATCAAATTTAAATGTGTATACTAAACTATTTATATAATTTATGTATGTGTATATTAAAAGTAATTTTAGGACAATAAGAAGAATTGATAAAATTAATTTTATAAGGAAAAAGAGGTATCAAGCCAAATATAATTCAATCTCAATTTTATTCATTCAAGCTCAAATTCTTATTCACCATTTCTGACCAAGAGGCCTAAAAATTAACTAAAAACTGAATTTGTTCCCCACATTCACCTCATCAATTCGCCTCACACTATATCTACCAATTGTATGCTGTAAAGTCAGCAAAATAACACAACCCTCACCCAACAAACACAAACTCATCTCAGTCGTTAAATATTTTTTGATTCAAGTATCATGAATTTTCAGCATTATATATATATATATATATATATATATATATATATATATATATATATATATATATATATATATATATATATATGAAGTTGAACCGTCTGGTCAAATGATCGAACGATCCAACTTTTAGTCAAAGCAACAAGTACAAAGAGGTGTGATTTCTCTTTCCCAAAAGTCAAAGAAATGTTTTTTTTTCTTTAGACTTTCAATCTGTCTCTCCCATAAAACTTTCCAAAAAAAAAAACTACAAACACAAACGACTTTCACCTTCTTTCCTCCTTCCCTCTTTCTTTTTATCAGCCCCCTCAATCAGAAAATTGGCTGCATCACTACTGTCATGGATTCCATTCCTTTCAAGATTCTCTACATTTTAACACCCCAAATTCGTGAATCCACAAAGTCGAAGAGCACCAGTCCTAAATTAGTATAAAAACAGAAAAATCAATTCAAAATCATCATTAAAAGCTCTAAAAAGGCTGAAGATATGGAGGATTAAATGGAGTGATTTAAATTTGAACTTCAAATCACACATTTTGCAAAAATTCTTGTTTCGAATATGGATTTTCAAACTTGGATTTTCACCTATAAATACCCCCAATTTCACCCTTTGAAGGACAAGTTTTTTTTTAGACCGGGATAGAGGAAAATCTGAAAGAAGTCTTTAAGAGTTCAAAAATTTCACGAGTGAAAATTTGGAGAAAATTCTTGAATTTAGATAACTAGTCTTCTTGAGTTTTGGCTTTCGTCTGGGTTTCGAAGTAGTTAGAGTTTCTAGCCGGATATCTTGACGTAAAGCCTCAGTTTTTTTTGTCCCTATTGACACTTAATTGTTGCCCTCCACAACTAATTTTATTTTTGATTTTTTTTTATTTTCAAATAAAATTATAATATTTCTTTTATCATAATAAAAAGTTTTTCAAATTATATATCTGAGTAATTTTGTCATTTTAAGTAGCGATTATATATCATCTTGTTACTTAAATATTTATTTTATGGACTATCGGATTTTAATCAAAGCTTAAATTGAAAATTATTCAAAGGGGTAGAATCTTGATTTAAATATGATTTTTTATCAAAAATAATTTATTTGGAGAAATATTTATTTGATTTATCTAATCAAGAAGCTCTGGATTAAAGAAAACATTTATTCGTATCGAATTTCAATTTAATTTAGTCAGTCTATTAGATTTGGCCATAATTGAAATCAAATGGTCATAATTGCAATGCAATCTGCCAATTGATTTTTTATTTGATCAAAATTAAATAAATTTGGCTAAATTTTAAATCTCAATTGGGATTATATTTTAAATAACCCCAAAATTCCAAAAAAATGACCTAAATCTACCCAACCTTATCCCTTTTCCTTTTTTGAATTTCAAATTTGTACTAGATTGTACAATTCCACCTCAACATTATCCTCTTTTCCATTTGAATTTTAAAATTTGTACTAGATTATACAATTCCACCTCAACCTTATTCTTTTTTCATTTTTGAAATTCAAATTTTGTACTAGATTGTACAATTTTACCTCAACCTCTTTCTTTTTCCATTTTGAAATTCAAATTTTCAATTTCAAATTTGTACTAGAGTATATTGTACAATTTTTCCTTAACCTTGTCCTTTTTTAATTTTTGAAATTCAAAATTTGTACTAGATTATACAATTCACCTCACCTTATCCTCCAACAAACCTTTTCCACAATTTTATATTCTCAAAATACCCCTACATTCTTTCTCCCACATTGGTAGATAAAAAGAATTGAATCACTATCCTTTCATATAAATACTACCACTATTTTGGTAGAAAGACCAAGTCTCAAAGAGTGGAAAAATCTTTTGAGCAAAGAGTTAAAAAAAATTAGTAAAATTTTTTAAACGGTAGGCTAGTCGAGGTTCTCGAAAGATTGATTTGTGATGGTGATCAAGACTCCGAAGAAAGCTTGAAGTTCCATTTTGCTACTCCAAAAAAGGTAAACACACCTTTCTTTTTTAGTTTTATTATCATTTTCTTCTTCATCTTCTTTTTCATAATTTCATAGTTGTAAGTTTATTTGCTGGGATTATTTGTTGTAGACGGTATTGAAGGTCATAGGATGTTGTGATATCAATAGTATGGCTATTTTGTATGTTCACGGTGTAAAATGAGCTAACAATAGTTGAACGTGTTTCATTTACTTTCTTCTTTGATTGTTATGATTAGATTGATAAAGTTTCAATCTTTTCTTGATTAAAATACGTATTCATGCCTTGTTTAAATTCATTGTTGATGGAGATGTTCACTTTTAGTAAATAAAGTTGTTTCCTTTATGTCGAAAAGAATAGTTACTGTTTTTTGTTTCGCCTTAATAAATTAGATGGATAATGTTTCGACCTTTGCTTAAAATATGTGCTCATGCCTTGTTTAAATTCGTTATTGATGGATATGTTCGCTTTTAGCATGTAAAGTTATTTCCTTTATATCGAAAAAGAATAGTTACTATTGTTAAGGGTCTCTAAAATTGTTTCTCAATTTGAAGTAGTGAGTTACTTGTATCTAGAGATTTGATGTTATTCTTGAAAGACATATCACAGTGTGCTATTTTTTGGCCTAGCAATTTGCAAAATCACCGCTCAAGGTTGAAGTTGACCACTTTGGCATACACATGATAGTTGGTTCATTCACTTGTAAAAATTATTATTTAAGTGCTACTTTTAAGATATAACTCCTTTGCCGATTCTTAATTCTTTTGATTAAAGAGTTGTTTTTCTCCATGATTATATGTCATGATGAAATGCTAAGTTCTTTTGATATATATTTGTGGTCATGATTTGATCGTCTTATCATTTTATAGTATCTAATCAATAATTCATCTAAAATAAATTTTTCTCTAATTGCTCTGGAAATTGTTTTTTTCTCTGGATTGAGAAACATCATAATCCATTGCTTAACTTCTTCCATTTCTGCTTGTCTTAACTCTCTTGAATTTGAATAAATCATTAGATGATCTCTTGAATAATAACTCCATATCGGATTGCCATTTAGGTAGTTATTTGCTAATTCTTGGATAATTATGAATATTCTAATAATTCTTTTATTAGCATAAAAATATGGTATATCTATTTTGGGTATTTCAGCTTGCTGTTCAATATCTTCGGGTATGATCATATCTCGGGTCATTCCTATCTTCACAACTTGTATAATTGGTTTAATTTTATCATGCAATATCTCTGCTGGTGCTGTATAGAACTTTACAAAAAATAGGTTGCCTTTGGTTATATTTTTATAAGTGGTAATTGCTTTATATATTTCTGGTATAGAAGATAATTCACTTCCGTCCTGGGTATATACATTATTGAGTAGCCCATAACTGAAACAGGTTGATATCTATATCATTGTTGTAGAAATTTTATTCTTGCTCCTAGGGTATCTACTATTTTTTCTTCATCACAACTCTTTATTATTTTTGAACTAAATGGTTCAGGTAATTTACTAAAATATAATCTTCTTACTTATTTACTTTCTTCGGTATTGTATGCTCCCTTATAGTAGTATTCTTTCAATGCACACGTATATTCATCTATATAGCACATATTACATATTGCTAGTTTTAACATTAAATTCCTATTTGTATCTTTTTCTTTGTTTTGTTGTTCTTCTTCTTCTGTTGCCATACTGATAAATTCATTTCTTATAGCTATTTGATATTTGTTCAATATGTCTATAGGTGTTAGTTTAGTTACTGTTGTTCCTTCTGTTTTTTTATCAGCACTTAATACCTTTTTACTATCTTTAGTTAAATTTAAAAACCATAATTTTGTTGTTCCTATTAGTGTTCTTTCTATATATTCTGGTGTATCTGTTGCATTTATATCATTGTCTAATAATTGTTTTGTTATATATCATATCCATAATTGTATTGTTTTATCTACATCTATTACACAGTCTAAGTCTAAGAAGTTATAATTTTTATTAATTATTTTTTTTGTGTCCATTTGTTATATCCATTCTTCAGGTTATATCTTTTAAACTTATTTTTATAATAATATGTAGGTTTTCTTATTTCTGATGTACTAGGTATTATATTTTCATCATTTTTTTATCAAGAGTGTTTATTTTCGCGTTTGTATTTTCTAATTTTTCTTTATTAATTACTTCTTGTTTTTCATTAATTTCTAGATTTACTATATTTGTTAATATTTTTGTAAATGTTTCACTATCTTCCGAATCATAATTATCTGTTTCTTCAGCATCTATTGTATTTATTTCTATTTCATTAGTTTCTAATTCTTTATTTTCTAAATTTTCCTTTAAATTGATTTATCTCAATTAATAATTTTTGTTCTTTATCTTTTTCTTTTTTTTCTTTCTGTCTTTTTTCATACAGGTCTTTTAGCATTTGTAGTTCTTTTTCTAATTCAGCAATCCTATTATTTTTAGTTTCTTCTATTTTTTGTATTTCTTCTGTAGTTTGTTGTTTTATTTTATCTATTTCTTTTTTCCTGTCTATTTCTTCATTTTCTCTTGCTATTCTTACCATGACTGTTAATTTATCTTCTAATTTTAGTTCTTCTTTTTCTAACATTAAGTATAAATGTTCACCTAGTTTCTTATATCTTCTTCCTAAATTATAAAATACTATTCTTATCTTTAATCCTTCATGATTTTCATATGTTTTTTCATCTATTATAAATTTGTTTTGTTCATTTTATCTAGTTAATAGTGTATAGATCATGTTGATATATGTATTCTAGACTATCTATTTATGATTCTAAATATAATATTTCTTCTTTTTGTGTTTTTATTGATTTTTGGCATACTCCAACAATTATGTTATATTGTAGTCTTTTTTTTCTTATTTTTAATTCTCTTCATTTTTCAGATATTATTCGTTTTAGTTCTTTATATTTTTGTGATTTTGTTATGTTATTCATCTGTACAATATTTATAATATTTTGGTGGATACCGAAATCTGATTTTCTCATAATTTAGTGGTATGTATCTCATTCTTCTAGATTTTAAATGAATTATTAATTTTGACTCATTGCTAGATATTAAGGTAATTAAGTAAGCTAATCTGTGGGGGTATTCTTTTGTTTTATTTAACTTCTTATATTCTGGGTAGTAACTAGTTAAAATTCTTTTAATTTCTCAAAAAACTTGTGTATTTTTAAATGGTCTTCTCATATTTAACAAATAAATAACAACACATTTAATAAGATAACATAGTTCATAATGAATAATGGCTTATTTAACCAATATATGTAATAATTAGATAATTTTGTCATAATTAACATATATATATATATATATATATATATATATATATATTTCATAACGTAGATTACATTTTTAGATGACTAACATATTAAGTATTACATTAAATATCATACCTAACACATTAAATAACTTAACATATTTAACTAACATGCCATAACTCATACGTACCATCATTTCATTACCTTTTAAATAATAGTATCAGAGTCATGTTATTTAAAAAATGTACAAGTAGATATGTGTTGATTATGAGAAATGTTAGAAATGTTATAAAATAATATTAATTAATTAATTTTTATATTTATAAAAACATAATAAAAATTTATAAATAGCCCAAATTTAAGATAATTGTAAAACTACTAACTTATTTATTAAAATTAAAAGAGAAATATATTTTTATTTTTTTCATATTATTTTAAACATAAGAATAAAAATAAAAATAAAAATATCTAAAAATATAACTTTAACTATTTATTTATTTTCAACTAAAACTTATCAAAAATGAAATATGAACTAAAAATAGATATTGGACAAAAATAAATATTTAATGCTGAAAATAGGTTAAAATTCGTGGAGGATCAAAAATCACGTGTCTAAACTTTTTTCCTCTTTGTGTGAAATCCCAAAGATTTTTCATACAAATAAGTAGACAAAGAGATGATATTTTATCCTCCAATTATTCAAAAATAAAGATAAAAATAAAATAAAAATAAAGATGTGACTGAATCCTAGTTTTGGACCGCCTATATATCCCAGGTTATAAGGAAATCAGGTCACGTGTTGTTTAATGTGGTAAACTAGTGAGGCATTGGGTTAGAATTCGAGTCAAGTTTCCATCGAGTCTCCGGTTCGCAACTTCTGCTTTTACATTCAAATTAATAACAAAAAAAATGAAGATACAAGTGAAAGATTCTATCTATTTAGATTTTTTAAAATCTTGACTTGAATCTTCGTGACTTCTCAAGTGGTGAGGTAGTCATCATTTTAAGTTGGAACTTAGAAAAATGAAATGTTTCTCTATGTTGGCTCTTGACATTGAAGAGAAATTTGACAATTGACTTATTCTTCAGACTTTCTTCTGATTTGGACTTGAAAAATCTTTACCATATTCTTCAGGCGGGCTCCTGACTTGCTATTTCTTCACCCTATTCTTCAGGTGGGCTCCTGGCTTGCTATTTCTTCACCTTGTTCTTTAGGTGGGTTCCTGAACTCAAACTAAATAGTGAAACAGAAAAATAACATCTCATTATTCAGAAGGGTCCTAAGTATAAAATAAATTTTCGTTCTTCAGGAGGGTCCTGAGCATAAAATAAATTCTCATTCTTCAGGAGGGGACTAAGAAAAAAATAAATTCTCATTCTTCAAAAGGGCCCTGAGCATAAATAGATTCTCATTCTTCAGGAGGGTCCTGAGCATAAAATAAATTCTCATTCTTCAGGAGGGTCGTGAGCATAAAAATAAATTTCTATTCTTCAGGAGGGTCTTGAGCATAAAAATAATTTCCATTCTTCAGAAAGGTCCTGAGCATAAAATAAATTTCCATTATTCAAGAGGGTCCTAAGCATAAAATAAATTCTCATTCTTAAGGAGGGTCCTGAGCATAAAATAAATTCTCATTCTTCAGTAGGGTCCTGAGCATAAAATAAATTCTCTTTCTTCAATAGGGTCCTAAGCATAAAATAAATTCTCATTCTTCAGTAGGGTCCTGAGCATAAAATAAATTCTCATTCTTTTGGAGGGTCCTGAGCATAAATAAATTCTCATTCTTCAGGAGGGTCCTGAGCATAAATAAATTCTCATTCTTCAAGAGGGTCTAGAGCATAAAAATAAATTCCCATTATTCACAAGGGTCCTGAGCATAAAAATAAATTCTCATTCTTCATGAGGGTCTTGAGCATAAAATAAATTTTCATTCTTCAAGAGAGTCCTAAGCATAAATAAATTTTCATTCTTTAGGAGGGTCCTGAGCATAAATAAATTCTCATTCTTCAGGAGTGTCCTGAGCATAAAATAAATTCTCATTCTTCAGAAGGGTCCCGAACATAAAATAAATTCTTATTCTTCAGGAGGGTCCTGAGCTGAAAAGTAAGTCCCAGGCAATACGAACAAAATTTTTGCCCCAGTTTGTACTAGAAAATTTTGTGAGTGTCACCAGATCATTACTTTATGAAAAAATACAGCAAAGAGGGTGAATCAAACTTTTATTAAGAAAAAAATATCTCTTGAGAGTAAAATAGATGACCGAAATTAGGAAGTGCATCTCCTAAGAGTTAAATTAAAGGACTCACAAGAAAGTGCATCTTCTAGAAGTGAAGGTTCAATTTAGGAAGTGCCTCACCTAACACATGAAACATAAATTATCCAGACAAGGAAGTGCATCTCCTAGGAGTTAAATGAAATGACTCAACTAGAAAGTGCATCTTCTAGGAGTAAAGATTCAATTTAGAAAGTGTGTCACCTAACAAATAAACTTTAAATTACCCAGATAAGGAAGTCCATTCCCTAGGGGTTAAATAAAATGACTCGACTTGAAAGTGCATCTTCTAGGAGTAAAGATTCAAGTTAGGAAGTGCGTCACCTAACAAATGAAACTTAAATTACCCAAAAAGGAAGTGCATCTCCTAGGGATTAAATAAAATGACTCAACTAGAAACTGTGTCTTCTAGGAGTAAAGATTAAAGTTAGGAAGTGCGTTACCTAACAAATGAAACAAAAATTATCCAGACTAGGTTGTGCATGTCCTAGGGGTTAAATGAAGTGAATCAACTAGAAAGTGCATCTTTTAGGAGTGAAGATTCAAGTTAGAAAGTATGTTACCTAACAAATGAAAACTTAAATTAACCAAACAAGGAGTGAGTCTCCTATGAGTTAAATAAAATAACTCAACTAGAAAGTGCGCCTTCCAGGATTGAAGGTTCAAATTAGGAAGTGTGTTACCTAAAAAATGAAAAATTGAATTATTCAAACTAGGAAGTGCATCTCCTAAGGGCATGGGATGATGACTTTTAACCATGACTGTGATTACTAAACATGTGAAGCAATATTGCCTCTTACATTCGCAACAATGAGGAATTGCACCTTTTGATATTTAGGCTTTAAATCCCTTGTTTTAAAAATAACATGTTTTTTTGTTTCATATAACAAAAACTAGTGAGTTTTTAAAAAGCTCGGTGGTTGATTTGTGGCTTTAGCTTTTGAAGCGACTACTCTTGCACTTGTCATACTCAGCTTCATTTCAGATCATTGATAGGTATCTTTGACTTGTCATACTTTTGACCCTAAATTCTGGCTACTGAAAGAATTTGACTCAAGTCGTATTTCCCTTGCATGATGCCTTTGTATTTAACTTCTAATGCACCTTTTATATTCTTATAAGTCCAAAAACTGCCAGATAACAAGAATTCCTGAGTACCCTACTGTATTTTGAAACATGTTAACTTTGTGCATTAGCCCTTTGTCCTGCTTTGTACAATTGACGAAGTTGGTAGCAAGTTTTGAAGTTTTTTCTCACTTGTTTTGACATGGACTTGACTCAAAAATATGAGAATAATGATGATAATGATTTTTCATTTAACAATAAAGACACAAAAATAAAGATAAAAATATAGAAAGAAAAGAAAAAGACAATAGCCATCTATTTTCAAAAATAACAAAAGAAAAACTCATATAGGTGTGGTAGCCAATTCCAGTGATTAATGACATGCATTTTGAATTAAACAACAAGATCTATCCATACAAATCATGATCAACTTTTTTCCTTTTATTGAATATGAAATTGAGCCACTGTTGAACTCGTTCTCTCTAAATTACAATCCTCCTTCGATTAGTGGCACCTCAATGGGTTTTTTGCCAACGGGCCTATCATATTTTCATTTCTTTCTCAGCTCACCATCTCCTTATGGTGCCCAAAAATGATATCCTAAAGTACTATCACCCAAAGAAAGTGGACACAAGATGCAAAAATCAGCAAGCATACAACGAGAAAATAACACTTAGAAAGGAGATGAAGGAGAAGAATTGGATAAATGTAAAGATAGTAGAGTGACCTTACTTCCACTAGACGAATAACAAAAGGAGATGTATCAAATTTCCAATCACACCTCACAAATGAAAGTTCAAACCACTCTCTTAGGAAATAATAATAGGAGTTAGAAAAATAAAAATAGAATTTGAAATAAAGGAAGATATGCAAAAAGCAGAGATAATATTAGGGATAAAATGGTTAGAACAAGTAAAGCCCAACAATATAAAACATACACAATAAACCATAACCTACAATAAAGAAAAATTATTAATAAAGAGAGATTTAACATGAAAATATATGTACTTATGAAAATAATAGTAGAAGGATATTATAATAGATATTATACACCTATGATAGATACAGGAGCAGAAGCCAACTTATGTAGATATAACTGTTTACCAGAAGACAAATGAGATAAGCTAAAAACACCAATAGTAGTCAAAGGATTTAATAATAAAGGAAGCTTAATCACCTATAAAGCTAGAAATATAAAAATACAAGTATGGGATAAGATATTAACAATGGAAGAGATCTATAATTATGAACTAACATCAAAAGACATGCTTTAGGAATGCCATTTTTAGATAAACTCTACCCACATATAATAACTAAAACACACTAGTGGTTTACAACACCATGTAACAAAAGGTAAGAGCAAAAAGACTTATTAATAAAATAAGAACGAAAGCTGATTGGATAAAAGGAAGTGAAAAAATCACACAAAAATTAGAAAATATAAAAAATACTGAAGACACAATAGAACAAGTTATATTTTCAATAAATAAAGAAGAAATAACTATATTTTCAACAGATAAGGTAGAAATAATAAAGAAAAAATTAAGGCAATTATACAGTGAAGATCCATTAAAAGGATGGAAAAAATATAAAACTATTGTAAAAATTGAGCTAATAGATAAAAATAGTATAATAACCCAAAAATCATTAACATATAACTTTGATGATTTAAAAAAAAATTAAAATTCATATATATGAACTATTAGAAAAAGAATATATACAAAAAAATAATAGTAACAAACTAGCCCAGCATTCATAGTAAATAAACACAGTGAACAAAAAAGAGGAAAAAGTAGAATGGTTATTGATTATAGAAACCTATATGCAAAAACCATGACATATAATTATCCAATACCAAATAAGATATTAAAAATAATACAAATACAAGGATATAATTACTTTAGCAAATTTGACTGTAAATCAGGATTTTACCACCTAAAGTTAGATGAAGATTCTAAGAAACTAACTGTGTTTACAGTTCCACAAGGATTTTATGAATGGAATGTCTTACCATTTGGATATAAAAATGCACCAGGTAGATACCAACACTTTATGGATAGTTATTTCAAACAATTACCTAATTGTATAGTATACATAAATGATATACTACTATATACAAAAACTAAAGAGGAACATTTAAAATTATTAGAACAATTTGCAGGTATAATAGAAAATTCAGGAATAAGTCTAAGTGAAAAGAAAGCGGAAATAATGAAAAATCAGATAGAATTTTTAGAAATACAAATAGATAAAAGTGGCATAAAAATGAAACAACATATAGTACAAAAAATAATAAATTCAAAGGAAGAATTAGATACAAAAAATAAATTACAATCATTTTTAGGATTAATAAACTAAGTAAGAGAATATATACCAAAATTAGCAGAAACCTAAAGCCATTACAAAAAAAAATAGAAAGGATGTAGAGTATAATTACAATGAAGAAGATAAAAAACAAGTACAGAAAATAAAATACTTTGTAAAGAATTACCAAAATTTCAATTTCCAGACAAAAATAAAAAATTTACATATATTGTAGAAGCAGATGTAAGTGAATATAGTTATGGAGGAGTACTTAAATATAGATATGAAGAAGAAAAATTAGAACATCATTGTAGAGACTACTCAGGAACGTTGAATGAAACAGAAATAAAATGGGAAGTAAATAAAAAAGAATTATGTTCATTATATAAATGTTTATTAGCATTTGAGCCATATATTATATATAACAAGTTTATTGTACGAACAGATAATACACAGGTACGATGGTGGTTAACAAGAAAAATACAAAATTCAGTTACAACGAATGAAATATATTAAATTTTACATTTACAATTGAAGTAATTAAGACTAACAAGAATATTATTACAGATTACATATCAAGACAAAACTACCCAAACTGATATTACAAAAGACGATATTCTAGAAGAAATACTCAAAACCTTAACTACGCTTTAAATTAAAGTGGATAGTATAGGAAATGAGATAGAAAAGCTAAAGACTAATGAAGTTAAACTGAAGTCTGAAGCTATGACTTAGATAACTCAGCAATGTGCAGAGAAATGTCGATCGAAAGACAATAAAATTTTAGAGATAAAAGGAGACGTCGGGGCACTCCATAAAAACCATAACGTTTATCAATCTACTTATGCAGGTACATGCAAAGGAATTAGAAGGAACCCAAATATGAACATGACCAAAATATTTGACAAGTCATTTATACCACAAACACCAAAAAAACCCTTTGTTTATACCCCCACAAAGTACTACATATTTAGATAGCCTAAACCAAGACAAGAAACCTTATAACCACATAAACAGATCATATATTGAAAACATCCATAAGATACAAACCAACTTAAATCTTAGACCCAGACCTACAAGCATTCAAGAACCAAATTCAGATTATATAACCCAAAAACTATAAGGATACAATAAGTTAATTGCATTACCAAAAACTAGACTACTCAATACTGTATATACCCAAGACGGAAGTGAATTATCTACTATACCAGAAATATATAAAGAAATTAACACTTACAGAAAGATAACCAAGGGCAACCTATTTTTTGTAAAGTTCTATACGGCACCAACAAAGATATTGTATGATGAAATTAAACCATTTATACAAGTTGTGAAGATAGGGATGACCCGAGATATGATCATACCCGAAGATGTTGAACAACAAGTTGAAATACCCAAAATAGACGTACCAGATTTTTATGCGAATAAAAGAACTATTAGAATATCTACAATTATCCAAGAATTAGCAAATAACTACCTAAATGGAAATCCAATATGGAGTTATTATTCAAGAGACCAGCTAATGATCTATTCAAATTCAAGAGAGTTAAGACAAGCAGATATGGAGGAAGTTCAGAGATGGATTATGACACTACTTAATCCAGAGAAACGACCAATTACCAGAGCAATTAAGGAAAAAAAATTTCAGATGAATTATTGACCAAATACTGTAAATTAATAGGGAATAAATATCTAGATCATCTATGTTTGAGATGTAACGGAGAAGATAACATTATTTCAGAATTTCAACTAGAATAAAAGAAGATAAGGACGTCAGCTGATAGATATACGACAAAAGATATAAAGCAACACAGACCGATAGAGAAATAAAGACAAAGAGACAAAGAATTAAAGTTATGAAAATGACATATGAATTAGTAAGATAATTTTGTGACATGTGAATTATTAGAGTACGTATATTATTATGTAATATTATGTAGCATTTACTAGCCTTTTTGACTTTTTTGGCAAAAGTATCATTATTAGTTTTGTTTTTTGTAGAATAGATTTAAAAGATACTTTAAGTCTTTTCTACTTTTGAAATGATAAAAAGTGTAAAGTAGGAATAGTCTAGAATAGTATACACATTTTCTCTTTTTAGGTTATAAATAGCAGAAGCATTTGCTAAGTTAAGGCAAGACTTTCTACACGGAAAGCAACTCTTCTTGTAAACAAAAAATATTCTCTCATATAATCAATAAAAGATATTCAGTTTTACACTAAGCTATGGATGAACAAAGCACAGATTTATTAAATCTACCAGAATAGGTATTTTTATTTATAATTATGAATAGCTAAATTCACAAATTTTGGACAATCATAAGTATAGTAAAATAAGCTCATGTTAGTTATTTTATAGTAGAATTATTCGAGGAATAATATGTTTTGAAGTTTATTAGCAAAGAGTAAAAGGAGAAAAAATTTCAAGAACTATTCCATCCTAAAGGTGAAACCTGTAAGACAAAGAAGTCGTGATAGGAGAGTAACCAGAGTAGAGGCGTTGTTTAGGGGAAAAGTATCCAGATTACCATGCTAATAGTGACAGAGGAACATAATTATTTATTATGTATATGATTGGAGGGAATATTTTAAAAAATAGCATCATATGAAAAATGAATACTTACTTACCCGATGAAATGATAGATGAATTTAAGATACTTGTTTTATATGTACTTAAGGATATAGAGATAGTAGATATAAAGAAAATTATATGGGAAAAGGTATTTGATATTGAAGATGAAGAAATAGAAAATTGGATAGAAGATGAATTAGAACAAATACATTTAGATGACGATAGCTACTATTCATATCTAGATAATTACTATTCAGACGGATATTATACAGATTAAAAAATGTTAGAATATAGTAGAAGAATTAGATAAAGACAAAGTTGGCTATATGAATAAATTAATTACAGAAATCATCTTAGAAAAGAAAGAAAACAATTAGAAAAAAGATTACTTGGAATAAAGTTAACCTTAGAAAAAAGAGGTACAAATGATATTACATAAGTCACATGAAAAATTATCTATACATGAACAACAAATGTTAATTGATCATATAGATAACAAAATGGATATGGAAGGAATAAAATTATTAGAAATAGTCATGGAAAAGAATTTAATATTAACTAACGAAGCAAATTACCTGAATTATCTGCACTATCCGCACGATACTTGTTTTATATGTACTTAAGGATATAGAGGCAGTAGATATAAAGAAAATTATATGGGAAAAGGCATTTGACATTGAAGATGAAAATTGGATAGAAGATGAATTAGAACGAATACACTTAAATGACGATAGCTACTATTCATACCTAGATAATTATTATTCAGACGAATATTATACAGATTAAAAATGTTAGAATATATTAGAAGAGTTAGAGAAAAACAAAGTTGGCTATATGAAGAAATTAATTACAGGAATCAGCTTAAGAAAGAAAAAAAAACAATTAGAAGAAAGATTACTTAGGATAAAATTAACCTTACAAAAAGGAGATACAAATGATAGTTTATATAATACTATACATGAACTTTAAATGTTCCTCTTTAGTTTTTGTATATACTAGTATATCATCTATGTATACTATATAATTAGGTAATTGCTTGAAATAACTATCCATAAAATGTTTGTATCTACCAGGTGCATTTTTATATCCAACTAGTAACACATTCCATTCATAAAATCCTTGTGGTACTGTAAACGCAGTTAGTTTCTTAGAAACTTCATCTGACTTTAGGTGGTAAAATCCTGATTTACAGTTAAATTTGCTAAAGTAATTATATCCTTGTATTTGTTTTATTTTTAATATCTTATTTGGTAGTGGATAATTATATGTCATAGTTTTTGCATTTAGGTTTCTATAATAAATAACCATTCTACTTTTTCCTTTTTTTGTTCACTATGTTTATTTACTATAAATGATGGGCTAGTGTGTTTACTATTACGTTTTTTTTATGTATTATTTTTCTAATAATTCATCTATATGCATTTTAAATTCTTTTAAATCATCAAAGTTATACGTTATTGGTTTTTGGGTTAATATACTATTCTTATCTATTAGTTCAATTCTTACTGTAGTCTTATGTTTTTCTCATCCTTTTAATGGATCATCACTGTATAGTTGTCTTAAGTTTTTCTTTATTATTTCTACCTTATATATTGAAAATATGGTTATTTCTTCTTTATTTATTGAAAATATAACTAATTCTATTGTGTCTTCAGTATTTTTGATATTTTCTAATTTTTGTGTGATTTTTCACTTCCTTTTATTCAATCAGCTTTCTTTCTAATTTTATTAATAACTCTTTTTACTCTTACCCTTTGTTTGCATGGTGTTGTAAACCACCAGTGTATTTTAGTTATTATATGTGGGTATAGCTTATCTAAAAATGGCATTCCTTAAAGCATATCTTTTGATGTTAGTTCATAATTATAGATCTCTTCTATTGTTAATATCTTATCCCATACTTATATTTTTATATTTCTAGCTTTATAGGTAATTAAGGTTCCTTCATTATTAAATCCTTTGACTACTATTGGTGTTGTTAGCTTATTCCATTTGTCTTCTGGTAAACAATTATATCTACATAAGTTGGCTTCTGCTCCTGTATCTATCATAGGTGTATAGTATCTATTATAATATCCTTCCACTATTATTTTGATAAGTACATATATTTTTATGTTAAAGCTCTCTTTATTAATAATTTTTCCTTATTGTAGGTTATGGTTAATTGTGTATGTTCTATATTGTAAGGTTTTACTTGTTCTAACCATTTTATCCCTAATATTATATCTCCTTCCATTATTTCAAATTCTATTTTTATTTTTCTAAGTCCTATTATTATTTCTTTTTTCAGTTGTATCTTTAATAATTATTAAACTTCTTGGCAGATCTGGCCATATATGACTATTAGATTTTATTTCTTCATTTTTCACTAGGTATTTTGCTATATGTTTTTCTTATTTTCCTGTATTTAAGAGTATTAAATATTCTTTTATATTTATTTTTCCCGTTATATAATATTGAGTTATATTAACTGTTGAAGTTATTTCATAATTTGTTCTTTTCAATGATCCTGATGATTCTGGTTTTTCAAAAGTTATTCTTTTTGTTATGCCTGTTCTATCATTTATTATTTCTAAATCTTCTTCTATATCTATGTCTTTGTAACTATAATCATTTTTATCAACTGTTTTTATAAATTGTTCAAAAGGACTTTCTATTTGTATTTTATTAATTTTATTTCTTCCCGTTATTTTATATTTTGTTGTTAATACATATAGATTTTAACATCTTGCTGATAATATACCTTAAAAATAATATAGAAGAATTAATAAGGTTAAAACAAATAACTAAGGATAACACTATAAGTTACCCTCACTATAACACCCCCCTACAATTGGTATCAAAACTATGTTATTTACAAATATGAGAAGTTGTATGTATTTATTTAAGGAATGCATATTATGATAGAACTAGATTTAGAGATCCTCCAAAATATTATAAATACTAATGAATAATATAGACCAATCCCAAAAATATAAAGAACTAAAACAAATATTAACTGAGAAAAGAAGAGAATTAAAAATAAGAAAAGAAAGACTACAATATAACATAATTGTTGGAGTATGTCAAAAATCAATAAAAGCACAAAAGGAAGAAATATCATATTTAGAATCTCTAAAAGATAACCTAGAATACATATATCAACATGATCTATACACTATCAAGTAGATAAAATGAACCAAAAAGAATTCATAATATATGAAAAAACATATGAAAATCATGAAGAATTAAAAATAAGAATAGTATTTTCTAATTTAGGAAGAAGATATAAGAAAATAGGTGAACATTTATATTTAATGTTAGAAAAGAAGAATTAAAAATAGAAGATAAATTAACGACTATGGTAAGAATAACAAAAGAAATGAAGAAATAGACAGAAAAAAAGAAATATAAAAAATAAAACAACAAACTATAGATGAAATATGGAAAATAGAAGAAATAAAAAATAATAGGATTGCTGAATTAGAAAAAAATACAAATGCCAAAGGATTTGTATGAAAAAAGACAGAAAGAAAAAGAAGTAAAAGATAAAGAACAAAAATTATTAGCTGAGATAAATCAATTTAAAGATAAATTTGAAGAAAGAAATAAAGAATTAGAAACTATTGAAATAGAAATAAATACAATAGATGCTGAAGAAACATATAATTATGTTTCGGAAAGTAGTGAAACATATACAGAAATCTTAACAAATATAGAAAAACTAGAAATAAATGAAAAAAAAAGAAGTAATTAATAAATAAAACTTAGAAAATACAAACACGGAAATAAACACTCTTGATAAAAAGGACGATGAAAAAAATTATACCTAGTACATTAGAAATAAGAAAACCTACATATTATTATAAAGATAAGTTTAAAAAATATAACCTAAAGGATGAATATAACAAATGGACACCAAAACAAATAATCAATAAAAATTATAATTTCTTAGACTTAGACTGTGTAATAGATGTAGATAAAATGATACAATTATGGATAGGATATATAATAAAAGAATTATTACACGATGGTATAAATGTAACCGATACATCAGAATATATAGAAAGAACACTAATAGGAACAACAAAATTATGGTTTTAAAATTTAACTGAAGATACTAAAAGGGTATTAAGGGCTGATAAAAAAATAGAAGGAACAACAGTAATTAAACTAACACCTACAGACATATTGAAAAAATATGAAATAGCTATAAGAGATGAATTTAGCAGTATGACAACAGAAGAAGAAGAACAAAACAAAGAAAAAGATACAAATAGGAATTTAATGTTAAAACTAGCAATATGTAATATGTGCTATATAGATGAATATACGTGTGCATTTAAAGAATACTACTATAAGGGAGCATACAATACCAAAGAAAGTAAAGAAGTAAGAAGATCATTTAGTAAATATAATTAAATTACATATTATATTTTGTTTTAGTAAATTACATATTAAATTACAAGAAGAAAACCATATAGCAAAATACCTAGTGATAAATAATGAAATAAAATCTAATAGTAATATATGCCCAGATCTACCAAGAAGTTTAATAACTATTAAAGATACAACTGAAAAAGAAATAATAATAGGAGTTAGAAAAATAAAAATAGAATTTCATATAATGGAAGATATGCAAAAAGCAGATATCATATTAGGGATAAAATGGTTAGAACAAGTTAAACCCTACAATATAGAACATACACAATTAACCATAACCTACAATAAGGAAAAATTATTAATAAAGAGAGCTTTAACATGAAAATGTATGTACTTATGAAAATAATAGTAGAAGGATATTATAATAGATACTATACACCTAGTGGTTAACAAGAAAAATATAAAATTCAGTTACAACGAAGGAAATTCGGAGATTAGTATTGAATATATTAAATTTTACATTTATGAATGAAGTAATCAAGACTAACAAGAATGTTATTGCAGATTACATATCAAGACAAAGCTACCCAAACAGATATTACAGAAGACGATACTCTAGAAAAGATTCTCAAAACCCTAACTATACTTTCACTGAAAGTTGATAGTATGGGAAATGAGATAAAAAAAAAGCTAAAGACTAGTGAAGCTACTGAAGTCTGAAGCTATGACTAAGGAAGCTTAATTACCTATAAAGCTAGAAATATAAAAATACAAGTATGGGATAAGATATTAACAATAGAAGAGATCTATAATTATGAACTAACATCAAAAGATATGCTTTTAGGAATGTCATTTTCAGATAAACTATACCCACATATAATAACTAAAACACACTGGTGGTTTACAACACCATGTAAACAAAGGATAAGAGCAAAAAGAGTTATTAATAAAATAAGAAAGAAAGCTGATTGGATAAAAGGAAATGAAAAAATCACACAAAAATTAGAAAATATCAAAAATACTGAAAACACAATAGAACTAGTTATATTTTCAATAAATAAAGAAGAAATAACCATAATTTCAAAAGATAAGGTAGAAATAATAAATAAAAAATTAATACAACTATACAGTGAAGATCCATTAAAAGGATGGAAAAAACATAAGACTACTGTAAGAATTGAACTAATAGATAAGAATAGTATAATAACCCAAAAATCATTAACGTATAAATTTGATGATTTAAAGAAATTTAAAATGCATATAGATGAATTATTAGGAAAACAATACATACTAGCCCAACATTTATAATAAATAAACACAGTGAACAAAAAAAGAAGAAAAAGTAGAATGATTATTGATTATAGAAACCTAAATGCAAAAAACTATGACATATAATTATCCAATACCAAATAAGATATTAAAAATAAGACAAATACAAGGATGTAATTACTTTAGCAAATTTGACTGTAAATCAGGATTTTACCACCGAAAGTTAGATGAAGATTCTAAGAAACTAACTGCGTTTACAGTACCACAAGGATTTTATGAATGAAATGTGTTACCATTTGGATATAAAAATGCACCAGGTAGATACCAACATTTTATGTATAGTTATTTCAAGCAATTACCTAATTGTATAGTATATATAAATGATATATCACTATATACAAAAACTAAAAAGGAACATTTAAAATTATTAGAACAATTTGCAGGTATAATAAAAAATTCAGGCATAAGTCTAAGTGAAAAGAAAGCAGAAATAATGAAAAACCAGGTAGAAATTTTAGGAATACAAATAGATAAAAGTAGAGTAAAAATGCAATAATATACAGTACAAAAAATAATAAATTCGAAAGAAGAATTATATACAAAAAAGAAATTACAATCATTTTTAGGATTAGCAAACCAAGTAAGAGAATATATACCAAAATTAGCAGAAAACCTAAAGCCATTACAGAAAAAATTAAGAAAGGATGTAAAGTATAATTACAACGAAGAAGATAAAAAATAAGTACAGAAAATAAAAATACTTTGTAAAGAATTACCAAAATTTCAATTTTCCGACGAAAATAAAAAATACATATATAGTAGAAGTAGATGCAAGTGAATATAGTTATGGAGAAGTACTTAAATATAGATATGAAGAAGAAAAATTAGAACATCATTGTAGATACTACTCAGGAACGTTTAGTGAACCATAAATAAAATGGGAAATAAATAGAAAAGAATTATGCTTATTATATAAATGTTTATTAGCATTTGAGCCATATTTTGTATATTACAAGTTCATTGTACGAACAGATAACACACAGGTACGATGGTGGTTAACAAGAAAAATACAATGAAATGATAGATGGATTTAAGATACTTGTTTTATATGTACTTAAGGATATAGAGACAGTATATATAAATAAAATTATATGGGAAAAGGTATTTGATATTGAAGATGAAAATTGGATAGAAGAAGAATTAGAACGAATACACTTAAATGATGATAGCTACTATTCATACCTAGATAATTATTATTCAGACGGATATTATACAGATTAAAATGTTAGAATATATTAGAAGAGTTAAAGAAAAACAAAGTTGGCTATATGAAGAAATTAATTACAGAAATCAACTTAAGAAAGAAAAAAGACAATTAGAAGAAAGATTACTTAGGATAAAATTAACCTTAGAAAAAGGAGATACAAATGATAGTTTATGTAATACTATACATGAACAACAAATGTTAATGGATCACATAGATAACATTGAATTATATATCAAATATAGTACGATTAGAATAAGTTATCACTCAGAAATATGTAAAATTACAACTACCATAGGCTAAAATGATAAACTACGAATACTTAGAATATTGGAGAAAAAATATGGAGCAAATAAGATTAATAGAAATACTCATGAAAAAGAATCTACTTGACTACATAAAAACTAGAAATATGGAAAATATAGTATACCTTAAAAATAATATAGAATAATTAATAAAGTTAAAACAAATAACTAAGGAATGCTATTAAAAGTAGTAAGTTACTCGCACTATAACACCCCCTACAGTTGGATGTAGGGGGGTCGGTTAGTACGGATAACTTATGTTTGTTGAAATGTTATGTCATAGCATTTCTTAATTATTTGTTTTAACCTTATTAATTCTTCTATACTATTTTTAAGGTATACTATATTTTCCATATTTCTGTTTTTTATGTAGTCAAGTAGATTCTTTTTCATTAGTGTTTCTATTAATCTTATTTTCTCCATATATTCGTTGTTTATCATTTTATCCAATTGTAGTTGTAATTTTATAATTTTTTGTGTAATAATTTATTCTAATTGTGCTATATTTGATATGTAATTCTATGTAATCTATGTGGTCAATTAACATTTGTTGCTCATCTATAGATAATTTGTCATATGGACTATATAAACTATCATTTGTAAAATATATTTAAAATACCAACAATAAAAAACATATTTAGTAGATGAAAAGAAGAATACTACGTAGTAAGCCAAAAAGAACATGTAATAGACTGTAGATATGCAAAAGGTAGAGCTAGTATACTACTAGTAACAAAAAGAATAATAAATAAAGAAATAAACGATATAAAAAGTAAAGACTCAATAAAATACGTACACTTTGGAGGAGTGGAAATATTAATAAAAGCATATTTTAGAGAAGGAATAGATACACCAATAGAATTATATTTTGCAGGTGATAGAATTATAAAACCTATAGAAAAAGTAATAATAACTGCTGTAAGAGGAAATCTAATATACCAAAAATTTAAATTTATAATAAGTGTAAATTATTTAGTAGCAACAACAGATAAAAACATAGATAAGTCATTAGTGCTATATTGGAAAATATCAAGAATAGAACTAACCCCAAGAAGTAAAATATTTACAGCAAGATGTAAAAATCTATATGTATTAACAACAAAACATAAAATAACAAGAAGAAATAAAATTAATAAAATACAAATAGAAAGTCCTTTTGAACAATTTGTAAAAATAATTGATAACAATGATTATAGTTACGAAGACATAGATATAGAAGAAGATTTAGAAATAATAAATGATAGAATAAGCACAACAAAAAAATAGCTTTTGAAAAACCAGAATCATCAGCATCATCGAAAAGAACAAATTATGAAATAACTTCAACAGTTAATTTAACTCAATATTATATAACGGGAACAATAAATGAAAAATAATATTTAATACTCCTAAATACAGGACAAGAAGAAAATAATAGTAGAAGGATATTATAATAGATACTATACACCTATGATAGATACAGGAGCACAAGCTTGGTATCAAAGCTATGTGTTATTTAATTATTCATAAGTAGATATGTGTTAATTATGAGAAATATTAATTTAAATGTTAATTATGAACAATTGATATCTAGGTAACTATGTACAGGCTTTTAAAAAAGTTAAAAGAATTCTAAATAGTAATTATTCAGAATATAAGAAACTAAATAAAACAAAAGAAGACCCTCATAGGTTAGCTTACTTAATTACTTTGATATATATTATTGAGGCAAAATTAATAATCCATTTAAAACCTAAAAGAATGAGATACACACCACTTAATTATAATAAAATCAGATTTAGAGATCCACCAAAATATTATAAATATTAATGAATAATATAGACCAATCCCAAAAATATAAAGAGCTAAAACAAATATTATCTGAGAAACGAAGAGAATTAAAAATAAGAAAAGAAAGACTACAATATAACATAATTGTTGGTGTATGTCAAAAATCAATAAAAGCACAAAAGGAAGAAATATCATATTTAGAATCTCTAAAAGATAACCTAGAATACATATATCAACATGATCTATACACTATCAAGTAGATAAAATGAACAAAAAAGAATTCATAATATATGAAAAAACATATGAAAATCATGAAGGATTAAAAATAAGAATAATATTTTCTAATTTAGAAAGATGATATAAGAAAATAGGAGAACATTTATATTTAATGTTAGAAAAAGAAGAATTAAAATTGGAAGATAAATTAACATCTATGGTAAGAATAGCAAGAGAAAATGAAGAAATAAACATGAAAAAAGAAATAGATAAAATAGAAAACAGACTACAGAAGAAATATGAAAAATAGAAAAAACAAAAAATAATAGGATTGCTGAATTAGAAAAAGAACTACAAATGCTAAAAGATCTGTATGAAAAAAGACAGAAAGAAAAAGAAGAAAAGGATAAAGAACAAAATTTATTAATTGAGATAAATCAATTTCAAGAAAAATTAGAAAATAAAGAATTAGAAACTAATGAAATAGAAATAAATACAATAAATGCTGAATAAACAAATAATTATGATTCGGAAGATAGTGAAACATATATAGAAATCTTAACAAATATAAAAAAACTAGAAATAAATGAAAAACAAGAAGTAATTAATAAAGAGAACTTAGAAAATACAAACACGGAAATAAACACTTTTGATAAAAAGGACGATGAAAAAATAATACATAGTACATGAGAAATAAGAAAACCTACATATTATTATAAAGATAAGTTTAAAAAATATAACCTAAAGGATGAATATAACATGGACACTTATTGCAGATTACATATCAAGACAAAGCTACCCAGACAGATATTACGAAAGACGATACTCTAGAAAAGATACTCAAAATCTGAAGCTAAACTGAAGTCTAAAGCTATGACTTAGATAACTTAGCAGTGTGCGAAGAAATATCGATCGGAAGACAATAAAATTTCAGAGATAGAAGGAGATGTAGGGACACTCCAAAAAACTCATAACATTTATCAATCTACTTCTGCAGGTACAAGCAAAGGAGTTAGAAGGAACCCAAATATGAACTTGAACAAAATATTTGACAAGCCATTTATACCAAAAACACCAAAAGACCCTTTGTTTATATCCCCACAAACTATTACATATTTAGATAGCCTAAACCAAGACAAGAAAGCTTATAACCACATAACCTGAGCATATATTGAAAACATCCACCAGGTACAAACCTACTTAAACCTTAAACGCAGAGCTACAAGCATTCAAGAACCAAATATGAACTATATAACCCAAAAGCTACAAGTATACAATAAGTTAATTGCATTACCAAAAACTAACCCAAATCTAGTTAAAACCTGTTTCAGTTATGGACTACTCAATACTGTATATACCCAAGATGGAAGTGAATTATCTGCTATACCAGAAATATATAAAGCAATTATCACTTATAAAAAGATAACCAAGGGCAACCTATTTTTTGTAAAGTCTATACGGCACCAGCAGAGATATTGTATAATGAAATTAAGCCAGTTATACAAGTTTTGAAAATAGGAATGACCCGAGATATGATCATAACAGAAGATATTAAACAACAAGTTGAAATACCCAAAATAGATATACCAGATTTTTATGCAAACAAAAGAATTATTGGAATATCCACAATTATCCAGAAATTAGTAAATAACTACCTAAATGAAAATCCAATATGGAGTTATTATTCAAGAGACCAGCTAATGATTTATTCAAATTCAAGAGAGTTAAGACAAGCAGATATGGAAGAAGTTAGACAATGGATTATGACGTTGCTCAATCTACTAGAAAAATTAAGAAAAAATTTATGTCAGACCAGTTATTAACCAGATACTGTAAATTAATAGGACATAAATATCCAGATCATCTATGTTCGAAATGTAATGGAGAAAATAATGTGATTCCAGAAGTTATAAAGCAACATGGACCGATGAAGAAATAATAAAAGCAAGGAGACAAAACATTAAAGTTATGAAAATGACATATAAAGAATTAGATAATTTCTCTTAACTTTAGATACATAAATTGTTATGTAACATTTATTAGCTTTAAATAGCTTTGTTGACTTTTTTGGCAAAAAGCCATTACAAGTTTTATTTTTTGTAGGATAGCTTTAAGACTTTCTTTTTGTAAAGTTACTTTCTACTTTTGTAAAGATGACAAATGTAAAGTAGGAACGGTATAGAACAATATACGCATTTTCTCTTTTTAGGTTATAAATAGAAGAAGCATTTGCTAAGTTAAGGAAAGACTTTTTACACGGAAAGCAAGCCTTCTTGTACACAAAAAATACTCTCTCATATAATCAATCAAAGATATTTAGTTTTACACTAAGCTATGGATGAACAAAGCACAAATTTATCAAATCTACCAGAACAGGTATTTTCATTTATAATTATGAATAGATAAATTCATAAATTCCTGACAATCATAAGTATAATAAAATAAACTCATGTTAGTTACTTTATAGTAGAATTATTCGAAGAATAGCATGTTAAGAAGTTTATTGGCAAAGTGGAAAAGGAGAAAAATTTCTAGGACTATGTCATCCTAAAGGTGAAACCGGTGAGGCAAAGAAGCCGTGATAGGGGAGTAACCAGAGTAGAGGTGCTGTTTAGGAAAACAGTATCCAGGTTACCATGCTAATAGTGACCAAAGAATATGTTATTTAAGAATAATGTAGTATATAGTGATTTAAGATGATCATATTTTGTTATGTATATGATTGGAGGGAATATTTTGAAAAATAGCATCATATGAAAAATGAATAATTATTTATCTGATGAAATGATAGATGAATTTAAGATTCCATAAAAATAAATCAACAAAAATAAATACCATTAAATATAAAACTTACCAAGATTAATTTTTCCCAAGAAATCACTTAATTTGAAGAAGATTACACTTTCTGATTTAACAGATAATTTATCTTCAACAAAAACAAATTTATCAAATTATAGATAAACAATAAGAAAATAAAGTGACAAAGGTTATTCTTTTATGACAAACTTAACACAACCCAATTGACACGTATATGATCACCTCCAAATCAATCAAATTCTCTAGAGAAAACTTCAAATCCATCTATTGTTTTCAAAGGGGAAATCCAAAAATAAATAAATCTATTTATTATCCTAGTTATCCGCACCCCCTCCAAATGGTATCAGAGCACAGTAATTTAAAAAGTAAAGAAGTGAGATATATGTTAGAATTAGTTAAATTAGTTCAGTTAAAAATCAGTTACCCGTATTTATTAAATTAATTATGAGAAGACCATTTAAAAATAGAGAAGCTTTTAGAAAAATTAAAGAATCCTTAGTTAGTAATTATTCAGAATATATAAGTCTAAATAAAACAAAAGAAAATCCACAAAGATTAGCCTATCTAGTTACATTAATATCTAGTATTGAAGCAAAATTAATAATCCATTTAAAATCTAGAAGAATGAGACACATACCACCTAATTATGATAAAATTAGATTTAGATATCCGCCAAGATATTATAAATATAATTTAAATGAATAAAGAGCAAAAATACAAAGAATTAAAACAATTTATCTATAAAAACGTAAAGAATTAAAAATAAGAAAAGAAAGGTTACATTATAATATATTTGCCGGAGTTAGTAAAAATTCAATAAATATACAAAAAGATGAAATATCAAAATTAGAATCACAAATAGATAGTCTAGAATATGTATACCAACATGAACTATTCACAATAAAATCAATAAAGAAGAATTTATAATAGATGAAAAAATATATGAAAATCACGAAGAATCAAAAATAAAAATAGTATTTTCTAATCTAGGAATAAGATATAAGAAAATAGGAGAACATTTATATTTAATGTTAGAAAAAGAAGAATTAAAATTAGAAGATAAATTAACAGCAATGGTAAGAATAGAAAAAGAAAATGAAGAAATAGATAGAAAAAAGGAAATAGAAAAAATTAAACAACAAACTACGGAAGAAATACGAAAAATAGAAGAAACTAAAAATAGCAGAATTGCTGAATTAGAAAAAGAACTACAAATGTTAAAAGATTTGTATGAACAAAGACAAAAAGAAAAAGAAGAAAAAGATAAAGAACAAAAATTAATAAACGAGATAAATCAATTTAAATAAAAATTAGAAATAAATAATATAGATATTGAAGAATCAGATAATTATGAATCAGAAGATAGTAAAACATATACGGAGATATTAACAAATATAAAAAATCTAGAAATTAACGAAAAACAAGAAATAATTAATGACGAAAACTTAGAAAATACCAATACAGAAATAAATACTCTTGATAAAAAAGAAGATGATAATATAATATTTAAAACAACAGAAATAAGAAAACCTATATATAATAAAAATAAATTTAAAAGATATAATGAATATGCCAAATGGACACCAAAACAAATAGTTAATAAAAATTATAACTTTTTAGATCTAGACTGTGTAATAGATACAGAAAAAACAATACAATTATGGATAGGATATATGACAAAACAATTATTAGATAATAGTATAAACATAACCGATGCACCAGAATATATAGAAAGAACATTAATAGGATCAGTAAAACTATGGTTTACAAACTTAACTGAAAATAGTAAGAAAGTATTAAGAGCTAATAAACCTATGGAAGGAACATCATCAACAACAACTAAACTAACACCCATAGAATTATTGAAAAAATATGAAACAACTATAAAAGATGAATTTGGTAGTATGACAACAATAGAAGAAGAACAAAATGAAGAAAAAAATGAAGAAAAAAATACAAATAGGAATTTAATGATAAAATTAACAATATGTAATATGTGTTATATAGACGAATATACTTGCTCATTTAAAGAATATTATTATAAAGGAGCATATAGTATAGAAGAAAGTAAGGAAATAAGAAAATTATATTTTAATAAATTACCCGAAGCATTTAGTTCAAAAATAATAAAAAGTTGGGAAGAAGCAAAAATAGTAGATACATTAGGAGCTAGAATAAAATTTTTACAACAATGGTATAGAAACTTATGTGAAAAATATAGAGAAGAATTAAAAATGGAAAAAACATTAATAAGAAATTTAGCATGTTGCAAAAATAAAATAGCACCTCAATTCGGATGCGAAGAAAGATATTATAAGAGAAGAAAAAGACATAAGAAGTATAAGAAATGTAAAAAATCAAAATATAAATATAAGAAACCAAGAAAAAGATATTATGCAAAAAATTACAAAAATAAAAGACCATATAGAAAGAAAAAATCTATAAAAGAATGTACATGTTATAATTGTGGAAAGTTAGAACATTTAGCTAGAGATTGTAAATTACCCAGAAATCCAAAAAATAAACAAATATCAGAAATAAAAATAGAAAATACAGAATATATGCAAATAGATTATATAGATTATGAATTAGAAAGTGAAGATAGTATATATGAAATTTCAGAAAATGAAACAGATACTGAAATAGATAGTGAAATAGATGAATCAAATGACTGAAGAAGATATAAAAATAATAACAAATGAAGAATATTTAAATGATGAAGGAACAGAACAAAAAATAATATTTGACAGTAATATATTTGATGAAATAAAAGCAAAAGAGTTAGATCTAAGTGTAGAAAAAATATTTAAAATACCAACAATAAAAAATATTTTTACTAGGAAAAAAGATGAATATTATGTAGTATGCCAAAAAGAACATGTAATAGACTGCAGATATGCAAAAGAAAAAGCTAGTATACCATTAGTAACAAAAAGAATAATTAATAAAGAAATAAATGATATAAAAAGTAAAGGAGATCCAATAAAATATGTACACCTTGGAGGTACAGAAATATTAATAAAAGCTTGTTTTAGAGAAGGAATAGATACACCAATAGAATTATATTTAGCAGATGATAGAATTATAAAACCTATAGAAAAAAGAATAATAACTGCCGTAAAAGGAAATTTAATATACCAAAAATTTAAATTTATAATAAGTGCAAATTATTCAGTAATAGTAACAAATAGAAATATAGATAAATCACTAGTATTATATTGGAAGATATCAGGAATAGAATTAACCCCAGGAAGTAAAATATTTACAGCAAGATGTAAAAATTTATATGTATTAACAACAAAACATAAAATAACAGGAAAAAATAAGATTAACAAGATACATGTAGATAGCCCATTTGAACAAATTGTAAAAACAATAGATTATAATGATTATAGCTATAGAGACATAGATATAGAAGAAAATTTAGAAATAGTAAATGATAGAATAAGTACAACAAAAAGAATAGCTAATGAAAAACCAGAATCATCAAGCTCATCGAAAAGAACAAGTTATGAAACAAATTCAATGAGTAATCTAAATCAATATTACATAACAGAAAAAAAATAAAAAAGAATATTTAATACTATTAAACACAGGACAAGAAGAAAATTATAGAGCAAAATGTCTAGTAAAGAATAAAGAAATAAAAACTGATAATGATATATGCCCAGATCTACCGAGAAGTTTAATAAATAGTAAAGATATAGCAGAAAAAGAAATAATAATAGGAGGAATTAGAAAAATAAAAATAGAATTTGAAGTAAAAGAAGAAATGCAAAAAGCAAATATAATATTAGGAATAAAATGGTTAGAACCAGTAAAACCATATAATATAGAACATACACAATTAGCCATAACATATACTAGGGAAAGATTATTCTTAAAATGAGCCTTAACATAAGATGAAAATATATGTATTAATGAAGATAATAGTGTAAGGATATTATAGTAGATACTGTACGCCTATGATAGATATAGGAGCAGAAGCTAACTTATGTAAATATAATTGCTTACCAGAAAGTAAATGGGATAAATTAAAAATACCAATAGTAGTTATATGATTTAATAATGAAGGAAGCTTAATTACTTATAAAGCTAGGAATGTAAAAGCACAAATATGGGATAAGATATTGACAATAGAAGAAATTTATAATTATGAACTAATGTCAAAAGATATACTTTTAGGAATGTCATTTTTAAATAAACTATACCCACATGTAATAACTAAAAACGATTGGTGGTTTACAACACCATGTAAACAAAAAGTAAGAGCAAAAAGAGTTAATAATAAAATAAGAAAGAAAACTGATTGGATAAAAGGAAGTGAAAAAATTACACAAAAGTTAGAAAATATAAAAAACACTGAAGATACAATAGAATTAGTAGTATTTTCGATAAATAAAACAGAAATAACTATATTTTAAATAAATAAGATAGAAATAGTTAAGAAAAAAATAGAACAATTATATAGTGAAGATCCATTAAAAGGTTGGAAAAAACATAAAACTACCATAAAAATTGAATTAATAGACAAAAATAGTATAATAACCCAAAAACCATTAATGTATAACTTTGACGATTTAAAAGAATTTAAAATGCATATAGATGAATTATTAGAAAAACAATATATACAAAAAAGTAATAGGAAACATAATAGTCCAGCATTTATAGTAAATAAACATAGTGAACAAAAAAGAGGAAAAAGTAGAATGGTTATTGATTATAGAAATTTAAATGCAAAAACTATAACATATAATTATCCAATACCAAATAAGATATTAAAAATAAGACAAATACAAGGATATAATTATTTTAGCAAATTCGATTGTAAATCAGGATTTTACCATCTAAAGTTAGAAGAAGAATCTAAAGAATTAACCGCATTCACGGTACCACAAGGATTTTATGAGTGGAATGTATTACCATTTGGATATAAAAATGCACCAGGTAGATATCAACATTTTATGGATAATTATTTTAAACAATTACCTAATTGTATAGTATACATAGATGATATATTATTATATACAAAAACTAAAGAAGAACATATAAAATTATTAGAATAATTTACAGATATAATAGAAAAATCAGGAATAAGTCTAAGTGAAAAGAAAGATGAAATTATGAAAAACCAGATAGAATTTTTAGGAATACAAATAGATAAAAGTGGAGTAAAAATGCAACAACATATAGTACAAAAAATAATAAATTCGAAAGAAGAATTAGATACAAAAAAGAAATTACACTCATTTTTAGGATTAGTAAACCAAGTAAGAGAATATATTCCAAAATTAGCAGAAAACTTAAAACCACTACAGAAAAAATTAAAAAAGGATATAAAATATAATTATAATGAAGAAGATAAAAAACAAGTTCAAAAAATAAAATTACTTTGCAAGGAATTACCAAAATTACAATTTCCGGATGAAAATAGAAAATTTATATGTATAGTAGAAGCAGATGCCAGTGAATATAGTTACGGAGGAGTACTTAAATATAGTTATGAAGCAGAAAAAATAGAACACCATTGTAGATACTATTCAGGTACGTTCAAAGAGACAGAAATAAAATGGGAAATAAATAGGAAAGAATTATGTTCATTATATAAATGTTTGTTAGCATTTGAGCCATATATTGTATATAACAAATTTATTGTGCGAACAGATAATACACAGGTACGCTAGTGGCTAACAAAGAAAATACAAAATTCAGTTACAACAAAAGAGATTCGGAAACTAGTTTTAAACATATTAAATTTCACATTTATAATAGAAGTAATCAGTACTAACAAAAATGTTATTGCAGATTACATATCAAGACAAAGCTACACAAACTGAAATGATAGAAGAAAATACACTTGAAAAGATACTTAACGCCCTAACTACGCTTTCATTGAAAGTGGACAGTATGGGTACTGAGATAGAAAAGCTAAAGCTAAAGACTAGTGAAGATAAACTGGAGTCTATAGCTATGAATCAGCTAACTCAGCAATGCGCAGAGCTATGTCGATCGGAAGACAGTAAAATTCCAGAGCTAGAAAGAGATGTTGGGATACTCCATAAAACCCATAACGTTTATCAATCTACTTCTGCAGGTACAAGCAAAGGAGTTAGAAAAAATATGAACCTTAGAAAAAATATGAACCTAAACAAGCTATTTGATAAACCATATACACCAAATACATCAAAAGATCCCATGTTTATACCCCCACAAGTTACCACATACCGAGATAGTCTAAACCAAGACAAAAAGACTTACAACTACACAGCCCGCACATATATAGAAAATATCTACAATGTACAAACCTTTTTAAATAGCAACCCCAAAGCTACAAATATCCAAGAATCAGATACAAACTATATAACCCAAAGATTGACCGGATACAATAAGCTAATTGCCTTACCTAAAACCAAACCGAGCTTAGTTAAAAGTTGCTACGAATATGGACTACTTAGTACTGTATATACTACTGACGGAACTAAGATATCCACTATACCAGAGATATATGAAGTATTTATTACTTTTAAGAGAATAACCAAAGGTACTTTGTTTTTTTATAAACATTTACACGGCACCAGCAGAGATATTATTTGATGAAGTTAAAAAACCTATACAAGTTGTAAAGATAGGGATGACACGAGATATGATTACACCACAAGATATTATTCCACAGCCAGAGATACCTAGAATCGAGATACCAAAATTTTATGCGAACAAAAGGATTATTGGACTATCTACAATTTTGTAAGAGCTAGCAAATACATATTGCAACCAAAATCCTATATGGAGCTACTATTCAAGAAATCATGTACTTATATATTCAAATTCAAAAGAGTTACGAGAAACAGATATGGAAACTATTATGCAATGGATTATCACGTTGCTTAAACTAGAGACGGAACCTATCGCCAGAGCTATCAGAGAAAAATTTATTTCGAAAGAATTATTAACCAGATATTACAAGACTATTGGACATAAATATCCAGACCACAAATGTTCAAAATGTAATGGAGGAGATAATGATGTCCCAGCAGTACAGCTAGAATAAGAGATAAGGACACCAGCTGGAAAGATAAGAGGAGTAATAATGGAGATGTAACAGATACGACAAAAACAACGGAGACAATATATTTATTACTAGTTACGTAAAGTCTTCAAAATTATTGTACTTTACTATTTATGTAAAGACTTTTTTGTTTTAGGCCTAGACTTTAGGTAGTAGGCTTTAGTAGCCTTTAGGACTTTTTGTAACCTTTTTTGTTTTCTTTAGCATTATTAGTCTTTATCTTTTAGAACACATGTAGAAAATACTTTGAAAAGTTGTAAAGTTCACTTATAAATAAAAGCTCAGAAGGCATTGCAGAGGGCAAGCCTTCTCACATTAGCCAAAAAGCTCTCTCCATTCCGTCCAAAATACTTTCGCCCAGTTAATTAAATATATACACTGCAATGGAAAAAGCTATGGAGCAACAAACCTCAGAAATATCAAAGCTACCGGAACAGGTATATCTATTTATGATTATGAATAGCTAAATTCATGATTCCCAACAATCATGATATGATAAAATAAATTCATATTAGTTACTTTATAGTAGAATTATTCGAAGAATAATATGTTAAGAAGTTTATTAGCAAAGTGGAAAAGGAGAAAAATCCCTAAGAACTATGCCATCCTAAAGGTGAAACCAATGAGGCAAGAAGCTGTGGCAGGGAGTAACCAGAGTCGAGGCGCTGGTTAAGGGAAAAAGTATCCGAATTACCATGCTAATAGTGACCAAAGAACATGTTATTTAAGAATAATCTAGTATATAGTAATCTGAGATGACTATATTTTATTATGTACATGGTTGAAGGAAATATTTTGAAAAAAACAATTTTATGATAATGAATGATAATATATCTAATGTGATGGTAGATAAATTTAAGATACTTATTTTGTATGCACTTAGAGATATAAATGTTGCAGATATAAGAAAAATTATATTAGAAAAAGCATTCGGTGAATATTACATGGCTAGAATAAATTATATACCATGCATACCTAACTACACTTATAAATACTTATCATGCTAAATTAAGTAGAATTTTTAGAAAAAGATATGCGAAATATACAGTTATTAGAAAAACAAATAAAAATAAATATAGTCAAATACACGGAAAATTAAAAAAAAATCTCCTAATAAAAATATTCAAAAACTACTAAGTCTAAAACAAATAACTATAAAATACCAATTTTAGAAAATAACTCATTTAGACTACATTAGAGTTTTAATCATATATATACTTAAAGATATAGAAATAATAGATATTAAGAAAATGATATTAGAAGAAGTAATAAACTACGAAATTGAAATTATAAATTCGCTAGAACAAATATACGAAGACATTTACCCAGAAGGATATTATTCTGATCAAGATTGTGGATGTTAGAATATATTAGAAAAACTAGAGAAAACCAAGATAATCTAAATAACGAAATTAATTATAGAAACCGAATTAGAAAAATAATGGAAGACCAAAAAGAAAAGTTAATATGGATAGAAAAAACCTTAGAAAATTTAGAAAAAAGCACATGTGATAGTTTATATAGTATAAAAAACTCACTACGAGAAGAACAACATAAGATAATAAATGACATAGAAAATCTAGAATTAGATATATACTACAGTACAGATAGAATAAATTATTACATAGAAATTTGTAACTCAGCAGTTACTATAGGATAAAATAATAAACTAAATAAATTAATGAATACATCTCACAAAAAGAATAATTTATTAAAACAAAATCTAAAAATATCCACACACAAAAAAGAATAGATTCATTAGTTCTAATAATAAATATATTTATTATCCTAGTTATCTGCACCCCCCTTCAAATGCTCGGATAACTAGGGTAATAAATAGTTTAGAGGGGGGCGCGGATAACTAGGGTAATAAATAGGTTTATTATAACTAATGAATCTATTCTTTTTTGTACGTGGATATTTTTTAGATTTTGTTTTAATAAATTATTCTTTTTGTGAGATGTATTCATTAATTTATTTAGTTTATTATTTTATCCTGTAGTAACTGCTGAGTTACAAATTTTTGTGTAATAATTTATTCTATCTGTACTGTAGTATATATCTAATTCTAGATTTTCTATGTCATTTATTATCTTGTTTTTTTCTTCTCGTAGTGAGTTTTTTAAAGTATATAAACTATTACATGTGCTTTTTTCTAAATTTTCTAAGGTTTTTTCTATCCATATTAACTTTTCTTTTAGATCTTCCATTATTTTCCTAATTCGGTTTCTATAATTAATTTTGTTATTTAGATTATCTTGGTTTTCTCTAGTTTTTCTAATATATTCTAACATTCACAATCTTGATCTGAATAATATCCTTTTGGGTAAATGTCTTCGTATATTCGTTCTAGCGAATTTATAATTTCAATTTCGTAGTTTATTACTTCTTCTAATATCATTTTCTTAATATCTATTATTTCTATATCTTTAAGTATATATAAGATTAAAACTTTAAGGTAGTCTAAATGAGCTATTTTCTAAAATTGATATTTTATAGTTTTTTGTTTTAGTCTTAGTAGTTCTTGCATATTTGTATTAAGAGATTTTATATATTTTTTGTTTTCCATGTATTTGTCTATATTTATTTTTATCTGTTTTTCTAGTAACTGTATATTTCGTATATCTTTAAAATTTCTACGTGATCTTAACATAATAAATATTTATAAGAGTAGTTAGGTATGTGTGGTATATAACTTATTCTATCCATATAATTTTCTCCAAATGCTTTTTCTAATATAATTTTTCTTATATCTGCAACATTTATATCTCTAAGTGCATACAAAATAAGTATCTTAAATTTATCTACCATGACATCAGATATATTATCATTCATTATCATAAAATTGCTTTTTCCAAAATATTTCCTTCAACCATGTACATAATAAAATATAGTCATCTCAGATTACTATATACTAGATTATTCTTAAATAACATGTTCTTCGGTCACTATTAGCTTGGTAATTCGGATACTTTTTCCCTTAAACAGCGCCTCGACTCTGGTTACTCCCTACCACGGCTTATTGCCTCATTGGTTTCACCTTTAGGATGGCATAGTTCTTAGGGATTTTTCTCCGTTTCCACTTTGCTAATAAACTTCTTAACATATTATTCTTCGAATAATTCTACTATAAAGTAACTAATATGAATTTATTTTATCATATCATGATTGTTGGGAATTATGAATTTAGCTATTCATAATTATAAATAGATATACCTGTTCTGGTAGCTTTGACATTTCTGAGGTTTGTTGCTCCATAGCTTTTTCCATTGCAGTGTATATATTTAATTAACTGGGCTAAATATTTTTGAACGGAATGGAGAGAGATTTTTGGCTAATATGAGAAGGCTTACCCTCTGCAATGCCCTCTGAGCTTTTATTTATAGAAAGAATACATCTTTACATTGTTTTACATCTGTCCGCTAAGAAACAAACAAAAACTATTAAAGAAAGACTAAACTATTAAAGAAAGACTTAAAAGTCTTTCATTCTAAAACCTACCCTAAAAAAATTCAAACTTTACATAAATGCTACATAAATTCTACCAACTACTTTTACTATTTTTTCTTTTACGTAAAACCCTCTAAAGACTATGACTTATACAAATTTATACAATATATTAAATATCTTGTCTTCCGTTTATTTTGTCATATCTGTTGTATCTCCATTATTGCTCTGGTCTTATCTTTCCAGCTAGTGTCATTATCTTCTTTTATTCTAGCTGAACTTCTGGGACGTCATTATCTCCTCCATTACATTTTGAAGATTTGTGGTCTGGATATTTGTGTCCAATAGTCTTGCAATATCTGTTCAATAATTCCTCGGAAATAAATTCTTCTCTGATAGCTCCGGCGATAGGTTCTGTTTCTGGTTTAAGCAACGTGATAATCCACTGCCTAATAGTTTCCATATCTGTTTCTCGTAACTCTTTTGAATTTGAATATATTAATACATGATTTCTTGAATAGTAGCTCCATATAGGATTTTGGTTGCAGTATGTATTTGCTAGCTCTTGTAAAATTGTAGATAGTCCGATAATTCTTTTGTTCGCATAAAATTTTGGTATCTCAATTTTGGGTATCTCTGGCTGTGAACTTATATCTTGTGATATAATCATATCTCGTGTCATTCCTATCTTTACAACTTGTATGGTTTTTTTAACTTCATCAAATAATATCTCTGCTGGTGCCGTGTAAATTTTGATAAAAAATAAAGTACCTTTGGTTATTCTTTTAAAAGTGATAAATGCTTCATATATCTCTGGTATAGTGGATATCTTAGTTCCGTCAGTAGTATATACAGTACTAAGTAGTCCATATTCGTAGCAACTTTTAACTAAGCTCGGTTTGGTTTTAGGTAAGGCAATTAGCTTATTGTATCCGGTCAATCTTTGGGTTATATAGTTTGTATCTGATTCTTGGATATTTGTAGCTTTGGGGTTGCTATTTAAAAAGGTTTGTACATTGTAGATATTTTCTATATATGTGTGGGCTATGTAGTTGTAAGTCTTTTTGTCTTGGTTTAGACTATCTCGGTATGTGGTAACTTGTGGGGGTATAAACATGGGATCTTTTGATGTATTTGGTGTCTATGGTTTATCAAATAGCTTGTTTAGGTTCATATTTTTTCTAACTCCTTTGCTTGTACCTGCAGAAGTAGATTGATAAACGTTATGGGTTTTATGGAGTATCCCAACATCTCTTTCTAGCTCTAGAATTTTACTGTCTTCCGATCGACATAGCTCTGCGCATTGCTGAGTTAGCTGATTCATAGCTATAGACTCCAGTTTATCTTCACTAGTCTTTAGCTTTAGCTTTTCTATCTCAGTACCCATACTGTCCACTTTCAATGAAAGCGTAGTTAGGGCGTTAAGTATCTTTTCAAGTGTATTTTCTTCTATCATTTCAGTTTGTGTAGCTTTGTCTTGATATGTAATCTGCAATAACATTTTTGTTAGTACTAATTACTTCTATTATAAATGTGAAATTTAATATGTTTAAAACTAGTCTCCGAATCTCTTTCGTTGTAACTGAATTTTGTATTTTCTTTGTTAGCCACCAGCGTACCTGTGTATTATCTGTTCGCACAATAAATTTGTTATATACAATATATGACTCAAATGCTAACAAACATTTATATAATGAACATAATTCTTTCCTATTTATTTCCCATTTTATTTCTGTCTCTTTGAACGTACCTGAATAGTATCTACAATGGTGTTATATTTTTTCTGCTTTATCTATATTTAAGTACTCCTCCGTAACTATATTCACTGGCATCTGCTTCTACTATATATATAAATTTTCTATTTTCATCCGGAAATTGTAATTTTAGTAATTCCTTGCAAAGTAATTTTATTTTTTGAACTTGTTTTTTATCTTCTTCATTATAATTATATTCTATATCCTTTTTTAATTTTTTCTGTAGTGGTTTTAAGTTTTCTGCTAATTTTGGAATATATTCTCTTACTTGGTTTACTAATCCTAAAAATGATTGTAATTTCTTTTTTGTATCTAATTCTTCTTTCGAATTTATTATTTTTTGTACTATATGTTGTTGCATTTTTACTCCACTTTTATCTATTTGTATTCCTAAAAATTCTATCTGGTTTTTCATAATTTCAGCTTTCTTTTCACTTAGACTTATTCCTAATTTTTCTATTATATCTGTAAATTGTTCTAATAATTTTATATGTTCTTCTTTAGTTTTTGTATATAATAATATAGCATCTATGTATACTATACAGTTAGGTAATTGTTTAAAATAATTATCCATAAAATGTTGATATCTACCTGGTGCATTTTTATATCGAAATGGTAATACATTCCATTCATAAAATCCTTGTGGTACTGTAAATGCGGTTAATTCTTTAGATTCTTCTTCTAACTTTAGATGGTAAAAATCCTGATTTACAATCAAATTTACTAAAATAATTATATCCTTGGATTTGTCTTATTTTTAATATCTTATTTGGTATTGGATAATTATATGTTATAGTTTTTGCATTTAGATTTCTATAATCAATAACCATTCTACTTTTTCCTTTTTTTTTGTTCACTATGTTTATTTACTATAAATGCTGGACTATTATGTTTACTATTATTTTTTTGTATATATTGTTTTTCTAATAATTCATCTATATGCATTTTAAATTCTTTTAAATCGTCAAAGTTGTATGTTAATGGTTTTTGGGTTATTATACTATTTTTGTCTATTAATTCAATTTTTATGGTAGTTTTATGTTTTTTCCCATCCTTTTAATGGATCTTCACTATATAATTGTTCTAATTTTTTCTTAACTATTTCTATTTTATTTATTGAAAATATAGTTATTTCCGTTTTATTTATCGAAAATACTACTAATTCTATTGTATTTTTAGTGTTTTTTATATTTTCTAACTTTTGTGTAATTTTTTCACTTCCTTTTATCCAATCAGTTTTCTTTCTTATTTTATTATTAACTCTTTTTGCTCTTACTTTTTGTTTACATGGTGTTGCAAATCACCAATCGTTTTTAGTTATTACATGTGGGTATAGTTTATCTAAAAATGGCATTCCTAAAAGTATATCTTTTGACGTTAGTTCATAATTATAAATTTCTTCTATTGTCAATATCTTATCCCATGTTTGTGCTTTTACATTCCTAGCTTTATAAGTAATTAAGCTTCCTTCATTATTAAATACTTTAACTACTATTGGTATTTTTAATTTATCCCATTTACTTTCTGGTAAGCAATTATATTTACATAAGTTAGCTTCTGCTCCTATATCTATCATAGGCGTATAGTATCTACTATAATATCCTTCCACTATTATCTTCATTAATACATATATTTTCATGTTATGTTAAGGCTCTTTTTAAGAATAATCTTTCCCTATTATATGTTATGGCTAATTGTGTATGTTCTATATTATATGGTTTTACTTGTTCTAACCATTTTATTCCTAACATTATATCTGCTTTTTGCATTTCTTCTTTTACTTCAAATTCTATTTTTATTTTTCTAATTCCTCCTATTATTATTTCTTTTTATGCTATACCTTTACTATTTATTAAACTCCTCGGTAGATCTGGGCATATATCATTATCAGTTTTTATTTCTTCATTCTTTACTAAACATTTTGCTATATAATTTTCTTCTTGTCCTGTGTTTAATAGTATTAAATATTCTTTTTCATTTATTTTTCCTGTTATGTAATATTGATTTAGATTACTCATTGAATTTGTTTCATAACTCGTTCTTTTTGATGAAGTTGATGATTCTGGTTTTTCATTAGCTATTCTTTTTGTTGTACTTATTCTATCATTTACTATTTCTAAATTTTCTTCTATATCTATGTCTCTATAGCTATAATCATTATAATCTATTGTTTTTACAATTTGTTCAAATGGGCTATTTATTTGTATCTTGTTAATCTTATTTTATCCTGTTATTTTATGTTTTGTTGTTAATACATATAAATTTTTACATATTGCTGTAAATATTTTACTTCCTGGGGTTAATTCTATTCCTGATATCTTCCAACATAATACTAGTGATTTATCTATATTTCTATCTGTTACTGCTACTGAATAATTTCCACTTATTATAAATTTAATTTTTTGGTATATTAAATTTCCTTTTACGACAGTTATTATGCTTTTTTCTATAGGTTTTATAATTCTATCATCTGCTAAATATAATTCTATCGGTGTATCTATTCCTTCTCTAAAACAAGCTTTTATTAATATTTATGTACCTCCAAGGTGTACATATTTTATTGGATCTCCTTTACTTTTTATATCATTTATTTTTTTATTAATTATTCTTTTTGTCACAAGTGGTATACTAGCTTTACCTTTTGCATATCTGCAGTCTATTACATGTTCTTTTTGGCATACTACATAATATTCATCTTTTTTCCTAGTAAAAATATTTTTTATTGTGGGTATTTTAAATATTTTTTCTACACTTAAATCTAAGCTATCCGAATTACCATGCTAATAGTGACCGACGAACATGTTATTTAAGAATAATCTAGTATATAGTAATCTGAGATGACTATATTTTATTATGTACATGGTTGAAGGGAATATTTTGAAAAAAACAATTTTATGATAATGAATGATAATATATCTGATGTCATGGTAGATAAATTTAAGATACTTATTTTGTATGCACTTAGAGATATAAATGTTGCAGATATAAGAAAAATTATATTAGAAAAAACATTTGGAGAAAATTATATGGATAGAATAAGTTATATACCATACATACCTAACTACTCTTATAAATATTTATTATGTTAAGATCATGTAGAAATTTTAAAGATATACGAATATACAGTTACTAGAAAAACAGATAAAAATAAATATAGACAAATACATGGAAAATAAAAAATATATAAAATCTCTTAATATAAATATGCAAGAACTACTAAGACTAAAACAAATAACTATAAAATATCAATTTTAGAAAATAGCTCATTTAGACTACCTTAAAGTTTTAATCTTATATATACTTAAAGATATAGAAATAATAGATATTAAGAAAATGATATTAGAAGAAGTAATAAACTACGAAATTGAAATTATAAATTAGTTAGAACGAATATACGAAGACATTTACCCAGAAGAATATTATTCAGATTAAGATTGTGGATGTTAGAATATATTAGAAAAACTAGAGAAAACCAAGATAATCTAAATAACAAAATTAATTATAGAAACCGAATTAGGAAAATAATGGAAGATCTAAAAGAAAAGTTAATATGGATAGAAAAAACCTTAGAAAATTTAGAAAAAAGGCACATGTAATAGTTTATATACTTTAAAAAACTCACTACGAGAAGAACAACACAAGATAATAAATGACATAGAAAATCTAGAATTAGATATATACTACAGTACAGATAGAATAAATTATTACACAGAAATTTGTAACTCAGCAGTTACTATAGGATAAAATAATAAACTAAATAAATTAATGAATACATCTCACAAAAAGAATAATTTATTAAAACAAAATCTAAAAAATATCCACGCACAAAAAAGAATAGATTCATTAGTTATAATAATAAATAAATCTATTTATTATCCTAGTTATCCGCACCCCCCTCCAAATGGTTCATTAGTTATAATAAACCTATTTATTACCCTAGTTATCCGCGCCCCCCTCCAAAATTCGAACTCCAGGCACTCTTAACTTGGACCAAAATTTAGGGACCTTTTTGTTGGGTTTTTTTGAATGTTCGGAGCTTGTTTTGGCAAGCATCAACTGATTATTTCTTCAATGTTTCAACTGATTTTTTCACTCTCCAAATTCAACTATTTTTTTCTATGTTTTTTTTTCTTTAGTGAAATTCCCCTCATTTTAGCAAAAAGTAAATATTTTCCCAAATGATTTTTTTATACCGAGTAAAGGACTATCTTCTGATAGACTCTGAGGGGTGCTTAACGCCTTCCCCTCGGATAACTAAAACCCTTACTCAGAATTTCAAACATTTTTTAAAGATCAAAACAGAGTTTTTACATAAAAATAATTTTTTTCCTAATTTTTCTAAAAAATTTAGTTGGTGACTCCAAAAAATATTTTTTTTCAAAGATTCAATAGTTACGACAACCTATGTTGGGCACTATTTTGACCGGTTCGAAATTGGGGGCAAAATCATGATTAAAATTTCTTCCTCAACCATGGTCACGACCATGACCACTATCACAACTTAGACCAGGACTTCTTTCATGCCTGGATTGGTGAAACACTATAGCAGTTACTTCAGAAAATGGACCATTACTAGTAGGTCAACCTTTATGATTTTTCATCAAAAGATCATTATGTCGTTTAGAAATAAAATTAGAAATTAATTCAAAATATTTTTTAAATCTATTTCTCGGAATTACTATTGCAAGAACATACTCGAGGCAGGAAAGATGGAGAATATTTTCTTCAGTATATGATGATCTGTGATATTTTCTCTGCATATATTTAACTGTGATTCTAAACATGGCAGAATTTTACACAATTACATCTTTAAAGTCTTGTAATCTAAAATTGGTCCATTCATAACCTACCTGTGGAAGAACGACCATCTTCAGGTGGTCAAAGTTATCTTTCAAATTATTACATGGTACAAGAGGATCCTTAACCATGAGATATTAATTTTTAATCCCTTATCGAAGTGATGATAGACAAATATTATAGCATTGTAACGGTCTTGATTCGATGCCTAATTTTTATCCTTGATGGTGTCTGTTAGAACCATCGCATCCAAATAGGTTTCGACATCAAGTGGCCTAGATAAGTAGTGTCATGACTCAAAAAAGTGGGTCATAATGGCACTTGTCATGGCGTACCTTGAAAAGTAAGCCTATCACTCAAACTGATATAAAAAGAGGAAAAGATAGAAATACCCCAAGGTAAGGCTTCTAGAACGAAGCCGAACCATAGAAGTAACATAACAATGCGGAAAATTTTTTGTCCAAAATACCAATCATGCCCAAAACCAGGTGTCAATAGTGTAAGAACTACTAATACAATTCAGGAGTCAAATATATCAGAAAATAACTACAAAGAAATAATATCTGTCTTCAAATACTAATAAAGACAAAACTACTATAAGATAGAGGTGAACTTTGTTATGTCCAAGGGAACACGTAAGTGTACGTGGTCTCACCAAGTAATTATGTGGCACTAAATTGTAATACCCCTTACGTTCTTAATTCAGTACAACCCCTAGTAATGTACCTATAGCACTTAGAACCTTAAAATAAAGCTAAGAGTAGAGGGATTTAGTCTTTTTTGACTCCCTTTAAACTTCAACGATTTTTAAAGTTGACCTCTCGGGCTTCGAGTTGATAATTTTTGAGTTGAATTACATTCAAGGGTGTAAGTAGCAAGTCTTGGGTAAATTTTAGATTTTTTGGACAAGGTTTGTATCCCATTCAGATTGGCAAGGCAACAACTCACCACGATTAGGCCGCATCATGGGGAGTATAGCGGTGAGGAGGCCACCACATTGTGGTGGAGGTCAAATCAGCAATATTCCTTTTCCAGAGAGTCACCGTGATTCCACCACGTTATGATGGGTATCACGATGAATCCCCTTACTGCGTCATGGTGATTCCCATCAGTAATTATCAAAATCTAGTGAGTCACTGCGATTCCACCATGTTGCGGTGGGTATCGCAATGACCCACTCACCACATCACGGTGAGGCCTTAAACGGCACTCCAGTTTCAAACTTAAACTTTCAAAGGGAAAGTTAGTCTTTTTCCAAGCCCCTAAATCATGAAACACAAGATTAAGTGTATTTTAGAGCAAAATACGCCCATTATTCATCAAATTGCTCTCAAAAAAAATCCTAGGCTTCAACATTCAAATTCAAGAAACTCCAAAATTTCACCATTCTTTTTCCAAGATAATCCAAAATTCAAGGTTCCCCATTCAAGAAATTCAAGAAACATTCTCCAAGAGCACAAATAGGGATTCAAAGTCAAGTGTCTTCATCAATTTCATCAATTAAGGTATGTAGGGTTATGAATAAGGATAATCCTTTAATCCTTGTTCCCAAAACTAAATTTTATTATGAATTTACATGAGTTTATAGGAATTTCAATTTAGGGTTCATACCCAATTATCATTATTTGAAGATTTTGATATTACAAGTGTTTTGGATGATGAAATGCATGCCTATTTTTGCATATTTATGCTTGTGAAGTGGTTTTAGATATATTGAAGGTTGAATTCCATTATTTTGACTATTGTTGTGCAAGAACTTCATGATTTTGACTATTGAGCATGATTTATGATAATTTGAAGCATGAGTTATTAAGCCCTATTTTGAATATTGATATTCCAAGAATGATTACACTTTTAAGCATCCTATGATTTATTTACAATCAGCCTTTGAATCATGATTTGATCTTTTGATCCTCAGCTAAGATATGAAATCCACTTTACAGTATTGATTTCAGTTTTGACTACAAATTAGTTTTGATTACAGTTTAAAATAGACAGAAGCATAATTGGTTTTCATTATAAATCCTCATGCTAGTTATTAAAGTGTATTTCCTACAGAATGAGCATATAGATTTAAAGGGAGTAGTATTTAGCACCGAGCGGGTAGTATTGGTTTTGTGCATCCTACTTCCCCAGAAATACAAGCCAACATAGATACAAATTCAGATTATTTCCATTTATATGGATGATAGATACAGATGTGATCACTTAGCTCAGGTTATACTTCCTGGCAAAAGTATGACACTTCTCCCAAATGAATTTTTTCTCTTAGGAAAACTAGACGTTGGACACCATGATAGCTCACATGGTTTATGTCGATTAGAAAAACCTCCCTAACGCTTAACCCTACAGAAAAGAGTAATCCTAATAGAAAAGCTTTTAGGAACTAAGTGTAATGCTCAGAATTCATTTCAGATATTATTTTACATAAGACATTAGCTATGAGATTTTAGCTTTCAGTTTACAAATATAAAAGTGAGTTCTACACTTACACTGCATGATTTAAATATAGAATACAAGTGCAACTTATAGAATTAAGTGTTATGAATCACAAGATTTATATAGTATGCTTTATTACTCATAATTTATGATTTTCAGCTTTTAGTTATTTAGGCCCATGTGAGTCATCTACACTTAGCATGCATTCTTTTAGAAGTTTATATAAACATTAAGCTATTGTTTTACTAATGCATTCACCCCCACCTACTCAGTACAATCCAGAAGTATTGACCCACATATACGTTTATGTGCCACATTATTTAATAATGTAGGTTTAGGTGCTCAGTTTCAGCAGCGTGAGTGATTTTGAGTATCTCCATCTACATCTCGGCAGTTGGTGAGTCCTCATAGTTTGGGGACCCAGTTATTCAGTTTTTCAGCTTATTAAAGTAGTTAATTCTGTATTTTTAGTTAGTTCAAGTCAGCTGTGGGTTTGTCCCAGTGGCTCTTTAATTGTTAGTAGTAGAGGCTTGTCAGACTGCTAGTTATAATTTAGATTTTCAGTATTGATTTCCCAGACTTTTAAGTCAAGTATTTTCAAACATTATGTGCAGTTAATTCCAGCTTAGTTAAATTAGAATTCAGCATTTCATCTTTGATTATATGTTTATATTTCTCTATTATGAGTTTCAGATTTAGTAGAAGGCTTACAGTGTTAGCTTGAGGCTACTCGTAGTCTTAAGCACCGTGTGACATCTCGGGACCCATTTTTGAGGCATTACAAACTTGGTATCAGAGCCTAAAGTTTTAAAGAGTCCCAGGGAGTTAGACAAATGGCATTACATAGAGTCTTGATCATGGGTGATACAAGAATGACAAGGGATACATAAAATCACACTCCAAACAGTGCACAAATCATAAGATTTGAGGACCTATTGGAGGCCAACTCTCGGATTCAACAAACAACCAACAAAACAAGATGAACAAGGGTGTTTAACACACCAAAACGGCCAACCCAAACTATGTTAACAACCATGCGATGAATAACAATATGAACAACAACAAGATGAATAATAACAACTCATGGGTTGGATTACTAGAACACAAACACATACATAAATACAAGAAAGAAAAGGATAGTTAGTGAGACATAGGTAATTACAAGATTAACAACCAAGTGTATATCAACACTAACCCCTAATGAATGTAATAATCGACACCACACTCTTACGGTGATTACCAAGGGAATCAACTCACCTCAAGATCCACCGTTTCCAAGCAAAAGTCAATATTAGCTTTTCCAAGCCCTAAACTAAAATATCTATTCCAAGCCCTAACTAAGACTACACTAAGGTGTTATACTTTCAAGAGAGAGGATTTTCAATATTTCATACATTCATCATTCATAAACTAAAGAGAGAAGACCTAAAATGTCCTACTTATAGTGTATTACAAAAGAAGACAAAAATACCAACTTTTCCTTAATGAGAGGGGCGGCCATGGTGTGTAAATACACCATGTGCAATGTCCAAAATACCCTTAATGAAGGGGAGACCAAGGTGTGTTATAACTTGAATTAATGAAGCCTGTTCAATGCTCTCAAAACTGATATGGTTCATACTTCAAGGCTTGTGGTTCTCGGGTTAAAATCAATGTAAGTATCCAAGAAACCTTCCACACACGGGATTGCTTTAAGTCATACCCAAAACGGGCCTTCCTTGCATATCCTTGTTCCCTTGGGGTGACCAAGTCTTGAGCCTTTAGATGTTAGCCTCCAAAGATGTCATCAAAAGCTAAGGCGGCAATTTGACTTATATCATTCACCCCTTCTTGAAAAGGATTCGACCTCGAATTCATACCTTGCAAAGTAAGAGAAAGGACAAACAAGGATAACTTCCTCATGGCATAAGGGTTAGACTTAGCACAATAATAAACATCATCATGCCAAGGAAGAACATACTTGAAATATAACCATGAATCCGTTGTGTTAGTCATGAAAAAGTTAGTGAAAACATCATAAAGGGCATGGTTATGACAAGTATCAAGAGATAACGAAACTACAAAGGACCCAATGGTATCCCAAAGTCCCAAAGGTAAAGCTACCCGTAACTTAGGGACCATAAAGCACAATTGTTTCATTACCTCCTCAAGTGACCTCATTGAACGTGGTGCCACTATTGGTCTTAAAGTCCATCAAACACATATAGCATAGTCATTAGAACAAGTGGACCAACCAACAAGTTTCCTACCCCTACATAACATAAATCCAAAACTACCATGGATGTCATCATAGAAAAAAAAGTAGTATAGGAAAGAACCAAGTGCAAAGGTATACATGGGTGGAGACAAGGCATTTAAGCACATACCCATTCTTTTCTCAAAACAAATAGGCAACTTGGAATCCTCAAATTGGTATTCATGCAATGTAAGAATAAGTGTGTCAAGTAAGGATGCACATCTAGAAACATTACCCCAAGGAGTCAGTGACACCTTTGCCCTCGAGTTTTCAAAAAGGACTACACATTTCTTACCCTTAAGAGTACTCTCATCTTTCAAAAAGAGATTTCCATCTTTAGGAGATATGTTGTCACACCATTGAGGGTTAGCATATCGGCTATAGCTTCCAAGGCAAGCTATACCATCATTTTCAACATTAGGTTCATTAGGAGTATTTATATCATTTTCAAAAATGGCATTATACCTAAAGAGAGTATGATCTAACCCGTGGATAGATTTGGAACAAGTAAGTTCTTTACTCTTTAAAAGACAATTGTCAAGTTTCAAGGAGGTTTCAAGCACAAGATTATCCTAAGAATAACTCTCGGGTTCACTCCCCTTTTATTGACCAACATTTTTAAATAATTCACTCACTTGAGTTCTATTAATCACATCACACACATACTCAAGTGGTGGACAACTTTCACAAATAGGTTGATCAACACCGATTGCACAAGACGATGTACCTCCATTCAACATATTGGCTTCAACACTAGGTGGACATAAATTGATCTTAAAAGAAGAGTTAATTTAGTCATAAATAGGATCAAATAGGGTATCCATACTCACAACATGTATTTCATCAACAAAAGGCAAAGAATCATTAGACTCAAAAGTAAGTAAGCTACTACTCACACTCAATGGGCTACTAGCCACACAATTATCATTCACATGCATAAAAGTGTAAGAGTTAGCTATTTTACCTTGAAGTTCTTGAGTAGACTCTCTTTTTCCAAGTTGTGAAGGTCCTCCACAAGATTGGGCAACAACTTTACTTCGACATTGACCTCCTTCGCTTGCCATGTTGGTACCTACACAAATGTCCTTAGAAATAGAAGGATAAACAATATTAGCTCAATTTGGTGGCAATCCCCTCACTTCGCTCCACACAACCTCTCTTTTTTTACTCTCGGATTACCACCTTGCACATCCTTACACATCGCAATCTTTTGTCTCTCATCATCATTTGGATTGGAGTAGGTGAATACTTCTCTTTATGGCCCGGGCAGAATGTACATCACGGGATGGTTTCCCTATCAGTCTCTTACAACATTAGGCTAATCTTGCACATTTGGAACCTTATGTTGTGTAAACCAATTGGCACCTAAGCATACATGATCGTAAATCAAGGGAACAATATCGTACCACACCTTCTTATGGTATTCAAATTGGGAAAAGACAACTTTTACCCTCTCAGTAACCTTAAACTTGTCCAAGGAGTATGGAATAAGTAAAGGCTCTCAGAAAAACCCCAAGTAGTCAACCATGGATGGAAGGATGTAGTTTCTAGAGTACCTATCATTTAACACCATAAGGCAGCCCGGTTTCCCACAAATGTTCACCTTTCTGGAGTGTACACTCCTTCTCAGATCAATATTATAAGGCACACAAGTACCCATCGATTTTGGAGATGCACACCCTCTTCTCCTCGTAGGACAACCTCCACTAGAGCTAGTATAACCATTCAAACCATATCGACCTTGATAAGAAGTACTACAAGGTGAAGAATATGAATTTTCACACCCCTCACGTGCACTCTCATCATAGATCTCATAAGCTTTGCGAATAAAAAGGTTATACCTAACACCAAGTCTAGGTTCGGAGTAGGAAGTGTAAGACTCCTCACATGACCCAACATCATTATAAGAACCATCACGAGGACCTACATCATCTCCAAATTCACCATAAGCACTAGATACTTCATTTCCCTTATTTTCTCCCCTAACATTGTGTCCCTTAAATCTTCCCTAGTTTTGATTATGGCTATTTTCATAGCCTCCACAATCTCCCTCAACTTCTAGCCATAAAACCCCTCACTATAATCATAGTCTCCCATGTTGTAGTCACAATAATTCCTGGCTTTCAAAGGCATGTTCCCCTTATATCACCTTTGTACCTACACAATGAACAAATAAGATTAGTAGTAAAACCTTCTCACCGACACTCGTATACACTCACCTTTGTGATTCTCACAATTGGAGCAGAGACTATTGAAAGTTGCTTATACTTCGGAAGTCAATAGGATGCCAATTCTACTTGGCTGATGGAATGGATTCTTGTTTGATCGACTCAAGACACTAAAGTAAAATTTACTTACGAACTTGAAACAAACAAGTTACTACGAGTTAAAAATGATAAAAGCACACAAATAACGAAGAGACGAAAGAAATGGATTCAATAATTAATCTAAACTAAGTAGGTGATTACTAGTTGTTAATTAATTCTAGAATCAAGACATGAAATAATGAAACAATAAAATGAAACTAAGAATCTAATATTTGAGCTTAATAAAGTTGTGTGAACAGTAAAATGATGATGTGGAAGTCACGTATTGGTTGCAGTGTCTACAATTTTATTTTCCAAAGTCCATGTCTTGACCCATTTTTAATTTTGATTGGTGGAATTTGTTTTAAGGAGGGAAGAATAAGTCTTGCAGACTTTTTTCAAGTTTCAATTTTCAAATTTCAAGACTTGCCCTTTGTAGTACTTTTCCTTAAAACATGGACCCTTGTCTCATGGAAAGTGGTTGAGATGTGATTGATAAGTCCTTGGTGGGTGAAAGGTCTTTCATGACTTAACAAGTTCTCGCACCTTTTCCTTCACTCTTTTGGATCAAACTTTCACTTTACGATTGACATGGTATGACGGATGTGAAGAACATAAAGAACACAACAACCAAAACAAGAACAACATCATAAAAAATGTCCAACGCAAGTCCACAAGAATGTCTCCACACGGCCAAGACAACAACACAACTCACGACCACTTTTTTTGTTCACAACAACAACTTCAACTTTTCAAGCTCAAATCTAGATCTAGACTCAAAGTGTTAGTGAAGAACACGAATAACACTTTAAACAACTATACAAACAAAAGACACTTATATCTAGAATTACAAAACAAGTCTCGTCCAAGAACAACAAGAACACCAAATCAATATTTTTTATATTTTCAAGCAAGCTAGCCCAAGATTGATCTTGTGGGAATAAAATAAAGCCATGATTTGATACCAAATAATACAAGAAAGACAAGGTATATGAAAAATCACACTCCAAATAGTCCACAAATCTCAAGATTCGATGATCTATTGGAGACCAACTCTCGGATTCAATAAACAACCAACAAAATGAGATGAACAAGAGTGTTTAATCTACTAAAAAAGCCAAACCAAACTATGTTAATAACCATGAGATGATGAACAAGATGAAAAATAACAACAACTCACGGGTTGGATTACTGGAATACAAACACATACACGAATACAAGAAAGAAGGGGAAACTTAGTGAGACATAGGTTATTGCAAGATTACCAAGTGTATATCAACACTAAGCCCTAATGAATGTAATAATTGACACCAAACTATTACGGTGATCGCCAAGGGAATCAACTCACCTCAAGATCCACCGTGTCCAAGCAAAGATCAATATTAGCTTTTCCAAGCCCTAAACTATAATAGCTATTCCAAGACCTAACTAAGACTACACTAAGATGTTCTACTCTTAAGAGAGAGGATTTTCAATATTTCATACATTCATTATTTATAAACTAAAGAGAGAAGACCTAAAATGTCCTAATTATAGTTTATAACAAAAGAAGACAAAGAGACCACTTTGCCCTAAATGAGAGGGGCAACCATGGTATGTAAATACACAATGTGCAATGTCCAAAATACCCTTAATGAAGGGGTGGCCAAGGTGTGTTTGTAACACCCCAAAAAATGGGTCCCAGAGCATGATATGGTGCTCGAGGCTACGAGTAGCCCCAAGCTAACCCTTTGACCCATTTTCATTTAGATCAACACAAATAAACGGGGTTTCCATAAATAACCCTCAAATATCAACATAGTAATTATCATTCAAGAATAAAAGAATTTCAAAAAGATAACAAAATATGACTTATTAGTCAACTCCCAACATCTATACTAGTCTGAGAAGCCTTTAAGAAAATCAATAAAACTAGCGAGCCATTGAGACATGCCCCAACTGACTCATACTCAATTATCAAATGTAAATAATTTTGTGAAACCAATATCAGACATCACATCCTCGGAACATGAGGACTCACCATAATAGAGGATGTAGAACAGTGTGCCCAAAGAATCACTGTCGAACTTGGAACTGAGCACTTGAACCTACATTCCGAGAAAATGCAGCCCACATCCGAAGATGTGGGTCAGTACCATGGAAAGGAACCAAGTATATGGGGGTGTATGCAGTTGTATAAACATCATCATTATAAATATTTATAAGAAATATGTAGGATGTATGAAAGACTCACATAGCCCGAAGAAAATCATCATAATCATGAGAGGATGAAATAAGTACAATAACACATGTGAGTCATCATATAATTTTTCAATCACTTTCAGTTCATCAAGAATATCAATTCTCATAATGTAAATATCATTTAAATCTTTCAAAAGAATAACTTTCACAATTCGACTTTCAAATCACTTCACCATTCACCATAGACACAAGGAAACATACACACACTGGGAGATCCTATAACCGACATAAACCATGTGAGATACATGGAGTCTAACGTACAACCCATGTTGGGGAGAGCCGTCCTATCCTTTCCATCTGAGTAGGACTATCAATATCAAATCCACACAAACTAGTGATCACTATATAAATTAGCCTCAAGCTCACTCCTACGGGGGCACGCAATTCTAGGGAAGTAAGGTCACTTTATACATCCCACTCGGTGCTAAAAATTTATCCCGAACTTAGATCAAATCATTACAAAGACAATCCACAACAAAATAATTTCAGTAATATATATAAATATAAATTGGGGGCCATCACACTTCCCATCTATCAAAATCAACCACGTTGTGGATTTTTTTCACACTCGAGTTCAAAACAACTCCATTAAGACCAAAAGGTCAAATAATTCAAAATATATCAAATATTCAATATCAACGTGCTTATAACACACACTTTCTAAAAAAATACAATTTCCAATAGGGATTCATGACCCAAATATCAAAATCTTGATAAATATCATTTAAAATTCATGCTTTGTATCTCCACACATGTAAATTCATCTTTCAAAATCATAAACAACAAGATTTCATAATCATCATCATAAGATATGGGTTCATGCTTCAAATTCATAAAAAAATCAAATAAAAATCATGCCTTTGTAAAGAAAAGTACTTTTGGGCACAAGAACGAAAGAGAGTTCTTGTTGAAAAATTCCACATACCTTGAATGAGGAATTTAGATCGATACTCATTTTTGAGATGTTAACCATGCCTTTGAATGATGATTCGTGGAGTTGTTGAACTAGGAACTCGGAATCTTGAATAAATTTACAGAATTAATGGTGAACTTTGGAGGTTCTTGAAGTTGGATGTAGGAGCTTAGGGTTTTCTTTTTGAGGGAATTTGATGAAATATAACATATAATGCTTCTAATAGGCTTTAATATAGGGTTTAGACGGATTTTGGGTGAGGGAAAATGACCAAAACGCCCCTAAAAATCAAATAATTCTTGACTCTATCCTTTGGTGGCCTATTTTGATAGTCTAAAGTAGATCAACCATAACGTTTTACTTCGATATCCAAATTGGCTGAAACTAATTTTATTAGAAAGGGGGCTCTCATATATATCTATTGATATATAATATCTCACCCAGATCATTGTATACGAGGAGTTATGATCATTTGAATTTGACCCAAAAATTTACTTTTGATAGGCTGAAGTAGATCGACCATAAATTTTTGTTCCGATAGAAAAATTGGATGAAACCAATTTCATTGGAAAGAGGACTCGCAGAGCTTTCTGTTGATATATAGTAGATCACCTAGATCATTATGTACAAGGATTTATTATCATTTAAAGTTGGAGCGAAAATACGTCAGGCCTCAGTACTTTTTCCTGCACGTTTTACTGTTCACTACTATTCTCAGTTCGATCGGAATGTTCATAACTCGTCGCTCGGGTGTCCGTTTTGGATGATCCACATATCGTTACAAAACTTATTTGATACTCTACACAATGGTGGGTCATAATCTAAGACATTCCACACGAAAAATTTATAATTCATTCTAGAAGATAGAACCCAATACGTTTACCCACAAAATTTCAACAAAAAATTTCTCGGGGTATTACATCATTCCCCCCTTGGAAACATTCATCCTCGAATGACACTAGACATGCCAAGATTAGATAGGGAATAGAGAATATAGCTGAAACCATTCTTTAGACTCATCACCACATCGTTTCTCACTCCGAATGCAACATAGAATGCATAAATTCAAGAAACTATAGCTGAACACATAATAAATGACAGCTGAACTGCTGCAACTTTTATCAAAAGTGCATGATTTAGGAAACAACGGTACCTTTGGCTTGATCGGAGTTCGCAGAAAATAGGTACGGGTACTTGGATCGCATATCCGCCTTAGCTTCCCAAGTTGGACCCTCAACAGATTGGTTTCGCCACAACACCTTGTCCAAGGGAACTTCTTTGTTCCTTAGTCTTCGGACACTGAAATCAAGAATCTCAACAGGAATCTCATCAAAAGAAAGATTTTCTTGAATATTAGCACTCACAGAGGAATCCACTACCACAACATCGGTAATATGCTTTCTAAGCATGGAGACATAGAATATTAGATGAACAGAGGACAACTCGGAAGGCAACTCAACCTCATAAGTTAGCTTACCAACATGGCTAAGAATTTTGTAAGGACCAACATAACAGGGATTAAGCTTCCCCTTCTTTCCGAATCTCTTCACCCCCTTCATGGGTGAAATTTTTAGATAACACTAGGTCACCAACTTCAAACTTAAGGTCTCTCTTTCTAACATTCGCATATGACTTCTGAAGACTTTGCGCAGTTTTCAATCTTTCCCTAATCAACTTAACTTTTTCCATAGCCTCAAATACCAAATGAAGACCACTCACAGCCGCTTCACCCACCTCGAACTAACCTATGGTTATCTACACTTCCTTCCATATTAGGGTTCAAACATAGCCATGCCAATACCAGAGTGGAAACTGTTATTGTAAGAAAACTCTATCAACGGTAAGTGATCATCCCAACTTTCCTTAAAGTCAAGTGCACAAGCTCTCAACATATCCTCTAAGGTATGGATGGTCCGCTCAGCCTGACCATCGATCTGTGGATGAAAATAAGAACTCAAAAGCACTTGGGTACCAAGACCCTTCTGAAAAGCTTTCCAAAATTGCGAAGTAAACTGAGTACCCCTATCCAAAATGATAGACAAGGGAACTCCATTCCGTCTGACTAGCTCTCGGATATACAATCTAGCATAATCCTCAGCAGTATATGAAGTATGAATAGGCAAAAAATGAGCAAACTTAGTCAAACTCTCAACCACAACCCAAATGGAATCATGATGGTGTCGGGAAGTAGGTAAACCAATCACGAAGTCCATATTTATCTCTTCCCACTTCTAGATGGGAATACTAAACCCTTGCATCATACCACCAGGTCTTTGGTGTTCAACATTAACCTGTTAGCATGTTGCACACTTAGCTGCAAACGCTGCTATATATTTCTTCATGCCACTCCACTTATAGATTTCCCGCAAGTCACCATACATCTTGATAGAACCAGGATGAATAGAATATCGTGCCTCATACGCTTCGGCCATAATCCTCTATCTCAGATCATCAACATTAAGGACACACAATCTACCCCTACAATCTCAACATACCATCTCCCCCTTGGGAGAAAACCTCTACTTTTTGGTCCTTCACTGACTCCTTCAGTCTGACCAAACTAGCATCTAAGGATTGCTTTTCCTTCCCTTTCGAAACCAAGGAGGATTCGAAACTACTTTGAACCCCTATACTACCTTCAGCAGAGTCAAACAACCTAACCCCCAATCTAGCCAAACGATGTACATCACGAACCAACTTTTTCTTACCTTTTACCACATGCAAAATACTACCCATAGACATTCTACTTAGGGCATCCAACACAATTTTGGCCTTTCCCAGATGGTACAACACACTCATATCATAGTCCTTTAATAATTCTAACTATCGTCTCTGCCAAAGATTCAATTCTCTCTGGGTAAACACATACTGTAGACTCTTATAATTAGTGAAAACATCAACATGGACACCATGCAAATAGTGTCTCTATATTTTTGAAGCAAACACAACAACAACCAAAGTCAAAACCATCATAGTACACCACAAAACCATAAACACCATCAGGCAAAGTCAAAACAGGGGCTGAAGTGAGTCGAGTCTTCAACTCCTAAAAAATCTTCTCATAAGATTCGAACCATAAGAACTTCACTTTCTTTTTGGCCAACCGAGTCATAGGAGACGCTATAGAGGAGAATACCTCAACAAAATAGCGGTAATAGCCAGCTAAACCCAAGAAACTTCAGATATCAGTCGGAGAAATAGGTCTAGGCCAATTTCTAATAGCTTCGGTCTTTTGGGGATCAACTCTAATACCCTCAGAAGAAATGATATGACCCAAAAAAGCAACTAACCTTATCCAAAACTCACACTTACTAAACTTGGCAAACAATTTGTGATCTCTAAGGGTTTGCAAGATAGTTCGGAGATGATCAGAATGTTCGTCCTAACTACGAGAGTACACCATTTTATCATCGATGAAGACTATGACAAACATATCAAGATATGGTCTGAACACTCGATTCATGAGGTCCATGAAAGCTGCTGGGGCATTATTTAATGCGAAAGATATAACAACAAAACTCAAAATGGCCATAAAAAGTTTGGAAAGTAGTTTTCGAGATGTCATACTCCCTAACTTTGAGTTGATAATAGCCGGAACAAAGGTCTATCTTTGAGAAATAACTTGCACCTTGTAATTGGTCAAACAAATCATCTATTCTCGGAAGGGGGTACTTATTTTTGATGGTGAATTTATTCAGTTGGCGGTAATAAATGCACATACGCAAAGAGCCATCTTTCTTTCTTACAAACAACACAGGAGCACCCCAAGGAGAAACACTGGGCCTTATGAAACCCTTATCTAGTAGATCTTTGAGTTGCTCTTTCAACTCCTTAATTTTGCAGGGGCCACACGGTAAGGAGGAATAGAAATAGACTGAGTATCGGGAAGAAGATCAATCCTGAACTCTATCTCTCTATCAAGAGGTATCCGTAGGAGATCATCCCAAAAGACATCAAAAAACTCATTGACGACATTAACAGAATGGAGAGTTGGAGTTTCAGACTTAGTGTCTTTGACTCTAACCAAATCGTAAATACACCCCTTTGAAATAAGCTTTCTAGCTTTGAGGTAAGAGATAAAATGACTCTTGGGTGACACAGAATTCCTAGACCACTCAAACATGGATGCACCCAGAAACTGAAACTTGACCACTCGGGTTTGATAATCAATAGAGGCATAAGAAGAATACAACCAGTCCATACCCAGAATCACATCAAAATCTACCATGTCTAACTCAGTCAAATTAGCCAACAAGACTCTATGAAGAATGATAACAGGACACTTTTTATACACTTTCTGGGTAACAATCGAATCACCCACTGGGGTAGAAACTAGGATAGGAGCAGAAATAATCTCAGGACTCATTTCAAAATTCATAGCAATAGAAGGTGTAACATATGAGAAACTAGATCTAGGATCCAACAAAGCATACACATCAAACTAAAATATACAAAGCATACTAGTAGCAACATCGGGAGAGTGCTCCTGTTACTGGTGGGATGGTAAAGCATAGAATCTATTCTAGCACTTCCTGCTAGCATTGCTAGAAGAGGAGCCCTGAGATGGGGCTGGGCAAGTCGCTAAAATTGGAGCACTAATAGTCTGAGTCTGAGTCTGGGTCTGAGGGTGATATTCACGACGCCCTTGTCCATTCTATGGACAATCTCTAACTCTGTGACCCATGTCACCACACCAAAAATAGCCCTTCTTCTCACCCCAACACTCACCCGAATGAGCCCTACCACACTTAAGACACAGGGGACAATTTGGCTTACTGCCAGCACTGTACTAGGACCTGGATGCATATGACCTGCTACCTTACTCCTGCCTACCTCTAGGCACGGGATCACTAGCAGATGATGGTGCTGGCATAGACGAATGATCCTGATACTGAGGGTGACTCCCTTCCAATGATCTAGTTTGACCCTGTCCATGCTGCTCAGACCTAGCTCTCTTAGTCCCTCTCATTCTATCTTTTTTCTTAATTTTGTCTACCTCAATCTATTGGGCATGAGTCATCAGCCTAGAAAGATTTATCTCACTATTCATCATAGCATACCTACACTCCTTAACCACAAAACTAGACACTTCAGTCACAAACTTACTCATACTATCCCGATTATCAGCCACTAAGTCAGAAGCATACTTGGACAACTAATTGATTTTTAGACAGTACTCCCTAATAATCATAGAGCCTTATCGCAGGTTCATAAACTCTTTGACCTTCGCCTTCCTCATCTCCAAAGGGAAAAACTTATCCAGGAATGCATCCTGGAACTCTTGCCAAGTTGTAGGGATAGCTCCCTCACCTCTACCTTTTCTACAAGCAACAACCTAGTCATAAGCAAGGTCTTTTAACCTATATGTACCTAACTCCATACTATGTTCCTCAGATATATGCATCACCTGAGTAATCTTTCGTACTTCCTTTAAAAACAATCGTGGATCCTCATCAGGCTTGGACCCATAGAGTTCCGGCGGATTCATCCGTATGATGTCACAGATCCTAGCAGCAGCTGAATCACCTCCCTGCTGCTGTGGAGCCGAGGATGGGTTGGCCTGAACATTTCCAGTAACAAATTGGGCCAGCGCCTAAAAAGTTGCCAGAAATTCAGCATGAGACATATTTTCATTCAATAGGTCAGCGGGTTGAGGTTGCTGACCATTATTATTTCTTCTCGCTCGACGTGGAGGCATATTTATAAAAGAGAAGAGAATGAATCAATAGCAGAGAGAGACACTTTAAGTATGGTAGACTTTTGAAAGAAAGAATTACACTTTTTTCTAAAATGTCTTGTAGCCTCTTGCTCATAGATGTGGCGCGCTATGCACCGATGATCAAGACTCTACTTAACGCGGCTTTTCAGACTTCCTAGGATACCTTAAAACTTGGCTTTGATACCAAGTTTGTAATGCCTCAAAAAATGGGTCCCAAAGCATCACACAGTGCTTGAGCCTACGAGTAGCCCCAAGCTAACCCTTTGAGCCATTTGAATTCAGTTCAACACAAATCAATGGGGTTTCCATAAATAACCCTCAAATATCAATAGAGTAATCATCATCCAAGAATAAAAGAATTTTAGAAAGATAACAAAATATGACTGTTTAGTTAACTCCCAATATCTATACTAGTTTGATAAGCCTCTAAGAAAATCAATAAAACCAGCGAGCCATTGAGACATGTCCCAACTGACCCATACTCAGTTATCAAGTGTAAATAATTTCATGAAACCAACATCAGACATCACATCCTCGGAACATGAGGAATCACCACAATAGAGGATGTAGAACAGCATGCCCAAAGAATTACTGTCGAACCTAGAACTGAGCACCTGAACCTATATTCCAAGAAAATGCAGCCCACATCCAAATATGTGGGTCAGTACCATGGAAAGTAACCGAGTATATGGGGGTGTATGCAGTTGTATAAACATCATCATCATAAATATTTATAAGAAATATGCAGGATGTATGAAAGACTCAAATAGCCCAAAGAAAATCATCATAATCATGAGAGGATGGAATAAGTACAATAACACATGTGAGTCATCATATAATTTGTCAATCATTTTCAGTTCATCAAGAATATCAATTATCATAATGTAAATATCATTTAAATCTTTCCAAAGAATAACTTTCACAATTCGACTTTTAAATCACTTCACCATTCACCATAGACACAAGGAAACACACACACACTAGGAGATCCTATAACAGACATAAATCATGTGAGCTACATGGAGTCCAACGTACAACCCATGTTGGGGAGAGCCATCCTATCATTGCCATCTGAGTAGGACTATCGATATCAAATCCACACAAACTAGTGATCACTATATAAATCAGCCTTAGGCTCACTCCTATGGGGGTACGTAGTTCTAGGGAAGTAAGGTCGCTTTATACCTCCCACTCAGTGCTAAAGATTTCTCCCAGACTTAGCTCAGATCATTTCAAAGATAATCCACAACAAAACAATTTTAGCAATATATATAAATATACATCGGGAGTCATTATACTTCCCATCTATCAAAATCAACCACGTTGTGGATTTCTTTCACACTCAAGTTCAAAAAAACTCCATTAATATAAAAAGGTCAAATCATTCAAAATATCTCAAATATTCAACATCAATGTACTTATAACACATACTTTCTAAAAAACACAATTTCCAATGAGGATTCACAACTCAAATATCAAAATAATGATAAATATCATTCAAGATTCATTCTTTATATCTCCACATACGTAAATTCATCTTTAAAAATGATAAACATCAAGATTTCATAATAATCATCATAAGATATAGGTTCATGCTTCAAATTCATAAAAAATCAAATAAAAATTATGCCTTTGTAAAGAAAAGTACTTTTGGGCACAAGAACGAAAGAGAATTCTTGTTGAAAACCCCCACATACCTTGAATGATGAACTTTAGATCGATACTCATTTTTGTGATGTTAATCGTGCCTTTGAATGATGGTTTTTGGAGTCCTTAAACTAGGAACTTAGAATCTTGAATAAATTTGCAGAATTAATGGTGAACTTTAGAGGTTCTTGAAGTTGGATGTAGGAGCTTAGAATTTTCTTTTTGAGGGAATTTGATGAAATATAACATATAATGCTTCTAATAGTCTTTAATATAGGGTTTGGACAAATTTTGGGTGAGGTAAAATGACCAAAACGCCCCTAAAAATCAAATAATTCTTGAATCTATCCTTTGGTGGACTATTTTGATAGTCTGAAGTAGATCAACCATAACGTTTTACTTCGATATCCAAATTGGCTGAAACTAATTTTATTAGAAAGAGGGCTCTCATATATTTCTGTTGATATATAATATCTCACCCAGATCATTGTATACGAGGAGTTATGATCGTTTGAATTTGACCCAAAAATTTACTTTTGGTAGGCTGAAGTAGATCGACCATAAATTTTTGCTCTGATAGACAAATTGGTTGAAACTAATTTCTTTAGAAAGAGCACTCGTAGAGCTTTCTGTTGATATATAGTAGATCACACAGATCATTATGTACAAGGAGTTATCATCATTTAAAGTTGGAGCAAAAATACGTTAGGCCTCAGTACTTTTTCCTGGACGTTTTACTATTCACTACTATTCCCGGTTCGATTGGAATGTTCTTAACTCGTTGCTCGGGTGTCCATTTTTGATGATCCATATTTCATTGGAAATCTTATTCGATACTCTGCGCAATGGTGGGTCATAATCTAAGACATTCCGCACGAAAAATTTATAATTCATTCTAAAAGATTGAACCCAACACGTTTACGCACAAAATTTCAACAAAATTTTTTTTGGCATATTACAGTGTTATAACCTAAATTAATGGTGCCTCTTCAATGCTCTCAAAACTGAGTATGGTTCATACTTCAAGGCTTGTGGTTCTCAGGTTAACATCAATGTACGTATCCAAGTAACCTTCCACACATGGGATTGCTTTATGTCATGCTCAAAATTGGCCTTTCTTGCATATCCTTATTTCCTTGGGGTGAACAAGTCTTGATCCTTTAGATGTTGGCCCCTAAAAATGTCATTAAAATCTAAGCCGGCCATTGTATCAATGGGTATGAAGTTCACCATATTTATGAGCAAAAGACTATGGGATGTGGAAATCATTCTTTTTCCTTCGTGATCCATTGTTCTTACAACCGTCTCTATTTGCTTTTTACTCGTGCTCTTACATGACTAAATATGCCTTCTTGCAGAGATAATGCCCGCAAAAATAATAACTATCCATCCTTGCCGAATTTTGGGATGCCTTTCAGGCTTTGGCAAAAGCTGTGACTGCTAATATTTAAGGTAATCATCAAGCTACAATCCCACGTTAGAAATAGGGTGATTTAGTTGCAGCTAGACTTTGTGACTTTATGAGAATGAATCCGCCTAAATTCTTTGGGTTAAATATAGGTGAGGACCCACAACTGTATTTTGATGAGGTGAAAAAGATCACCTAAGTTAAGTATATTATTGAAGAGGAGAGTGTAGAACTAACACCCTACCAGTTGAAGGATGTTTCTTATGACTGGGTTGTTATGTGGCAGAAAAGTAGGGGTGAGAATGGGGATCCTATAAGTTGGCAGGTGTTTCAGGATGAGTTTCTTGATGGGTTCTTTATGTATGAGTTGTGAGAAGAAAAGATTGAGGAGCTCAGGAACCTAAGGCAGGGCTCGATGACTATGAAGGAGTACTACCTTAAGTTCAACCAGTTGTCCAGGTATGCTCCTGATTTGATAGCTGACCCTAGATCTAGTATGAGTAAGTTTATTACCGCAGTGTTAGGGTTGGTAGTCAAGAAGTATAGGACAACCATGTTTATTAGGGACATGGAATGACTCATGATCAGTATATTAAGGCAAAAAAGCTAAAGGTGAGAGATAAAGGAAATAAAAAGGCTAGGACTGGGCAGTTTGAGGATAACTAGTCGAAATTTTCTAGGGGAAATCATTCACAGTTTTAGGGTCGCCTATCTTTGCCGATGCTATCTTTTGCCAGTGCTCTCACACCCAGAACTAGGCAGGACTAGTAAGGTAAGACTTGTTGTCCAGGTGTCAAAATAGTTGATAAGTGCTGTAAGAATCATCCTAGTAAGTACTAGTTAGGATAGAAAGGTTTTTTTGGATGTGGTAATTTGGGTCACAGAATCAAAGAGTGCACGTATGCTAATTAAAGAAATAGAGATGTTTGTCACCAGACTTAGGCTACAAGCACACCAACTCTCTAGGTTACCCAGCTCTTTCTTAGGGTGTATCATCCAGTACCGATGGAGGTCAGTGCCAGAATTGGTTCTATGCTTTATCATCTCACCAAGAGAAGAAGAGTTCAACAGATATTATTACTGGTATTCTTTGTGTCTTTCATCTTAATATTTATGTTCTATTAGAAAAAAGGGTCAAATCTCTCCTAGGTGAGTCCGTTGGTTGTGATAAATTTTGGAGTAGGTCCTGAAAAGCTTTCTAAGCCCTTCTTAGTTTCTACACCAATGGGTGAGTCAGTTATTACCAAATAGATCTATAGAAAATGTCCTATCACTGTCCTTCATAAGATCATGTTAGCAGACTTTATAGAGTTAGAGATGGTAGACTTTGACCCTATTCTGGGCATGTATTAGCTCTATTCCTGTTATGCATCTATAGATTATCGCACTCGAGTGGTGAAGTTTTAGTTTTCAGATGAGCCAGCCTTTGAGTGGGAAGGTAATTTAGTGTCTCCTAAGAGTCATTTCATATCCTATCTTAAGGCCAGAAAGTTAATTTTAAAAGGGTGCATTTGTCATTTGGTTTGAGTCAAAGACACTAGGCTCCAATGGTTCAGTCAATCTGTGTAGTCAATGAGCTTTCGGAAGTTTTTCGTAAAGATTTACCAAGGGTAACTCCTGATAGAGAAATAGAATTCGGTATTGATCTTTTTTTTGACACTTAACCCATCTTCATCCCTCCTTATCATATGGCTCCAGCCGAGCTTAAAGAGTTAAAGGATCAACTCAAATATCTTTTAGATAAAGGTTTCATAAGGCCTAGTGTTTCTCCAGGGGGAGCTCCCATCCTATTCATGTGAAAAAAAGATGGTTCTCTATGAATGTGCATTGACTATCGTCAGCTGAATATAGTCACAGTTAAAAATAGATACCCTCTTGTCAGAATTGATGAATTATTGGATCAACTCCAAGGTGCAAGTTACTTCTATAATATAGACCTTTCGGCTATCACCAACTTAGAATAAGGGAATGTGATATCCCAAAGACTGCTTTTAGAACCCGTTATGGTTATTTTGAATTCCTAGTTATGTCTTTGGAGCTAACAAATACTCCAGCAGACTTCATGGACTTGATGAATTGAGTGTTCAAATAGTACCTAGTCATATTTGTTATTGTCTTTATCAATGATATTCTTATCTATTCTCTTAGCGAGGATGATCATGCCGACCATCTTAGAATTATGTAACAGACTCTTAGAGATTACTAGTTGTTTGCCAAATTCAGTAAATATGAATTCTGGCTAAGATTAGTAGCTTTCCTTGGTTATATTATTTCTGGTGATAGCATTAGAGTAGATCCATAAAAGACCAAAGCAATGAGAAACTGGCCTAGACCCATTTCTCTATTAGATATCAAGGGTTTCTTGGGTTTAGCCGGATATTAAAAATAGTTTGTTGAGGGGATTTCATCCATTGCACCCCCTATGTCTAGATTGACTCATAAGAAAGTTAAGTTTCAGTGGTCAGATTGTTATGAGAAGAGTTTTCAGGAGTTGAAGGATCGACTCACTTTAGCCCTCGTCTTAGCATTACTTGATGGTACAAATAGATTCGTTGTCTATTATGATGCTTCTAGAGTTGGTCTGGGTTATGTTTTGATACAGAGGGGTGAGTTATAGCCTATAACTTTAGGCAGCTTAAGCCTCACAAGAAGAACTATCCTACTCATAATCTTAAATTAGCTGTTGTTGTTTTTTCTTTGAAAATTTGGAGGCATTATCTTTATGGGGTGCATGTTGATATGTTTACGGACCACAAAAATCTACAGTATGTGTTTATGAAGAAAGAGTTAAATCCTTGTTAGAGAAGGTTGTTAGAATTGCTGAAAGATAGGACATAAGTATTTTATATCATCCAGGCAAGGCCAATATTATGGTAGACTCCCTTAGTATACTGTCTATGGGAAGTGTCATTCATGTAGATGGTGATAAGAAAGATCTAGTTTGAGAAGTTCATTAGCTGGCTAGACTAGGTGTGTGGTTAGTTGATTCGGATGAGGAAAATGTTTGGGTATAGAGTAGTGTAGAATGTTCTTTAGTTTTGGAGGTGAAGAGAAACAAGATAAGGATCCCAGTCTAGTTAAGTTGAAGGAGTCAGTCAGAGATCAGATGGTACAGGTTTTCTCCCAAGGGGGAGATGGTGTGTTGAGATACTAGAGTAGATTATGTGTGTCAAAAATTGATGATTTGAGGCAACGAATTATGGAAAGGTGCATGGTGTGCGTTACTCCATTCACCCAGGTGCAACTAATATGTTCAAAGATTTACGGGAAGTCTATTGGTGGAGTGGTAAGAAGAAACATATTGCGGAGTTTGTGGCTGAGTGTTCTATTTGTCAATAGGTTAAGGTAGAGCAGCAAAGGCCTGGTGGCACCTTTTAGGAGTTTAGCATTCCTACCTTGAAGTGGAAAAAGGTGAACATGGATTTTATAACAATGTTATCCTGTTCGCATCACCAACATAATTCAATTTGGGTTATTGTAGATAGGTTGACCAAATTAGCCCATTTCCTACAAGTTCATTCGTCCTACTCAATTGAAGATTATGCTAAGTTGTATATTAAAGAGTTGGTTAGATTGCATGGAGTTTCTTTGTCTATTATTTCAGATAGTGGTACTTAATTTACCTCTTATTTTTGGAAAGCCTTTTAGAATGGTCTTGGCACCTAAGTTCATCTTAGTTCAGCTTTTCATCCACAAACAGATGGTCAGGCAGAGAGGACCATTCAGACTCTAGATGATATGTTGAGAGAATGTGTTTTTAACTTCAAGGCAAGTTGAGATGATCACCTGCCATTGATCAAATTCGCCTACAATAACAGTTACCATGCTATTATTCAGATGTCCCCATTTGAGGCTCTTTATAGGAGGAGATATAGGTCACCTATTGGTTGGTTTGAAGTGGGTAAGGCTGATTGGGCCAGATGTGGTATTTAAGGCTATGGAGAAAGTCCAGTTGATTTGAGAGGTTGAAGACAGGTCAAAGTCATCAGAAATCCTATGTAGATATGAGAAAAAGGGATCTTGAGTTTTAAGTTGATGACTTAGGTTACTTGAAGGTTTCACCCCTAAAGGAGCTGAAGAGGTTTGGCAAAAAAGGAAGATTAGTCCCCGATATGTTGGCCCCTACAGGATATTGAGTCGTGTTGGAAAAGTAGCATACGAGCTTGAGTTGCCTGCAGATTTGTCATCCGTCCACCCTGTGTTCCATGTATCCTTATTAAAGAGGTGTATTGGTGATTCAACTATTGTAGTACCCTTAGAAAGCACTGATATTCACGATAGCCTCTCTTATGAAGAGATTCCAGTTGAGATTCTAAATCTCCGAATTCAAAGACTAAGGAACTAAGAAGTTCCCTTGGTCAAAGTTTTTTAGTGGAATCAATCCATTGTGGGATCCACTTGGGAAGGAGAAGTAGATACGCGAACCAAGTACCCTCATCTTTTCGCCAAAAATTCAGACTCAGTTTAAGGTAACAAATTTCCTCAGATCATCTCTTTTCATTTGAAGTTTCAGCTTCATATAGTCATTCTCTTAATAATTCTTTTTTTTGCAAATAAGTTTAGTCAAGCTGTTAGCTATGCATTCCAGTTATAGTCTTAGTTCCTCTGTTTCCTCAGCTAAATTAGTCTCAATCGAGAACAAATATTCCTAAGAGGGAGATATTATAATACCCTATACGTTCTTAGTTCATCTCAGCCCATAGTAATGTCCATATAGCACTTAGAACCTAAAAATAAATCTATGAGTAGAGGGATTTAGTCATTTTTCAGATAAGTTTCGGGTGTAAGTAGTAAGTCTCGGGTAAGTTTAAGATTTTTCGAACAAGGTTTGGATCCCATTCGGATTGGCAAGGCAGCATCTTACCGCAATTAGGCCACATATTGGTGAGGAGGTAACCGCATCATGGTGGAGGTTAAATCAGCAATGGTCCTTTTCTAGAGAGTCACCACGATTCCACCGCATCATGGTGGGTATAATGATGACCCCATACTGCGTTGCAGTGGGTATCACGATGATCCCCTTACCGTGTTGCGGTGATGCCCAAATCAGTAATTGTCAAAATCTAGTGAGTCACTGCGATTCCACCGCATTGCGGTGGGTATCGCGATGACCCACTCACCACATCACAGTGAGGCCTTAAATAGCACTCTAGTTTTGAACTTAAACTTCCAAAGCGAAACTTAGTCTTTTTCCAAGCCCCCAAATCGTGAAAATTTAAGATTAAGTGTATTTTAGAGCAAAATACGCTCATTATTCATCAAATTGCTCTCCAAGAAAACCCTAGGCTTCAAAATTCAACTTCGAAAAACTCCAAAATTTCACCATTCTTTTTCCAAGATAATCCAAAATTCAAGTTTCCCAATTCAAGAACTTCAAGAAACAATCTTCAAGAGCACAAATAGGGATTCAAAGTCAAGTGCCTTCATAAATTTCATCAATTACGGTATGTGGGGTTATGAACAAGGATAATCCTTTCATCCTTGTGCCCAAAACTAAATTTTATTACGAATTTACATGATTTTACATGAGTTCATTGGAATTTCAATTTAGGGTTCATACCCAATTATCATTATTTGAAGATTTTGATATTACAAGTGTTTTGGATGATGAATTACATGCCTATTTTTTCATATTTATGCTTGTGAAGTAGTTTTAGATATATTAAAAGTTGAATTCCACTATTTTGACTAGAATTGTGCAAGAACTTCATGATTTTGACTATTGAGCATGATTTATGATAATATGAAGCATGGGTTATTAATCCCTATTTTGAAAATTGATATTCCAAGAATGATTATGATTTTAAGCATCCTATGATTTGTTTACTATCATCTTTTGAATAAAGATTTTATCTTTTGATCCTCAGCTAAGATATGGAATCCACTTTATAGTATTGATTTCAGTTTTGACTACAAATTAGTTTTGATTATAGTTTAAAACAGACAGATGCATAATTGGTTTTCATTATAAGCCCTTATGCTAGTTATTAAATTGGATTTCCTACAAAATGAGCATATAGATTTAAAGAGAGTAGTATTTAGCAGCAAGCCGAAAGAGTGGGTTTAGCACATGATACTTCTCCAGAACTACGAGTCAGCATAGGTAATGATTCAGATTATTCCCATTTATATGGATGACAGATACAGATGTGATCACTTAGCTCAAGTTATACTCCCTGGCAAGTGTATGACACCTCTCCCCAACATGAGGTTTTCCCCTTAGGGGAACTAGAAGTTGGACTAGATGATAGCTCACATGGTTTTGTCGGTTAGAAGAACCTTACTAAAGCTTAAATCCTATAGAAAAGAGTAATCCTAACTGAAAAGCTTTTAGAAACTAAGTGCAAAGCTCACAATTCATTTCAAATATTATTTCACATAATACATTAGCTATGACATTTCAGCTTTTAGTTTGCAGATATAAAAGTGAGTCCTTTTTATACTTAGACTGCATGATTTAAGGATAGAATACAAGTGTAACTTATAGAACTAAGTGTTATGACTCACAAGATTTATACAGTATGCTCTATTAACCATGATTTATGATTTTTAGCTATTAGTTATTCAGTTCTATGTGAGTCATCTACACTAGGCATGCATTCTTTTAAAAGTTTATATAAACATTGAGATATTGTTTTACTAATGCATTCACCCTACCTACTCATTATATTCTAGATGTACTAACCCACATATACGTCTATGTGCTACATTGTTTAATAATGTTGGTTCAGGTTCTCGGTTTTAGCAACGTGAGTGATTTCAAGCATCTCCATCTACATTCCGATAGTTGGTGAGTCCTCATAGTTCCAGCTTATTAAAGTAGTTGCTTTAGTATTTTCAGCCAGATTAAGTCAATTGGGGGTTTATCCCAGTGACTATCTAGTTGTTAGTAGTAGATGGTTGTCAGACTGCTAGTTATAATTCAAATTTCTAGTGTTAATTGTCCAGACTTTTAAGTCAATTATTTTCAGACACTATTGTCAGTTAATTCCTGCTTAGTTCAGACAGAAAGCATTTCATCTTTGATTATATGTTTACATTTCTCTATTATAAGTTTCAGATTTAGTAGAAGGCTTACAGGGTTAGTTTGAGGCTAGTCATAGTCTTGAGCACCGTGTGACGTATCAGGACCTGTTTTTGGGGCGTTACATAAATAAAGTTGAATATTGATCCCTCAGAGACTTGTGTTATGAAACTATTCAGTTCTAGTTTAACTATTGAGATGAAATTGGTGCAAACATGACCAAAAAAGTTTAGAAAGTTTATAATATAAAGTTAACTAAAATAGTGTGGAAAAGTATAGACTTTGGACCATCAATGAATGAAAATCCGGGGTTAAAGCATTATGAACAATCATAATAAGCTATTAAACTTCATTGATTATATTACTTATCTTGGTTGTTGATTAGCTGGGTTTATCATATGATCATGCTCTCCCAACCTCTAACCTTCTTCCTAATTGGACATTACAACTACATCATTGAGCGGGGATGTAATAATCCATTTAGATGGATTAATATTTTATTCGGTAAGTGAACCAGGAAAGGGTTCTAGGTATATCCCTATCCTAGATGCTAAGTCAAATTCCTTATTTTATAAAAGAATAAGAACCTTACTCTACTTATTCCCACGTTCTATTTTTTTATTCCCCCTCTCAGGCTCACAAAGTTGATAATATATGTATTCTAAGTTACCAAATTAAGTACAAACTTGTTTGAAAGATACCATAAACATTGTATTCACATAATTAAACACTTAGATGCTTAATTACATCATTGTTAGCACCTTAATCACATGATAAGTCCTCAAAACAAGGATAAATAAGATAGGATAACAACACTAAGGTGCATAAGACCACCTCAGATCATCACCCCACACTTAAGCCATGTTCATCCTTGAACAACTATTTACTCTAACCATCATAAGCTAAGGAGACTCTACACTTCTACTACAAGCAAGAAATTCAAGCTAGCACTATAATGACTACACAAAATACAAGTTTCTGCACTAAGCATGTTATGTACACAATTGAAAGTTCAAGAATACTTCTCTAAAACATCCTAGCCTCAAGAATTGACTCACATAGTTAGCAAACTCATACATATTGTTCAATAATAGACATCGTACGAATCGCCTAACTATCCTAAAACATATTCCCTCACCATAAGAGAGTTACCCATAATCACTCACATAAATGCAATTTATAAGAGAATGGATACAAGAATCAAATTATGCTCACTCTCATAAGGAATTCACAAGTTACACAAGATGAATCATAGGCTTTCCCTTATTGTAATACTCAACTAATTTCAGAATGTTAAAGCTTATGATCAAATAAGTCTTTAAAGATGTAATGTAGGATAAGGGATGGGTAGGAACTATTTTGGCCAAGAATAGTTACTATCTTCCCTAAGCGCTTTAATGCATCACATTATAAAATTAAGAGCAATCTCTAACAACCAATTCACACCACTTCTATCTACCCACATATTTTGCTTTGTCCCATATTATTAAGCCCATTCACATACACTATGGTGGGAGTGTTGTCTATTAATTCACAATCTAATTTTATCCTTCTTCACATCCACTTTACATTACACACCCCTATGATAGCCACCCTCAACTTAAGTAATTTGCCTTAGTTGAGGTACCTAATGTCCAAGGAGGACCACGGTCAAAACAGATCCATTGCAACACAGCTAGGCTAAAAATGGGAATTTTTTAGTACAAATTTCTCTAACCCCCAACTACAACACATCAATTTCACACACCAATAACTATTACTCTAGGGCTTCACTTTCACCTTTATCCTACTTGAATTTCAAACTTCTTAATTAATTTTATACTAAAGAACTTAGGAGATTTAGATCAAATTAAGGTCTATAAAAGAAGGATATAAAGGCTACATATAAAGATTTTAAAGAAGATAGAGGCTCAATGAGGTTAACTAGGATTATGCACACGGGTAGGTAAAAGATGGTATGAAACATTGCTATCAAAAAAATGCCTATATCATCTCCTAAACCCACACTCTTTATTTCACTTTGCACACATACCGGGAAAGTTCTAGCATCAAATTCAATAAGAAATATACAAACACCTCATACGTACATGGCACATTCTCAACTCAAGTAGGATCGTTATAGACTCTCAACCAAACAATCACATGAATTCAACGTTAACCTAATTAGTAAAAGAGTCATAATCACGAGTCGAGGAGTCTCAAAAGTAGTAGTTCACACAATCAACATGCTTTTACAACAAAAAATCTTGCATCATACAGTCAAACATAGAGCCAACAAGAAAATCCCACTTATTCCTAACCCCAAAAAATTTAAAATTACTCTTAAAAATGGAAATTTTCCCACCCCACACTTGAAAGTCTTCTTTGACCCCAAAGTATACTAATAATTAGAGATAGAATAACTCCCTAAGGCCTCTAGGCCTAGCTAGTAGCATCTTTATAAATTAAGGGGGTTCAGGGATCCCACACTTAGTCTTCGCCATGCTCTATAGCTCAGGTTTTTTGATACTCAGACTTCCCATCAACCCGTGACCCAGCAAAAATAAAACCAGTAAAGTAAAAACTGAAAATACTGAAAATAAAACCTACCTTAAATTGGGTTGCCTCCAAAGCAGTGCCTGACATGACCCCATCTTTGAGTCATCCATTTTCCTTCATCCTCTTCCTACTACTTCGAGGCCATCTTCTTATTCATTTTTTTAACTCTTGAGTGTGCACTCTCAAGGTCAACAACTCTCTAGACAATAACCTTTTCAGTATCATCAATCTGCATCATATTAAGATGGGGTATTTGTGGCTTGCGCAGCTCAATGAGGAAGTTTGGAGAGGTCTTTGGTGGACTAAACTCCACCACCCCACACTTACCCCCTTCAATCATTGTAATCATGCACAAATATTTTAAGTGGGATAGTGTGTTGAGTGGTTTGTACACTTTTAAAATTGTCTCTTCATCAACCAGCCTTATTTTCAGTGTGCCCTCTCTCACATCTATCAATGCTTCTCTTATTACCGAGAATAGATGTCACAAGATGACTGGCACTCTTTCATCTACCTGAAAATCTAAAACAGTAAAATTAGCAGGAATAATAAACTTACCAACCTTGATTAGAATATCCTACATGATTCCTTCTGGACAGGCTAGGTCCTGGATGCCAATTGGAGTATCAAATCTCGATCTCCACTTCCCCATTCCTAAAGTGTTGAAAAATAAGAAGGGTATCAAGTTGATACTTGCCCCAAGTAACTAAGTGCATAGACCACCTCACTATTGCTAATTTGAATAGCGAGTGTGAAACTTCTAAGGTTTTTGAGATTTTTAGGCATATTCTGCATAACTACAGAGCTGCACTCCTCAGTGAGTGATACCATCTCAACATCATACAACTTAACTTTATTAGTGACCATGTTCTTAAAGTACTTAGCATACTTAGGCATCCCCTAAAAACATCTAAAAGAGGAATATTAATATGAATCTCTCTGAACGTGTCAAAGAACTTCTTGAAGCACACATCCTCCTTTGCTTTTCTCAGCCTCTGAGGGAAAAGTGGTGGTGATATCTCCTTCACCTGTTCAACAACTTTAGTTTTCGAGTACTCAAACTTTCTTAAATTCTTAGTACCTTTGTCATCTACCTGTTTAGGAGATTTCTCTGCATCTACCTTCTTAGTTGCCTGTGGAGATTCTTCGTTGAGCTCTTTAACACTTCTCAAAGTGATTGCCATTAATTGTTTAGGATTTTTAGTATAGCTTGGTGAACCACCTTGAGGCCTGACATTTTGTGCCTGCTGTATTTTTCCAACCTGCATCTCCAAGTTATTTGTAGAAACATGCTATCTCTTTATATCTGCTTCCAATTATGCTGGAGCATCTAAAATCTATTTTAACATATCTTCTATTTTTCTAGTTAAGTTGCGGCCTGATTCCCTTGAACCTGCTATTGTTAAAACTACTGTTGTTGGTTGTTTCATGATGGGATTAGTGGTTGAGTCTACCACTTTTGATTGTAGTCATTCCCATAATTTGACCTTTGAGTATTTCCCACAAACATCACAGACTCAGGATTTACACCACACATAGCTACAAAATGACCGCAATCTTCATAAATCTCACAACAAGTACTCGTCTAATGAATTTCATTCACTATTTTTATAGGCTGTGTAATCCGTAATTTCATATTGCTGAGTTGAGTAGTCAACTGTATTTATAATGTAGCAATCTTAGCGGATATAGCAGTAAACTGGTCCAACTCTAAAACACCCGTAACATTCTTGTAGAACTTATTGAGTCAGAATGCCACTCAGGATTCCCTTGTGCAATATAGTTCAACAAGATATATAGATTATCATACGTCAATCCAATGCTTGACCACCTGCAGTTGTATCTAGAAAATTTTTTGTATTGTGATCAAGTGCCTTAACAAAAGTGTAAGATAGTATCTCATTGAACTGTTGATGATATGGACAGTCTCGAAGAAGAGGTTTGAACCTTTCCATGCATAATGTAAGTTCTCATCTAGATTCTGTTTGAAGCTCACAATATCACTGTGCAGTCTTTCTAGATAGAAAGAATCAGATGAGGAATTTCTGGGATAAGTCATCCCAGGTTGTGATTGAACTTTTCATCTCAGCATGCAACTACTTCTCTGCTTCCCCCAATAGTCAAATGATCAAACCTATCCCATATACGGTCTGTCAAATTGAAAGATAAAAATATATCTAGGAAAGCCTTGATGAAATGATCCCAAGTCATCTCTAGAGAATCACGGGGTCTAAAACTAATAAGCGACCTCTACCAATCTCTCACCGCATCTCAAACTTATAAGATGTAGTATAAGCCATACCATCTGCATGGAAAGAGTAAGTAAAAGGCTATCTTTAGATAGACTCTGAGGGATGCTTAACACCTTTCCCTCGAGTAATCAAAACCCTTAATCAGAATCTCAAACAGTTTTGAAAGACCAAAATAGATTTTTTACTAAAAAATGGTTTGTTCCTAATTTTCCTAAAAACTTTAGTGGCAACTCCTACAATAATCTTTCCAAAAATTCAAGAGTCACAACGACCCGTGGGCACTGTTTCAATTGGTTTGAAATAGAATGCAAAATCATGAATAAAATTTCTTCCTCAATCATGTTCACAACCCCGATCACTATTATAACTCAGACCAAGATTTCTTTCACTCCTGGATTGGTGAAAAATTATAGAGTTACTTCAAGAAATGGACCATTACTGGTAGGTCGACCTTCAGGATTTTTCATCAAAATATCATTATGTTTCTTAGCAATAAGATGTGAAATCAATTCAAAATATTTTTTAAACTCTATTTCTAGGTATTATTGTTGTAAGAGCATACTCGAAGTAGGAAAGATGGGGAATATTTTCTTCAGTATATGATGATCTGTATATTTTCTCTACATAAATGTAACTATGATTCTAGCCATGGAAGAATTATACACAGTTATATATTTAAAGTCTTGTAATCACAAATGGGTCCATTCATAACATGCCTGTGGAAGAATGACCATCCATCTTTTATAATATTACATAGTACAAGAGGATCCTCATCCATGTGATATTTATTTTAACCCCTTATTAAACTGATGACAAATAAATATCATAGCATTGTAACGGTCTTGATTCAATGCCTAATTTTTTTCTTTGATGATATCTATCAGACCCATCATATCCAAATAGGTTTCAACATCAACTGACCTAGATAAGTAGTATCACAACCCATAAACATGGGTCATGATGACACTTGTTGTGGCATACCTTGACAAGTAAGCCTTTCACCTAAACTGATACAAAAAGGGGAAAAGATAGAAATACCTAAGGTAAGGCTTCTAGAATAAAGCTGAACCATATAAGTAATCATAAAAATGTAGAAAGAATTTATCCAAAATACCAATCATGCCAAAAATAAGGTGTCAATAGTCTAAGAATTACTAATACAATCCAGGAGTCAAATACATCAGAAAAATAACCACTAAGGAATAATATCTCTCTCCTAATACTAATAAAGACATAAATACTATCAAAAGATAGAGGTGGCCACCAAACGCATCAATGTACAATTGCTACCTTGGAAGCTCTAACACTCACCCAAGTCGAGCTTAGGCATGCTTGAGCTAGGACCTGTACCGAAAGGGCATAGTAGCATGAGTACAATCCACTTGTACTCAGTAGGTATCATAGGCTGGCCAAGAAAAATAATAAATAAAGCATTAAAAATATACACTCAAGGAACATCACCTACAATCAGAAAATATTCCACAATGGTAGCCCATACCGTTTGCATTAATAGTTCTAATATATCACATATATTGAAATATCACACTAAGATAAAAAACAAGTATGCATTAGATCACATATAAGTAGAGCATTCATATACAAGATCATCAAATACAAATAAAAGAAGATAAGAAAATTACATAGATAGCGAGTCAATATGGCAATACAACACAATATAAATACAATAAAGTAAGTGCAAGGTATATGATGATGATGATGATGCATGAGGTTATGACACAACCTTCGGGATCATTGCACAATCCCTATATACGCCTATGGAGGCAAGCCTCCCAACGCAAAATCCATGGGGTGTTCGTCAACCAGTATATAATCCACATATCTCATATATCCTTTTGGAACATCCCTTAAAAGAGGTTTTATAAGGTATTACAATATCTCTTCCCCAGCACATCCCTCAGGGAGGGTATTTAAAAAGGTGCTGCTAGTGTTACTCAGGTGTTGCCACAGTAGTACCAACATTTCATGAATAAGGTTTTCCAAAGCCTCACTCTTCACGAATGATCCTGAGCACCACTAAAAACATCAAATATGAAATCTATGTATTAAAACAAATTCAAGGACACCCATATTAACTACTTTTGATTTGGTGTCAAAACGGCCCCCCAAAATGATTTTTCAAAAAAGGACAAAATCACAACTTTACTTCAAAAATGTGTTCCCCACATTTTAAAAAACCTACTCAGGTCAAATCGAGTTAAAAACAAGGTTCAAATTGAATAAAAACCATTTTAAAGCTTTATTGGGTAAAAATCTTTGAAATTAGTGCTAAAATCAAGAATCAAAGTTGTTTTGAAGGTTAATTTGATGAAAAACTAGAAATTATAATATTAAAATATTTTTCAAGTGAAATTGTAGTTTAAATCAATCCCTAAGATTTTTGGAATTTTGAAAAATTAATAAAGAAATTACTAAGAAAAGGGTTAATTATTACCTTAAATCGGTAAGAGAATCAAGAAATAGATGTTAATCCAGCATTCCAAGCTTACTCAAGCTTCACTGTTAAGCTCTAACACTATTTTAGGATTTATCTCTTAAGATACAAGGTGAAATAATGGATAAAATAGGACAAAAAGCGTAAAAAGCTGGTATGTATATTAGAAAACTCTTCACAATAGCAGATTTTTCTAAGTTCTAACTGACTTCGACGGGGTGCTTGAGATTCATTCAGAGTCCGATATATAAAAATGAACTATGCAACTACATTAAATTCAACGTTTCGGACTCAATGGCGATATCAAATTTTTTAAAAAATATAATTTTCATAAAGTTGACCCCAATATCTGAAATCACAATTTTCCAAATCGAGGATCGAAATAAAATTTAGAAGACGTAAAATCACACAAAACATGTTATCACCCTAAAATTGATGTTTTAGATCTACTGCCAAAGTCATAGTTTTCATTCAAGGCTGTTTTGACCAACTGTGGATCCTACACCCATATCTCCAACTTTTCAACTTTTTGACTAATAGGTCGAAATAAGTTCGGGTGTATCGCGAATAGAACCAAAGGTCAACCTAGCCTAAAATTGATATTTCAAAGTTGCTGGAATGGTTTGTTTAGCCATCCGTTGTATGGATTAAAAGCCACATAACTTCAAAATTAGGCTCTCGAAGCCATCAAAAATCACAATATCGCATAAATGGTACCAATATGTATCGAAAACTATGTAACTCACCCCCAAACCCTAGAAGTATAATAATGCAACTATAGAGAGGGATAAAATAGTCAAATCACATAATATTATAAATTACACATTTTATAAAAAGTCGATTGTTACAAGTAGGTTTTGCATGATATATCCAGGTCAACAAATTCACATTTAGATAGATTTAATGTTATTTTAAGAAAAGTAAAGATTTTCTTTATTACCTTCAAAATAATAACTAAGGATTTAATACTAAACTATTAAAACCAAACCAAAGAAAATAAAGATAGAATAATAGTAATGCTTCTTCTTGTTACTATTTGTGTCTTACAATTACAAGAGTAGGGTATATATATATATATATATATATATATATATATATATATATATATATATATATATATATGTAAACATCAAGGGTAAAAGTGGTCAAACTTGTACACAAAGCAAATGAACAAAGGGACAAGTTTGACCTAGCCTATTTTCTTGGGCATCAAGTACGATAGTAGACATCCACATATGTAACATATACAACATTTATATCCAAATTAAGGTTCTCATGTAATTCATAAAAAAGGTATTTTTACGCTAGTATTAGAGCTATAAATATGGGCCAGGCTTGTTGGGCTAGGCTTGCCAAACCTATAATTTAATAAGGGTCGGCTATAATTTTTACAGCCTATTTAAGAATAGGGTTTTTTATCTTGGCCCGAATAAATGAACTCAGATGCATTGAGACCCAAATTAAAGGTATAGCGAGCCTTAAATCGATATTACGAACCTTCTAGCATAGTTCGTTCAGCCGTCCATCGTGCAGATCAAAAGATACCCACATAAGTCCAAAATAAGATTTTTGAAGCCATCAAATATCATAATATCACATAAATGGTACAAAAATGCATTGAAAACTGTGTAAATCACCCCCACATTCTAGATCCATAATGAAACTACGAAAAGGGGTAAAATAGTCAAACCATACAAAATTAGAAATTACACATATTTCATCAAAAGTAGGTGGTTATAAGTAGGTTTTTCCTGATATATCTAGGTCAACAATTCATATTTAGATAGATTCAATATTATTTTAAGAAAATTTAATCTTTCCTTTATTACCTTTAAAATAAATATTAAAGATTTAACACTAAACTATTTGAACTAAACCAAAGAAAATTAAGATAGAATAATAGTAATTCTTCCTCTTGTTATTGTTTGTGTCTTACCATTACTAGAGTGGGGCATATATATATATATATATATATATATATATATATATATATATATATGTAAACCTCAAGGGAAAAAGTGGTGAAACTTGTGCACAAAGCAAATGAACAAAGAGACAAGTTTGACCCATTAACTTGGGCAATAAAGTAGCCTATTTTCTTGGGCATCAAGAACGACAGTGGAGATCTAATTACGTAGCATATACAATATTTATGTCCAAATGAAGGCTCTCATGTAATTCATAAAAAGGTATTCTTGAACTTGTATTAGAGCCGTTAATATGCGCTAGGCTCATTGGGCTGATCTTGCCCAACCAGTAATTTAATAGGGGTTGGCTATAATTTTTACATCCTGTTTAAGAACAGAGCTTTTTATACTGGCCCAAATAAATTAGCTAGGGTGTATTAAGATTCAAATTGAAGGTTTACCTAACCTAAAATTGATATTCCAAAGCTGCTGGTGAAGTCCGTTTAACAATTAAAAATAATTAAAAAATAGAATAGATAACTAAGAATAACAAAAGGAGTCCAAACTCAAAGTCTATTTAAACCATTATAGATATTTAAATATTAATTATGTTCATAATATATAGAAATAATTGAAATACAAAAAACTAAATTTTTTAAGGAATTAGATATGTTTGATGAAGATGATGCGGCGTGTTGAACACGACGTAAGAACCATGAATTTTTTTTCTTTTGAGGAGTTTATTTTCACTTTTAATGGATTGAATATTGACATTTTCTTATGTTTAATAGTGATCCATTGAAACAAAAATTAGGTTAATATTTGCATTTAACTAGTTATATTACTACTCATTAGTTATTTAGTTTGTTTATCAACATCTCTATTTGGTGTTAAAAATTATTTAATTTTGTAGATTATTAGGATTTTTTTGTAATTTTGTGACTTGATTATTCAAAAGCGGGCTGGGCCATGGAAGCCCGTAACCCACAAAATGATGGATTGGGCTTGCTATTTTCTAGCCTGTTATCTTGATGGGCCAGCCCGGCCTAGCCTATCAAACTCCAAAGCCCGTGTGGGTTAGCCCAGATGGGCTGGACCAGCTCATATTGACAGCTTTAACTGGTATGTTTCTAATTGAATATTAATTGTTTTATGCTATATTCGATATAGTTTTTCTAGTTATTATGTAAACATTCACTGTGATTTTCCTTGAATCAAAATAATAGTGTCATTTATCTAGTGAGGATTTAATTAAATGTCGTAAACATAATAGCACCCTTTATACGAGGAGGATTTTATTAGTTATATATGTATATTGATTTATAAAATTTTATTGTACCATGAAGGTATGTTTAAAATCAAATCTTAATTGATAAGCCAATTGTAAAATTGACTTATTTGTATTGGGTTATCGAATAAATGATTGGTGAATAAATAAAAATTTGATAATTAAAGGCTTATTATTGAGTGTAACGCTCTGAATCTGGTACCTAGAATGCCACATGGTGCGCATGACCCCGAAGGACCACAAGCTAACCCATGACTGATATTTGTAACTAAGCACTGCATAACATACTGTACAAATGTGGAATAAAAGGCTGAAAGGCCATAAGGTTAAAAAATTTGATAAAACATAACATTTGGAGCTATGGTATATCAATACCAAAACAACTAAAATAACTGTCTGAACATGCTAGTCTGAAATCCTATAAACTGTCTGAATAAGGAGTTGATGGGACATATCCCCAACTAACTCCAACTGCTGAAATAAACTAAGTACTAAAATAATGAATAGTTAAATAATAACATCCTCAAATGATGAGGACTCATTGCTGGTCTGTCTGCTGAACTACTGATCTACTAAGGATACTCCGGAGCTCGTTCTTCTATACCTATGGTATAAAACACCATAGTGCAAAAGAAAAGTTTGCATCAGTACGTGAGAATGTACTAGAATACAAGTGAGTAAGATGAATGCAAAGGTTCATATGCATAAACTATAACTGACTGAAATGAACATGAACATGACTCTGTGAGGATACATGCATGAATACATGAACTGTAACTAAAATCAAGATAATGCTGAATCTGAATACTGATAACATGAGTTTTATATTAACTGAGTGACTATGTGTGACAGTCCTGATTCTAATGGAACTAGCTGAATTTCATGCTGAACTGTGTGACTGTATCTAAAAGTTCTGAATTTGAAGAAATATCTGAGTTCTTTTACTAAGACTGAGACTAAGACTGTGGGAGATAGTTATCTAAAAGAAATGCCCCTATAAAGCTATTATAGTTGAGTTAGCATCCAATCTGTAACACCAATTAGAAGGGTGTCAATATCGCGCTACTGGTAAGGACAAACTGTGAGTGACCCTCATCTGGCAGTGTCCCCAAAGGAGAATGGTGGGACCCTTATTTGGCAGTGTTGATCCACCTCATCAACCCTCAACTAATATTGTTGATGTCTTAACCGATGCTGGCTATATAGTTCTGGAATGCAAGGATTACTTCTAAAGGTCAGACCCTCTACTGTCAGTGTGTGCCCTCATCCTAGGATTCTTTCAGTACGAAATCGTACTCCCAATTGAGTAGACATTAAGCTGGTTATACTGAGATAAACTGGAATGAGTTTATTGAGTTCTGTGGACTGACAAAAAGTTACTGAATTCTGTTAACTGACTGAGTTCATTAGATTACTGAGTTTTCTTGAGTCATATAACTGACTGAATTTTACTGATCATGGCGTGACTGAGATTATCATGAAACTGATACTGGCTCTAGGCACACAACTAAATTATCAGGTATAAATACCCTCAGGACTCGGTATCATAAAAGTAATTCATGGCACAAGTTCGAAAGCACAACAATGGCTACACATATATCATAATTCATCGACTAAGACATTTTATCAAACACTTGACATGCATTAACTTGTATATGAATGGGGATTTCATACTATCATAATATAATGGCACTTTTTCCTGTACATAGGCATTTAATCAAACACATGGGGAGCATACTTTGGTTATACCATCATCAATACATCTAATTATCATGGTTTCATAAATAAAATTTCAATTTGAAGGGTTTATCCTTAATATTATGCAAAACATCACACACTAGGATCAATTATTGGAATATGTAATTTAAAACATGAATCAAAAACCCACACAACATGGACATAAATTTCAATTCAACTAAATTATGAAAATTCATAAATACACAATCTTGGATTTTTAAAAGAGATTCTTGAGCTTCATGGGTGAAAGGGACCCATGAATCAACACTTGACTTACCTTGATTGTGAGTTTCTTAAAGTTCTTGGACTTGAAGAACTTGAATCTCTTAGTTTCTTAAGGGTTGGGATCTTGTTCATGGGGATTAATCTTTGAGAGAAACCCTAATTTGGTGTTGTAGATGAATAATGAAGTTTTGAGCTCTGGTCTGGTATAATTAGGTGTTGAAAAGGGTGGAAAAGACTCAAACACCCTTAAAAAATGACTTTAAATTGCTGAAGGGAATATACGATAGCTTGGGCTATGGTCCATCGCTGGCTCGATGGCCTGTCAACCTTCCCATCGTACTCAGCCAGAATATGATCTTTCTGCCTTGGTTGTGATGGTTTGAGAGATGGTCTGTCGCTATCTCGATGGTCCTTTATCAAATCTGTCACACCTGGAAAGAAGGTCGACTCACTGCCTTCACTGCGATGGTTTATGCAATGGCTCGTCGCTAGATCAATGGTCGTCGTCCCTTTCCGTTGCATCTGGGCGGTTCAGACTGCTTTTTGTATTTCGGCCATAACTTTATACCCCGATACTGGATTTAGGCAAACTTGGTATCAATGGAAAGCTTATTCAATTTCCACACAACAAAAAGCAAAAATCTTGAAAATTCCACATGTAATAAAAGAGGATTCATCCTTTAAAGGAAGTCTTTAATATTTTTGGGATGATTTTTAAGCTAGGTAGAAGTACGGGGTATTATAGTGTGGGGAAGGATTACTCAATTTACTTATTGGATAAACCATTAATTCTCTAAGAATTATAATTCCTCAATGTTTAGCCCTAAACGTATCATTAACATTTAACCTTAATGTCTCATAACTCAGTATTCTACCACTCCTTTTTGCTCTTTGATTTGGTAGTTCTCAAGTTTCTTTGCTTGTTTTTTATTTCGTTGGTGGGTACTCTAAGGTATTCAACTCTTCTTATCTCCTTCATTTACTCGATCTTTTTTGTTTTAAAACTTTTGGTATCTTTATATTATCTATTTATCTTTCTGGCGAGTTGCTACTTTGTATCCCTCTATGACTCCTCATATTTTCTTTTTGGTCCCATCAGGTTAACCGATAAGTCGGTCGATAACTGTACGAGAATTGCTAATTCATTACCAAACTAACAGATATCTTATGCCTAGAAAATTAATACATTTAAAACCAATAACTGATAAGCCAAACCATTAAGCATAAATATCCATCCGATAAGCAGACTTAAATTAACATCAGTGAATATATTACTTTAATACAGTCAAACCTCTATATAACATTACCTCGTTATGACGGTATTTGAATATAACAGCCTGATTTTCTCAAAAACAAATTTTTCATGTTAAACTTTACTACTCTGTCATTACATTCTATCTATAACAACAATGACGTTTATTATAGTGGTATACTCTTTGTAAATTACCTCTCTATAACAATATACTCAAATGTTATGTAATAATATTTTGTAAGAAATATATTATGTATAAAATAAAGTACCAAAATATTTATGGTAATCATCATTTATGTCATACACGTAGTAAATATAAAGTATGAATATCTAATTTAAAGAAGAAACATGTCTTTAAATAGTGCACATCAATTATTTATTAACTTCACAAAAAAAATGCTACTAATACTTGCCTTTTCTATATCATGCTCTTTCTAATTTTACATAATTTTGTGTATAACAACGAAATGAAGTCTGAACGTCAAACGTCTAACTATATAACAACACTAGCGGCCATAAAATTTCCAGATAAACATTCCCACTATAAATAAGTTTAAATGCAGTAGGTTAGATACTATATTTGTCAAACTAGAAATTAAGTAATCTAACTGAGAAAATTGAAGGAATGGTGTCTTTTAAGTGTTGAATATGGTATTGGGGACATCGACAAACTTAAAGGGTCAAACATAATTAGAAAACTTGATTAAGTTAATTTTGGACTTTATTATTATTTTTAAAACTTTCTAATCTTTTCAAAAATATAAATCAACCCAGACCCCTTTCCTCTCTAAATCAACCGTCTCTCTCCTCCCCCCTTATCTCATAACAGTTTCTCTAAAGTTTTTTCAAACCAATAGTTCTACAAATTTCTCCCTTCAATACCTGACGTCTTAAACCTCTAGTGATAAATAGTTTGGCTTCGAGTTGTTTTTTGACTTTCAATCGTAACAACATTGCTCTCTGGCGACAATAACTTTGAGTTCTTCATCGTTCCTTTTCTTCTTTCACAGGTAAAAAATTATGGATTTTTAGTTATAAAGAAAAAGAGGAACTTGAGCCAACTTCTCTTCTAGTATTGGTTAACAATTTTAATATTTGTTGCTTAAATTTGAAATGGGGACTGACGAAAACCCTAATTTCTAGTAATTCTTCTCTTCTCTTTTCAGAGTGAAATATAATTTTTTATTGTTATTGTAGTTCTTATTGTCAAACTGTTAATTTGCTTTGTTAGTGTCTGTTGAGTTTTTTAAAGTTTAATTTTTTTTTTGTGTTTGTACAAACAAAATAACAATGTTGTTATTTATGGTCACTGTTGATGTTCTTGGTATGTGTGTTGTATTGGTGTTTCTAGGTTCATTTATTGTTGTTCTTGGTAAAAATGGTGTATTTGATATTAAATGGTGATACTACTTTCGTTATATTGATCAAAATCTTACTACTAATTTTTCTGCAATAGATTAACCATTTGATGCAACATATAAACCATCTATTAGATGAAATCCTATCAACTATTCTAATAGGACGACATGTCCAAGGCTTTGATTTCTTCCAAAAAATCATTCATCTATTGTGACAGATGACCCTTCTATTGGAAGAACTCAAAAAATATTCATAGTTGATAATAATTCCAATATATCACTCATATGTTGCAACAGATGAATAATCTGTTGCACAGACTAGTCATCTATTTCAACATATGAGAGATATGTTGGAAGAAATCACAACAGTATTGAAACTATTTTTATTATTTCCAATAGATTACTCATCTGTTGCAACAGGTTAGTTATATGTTGCAATAGATAACCCACCTATTGTAGTAGATGTGTGATCTGTTGGAACTATTATTTTACAGTGTTGTACATATTAGATTTATGGTTATTATTTTTTAAATATGCATTAATCAATTATAATATTTTTAATTTTCATGTTATTTTTTGATAAGATGGCTCCCCAAAGAAAGAAAACTGAATCATGTCCAAGTAAAGGAGCAAGTTAAACAACTAGGCTATATCCACCACTCTATGAGCTTGCTTTACAAATGATATCTCAATCAGAAGTAGAATATAATGAACATGGGAATGAGGAATGTTTCAAAAAAGATAATCTAAATGCTAATATCCCTTCCAATGAAGATTTGATGGTGCACCCAAGCGTACACGCAAGTGTACATAGTCTCACCAAGTAATAAAGTGTCCTTAAATAAAGCCGAATATTGATCCCTCAGACACTTGTTTGAAAAAATATTCAATTCAAGTTTAACTATTGATATTAAAGTGGTGAAACAATAACCAAAAGAGTTTTGAAGTTTTATAAAATAAAGGTAATGTAAAATAATGCGGAATAATAAAGACTTTGAAAATTCAATGGATGAAAGACCGGGGTTAAAGAACTATGAAAAATCATATTATGATATTGAACTTAATTCATTAGATTACTTATCTTTGTTGTTGATTCGTAGGGCTTATCGTATGATCATGGTTTCCTGACCTTTAACCTTCTACCTAACTGGACATTACAACTACATCGTTGAGCGGGGATGTAATAATCCATTTAGATGCATTAAGATATCATCCTACATGTGAACCAAGCAAGTATTCTAGGTATATACCTATAATAGTTGCTAATTCAAATTCATTCTTTCATAAAAGAATAAGAACCTTACTCTATTCATCCCCACATTCTATCTTCCTCTTACCCCTCTCGAGATTATAAGGTTGTTAATATATGTATTCTAAGGGTCATAAATCCTTAAAATAGTTAGAAAAAGTATGGACAAACAACCAAATATGATAATAAATCCAAGAAAACAAAATTCAAAGTGAAAGTACACATGTTCTTGGCCTTAACCCCGAAAAGGGGGGTATTTAGCCACTAATTGACATAATTGTAATCAAGATCTTTGAATACATGATTAAATCTATTAAAAATCTAAGTTAAAGAGATATAAAACCCAAAATAAGTGTTTATCATCCCCTTTCCAAAGGTCTAAGGCATCCAAGGTGTCCAAAAACCAGTATATGAGTCCTATTTATAAACAAAGGCATTTGGCCGAGTGTGGAATAGGTGGTGCGACGTGTTAGGTTGGATATAGGGGATGGGGTTGTGACCCGAGTCTTGAAAATATGGAGTGGAGGTTTCAATTCAATTCCTATAAAGGTGGAGTGAAGTTCACGATGCGGGATCAACGTGAGGCTTCACTACAATTTCACTTTTGACATCCAACTTTTCTTTGTGCATTTGTCCTCCGTCTGAAGCCTTGTGGTATTGTTTCCAATTAATATACAGCTTGTATATCCTTTTAATATCATAAAAATCAACTCATAAATCATCCTAAATCATTGTACACCACGTATTAGAGCTCAAAAAAGCACAATATCAAGAACGGTGAACTAGAAACTCGAGCTAAGACTAGGCTTGCCCACGTTGATCTTTAACTAATTGTTTTAACTCTTGGATTGATTCAATTGACTCTTTAATGCTATAAAAAGTTTTTACATACTCAATTACACAATCATACCATTATAAACTCATTAAACACATAATAATCCACCGAGATTATCTAGAACAACATATAGCTCAAGCTAGTATCAATAATTTTCTTGTTTAGACTCTAAGTGACCAAATTAAGTACAAACTTGTTTGACAGACACTAGAAACATTATATTCACATACTTAAACACTTAAATTCTCAATTATATCATTATTAACATTTAGTATAACAACACTAAAGTGGATAAACCCACCTTAGATCACCACCCCACACATAAAGCGTTGTTCATCCTTGAACAACTCTTTACTCTAAGCATCATAAGATGAGGAAACTGAACACTTATAAAATAATATAGACACTCAAGCTAGTACTACAATGAATACACAAAATGCAAGTTTCTACACCAAACATGTTATGTACACAATTAACAGTTTAAGAACACTACTCCAAAACATCCTAGCTTAAGGGATTATGTAACACCCCGTATTTACCTAGAATTATCTAAGTACCAATACATGAATATACATATATAAAATTTTGAAAAACTCATTATTCTTTTGTTTAGACCCTGCCATTGTGTAAAAAATTTAATTAACATTCTAACAATATAAAGTTTACCAAAATTCGATAACCGAGTAAGAATTTGTGGTGATTTTAAGTTTCAATCATAAAACATCATTATATTAACCCTTACCATGTTGAATAAACATCCCAAATAATAAATATCGATTTCCATTGTGACTCCGCGATCATGGAGCATCGTGGAGCAGACCAATTTCCCATTTGTCAATTTTCAGTGGGCCTCTGCGATCATGGCACATCGTGGAGATGGCCAAAGTGGCATCCACAGGCTTACCATGATGGTGGTGCATCACACTATTTATAAAGGTCCTAGTTGTCCTTTTTCTAGTGGCTTGGCGCGATAGTGGTACTTCGCGCCAAGGCCAAAAATCAGGATGGTCAGTTTTCAACTTACATTTTAAATCTATTTAAGGGTATTTGGGTATTTTTTCTAAACCCTAAACTCATCCTAAAACACAAAATCTAGCCCAGTTAACCTAAATAATCATTCATTCTTCAATTTTTCTCAAATTAAAATCCCCTCTTTTAAGAATAAGAAACCCTAGTTCTCAATTTCAAGGAATTTTCTCAAGAAATCTCCATTCATCTCTTCAAATTCATTAACCTAGGTATGCTAGATGTTCATCCATGGACCCATTTCATTCACGGAGTCCAAAAAACCCTTTTAAATTAGAAAATTATGATCTTTTCAAGTTATTATGTTTTATATTATGATTTCATCCATGACTCTCTATGTACTATTGATTTTACACTATGTTACCATGAAATTATTGTTATTATTCAATCCTCCATGTTTTAATACTATTATTTACTATATTAAACAATGATTTAATACTATTATGATGAATTCATACTATTCCTACCAATTCCATGACATTCCTATGATTGTTTTAAACAATAAACTACAAGTGTTTGATAAAATACCTACAAGAGTGATTTAATTATTAAGAACCTTCATGGTTTGATCTCTAAGTGTTAGTATCATTTTACTATAATTGTTTTGAGTCCTGGGGTATTGAATACCCAAAATCCATAGTTGTTTATTTAGTCTAGTCTCAGTACACTATAAACACTCTGCAAAATATATTATGAGCACTTCAGAATAATTAAATACCAGTCAGTTAAACTCAGAATAGTCTAGTATCTCAGTATATTTCAGTTGGAAGTAGGATTTACCACCAAGAGAATATAGGGATGGTGGCTTCCTCGTCAGATAGCCAGATTCATTAGTAGCAGTCCCTATACTCCTGAACTATGTGGCCAACATTTGATATGAGTAGTCACCCATTAGATTAGGCTTAACTATCTTGCAGAGGTCATCCATCAGTTCAGGATTGACACCCTTAGTTCTTTGGATATTATATTAGTTTAGTGGATCCACACATCCATCGTTAGTACCCGTGGCTCAGTATTAATACCCTTCTAACTGGGGTTACAGGTTGGACCCTGATTAGCTCAAATTTAGAAATATCAGTTAGGTGATACCTCACACAGTCTCAAATATAGTCTCAATTATAGTCTTAGCTCAGTTATTTATTCTTAATGTTGTTTGACCAAAGGATACAGATTTCAATTATCTCAGTATTTCACTTTACAGATTTAACTCAGTTCATGTTATATGCTTGGTCATGCATCCTTAATATTTATAGATTTTCATGGATTCTTACTACCTACAGAGTCTATGCTCTTTATTCAGTACTCCATGCTTTACATGCATATCCAATTAATTATTAGTTCTATTCATGAAACTATGCAAATCAACCTACCTCATTTAGCATACCAATACATTCAAACTACTGATCGCATGCCTTTTCTTTTGCACTATGATGTATTATATCATAGGTTCTGACACTCAGTTCCTGGCTCATGATTAGACTTATCATATCTCTAGCAGTAGCAGTGGTCAGTCCTCATACTTTGAGGACATGCTTACTTTATTTCATGTCTCAGTTAGTAGTTGGTTAGAGTTAGTTGGGTACTGTCCCATCAACTCATATTCATTTAGTTAGATTTAGAGGATTTTCAGACATTAGAGTTAGTTATTCAGTATTCAGATATTACAGTAGTTATCCAGTTTATCACTATTTTATTAGATTTAGTTAGTTATTTCTATAGACTCGTATTTTAATTTTAAATTCAGTTATTAAAACCTTATGGAATGTCAGTATTCTTTCAAATTTATGATTATATTATTTAGTGCATACAGCTGGTACCAGCTCATGGGTTAGCTTATGGTCTCTCAGGACTGTAAGCACCGTGTAACGACTAGGGGGTAGTCTCAGGTCTTTACAAACTTGGTATCAGAGCCTAAGGTTTTACAGTGTCCTAGGAAGTCTAAAACCCATGTCGAGTAGAGTCTTCTGTATGGGTGTGTAGAACATCACACTTATGGATGAGAGGCTACAAGGCGTTTAGGAAAAGTTTCCCTTTTTTTCAGTATTCATGTGGTGCGAGTGAGAATGAGCTCAAGTTAAACTCCTTATCTAATCCAGTTCTTCCTTCAATTTATAGAACATTCCTCCCAAGAATAATGGAAGAAGAACAGGAACTCAGCCAACCCCTCAGCCTATCCAGGTAGATCCTCTAGATTAGAATGTCTCTTACCCAAAATTTAGGGTTGTGTTCGCTACTGTAGTGAACTTTGTAGTAGCACAAAATAAACAGCTAGCTGTTGTTCTAGCCAACCCAATGGCCAATGCTGCTACCACCAAAATCTGTGATTTCACCTGGATGAATCCTCTATCCTTCATAGGGTCCAAGTTTGAAGAGGATCCCCATGAATTCTTAGATATGGTTCAGAAGATAATGGATGCTATGGGGGTGATGTCTAGTCAGAGTGCCGAGTTGGCTGCATATCAATTGTACGATATATCCCATACTTGTTTTAAGTAGTGGAAAGCTAATAGAAGTATTGATGCAGAGCCTATAGAATTGGAAGAGTTTGTGTAACACCCCACAAAATTTTCTCCTATTCTAAGCCTTAGAGTATGTTTTGTGAAGAGAAAATCCGATACTAAAAGTTTGAGAGGTGTCTTCCTAATTGTGAAATACTTTGAACCATGGAGAATTTCCCTAATATCAATTTTTTGTCATGTAGAGCATTGAATAAGCTTTCTGTTGATACCAAATTTTCTAAATCCAATACTCGGTCAAAGAGTTAGAGCTATTTTAGTGAGACAGTGTGCCACCTAAAACTTTAGCTCATCACAGAGCTAGCCAAAATGGAAATTGTTAAAATCCAGTGAGCCTCTACGATTCTGGCACATCGCTCCAAGGCTTAACTTTAGAATTGTCAATTTCCAGTGCACCAATGTAATTCCACCACATCGTGGTGCCTTTCCAAATTACAACCAAGGTGGCAATGCAATTTCCACCGCGTCTCACCATCATGTAGTTTCTCAGCTGTCTAATTTCTAGAGAATAGGCATGATTATAGCGTGTCGCACCAGTATGTAAAATCAGAATTTTTTGGTTTAATTCCAAGGGCTTTTTTGTCTTTTCCATATACCTGATAAAAGGCTATCATCCTCATTTCCCATCTTCATCATCAAAACTAGGGTTTTATGAAAATCAAAATCCTTATTTATTCTTTAATAAAAATCAATAGATATCAAGATAAATCAAGAGGAATCAAGAATATCTCTAAGAACTTTCAAGAAAAGAGTTTCCCCAAGGTATGTAGATGTTGATTTTTGGGTCACTTTCATCCAAGAAGCTCAAGTACCCTATTATAAATCTCAATGATTTTATGTTTATAAGTTGTTCATGATTTATGTGAAATGAAATTGATGTTCCAGCTATTATTAAGTTGTGATTCGTGTTTGTTTACAAGGTTTTCAAGCTTTGACCCTAGTATGTAGATTTCATGTGATGTTCATGATAAATCCTCTCCAAGTTGCTTGTTAGATAATGTGTTTATGCCAATTAAGTATGGAAATGGTTGAATAAGCAAAGCATGCTCCACATATGTTTGATAAAATGCCTCTGTGAATAATTAGGGCCATTATAACATGATTGAATAGGAAACCCCAATTGTGTGCAAGTTCATGCATGCCAAGTGTTTGTTGAAATGCCTTAATGAATGAATTGTGATATGACAGCATGAAATCCCGAATTAGGTGCGACCCATGCATGCCTAGTTTTTGATGAATGCCTTAATAAATTAATTATTCCATGATACCATGGAATCCCTAATTAGGTGTAAACCCATGCATGCCTAGTGTTTGTTGAAAATCCTTAGTGAACAAGTTGAGACATTATAGTATGAAATTCCACAATTATGTTCTCTTTAATGAATGCTAAGCCTTTAATACATGCCAAGTGTTTGACGAGTTAGTTGTGACATGATAGTATGAAGTTTTCCCAAATCATGTGCTATCCAATACATTCCAAGACTAATATTCATGTGAAGTATTTAATGCAAGACGTTGTTGAATGGAGTATGATCCTATAGCATGTTCCCCCTATGCTAATGCATGTTTATGATTCCTAAATGCTTGAAGTGTTGCCTTAGTGATTGTGATGGTGAATATGTAGTTGTGATTCCTAAATTCTTGAAGAGATACTTTAGTGATTATGATGATGAATAAATATTTATGATTCTAACTGCTTGAAGGGATGTCGTAGTGATTGTGGAGGTGCATATATGGTTGTGATTCCTAAATACTTGAAGAGATGCTTTGGTCATTGTGAGATGAATTAATGAACATGGTTATAACTAGTCAAGAATGTTTATGTCTTTCTTTTGTGTTATTAAGTCATGGGGGTATTTATACCTAACAGTTTTGCTGCTGTCTACAGCCTGTGTCAGTGTTCACGATAATCCCAGTCGGGCCATGATTCTCAAAACTAAGTGAATTATAGAACTATGTATCCTCAGACAGGTATAAAACTTAAGAAATCTCAGTAATCTTTGTAATCCCTATATCTCTAGTAATCTAGCCTCAGCACTGTACTCAACTCAAATCTAGTTATATTAAAGTGTTCAGTTTTGACCTCGATAGTGACCAAGCAATCTATTCAAACTCTGTATCGTTAGTCAGATATCGTGATTCAGTAGTATTCTGTCAGATGCAATACCATGTGAATTCATCTTAACTGAGTCAGATCATTTGAGAAATGTGATCAGTATCAGATTTAGTTTACTTTGGGTTCAATTAAAAATTTAGTTTAGAGTTTTTTAGTTCGGAGTAGGAGCTAGCACTGAGTGAGGGAAGGGATGGCGACTACTCGTTAGAGAGAGGCAAAGTCGCAAGGAGCAATCCCTAAACTCTAAAATTGTGTAGCCAGCATACGATGCAGGAGTTCCCGTTAGTAGAGGCTGTCACCATTAGAGAGATTTGACTATTATATTACCTTAGGTTGACTTCCTGCGAGGGTTATCCATTAGAGAGGTTTGACCTGAGAGGTCATTACCCGTGGCATGGTATTGACACCTTTACAGCTGGGGTTACAGGTTGTAGCCCACATATGGAAGGTCGGGGAATATCAGTTAAGTAACTACTTCCCACTGTTGCAGTTTTAGTATCAATATTCAGAAATTAAGACCGTAAGGTACAATCATTTATCTCAGGAAGGAACTTACAAAGTTCCATTGATTTATGACCATCCGTAAGTTAGTCTTATTATCAGATTCAGTTAAGTATTCTAGTTATCAGATCCAGAGATCTCTTGATAGATAGGCTTGATCTCAACCTTAGATTCAGTTGAGTATTCTTGTTATCAGATCCAAAGATCTCCCGATAGATAGGCTTGATCATATTCTCAGATTTAGTTGAGTATTCTTGTTATTAGATCTAGAGATCTCTTGATAGATAGGCTTGATCTCAGTCTAAGATTCAATTGAGTATTCTTGTTATTAGATCCAGAGATCTCCTGATAGATAAGCTTCTCCTGATAGATAGGCTTGTCCCGATAGATAGGCTTGATCTCAGTCTTAGATTCAGTTGAGTATTCTTATTATCAGTTCCAGAGATCTTTTGATTTATAGTCTTGATCTCAGTCTTAGATTCAGTTGAGTATTCTTATTATCAGATCAGAGAATAGATAGGCTTGATCTCAGTGTTAGATTCAGTTAAGTATTCTTGTTATCAGATCCAGATATCTCCCGTCAGAATTCCGTCATTGATCTGATTATATCTAGTTATTCAGTTACCAGTATCAGATAATTCAATGATTCAGTATCTCAGTGTGAGTAGTGAGTTCAGATGATAGTATAGTGGTATTCGATTTTCAGTATCTAGAGTTGTGATAATTGTGATTATAGTTTGTGCATTCCTATATGTGTTCTTGTTTGGTACTCTATGATTATTCAGTTATGTAAATGTTCATGCATAAGCACTTGTATTTAGCCTTACCTCATCTTCATACTTAGTACATTCTCGTACTGACTCATTTGCGCTATGGTGTTTTATTTGACACCATAGGTCCAGAGGCACCTAATCCAGAGTTCCCTTAGCAGTTCAGTCCTAGTCAGCAGCAGTAGACGTAGAAGTGAGTCCTCTTCATTCAAGGATGATCCTTGTATTATTATTGCATCAGACTTTATTTATTTTTAGTTGGGGACATATCCCATTAACTCCATAGTTCAGATAGTTAGAGGCTTTTCAGATGGATGTATTAGTATTCAATTGTCAAATTTGAGTATTTATAGATGTGTTGAACCTTATGGCTTGTTTCTGCTTGTTTTTCTGTATTTATTTTTAGATATTATGTAGTGTTCATAGTACAGATATCAGGAAAGGGTTAGCTGTAGTCCTTCATGGTCATGAGCACCGTGTAATGACTAGGGGGTAGTCTCAGGTCGTTACAAACTTGGTATGAGATCCTAACGTTCAAAAGTTTCCTAGGGAGTCTGAAAAGCCGCATCTAGTAGATTCTTATGCATGGGTGTGTTGCGTGCCACATTTATGTGCAAGAGGATACAAAATATTTTAGGAGCACTTTCCCTTCTTTCAGTGTTCATGTAATATGAGTGAGAATGAGCTCGAGTTAATCCTCAGTCTAATCTACTTTTTTCTTCCATCTATAAAGTATGCCTCCTCATAGAGATTATATTTGTGTGGTTGATGTCCAGTCCCCTCAGCCAGTAGATCCTGAGAATGAGAGTGTCACATACTGAGTTTTGGGTAGCTTTTCATATGCTTGCCCAAGATGTGACTAATGTTCAAGGTAAACGCTAGGCTGTAGCCCCACCTTAGAAAGATGGGGATTCAGCCACAGCCAGGATCAGAAGTTTTATGAAAATAAACCCACCAAAATTCTTTGGGTCAGTAGTAGGTGAGTACCCACAACTTTATCTAGGGGAGGTTAGGAAGATTACCCAAATTATGCATATTTTTGAGGAGAAGAGTGTTGAGTTAGCATTCTATAGGTTGAAAGATAGTGCTTATGATTGGGTAGTGATTTGGAAGAAGGGTAGAGTAGAGGATGGAACTCCCATGACTTAGCCAGAATTTTAGGATGCCTTTCTAGATTATTTTTTCACTCTAGAGATAATAGAGGATAAGGTAGAGGAGTTCATAAACCTAAGGCAAGGTTCCATGACAGTGAAAGAGTATTATCTTAAGTTCAACTAGTTAGCTAAGTATGCTCCCGACTTGATAGCTGACCCTAAAGCGAGTATGCGTAAGTTTGTTACTGGTGTATTCAAGTTAGTATTAAAAGAATGTAGGGATGCTATACTTCATAGATATATGGACCTTGCTAGATTGATGATGCACTCTCAATAGATTGAGATAGATAAGATGAAGGAAAGAGAGAGAGTGAGCAAGAGGGGCAAGACAGGTAGTCGTGGTTTCTCTCAGGCAGGTTCACAAAGTGGTAGCTATTCCCAGCATAGTTGGAGATTTCCTATCCCAGTTCTATCCTCAACTAGTATACCTGTACTTGTGTTCGGGGGTGTCAGTTCTGATGGAGCACCAGGGTCCAAAGCCTAGAGTAGTACTAGTGTTTTTTGTACCTATCCATTTCATGAAGATGTGGCAAAAGCCACCAAGGTATGTGTAGAGCCAGTAGTGATGTGAACTTTGGGTGTGGTGAGCCAGGCCATAGATTGCGATAATATAGAGTGCTAGCTCAGAGGGGTAGACTCCGTGCACTTCAGGCTCTCCTTGATCGGGAAGGATTCCTTGAAATAGACTCGGGTATGTTATGAGCCCTTTGTCTTTGTGGTATACATTGTTTGATCCTTTGCTTCCATTTTGGACTTATTTGTTAGCATGAGTTATGCATGAGTTTCAAATCTCAGTCGATCAATTATGACCCAGTTCGTAGGTGCCCTGTGTACCGCCCTTGTGTTTCAACGAATTATGTTTAGAGGGTCATAGAGTCCCAAGTAGGAGATACACCCTGGTATTATGATGTTTGCATGTCCTTAGACTCATTCAGTTGTATATTCATAATCTTTTTATAGGGTTAACATCAGTTATCATTACATTGGCAGTCATGCTTTCGAGAGTCAATCTAGTCAGGCATTCATGCATTAGATATGCACGTTTAGTAAGAAGAGTTCAGCTTGTTAGTGTGTTCAGTTATGCATTAATGGAATCAACCCAGTTATGAGTCCGTATCAGATATGCATGTATGCTATGAGAATTAAGCTATGAGTTGCTTCAGTCGAGTATCCCATGAATTAGATATGTATGTCCAGTATGAGAACTCAATATGTCGGTTGTTCCATTTGTGTAGTCATGTCTTGAGATATTCGTATTCACTGAGTAAGTTCAGTTGATCAGTATTCTTAGTCTATCAATCGACATTCGAGAATGAATGTTTCCAAGGGGGAGATAATCTAACCCCTCACAAAATTCTCTCCTAGTCTGAGCTTTAGAGTGTGTTCTGTAAAGAAAAAATCCAGTTCTAAAAGTTTGAGAGGTGTCTTACCAAGTGTGAAATACTTTAAACCATGCAGAATTTCCCTAATATCGTCTTTCTATCATGTAGAGCATTGAATAAGCTTTTTGTCAATACCAAATTTGCCCAAATCCTATACTCGGGCAAAGAGTTAGACCTATTTTAATGAGATAGTATGTCACCTGGCACTTTAGCGCATTGCGGAGCCAGCCAAAATGGCAATCGTCAAAATCTAGTGAGACTCTGCAATTATGGCGTGTTGCTGCAAGGCTTAATTTCAGAATTGCAAATTTCCAGTGCACCTATGTGATTCCACCACATTGCGGTGCCTTTCTTGTTCACAACCAAGGTGGCAACGCGATTTCCATCGTATCACGCCGTCATGGAGTTTCTCAATTGTCTAATTTCCAGTGAAATGGCGCTATTATGTCGTGTCATGGCAACATGTAAAATTGGGATTTTTCAATTTAATTCCAAGGGTTTTTTGGTCCTTTTCCACTCTTCTTCAACCCTTATATATACCCGATAAATGGCTCTCATCCTCATTTTCCATCTTCAACATCAAAACTAGGGTTTTACATAAATCAAAACCCTTATTTCTCCGTCAACCAAAATCAATAGAGATCAAGAGAAATCAAGATAAATCAAGAATCTCTCCAAGAACGTTCAATAAAAGAGTTTCCCCAAGGTATGTAGATGTTGATTCTTGGGTCCCTTTCATCCAAGAAGCTCAAGTACCCTTTTCTAAATCTCGAAGATTTTATGTTTATGAGTTTTTCTTGATTCATGTGAAATGAAATTGATGTTTTAGCTATTATTGAGTTGTGATTCATGTTTGTTTACTAGGTTTTTAAACTTTGACCCTAGTATATGGAATCCATGTGATGTTCAATATAAATCCTCTTTAAGTTGCTTGTTAGATGATGAGTTCATGCTAATTAAGTATTTAAATGGTTGAATAACCAAAGCATTCTCCCCATATGTTTGATAAAATGCTTATGTGAATAATTAGGGCCATTATAGCATGATTGATTAGGAGACCCCAATTATGGGCAAGTTCATGAATGCCAAGTGTTTGTTGAAATGCCTTAATGAATGAATTATGATATGCCAAGTATTTGATGCAAGACCTTGTTGAATGAAGTTTGATCCTATAGCATGTTCCCCCTACGCTAATACATGTCTATGATTCCTAAATGCTTGAAGTGATGCCTTAGTGATTGTGATGATGTATAGATATTTATGATTCCTAACTGCTTGAAGTGATGCCTTAGTAATTGTGATGGTGAATATATGGTTGTTATTCCTAAATGCTTGAAGAGTTGCTTTAGTAATTATGATGATGAATTTATATTTATGATTCCTAACTACTTGAAGTGATGCCTTAGTGATTGTGATGGTGGATATATAGTTGTGATTCCTAAATGCTTGAAGAGATGCTTTGGTGATTATGATGATGAATGAATAAACATGGTTATAACTATTCAATAATGGTTATGTCTCACATTTGTGTTATCGAGTCCTGGGGGTATTTATACACAATAATTTAGCTGCTATCTACAACCTGTGTCAGTTTTTATGATAATCCCAGTCGGGCCATGATTCTCAAAACACATTGAATTATAGAGCTATCTATCCTCAGACAGATATAGAACTTAAGAAATTTTTGTAATCTCAGTAATCTTCGTAATCCCTTTATCATTAGAAATATAGCCTCAGCGTTGTACTCAACTCAGATCTAGTTGTATTCAAGTGTTTAGTTCTGACCTCAGTAGTGATCGAGTAATCTATTCAAACTCTGTATCATTAGTTACATACCCCGATTCAGTAGTATTCCATCAGATATAGAACCATGTGAATTTACCTTGACTTAATCAGATCATTTAATAAATGTAATCAGTATCATATTTGGTTTAGTTTATGTTTAGTTGAAAATTCAGTTTAGAGTCTTTCAGTTGGGAGTAGGAGATAGCACTGAGTGAGGGCAGGGATGGCGACTTCCCGTTAGAGAGTGGTTGAGTCTCTAGGAGCAATCCCTGAACTCAAAAACTGTGTAGACAGCGCAGGATGCAGGAGTCCCCATCAGTAGAGGTTGTCACCATTAGAGATGTTTGACTATTATATTGCCTTAGGTTGACTTCTCGTGAGGGTTATCCGTTAGAGAAGCTTGACTAGAGAGGTCTTTACCTGTGGCATAGTATTGACACCCTTCCAGCTGGGGATATAGATTGGACCCCACTTATGGGAGGTTGAGGTATGACGGTTAAGTAACTACTTCCCACAGTTGCAGTTTCAGTATCAATCTTTAGAAATCAGGACTGTAAGGTACAATCGTCTATCTAAGTGAGGAACTTAGATAGTTCCATTGATTCATGACCATCTGTCAGATAAACTTGGTCTAAGATTTTTGCCATGTCTTTCTTGGACAAATTATTTCCATTAGAGTCAAGGGAGGCCAAGGTGTGATAATTTCTTAATTGGAGGTAAGGCAGCATGAGTGTGAGGGATTATTCTCTCAAGTTCACTCGATTAGTTATATATGCTCCTTATGTGGTAGCTGACAGTAGGTCTAAGATGATTAATATTGTATCTAGCGTATCTGATAGTGTGGTCAAGGAGAGTAGGACTACATTGCTGATCAGTAATATGGACTTGTCTAGGATGACAGTTCATGATCAATAGATAGAGGAGTAGAAGATTAAGGAAATAGAGAGAGGAAACAAGAGGGCTAGGACAAGCAGTTTTAATTTTAATCAGCCAAAGTCAAAAGGTGGTAACCGTCCTCAGTTTCATTAGAGGTCTTCAGCCCCAGTACCTTTTTCAGCCAGTTCTCCAATACCCAAATTCAGAAATGACAATAGTGATAGAGAACCAAGCACTCACTCCTAGTTCAGTGTTAGTAGTGCTCGTATCAATCCTTTATATCAAAAGTGTGGCAGACACTATCAGGGTGAGTGTAAAGCGGGTAGTGATATGTGCTTCGAGTATTGCAAGCTAAAGCATCGGTTTCAGGAGTGTTGGGTAGTTGCTTATGAACGTAGGGATGCACGCCAATAGGGCCAGTCCCATCAGTCGTCAGTTCCATCTGGCTGCCCAACTCAGCAGGGTGCCACTTCCATTGCTACCAATGGTCAGTGTCTGAACAAGTTATATGCTTTTCAGTCCCACCAAGATAAAAAAAATTCTCCTCACATAGTTACTGGTACATTGCATGTCTTTCACTTATATGTTTATGCTTTACTGGACCATGGAGTTTCTCTTTATTTAGTAAATCCATGTATAGCTGTCACTTTCAGAGTTAGTCTTGAAAATCTAGCAGAGCCCTTTTTAGTGTATATCCCAGTGGGCATTTCTGTTGTAGCCAAACAGGTATACAATAAATATCCGGTCATAATATCTCAAGAAGTTACTTCAATTAATCTCGTAGAGTTAGATATGATGAATTTTGACGTCATTCTCGACATGGATTGGCTCCACTCATGCTAAACCTCAGTTGAGTGTAGAAATAGAATAGTTCATTTTCAGTTTCCAAATGAACCATTCCTTGAATAGAGGGGTAGTACGATAACTCTTAGGGGTCAGTTGATTTCTTACCTTAGGGCCAGAAAGATGATATCCAAGGGGTATGTCTATCATCTTGTACGAGTCACATACTCTAACTTAGAAAATCCAACTCTTTAGTCAGTCCCAGTAGTAAATGAATTCTCAGATGTATTTCATGAAGATCTTCTCGGAGTTCCTCCAAAAAGAGAAATCAACTTCAAAATAAACCTCTCCAAAATACTCAGCCTATATCTATTCCTCCATATAGAATGGCTCCAGCTGAACTCAAAGAACTGAAAGAACAGTTGAAGGATCTCTTAGATAAGGGATTCATCAAACCCAGCATCTCCCCATGGGACGCACCTGTTCTATTCATGCATAAGAAATATAGTTCTCTCAAAATGTTCATAGACTACTATCAGTTGAACAAGGTCATAGTCAAGAATAAATACCCACTTCCTAGAATCGATGACTTGTTCAACCAACTTCAAGGTAACAGTTACTTTTCCAAGATTGACCTCAGACCAGGCTATCATCAGCTTAGAGTAAAAGAATATGACATTCTAAAAATAGTTTTCAAAACTCAATATGGTCACCTTGAATCTCTAGCCATGTTCTTTGGTCTTACAAATGCCCCAGCAGCCTTCATGGACTTGATAAACTGAGTGTTCAAGTAGTACTTGGACATATTCGTCATAGTCTTCATTAATGACATTCTTGTCTATTCTCGTAGAGAAAGCGATCCTGCATACCATCTCAGTATAGTGCCTCAGACTCTTAGAGCTCATCAGTTGTTCACTAAATTTAGTAAGTGTGCATTCTGGCTAAGATCAATAGCATTCCTTGGTCATATTATTTCTGGTGATGGCATTTGAGTTGATCCTTAAAAGATTAAAGCGGTGAGAAACTGGCCTAGACCCATCTCTCCATCAGATATCAGGAGTTTCTTGGGTTTAGCTGGCTATTACCTTTGGTTTGTGTAAGACCCCATAAAAATCGCATGTCAAATTCAGCTCGTAAAGCTCCATGAGAGATTCCAACACTTATAAAATTTTTTCTAAGTATTCAAGTTCAACACTTAATATTATTTTAGACCTCCTAACTTTGGGAATTTATTTGACAACCTTCCCAACCTCCATTTTTGGATTTTCAAGTTGAGTTATGATGGAGAAAGCCCCTAGTACACATTGTACAAATTCCGGGCGCATTTTGGACTCATTTTAGTGGCTAACTCACTGGTTTAAAATGCTCCCGCATTCCGGGCGCATTTTAGGTCAAACTTTTAGTCAAATTCGAATGATCATAACTTACTGTATATAATGAACTGTGAGAGATTCTATATATAAATGAAAATATATTTGAGTAATCTTTCCAATGCAATTGGTTTCATCCAATTTGAACATTGGAGTAAAAAGTTATGATCATTTTACTTCAGTCAGTCAGATAGTCAACAGAGGGACATCTACGTCTTTCTCTCTTTCTTTAGGGGCATTTTGATCAACTTCCAACCCTATTTATACTCCATAACACGGGATTAATGACATTTGAGACCAGAATATACTCCTTTTGCTCAATTTCTCTCCAAAATTATCAAGAACAAGTAAGGGTTCAATTGGGGGTTTCAAGATTCAAGCCAAGATCACCATAAATTTCCACGGATTCTTAATCTAATGTATACGTAGTGTTGATTTATGAATCCCATTCATCCATAAAGCTGAAGAACCCTCTTTTAAATTAAGAAACATGAATTTATGTTGTTGAAGTTGGATGATGACCAAGATGGGGTATTTGAATGTTTGTGTGAAACCATGGAGGTATATGATGTATAAATATGTAAAATTGGTGGTTGAATACTTGTAATCTTGATAAATCTACCTATGCCTAATATGTGCATGTAAGGTGTTTGTGAAAATACCTAAGAGACTAGAAATCATGCTTTTATGACATAATAGGTCCTAAATGACTAGTCCATGCTCCATGCTCATGTTCAATATAATTTCTAAGCTATTGTCTTAAACTGAAGATGTTGTATGAGATGCTCATGATATGGTTGTGAATGTTGATGGGATGACCAAAAAACTAGATTGATGAACTCATGGCATGTTGATTATATGAAATCCCTCTCTTGTATAGAATTTTCAATAACCATCTATAGTATGAAATCTCCAAGTTATGATGTTATGAAATGTGGACTTTAGTCCAATGATCAAGAGTTGTCATGTTGTGTCAGTTTCCTTCCATCGAGTCTTGGGGGTACTTGCACCCAAAAAATCTAGCTGTGTACCTAGATCCATGTCATGTTTTCATGATATCCACAGTAAATTCATGTTCGATAGAACTCAGTTAGTCTTGTGACTCAGGAAAAATACAATAACTTAGTATTCTCAGAAATCACATGAACTCAGTCAGTCGTAAGTAGTATTCTGCCAGTCAATGGAACTCAGTAACTGAACTCAGTATTCACGTTCAGTTTCTATTTAGTTGGGAATAGGATTCAGCACCGAGTGAACCCAAGGATGGGAATCCACATTGACAGATTGAGGGTGAGATTCCTAAAAGCAATCCTTGTGTTCCAAAACTATGTAGCCAGTATAGTTTGAGATATCAACACTACTAACTTTAGAGTTGATGAGGCAGATACCCAATGCTCTCTTACAGGGACACTGCAATATTTTAGGGTCACTCCGAACTTATCTCTACCCGTGGCACGGTGTTGGCACCCTTCAAATCAGGGTACAGATTGGACCCTGATTTAGCTATTGAAGCCCATTCGGGGCATGTCGGTTAGATGAATTATCCCGTAATTTCAGTTATAGAATTAGGACTGTCATATATAGTCATTCAGGATCAGTAATAGAACTCAGATAGTTATTCAATTTTTAGGACTATCAGATACAGTCAACCCAGATAGAGTACAGAACTCAGATAGTTTTATTAGATTTAGGAATGTCAGATACAATCATTCATGTTATCAGTTATATTAGTTATCAGAACTTATCAGTTATGCTAGATATGGGTAAACCATGTTATCAGTATTCAATTTCAGGACTATCAAATACAGTCAATTAGACAAGTTCTTCATAATTAGAACTGTTAAAAATGATTATTTATTTATCAGTAATATAATATCAATGTGTCAATATTCCATAATACAGTATCAGTTCCTCACTTATTAGTGACCCAAATATTAATATCAGTAAACTTAATCATTCAGTATGTCAGTATCAGTAAACTCCTGTGTCAGCATTCAGACTCAGTAGTCAGTATCACGACGAGTTCAGTTATAGTTATCTGTGCATGTATGTATTCTCACGTTCATAATACTCGGCATTGTTCATGCATATAAACCCTTTGTATATATCCTACCATACTCGTATACTCAGTACATTCAGTCAAACTGGCGCATTTATGCTATGATGTTTTCTTTTAATATTACAACATAGGTTTAGAGGAATGAGTTTCAGAGTAGTAGTAGCATTGCAGATTTCGGGAGTCAGTGTTAGCAATGAGTCCTCTTTATTCGAGGATGATATGATTATACTTTCTTTATCATTTCAGTTTTGTTTTCAGTTGATGAAGTTAGTTGGAGACATGTTCCTTCAACTCCTTATTCAGTATAGTTTGAGGCTTTCAGACTACAGCATGTCAGGCAATTATTTTAGATTTGTGTTAGTATTGTTATACCATTTTCAGACATTAGTTTATAAGATGTTTATTCAGATTTGAACCTTATGGCCTTACAATATTATGTTTCTGTATATTTTATAGTATTGTTATTCAATGCTTAGGTACAAATATCAGTCATGGGTTAGCTTGTGGTTCTTCAGGGTCATGGGCACCATGTAGCATTCCAGTTCAGAAAATTGGGGTGTTATAAACTTGGTATTAGATCCGAAGATTTAATAGTATCCTAGGAAGTCTGAAAGCCGCATCTAGTAGAGTCTTATGCATGGGTGTGTTGTGCACCACACTTATGTGCACGAGCCTATGAGATGTTTTAGGAATAGTTTCCCCTCTTTCATTTCTTAGATCATGGTATAGAAAGGTTCCTTAAGAAATTCACGTAGATTTTCATCATGCTTCACTCATGTCAACTCTACCTTACTTTTAAGGTAACAGAAGCAGTGAATCTCACAGTCCTACAGATAGTGGATAGAGCAAGTTACCAAGTCAGGCCCTAAGATTCTAGTAGTAGTGCCAGTATATATAGAAAAGTAGTAAGGCAAGCTGATTTTCGACCCATCCTTATCTCAGTACAAAGTTTTGTACTTCAGTCAGCCTGATGCATATGAATGCTTCACATCTCAGTTTTATGAACACAACTTATATTTGTACGTTTTCCATAGAATCGTGTGTACTTCTAGTTCACTCAGTTTTACAAATCATGTCTCATGAACATAGAGACTCTAAACTCAGGTGATGCAACTCATGACTCATATACACATGTCATGCTTTACAGTATACTCATCTTCCATGACACATGATATGCCCCTACAGATCAGATACATTCAGACTACATCATGTATATCCTCAGTTCAGATCTTATTGGTAAATCTATACTATTGATATTTTATTCCTTAAAGTTTCAGTCATATGTCAAGTTTAGTTTGTATCCATTCTTGCTTCAGGTCCTTCTGATTTTAACCCTTTAGTGATCTCTCCTTATGAAATTAGTGTAGTGATAAGCAGTGCTTCGATGGGTGAGAGTAAATGTTTCATGTTAAGATAAGATTGTTGCTTGCTCATGTTACACAAAGGTGTAGCTATGAAAATAGGCTTTAATGTCATGTTAGTATGCAAGTAAAAGGCTAGCGAGAGATTGTATTTAGAAGTTAGGAAAGTATCGAGTATAAGTTTACATTCAAATCCTTGACTTATGTCAGTCCCTATCTCATGGCCATCAAAACACATTTACCATCTTAATTACAGTTTCAGCATTCAGTACTCAGTAATTAGTTTTAGTCCCAGAGTTCAGTATTTAAATATTCCAACATCAGTAATCAATATTTGCCCAGTATCTAAAAAATAGTATTCAGTTTTAGAAATAGTCCCAGTTACAGTCTTGGTTATAGTTCAACTTAAGATCAGTATTCATCTTAGAAACTCAGTTCAGTTTTAGACTTGCTTGATCATAGCCTATAGTTATTAGTTATTCAGTTATAGGTATTTTGATACCTCAGACTATGGAATAATTCCAAATCATGTGATACGTTTGGTCTTGCATTTTCAAATAATATAGTTTTTATAAAATTCATGCTCAGTTACCTCATGCTACTTAGTTAGCCCTTACCTCTTATGTGTAATACTCTATAGTCTCAGCCAGCTATCCAGACTAAGTACAATTCAGTTTTATAGATCTGGTATTCAGCTAATTAGATAAGTCAGTATGTCTATACATTCATGCTCAACACCTACCTGAATCTTTTCAGTAATCTCAGTTGCAGTGCAGGGGGCTTATCCACTTCATCTTAAATGATAATTCATAGGCCTTGCCTCCTAATACAATAATCCCCATCATGTAGCAATCTCTTATTCTGGTGTCCTGCTCAAATAAGGCTAGCTTTTACCCTGTATGAGTTTTCAACATGTGTTAGTCTCAAACAAACAAGTTGATGCAGTTTGATTTCCTGTCTTTCCATTTATTCACACTATCTGAAATCTCATAAATGAAACCATTCTAAGATGAATGAAACATGTAGATGAAAGCTCAGCCTAGTTCATGTATCATGCCTCAGTTTCAGAACCTAGATAATCAGTCAAGATTTAGTTCCTAGGTGCCTTAATCATCGCCTCAGTTTTTCTCAATATTTTAGCACACTTAGTCCATCCTTCTTCAAGGGACATAGTGTCGCAAGGGGGAGATACACTCTAATTCCCCAAACCTTCATGACATAAACATGGCACTCTCTTTCTCTTAGTGAGTCTAGTTTTGAGGAAGGGTTACTCATAAGTTGACCCTCTTGCTCCAAAATCTCATCCGTAAGACATTACTTAATGGCTTAGTTTAGTTCACAATACTCAGTCTATGTCACACGTTACAGACTTTATTCAGATCATGATATTTAGTTCAAGCATCACATTCCAGACTCATTTACGTTCTCATATTTTTACTTAGGCATAATTGGTAATAAATCTTAGGCTCATCAGCATGTTCAGTTCAAGGTAACAGTCTTCCTTGAACTCATTTAGTTTCATGTTCAGCTTTCAATACCAAACTTGGTATCCAAATTCATGCTCATGTTCCCATTACAATCTTGGTACTAAGTACCATTGCCTATTCAGTCATGCATTTATGTATCAGATCAGTTGTATAATCATGTATCATATATGCATGTCAAGTATGATATAAATTCAACTTATCTATCATGAAATCACGTTTTACTCATTCATGATTAGCTCATGTACAACTTATTATTTCCCTTCTCTGTCAGTCTCGTTCGAGGACGAATGTTCCCAAGGGGGAGATATTGTAAGACCCCATAAAAAATATATGTCAAATTCAGCTCGTAAAGCTCTATGTGAGATTCTAACACTTATAAAAATTTTGCTAAGTATTCAAGTTCAACACTTAATCTCATTTTAGACCTCCTAACTTTGAGAATTTATTTGATGAACTTCCCAACCTCTATTTTGGATTTTCAAGTTACATTGCAATGGGGAAAGCCCCTAGTACACTTTAGATTCATTCTGGGCGTATTTTGGGCTTATTTCAGTGGTTAACTCACTAGTTTAAAATGCTCCCTTATTCTAGGCGCATTTTAAGTCAAAATTTTAGTCAACTCAAATGATCATAACTTTTTGTATATAATAAACTGTGAGAGATGCTATATATCAATTGAAATATATTTGAGTCTTCTTTCCAATGCAATTGGTTTAATCCAATTTGAACATTGGAGTAAAAAGTTATGATCAATTTACTTCAGCCTATCAAATAGTCAGTAGGGGGATGACTGTGTCTTTCTCTCTTTATTTAAAGGCATTTTGGTCACCTTCCACCCCTATATATACTCCACAACATGGGATTAATGACATTTGAGACCATACTATATTCCTTTTGTTCAATTTTTCGCCAAGATTATCAAGACCAAGTAAGGGTTCAATTGGGGATTTCAAGATTCATGCCAAGATCACCATAAATTTCCACAGATTCTTAATCTAAGGTATGCGTAGTGTTGATTTATGGATCCCTTTCATCCATAAAGCTCAAGAACCCTCTTTTAAATTAAGAACCATTAATTTATGTTGTTGAAATTGGATGATGCCCAAGATGGGATCCTTGTATGCTTGTGTGAAACCATGGTGGTATATGATGTATAAATATGTGAAATTGGTGGTTAAATACTTGTAATCTTCATAAATCCACCTATTCCTAAGATGTGAATGTAAGGAGTTTGTGAAAATACTTAAGAGACTAAAAATCATGCTTTTATTACATAATCGGTCCTAAATGACTAGTCCATGCTCCATGCTGTTGTTCAACATAATTTCTATGCTATTGTCTTAAATTGAAGATATTGTATGAGATGCCCATGATTGGCTGTGAATGTTGATGGGATGATCATAAAACTATATTGATGAACTCATGGCATGTTCATTATATGAAATACTTTTCTTGTATAGAATTTGCAAGAACCATGTGTAGTATGAAATATTCAAGTTATGATGTTATGAAATGTGGACTTTAGTCCAATGATCAAGAATTGTCATGTTGTGTCAGTTTCCTTCCGTCGAGTCCTGGGGGTACTAGTACCCAAAAAATATAGTTATGTGCCTAGAGCCTATCATGTTTTCATGATATCCACAGTCAATCCATGTTTCATAGAACTCAGTCAATTATGTGACTCAGGAAAAATACAGTAACTTAGTATTCTCAGAAATCTCATGAACTTAGTCAGTAGTAAGTAGTATTCTGTCAGTCAATAGAACTCAGTAACTCTGCTCAACATTCATGTTCAGTGTCTATTCAGATGGGAGTAGGATTCAACACCGAGCGTACCCAAGGATGGGAATCCACTCTGCCAGATTGAGGGTGAGATTCCTAGAAGCAATCCTTGTGTTTCAGGGCTATATAGCCTGCGTAGGTTGAGACATCAACACTGCTAACTTTAGAGTTGATGAGGCAGATACCCACTATTTTCTTATGGGGACACTGCCAAATTTGAGGGTCACTCACAGCTTGTATTTACCCGTGGTAAGGTATTAGTGCCCTTCCAATTAGGGTACAGATTAGACCCCAATTTAGCTATTAAAGCACATTTGGGGCATGTCGGTTAGATTAATTCTCCCATAGTTTCAGTTATATAAGTAGGACTATCAGATGCAGCCATTTAGGCTCAGTAATAGAAATTAGATAGTTCTTCAATTTTTAGGACTATCAGATACAGTCAACTCAGATACATTATAGAACTCAGATAGTTCCATTAGATTTAGGACTGTCAGATACAGTCATTCATACTATCAGTTATATTAGTTTTCAGAACTCACTTATTAGTCATGCTATATATCAGTAAACCATGTTATCAGTATTTAGTTTTAGGACCATCAAATACAATCAATCAGGCCAGTTCTTCATAATTAGAACTGTCAAAAACAATCATTCACTTATCAGTAATATAATATCATTGTCTCAGTATTTTATAATACAGTATCATTTCCTTACTTATTAGTCACCCAAATATCAATATCAGTAAACTCAATCATTCAGTATCTCAATATCAGTAAACTCATGTGTCAGCATTTAGACTCAATAGTCAGTATCATAATGAGTTTAGTTATAGTTATCAGTGCATGTATGTATTCTCACGTTCATATCAGTCAGCATTTTTCATACATCTAAGCCCTTTGCGTATATCCTACCTCACTCATATACTCAGTACATTCAGTTGTACTAACGCTTTTGTGCTATGGTGTTTTCTTTTAATGTTACACCATAGGTTCAGAGGCACGAGTTTCAGAGCAACAATAGCATTATAGATTTCACCGTCAGTGTCAGCAGTGAGTCTTCTTCATTTGAGGATGATGTGATTATTACTTTATTTATCATTTTAGTTTAGTTTTCAGTTAATGGAGTTAGTTAGAGATATTTTCTTTGACTTCTTATTTAATATAGTTAGAGGCTTTCAGACTTCAGCATGTCAGACAGTTATTTCAGATTTGTGTTGGTATTGTTATACCATTTTCAGACATTATTTTATTAGATGTTTATTAAGATTTGAACCTTATGGCCTTGTAGTATTATGTTTTCACATATTTTACAGTATGGTTATTCAGTGCTCAAGTATAGATATCAATCATGGGTTAGCTTGTGGTCCTTCGAGGTCATAGGCACCATGTAGCATTCTGATTCGGAAAATTGAAGTGTTACAGTTTTTTGAAGGGTTTTCTTTTATTGCATCCCCCATGTCTAGATTCACTCATAAGAAAGTTAAGTTTTAGTGGTCAGATTCATGCAAAAATAGTTTTCAGAAGTTGAAGACGCACCTCACCTCAACCCCAGTCATGAATCTACCAAATGGTTTAGATAGTTTTGTTGTGTACTGTGATGCATCTAGAGTAGGTTTGGGTTATGTCCTCATAGAGAGAGGTGAGGCTATAACCTACGCCTCCAGATAGTTAAAACCCCATGAGAAAAATTATTCAACTTATGATCTTGAGCTAGCAACTGTGGTATTTTCCTTAAAGATTTAAAGGCATTACTTTTATGGGGTGCATGTAGATGTGTTCACAGATCACAAAAGACTTTGATATGTGTTCTCTCAGAAAAATTTGAATTTGCGTCAGAGAAGATGGTTAGAGTTATTGAAAGATTTTGACATGAGTGTTCTATATCATATGGGCAAGGCCAATGTAGCAGCTGTTGCTATCAGTAGAACGACTTTGGGTATTGTAGCTCATGTTGAGGATGATAATAGAAAGTTAGCTCAGGAAGCTCATCAGCTTACCTGACTAGGAGTCTATTTACTCGATTTAGTAGAAGGTAGTGTATGGGTGCAGAGTAGCTTATAGTCATCTCTAGTATTTAAGGTGAAGTAAAAGTAGGATTGAGATCCCATTCTAGTTAAATTGAAAGAATCAGTCAGAGATCAGAAAGTAGAGGTTTTCTCTACTAAGATGTACTACAATTTGCGGGAGATCTATTGGTTGAGTGGGATGAAGAGAGATATTGTAGAGTGTGTAGATAAGTGGTCCACATATCAGCAAGTTAAGGTTGAGAACAAGAAACCTAGTAGGTCTATACAGGACTTTAGTAATCCTATGTGGAAATGGGACAAAGTAAACATAGACTGTGTGATAGGTTTTCCTTGTACCCATCATCAACATGACTCTATTTGGGTTATCGTAGATATAAAGACCAAATTAGCGCATTTATTGATAGTCAATACCTATTATTCAGTCGAGGACTATGCTAATCTCTATCTTAGAGAGTTGGTTAGGTTGCACAGTGTTCCCTTATCTATATCTCAAATAGAGGTACTCAGTTTACCTCTTACTTCTGGAAAATGTTCCAAAAGTGTCTTGGTACCCAAGTCTACCTCAGTATAGCCTTCCACCCTCAGATAAATGGTTAGGTAGAAAGGACTATTTCGACTCTTAAGGATATGCTAAGAATATGCATTGTTGATTTCAAGGGTAGTTGAGATGACCATTTTCCTTTGATTGAATTCACTTACAATAACTGCTATCATTCTAGTATTCATATGGCTCCATTTGAGGCTCTCTATGGTAAGAGATGTAGATCTCCAATTGGTTGGTTTGAAGTAGGTGAAGCTGCAGTAATAGGGCCTGACTTAGTGGTTGATAAATTAAAAAAGGTTCAGTTGATCAGATAAAGGCTTAGGGATACCTAGACTTGACAAAAATCATAAGCTGATGTGAGGAGAAAGGATCTTGAGTTTGAGGTCGGTGACTTTGTGTACTTGAAAATCTCTCCCATGAACAGAGTGAAGAGATTCGGCAAGAAAGGGAAACTCAGTCCCTGGTATGTTGGTCCCTTCAGAATTCTCAATCATTATAGAAAGGTAGCTTACGAGCTTGAATTACCTTTAGATTTAGCCTCAGTACACCCAGTGTTCCATGTCTCGTTATTGAAAATGTGTGTTTGTGATCTAGTTGTATTTGTTCCCTTAGAAAGTATAGATATTTAGAATAGTCATTCCTTTGAGGAAGTCCCAGTCGAAATTCTTGGTCATCAAGTTTACAAACTAATGAATAAAGAAGTTCCACTAGTCAAAGTTCTTTGGCAGAATCAGGTCATTGAGGGAGACACTTAGGAATTAAAGGCAGATACGCAAACCAAGTACCCTCATATCTTCTCCACAAATCCAAATTTAGTATAAGGTACCAATCTTCTTAAGATTTTTTTTCTCTTTCATGCTCAGTTTCAGCCGCACATCATGTTCATGTTAGTTGTGCATTTAGGAATCAGTTCAGTCATGTAATCTATGCATCAAACATTCATATTCAGTGTGTAATCTCAGTCCAATAGTTTCCTCAGCTTAACTAGTTTCATTCGGGGATGAATGATCCCAAAGGAAAGATATTATAACACCCCATATCTAAGTCCTAATACATGAGTATGCATGTATAAAATTTTTAAAAACTCATTATTCTTCAGTTTAGAGCCTACCATTACGTAGGAAATTCAATTATCTTTCCAACAATATAAAATTTTCCCAAATTTGATAACCGGGCAAGAAGTTATGTCGATTTTAAGTTTCATTTGTAAAACATCGTTATCTTAACCCTTAGCGCATCGTGTAGAGAACCCAAATGATAATTGTTGATTTCTAGTATGACTCTATGATGATGGCGCATCGCGCAGCAGGCCAATTTCCCGTTTGTCAATTTTTTCAATGGGCCTCCACAATCATGGCATATCGCAGAGATGGCCAAAATCGGATCCATATGCTTACCGCAATGTTGGCACATCGCACCATTTGTCTAGGTACCAGTTCTCCCTTTTCAAGTGGCTTGATGTGATAGTGGTATGTTGCGGAAAGGCCAAAAATCGGGATACTCATGTAAGACCCCACAAAATTCCAAGCTTTACTTAGTCCGTTAAAGCTTAAAAAGAGGTACCGGACTTAGAAACTTCAGCTAAGTGTTTACACTTAGAATCTTTTTAGCCTTCATAAGTTGGAAATCTTATTTCTCGACCCATACAACCTTTAAATGTTGATATTTAAGTTGATTCACGAATCAAAAATGTCAGCAGGTATTCCCAGATGAGGTTTAGATTTTTCGGACCGCATTTAGACCATGTTTAATGTCCCAAAGTAGTGGACCAACATGATCCAAGCATGACGCGTCGCCAATAGTATTGGTTAACATTGTTGTAAGTTGCTAGAGTTAAAAGTATTAAGGCTCGATGTGATCATGATGTGACACATCAGGTATCACCTCGATGCCATCGACGCCCCGCATCGACTAATGTGTCAGCACCCAGTTTTCAAGTCATTAAAATAGTCGTAACCCCAGGGTTATTTCAGTATCTTTCCCGCTCTTATATAACCCTAAAACACATTATTCAACCATATTCCACCCAAACTATAGTGGTTGCTCTCTCAATTTATCTCAATAACAAGTTTAGGGTTTCCAATTGAAGATCCAAATTCAAGAAAATTCCACTATCAATCTTCATAAAAATCAAGAACTAAGGTGTGTTAGATATTGATTCTTGGGTTCCTTCCACCAAAGAAGTTCAAGAATCCTTTTAAATTCAAAGATAATATATATATATATATATATATATATATATATATATATATATATATATATATATATATATATATATATATATATATATATATATATATATATATATATATATATATATATATGAGTTTTCATTATTTATGTGAATTGAAATTGAAGTTCATGTTGTTATTGACTTTTTATTCATGTTTTGATTACAAATTTTGAAGCTTTGATCGTAGTATGTGATATTTATGTGATGTTTATGATAAACCCCTTCAAGATGCATGTTGATTGGGAACCATGCTAATTAGGTGTATTGAATAAAGTATGTTCCCCATATGTTTGATAAAATGCCTATATGAAAAAAATAGAGTCATTATAGCATGTTAACAAGAAATCCCCAATTTTGTATAAGTTAATGCATGAAGAGTCTTTGTTGGAAGGCCTTAGTGAATGAATTATGATATGTTGCATGCATTCCTACTCATGTTCATTTCTTATTGAATGAATTATGAGATAATAGTATGCAGTCCCTATACATCTACATGTTTAAGACTTCCAAGTGCTTGAAGAGATGCATTGTTGATTATGTTGTGAATGATAGCCTATTACCATATTATGTACAATTTCTCTTATCTTGTATTATTTTTGTTATCGAGTTCTGGGGATATCTATACCCAACAAATTAGCTACTTTTCTAATGCCAGTGTCAATTTCACGATAATTTTAGTCATGCCATGTTTAGTAGTACTTTTAGGCAGTTACAAAACTTAGTAGAACTCAGATAGTTACAGAACTTAGGAAATCTCAGTTCAGTAGCATTCTAGCTTTAGTTTATTAATTGATTCAGAACTAAGTAATATTCTATCAGTCAACAAAACTCAGTGAATTTAGTTTAGGCCAGTCAAACAAGTACTATTAGTAACAATTTAGTCAAGCCTAGTATGAATTATTAATCAGTTCAGTGTCTTCTAGTTAGGAGTAAGACTCAGCACCAAGCGAACCTAGGGATATGGGCTCACTCGCTAGTTAGGGCTGAGGTCCCTAGAAGGAATCCCTAAGTTCCAGAACTACATAGCCAGTGTAGGCATGATATTTCACCCAATAAATAGGACTACATACTCAGGGATCACCCGCTAGTACAGGACTGATCTCAGGGGTCACATGCTAGATTAGGACTGACTCCATAACAGTTGTCTTTAACCAAGACACAGTATTGACAACCTTCTATCTAGGGTTATAGGTTGGACCCCACTAATTCAGATTTGAGGCATGTCAGTTAGATGACTACCTCCCACAGTATCAGCTTCAGAATCAGTCTCAGTAAAAGAACTCAACTCAGTAGTACAGATTTAGGCCTATTAGATACAGTCACCTATTAGTATTATTAATGGATTTAAAGATCACCCACTAGATAGGATTGATCTCAGATTTGGTTAAGTAGTATCAGTATCAGTACCAACAGATTCAGATATCACCTGTTAGATAGGACTGATCTCAAATATAGTCAATTAGTATCAAGTACAATTAGATTTAGAGATCACTCGCTAGATAGGACTTCAGATTTAGTTAATCATCTTCATTATCAGTATATTCTTAGAGATCACCCACTTGATAGGATTGATATCAACCTCAGTCAATCAGATATCAGTATCAATAGACTCAGTTATTAGAAATCAAGTTATTAGAATTCGGTATTCAGTGTTCCTATGATTTTAGTTATAGTTTATACATTTATGCATATATCCTCATTCAATATACTCATATTATTTAGTCAGTATTATTCATGCATATGAACCCCTGAATTTAGTCTTACCTCCTCTAGCATACCAATATATTTTATCATACTAACGCATACTTTTTTGCACTATAGTTGTTTATACCATAGGTTTAAAAGCATGAGATCCAGAGCACCCTTAGCAGTTCAGATTTAGTCAGCAGCAGTAGATGTAGTAGTGAGTCCTCATCATTTGAGGATAATCTTTATTTTATTATTGCACTAGATTCAATATTTTAGTATATAGATTTAGTTGGGGACCTGTCCTATCAAATCCACTGTGCAGACAATTTACAGGATTTTTTGACAGATGTATCAGTATTTAATTAACAGTTGTATTTCAGATATTTAAACCTTATGGCAAGTTTTCTGCCAGTTTTTTGCATTTTTTGTAGTGTATTATTCAGTGCTCAGTTACAAATATGAGTCAAGGGTTAGCTTGGGGTCCTTCAAGATTATGAGCACCGTGTAGCATCCAGGGTACCAGACTCGGGCCATTAAAAACTTGGTATCAGAGCCTAAGGTTCAATATTGTCCTAGGAAGTTTGAAATCCGCATCAAGTAGAGTCTTGTGCTTGGGTGTGTTGTGCGCCACATTTATATACAAGAGTCTATAAGATGATTTAGGAACATTTTCCAGTTTTTCAGTATTTATGTCGTGCGATTAAGAATGAGATCAAGTTAAGACTCTCAGTCTAATCCATTCTCTGGTGTGTCTGGATTAGTGGTTAAGGAGTGTAGGACTGCTATGCTCAATAGAGATATGGATTTTTCTAGAATAATGATGCACGCTCAGTAGATTGAGCTAGAGAAAGTTAAGGAGAGAGAGAGTGAATAACAAAGTCAGAACAGATAGTTTTAGTTTTTCTCAACTAGGGTCGCAGAGTGGTAACCGTTCTCAGCATAGTCAGAAGTTTAAGTCCCAACTCCATCCTCAGCTAGTGCACTAGTACCAAAGTTTAAAAAATGGCAATCTTGATGGGGCACCAAGTTCCAAAACCCAGGGTAGTATGAGAAGTGAGCGTACCTATCCAATTTATGAAGAATGTGGTAAGAACCACCTAGGTGCATGTAGAGCAGGCAACGCGGTATGTTTTGGTTGTGGTAAGCCAGGCCACAGGATACGGGAGTGTAGAGTTCTAGATCAGAGAGGTAAAGATTTACGTTAGTAGGGTGCTACTCCCAGTACCACTAGTGGCCAGCGTCAGAATATATTTTATGCACTCTAGACCCATCATGATTCGAAAAGATTCCCTAACATAGATTCAGGTACGTTACAAGTCCTTCATCTTTATGATATGCATTATTAGATACTTTGCTCTATTTTGAACTTAATTTTCATCATATGTTAGTTTGTAAAGCCAGTGATTCAGTTTAGCAGTCAGACAGTTAGGTTCGTATAGTTTGTTTTCTCACATTCCTATCTAATCATACTATCAGAAATCTCAGTAATGTAACTATTCCAAGAAAAAACATCCTAGTAGTCACGAGTTTAGTTAAGTTCATGAGTTATGCATTAGTTTCAGATCCCAGATGTTTAGTCGTGATCCAGTTCGTAGGTGCCTTATGTATCGCCTCAGTTTTCCCGGTATCTCAATAAAGTAAGCATTCTTAGAGGGACATAGTGTCTATGGGGGAGATACCCTATGATTACCCAATGTTTTTATGTCCTTAAGACAATTTGGTTGCATGTTTAGATATTTCTTACAAATTTAGTATTTGTTATCGTTGCATATTCAGTCATGCATTCAAGAGTCAGCTCAGTCAGATATTCATGCATTATATATACATATTCAGTAGAAGAAGCTCAAGCTTATCAGTAATTTCCGTCATGATTTCATGAGAATAGCTCATTCAAGTATCCATGCATTAGATATACATGTTCAGTATAAAATTAAAGTATATCAGTAGTTTCAATTATATAGTCATGTTTCAGATGTTCATATCCAGTAAGTTCAGTCTATTTGTATTTTTAGTCTAGTCAGTCCCATTCGAGGATGAAATTTCCCAAGGGGGAGATATTGTAAGACCCTGCAAAATTCAAAGCTTTACTCAGTCTGTTAAAGCTTAAAAATAGGTCCCAGACTTAAAAACTTTAGCTAAGTGTTTATACTTAGAATCTTTTTCGCCTTCATAAGTTGGAAATAATATTTCTTGACCCATATGACCCTTAAATATCAATCTTTAAGTTAATTCATGATCAGCTATATCAGTAGGTGTTCCCTGATGAGTTTCAGATTTTTTGGACCGCGTTTAGACCATATTTGGTGTCCCAAAATAGTGGACCAATGCAATGTAGGAGCGCCTCATCACCTATCGCATTGGTTAACAGGTTTTAGGTTGCCAGAGTCAAAAGTACTAAGGCTCGCCGTGATCATGATGTGATGCATCGGGTATCGCGTCGACCTGCGCGTCGACACCCAATTTTCTAATAATTAAAATAGCTATGACCCAAGGGTTATTTCAGTATTTTCCCACTCTTATATAACCCTAAAACACATGATTCAACCATATTTCATCAATACTATAGTGGTTTCTCCCAATTTTTCTCAAGAACAAGTTTAGGGTTTCCAATTGAAGATCCAAGTTCAAGAACATTCCACCGTCAATCTTCACAAAAATCAAGAACTAAGGTATGTCAGATGTTGATTATTGGGTTCCTTCCACCTAAGAAGTTCAAGAATCCTTTTCTAAATTCAAATATTAGATATATTTATGAGTTTTCATGATTCATGTGAATTGAAATTGAAGTTTATGTTGTTATTGACTTTTAATTCATGTTTTGTTTACAAAGTTCCAAGCTTTGATCCTAGGATGTGATATTTATGTCATGTTCATGATAAAAACATTCTAGATGTATGTTGATTGGTGTAACCGTGTTAATTAGGTGTTTTGAATAAATTATGCTCGCTATATGTTTGATAAAATGCAAATATGACCGAAATAGAGTCATTATAGCATGTTGACAAGAAATCTCTAATTATGTATACGTTAATGCATTCCAAGTGTTTACTGAAAGGCCTTAGTGAATGAATTATGATATGTTGCATGCATTCCTACTCATGTGCATTCCTTATTGAATGAATTATGAGATAATAGTATGCACTCCCTATACATTTACATGTTTAAGACTTCCAAGTGCTTGAAAAGATGTCTCATTGATTATGTTGTGAATGATAGTATATTGCCATGTTATGTACGAGTTTTCTTGTCTTGTATTATTTATTTTATCAATTCCTAGGAGTATTTATACCCGACAAATTAGATACTTGTCTTGAGCCAGTGTCAGTTTCATGCTAATCTCAGTCATGCCATGATTAGAACTTAGATAGTTATAGAACTTAGGAAATCTCAGTAATCTCAGTTCAGTAGCATTCCAACTTTAGTTCAGTAATCGATTTAGAACTTAGTAATATTCCATTAGTCAATGGAACTCAGTGAATTCAGTTTAGCTCGGTCAAACAAGTATGATCAGTAACAGTTTAGTCAAGCCTAGTAGGAATTATTAATTAGTTCAGTGTCTTACAGTTGGGAGTATGATTCAGCACCGAGTGAACCTAGGGATGGGGGCTCACCCGCTTGATAGGATTAAGGTCCCTAGAAGCAATCACTAAGTTATAGAACTATATAGCTAGCATAGGCATGGGATGTCACCTTTTAGATATGGCTGGCATACTCGGGGATCACCCGCTAGTACAGGACTAATCTCAAGGGTCACCCGCTAGATTATAACTAACTCCATAACATTTTTCTTTACCCGTGGCATGGTATTGACACCTTTCTAGCTGGGGTTATAGTTTGGACCCTAACAATTTAGATTCGGGACATGTCAGTTAGATGAGTACCTTTTACAATCTCGGCTTCAGAATCAGTCTCAGTAAAAAAACTCAACTTAGTTGCACAGATTCAAGACTGTTCAATACAGTCACTCATTAGTATTATCAAAGCATTTAGAGATCACCCTCTAGATAGGACTGATCTCAGATTTAATCAAGCAATATCAGTTTTAGTACCTACAAATTTAGAGATCACCCATTAGATAGGACTGATCTCAAATACAATCAATTAGTATCAAGTACAATTAGATTTAGGGATCACCTAGTAGATAGAACTGATCTCAGATTCAGTTAATCATCTTCATTAATAGTATTTTTAGAGATCTCCCACTAGATAGGACTGATATCAACCTCAGTCAATCAAATATCAGTTTCAGTAGACTCAGTTATCAAAAATCCAATCATTAGAATTTGGTATTCAGTGTTTCTATGATTTCAGTTATATTTGTGCATTCATGCATATATCCTCATTTACTATACTTAGATTATTTAGTTATTATTGTTCATGCATATGAATCCCTATATTTAGCCTTACTTTCTTTAGGAGAAAAATATGGTAAAAGCTACCTAGGTGCATGTAGTGCAATCAGTGAGGTATGTTTTGGTTGTGGTAAGCCAGGAAACAGGATACAAGAGTGTAGAGTGCTAGGTTAGAGGGGTATAGATTTGCGTCAGCAGGGTGCTACTCCCAGTACCACTAGTGGCCAGCGTCGAAATAGATTTTATGCACTCTAGACTCATCATGATCCAAAACGATTCCCTAACATAGATTTGGGTATGTTATAAGTACTTCATCTTCATGATATGCATTATTATATCCTTTTCTCTTATTTGAGCTTAAGTTTCAGCATGAGTTAATTAGTAAAGCCAGGGATTCAGTTTAGCAGTCAGACAGTCAGGTTTGTAGAGTTAGTTTTTTGACCTTCCCATCTAGTCATACTATCAGAAATCTCAGTAATGTAACTATTCAAAGATAGAACATCCTAGTAGTTGTGAGTTCAGTTAAGTTCATGAGTTATGCATTAGTTTTAGATCCCAGATGTTTAGTCATGATCCAGTTCGTAGGCGCCTTGTGCATTACCTCAATTTTCCCAGTATCTAAGTAAAGTAAGCATTCTTAGGGAGACATAGTGTCCCAAAGGGGAGATACCCTATGATTCCTCGATGCTTTCATGTCCTTAAGCCTATTCGGTCGCATGTTCAGATGTTTCTTACAAAGTTAGTTTCAGTTATCATTAGATATTCAGTAATGCATTTGAGAGTCAGCTTAGTAAGATATTTGTGCATTAGAAGAAGCTTAAGATTATCAGTAATTTCAGTTATGCTTTCATGAGAATAGCTCAGTCAAGTATCCATGCAGCAGATATACATGTTGAGTATGAAATTTCAGTATATCAGTAGTTCCAGTCATATAGTCATGTGTTAGATGTTCATGTCCAGTAAGTAAGTTCTGTCTATCTATATTTGTGGTCTAGTCAGTCCCATTCGAGGACGAATGTTCCCAATGGGGAGATATTGTAAGCTCCCACAAAATTCCAATCTTTACTTAATCCATTAATGCTTAAAAAGAGGTCCCAGACTTTGAAACTACAGCTAAGTGTTTACATTTAGAATCTTTTTAGCCTTCATAAGTTGGCAATCTTATTTCTTTATCCATACGACCCATAAATATTGATCTTTTAATTGATTCATGATCATCAATATCAGTAGGTATTTTCGAACGAGTTTTAATTTTTTCAAACCTTGTTTAGACCATATTTGATGTCCTAAAATAGTGGACCAACGCGATCCAGGCACGCCGTGTCTCTTATCACATTGGTTAACATAGTTGCTTCTTATCTAGACCCAGTGTCAGTTTTACAATAATCTCAGTCATGCAATCATTAGTAGTACTCTCATTAAGTTATAGAACTCAGTAGAACTTAGATAGTTACAAAACTTAGGAATTCTCAATAATCTCAGTATCAATAACATTCCAGCTTCAATTCTGTAATCAATTTAGAACTCAGTAATATTTCTTAAGTCAATGGAACTCAGTGAATTTAGTTTAGCTCAATCAAACAAGAATGATCAGTAATAGTTCAGTCAAGCCTAGTATGAATTAGTAACCAGTTCAGTGTCTTCCAGTTGGGAGTAAGATTCAGAATCGAGCGAACCTAGGGATGGGGGCTCACCCACCAAATTGGACTGAGGTCCCTAAAAACAAACCCTAAGTTCCAGAAAATACATATCCAGCATAGGCATGAGATTGCACCTGTTAGATAGGACTTACATACTCGGGGATCACCCGCTACTACAAGACTGATCTCAGGGGTTACCCGCTAGATTAGGACTGACTCTATAGCAGTTCTCTTTACACGTGGTATGGTATTGACACCCTTCAAGTTGGGGTTACAGGTTGGACCCCACTAGTTCAGATTCGTGGCAGTCGAGTAGATGACTACCTCCTATAGTATCATCTCTAGAATCAGTCTCAGTAAAAGATCTTAGCTCAATAGCACAGATTCAAGACTATTAGATACAGTCACCCATTAGTATTATCAATGGATTTATAGATCACTACTAGATAGGACTGATCTTAGATTTAATCAAGCAATATCAGTATCAGTACCAATAGATTCAGAGATCACCTGCTAGATAGGATTGATCTCAAATACAGTCAGTTAGTATAAAGTACATTTAGATTTAGAGATCACCCGCTAGATAGGACTGATCTCAGATTTAGTTAATCATCTTCATTATCAGTATATTCAGAGATCAACCGCTATATAGGACTGATATCAATCTAAGCCAATCAAGTATCAGTATTAGTAGACTCAGTTATTTGAATTTAGTATTCAGTGTTCCTACGATTTCAGTTATAGTTTGTGCATTCTTGCATATATCCTCATTCAATATACTCAGATTATTTAGTCAGTATTGTTCATGTATACGAACCCCTACATTTAGCCTTACCTCCTCTAGCATTCTAGTATATTCTATGGTACTGACGCATACTTTTCTATGCTATGGTGTTTTATACCATAGGTTCAGAAGCACGAGATCTAGAGCACCATCAGCAATTCAGATTTCGTTAGCAGCAGTTGATGTAGCAGTGATTCCTTATCATTCGAGGATAATCTTTATTTTATAATTGTGCTAGATTTAGTATTTTATTAGATGGAGTTAGTTGGGGACCTGTCCCATCAAATCCACAGTGGAGATAATTTAGAGGTTTTTCAGACAAATTTATCAGTATTCAATTTATAGTTGTATTTCAGATATTTAAACCTTATGGGATGTTTTTTGCCAATTTTTCACATTTTTATAGTGTATTATTCATTGCTCAGTTACAAATATCAGTCAAGGGTTAGCTTGTGGTCCTTTGAGATTATGAACATCGTGTAGCGTTAGCAGTACCAGACTCGAGGCATTACAGTTTAACTTTTAGCTTATGTTTTAAATCCATTTAAGGGTATTTGAGTCTTTTTGCTAAGACCCAAACTCATCCTAAAAGATAAAATTTTTCCTAATTGACCTAAATAATCATTCATTGTTTAATTTCTCTCAAATTAAAATCTCTCCTTTCAAGAATGAGAAACCATAGTTATCAAATTCAAGGTAATTTCTCAATAACTCTCCATTTATCTCTTCAAATTCATTAACCTATCTATGTTAGATGTTCATCCATGGGTCCCTTTCATCCATGGAGTCCAAGAAACCCTTTTAAATTATAAAATTGTGATCTTTTCAAGTTATCATGCTTTAAATTATTATTTCATCCATGAATCTCCATGTACTATTGAATTTACACAATGTTAGCATGAAATTATGGTTATTATTCAATCCTCCATGTTTTGATACTATTATCTACTGAATTGAACGATGATTAATGCTATTATGATGAATTCATGCTATTCCTACAAATTCTATGACATTCCTACGATTGTTTTAAACCATGAACTACAAGTGTTTGATAAAATCCCTACGAGAGTGACTTAATTATTAAGAGCCTTCATGTTTTAATCTCCAAGTGTTAGTGTCATTTTACTATAATTGTTTTGAGTCCTTGGGGTATTGAATACCCGAAATCCATAGTTGTTTATTTAGTCTAGTCTCAATACATTATAGAACAGTCTTTAGAATATACTATGAGCAATTTGGAATAATTAAATACCAGTCAGTTAAACTTAGAACAGTCTGGTATCTTAGTGTCTTTCAGTTAGGAGTAGGATTTAGCACCGACCGAGTATAGGGATGGCGACTTCCCCGTCAGATACGTAGAGTTGTTAGTAGTAGTTCCTATACTCCAGAACTATGTAACCAGCGTAGGATATGAGTAATCACCCATCAAATTAGTCTTGACTATCTCACAGGGGTAACTTGTCAGTTCAGGATTGACAGCCTTAGTCCTTTGGATGTTATATCAGTTTAGTGGATCCATGTAGCCATTGTTAGTAACCCGTGGCACGGTATTAACACCTTTCCAATTGGGGTTACAGGTTGGACCCCGATTAGCTCAAATTGGGAATTTTAGTTAGGTGATACCTCCCACAGTCTCAATTATAGTCTCATTTATATTCTCAACCCAGTTATTTAGTCTTAATGTTGTTTGACCAAAGCATTTAGATTTTAGTTATCTTAGTATTTTAGTTTACAAATTGTACTTAGTTTATGTTATAATCTTGGTCATGCAGCCTAAGTATTTATAGATTTTCATGCATTTTCAGTACCTACAGATTCCATGATCTTTATTTGGTATTCCATGCTTTACAAGCATATCCAGTTAATTATTAGTTCCATTCATGAAACCATGTATATCAGCCTACATCATTTAGCATACCAATATATTTAAAGTACTGATTGCATACCTTTGTTTTCGCTCTATGATATATTATATCATAGGTTCTGATGCTTAGTTCCCAGCTCGCGATTAGACTTATCATATCTTCAGCAGTAGTAGTGGTGAGTCCTCATACTTCAAGGATAGGCTTACTTTATTTCATGTCTCAGTTAGTAGTTAGTTGGGTCCTGTCCCATCAAGTCATATTCATTCAGTCAGTTTTAGAGGCTTTTCAGACATTAGAGTTAGTTATTCTATGTTTAGATATTACAGTAGTTATCCAGTTTATCACTATTGCATCAAATTCAGTCAGTTGTTTCTATAGACTCGTATTTCAGTTTTAAATCTACTTATTAAAACCTTATGGCATATCAGTATTCTTCAACATTTATGATTATATTATTCATTGCTCACAGTAGGTACTAGCTCATGGGTTAGCTTGTGATCTCTTGGGCTCATAAGCACCGTGTAATGACTAGGGGGTAGTCTTGGGTCGTTACAGATTGACTCACCCAGTTAGCAAACTCATGCACATTGTTCATTCACAAATGTAATATAATTTACCCAACTATTATCAAACATGTGCCCTTAACATAAAAGATTTACCCACAATCACTGACTTGAGATGTAATTTATAACACAATGGGTACAAAAATCAAATTATGCTCACTCTCACAAAGGATTCACACGTTACATATAATGAACCATAGGCTTTCCCTTAGTGCAGTACTTCACTAATATAAGAATGATGACTATTAGGATCAAATAGATCTTTACGGATTATAATGCAGGCTAAAGTACGGGTACGAACTACTTTGTCCAACAATAGTGACTATCTTCCCTAAGCGCTTTAATATATCACATTATACAATAAATACCAATCTGTAACAACCACTTTCACCTTTACTTCCTTCACACATATTTTGTTTTACCCCATCTCATTAAGCTCATTCACATACAATATGGTGGGAATATTTTTTATTAATTCATGATTCAATTTTAAGCACAAATTTTCTTTTCATTCCCAACCACAACATGTCAATTTTTACACAACAATATCCACAACTTTAGGGCTTCACTTTCACCTTTGTCCTACTGTTGCAAAAGATGAGTTACCTTTTGTTATTCATGTTACGGTACTATATATCCTGAAGTTGATTCCAATGGATGAGTCATTTTTTGGAACAGGTAACTCATCCGTTGCAACAAATTATCCTTTTATTAGGAGATCGTTGTCAATATATAACCCAACTAGGTTGGGATCGAATCCCACAGGGAATATGGTGTGAACTTAAGTCATTTACGATTTAATCAACTAATAGTTTGATGTTTCCTGAAATGGGGGTTTTGGAGATTATCAAATAATTATTGGTATCATTAATTACATTATTTGTAATCAAGAGTTTATAGAAAACCAGAATTATGTTCACTATGTGTATTGGGATTAGACAGACGCTAGTAATGATTCAAGATTCTTATGGTAGGTAAGAACAACAGATTATCCTTGTCGAATTTATGCCTAAGTATCTCTCAACCTACTTAAGCATTTAACTAAGTCCCTCAAACTTAGGGATTTTATATTTCATAATAGGATGTTATCTCAGGTTAATTAATCTTTCTACAACATTAATTATTAAACGGAAGGTTGGTAGCTTCCATGTCCCTGTTGATAATTCGCTTCTTACTAGTAAGCAGGACCTATTATTTGCAACCAATATATAAAGTGTAAAGCAGAGGGATTACCATGAAGATACTACCACCATTAGAATCTTGAACACTTAGTTGCATTATAAACCCAAACCCATAGATCCCATAACTCGGGTTAAGGGGTTTAGCTACTCATATTATAAAGAGCAATACAACTTGTTGAATTTATAATGCAATGGAATAATACTTACAGGAAAAGTGAATAGCAACAGTTGTATCTCATATTAAATTTTAGTATAAAAATCCCAAAAAATAATATGATAATCTCTCCAAAGCTAACTGTAAACTTGTATCAAAAACTAGAGAGCAAACACGTGAAGTTCAAGTCCAGAATGTCGAGTACCAGCCTCCAAGAAAAGCCTAAAAAATACTTTAAATAGTTCACCCTAATTATGGATATAAAATTACAGAGTTCAGTAATTTCTCCGACAGGTGACGACATTTTTTGATGCCTTATCAGGAGTCTGATGATTTATCACAGATGTCGTCAGCTCCTCTTCACTTTTGAAATTCGCTGCCTTAAGCTAATGATGAAGAATGATGGCTTATCAGATCTTTGATGACTTATCACAGATGTTGTCGATGATTTGTTTTATCTCTTATGTTTTGCCTTTGGCTAATGACAATCTTGACGGCTTATCACAACTCTGACAGATTATCACATGTCATCGTCACTTCTTCCAGCTGGATCCCATTCTCTGTTTCAGGCTAACGATGAAGCTGATAACTTATTAGAGTACTGACGACTTATCAGGAATGTCATCAGCCACACTTCTATTCTATTAGCTTCAGATTTCAACTTTTTTACTTCTATCATTGTTGGTTCTCTTGCATCTTAACTTTCACTGCAAAATCAAAGATAAAACAATTAAAAATGACAAAAATTGCTTAAGACTTTGCAATTATTCTCAGTTAAAAGCTTCAAATGCGTTAGCATCTGCTCACACATCAACACCCTCAACTTAAAACAATTTCTTGTCCTCAAATACCAAAAACACAACCAAGAGGATACAAAGTACATTTGGCAGTAAATCATCTATATTATCTCAAAACCATCTTTACCTTCTCCATGGTCAATTAATTCTAAATCAACTGTGTATGCTACTGAAGAAAAACAATGGAACACACAGGAATCAAGATATGGCATCAATTCAACAACAACAACCATGCATGTATCAAGATTACACTATCCAAACAAGTTAGGAACTAGCAACGTAACTAGTGTGCCCTCCCTACTAAGATGTCTAACTTCACTTATATCAGATATTGCATATGAAGCCATGGGGACAATCACCAGGCACTTACTCTCAGAATTAATTTCCAATCAATGTATGCCGAATACCATAGGCTTGCCCTTATTTTCATTACCAAGACTTTCAGATAGGTCAGATAGAATCACTATAGGTCTTTTCTTTGGTTTGTAATGTAGGCTAGGGGCTGGTATGATACTCAATAATATTTAAAGTGACTAAGCCTCCTTGACACTACATTAGCTTCTGGGGTCTCACTCATTTACCTTTTTCTATTATTCTCTTTTCTTGATCACATTTATTTAGGATGGGTACGATTCTTTTCTACAATCACTTCTTTTTTTCAAAATTTTTCTTTGCTTGTTCTTTTCCACCACACCCAACTTTTTATTCTTTTCTTTTACTCTACCTTTATTCATACTTATTTTATATCTCACACCCCTATGATAGCCACCCTCAACTTAGGCCATTTGCCTAAGTCAAGGTATGTAGTGTCCAAGGAGGACTAGGGCCAAAACATGTTCATTATGCTATAAAAATAGGATGGTGATAGGTATCATAAAAAGAAATAGGCTATTAAGGCTTAAAATAGGGATCAAGGGATATTATGCATACAGGGACGGCCATTTAGGATAGAGTGGGCTAATATCAAAATGGTCTATGATCCTTTCCTAACCCCTAGGTAAGACGAACTGGGGAAGTTTTGAATCCTACATACAAAGGGAACTAAGTAAAATCTCACATGCATATGGAACACAAGCATATCACAAGTTACTACTTATCTAGTTCATGTAATTGTTTAGCAATGGTTATCAAATTACTAGAACTAATACCATAAAAAGATGAACAGTGGTCACAATTAGATGCAAATGACACAGTTAAAAAATTAGACAACTTCAGAGGTGTTCACTAAATAAAAAAACCATGTTAACTACCTCAGGTAGTTGTATTTCTCCTGGTCAACTACAAAATGTTACAACACCAAATCGCCCTACACCCTCAACTTAAAATCAAAGAAAAACTGAACTAAGGGTTAGGGTATATCTGGAGTATATCAAGCACGGGGATCATGGGTCCCTGACCTCGCTGCTACATCCTTAGCTGCCTTATCTTCATTGGGAGTCACCCCCGTACAGACATATCAAGTCTAGAAGTTGTTGGAGGCCTACTAGTTGAGGCACACACGGCTATCGCTCGTAAGGCCTCCTCCTATTTTTCATTGTCAGTTAGTGACTTGATCATCACCTTCCTTGTCTCTTCTTTTTTTAGCCTTTTTTCTTTCCCTCTTCTCCATTTTTCTTTCTCCATCTCTATCAAGCTCTTCTCTCTTACCCTTACCTTTCTTCTCACCCTTCTTCTTATTTTTCTTCATTGGTTCCCCTGCGAGATCAAGAAATGGGATTTTACGCTCAGACTCATCAATAGCCAGACCTGCAAACACCATAAGTTAGTCTTGCTGTAATACCCTAATATCCGCCTTCACCTTGCCTAGGGCTGCTTTATATTATTCAAATTCTGAGCCCGACATTTCTCTTACCCATGTATTAAAATGATTTTCTATATCATTAATTCAACTAGACAAGAATCAGAAGGGCTCCAGTGCTACCATAATCCTCTTGTCTACCGCCGAGGCAAATTGCTTGGCAAAAAGTTACAGCTGAGCCTCGCACCACTTGGCTTGTTTTGCCACTCTCCTAAAATTCATAGGGTTGAAGGCAAATTCTGTGGTTGACACAGAAATTGAAGGATTTATTTTATTTTTAGGCACTAAATCTGTTATTACTAAGGAGGTCGGTATTGCAGCCTCAGAATCTTGCACTACTACATTAGGTGGAGAGATGGTACTTGTAACTGGTGGGGTCTATTTCAACCCCTGCTCCTCTATCAAGTATCAGTCTCAGCTGATTTTTATCATACCGAATAGGTTTGTGGGTCTTCTTGGAAACAAGTTCATTGTCTAACCCTACAACCTTAGATACATGTGTTACCTTATATAACCTTATAATTAGACAAGGGATAGGATATGCCATATCGAGCCTTGAGACTTAAATTTTCATCTCCTCAGCAATGGTATCCCCGAAGTTCAACTTAAGCTTAGTCATAAGACTTGCGACAATTATTGCTCAGTTATCTCCACTGATGTTATCTCCCTCAGTAGGTATCAAATGGATGCACACTATACCCTGCCAGAACCTTGCCTCTTAAGTCAGGGAGGCCTTGAAAATCCTTTCATTTGGGTTAGTCATCCATTCAGGTTTCCCTTCATATATAAGTGTGGCTAACAAAGACCATTGATTAGCACGATGCTTCAGTTGAGTGTACTATGTAGGTGGCCTGAGGAGTAAATTCTAGGCCATGAATAAATCTGTTGATTGTTGTTTCTAAGAAATCTACCATTGATGTGTGAGCAAATGCTAACATATTTTATTCCTTTATCCATGAATAATTGTGAAGTCTTAAGTAAATTTTGTTGTATTTTATTAGTTTTACTTTAATTTTGCAGTGAAAGATGAGGTATAGGGAAACCAATAATAATGGAAGCAAAACGGTTGAATTCTGAAGAAAATAAATGACAAGTATGGCTGATGACATTCATGATAAGTTGTTAGGATGGTGATAAGCTATCAAGGCCACCATCAAACTAAACTAGAGAATGGGAGTTGAAGCTACGTTGTGACAATATTTTGTGACAAGGCATCAGAGTTGTGATAAGGAATCAAGATCATCGTCAGCCTTAGGCAAAAATTATCAAAAGGGAAGAGGATCTGACGATATCTATGATACGTCGTCAGACTCTTGATAAGTCCTCATCTACATCATCTGCCTTAGGCAGAGCTTGTTAACATTGAAGGAAATTTGACGCCATTTCTAATAAGGCGTCAGACCCTTGATAAGGCTTCACCTAATGGCATCACCTAATAGCGTTACCTGTCCGAGAAATTAACTTAAGTTGTTATTTTATTTCCTTAATTAGACTCAACTATAAATAGCATCTTTTAGGGTTTTCTAATTATCATTGACATATCTTGCAATATACGTTATGAATGATTTTTCACTCTCCCGAGTTCTAATATGCTCTAGAACATTATTGTTGAGAGAAGATTGTCATCAATATGTTGGGAGTTTTGTATTGAGATTCAGTTCAAGTTACACTTCTTGATTTTCATCATTGTTGTAAGTTAGTCTTCCCAACTATGAATTCAACTTATGTACTTGTTTATTGCATCATGAGTAGCTAAACTCCATTAACCTGAATTATGGGATCTAGGGTTAGGTCTTGATAAGGTTCTATGTATTCAAGATTTAATAGGTGGTAGGATTTTTTGGTAATTCTATAGCTTTAATTAACGTCTGTTGGTTGCAAATAGTATACACACCTTCTTTAATTTTCTTAAGAAAGAAATCAAATATAGTAGGAAGTGAATTATCAATAGGGACTCGAAAATATTTTATTTCATAATCAGCGGTGTAATAAGGTTAGTTAACCTGAGGTAAAATCTGGGCAGAGAATAGAAATTCCCTAACTTTGAGAGGATTAGGAAATTAAATGCTTAAGAAGGTCGAGAGATATTTGAGCATAACATTGATAAAGATAGCTTGTTATCCTACCCACTATGAGAATCTTGAATTACCTTTAGCATCTGTCATGTACCGTAAGCCCTAGTGAACATAATTCTGGTTATTTTATAAACTCTTGATTATAAACATCAAAATTAAAGTGACAAACAATTATTCATGAAACTTAAACCCCTTATTTATGGAAACATTAAACTATCGACGAATTTAATCGCAAACAACTTGGGTTCACACCTTATTCCCTATAGGATTTAACCCCAACCTAGTTGGGTTTTATATTGACAACGATCACTTACACCCATTCAAGAGTGTAATTTGAGCGTTATCAAAAATGGCACTATTTCCGAGGAATACAGTTGTAAACTCAAAGTTTGTATGCACTAATTGACTGTTAGTTAAGTTTCGTAGATTTACTTTTGTTTTTTGTTTTGTTTAATTGTAGGATCCTTATTGTTTATGTCAAAACAAAAAGTTCCAGAGAAATATGATTACTAATTAATTTGAAACCAAAGTTGATCGGGAGAATGGTAGAACGGCAAGAGGCTGACAGACTGAAAGCCTTTGCTAGGCCTCAGGTGAATGTATAGAACGAGGGTCAACAAGTATGTAATCTGAATCCTAATGATGAAGACTTGGGTGATAAGGAATTTCTGAATCCTCAAAACCCAAGGCAAGCAGGGAAAATTGCTGCACCAGTGCAGGAAAATTTAAATAGAAACCATCAAGTCAGAGAAAGGTATGGTCAACTGCCTGTCCAATACGAGGTTGATGATGGTGATGAAGGAATGGATGAAGAAGGTGAAATGGGTGCTATCATTACTCCACCATTGGTACTTGGTGCAAAATTCAGCATAACAAGTACCACGATTTAACTCCTGAATCTGAAGGGATTGTTTGGTGGCCTTCTTGGTGATGATCCGAACATGCACTTGGTGAACTTTATCGCCATCTGCAAATATTTTGATAATTTGGGTGTGAGCTAGAATGCGATCCAGTTGAGATTGTTTCCATTGTCTCTTTCTGGAGAGTTAATAATGTGGTTAAATAAGCTTACGCCTGATTCCATCACCCACTAGAGAGAGTTGAAAAAAACATTCCTAGAATGGTTTTTTTGACCCTCCAAGAGGGAACAGTTGAGAGATGCGATCAACAACTTTGGACAGCTCCATATTGAAGCTTTTCATGAGACATGGGAGAGGTTAAATAAGAAGCTAACACAGTGTCTGGACTATAATATGACAGACCTACACTTGATGGAGACTTTGTATAGGGCTCTCAACTTTATAGCAAAGACGATTGTAGATAATGTTGTTGGTGCTTCCCTTGTTGATTTGTCTTTTCAAGATGCCTCAGATATGTAGAATAGGATGACCAAACAGAGTCGGGCTTAGCATACCAAGGATTTTATGGTAGCTAGCTTGACTATTTTTGTTGGTATGTCTACTAAACAACATAAGAGATATAAGGAGTGGGATCATGACATGGCCCATCTAAATACTCAGATAGACCTTCTCACCAAGCACTTATTATTGGGGAAGACTGAGAAAGTGAAGGGTGTACATCTCAAGACCGAGTTGATGTGGATTTGGAAGAAGAGGCAAATTATGTTAATAATCAGGGTGTTTCTGAGGAAATATCCAAGGGGATCAAGGTTGTAACATTTAATACAAGCCTGGTTACAAAGATAGGCAGCAAGGGAACTGGAGAAGCAGTATTGACAGAACTGGTTTATATGTTTCTCCTGGAAATTGGGAAGCTTCTGCAACTAGCTCTGGAAAGATATCCATAGAAGACAATATAGAGAAGATGTTGAAGGGAGTTTAGGACACCAACTCTAGTGTGAACACCATGAATTTCGATCTGATATCCATAAGTCAGTTGGTGCACTCACACTCTATTGCAATCAAATAGTTAGAGTAGCAGATGAGCCAAATTTCCATTGTAGTCAACCAAAGAAAGAGAAAAATATTACCAAGTGATATGGTGCAGAACCTGCAGAATGATGGCTCATACGTGGTAATTACCACTAGGAGTGGTAAGATCTTACCTAGCTTTTTTGTGGGAAATTCTATAGATAGTGAGGTAGTTGTTGGTGAATCCAAAGAAAATAACCCAGTGGAGCCTAAAAAGATGGATAGTTCTGTTGTTAAGAAGGAAAAAGATAAGGAAGAGGAAGTGGTGTTGAAAACTATTTCAAGACCACCACCTCCCTTTCCTCACTGATTGAAGAAAAAGGTTGATTATGCAAAATTTAGCAAATTCATGGCAATGCTCAAGTAATTGATGATAAATGTGCCTTTGGTTTAAGTACTTTAGAAAATACCAGGATACGCAAAATTCATGAAGGACCTTGTAACTAAGAAAAGAGATATGAGCTATGAACTAGAGGAAAATCTCCACCATTGCAGTGTTATTTCTATAAAGGCCTTGGTGCCAAATAAGCCAGATCCAAGCACATTCACTATTCCCTATACAATTAGGACTATGGAATTTGCCAAAGCATTTATGATCTGGGAGCAAGCGTTAATTTGATGCCACTGACTATTTATAGAAAGCTGGGTCTGGAAAATCCCACACCAACCAACATGAGACTCGTGATGGTGGATAGGTCAGTAAAGCAACCTATTCGCATTCTGTATGATATGTTGGTGAAGGTGTCCAACTTTATATTCCCTGTAGACTTCATCATTTAGGATTGAGAGGTGAATTTTGAGGTGCCCATAATCTTGGGTTGACCTTTTATCACAATCGAAAGTGTGTTGATTAATTTGAGAGCGAATGAGCTTTTATTCTGGATGAATGAAGAAGTGGTATGGTTTGATGTGGTAAAATCAATCAAGCAACATAAATAAATGAGTGTGTTCTTAATATTTAATGTTATTATGAGGATGAACAGGATGTGTCCGTCGATGAGCAACTTGTTATCAAACCTTTAGCCGCGGTTACAATGAATTATGATAGTGAAGGAATCGGGAAGTACAAAGAGACAGTGTGTGCCTTGATAGGAATGGGTTCATATCCTTATGCTCCTAAAAATTTAGACCTTGATCTATCTAATCGACCAACACCACCAGTCAAGCCATCTATTGAGGAGCCTCCAGTGTTGGAATTGAAGAAACTGCCTAGACACTTATGGTACATGTTTCAACATGTTACCTGCTATTATTGTAGCTAATTTGGGTAATAAATAGGTGAATGGACTTAATTCAGTACTTCATAGAAACAAGAGACCTATAGGGTGGACCATCGCAGATATTATTGGCATTTCCCCAGTCATTTGCACACATAAAATTCAACTTAAGAAAGATTGTATTCCAACCATAGAGCATCAAATCCGTCTTAAACTATTAATGCAAGAGGTAGTTAAGATGGAGATTATTAAGTAGTTGGATACAGGAGTGGTTTACCCTATTTCTGATAGCAAGTGGGTAAGCCCAGTTTAATGCGTGCCCAAAAAAGGGGGCATGACAGTGGTTTCTAATAAAAGAAATGAGTTGATTCCACTCAAGCCTATAACTAGGTGGAGATTTTGCATGAACTACTGCAATCTGAATTCTTGAACTCTGAAAGACCACTTCCCCATGCCCTTTAAGGACCAAATGCTTGATCGATTGGCTTGAAGGGGTTGGTATTTCTTCCTGGATGGTTATACAGTGCACCCACCACTTTTTAATAGTGTATGATGTCTATCTTCTCTTACATGGTGGAGGACACCATAGAAGTATTCATGGATGATTTTTTTGTGGTGGGTGATTTATTCGAGACATGTTTGGTAAATCTGAATCTAGCCTTGCAAATATATGTTGAATTTAATTTGGTGCTTAAATGGGAAGAATGCCATTTTATGGTAAAGGAAGGCATCATTCTTGTCCATAAAATTTCCTAAAAAGGGATAGAAGTTGATTGAGGAAAAGTGGAAGTTATTGATAAACTATCACCTCCCATTTTAGTGAAAGAAGTGCGTAGTTTTCTTAGACATGCTGGATTTTATCGAAGATTTATAAAAGACTTCTCAAAGGTTGCAAATCCACTTTGTAAACTTTTGGAGAAGGAAGTAAAATTTTCCTTCGATGACAAGTGCTTGAAGGCATTTGGATGCCTTAAAAAGAAGCTGACTGAGGCCTCTACTATTATTATTATTACACCTGACTAGGAAAAACCATTTAAGATCATGTATGATACAAGTGGTTTTGCCCTTAGAGATATATTGGGACAAAAGAGGGACAAACTATTTCATCTGATATATTACGCTAGCAAAGAACTGAATAGAGTGCAATAGAATTACACCATCACTCAACAGAAACTTCTGACTGTAGTGTATGCTTTTAAGAAGTTCAGAGCTTACCTTCTTGGGACCAAAGTGGTGGTCCACACCGACCATACTTCCTTGACGTATTTGATGGCTAAGAAGGATACAAAACCAAAGTTGATTAGATGGGTATTGTCGCTGAAAGAATTTGACTTTGAGGTCAAAGATAGAAAAGTTTATGAAAACCAGGTTGTAGATCATCTATCTAGAATGGAAGGTGAACAGGAAATTAGTGAGGAAACAAAGATAAATGATGCATTTCCTAATGAGGAGATCCTGGCTGTCGTTGTAGAAAAATTGTTTTGGTATGCAGATTATGCAAATTATATTGTGAGCGAGGTCATCCCAGATAATCTTTCTTTCCATAAAAGGAAGAAATTCTTGCATGATATGACATATTACTTCTGGGATGAGCCATATCTTTTTTGGCAATGTACAACCAATATTATAAGGAGATACATGTCAGAAGTAGATGTATTATACATGTTGGAAGTATGTCATGCTTTCTCGATTGGGGGTCACCATGCAGGTGACCGAATGATTACGAAGGTGTTGTAGAGTGGCTTTTACTGGACAACTTTGTTCAAGGATGCCCATGAGTTTATGATGAAATGTGAACAATGTTAGAGGCAGCGGTTAATCTCTAAAAGACATAAGATGCCCTTGACAAAGATACATGAAGTGGAATTATTTGATGTCTGGGTCATTGATTTAATGGGTCCTTTTGTAAGCTCGTACGGGATGAAGTATATTTTAGTTGCTGTTGACTACGTCTCAAAATGGGTCAAAGATATGGCCTCGTTTGATAATGAAGGGAAGAGGGTTGTTTCTTTTCTCAAGAAGAACATCTTCTCTTGCTTTGGAGTACCACATACTATCATAAGCGATGGAGGATCTCATTTTTGCAACAAAATATTTCGAGCAGCTTTCGAAAAATATAGGGGGAAACATCACAGAGTGGATACTCCATACCACCCACAAACTAGTGAGCAAGTGGAGGTGTCAAATCATGAGATTAAAGTCATCCTAGCGAAAACGGTGAACGCTAGTTGGGAAAATTGGTCTCAAAATATCGATGATGCTTTATGGGCATATCAAACTGCTTTCAATACACCTATTGGCATGTCACCATTTCAGCTGATCTATGGGAAAACTTTCCACCTACCAATAGAGCTGGAGCACAAGGCCTTATGGGCACTCAAAAGGTTGAATCTAAATTGGAATAAAGCAGCATAGCTGAGACTGGGGAAATTGAATAAGATGGATGAATTCTATCTCAGAGAATATGAAAGAGAAGATCTATATAAAGGAAAGATGAAAAAGTACCAAAAACAAGAGTTCCAAAAAGATGACTTGGTGCTTCTGTTCAATTCTAGACTAAAACTGTTCTCAGGTAAGCTGGAATCTAAGTGCTCAGGCCCTTTTAAAGTTAGTCAAGTCCACTCATCTGGAGTAGCGAAACTTGAAAATTAAGATAGCAGTACCTTTAAGGAAAATGGGAAACGAGTCAAGCTTTACATTGGCCCTAAATTATTGATGAAAAGTACCACCATTATCTATTTCGATGAAGTCTGAAGTAATCGAGATACCGAAGTCGTGCCACGATGTTAAATCACGCATTGCATGGGAGGCAACCCATGACCCCCAAGATTGATCTATTCCAGGTATACTCTAACCCTTAGTTTAGTTTTTCTTTGATTTTAAGTTGAGGGTGTATGGTAAAATGTTGTTGTAAAAATTTGTGATAGATAATTAAGAGTAATACTGGTACTTGAGGCAGTTAGCTGGTTTTGTGATTTTTGAGTACCTCTCCATTTGTCTGATATATTATTTACTGTGTGAATTGCATCTATTTGTGACCATGGTGTATCTTTTTGTGGCATTCGTTTAGCAACTAAATAACCTTTGTTAAACAAATGCATGAACTGGATAAGTAGTGATATGAAAGATACTTGAGTGCCATGTATGTGTAAGGTCTTACTCAGTTCCCATTGTGTGTTGAATCTACAACTTGCCCTGTTAGTCATGCTATGGTCATAGGATAGGAGTTAGGAAAGGATGATAGGCCATTTTTTATTTTAGCCCACTTTAGCCAAAATAACCTTCCCTATGTGCATAATATCTCTTGATCCCTTTTTTGAGCCTAATTAGCCTGTTTCTTTATACAACACCTCTCACCTTCCCATTTATATCACAATAAACCTATTATGGCCCTGGTCCTCGTTGGACACTGTGCACCTTGACTTAGGGAAACAACCTAAGTTGAGGGTGGCTATCATAGGGGTGCGTGATGCAAAATAAGTATGATGAGACAAAGAATAAGAGAAAAGAATAAAAAGTTGGGTGCGGTGAAAAAGAAATAAGAAAAAAATTTGCATAAAAGATAATATGATAATTGAAAAGACTGCATCTATCTTGAGCATATGTGATCAATAAAAGAGAGGAAGAAAATAAGGTTGGGAGTTGAAACCCCAAGAGTTTAGTGTAGTGTAAAGGAGGCATAGTCACTCTAAAATAACCATGAATATCATACCAACCCCTGACCTATGTTACAAGCTTAAGAAAATCCCTATAGTGATCCTAACTGACCTGTCTGAAGACTTGGGTACCAAATATAAGGGCAAGCATATGGCATTTGATATGCAATGTTTGGAACTTCATTTTGAGAGTGAGTCTTGTGATTATCCCTATGTTATGTATATGAATTCAGATATGACTGAAAAGGGGATTTCTTTGTTGTGATAGCACACTGGGTATGTTTCTAGTCACTGACTTACTCGGATAGTGTAATCTGGGTATATGCTTGGTTGTTATTGCTAAATTTTTGCCATATCTCAATCCTTGTGAGTTGCATGGTTGTTTTCAATAATACACATAGTTGCTTTTAATTTGACTGACCTTGGAGATGGTCAATATGTTTTGAGCTTAAGTGCATAACTGACTGCTGAAAGTACTCTGTATCATCTTCGTTATGTTTAGTTTCTTGAGGACAATCAATTGTTCTAAGTTGAGGGTGTTGATGTGTGAGCAAATGCTAACACATTTTATATTTTTAGCCATGAATAATTGTGAAGTCTTAAGCAAATTTTGTCGTATTTGATTAGTTTTACTTTAATTTTCCAGTGAAAGATGAGGTGCAGGGGAACCAATAATAATGGAAGCAAAAAGGTCGAATTTTAAAGAAAATAAAGGACAAGTGTGGCTGGCGATATTCTTGATAAGTTGTCAGCCTGATGATAAACTATCAAGGCCACCGTCAGACTTAACTAGAGAATGAGAGTTAAAGAGATGTTATGAGACATTTTGTGACAAGGGGTCAGAGTTGTGATAAGGGGTCAGGATAATCGTCAGCCTTAGGAAGAAATCATCTAAAGGAAAGAGGAGCTTACGACATCCATGATACATCGTCAGACTCCTGATACATCGTTATCCATATCATCTGCCTTAGGCGGAGCTTGTCTACATTGAAGAAAATCTGACGCCATTCCTGATAAGGCTTAGACCCTTGATAAGGTATCACCTAATAGCGTTACCTGTCCGAGAAATTAACTTAAGTTGTTATTTTATTTTCTTAATTAGACTCAAGTATAAATAACATCTTTTAGGGTTTTCTAATTATCATTGACATATCTTTCAATATACATTGTGCATGATTTTTCTCTCTCTCGAGTTCCAGTACGCTCTAGAACATTATTGTTGAGAGAAGATTATCGTCAATATGTTGGGAGTTTTGTATTGAGATTCAGTTCAAGTTAGACTTTTTGATTTTCATCATCGTTATAACTTAATCTGCCCAACTATGAATTCAACTTGTGTACTTGTTTATTGCATCATGAGTGGCTAAACTCCATTAACCTGAATTATGGGATCTAGGGTTAGGTCTTGATAAGGTGCTAAGTATTCAAGATTTAATAGGTGGTAGGATTTCTTGATAATTCTGAAGATTTAATTAACATCTGTTGGTTGCATATAGTAGACATACCTACTTTGATTTTCTTGAGAAAGAAATCAAATATAGTAGGAAGGCAATTATCAACAGGGACTCGAAAATACTTTGTTTCATAATCAGCGATATAACAAGGTTGGTTAACCTGAGGTAAAATCTGGGCAGTGAATTCCCTAAGTCTAAGAGGTTTAGGAAATTAAATGCTTAAGTAGATTGAGAAACATTTGAGCATAACATCGATAAATATAGCTTGTTCTCCTACCCACCATGAGAACCTTGAAACACTTTTAGCATCTATCATGTATTGTAAGCCCTAGTGAACATAATTCTGGTTATTTCATAAACTCTTGATTACAAACATCGAAATTAAAGTGACAAACAATTATTCATTAAACTTAAAACCCCCATTTTAGGAAATATTAAATTATCAGTGAATTAAATCCCAAACAACTTTGGTTCACACCTTATTTCCTGTGGGATTCGACCCCAACCTAGTTGGGTTTTATATTGACAACGATCGCTTAAACCCATTCAAGAGTGTAATTTGAGCGTTATCAACCATCATGCCCCATACTGGAACTTTATCCAACAAATGTTGATCCGCTAATTTCTCTCCTTCTTTGCAAATGTTCTCCAATCGAGCCTGATAGTTTGCATAGAACTCCCAAACTAGTGTAGGGAAAAATGAGCTTCCTCCTTTTGCTGTCCATCCCATGTCATAGTCTAAGAATTTCTTCTCCACTTTAGGGAATTTTCTCAACCCGGTAGTGATGATTCAATTTCTTCAAAGAAGGGCCTTTTAATGGTTTTTCTTTTATTTCTTAGAAGCCCATCATAGTAGATTTTCTGTGCCTTTGAAATTTGCTACCTAGCACTATCTCGAACCTTTGGGTTCTTGCATTTAACAAGAGTTTCCCAGAATCAGAGATTATTCATCATCCTGTATATCTCAAACCCCGGGGTTCTTGTATGCCATGCTCGACTTTGTTTGGTTGTTCTCTCTAGCATTTCTGAAGCTTCTGGGAATGTAAGATCAACAAGCGAACCACCACCAGCATTATCTACAATTGTTTTTGTCAAAAAGTTAAGAACCCTATACAAAGCCTCCATCAAGTGTATGTCTCTTATATTATGGTTCAGACACTATGTCAGTTCCTTTTTAAAACTCTCCTAGGTTTCATGCAAAGCTTCAGTCGGGAGCTGTCTGAAGTTATTAATCTAGTACCTCATCTATACCTTCCTTGAGGGTGGAAAGAACCGTTCTAGGAACACATCTTTCAACTGTCTCTAGTTGGTTATCGAATCGGGCGTCAGCTCATTTAGCCACATTGTTGCCTTCCAAAATAGAGACAACGGGAACAATCTCAAGCGGATTGTATTCTGACCCACTCTTGGGTTATCAAAAGATTTGAAAATAGTGATAAATTTCACCAAGTGCATACTCGGATCATCGCCAGGCAGGCCGTGAAACAAACCCTCTAGATTAAGGAGTTGAATCATAGTACTCGTAATGCTGAACTTTTCCCTTGGTTCCAGTAGTGGAGGAATAATTTCACCCGTAGCACCTGTTCCATCCATTCCATCATCATTATCATTAAAATCATACTAGACAGGCTGGCGATCCTGCCTTGCTCTGAATGGACGGTCCTATTGGAATTATGTTGTACTGGTGCAGCTATTTGTTCTGCATAACTTGGGTTACCAGGGTTTCGCAAATCCTCGGCTCCCAAATCTTCATCGTCAGGATTTGGATGTCGTACTTGTTGACTGATATTCTGCACATTCACCTGAGCTCTAGCTAAGGCTGCTAACCTGTTAACCTCCTGATAGTCTGCCATTCGGCCAATTAGTTGCAATTTTAAATTAAATGGTAATAATGGTCATCCGAAACTTCTGGTTCTTGGCATACACCACAAAAGTCCCGCAGAAAACAAAAACAACAAATAAAGGTAAAACTAGGAAACTTGACTAACAGTCAATTAGCACACACAAACTTCAATCTACAACTGTATTCCCCGGTAATGGTGCTATTTTTGATAATGCTCAAACTACACCTCTCATGAGAGAATGTAAGTGATCGTTGTCAATATATAACCCAACTAGGTTGGGGTCGTATTCCACAGGGAATGTGGTGTGATCTTAAGTCATTTGCTATTTAATCAACTAATAGTTGGATGTTTCCTGAAATTGGGGTTTAGAAGATTAGCAAATAATTGTTGGTCACTTTAGTTTCAGTGTTTGTAATCAATATTTTATAGAAAACTAGAGTTATGTTCACTATCGCTTTTGGGATTTGACAAATGCTAGTAACGATTCAATATTCTTGTGGAAGGTAGGAATAACAGATTACCCTTGTCGAATTTATGCCTAAATGTCTCTAAACCTACTTAAGCATTTAACTACCTAATTCTCTCAAACTTAGGGAGTTTATATTTCATAAAAGGATGTTATCTCAGGTTAATTAATCTTGCTACAACATTAATTATTAAATAGAAGGTTGGTAGCTTCCAAGTCCCTATGGATAATTTGCTTCATAGTAGGGTTGTTTTCTTAGTTTAAGCAAATCACTAGTAAGAAAGACCTATTGTTTGCAACCAATAGATATAGTGTAAAGCAGAGGGATTACCAAGAAGTTACTACCACCGTTAGAATCTTGAACACTTAGTTGAGTTACAAACCCAAACCCATAGATCCCATAACTCGGGTTAAGAGGTTTAGATACTTATACTGTAAAGAGCAATACAGCTTGTTGAATTCATAATGCTATGGACTAATACTTACAGGAAAAGTGAATAGCAACAGTTGTATCTCGGATTAAATTTTAGTAGAAAAATCTAGAAAAATAATATGATAATCTCTCCAAAGCTAACTGTAAGCTTATATCAAAAACTATAGATAAAACACGTGAAGTTCAAGTCCAGAATGTCGAGTACTAGCCTCCAATAAAACCCTAAATAATACTTTAAATAGTTCACCCTAATTATGGAAAAAAAATCATAGAGTTCAGTAATTTCTAGGATAGGTAACGATATTTTGTGATGCCTTATCAGGAGTCTGACGACTTATCACAGATGTCATCAGCTTCTATTTGCTTTTGATATTCGCTGCCTGAGGCTGACGATGAAGCGTGAATGCTTATCAAACTTTTGACGACTTATCATAGATATCATCAATGATTTACTTAATCTCTCATGTTCTGCCTCAGGATAATGACGATCTTGACAGCTTATTGATAACGCCCAAACTACAGCTCTCGTTAAAAAGTGTAAGCGGTCGCTGTCAAATATAGAACCCAACGGGGTTGGATGTCGAATCCCACAAGGAATACTTGGTCACTATGTGTTGTAATTATTAGTAGACTGTTGGTCAAAAATTCTACGAAAAAAGGGGGATTGATTATGCCTGAAATAATGCTAACGAAATAATGAATGAGACGATGTATTTAGTAAGATTTAATCACAGAGAATAAAAAGTTAGGGTTATGTCCACCTTATGAGTTATACATATCTATTAGCTATGAGTAATGCGAAATTTAGACATGCATGCACTTACAAAGATTCGTATTCTATTGGTAAATCCTATTGTTTCTCAACCATCAAGGATTATTTCACTTTAGCTCTCTCGAGCCTAAAGTTTACAACTAACGGTACAAATTCTCCAAGAAGTTAATCCAGTTACGGCACTAACGTGTAAATAGGGGTTTGTAGCCCTATTTCCTTATCATACTCTCTTATCCAGACATGTAACTTTTCTCTCAAACAAGTTAATCTTATACTGGCAAATTCCCTATGTTAGCAACCATGAGAATTTAATTAAAACGAAGAGACTAATGATGTAAGTAGCATACACATCAAGAATTCACAAAACCATAGTAATAGATAGTATCTCACAAGGTTTTCATAACCATAACAGAGAAGTTTAGCTACTCATGCTTACAACGGAGATCACAATAAACATCTTCATCATTATACCAAAGCTAAAATAATCTCACGTTGGGGATGAGATTGGCGTCCAAAAAGGAGAATGATGTTTTTGCTCTCTAGCCGTGTTCCAAGTTGAGCGCTGATTCTCTGTATAAACTTACAGATCCACCCCACCCTTAAAGAGTTGTTCATCCTCGAACAAAATATTACGTCCATGTAAACATCTAACTAGAATATCACAGTAGGAACACAAAATGTTCAACAAAACTTGCACGACAATCATTAACAAAGAGTAGTTTTCTTGATCACTACTAGAAACAATTCGACCTCCAACATAGACTCATGATGATGGTTAATTCGTATCCACAATTTAAGGCACAAAGAATCATACAAACTACCCAAAACTCATCAACCATGTGTGTCTCACACAAGATATCACCCATAATCACTCACAAGTTTGCATTTTTCGAAACATGGGTACACGATTCTCCTTGTTCTCACTCTCACAAAGACTTCTTATGTTGCAACTGATGACCGTAGGATTGCCCTTAGTTTAATGCTCCACTAATATCAGAATGCTAAGCTTAGGATCAAATAGGTATTTACAGGTTGTAATGTAGGCTAAGGGACAGGTAGGACTATTTTGGCCAGAAATAGTGACTATGTTCCCTAAGCTCTTTAATACATCACATTATTCCATTAGCACTCTCTTTTAAACAAACCTTCTACTTTTCTTTCATCTACCACCCCTTTTCACCTATTTTGTTATTCAATTATAAACACAACTATCTTTTTATTTTTCTATTTTTTTTTATAAAACACCTCTATGATAGCCGCAATTTCAAGTACCAATACACTCTGAGGCATCACTCACACCCAATTTCCTTTTATTTTGTCACATGACTTTACAATTTAAAGCTCTTAGAAATTTGGATCAAATTTTGGTCTTAAAAAAATGGATTAGGCTACATATGAGGCTGTCAAAGAAAATAGCTAAAGGCTCAAAGGAGGTTAACTAGGATAATGTACACAGGTAGGTAAAAAGAAGGTAAACAATCATAGGCTTCCAAAGAAATGCCTAAATTATCTCCTAAAATCACTCTTTATTTTGCTTTACACACACACCAGGCAAGTTCTAGCATCAGTCACAACACAGAATATACTATAACCTCACACACACAAGGCACATGGTCAATTTTATTAGGAGCAGTATAGACTCTGGACCACACAGATGAAGAAATTAAACTACATACTAATCACACAGTGGGTCACACTTAGAGCCTAAATGTATCAATAGTAATGATTTTAGCACAAACTCTTGTCATAATACCATACCGCCTAGTAGAACAATTTCATCCAAAAATCTAAAAAAAAAATCTAAAAATCTAAAAATTTAACTACAAATGAGAATAAATGCAGGAAAAGAAGTACAATACAGCATACAAATACCAGTACCACCCCACACTTAAACGGGACACACTGCCCTCAGTGAAAAATAAATAAGGAAAACCTGATTAGTCGGACTCCTCCTCTATGTCTGGGGTCATACCCCCTGCATCAGAATTATCATCAGAGTCGTCGTCATAAGAGTTATCCTCCACATCTGAGTCTGGCTGTCGGCGATCATCATCAGTCAGAACGTCATCATTGAGAGGTTCCTCAAAATGTACACCTACTCCACACATAGCCCGCGCATGCTCATTCATCGGGTAGTCATAATCCAACTGCTGGAGTTCTGCATTAGTTGGAATACAAACCCTACTCATGATGGTAAACCTCGTCATGCCATATAAATGGCGGAAGAAGCTTTCGTCGCGAGCATGTCTTTCTGCAGTGGTCAGGTTGATGCCATGCCCAGTTTCAGGATCTTTAACCTTCGTAAGATCAACCTTCTTCGGGTTGTGTGGAAGTTTATGATCTACAGGTTCCTCTTCAATGTGCTCCTTTCTCAATATCATAGCCAACAAATTTCCAAAGCTGAAATGGGATCTCTTGTACAGCCTAGCCTTACGCATTGACGACCGTATAACCGCACCAATGTTAATGGGAATATTAGTCATCAGAGCATACACCAAGAATACTCTATCATGTGTGATATTTGTGTATTGTGTCCCTGGAATCAGGCAAGAGTTGACTATCCTCAACCATATCCGAGCTTCTCTATTCAAGGAAGCATACGGGAAAGTATTGTGCCGACCGGTATCCTTGTGAGGACTCCAACTTGCCATTGATCTAGTTTTGCACAGTGTGTGTCTGATTGCCCTGTACGGAGGTCTGTGATAAAGTTCCTTGAGTGTTTATGGATCTACAGATGGAAAACCCATAAAAGAGTTGAAGAACTCCGCATTCAGTTGCAAAACTTGGCCCCGAATCTTCACTTCACTTTCGGTAGTCTTTAGGGAACAATTGGCATAGAATTCTTGCGTTAGATCAAGATTGCATTCTCCCATATCTCGGAAAATAAAATCAAGATGTAGCGCCATGATTTTAGACAAACTGTGAGGTTCTCTCTTCGCTAGACTCTCCTTTTGTATCAACTCTACGTGAACATAATTTTTTACTTTGTTGTTCTTGTATCACTACTTTCCTTCCTCATTTAGGACCCATTTTATCCTGAAAGTGCGGTGAGGTATTTATAGCGAGGAGGACTCAGCTTGATCTTTTCTTCCCCTTTTCTGTCCTTTCTGTGAGGTGGACACTTTTTATTTTCCTTGTCGTCCTTTTGGTGCCATTATACTTGGTGATGGACTCGAAAGATGACCTTGCAAGGTTAGATGAGCAAAAATAAAAGTTTTGAGAGATTTGGGAAGGTTAGGCGGCACCTCGGTTGAGTAAACAATGTGATTTTGTTCTAAGATTGAAGTTCTATTTATAGACCAAGGCTTGGGTCGGGTTTGATCCATGAAAAATCGGTTAGGAGATAAAATTGCATAAGTAGGCGGCGCCTAATGCTTTGACTATGCTTAGCATAGGCGACGCCTTTAGCAAAGCCTAGTTGGACATAGGCGGCGCTTATGCTATTGCCTAGTTTAGCATAGGCGGCGCTTATGCTATAGCCTTGTCGATTCAGAGAGCATAGGCAATGGCATAGGCGGCGCCTTTAGCTTTGCCTAGTTAGGCATAGGCGACGCTTATGCTATTGCCTAGATTGGCATAGGCCTTGCCTTGTCCATTGCCTATGTGAGGCAGTGAACATAGGCCATATCATAGGCCTTGCCTTGTCCATTGCCTAGATTTGCATAGGCCTTGCCTTGTCCGTTGCCTAGATTTGCATAGGCAATGCCTAACCAATAGCCTTTACTCTTTCATTCCTAACTTACCACCTTTAACATGGCTCACTTTCAAATCAAAATTTTGGGATTAATCCTCTCCTTTCTACATCTTACACCTACACTTAATCAAAAACAACAAAAACGATTAGAAAGATGGGTTGCCTCCCACCAAGCGCCTTAGTTTTGGTCGTGGATCGACTCTTCTTTTTGGATTTTTATTTAACAAAACAAACTCCTAGTAAAACAAAACAATTAAAAACAATGGGTTGCCTCCCATGTAGTGCTTGATTTATTGTCGAGGCATGACATAGTTTTCTCGATTACTTAGACTTTATCGATATATATGGTGCATCATTTTCTGAATGGATTCAGACAACGCTGATAATTACTTATGGGCATGCAATCTTCTTCCAGATGAATCTTGTGCATACATATCCAAGGAGGGATACCAATTATATCATCAATGGTCCAACCAATATCTCTCTTGTATCTCTTTAGAGCAGAGATGAGAGCCTCTACGTGTTGTTCACCTAAATCAACCGCAATAATAATCGGAAGTGTATTTCCACTTCCCAAGAATGCATACTTTAGGTGACTGTGAAGCTCTTTCAATTCTAGCGCTGATGGCTCTTCAATGGATGGTTTTGCTGTTGGTGAAGGTCGATTCTTAAGATCAAGGTCCAGATGCTTAGGGGCCTGAGAATAGGAGCCTATTCCTGTTAGAGCACAAATAGTTTCTTCATATTCTTCAACACCCAACAACAACAACAAACCTAGTGTATTCCCACCTGGTGGGGTCTGGGGGGGGTAAGATGTACGCAGTCCATACCTCTACCTCTAAAGAAGTAGAAAGGCTATTTCCGATAGACCCCCGGCTCAAGACACAAAACACCAGATACCACACAAATACAAAGTAAAGCACCGAACAAGGTTACAAGATTACACAACATAACATCCATAACATAAATACAGCAGCCATAAGTAAAAGAAATAAGAACAGAAAGAAAACAGAGGGAAAACAGAGGAAAGCACCCAGATTCGTACTGAAACAAGGGATAAGGAACACGAAAAATCATAATCAGAATACTACCCCCAAGAAGTAATTCCCTACACTAGCGACCCCCAACTGGCCTAGTCCTCTGCCCTAATTCGCGTCCTCCAGACTTTCCTATCTAGGGTCATGTCCTCGGTGAGCTGTAACTGCTCCATTTCCCGCCTAATCACCTCAACCCAGTACTTCTTCGGTGTTCCCCTACCCCGCCTAAAACCATCCAACGCTAGCCGCTCACACCTACGAACCGGGGCATCCATGCCCCTCCTCTTCACGTGTCCGAACCAGCTCAATCGAACTTCCCGCATCTTGCACTCCACCGGTGTCACACCAACCTTCTCCCGGATAATCTCATTCCGAACTCCATCCCCCCTAGTCAGCCCGCAGATCCAGCGCAACATCCGCATCTCTGCCACCTTCATTTTTTGGATGTGGGAATTCTTAACTGGCCAACATTCCGCTCCATACAACATGGCCGGACGGACTACCACCCTGTAGAATTTGCCTTTAAGCTTGGGCGGCACCTTCTTATCACAAAACACCCCCGACGCGAGCTTCCACTTCATCCATCCCGCCCCAATACGATGCGAGACATCCTCGTCAATCTCCCCGTTACCCTGGATCACGGACCCAAGATACTTGAAACTATCCTTCTTACAAACCACCTGTGATTCCAGCTTCACTACCACCTCATCGTCCAGCCTTACGTCACTAAACTTGCATTCCAAATACTCTGTCTTGCTTCTGCTCAACTTGAACCCTTTAGACTCCAGGGTTTGTCTCCACACTTCTAATTTATCGTTCACACTCCCTCGAGTCTCGTCAATCAGAACTATATCATCCGCAAAAAGCATACACCACGGCACCTCCCCTTGAATACGTCGCGTCAACACATCCATCAGCAAAGCAAACAAAAAAGGGCTAAGAGTAGATCCCTGATGTAACCCTGTCAAGACGTTGAAGTGCTCTGAGTCTCCTCCCGCCGTTCTCACCTGTGTTTTTGCTCCCTCATATATGTCTTTAATTGCTCGGATATATGCCTGCGGGGCTCCACTCACCTCCAAGCACCTCCAAAGCACCTCTCTGGGGACTTTGTCGTATGCCTTCTCCAGGTCGATAAACACCATGTGCAGGTCCTTCTTTCTTTCCCTATACTGTTCCACCAACCTCCGTACCAGGTGAATTGCCTCCGTCGTCGAACGGCCAGGCATAAACCCAAATTGGTTTTCTGAAATAGACAATAACCGTCTTCAACACCCTCACGCTCAAAATTCATAAGCACAACGGACAATGGATCAACAATAAGTTGCTTCTCTATATATAATTCTTTCTCATCATCATAATAAACATCAGCTACAGAGAACACATTTATATCTTTGGGCTGTTTCATCGATTTGCATACATCAAAATGAACCACTTTGTCATTCAACCGAAATAAAAGATCATTGGCTCATAAATAAATAAGCACACTTCCTGTTGCAACGAAAGGACGACCAAAGATTATGGGGACTTCAGAATCCACCTCGCAGTCCAAAATAACAAAGTCTGCAGGAAAAATGAAGGTAGAAACCTTCACCAGTACATCATATAAGATACCAACAGGTCATTTTACCGACCTATCTGTCGTTACGAGCCGCAATTGGTTGGTGTCGGATCGCCCAACCCCAACTTCCTGTAAATAGATAGTGGCATCAAATTGATGATAGCTCCCAAATTGAACAATGCCTTAGAAAAATTCAAAGATCCAACCGTGCAAGGAATAGTGAATGCACCAGGATCTGCCTTCTTCTGTACTAAAGATCTCGTGGCAATCGCACTGCAATGATGAACATCATCTGCCAATTCATAACTTGCTGGCCGCTTCTTATAAAAAAGTCCTTCATGAATTTTGGCATACCCAGGCATCTGTTCCAGCACCTCCACCAAAGGAACATTAATAGTCAGCTGCTTTAACATGGTTATGAATTTACTGAACCTGGTGTCATCAGCTTTCTTCTTCAGTCTCTGCAGAAAAGATGGTGGTGGAAGGGGAATAGTTTTCTCCACCACTTCCTTTTTTTCTTGCTTCCGATTGTCAATCTTTTCAGGCTGCAGACGTCTAGGGGTAACATCGTGAACACTCTCTTTAGCTTCTATGGCATCATCACATTCTGCATCAATGACATTATCTGCTACATCATCAACCACCTGCTTGCCTTTGGATATATTTTCCAAGACCTTACCACTCCTGGTAGTAATAGCCATACATGATCCGTCGTTCCTTGGGTTTTGCACAGTGTCGCTAGGTAGGGTGCCAGCTTTTCTTTGATTGAATGTCGCTGATAGTTGACTCAATTATTGCTCCAGTTTTTTTATTGCAGTAGAATGCGAGTCAACCAATTAATTTATTGATAACAAATCATTTTTTACCACTGTTACTCCCGTGTTGGTCGCCTCCACTCCTTTAAATAGCTTAGCCATAATATCTTCCATGGACATCTTCCCAGAGCCATACGCCACAGCCTCACGGTTTTTAGGAGGAATATACAAACCACTCCTGTCAGTCTTATTCTTCCAACTACCTTGATCGCGGTCCTTGTATCCAGATTTATCATAATAGTTCCGACCTTGGTTTCCTTGGGCATTGCCTCGGAAACCCCCCTGATTATTCAAGTAATTCGCTTCTTTCTCAGAGTAGGATTCATATCTTCTCTGTGATACAACAGCCTTGACTTTTTTGGTCTTCTCTAATAATAAATGCTTGGTAAGAAGATCCATCTGCATTTTCATGTGAGCCATATACTGGTCACGTTCCTCTTCTCTTCGCCTCTGTTCTGCAGTCATGCCAATAGATATAGTAGAGCTTGCTACCTCAGAATCCCTGGTATGCCAAGCTCTACTCTGCTTTGTCATACGATCTAGCATACCACTTGCCTCATTAAAAGTAAGGTGCATGAATGACCCAACTATAGCATTATCAATCACTGGCTTAGTCACCAAGTTCAAAGCCTTGTATAATATCTCCATCAAGTGGATGTTGGTCATCTGATTATTTGGGCACCGCATAAGCTTCTTCTTGAACCTCTCCCATGTTTCGTAGAGATCTTCAGTTGGAAGCTGTCGAAAATTGCTTATCTCATCTGTTAATTGGGCTCTCTTGGATGGTGGAAAGAATCTTTCTAGGAAAGCGTCTTTCAGTTGCCTCCAATTAGCAATAGAATCAGGAGTTAGCCCGTTCAACCATAGAGTTGCCTCTCCAGATAGAGACAATGGAAATAAGCGCAGCCGGATTGCATTCTGTCCAAATCCTAGATTGTCAAACGACTTGCATGTTGAGATAAAGTTGATCAGGTGCATATTCGGATAATCGCCTGCAGTCCACCAAATAACCCCTTGAGTTGCAATAGCTGAATCATGGTGCTAGTGATATTGAACATCACTCCATGTGCCAAGGGCGGAGGAATAATAGCCCCTGTGGCACCAGCTCCATTCAATTCATCATCATCTTCATCAAAAGGAACCTTCACAGCTCGGCGGTCAGGTCTCATTCTAGCTTGACGATCTCTCCTGTGCATAGGTGCCGCTACCTCATCAGTACGCCAAGGATTCTGTAACTCATCATCACCCAGGTCCTCATCATCAGGATTTGTTGCTCGCCCTGGGTTATCAATATTCTGTTGATGCACTTTAGCAGCTGCCAGTGCAGCTAATCTAGCCTGCTCCTGTTGAGCTGCCCTTCTGTCAATGTCATGCTGTGTATCCATTCTGCCAATAAGTTGAGGTTCAGGATTTATGGGTAATAATGGATGACCAGAACTTCGAGTATTTGGCATGCACTCAAACAAACCTGAATAAAACAAAAACAACAACTAAAAGTAAAATCTGAGAATTTTTGACCAAAGGGTCTATTAGCTATCACAAACTTAGTTGACAACCGTATTCCCCGGCAACTGTGCCAAAATTTGATAACTCCCAAACTACAGCTCTCGTTAGAAAGTGTAAGCAGTCACTGTCAAATATAGAACCCAACTGGGTTGGGTGTCGAATCCTACAGGGAATACTTGGTCACTAAGTGTTGTAATTATTAGTAGACTGTTGGTCGAAAATTCTACGAAAAAAGGGGGATTGATTATGCGTGAAATAATGTTAACGAAATAACGAATGAGATGATATATTTAGTAAGATTTAATCGCAGAGAATAATAAGTTAGAGTTATGTCCACCTTTTGAGTTATACATATCTATTAGCTATGAGTAATTTGGTATTTAGACATGCATGAACTTATAGAGATTCAAATTCTAATGGTAAATCCTAGTGTTTCTCAACCATCAAGGATTATTTCAATTTAGATCTCTCGAGCCTAAAGTGTATAACTAATGGTACAAATTCTCCAAGAAGTTAATCCAGTTACGGCACTAACGTGTAAATAGGGGTTGGTAGCCCTATTTCCTTGTCATACTCTCTTTCCAGACATGTAACTTTTCTCTCGAACAAGTAAATGTTATACTGGCATATTCCCTATGTTTGCAACCATGAGAATTTAATTAAAACGAAGAGACTAATGATGTAAGTAGCATACACATCAAGAATTCACAAACCCATAGTAATAGATAGTATCTCACAAGGTTTTCATAACCCTAACAAAGAAGTTTAGCTACTCATGCTTACAACGAAGATCACAATAAACATCATCATCATTATACCAAATCTAGAATAATCTCACATTGGGGATGAGATTGACGTCCAAAAAGGAGAATGACATTTTTGCTCTTTAGCCATGTTCCAAGTTGAGCCGTGCTTCTCTGTATAAACTTACAAATTCTGTAAACTGAATAATCCAAAAGTGTCGAATGAATTATGACAATGAATGCTGAAAAATTCAGCAAAATAGGGTTTTTATAACATCCTTGTCCTACTAAGTTACTGCTGCACCCCTAAGTATTTAAAAATACTGCTTTTTCCCGGGACAAGTTCTCCATGCATCACATTCAGTGCACAAGCTTCCAAAAGCTACCTTGCCTCTTATGCAAAGTTTTCCTTTGCTGCCCAAATGTCCACAAAGTGCTGAAATCTTCATCATTAGTACCTGAAAATATGCTAATCACGTTGGTCAGCTCACTTACAGGAAAATGGACTAAAAGTACAAGAATTATATATTTTATCCTCCAAACTTAGCCATAACATGGGTAAATTATGGTGTTTAGGCGTGTAAATACGTCCAACACCACTTATCACATGTCTTTATCACTTCTTCCAGCTGAATCCCATTCTATGTTCAAGACTGATGAATAAGCTAAAAACATATCAGAGTGCTGACGACTTATCAGGAATGTCTTAGCCATACTTCTCTTCTATTTGCTTCAGATTTCAACTCTTTTACTTCCATCATTGTTGATTCTCTTGCATATTAACTTCCATAACAAATCAAAGACAAACAATCAAAAATGACAAAAGTTTCTTAAAACTTTGCAATTATTCTCAGTTAAAAGCCTCAAATGTGTTAGCATCTGCTCACATATCAGTCACCTGTTGCAAATGATCACTAACATTTTGCAACAGATTGCTCACTTGTTGCAACAGATGACACATTTGTTGGAACAATCTTCAGGTTCAATATTTTGCAACAGGAATATCAGTAAGTGAGTTATCTGTTGGAATCAACTACAAGTTTTATTGCAACAGGTGAGTAATCTGTTTCAACAGATGACTCCACTGTTGCAACAGATAACTTATCTATTACAACAGATGACCAATCTGTTCGATTTAGGTTACAGTACTATAAAAGTATAAACATGATTCCAACACATAAGTCTTTCATTGCAACAGATGACTCATTTATCGCAATCGATGAGTCATCTATTGAAACAGATGAATCTTATGTTGTATTCATGTTCAGGTTCTATCCATTATTGAAAAAACATGAGCAACAGTGTACCCAGATCAGAAATTAAACTAAAAATTATAATTTTACTTACCAAAGTCATCTATGAAGTAATGTTAAAGTGATGTACAAAATAAAATTTGACCTAAAAAATTGGTCAAGTAGCAGCAGTAGCGGTAACAACAATTACAATGGTCAACAAGAAGAAGATATTGATGATAATGAAGAATAAAATGATGAAAATTAAGTAGAAGATGATGAATAAAGTAGCAGCACCAATGAACAACAAAAATCATAAAGAGAGAGAAAACAACAATAAATGAGACGAGAGAGAAACACACGTTTTTCCTCTGTTTCTAGTTATATTAGGTTTTACTTGGATCAAAGTGTAAATTAAAAAATTTGTGTACTATTCTCAAACTTTTCCAACTTTCTTAATCCATAATACAGTAATTTTCACCTACATTCAATTTTTAAAACTTGAGCTACCTACACACCATTTCAAAACTTTTTTTTCACTTTTAACAAATAATTCCCCATCTAACTAGGTAAATATTTTTTTATTGAGTTAATACATAAAAAATGACCCTAAACTTGACACCAAATTATAACTTTGACCTTAAACTTTGACAGTGCACAAATATGACCTTTAACTATTCAAAACTGCACAAATATGACCTCCAATCCTACGTGGAAAAACGTGTATTCAACATGCAAAACTGGGTGCATCCAACTTAAAATCTAAGGGCATAATACATAAATATGACCTTAAACATTGACAGCGCACAAATATGACCTTTAACTATTCAAAAATGCATAAATATGATCTTTAAATGACTCTTCGCTATTATTTTTTCATTATTTTTGGCTCAAAGATGAAAATGACATCTACTTTCTTTTGTCATTGCAGAAAAAGAGCAATATTGAAGATTTATTAATTAGGCAAGTCAGCCTCATTTGACATCTAAATGTTATTTCTTTAAATATTAAATTAAAGATGAAACTATACTAATAATAAAAAAAATTATAGTTTTAATAAAACGTTATTCAAGTAATGTTATTAAGGATAGTAGTAGTAGTAGCATATTAAACTAATGTTATCACATTAACGTAATTAAAATGTTATTAAATTAACGTTATTAAAACGTTATTAAATTAACGAGGGGCAGACCTACGTGGTTTCCATGGGGTTCACCCGAACCCCCTCGGCAAAAAAATTACGTTGTATATATATACGATAGAAAATGTATATTTCTGTACGTATATTAATGTTGAACCACATGAAACAAGACACTTAGATAGCCCAGTGGTGTTATTTGTTCTTCTTGGGCGCTTTCTTCAGCCTACTGTACGGGTTAGATCCCTGCTAGTGGCTGTTTTTTTTTAATTAAAAAAAAGATAGGTGTTGCTGCTATAAAAATAAATAAATAAAATAATAATAATAATATTTTTTTAAAATTAAAAAAAATTAGGTGTTGCTACTGTAGAAATAAATAATAAAATTATTATTATTATTATTATAATAATAACAATAACAATAACAATAATAATAATAATAATAATAATAATAATAATAATTACGTCGTTTTAACACAAAAAGCAAAATTTTGACAGTGCACAAATATGACCTTTAACTATTCAAAACTACACAACTATGACCTCTCTCCAAGTCAGCCCTTTTAACGATGTGGCACAGTGTGATTGGATTACCTTTCCACGTAGGCGCGAGTGAGACTCACGCATGGGATTGCAAAATCAGAGGTCATATTTGTTTAGCTTTTGAATAGTTAAAGGTCCTATTTGTGCACTATCAAAGTTTAAGGTCAAAGTTATAATTTGGCGTTAAGTTTAAGATTATTTTTATGTATTAACGTTTTTTAATATATGCATAGAGTTAAGCTCATATGTAATAATATTTAAATAATTTTGAATAGTGGATAAGACAATTGATGAGAGACATAGGACATACAAAATAACTATATATAAGGAGTTGAATAGAGTGGTTGAGCTTTTGATTAGTTTGTCGTATAGAGAAAGCTAAAATAGTTTGATATTTTTTAAAATGTTTTTCAAACAAGAACATACTTTAGGAAAGAACATGCAAAATAAAATTGATTTATTAACATTTAAATTAAGCTGATTACTGTTACATTAATTATTCAATAAATTTGAATGATTGGTACGAGTTGATTCTCTATCATGGATTCAACGTCAATCATGATTCACTCTTGGATTATTGGTGATGAAGCTTACGAAACTGACTAAAGAGTTAAGAAAACTTGATAACGTTACTAGAATCTAAGGAGACTATAACTATTCTTGGATTGAGCAAATTATCCGAATAAATAGGATTGTGCAATCGTAGCAGGAATACAAAATATTGGGTGTTACTTAATTATCAAATCCTTTTTCATGATAAAAGTAGTTATAAATTCTCCAGAAAATAAAATTTTGATCACATAAACAATTAGAGGATTTCAATTGATCCTTTTTTGAAAATTAATACCAAACATCGAACCATTCATTAGTCTCAAAAAAATCATCTTTTGGCAAGACCTCATGCCATTCTACTCTTTGGAACATTTGACTCACCAAAAGCTACCATCATTTTACCAATTAATCAAATGGAGTAATGTTTCAACTCAAAACACAATCATGAGAGAAATGGAATTATTAATATTACTAATGACGAGGATGATAATCTTGAAGAAGCTATACTTTTAATATAGACCACTATTATTTACATAAAATGACAATATACTGATGGTCCTTTTATTAATAAGCCCAGCCAATTAAATGTCAATATCGGGATGTCATTTCTATCCATTTTTAGGAGAATGATCAAGGTTATTACATGAAGTCTTAGCTATACAATAAGTATTAGTTGCCAATTACATAAATATGGTTTAGTGTTTTTTGAAAATTTCTGTGGATTCAAAGAGCCAAAGATCTAAAGATCCTTAAATATTTTAATTATATTGTAACGTTATTTAAAATGAAGATAGGTTATTGATTAGGGAAGAATGGGACATGCGACATACCTATAGGGAGCAAAATTGAATATTAATCTATAGACGAATCATAATATGATAACATGATAGTTCCTCCTTTTATCTGTCCATCTTGGATTCACTAGGGGCGGATGAATTACGTTCACAGATCCACTCGTATAAATAAATATTTTATGTGTTCCAATTAGAAAGCTAGGTTTTTTTAATTTTAGGAGAAATTATTGAAATTCAGTAATGTTGATTTTACTGTTCCATTCTGTTTTTACTCTTTCATTACGTATTGTAGCTACTGCAGTTCCTAGAGTTAGTTAGAAAATTAGTTAGGTGTTGAGCTTTCATAGTTAGTTAGAGGCTAAGCTGTGAACTTGCAGTTGAACTGTACAAGAAGCTTGTAGAAGCTCAATAGAAGATATTTCGTAGTGTAGATACTTTAGAAGCCACAGCTATATAAACCAGTGCAAACCTCCCATTTTGTAATCGATCATTCATTTTCTTCATCTATCAATAAAACATACCTCTATTTCTTCTTTATTCTTTAAGTATTGTAAAGGATTTTTGAGTGTTATTAGCTAAATAATGATATCAGAGCAGTCAATCATGACTCTTTAGAAAAAGTGTTAATCAGAATTCACATCTGTGTTGCAGTTGAGTTTAAATCTTGATCGCTGGTAGTTTTTTTAGTCTAGTTTTTTCAACAATGGCTCCTTTGAAGATTGATCAGGATGATCCTTTCTACATTGGTCCATCTGATGTTAGAGGAGTTGGGTTGATTCCAATTAAGTTGACTGGATCTGAGAGTTATGGGATTTAAGTAGATCGATAAGAGTCGCACTGTTCGGGAAGAGTAAATATGGAATTTTTTATAGGAGATTGTACTACGGAATTGTAAAAGGATGAATTTCATGAATAATAAGAGACATCTAATGCAATCGTATGGTCATAATTGAAGAACATAATTAGTGAAGAATTGCTAGGTGGTGTTATCTATGGTTGAAACACAATTAGCAAAGAATTTCTCAGTGGTGTTATCTATGCTACAAGTGCATTATAGTTTAGGAAGATTTGACAGAGAGGTTTGATAAGGTAAATAGAACGAGCATCTATCAGCTACACAAGAAAATTACTACACTTTCACAAGGTACTGATTTTGTCTCGTAATACTTTACTAAGTTGAAAACCTTAATGGAGTGGGTATGATGTTGTTGTACCATCACCTAGCTGCAATTGTCCAAGGTCAAGAGAATATAGAGATCATTTGTCATAAATGGGGTTAATTTAATTTTTAAGTGGTTTGAGTGAGTCTTATGATTAGGAAAGAAGGCAAATTTTATTGGAAGAAGTGACTCCAATTATAAACCATGCATATGCTATGATAATACAATATGAAATTTAAAATTTAACAAGTATGGATATTGTGGTTGAAAAACCAAACCAAATTGTTATGAATGTAAATAGAAGAATTTCTAAGAGCTGAGGAAGAGACTACTATAAAGGAATGAAATTATCATTTTACTGGCCACATTGAGGAAAATTGCTAAAAGTTAATTAGATACCCATTAGATTGGAAGAAAAGAAAGAAAATGGGTGGAAATGGTAACTATAGAGGTTCATCCACCTTCACACAACCTGGTAGTACTACAAGATATGGACACAAAGGTCAGGGCAATGCCCATTTTTGTTTCGGAGGACAGTTTCCAGATAATAATGTCACTGAAAGACTTATAATCATACTCAAGAAGGTTCTACTAGTCATAATGTAAGTAATGCAGATGCTATAGGGAATGCATGTTACACAAAAGGTCAAGCATTCCCTGGAAAAGATTACAAATAGATCCTAGGCATGTTAAATAAGGACGTGAAGAAAACTAAACAGGTCAACATATCGGGTATTGTTATTTGCCTAGTGTCACGTAATTTTACATAGGATTGGATAGTGGACTTTGGTATCTCACACCATGTCAAATCTGATTGGGAATTGTTGAAGAGCACTCATGATTTAACAAAGTATTAAAATGATCACGTACATTTTCCTACAAGTGATAAGGTGGAGGTTATTCATATTGGTAAAGCATTATAGTAAAAAATGTTTTGTTTGTACCAAATTTCAAGTTTATCCTGTTTTCAATTTCTAAGATCACCAAAGAACTCTCTTATTTTGTATCCTTGTACCCTGATTTCTGTGTATTTCGTGACCTCTTCAATGGTAGAGTGTAGGGGATTCATAATGACAATATGAAATTATATATTTTTAGAAGTGAGTCTGGACTAACGAAGCAAGAAGGAATAAATGGTCACAGGAAGACTATAGGATTGACTATGAAGGATGCCAAGCTATGGCATAAGACACTTACAAATCCTTCTTTTCAAGTTCTAAGGCATCTGGACGTGATAGAATGTCGAAACGATAGTGATATTGTCAATGATTGTCCAACATTTCCATTAGCTAAATGAACTATACTTTCATTTCCTAATAGCATATCTAGAGCAACTACAATGTTTGATGTTGTTTACATGGATCTCTGTTGCTCATATAAGGATCATGTTATGGATAAAAAGCATTATTTTCTAATAGATATATATGACTATAGTAGATTTTTATGGGTGCAACTGTTACAATTGAAATTTGAGATTATTTTTGCTCTTAAAAGCTTTATCTTCATGGTGAAGACTCAATTTAGTTCTCATGTCAAGGTTGTGAGATCTAGTAATAGTAGAGATTTTTTTTTTTAACTCTTAATGTATTGAGTTATTTCAACATTTAGGCATATTGTAGCAAAGAAGCTGTCCTCACACATCACAGTAGAATGGTGTGATGGAGATAAACATAGACACATTCTTAACATGGCAAGAGTTATCAGCTTTCAGTCACATCTACCTATTTGATTTTCGGGTTATTGTATAAAGGATGCAGCGTTCTTAATGAACAGGTTACCTTCTTCAGTTCTTAATAATAGGAGTCTTTATGAATTATTGTAGTCTACATAACTTGTGCTAACTCATTTAAGAGTTATAGGATGCTAGAGTTATGTTTCATCCCCACCTAAGGGAGACAAATTCTCAACAAGAGTTATTCCAAGTATTTTGATGGCATATTCAGAAGTATAGAAGGGATATATACTATTAGACACTAATATTAGTAAGTTATTTATTAGTAGAGATGTGAAATTTTAGGAGGAGGTATTCCCTTTTGCTGTTACAGCACTAGACTATCAATCTCAGAATTCCTCTCTTCATAGATCTCCATTAGTAATAGTACTTGATGAAGTTTATCCACAAGAAGTAGTTTGTGATCTACAACTACTTTACCATCTCAGGATATTTCAACATAAGTACCAGAAGAAACTGAACTCCCACTTGAGGAATATGTGCCAGAATGAATAAATAAAGATCATGTTATGCCTTCATTAGTACTTGAGGCTTCTGAAATTCCATTGATAACGCTCAACTTACACATCAATTTTGTGCAAGGCGGTCGTCGTCAATATATTTACCCAACTTTGTAGTCGGGGTCGAATCCACGAGGAACAATGAGAATGGCGATTAAACTAATTTAAAACTATAGATACAAGTTAAATTCAAACAAATGATATGAAAAGATAAAAGGGATTTTTTTTATGATTGAAAAAAAGTTATTAACACTTCAATTCGCCTTAGAACTCAAAGCTTAAACTGCAATATTTCGATTCAATGATTTAGAAAAAGTAGAGTTGTGATCACTATGATTAGTAATCCTCCATTGAATAATACTTGTAGTACTGGATTCTCATGATTTGTAGGAAACACCAAATTATCAGTTTCGACAGTCCATCTAAGTGTTTCTCAACCTACCTAGATGTTGAGCTCCCTAATTCTCTTGAACTTAGGAAAACATTCTATTCATACTGATTTTATTTCGAGTTGATTAATCTTGTTACAACATTAATCATTAGATGGGAACTTAACCTTTCCAAATCCTTGTTGATAATTCACTACCTTTAGTTTATTTCTTAGTTCGAGCAAATCAATATAGGGCGAGATCTATTGTTCGCAACCAACAAAAAAAATAATTAAGACAAAAGAGTTATCAAAATGTTCCCACAATCACTCAAACCCTAATTAACTATTAAGATAATACAGGAGTAATCATAGATCCCGCAATCCTAGTTGTAGGTTTTAGTTCCACATGAAAGAGAAAGAGATAACAATAACTGAATCAAGCTATGACATCAACTTAGCAACAACAACCATGAATGTACCAATATTACACTACCCAAACAAGTTAGCAACTACCAACATAACCAGTGTGCCCTCACAACAAAGAAGTCCCTCCTCACTCATATGTGAACTCAAGCATGTCAATGCAGGACGACCAAGAGACACTCAGTCTCATAAAAAAGTTCCAGTCAATGTATGCCAAATACCATAAGCTTTCCCTTATTTTCATTACTGAAGCTTTTAGACAATTAAGTTAGGATCACTATAGGACTTTTCTTCAGCTTGTAATGTAGGATTAGGGCTGATATGATAAACAAGGATATTTAAAGTAACTAATCCTCCTTGGCACTACACTATTTTTGAGGTCTCACTTATCAACCTTTACTTTATTTCTCCCTTTCTTGATTAAAGCATATTCAAGCTGGGTGCAGTTTTTATTCATTCATTTTTTTTCACAACTTTTCTTTTTTTCATTCTTTTTCTACCACACCCAGCCTTGTTTTTTTTTATTACCCTTTTTCTTACTCACTTTACATTACGCACCCCTATGATAGCCACCCTCGGCTTAGGCTATTTGCCTAAGTCAAAGTGCACAATGTCCAAGGAGGACTAGGGCCAAAACAAGTTCATTGTGATACAACTGGAAAGGTGATAGGTATAATAAAAAGAATAGGCATTCAGGCTCAAAATCAGGATCAATGAATATTATTCACACATGGAAGATCATTTAGGCTAAAAATGGACTAATATCAACAACGTCCTATGATCCTTTCCTAACTGCTATCCTACAACCAAGGCAAGATCAATCGGGCAAGTTCTGGATTTAACACACAACAAAAACTAGGTAGTATCTCAAACATACATGGCACAAAGGTACATCACAAGCTACTACCCATTCGGTTCATGCAATTGTTTAGCATTGGTTATCATGTCACTAGTACTATTGCCATTACAAGATGCACAGTGGTTATACATAATGCATATCACACAGTTATAAAATAGACCATTGGATAGGTGTTCAAAAATCAACAAAAACATGTTAACTTCCTAAAGTACTTGTATTTCTCCAAGTCAACTACAATATTTTACAACAAATCATAATACGCCTAAACATGCCGTCTTTACTAGGAACAAGACTCTGAGGAAAAAAGGCATGGCAACAAAAACTACAAGGGGACATTAACACCCATAAGTAGCCCCACCCTCAACATAAAATCATGCAATGTCCCTAATGCATCAAACCAAAATAAGAGATTTAGAAATATACCTGTGGCACCATGGGTGTGAAGATCTGATGTCAATCATATAATATGAATACAACCAACAAAATACCTTGGGTTGCCTACCAAGAAGTGCCTGATTTAATGTCATGACACGATTAGCTTATCTTGACTACTCAGAATTCATCAAGATACCTTAAAAGTGATTGATCCTTTATTCCTCCACTTAGATGATTTGAATTGTCGGCCCATCTTGCGATATTTACATATTTTAGGTGCATTGGGAAAATATGAGAGCATGATAAGGAAAGTTCTATCATTCCACTTCGAAGACTTGAACTGCTTTCCTAATTTTGCATCAAACTTTTGTGTGGGCTCATTTGGCAACAGTGAGAATCTTAAAAATCCACTAAATGGACATCTATCTTTAAGATTCTTGGCCTTTAATATTGGGGTTGTATTATACCCTTTTTGAAAGACAAACTCCAAAATGTAGGAGTTTTCCTCCTCACTTCCAAAATTCATCATTTGCTTGGGTGATTCGACTTTTATCACATCCACCGAGCATAATATTGTAAAGTAATTCGAGTGAGGTCTTCTCCTTAATTTCGGAGTTGTATCCTTCTTGAACTCTTCACCCCAAATTGGGCTAGAGTCTTTATAAGAGATTGGCTTGGTTTCTTCTTTTGCCTCTAGCACCATTTCCTTAATCTTGGCATCATCTCTCATGGTTAGTTCAGTTGGTTGGGAAATTACCAAGGGTTAATAATCATCAAGCTCAACATCAATATAGGGTTATTGCTCCTCATCTTCACACTATTCCATTATTTTAAATGATTCCACAGACAAGATATCATCTAAATATAATACAGAAGAATGTTTTGAATGATTGACCTCTATATCTATCTTCTCATGAATGATTGGATTCATGTCTTGATGCATATCACATACGAAATCATAAGTTTCTTTCCGGAGGTCCAACATTAGTTGAAACATAGCTTTAGTGCCACTCTTTTTGGTGCTTTGTTCTTCTTTTTTCTTAGCCATAAGACCTATCAAACTCATAAGAAGAACTAGAATTTAGGTTAGCACAATAGGGGGAGGGGGCATTTGGCCAATCACTGTGATGTCCATCTTGACCACCACATAAAGAACAATCATACTCCCAGTAGGATAGAGATAGTACACACATCTCTCTCTGGGGAGTATATTACAATCTTGCCAAAAGTGAGGTTTATCACAATATGGACATGGATCATCAAGATAAGATTTCCAACCACCTAGCTCATGCTCATTCCACGATGCCATAGTAATAAGTAAACTAAAATAAAAATCTACCTGACACAAGAAATATAAAAAACTAAAAACAAATATTTACAAGTTTGAATTCAAGCAAGTAGGCTAAAATTCCAAACCAACTCAATACACCAAATTGTTCCCTGGCAACGGCGCCATTTTTGATAACACTCAACTTACACGTCAATTTAGTGCAAGGCGGTCGTCGTCAATATATTTACCCTACTTTGGAGTCGGGGTCGAATCCACAAGGAACAATGTGAGTGGAGATTAAACTAATTTAAAACTATAGCTACAAGTTAAATTCAAACAAATGATATGAAAAGATAAAATAGGGGGTTTTAATGATTGAACAAAAGTTTCTAACACTTCAATTCTCCTTAGAACTCAAAGCTTATACTACAATATTTCAAATCAATGATATAGAGAAATTAGAGTTGTGATCACAATGATAAGTAATCCTTCATTGAATAATAGTTGTAGTACTGGATTCTCATGACATGTGGGAAACACCAAATTATCATTTTCGACTGTCCATCTAAGTGTTTCTCAACCTACCTAGATGTTCAATTCCCTAATTCCCTTGAACTTAGGAAAATATTCTTTTCATTTTGAGTTGATTAATCTTGTTAAAGCATTAATAATTAGATGGGAACTTAACCTTCCCAAATCCTTGTTGATAATTCACTATCTTTAGTTTATTTCTCAGTTCGAGCAAATCAACATAAGGAGAGATCTATTGTTTGCAACCAACAAAAAAATAATTAATATAAAAGAATTATCAAGCTATTCCCACAATCGCTCAAACCCTAACCAACTATTAAGAAATACAGGAGTAATCATAGATCCCACAACCCTAGTTGTGGGTTTTAGTTCCATATGAAAGAGAAAGCGATAACAAAAATTGAATTCGTAATTCAAAGTGATTAAACTTACAAAAGATGTAGTCAGAAATTGATTCTCTTCCCAAATTAAAGAAGAATATCCCACAACTAAATCAAAGTCTTAAAAATTGAAATCCAAGTTTAGAGACCAACGAGAATTAAAGTAGTTTTTGGAATAACTTCAAGATGTTCAACACCCTTCAATGAAACCCTAAAAGTTGCTATTTATATCCGTAACTTAAGAAAAAATTAAAATTAAAAATTTAGATTTTTCTCCTTAGCTGATGACATGTATTACGTCTTATCAGAGATCTGATAGCTTATCATACTATGTCACCAGATATGATTCCTATTTCTTTTCTTCTATTTCTGAGTGATGACATGCCTGATGACTTATTAGAGATCTGATAGCTTATCAGGGCATGTCGTCAGAAAATCTTCTACTTCTGAGTGACGACATTCTTGACGGCTTATCAAACACCTGACAGCTTATCAGGGGATGTTATCACACTTCTGCTTTAACTTCCTCACACTGTCTACAACTGATGATGACTCTGATTACTTATCACAAATTTGATGACTTATCAGATAAGTCGTCAACTACACTTTCATGGACACATGTTCCAAATTTACCTCTTTTACTCTTATTGTCTTTGGTTTTCTTACATCTTGACTTTACTGCATTATCAAAGAGAAAACAATCAAAAATGGCAAAATTTGCTTAAGACTTTACATTTATTTCTAGTTAAAAGCCTTAAATGTGTTAGCATTAGCTCACACATCAACCATCTATCAGAAGGATCAATAGAGTTACTAAATCATTTGCTTGATTGAAAGACTATGCTACTTATGAAAAAGGCAAAGGTTAGAGCAGCACTAGATAACCACTAACTAATCACCTATCTTATGATCATACTACTGTTCATTGTCAATGCTACCTGTTTAAATTTTGATGCTCTTATGGATCCTAAAAGTTTTAAAGAAGCATCCAAGGATCAGAAATGAATTGAGGCTATGCAATTGAAGTTAAAGGCTCTTACAGATAACAATACATGGTCAATAGTTGATCTACCACAGGGTAAGAACATACTTAATTCAGAGTGGGTATACAAGCTAAAATATCAAGATAATAATAAAGTTGAAAGAAATAAAAACAGACTAGTTGCTAAGGGTTATAGTCAACAAGAATGCTTGGAGTATCATGATACTTTTTCTCCAGTTGTCATGATAGTAAAAGTGAGAAATGTTACTGCTTTAGCTGTTTCAAAAGGTCGGAATCTATTCCAGATGGATATTTATAGTGATTTTATTCAAGGTGATTAGATGGAAAAGTGTACATGGACACGCCTAAAGGGTTTAAAACTAGAAGAAACTAAGGTGTGTAAATTGCTCAAGTCCTTATGTGGGCTAAAGCAAACTTCTAAGCAGTGGAATATAAAGCCAACTACATAATTATTGTGAGTAGGTTTCACTCAGAATGCATGTAACTACCCTTTATTCACTTTGTATATTTAGTCATTATATCCTTACTCACTATTTACTTTGAGAAAGGATGCATATTTAGTCATTATATCCTTACTCACTATTTACTTTGAGAAAGGATGCATATTTAGTCATTATATCCTTACTATTTACTTTGAGAAAGGATGCGTATTTAGTCATTATATCCTTATGTACCAGTCCTAGGAGTACGGTAGGACAAGTTGGGGTTGGTGGTACCCCAACAAGAGTAGTGAAATCAGAAGTGCAGGCTTTATTATGAGTTCGCATTTCATGAGTAGGATGAACCTCTTCAGCATTTACCTAGTGGGGATGACAGTTCTAGCTGAAGCTATTTGATCGTTAATTCTTCTTGAAGATATGATATGAAATATAGGAAAATCAAGAGTCAAAGGAACTCATCAAAACTAGACTTGAGAGCACAAACTAACATGAATAAAAGGTAAACATTCCTAAATGTCTTGTAGACTCCCTGTTATATGTGTGGCGTGTTACACACCTGAAAAAGGACTCTGTTTGACATGACTTTGTAGAAATCTTAGGACCCTAAACCTAGCTCTGATATCAAGTTTGTCACGACCTGAGTCATGTCCCCAATCGTGATAGACATCCCAGAGCAATGAAAGCTCGAGATTACCCCTTAATCTTTCATCACAAACAAAGTCATATATAAAGTGTGGAATTAGGCCATATAAGATAAAGAACAATATCAGATACGATTTCAAAATCAAATCTTGATGAGTGACATAAACCAGTTGACTGACTTAGTCTACAAATCCTCTGATCAAATGAATAAACATCCTATGTGAGGACATGGCACTAACTAATACCATAAAATTAAAATAAACCAAGTTTAACTAAAAGGAATAAACATGTCCCTCCAAAATATAGTTGGCTCATCACCTTCTAGTTGCCATCATGAGTGAAACCCTAATGTTGAACTAGATTACGGGGATGAACTTTGGAGCCTATATCATGAAAGCATGTAGCGTTCAAGGACGGTCAGTATGATAGGTACTAGCATATAACCTAGGGAAGGGGGAACCAAAGTAGTTTATAAAAAATTTATACAATTTTGTGTCATAAAATCATAATAAGGATAAAAATAAGCAAGTGACTCAAAGAAGAAAGGAAATGTAACCACATTGAAAACCTTTAATTTTGGACCATGTAGTTGGCACCGACATTAAGTAACCCGTGGGCTATATGGGTCCAGTCTGTACACAACTAATTGGCCCTAATTCATATTATCCGCATAGATTGAGGAGTCATATTTTTGCCATCATACCATAGATATAATGTCACGCCCCAAATCCTATTAAGGCGGACTGGCACCCGTTGCCGGTAAGGCTCGGGAGAACCAACCTGTAGCAATACATTACCTATGAACATTATAAGTTACTTTTATACTAAACATGCCCTCAAAAGATAAATGGAACTAGCAAGCCAAAAGATGTTGTATGACTAGGCCGTTGGAGCCACAATGTCTACGATACGATACATGACCATACTATACTTTACATAGTCTACAAAGCCTCTAGACAAGAAACATTATCTTATAAGGGTCGGGACAGGCCCCGCCTCATGATAAGATACTATACAATGCAAAAAGATATGATAAGACTCAAAGCCCCGAAGCAACCTGGAGCTCAGTGACTGCAGTTGATATCCTGTACTCTTACTGGGGAGGTTTATTAGCTTCTGCACCTGCAGCATGGAATGCAGGTCCCCCAACAGGGACGTCAGTACGAAATAATGTACTGAATATGTAAGGCAACATGTACCATATATGAGATAAAAGCTCAAATGAAACCATACACTGCTGTAAGGTAAAAGACCACCTTTATGAATATTGTGGAGTCATGCATCTTATAACAATTATGTTACTTTACTCTTATCACTTGTATAATCTGTGCACATCATGTAATACAAATGACCAGCTGATCAGTGGTAAATCTATATCAGGATCAACCCATGCTAGGCTTTCCTTTCACCCCTGGGATACCCCCTGTAATACTGGGATTGACCCATGCTAGGTGATTCTTTCACCCCTGGGATACCACCCAACAGAAGCAACTGTATACATATATCTTCTTATTACTTTTGATATGAATCTTTGGTGGTCGTAAAATTTGAGCTATAAGACTATAAGCATGACAAGTGACAAGTGTGTGACCATGTAACATCATATCACAATGAAAAGAGTGGGTTATACAATTAGTGAAACATGTAGGACATAAACAACGTATGAACTTTATTTTGCTAAAAAGAAGACTCATATGTCATGGTGTCCAATGTATGTATGCAGCAGTGACAAGGCTCGAATCTGGACACACAAATACATGTGAAAGAGTGGAGTGGTTATATCGAAGTTTGTAAAGATCTCTATGTGCCAATAAAGACTTTGGATTCCATGCCAAATAATAAGAGATCGAATAGCCTTACATACCTCGACATATCAACTTGTTTTTACCTCGAAATGACTTCTTTTCTTCCAACTATTTATCTACAATATCATGTTTTAAAGCTAGTATTAGCAGCTAATCAATGCATCTGGACAGCCCAATCTCACAAAACACAACACTTTGGCAACAAACGTATAACCATCGACTCAATGGTGTTATTCCGACTTTCTCAATTCTAACTGTCTTCAACCAGTACACATTATCCTATACATGATGTACACAGCCTATATCAGCTCTACAACATGCTGGCAACAGTCCATAACTACAACACAGAACCATTTTACAAAATGCTCAACTAAGAAGCACAACATCTCGTCGTCTCCCTACATTTCGTCGTTAACAATTCATACTTGTCCCAACTTTGAACCAGATGCTCCCAACATACATATACATCAAATAAACCTTAACACAGTCACAAAATAGCTCAAAACACAGGGGGGGAAACGTGAAACATCAGCCCCCTCATCAAAACAGTCCAATACCATTTTGGAAGCACATAAGATCATATAAGGATACTTGTTTCCAAAGAACTAGCAAAACAGTCCAGCAACCTTGGCAACCATATACACACTATAACATATTAATAACCTCAACTTTATATCATATCAAAGTCAAAAATCAGGGTAAGAATCGTTCCAAAGCCAAGAAAATCAAACAACAACTTTCAGGACACAAGCTGTCCAGAAATTCCTGCACAGTACACCAGCCAACTTATCTTGTTTTCCATGGAAAATTCATATCGAGTATATGGTTATTTTTACATACCTTAACTCCCAAGGTGTAAGTATAGTTCATGAACTCAAAAAGTAGCCTTTGGTTGCCTTCCAAGGTGAAGAAATGCCAAGAGAAACTTAGAGAGAAAAGCTGAAATTGTTTTGGTCTCCTACTAGTTAACCTAAGGAGCTCGGTTTTGGTCCCTTTTTAAAGGGGCATTAGACCGACTTTCTCCTAATATTTGCAACTGATTAACTCAAGTTGGTCAATGACCAATTTTCCCCTTTCACTTGGGCCTTTTGGATCTCTAAATCAATGGGCTTTAGTAGCCCATTTTCCTTAATCTTGCTTGCACTTTGTTTGGGACCAATTTTCTTAGTAGTGAATGAATGCAGTTGGGCCTATTATATAAAAATCTTGGGCTGAACATCTTGGCCCAATATAATGCTAAACCATTGGCTTTAATAGCCTCCCTAACTTGGGCTTCGTTTGTCGCAAGACTTGGAAAGTTTCGGCGTTAAGCCTTGTCTTCGTTCCCCTTTCTTTTTACTAACGTCTAGACTTCAAGTGAGTTCACTTATGAATGAATTATTCTCCCTCATGTATATATACATTTTTTTTTAAGCCAACCACACAGGTGACTCACCTGCTAGCTTCCTAAGTTCCATAAGCACGTCAATGATTTTCTCCGTTTAAGGCCACAGTCTCTAAATAGACTTCCATATAGTGCCCCAATCTAACACTTGAACACTTGAAAAAAAAGTTTTGGTAGTAATTAAATCAAGTCGTATGTCATTTTATGTGAACATTACTAGTACATGCAAAATGTGGGGTGTTACATCCTCCCCCCCTTAGGAACATTCGTCCCGAATGTTAACATAACTGTATAGTCTAGGCAGGTTTGAATTTCTGGTCACACAACTGTTAATAACATAACTAGTATTCAAACACATACCTATTAATGTTCCTCCTCTGTATCTTTTAGTCCCTCCTTGTCTTCAAATAGATGAGGGTATTTGGATATCATTACTTCCTCCGGTTCCCACGTTATTTCTTCTACTTGGTTGTTTCTCCAGAGTACCTTTACTGATGCAATTTCTTTGTTCCTTAACTTTTTAATTTGGCGATCTAGAATAGCAACCGGTACCTCTTCATAAGTAAGATCCTCTGTGACCTGTACATCTTCTATAGGAGTGATACGAGAGGGGTCACCTATGCATTTTCGAAGCATTGACACATGAAACACTGGATGAACCATTGAAAGTTCCTGGGGTAGCTCTAATTCATATGCAACTTGTCCGACCCTCTTAGTAATCTTATATGGCCCTATGTAACGTGGGCTTAGTTTCCCTTTCTTACCAAATCTCATAACTCCTTTCATCGGTGATACCTTTAAAAATACCCAATCTCCAATAGAGAATTCCAGCCCTCTTCTCCGCATATCTGCATATGATTTATGACGACTTTGGGCTGTTTTTAGCCGTTGTTGTATCACCTTAACTTTTTCCATGGCTTTTTGGACTAAATCTGGCCCGAGCAAGGTGGTTTCACCCACTTCGAACCAACCAATTGGTGACCTACATTTCCTCCCATACAAAGCTTCGTAAGGCGCCATCTTGATGCTCGAATGGTAGCTGTTATTATAGGCAAATTCAATAAGGGGCAAGTGTTCTACCCAGCTACCTTTAAAATCTAATGCACAGGTTCGCAACATATCCTCAAGTGTTTGAATAGTACGCTCTGCCTGGCCGTCTGTTTGGGGATGGAAGGCTGTACTCAAATTCACTTGCGTCCCTAAACTCCTTTGAAAGGACTTCCAAAATTTTGCCGTGAATTGAGCTCCTCGATCAGATATAATAGAGAGTGGGACCCCATGTAGCCTAACTATCTCTTTGAGGTATAATTTGGCATATTCTTCAGCTGTATAATCACTTCTAACTGGCAGGAAGTGCGCTGACTTCGTGAGTCTATCAACTATCACCCATATGGAGTCAAACTTATTAACTGAACGAGGCAAACCAGTTACAAAATCCATATTAGTCATATCCCACTTCCAAGTTGGAATCTCTATACATTGCATGTAACCACCTGGCTTTTGGTGCTCTACTTTGACTTGTTGACAAGTAGGACATTGAGCCACAAACTCTGCAAGGTCCTTTTTCATGCCTCCCCACCAAAACACTCCCTTTAGGTCATGATACATCTTAGTAGATCCTGGGTGGATGGAATATCTTGAATGATGGGCTTCTTCCATTATTCTCTTTCTGAGTCTGTTAACATCAGGAACACACAATCTATTTTGGCAATAAAGTACTCCATCTTGTGTAAGCCTAAACTCCTTCATTATACCTTGACTTACTTTCTCCTTAAGGCATTGTAGAATAGGATCATAATACTGTTTTTCTTTCACTTCACTTATCAATGAAGAATCGGAAGCATTATGTACAATAATGTCCTTTCTTGGAGTTTCGAGTAGACGAACACCCAGATTGGCTAGTTGACGCAGATCCTTAGCCATGCCTTGCTTTACCCCTTTCTGATCACTGGTACCCATGAGTGTCTTACGACTTAGAGCATCAGCCACCACATTTGCTTTCCCTGGATGGTATAATATATCAATATCATAATCCTTTATTAACTCTAGCCACCTCCGCTGCCTCAAATTTAGATCTTTCTGCTTGAAAATATACTGTAAACTCTTATGATCTGTATATATGTCCACGTGCACCCCATACAAATAGTGGCGCCATATCTTTAAAGCAAATACAACCGCTGCTAGCTCAAGATCATGTGTTGGGTAGTTTTTCTCGTGTGGTCTCAATTGTCTCGAGGCATAAGCAATCACCTTACCATGTTGTGTTAGTACACACCCCAAACCAACTCCGGAAGCATCACAATACACTGCATATCCCTCTGAGCCTTCTGGAAGCACTAGCACAGGTGCTGAGGTTAGCCTGCTTTTCAACTCTTGAAAGCTCCTTTCACATGCATCATTCCATTGGAATTTGGTTTCCTTGTGAGTTAGCTTAGTAAGAGGTGCAGACATAGAAGAAAAACCTTCAACAAACCTTCTGTAATAACCTGCCAATCCAAGGAAGCTTCGAACTTCTGTAGGTGTCGTTGGCCTTGGCCAATCTTTCACAGCCTCTATCTTTTGTGAATCCACCCTTATTCCTTCATCCGATACAATATGGCCCAAAAATGCCACTGATTTTAACCAAAATTCACATTTGGAAAACTTAGCATACAACCGGCGATCACGGAGAACTTGTAGTACTAGTCGTAAATGATTTGCGTGGTCCTTTTCTGACCTTGAATACACCAGAATATCATCTATAAATACTATCACAAACACATCCAGGAAAGGCTTGAATACCCTATTCATCAAATCCATAAACACTGCTGGTGCATTCGTTAACCCAAACGACATAACAAGAAATTCAAAGTGACCATATCTGGTTCGGAAAGCTGTCTTAGGTATATCTTTTTCCTGCACTCTCACCTGATGATAACCTGATCTCAAATCGATCTTTGAAAAGTATTTAGCACCCTGTAACTGATCAAACAAGTCATCAATTCTGGGGAGGGGATATTTATTCTTAATTGTCACCCTATTCAGTTGTCGGTAGTCAATACACATCCTCAATGTGCCATCCTTTTTACGCACAAATAAAACCGGTGCACCCCAAGGGGACACACTAGGTCTTATAAAACCCTTTTCTAACAAGTCTTTCAGTTGCTCCTTTAATTCACGTAATTCTGCCGGGGCCATTCTATATGGAGGAATAGAGATAGGCTCGGTGCCTGGTAATAAGTCAATACCAAAATCTATTTCTCGTTCTGGAGGCAAACCAGGGAGTTCCTCAGGAAAGACATCAATAAATTCATTCACTATTGGAACAGACTGGATAGTTGGTGATTCTGCCTCCATGTCTCTCACTCTAACGAGATGACATATATATCCCTTTGATATCATTTTTCTGGCTTTAAAATAAGAGATAAACCTCCCTTTTGGTGCCCCAATATTGCCTTCCCATTCAAGGACTGCTTCATTTGGAAAGTGAAAGTACATCCTCTTGGTTCGGCAGTCAACGGTGGCATAGCAAGAAGCCAACCAATCCATACCCATTATAACATCAAATTCTACCATTTCTAACTCGATAAGATCAGCTAATGTATCTCGGTCGCAGACAGTCACTATGCAATCACAATAGACTCTTCTAACTATAATTGACTCCCCAGTTGGTGTAGACACCGCAAGTGGTTTATTCAATAATTTAGGTGTTCTACCAAGCTTCCCAGCAACTAATGGAGTAATATATGACAATGTAGAACCAGGGTCAATTAATGCATACACTTTATGTGAGAAGATGGACAATGTACCTATAACCACATCGGGTGAAGCTTCCAGGTTCTGTCGAGTCCCTAGAGCATATGTGCGATTTTGGGCCACGCTGGAACTAGCTGCCCCTCTAATACCTCTACCGCGACCTATGGGAAATTGCTCACCTCTACCTGATGGAGGCACTGATGATGATGATACAACAACTGATCTAGTAGGTTGTGCCATATCACCCCTGCGTCTTCTTGGGCAATCTTTTATTACATGCCCTGGCATACCACACCAATAACAAACATCTGTTCCCCTACGACACGCACCTATATGATATCTCCCACATTGTCTGCAAGGCTGCCTAGGAGGCATTTGCTGGCTTCCCGAATATCCTGTTGTCCGTGTACCTTGGCCCTCACTTCTCTGCCCAAATTGATCATTTCTAGACCCTTGAAGTGGTGGTGGAGCACTAGCTGTAGAGTAAGAGGATGATGGCCTGGGTGGCCTATGAGAAAATCGTGGCCTAAACTCACCCTGGGGTGGTGTAAATTGTCCTGTAGATCTGGCCCTCTTAAATTGCCCCCTTTCTATTTCTTGTGCCCTCCTTCTTTGTCTCTGATCCTCCAGTTTCTGTGCAAAAGCTTGCATCCTCGCTATATCCATGTCTTTATTTAAAGAGGCAATGGTACAATCTCTAACCAAATATGAATCCAACCTATCGACATACCGATGGACTCTATCTGCCATAGTAGGAACAACATTAGGAGCGTACCTGGCCAGAGAATTAAATTTAAGACTATATTCCCTCACGCTCATATTCCCCTGATGGAGGTTCAGGAACTGATCTGCATGGGCCTCTCGGATCTCTAATGGCAAGTAATGATCAAGAAAGGCCATTTTGAACTCCTCCCAAGTAGTTGGAGATGTATCTATGCCTTTGGAATGCTTCCAAGCTTCGTACCACAGTATAGCCACACCCTTCAATCTATATATTGCCAACTCAGCAGCTTCCGAACCACTTACATGCATAACATCTAAGGTGCGTTGGATCTGATCAATAAAATCTTGTGGATCTTCATTTGGATCTGTCCCAGTGAATGATGGGGGGTCTAAGTTGAGGAAATCACGTATTCTCGTACTGGCTGCCCTACCTGCACCAACTGCACCTGCAACTGGGCCTTCTTGTCTTTGACCTTGGCCAGCAACTATACAAGTCAACAGTTGAACTGCATTTCTCAAATCCTGCACAGAAGCATCAATAGGTGGTTCTCGGGGGTTTTCACTACTTCCTGGTGCATCAACAGATGGAGGGGTTGGAGATGTCTGTGATAGAGACTCATCTAGAGCCTCACTCTGTCGTCTCGCCCGATTGGGTATACCAACTACCACTTCTACTTCCTTTCCTTTACCTTTACTCTTCCTTGTCTCTGGCATACTTACTGTACAAAATAATTCAGGGATTAGACATGGTACACTTATAATATTTGGCTCTATGGTACGATCTAAAGAATGAAAAGAAGTGATAACTCCTAAATGCCACGTAGCCTCTTGTTTATAAATGTGGTGCACAACACATCGATAAACATGATTCTACATAGACACGGCTTTGTAGACTCCCTAGGACAAACCGCTCTGATACCACTTCTGTCACGCCCCAAATCCTATTAAGGCGGATTGGCACCCGTTGCCGGTAAGGCTCGGGAGAACCAACCTGTAGCAATACATTACCTATGAACATTATAAGTTACTTTTATACTAAACATGCCCTCAAAAGATAAATGGAACTAGCAAGCCAAAAGATGTTGTATGACTAGGCCGTTGGAGCCACAATGTCTACGATACGATACATGACCATACTATACTTTACATAGTCTACAAAGCCTCTAGACAAGAAACATTATCTTATAAGGGTCGGGACAGGCCCCGCCTCATGATAAGATACTATACAATGCAAAAAGATATGATAAGACTCAAAGCCCCGAAGCAACCTGGAGCTCAGTGACTGCAGTTGATATCCTGTACTCTTACTGGGGAGGTTTATTAGCTTCTGCACCTGCAGCATGGAATGCAGGTCCCCCAACAGGGACGTCAGTACGAAATAATGTACTGAATATGTAAGGCAACATGTACCATATATGAGATAAAAGCTCAAATGAAACCATACACTGCTGTAAGGTAAAAGACCACCTTTATGAATATTGTGGAGTCATGCATCTTATAACAATTATGTTACTTTACTCTTATCACTTGTATAATCTGTGCACATCATGTAATACAAATGACCAGCTGATCAGTGGTAAATCTATATCAGGATCAACCCATGCTAGGCTTTCCTTTCACCCCTGGGATACCCCCTGTAATACTGGGATTGACCCATGCTAGGTGATTCTTTCACCCCTGGGATACCACCCAACAGAAGCAACTGTATACATATATCTTCTTATTACTTTTGATATGAATCTTTGGTGGTCGTAAAATTTGAGCTATAAGACTATAAGCATGACAAGTGACAAGTATGTGACCATGTAACATCATATCACAATGAAAAGAGTGGGTTATACAATTAGTGAAACATGTAGGACATAAACAACGTATGAACTTTATTTTGCTAAAAAGAAGACTCATATGTCATGGTGTCCAATGTATGTATGCAGCAGTGACAAGGCTCGAATCTGGACACACAAATACATGTGAAAGAGTGGAGTGGTTATATCGAAGTTTGTAAAGATCTCTATGTGCCAATAAAGACTTTGGATTCCATGCCAAATAATAAGAGATCGAATAGCCTTACATACCTCGACATATCAACTTGTTTTTACCTCGAAATGACTTCTTTTCTTCCAACTATTTATCTACAATATCATGTTTTAAAGCTAGTATTAGCAGCTAATCAATGCATCTGGACAGCCCAATCTCACAAAACACAACACTTTGGCAACAAACGTATAACCATCGACTCAATGGTGTTATTCCGACTTTCTCAATTCTAACTGTCTTCAACCAGTACACATTATCCTATACATGATGTACACAGCCTATATCAGCTCTACAACATGCTGGCAACAGTCCATAACTACAACACAGAACCATTTTACAAAATGCTCAACTAAGAAGCACAACATCTCGTCGTCTCCCTACATTTCGTCGTTAACAATTCATACTTGTCCCAACTTTGAACCAGATGCTCCCAACATATATATACATCAAATAAACCTTAACACAGTCACAAAATAGCTCAAAACACAGGGGGGGAAACGTGAAACATCAGCCCCCTCATCAAAACAGTCCAATACCATTTTGGAAGCACATAAGATCATATAAGGATACTTGTTTCCAAAGAACTAGCAAAACAGTCCAGCAACCTTGGCAACCATATACACACTATAACATATTAATAACCTCAACTTTATATCATATCAAAGTCAAAAATCAGGGTAAGAATCGTTCCAAAGCCAAGAAAATCAAACAACAACTTTCAGGACACAAGCTGTCCAGAAATTCCTGCACAGTACACCAGCCAACTTATCTTGTTTTCCATGGAAAATTCATATCGAGTATATGGTTATTTTTACATACCTTAACTCCCAAGGTGTAAGTATAGTTCATGAACTCAAAAAGTAGCCTTTGGTTGCCTTCCAAGGTGAAGAAATGCCAAGAGAAACTTAGAGAGAAAAGCTGAAATTGTTTTGGTCTCCTACTAGTTAACCTAAGGAGCTCGGTTTTGGTCCCTTTTTAAAGGGGCCTTAGACCGACTTTCTCCTAATATTTGCAACTGATTAACTCAAGTTGGTCAATGACCAATTTTCCCCTTTCACTTGGGCCTTTTGGATCTCTAAATCAATGGGCTTTAGTAGCCCATTTTCCTTAATCTTGCTTGCACTTTGTTTGGGACCAATTTTCTTAGTAGTGAATGAATGTAGTTGGGCCTATTATATAAAAATCTTGGGCTGAACATCTTGGCCCAATATAATGCTAAACCATTGGCTTTAATAGCCTCCCTAACTTGGGCTTCGTTTGTCGCAAGACTTGGAAAGTTTCGGCGTTAAGCCTTGTCTTCGTTCCCCTTTCTTTTTACTAACGTCTAGACTTCAAGTGAGTTCACTTATGAATGAATTATTCTCCCTCATGTATATATACATTTTTTTTTCAGCCAACCACACAGGTGACTCACCTGCTAGCTTCCTAAGTTCCATAAGCACGTCAATGATTTTCTCCGTTTAAGGCCACAGTCTCTAAATAGACTTCCATATAGTGCCCCAATCTAACACTTGAACACTTGAAAAAAAAGTTTTGGTAGTAATTAAATCAAGTCGTATGTCATTTTATGTGAACATTACTAGTACATGCAAAATGTGGGGTGTTACATATAACTATGTACAAGTATATGAAGCAAGCATACAACAACTATCCTCCATTAAGGACAAGACCTCCCATGTCGGCAAATAGAGTTTTCGGTGTTGGTTACGAGGACTACACCTTCTGGTGTAACTATACAGTCCTCTTTGAGCCAATTAAAATATTTTTCCTTACTTTTATTAATGGAGTCTTTCATGAAGGCATTCTCATTTGATACTACTATACCGAGACTTGCAAGTCCCCATATCATGACAAATCATATTCATTACATATTTTAAGACTCTAAAATCCCACTTTTAAAATAATTATATTCATGGTTAAGCTTCCATTAACAATTTCAAACATTCAAAATATGTTTTTCATTCAAAGATACAAAGTATAGGAAATTAATTTATTTTTCAGTACTTAATTTTAAACTTTCAAGAGACCCAATAATCATGGAATAAATAATTATTCATTTAACAATCCAATTTTTAAAATATGAAGATTCATCATTTTCAAATATCCATTTTAATCTCAAAACCCCAATAAAGATTTATAAATCATTTAAAGAAAAGGGAAAATTTATACAAAACTTTTATGAAAAAAAATCCTTAACCCTAACTTCAAATCATCAATATATTATAGATAAATAATAATTAAATTCACAATTTTCAATAGTAATTAAAGTAGGTAGTGTTCAACATGTCTTATTGATGGGGAGGAATCGAGTAAAGCTTGAATTCTTAGCATTGGAGCTTGAACTCTAGTTTATTTTCCTCTTAGGGGTCGTTTGGTAGAGTGTATAAGAAAAATGTGAAATATGGTGTGTTAGTAATGCTTGTATTAGTTATACTTGTGTTACCTATGCTTGCATTAGTTATGCTTGTATTTTCCTTATGTAGTGTTTGATTTGATGTATTAAATATAACATAAATTGAATAATTTCTAAAAATTTTTTTTTTTTACAAAGATATCCTCCATATTTATGTTGGAAAGGATGAGGAAATTTTGTTAGGGATAATATAGTGTTTATGTTAATGCTTGCATTGGATCCATTGCATTGTTAATACCGTGGATATTGAGGTATTCATAATACACACCTCAATACACAATAGAGTGTATAACTAATGCAATCATTAGTTATACATAGGGTGAAAAGTATACCAAACATGATATTAGTAGTACACATTAAACTAATGCATGCATTAACTTTCCAATACACTCTACCAAACAACCCCTTAGTGCTTTAGGAAAGAGTGGAATATGTTTTGGGGGAATAAAGTACGTAATCAAGGGTTTGGGCCATCTAGAATAGGTTGCGGATGGTTTTTAAATAAAGAAAAGACCTAAAGGACATTAGAATAACAAAAGAAAACAAAATTCCATCAGGCAGGAGGGGTTGCACAGTGTCCCCTATAGCGTCATAGCTAGCTTCACGGTGTATGGCCCACAAGGGAGCTCTTTCGGTGAATTCTCTCAATTTGTAGTATGGTGTGAGGGCTAGGTTATGAACTTCCCCGATGAATCACAAGATATATGTTCAATGGTAAAGCTTCCTATGACTTACCCAAACCCATCCCAAATGATTTCTACTTAATATGTGGGTTATATAGGTTCATTTGCAGGCACTAAAAAGGCATAAAATCTCACAGGGCATTACATTATCTTCTTCTTGATATCATTCATCCCCAAATTATGGTTAATGACACATTTATCATGATATAACTATTTGTATAGGACCGTACAAAAAAAATATTAAGGGGTGTAAGAGTAAGCCTAAGATTAATACCTTCCAGGACATCATCTGGAGATGCAAAGAAAGGGGGATATCTAGACTTTAGATCATCTTCCAATTCCCAAGTAGCTTTCTCTAACTTTTGAATCCTCCATAATACTTTAATCGAACATATTTTCTTGGTACTCAACATTTAAAATTCCCAATCCAGGATCTCTATGGGACCTTTCGCATACAATAGGGAATCTTTCGTACTAATATTCTCTATAGGAACTATAAGAGTAAGGACACACACACATTTCTTAAGCAAAGAAATATGGAACACATGGTGAACCGATGACAAACTCATAGGTAGATCTAACTTATAAGAAACATCCCAAAACATCCTCAAAATATGGTAAAGACCAATGTAGAGAGGACGGAGCATACCTTTTTTCCCAAACCTCATCACTCTTTTCATAGGAAACACGTTCAAGAATAACCAACCACTAATTTTGAACTCTAACTCTCTTTGCCTCATATCGGTATAGGAATTTTGGTGACACTGAGTGGTCTTAAGTCTCCTTCTGATAATCTTAACTTTCTCCACCACTTCATGCACAAGGTCAAGCCCGAACAACTTAGCTTCTCCCACTTCATACTATTCAATTGGGGATCTACACTTCTACTATAAATAGCCTTAAATGGTGTCATTTAGTTACTGGAGTGATAGCCTTAAATGGTCCAACCAACTACCTTTAAATTAATAGAATAGGCCTTTAGCATGTACTCTACAGTCTGAATACTCTACTTCGCTTGCCCATCTGTCTAGGGATAGAAAGAGGTGCTAAGATTTACCTGTGTGCCTTAAGCTTTCTAAAAGAAATGCTAAATCTAAGAGGAAAACTTCAAACCTCTATTGGATATAATGGACATCGAGGCCCCATGAATTCTAAAAATCTCTTTAATGTACAACTTAGCATAATCCTCCCTCGAATAAGTTGTCCTTACAGGTAGAAAGTAAGCAGACTTGGTAATTCTATCACCTATGACTCAAAATAGAATCACATAAGTTGTGAGAATGCAGAAGGCCAGCGATGAAATCCATATTTACCATTTTCCGCTTCCACATCGGAATGGATATATCTTGAGATGTACTACCAGGCCTTAGATATTCAACCTTGACTTGCTGGTAATTTGCGCACTTACCAACAAAGTTAGAAATATTCCTCTAGATATTGTTCTACCAATAAAACTCTTTTACATCACGATACATTTTTGTAGAGACAAGATAAATAATGTACCAAGAGATGTAGGCTTCAGTAAATTTCCTCTCTCACAACTCATTAACATCGGTAACACATAATCATTCTTGCTAACAGAAAATATGATATCCCATAATCTCAAAATCCATAACCTTTTACTGTCCCACGCTCTTCTTGATTTGCATAAGTATAGGATTATTAGTCTACTTCTACTTAATTTCAGCACCTAAGGATGACTAACCAATTTTGTGAATGATTACTCTCTTATTTAGATCCAAAAGTCAAACTCCAAAATTATCAAGTATATGGATGTATTTTACCAAACCTCTCTTTTCCTCCTTAACATGAGAGAGACTCCCCATGGACAACCTGCTAAGAGATTCAGCAACAACATTAGCTTTACCTAGGTGGTAGTGCAGACTTATGTCATAATCTTTTAGCAACTCAAACGACCTTCTTTTCATGAGATTTAACTCTTTTTGTGTGAAAACATATTGCAAACACTTATGGTTAGTGAAAATGTCTGCATGCACCTGATATATAAATAGTTTTGCTAATTATTAGATGCAAAGACTAAAACAGCCAATTCCAGGTCATAGGTGGGGTAGCTCTTCTCATGAACCTTAGGTATCCTTAATGTATAAGCTACCATCCTACCATTACGAATAAGTACATAGATTTTTCCCACTTGAGATACATCACAATATACAACAAATCCCTTAGTACCCTCAAGAAATGCCAACATAGGAGAAAAAATTAATCGGTCCCTCAACTTCTCAAAACTTCCCTCACAAGCATCTTACTATTGGAACTTTACTTTTTTTTAGTCAACTTAGTTAGTGGAGAAGCTATAGATGAAAAAATTTCCACGAACATCCTATTAGAACCTGCTAGCACCAAAGAACTCCCAATGTCGGTTGTAGTTATTCGGTCTAGGACATTTGTTCATTGCCTCAATCTTTAGGGATTAACTCTAATCACTTCACTAGAAACAATGTGCCCAAGAAAAGTCACAGAACTAACCCAAATTCACACTTAGAAAATTTAACTTACAACTCTTGGACCTTAAGGGTCAAAAGTATGATCTAAAGGTAATTGACATGTTTGTCTTTACTTCGAGTGTACACCAGTATATCATTAATGAAGACTATGATGAATAAATTAAAAAAATTACTAAAAATACTTTTCATAATATCCATGAAAGTTGTAGGTGTACTAGTCAAATCAAAGGACATAACCAAAAATTAGGAATTCCCATATCGAGTTCGAAAACAGTTTTGGGGATGTTAGCTTCCCTATCCTTCAACTAATAGTAACTCAAATAAAGATCAATTTTGGAGAAACACTTAGCACCCTAAAGCTGGTCAAAAAGATTATCAATTTTAGGAAGAGGGTGCTTATTTTTCACTGTGTCCTTATTCAGCTGACGGTAATCTATACATATATGGAGGAAACTATCTTTGTTTCACATGAAAACTACGGGGGCACCCTAGGCAGAGATACTGGATGAATAAGACCCTTATCAAAGAGGTCTTTCAATAGCTCATTCAGCTCCATATAAGCCATTCCATATAGGAGAAGGGAAATGGGTTGAGTATAAGTCAAAAGGTCATTCCCAAAGTTTGTATCCTTATCTGGGGAAATTTCAAGAAAATTATTGGAAAATACCTCAAGAGACTCATTAACTATAGGAATGGACTGTGGTGAGGGATTTTAAGAGTTAGAATCTTTGACTCATACTAAATGATACAAACACTCTTTTGATATCAACTTTTGGTTCCTAAGATAAGAAATAAATTTTCCCTTGGTTCCAAGTGATTACCTTTTTATTCTATGACTAGTTCATTTTAAAAATAAAAAGTGACCTTTCTAGTTCCATAGAATAAGGTAGCATAATAAAAATGGAGCCAATCTATCTCTAGAATTGCATCAAAGTCTACCATGTCAAGTTCTACCAGATCCACCATAGTATCTCAGTGAAAAATAGACACTATGCAATTTTATTGACCCTTCTAGGGATAATAAACTCGACAATATGGGTAGAAATTTATAAGAGTTTGAAAATACTTTCAGGGACAAAACCTAAAATCAAAGCCACAAAAAGGCCACATAAAATAGAGTAGAACCAAGGTCAAGTAACACATAAACATCATGGGAGAAAATATGTGACATACCCATAATAACATAAAGTGAGGCCTCTAAATCTTGACAAGTAAAAAGGGCATACAAACAGTTGCAGCCCCCACTTATATCGAATGTAGCACTCTTTGCTGCTAGGGCAAAAGACGTAGTAGCTTTGTCCTAATTACCCCCAGCCATTCCCTTTGTCGAGGGACATTATAGCTAAAAATGGGTATTTTGTCCTCAAGTATAACACACTCTTACAATAGAAATAAACCTTACGATGAATTTTTTCACAAGTGCAGCAAAGAGAGTAAGAGAGAGCTGACTATGCCATAGTATCCATAGATAGGTACCACGTATCCTAGAACCATTATTAGTCTAGAACCACTAATCACATGAAAGAATAGGAGTAGGTTCACTAGATGAGGAATGAATATTTACTAAGATTTTTTTTTTGATCCACGACCTGTCTATTTACCATCGTGGTGTTGACTAACATCTTTATATGAATACTTAGCTTTCTTACTTTGCCTCTCTTTAGCCTTAGAATGTCATTTATTTTCACCATCTATTTATATGTACACTACTAGCTGAAATATATATCCATGTCACTGTTCAGCATAGCCTCCTTACACTCTTGCATCAACTCATTAGAAAGACTGGGCGAAAATTTCCTCATTGGAGACCTCATGCTAGACACCAACTCTGAAACATAATGAGACTACTAAGTAAACTTTAAAGAATACTTCTTAACACTCATTTTTTCCTATTTCAAGTTCAAAAACTCCTCAGTCTTGGCTTCACTCAATTCTCGAGAAAAAGGTTATCAATAAAGGCATTAGAAAATTCTTTACAGATAGTAGGTTATCTTCTCCCATTCATAATACCACTTATAGTCCATCCTTTTTAGTTGATAGACTACAAATTCCACCCATCAGTATCACTAGCATGTATCACCTTGAAAATATTTTCCATCTTATCAACAAAGAGGATCTTTCTCAATTTTAGACCTAGTCAAGGTTGGTAGTTCAGCTGTATAAATTGGCTAACTCGAATAGCATCTGAAGAACCAAGAATAGAACCAATACTACCTTAACAATGGGATTGAGATAACAAAATCTGAGAAAGCATATGAATAGTCTACCTGAATTGAGAATTAGCGACTTTGCCCTATGCGGGTTGTGCCTGTGTGGTTCTATTCTTGGGAGTCTGGGGAGGACTAGTTGGGGCTGGTGGCACCCCAATAGGATTAGTAAAATCAAAAATATGATCTTCATTACGGGTATGCATCCTATGAGTAGGATCAACCTCTTCACAATTTTCCCAGTGGGGATGGAAGTCCAACTAAAGTTCTTTAATCGTTAATTCTTCTTAAAGGCATGATCTAAATCACGAGAAATCAAGTGTTAGGGGAACTCATCAAAACTAGACTCTATAGAATGAACTAGAACATGAATAAAAGGAAAGACTTTCTCATTTTCTTGTAGCCTCTATTTTATAAATGTGGCACGCTACACACACATAAAAAGGACTCTACTTGGCACGACATTGCAGACACTATGGGAACCTGAACCTTGCACTGATACCAAGTTTGTCACCACTCGGGCTGTGGCCCTAGCCGTGAAAGACATCCCAAACTAATGAAAACCCTAGATGGCCCTTTAGAATTTTATTAGGAGCTAAGTCTAACGGAAAGAAATAAACATAGCTCTCCAAAAGATTGATGGATCACCACATGCTAGATGTTATTCCAATTGAGATCCTAATGTTGAACTAAATTGCAGGGTTGAGATTCAAAACCTACATCATGAAAGGATGTAGCATTTGAGGACAATTGGTACGATGAGTACTGCATGTAACCTAGGGAAGGGGGAACCAAAGCAGTTTATTTAGCAGTTTATACAATTTCATATCATAAGCTCATATTGAGGAAAAAATAAGTAGTGATTCAAAGAATAAAAGAAATGTAATAACTTTGAAAACCTTTAATTTTGGTAAATATAGTTGGCACGACATTAAGTAACCCAGGGCTATATGCGTCCTATTTGTACTAAACTGGTGGGACCCTAATCTATGTTAGCCACATGGACTGAGGTAGTAATATATTTTAGCCATCATATCATAAATATGACTACATAAAAATACATAAAGCAAGCATACAACGATCATCCTCTATTCATGATAAGACCTCTCATGTCGGCAAGTGCAGTTTTTATGTTGGACATGAGGACTATAACTTCTCAGTGTAACTATGCAGTCCTATTTCAAACTAAATTAAAATATTTTTTCTTACTTTTATTAATGCAGTATTTCATTAAGAATTTAACATTTGGTTTGTTATACCAAGAATAACAAGTCCCCATATCATGTTAAGATCATACTCATTACACATTTTAAGACTCTAAAATTCCACCTTTAAAATCATGAACATATTCATGGTTAATCTTTCATTAACAATTTCAAACATTCAAAATATGCTTTTCTTTCAAAGATATAAAGTGCAGGAATTTTATTTATGTTTCATTACTCAATTCTATACTTTCAAGAGGCACTATGATCGTGGCTTAAATAAGTCTACATTTAACACTCCATTCTTAAAATTATGGAGATTCAAATATCCATTTTAGTCTCAAAACCCCAAACAAATATTTAAAAATCAGTCATAAAGAAAAGGAGAAATTTATATAAAACTTTTATGATAAAATTCTTAACCCTAACTTCAAATCATAAATATATTATATATAAATAATAATTAAATTGGTACTTTGTAATACTTATCAAAGTAGGGTGTGTTCAACAAGCCTTTTTGATAGAGAGGAATCGAGTAAAGCTTGAAATCTTGGCCTTGGAGCTTGAACCTTAGTTTATTTGACTCTTAGTGCTTTGGGGAAGAGTGAAATATGTTTGTACGAAATAAAGTACATAATTAAGGGTTTGGGGTCATTTATAATAGGAAGGGGATGGATTATAACTATGAAAAGACCAAAAGACCCTAAAACTAATACAAGAAAATGAAATTCCATCAGGTGGGAAGGACTAAAAGGTGTGTCTCTATAGCATCATAACTAGATGTACAGTGTGGGGCCTACAAAAAAGCTCTTTTAGTGGTCTCCCAACTTGCATCTTGGCGTGGGGGCTAGTTCTCGGCCTCCCCTAGTGCACCGAGGTACCTCTTTTCAATGATAAAGCTTCTCTTGATATACCCAAACCCATCCCAAATGATTTCTACTCAATATAGATTCATTTTTAGGCTTTATAAAGGTATGCAGACACTCCAAAACTTACACTACTTATGTTGTTTTATATTCAATCTTGAACTTTAATTTGTCCTTACATTTATATTTTGACCATAATTGCCTCCTAGTTTTTCATCTTTACCGCAATGCAGCAAGAGCCCAAATATTGATGGCCTTACTATGAATCCCACACACTATAGATTCCATAGATGGGTATAGCAAAGTCAATCTAAGGTAATGATGTATCTTCGAATTGACTAATTTATCCCAACATATGTGTTTCATCTGATCTGAACAATAGCCTAAAATTAGAAAACTTTACATCCACATTATAATACTGTCTGTGAGGAAAAACAAGTATGTTAGCTGATTTCATATCACAATGGACAACCCCTTTAAAATGAATATGAATAAATCTAGCTAAGAACTAAAAGAATAGTAAGCAACCTCTAATTCACCGATCATTAGCTTCTGTTGGATTAAATCATGCAAAGTTTTACTCGCAGCGTACTCGAGCAAGAGGTTATAAGTGCACTTACCATTTTTGACTTTTGTATCTTCTTTGAAGATCTAAACTACATACTTTAACCCTCATAAAATATGCAATATTTTTCCTTTCGCTTGTAGCAAAGATAAAAGGCAAACTTTTACAGATTTCATAGCTGCAAATAATGTAAACAATGAATAGTATTCCAATGGCATGGCAAGAGATAATGTTTCATAAAAACCAGCTCCCAACACTTTAATGGCCACCGTTGATGAGTATTTATTGATGATCGGTGAGTTTTTCTTAACTATCTACAGTTGATGAGTATTTTTTTGTACCTTAATGACTTCTTAGAGAAGGTATTTATAATGTATGGATATAGCTAGTGTAGTTTCTTTTCCTAATTGAAGAATTGTATGAAATCCTAGCTTAACTATCACACTCTATTGATTTCATGTAGTAAAGAGAATAATACAAAAGGAAATTAATCATGAATGAAGAGAAAAACTGTTACATTACCTAAATGAGATAAGTAAAGTGATAAATAAAACATCATATTAGTTCTAGGTATATATACTAACTTCTACAACCAAATGACAGTTGTGATAACTGATTGCCAGTTGTAGGAACTTTCCTAACTCACACTAATCTAACTACTTAACTAGACAATCATGTATAAGTAAAGCATAGCTGTAGAGAATGGACAATCAAGGCATATTAATACATTTAGATAACTCTTCCACACACAACTTCCTTTAAAATCAATAACACACTCTCAACATGTCCTCTAAGGTTTGAATAGTCCTCTCTGCCTTACCATCTGTCTGAGGATGAAAAGTTGTACTGAGGTGAACTTGGGTACCAAAACCCTTCTGGAAAGCCTTCCAAAAATGAGAGGTAAACTGAGTACCTCTATCTGAAATGATAGACAATGGAATGCCATGCAATCTAACCAACTCCCTAAGATAGAGTCTGACATAGTCCCTCCACTGAATAAGAAGTATGAACTGACAAGAAATGAGATGATTTGGTAATTTTGTTTGCAATGACCCATATTAAATCATGCTGACGATGCATACGAGGCAACCCTATCACAAAATCCATGTTCACCACTTCCCACTTCCAAGTGAGAATGCTAATTTCCTACAATGTGACACTAAACCTCTGGTGCTCAACTTTAACCTATTAATAATTCAAACACTTAGGTACAAACTCTGCAATATCTCTCTTTATACCATTCAACCAATAGACTTCTTGTAAATCGCGATACATCTTAGTGACTTTTGGATGAATAGAATACCGTACCCCATGCGCTTCTGCCAAAATTTGCTGCCTCAAATTATCAACACATGGAACACATAACCTTCCCTGACAACGAAGCACACCATCTCCCACCTAGGAAAAACCTCTACTTATTGATCTCTAACTGATTCCTTCAACTTAACTAGACTGGAATCTTTATCATACTTTTTCTTCATTTCAGAAACCAAAGAATATTTTGATCCATTTTGAACCCATATACTACCCTTGGCTTAATCAACCAATCGAACACCTAATCTAGCTAACTGATGATCCTCCCTGACTAACTTCTTCTTATCCTTTTTAACATGGGTAACACTACCCATAGACAATCTATTAAGGGTATCTGACACTACATTGGCCTTGTGCATATAATATAACGCACTCATATCATAATTCTTTATCAACTCAAGCCACCTTCTCTGGCAAAGATTCAAATCTTTCTGTGAGAACACAAACTGCAAACTTTTGTGATCCATAAACATATCAACATGAACTCTATAAAGATAATGTCTCTAAATTTTCAAAGAAAATACAACAACTACCAACTCAAGATCATGGGTAGGATAATTCTTTTCATGGGGCTTAAGCTATTTAGAGGCATAGTCTATGACCTTACCTCTCTGGATTAATATACAACCAAGACCAACTCAGAAAATATACAGTAAACTACAAATCCATATGAACCATCTAGCAAGGTCAAGACGAGGGCTGAAGTGAGTCGAGTCTTCAACTTCTGAAAACTCTTCTCGCATGAATTTGCCCACTGAAACATGACTTTCTTCTGAGTCAGTCGAGACATGGGGGATGCAAACCATCTATAATAGCTAGCCAAACCCAAGAAACTCCTGATATCGAATGAAGAGATAGGTCTGGCCAAGTTTTTCACTACTTTGGTATTTTAACGGTCATCTCTAATTCCATTACCAAAAACAATATGGCTAAGGAACGCTACTAATCTTAGCCAAAACTTACAGTTGATGAATTTGGTGAATAACTGATAAACTTTAAGGGTCTGCAACACAATTGTCAAATGGTCTGTATGATCATTTTCACTATAGGAATAGATAATAATATCATCAATGAAGACTATGACGAATAAGCCAAATACTACTTGAACACTCTGTTCATCAAACTCGTGAAAGCTGTAGAGGCATTCGTTAGTACAAAAGACATAACTAAGAATTTGAGGTGATCATATTGAGTTCTAAAGGCTATCTTTGGAATGAAAAATTCTCTGACTCTAAGCTGATGATAGCCGGATCTGAGGTCTAACTTAGAGAAATAACTAGCACCCTAAAGTTCGTCGAACAAGTCATTAATTCTAGGGAGTAGATACTTATTCTTAATTATGAATTTGTTTAACTGACGGTAATTAATGCATATTCTGAGAGAGCCATCCTTAATATGCACAAACAAGATTAGAGTTCCCCATGTGGAAACACTGGGCCTGATGAAACCTTTATCTAAAAGATCTTTCAATTACTCTTTCAACTCCCTAAGCTCAGCTGGAGCCATTCTGTAGAGCAGAATAGTGATGGGCTGGGTATCTGGAAGTAGATCTATTCTAAAGTCAATTTCTCTTTTAGGAAAAACTCTATATCTTCAGGGAACATATTTGGAAATTCCCTAACAACTGAAACTAACTCGAGACTTGTAGTCTCAAAATTGGATTCTTTGACTCAAATAAGATAGGAAACATACTACTTGGATATCATCTTTATCTCTCTAAGCTATGAAATGAACTGGCCTTTAAAAATTAACGTACTACTACTCTATTTAATGACTAGTTCATTGGGAAACTAAAATTGAATGACCCTATTTTTGTAATCAACTGAGGAATAACATAAGTAGAGCCAATCCATGCTAAGAATGAGGTGACTTAACATAGGAACATACTGAAGTAGACACTGAGAAGGGTTCAACTAATGTTTTTAGATTAACGCCAAATTTGATGACTATTTAAGGAGTAATAAAAAAAAGTGAAGCTCCGGGGTCTAATAAAGCATAAACATGAAGATAAAATACCCATAACGTACCCGTAGCCACATTAGGAGACTTTCTTGATCCTGTCAGGACTGAAGAGCGTATAACTTATTCTGGTATTGTTTGCTGGTGACACTGGAAGTAGTGCCTTATTGGGTTGGACAACCTGATGGTGCTGCTGAAGAGTTAGTCTCACCCTGCTAGCAATCATTTTTGCCCCTCTTTGCAACTGTCGAGCACTTTCAAACTCTATGGCCTAGTTTACTATATAAAAAATACACATCACTACTGACTCTACCTACCCTTTGATAATTCCTTCCATACTTCCCATAGAGTGGATTAGTACGACCACTGTTCAAAATACCCTGGGACTTAGAGCCTAGTGCCTTATGCCTACTGTTATTCCTATACTTTGGCATTATCACACTAGCTAAAGACGGAGCTGTGGCTGAGAATTTCTGACAAAATTAAGAATGGTTACAACCCTCTGACCTCAGCTGAGAAAAATTAAAGCTACCTATTCTGGCCATCTTATTCTCTTTTTATTTCTCCTTATGCTTCTCTTTCTCAATCTGCTGAGAATGAACCATAAGACTAGATAGGTCTATATCCTTAATCAATATAGTAGTCCTGCTCAGCACCCCTATCATCCTTTTATTACTTTTACTAGGTATGATCTATATCCTACAACTGATATAATGACAACTCTGCACTCTTACTGAAATTAACACCCATGATATCAATCACTTTTTGAACCATATCAAGAAACTCCTGCGGATCCTTCTCATACATAGATCCCAAAAACAAAGGAGGATTTATTAGGGTAAATTCCTGAATATTAGTTGTTTCTGTATTCGCCACTGGATTAGCATGGGAAACAACCTACTAATTGTTCTGAGTATCTACTAAATGAGCTAAGGTAGTGAAAAAAGCTCTGAATTTAGCATATGAGACATGCTTGTTTAGAGGATCTTCCTGAATAGGTGGTGGTGCAGGATGATTCCTATTTGTTCTTTTGTTGTTTCTTTTGAAAGACATTGTTTGAAAATAAAATAAAGTATGAGTTAGATAGAGGGTTTAAATAGAGATGATGCTTATTTGCATGACATAAATATTGAAACAAAGGAAATTTTGCTAAAATAATTTGTATCCTCTTGTCCATAAGTGTGGATTGCTTCACACCCATCCACAAGACTCTACTCAATGTGGCTTTCAGACTCCTTAAGACACTTTAAAACTATGGGCTCTGATACCAAGTTTTGCCACGACCTGAGGCTACCCCTAGTCACAAGAATGGAGCTTATGGTCACAAGTGACCACAAGCTAACCCATGATCTGGTACACACTATGAGTACTGAATAAAATATGAACATAACACATGTGTATAAGATAAACTAAAACTGAAGTATAAATCTGAATACTGAATAAGAAAATCAATCATAAGTCTAGAACATTTGGTAAATCTAAAAATAATTGACTGACTGTTTAACTGACTATTTGAACGTCTAAAAGCCTTAAAACTGACTGAAGAGTTGATGGGATAAACTCCTAACTAAATACGACTGACTGAATAAAATAAAATATTAAAATAGTTGAATAATCATAACATATCCTTGATGGACTCACCACTATGGCTGCTGGATTGCATTGAATGGTCTAACTACGGTCGATATACTAAGCCTCCAAACCTATGATATTAGACATCACAGTGAAAGAAAAAGTATGCGGTCAGTATGTTGAATGTATTGGTATATGAGATAAGGTCAAGCTGATATACATGGGGTACTGTGCATATAAAATAAGGACTAACTGAAAAGCATAAGATAACTGGACATGAATGCATGAAAACTAAAATATCTAAGAATGCAAGAGTAAGTGTATATCCAATATGATACTGAGATAATCTGAAATAATGACTAAAAGCTATAAAACTTAATATATGAAAGTCTGTACACTTAGAGAAGCAAAACTAAAATAAAAATACATTGATTACTATACTGAGATTGTGGAAGGTATTATATAACCAACATGCCCCAATATTAGCTAATTGGGGTCCAACCTGTGACCCTAGTTGGAAGGGTGTTAGTACGGTGCCATGGGTACTAACACTAGCTATGTGGATCTACTAAAATAATGTCCCAAAGAACTAGGGTGTCAAGCCTAAACTTATGGGTGACCCCTAAGAGGAAGTCAAGCCTAAACTAATGGGTGACCCTTCATATCCTACGCTATCTACGTAGTTCTGGAATATAGTGACTGTTAGTTATGACTCTGCCGAACTGACGGGGAACCTGCCATCCCTATATTTGCTCAGTGCTAAATCCTACTCCCAACTAAACTAACAATGGTACTGGACTGAACTAAACTCAACTGATTGTAATTATACAATTGAAAGTGCTTATCATGAATATGAATATCTAAATATACTAATAAGGTTCATGGATTAATTGTTTAAATTCTTGAAAAGCTAAATTTATGTAAATCACATTGGTATCAGGTGTTCATAACCCACCAGCACTGAATGGAATTAACAATAATGCCATATTAAAGCTTTCAAATCATTGTAGGGGATCATTATTCGAGACACAACACTTGGGCATTTCATCAAACATATGAGAGTTATGAACTTAAGCATAGGAATGGGTAAAGCATGCGAGAATAACATGATTTCAAGACAAAAATCATAACCTAGGGATTCAACATGAATATTACAACATTTAAAATATGTAATGGCTCATTCCATTGAAAAAACTTATGAACATAACTTAATAATTGAATTATGAAGATATTCATGGAAATATTTCAACCTAAACATGGAAAACTCATAATTTATAACCAAAAAGAATTCTTGGACTCCATGGGCTAAAAGAACCCATGGATGAACATCCCACATACCTTACTAGGTGAATTCGTTAAGATTCTTAGGAATTTATTGATATTCAAAGATTGAATTCCATGATTTCTTGAGAATGGGTTAAGATTTGTCCTTGAGATTGAAGATGGTTTGCCTAAGATATTTTATGAATAAAGGGGAAAATAATGCCCCTTAGGGACTAAAATTTCATGTTATGGATTAGTTTAGGTGAGGGAAAATAACCTTAATGCCTTTAATAAATGACGGGCAAAAAATTGGATGGGGAAGAAGGGCGCACTGTGGTCGTTGGTGTGGTGCACTGGAGGGGGTACAGTGGGCTTTAGTATGGTGTACTAGAGATATCTCCGTAGGCTCATCCCGGTGCTGCTATTATTTTGGAGATCTAAACACACCCCTACACTCATCAAAATTTTTTATTACTCACCCGAGATGAACTTTGAACAACCCTGATTATGAATCAACTTAGAAATTGACGTTCAAAAGTTGGGAAGGTCAAAAATAAAATTTTTGAAGTTTAGAGGTCTTTGGAAAGACTAAGTATTCAACACTTAGGTAAATTTTTAAGTTTTAGACCCCTTGAATGTGCAACTGAGAGATGAAATAAGCTAAAGACTTTTATGGGGTATTGCAGGAAATGTCTAATTATTCTATCTTCCTTTATTTATACTTGATGATATTGATTATACATGTTTCTCTTTTTTCTACTTGTATGTGATATTATATATGGATATTATAGAACAATATAGTGCAAACTGTGTGGGGTATGTTGTGGGATATTTTTGACTGCAGGTGACGTGCCATTAGTATTTATTTTGTGTGATTTATTTCTACTTTGCTCTATTAGCCTATGATACCTACTGAGTACAAGTGGATCATACTCATGCCTATTGTGCCTTTTCAGTGTAGGTCCTAGTTTGAGTAAGCTCCAACTTGGTTGATTCAGGCGAGATTTAGTGCTTTTAATGTAGTGGTTGATCTTGAAGTGTACGGATGTATTCTACAACCTTTCTTATAGACTATGTCTTTACTTTCACTTTAGAGATAGAGTTTTCTTTTGTATTTGGACATCTTATGTATTTTATTTAGATTCAAGATATACTAGATACGTTCTTATACTATTGATACCAGGTTTTGGGAGATATGGCTGCATGTGTTGATTTTATTCTTTCCTCTTTTATCATATCTATGTAGTTCAATTTTGTTCTAGAAGCCTTACCTTAGGTATTTCTGTCTTTTTCTATTTGTGTATCAGTTTGAGTGATAGGCTTACTTGTCAAGGTTCACTGCAACAAGTGACATCATGACCCTTATATTTTGGGTCATGAAAAATTAGTTTCAGAGCAACCAGGTTCATTTGTCTCAATTGTATAAGAATGGTTTGTATTATAAAGTCTGGTGGATCGATACATAGACATTTGTATCTATCTTTACGAGGCCATGGAAAGTCTTTAGGATAACTTTCCTTATTTTATTCCTTATCATGCAAATTCCTTTCATACCCCATGTTCTTAGTTGTGTTACACTCTTTCTGCATAGATGATGTTGACTAGGTCGCATGAGGTTAGTGATATAGAGCCTACTTTTGTAGAGAGTGTTTAGTTGAGAGGGTGAGCCTCAAGTCGTATATGGACTCAAGGTAGGAGATAAGCCCATAGTTTATCCTTATCTAGAAGGAGTTCTAGGGTCTCTCCCTTGAGATTTTATGTTAAGCAGGTTAGAATTATGAGTTTTTGTAATATCCCATAAGATTCAAATCTCTGTTCAGTTGTAGTTACATGATTAAGGGTTTTAAAGCTTGAAAGTTTCACTAAGTGTTAAGGACTTAGAAAGTTTCGCAGCCTAAGGTCTTAAAGTATCCTTGGGAGTTTGAGAGTCTCATTGAGTAAAGTCTTGTGCATGGGGGTGAAGCATGCCACACTTATGGATAAGGGGCTACGACATATTTTAGGAAAGTTTCCCTTCTTTCAATTTTTATGTCATGTGAAAGATCATAGACTCTATTTAATTTCTCTTTCTAAGTCCTTAACACTTAGTGAAACTTTCAAGCTTTAAAACCCTTATGCATGCAACTACAACTGAACAGAGATTTGGATCTTATGGGATATTACAAAAACTCATAATTCCAACCTGCTTAACATAAAATATCAAGGGAGAGCCCCTAGAACTCCTTCTAGATAGGGATAAACTATGGGCTTATCTCCTACCTTGAGTCCATGTACGACTTGAGGCTCGCCCTCTCAACTAAACTCTCTCTACAAAAGTAGGCTCTATATCACTAACCTCATGAGACCTAGTGAACATCATCTATGTAGAAAGAGTGTAACACAACTAAGAACATGGGGTATGAAAGGAATTTGCATGATAAGGAATAAAATAAGGAAAGTTATCCTAAAGACTTTCCATGGACTCGTAAAGATAGATACAAATGTCTATGTATCGATCCACCAGACTTTATAATACAAACCATTCTTATACAATTGAGACCAATTTTTTATAACATTGTTTTGGAGGCTTAGTTTCCTGACTGTTCTTACACAACTCAACGTTATCCAGCAGTAGTAGTGGCGAGTCCTCATCCATCGAGGACATGATATGCTTTTATAGTTATTTCAGTATTCTACTATGTTCAGTCAGTCGTAATTAGTTGGGGGTTTGTCCTGTCACCTCCTTATGATGTTTAGAGTCTTTTAGACAAACAGGTAGATAGTTAGTTAGTTCTTTCAGTATTATTAGTTGCTTCATACAGACAATTTGGTTTTAGTATTTTATCAGATATTTTAGACATGTTATTGATACATATTTTAGTATTTGGATGTACAGTACCTTATCAATTTATCTTTTGCTCATGTGTTGTATTACAATTTTACTCAGTGCTTATAGAAGGTACTATCCCATAGGTTAGCTTGTGGTTTCTTGTGTTTGTAAGCATCGCTGTCATGACTAGGGGGTAGCCTCGGGCCATGAAAAAACTTGGTATCGCAGCCTAAGGTCTTAAAGTATCCTTGGGAGTTTGAAAGTCTCATTGAGTAAAGTCTTGCGCATGGGGGTGAAGCATGCCACACTTATGGATAAGGGGCTACGAGATATTTTAGGTAAGTTTCCCTTCTTTCAATTTTTATGTCATGTGAAAGAGCATGGACTCTATTTAATTTCTCTTTCTAATTTATCCTTTATTTTGATTATAGACAATGCCTCCTAAAAGAAAAAATAGAAAAAAATTGAGGATCAGCCCACACTGTAGCCTATTAAGGAAGATCCCCTAAATGAGTATGTCTCTCACGCTGAGTTTAGGGCCATTTTCATAACTTTAGCCTATTGTTTAGATGCTTAGAATAACCAGGAGGCTATTTCCCAGCTAATCCAGTGGCAAATACAGTCTCACTTAGGATTCAAGATTTCACTTGAATGAATCCTTCTCTATTTTCTGGATCCAAGTCTGAGGAGGATCTAAAGGAGTTTTTGGATATGGTGCAAAAAGTGACATATATCATGGGAGTCACTTTGAGTGATAGTGCAAACTTGGCTATGTATCAGTTGCAGGGTGTAGCTCATACCTGGTTTAAGTAGTAGAAGAAGGACCGAGGTATTGATACATAGCCTGTAGAGTTGGAGAAGTTTGCCATGACTTTCCTAGACATGTTCTTTCCCCTTAAGTTGAGAGAAGCTAAAGTTAAGGATTTCATTAACTTGAAGCAGGGTAGTATGAGTGTGGAGGAGTGCCCACTTAAGTTTACTTAGTTTGCGAGGTATGCTTTAACCATGGTGTCTGACTCTAGGTCTAAGATGAGTAAGTTTGTGTCTGGTGTATTTTATAGTGTGGTCAAGGAATGTAGGACTGCCATTTTGATTAAGGAGATAGACCTATCTAGACTTATAGTTCATGCTCATCAAATTAAGAAAGAGAAGCCGAAGGAAAAAGAGAGAGAATAAAAGGGTCAGAACAGGTAGTTTCATCTTTTCTCAGCCAAGGTCAGAAGATGGTAACTATTCTTTATTTCATCAAAGATTTTTAGCCACAACTCCATCTTTAGCTACTGTGCTAGTGCTTAAGTTTAGCTAAGACAGCCGGGATAGAGTGCCAGACTCTAAGACCCAAGGTAGTGTGAATAGTAGTGGTTTAAATCTGCTCTACAAAAAATGTAATAGTAATAACCAGGGTGAGTGTAGAGCAGGTAATGATGTGTGGCCATAGGATTCGAGAGTGTCTGGTGGCTGCTCAGAGGAGTAGGAGTGATCGCCACAAAGGCCAGTCAAATTTTTTATCAGCTCCGTAGGTCACCAAACTCAACAGGGTATAATATCCAGTTCCACCAATGGGCAGTGCCAGAATAGGTTATATGCTCACCAAACTTGATATAATTAGAAAAGTTCTTCTGATGTGGTTACAGGTATGTTACAAGTTTTACATCTTTATGTTTATGTTTTATTAGAACCTAGAGCTTCACTTTCTTTTGTAACTCCTCATATAGCAGTAAATTTTGGTATTAGTCCTGAAATATTAGCAGAGCCTTTCTCAGTGTCTACCTCAGTGGGTAAATCTATTATAGTCAAAACTGTATACAGAAATTGCCTAGTCAAAGTATCTCAGAAAATTACCTTAGTTGATCTTGTGGAGTTAGAAATGATTTATTTAGATGCAATTCTCTGCATGGATTGGCTCCACTTATTGAATGCCTTAATTATCTATAGAAATAGAGTCATTCAGTTTTAATCTCCTAATAAACCAGTCATTGAATAGAGGGGTAGTACTTCAGTGTTTAGGGGTCAGATTATTTTATATCTTAAAGAAAGAAAGATGATATCTAAGGGGTATGTTTACCACCTTGTCCAAGTCAAAGACTCAAATTCTGAGAGTATAAGTCTTGAGTTGGTTTCAGTAGCAAGAGAATTTCTAAATGTGTTCCCTGAAGATATTCCCAAAGTTTCTTCCGAGAGGGAAATCGACTTTGGAATTGATCTCCTTCCAATTACCTAAGATATCTCTATTCCACCCTACAGAATGTCTCCAACCGATCTTAGGGAATTAAAGGAACAATTAAAAGACCTTTTAGATAAGGGTTTTATCAGGTATAGTGTTTCTTCATGGGGCGCTCCAATTCTGTTCGTGAGTAAGAAAAAGGGTTCTATCAGAATGTGTATCAATTATTGTCAATTTAATAATGTCACAATAAAGAATTAATATCCACTCCCCAGAATTGATGACTTGTTCGACCAACTTCAGGGTGTCAGTTATTTATCTAAGATAGACCTTAGATTCAGTTATCATCATCTTAGAGTAAGAGAATGTGACATTCAAAAGAAAGCTTTCAGAACTCGGTATGGTCACTTTGAATTTCTGGTTATAGCCTTCGGACTAACAAATGCCCTCACATCTTTTATAGACTTGATGAACAGGGTGTTGATCATTTAAGAATGATTATGTAGACCATTTCTGGTTATAGCCTTCGGACTAACAAATGCCCTCACATCCTTGTCTATTCCTGTAGTAAGAATGATTATGTAGACCATTTAAGAATTGTGTTGCAGACCCTTCGAAATCATCAATGGTTAGATAAATTTAGTAAGTGCAAATTTTGGGCAAAATCAGTAGATTTCCTTGTTCATATTATTTTTTGTAATGAAATGATCCTAAAAAGACCGATGTAGTGAAAAACTGGCCTAGACCCATCTCTTTATCAGATATCAAGAGTTTCTTGGGTTTGGTTGACTATTATAGATGGTTTATTAAAGGGTTCTCTTCTATTGCTTCCCCAATGTCTTGATTGACTTAGAAGAAGTTCAAATTTTATTGGTCTAATTCTTGCAAGAAGTGTTTTTAGGAGTTGAATACTTGACTTAATTCTTCCGCAGTATTGACTTTTCCAGATAGTTCAGATGGATTTATAGTTTACAGTGATGCTTACAGAGTTGGTCTTGGTTGTGTTTTGATGCAGAGAGGTAAGGTTATAGTCTACACCTCTAGACAACTTAATTCCCATGAAAAGAATTATCCTACCCATGACCTTGAGTTGGAAACTATTGTTTATGCTTTAAAAATTTGGAGGCAATATCTTTATGAGGTTCATGTTGATGTATTCACTAATCACAAAAGTTTAAAGTATATGTTCACGCATAAAGATCTAAATCTTCGTTAGAGAAGGTGGCTTGAGTTGTTAAAATATTATGATATAAGTGTGTTGTGTCATTTGGGAAAGGCCAATATAGTGATAGATGCCCTTAGTAGATGGTCCATGGGTAGAGTTGCTCATTTTTAGGGAGATAAGAAGAAGTTAGTTTGTGAGGTTCATCAGCTTGCTATATTAGCTGTTCCGTTGGTTGATTTAATTGAAGGAAGTGTATGAGTTCATAATGTTTTGGAGTCTTCATTGGTTGCCGAAGTGAAGGAATAAAACCATAGGGATCCCAGTTTGGTTAAGTTAAAAGAGGCAGTTAGAGATTAGAAAGTAAAGGTTTTCTCCCAAGTGGGACATGGTGCGCTACATAATTAGGAGGTTATGTGATCTGGGTATTGATGGTTTGAGACAATGAATTTTAGTAAAAATGCATGGTGCACGGTATTCTATTCACCCCCAATCCACTAAGATGTACCGTGACTTGCAAGCAATCTATTGGTGAAGGGTATGAATAAAAAAATTATAGATTTTGTGGCTAAGTGTACAAATTATCAACAGGTCAAAGTTCAGCACCAATGGCCTAGTGGTATATTGCAGGAGTTCAGTATCCCCGCATTGAAGTGAGAAGTCATAAACATGGGTTTTATGACAGGGTTTCCTCACACGCATCATCAACATGATTCTATATGGGTCATTGTGGATAGAATGACCAAATCAACTTATTTCTTGCCAGTTCATACTTTGTTCCCAGCTGAGGATTATGCCAGGCTTTATCTTAGGGAGTTAGTTAAGTTGCATAGGATTCCGTTGTCTATCATTTCTGATAGAGGTACTCAATTTACCTCTCAATTTAAGAAGTCTTTTTAGAAGGGTCTTGGTACCCAAGTTCATCTCAGTGTAGCTTCTCATCCTCAGAAAGATGGTTAGGCAGAATGGACCATTCAGACTGTATAGGACATGTTGAGAGCCTATGTTATTGAATTTAAAGGCAGTTTGGATGACCACTTACCTTTGATTGAGATTGCCTATAATAATAGTTATCACTCTGAAAACGCTCAAACTACAGCTCTAGTAAGAGTGTAAGCGGTCGTTGTCAAATATAGAACCCAACTGGGTTTGGTGTCGAATCCTACAGGGAATACTTGGTCACTAAGTAAGAAACGATTATTAGACTTTTGATGAAAGTTCTGCGAATAAAGGGGGATTTTGTGTGTTCAAATAACGTGAATAAAATAGTAGAGTAAAAACGGAAGATAGAAGAGTAAAACGGAGTACTTGGTAGGTTTTAATCAATGAGAATTGAGAGTTAGGGTTATGTCCACCTTATGAATTGTACGTATCTATTGACTATGAGTTATGCGGAATTCAGACATGCATGCGCTTATAGAGAATCGTATTCTATGGTAGATCCAGGCATTTTTTGACCATCAAGGACTATTTTACTTTAACTCTTTCGAGATTAAAGCATATCTAATGGTACAAATTCTCCAAGAGGTTAATCCAGTTACGGCACTAACTTTTTAACAGGGGTTGGTGCCATATTACCTTGACATTATCTCTTTTCCAGATATGTAACCTTTCTTTCGAACAAGTTAATGCTATACTGGCATATTCTATATGTTTGCAACCACAAGAATTTAAATTAAGATGAAAAGAGTAATGATAAATGCAGCATACGTGTCAAGAATTCACAAACTCATAGAAATAGATAGTATCTCATAAGGCTTCCATAACCCTAAAAGAGAAGTTTAGCTACTCATGATTACAACGGAGATCACAATAAACATCATCATGATCTCACGTTCATCACAAGGGACGTGCTTTCTCTGTCAGAAAGTGTAGCATGAATTAGGATCAAACGTTGAATGAAAACGACTTGAATTAATTAAGGAGTGAATAAGAATTTATTAGAATGGGAAGGAATAGAAGGGTGAATAAGAACAGAATGCTGAAAAGTTTCAGCAAAATAGGGTTTATATAACATCCATATCCTAGTCCTATTGAAATAGGGTTTTTATCCTTGTCCTAGTCCTACTGGGTTACTGCATACTTGTCCTAATCCTACTAAGTTACTGCTGATCCCCAAGTCTTTGGAAATGTTGTTTTTGCCCGGGACAAGTTATCCATGCATCACTTTCAGTCCATAGGTGTCCAAACGCTGCTTTCCTTCTTTCGTGAAGATTTATTTGGCGTCAAGTTATCCATAAAATGCTTAAATCTTCATCATTTATACCTGAAAACTTGCTAATCATGTTTGTTAGCTCACTTACGGAAAAAAGGACTAAAAGTGCAGGAATTATATATTTTGTCCTTAAAACTTAGCCTAAAATATGGGTAAATTATGGTGTTTAGGCGTGTAAATACGCCTATCATCAACACCCCACACTTAAAGCTTTGTTCGTCCTCGAACAAAATATCATGTCCATATAAACATCTACTTAGGATTTCCACAGTAACAACACAAAATATTCATCAAGACAGGCACAACAATTATTAACAAAGAGTAGTTTTTTGATCACTACTAGAAACAATTCAACCTCTAACATAGACTCGTGATGATGGTGAATTCATATCCACAAGTTAATGTACAAAGAATCATACACAACTACCCAAAACTCATCAACCATGTATGTCTCACAATATATCACCCATAATCACTCACAAGTATTGTATATATTTCGAACATGGGTATAAGATTATCCTTGCTCTCACTCTCACAATAAATTCATATGTTGCAACTGATGAACATAGGCTTGCCCTTAGTGTAATGCTCCACTAAATATCAGAATGCTAAGCTTAGGATCAAATAGGTCTTTTACAGGTTGTAATGTTGGCTAAGGGACGGGTAGGACTATTTTGGCCAGAAATAGTAACTATGTTCCTAAGCGCTTTAACACATCACATTATGCCATTAACACTTTCTTTCAAACAACCTTTCTACTTTCTTTTAATCTACCACCCCTTCTCACCTCTTTTGTTATTCAATTTTGAACAGAATTAACTTTTTATTTTTCTTTTCATTTTTCTCTTTTTTTTATAACACTCCTCTATGATAACCATTCTCTTTCATAACGAATTCAAGTATCAATTCACTTTAAGGCACGACTCTCACCCAATTTCCTGTTATTTTGTCAGATGACTTTACAATTTAAAGCACTTAGGAATTTGGAACAAATTATGGTCTTGAAAAAAATGGATTAGGCTTACATATGAGGCTGTCAAAGAAAATAGGCTAAAGGCTCAAAGGGGGTTATCTAGGATGATGTCCATGGGTAGATAAAACGAAGGTAAACAATCACAGGTTGCCAAAGAAATGCCTAAATCATCTCCTAACTCACATTCTTTATTTCGCTTTACATACATACCAGGCAACTTCTAGCATCAGCCACAAACAAAGAATATACTATTATCACTCATACACAAGGCACATGGTCGACTTTATTGGGAGTAGTATAGACTCTTGACCCAACATATGAAGGAATTAAACCATATAGATATCACACAGTGAGTCACACTTAGAGCCTAAACGTCTCAATAGTAATGATTGTATCACAGACTCTTGTCATAATACCATGCTCCTATCAGAACAATTTTATGCAAAGTTTGTAACAAAAAAATTTCCTAAAAAAAAATTAAAACAAACAAACATAAATAAGCAAAACACACATAAATAAGCAAATGAAGATAAAGAAGTATAGCATACAAATACCAGCACCCCACACTTAGACGGGACACACTGCCCTCAGTGGAAAATAAATAAGAAGAACCTGGTTAGTCGGACTCCTCATCTATGTTTGGGGTCATTCCCCCTGCGCCGAAATCATCATCAGAGTCGTCATCCTCAGTAGTTACTCATAAGTACCCCACTTGATTCCAAGAGTGCGTCGAGGTATTTGCAGCATGGAGGATTCAGCTTGCTCTTTTCTTTCTCTTTTCTTACCTTTCTGTGTGGTGGGCGTTTTTTCTTTTCCTCGTCATCTTTTTTGTGCCATTCTACCTGAGATCTCAATAAATTCATGTTAGCTTCATCTCGGAAGATTCAATCGACAAACAAACAATAGTGGCACCACCCCACACTTAATTTGTTGACACAAACTAATTAAGTGAATGATGTCGATTACTCAGACTTCATCGACATACATTTAGGTGATATGTTCCAACAATATGTTCAGCACAGTCATACTTTCATGTCCTCTTAACGTTATGCAATCTTGACAATGCTTTCGTGTTTGGACTAATCCATCATTTGAACAAAACTACAACATAGATATCGTATCAATTTATGGCATAGAAATAATCACAACACCGCATGTTTGTAGTCAGCCATGATTTTCATCTCAATGAACAAGTCATTTCAACATGTAAGCTTTCAAGTTACAAGATTATGCAATTATCTTGACCATGTCGATTTTACAAAAGTATGATAGTGTATCAAAATCAAATACAAGTTGGAAACAAGTCAAGAGCTTCCATAGATATTCTTTCACTCACTTAGTTGTATCAACCACATTCAAATCACCAACACTACTTCACGATTTATCAACTTATTATAGGCGTAGTATTGTAATACTTATGTAATATAAAAGAAGAGCAAAGAAGTACTAACTTAGTTGATGGCCTCGGAAGATGTTCTTGCAAAGTTAAAAGAGGAAAAATAAAAGTTTTGAGAGTTTTGGGAGGCGAAGGCGGCGCCTATGCTATGGCATTGTAGATTCAGAGAGCAAAGGCAATGGCATATGCAGCGCCTTTAGCTTTGCCTAGTTGAGCAGAAGGCCATAGAATAGGCTATGTCTAATGCTTTGCCTAGTTGACTAGAAGGCTTTTGCATAGGCGGCGCCTATGCTATGGAATTGTTGAGCATAGGCGGCTCCTATTCTATGGTACTCTAGAATCCGAGAGCTTATGCTATAGCATAGGCCTTGCCTTGTTCGTGGCCTAGATTTACATAGGCCTTGCCTTGTTCTTTGCCTATATTTTCATCGGCAATGCCTAACCCATAGCCTTTTGCTTCTTCATTCCTAACTTACCACCTTCGACATGCAATACTTCCAAATCAAAATTTGAAACCAATCTCCTCCTTTACACCTCTTGCACCTACATTTACTCAAAAACAACAAAAATGATTAGAACGATGGGTTTTCTCCCATAAAGCGCCTTAGTTTTTGTCGTGGCTCTACAAAATCCTAAGAAAACAAAAACAACAAAAACAATTAAAAATGATGGGTTGCCTCCCATCAAGTGCTTGATTTATTGTCGCGGTACGACATAGCTATCTAGATTGCTTAGAATTCATCGAGATAGATGGTGCATCATTTTCTGAATGGATTCAGATGACTCTGATGCTTACTTGTAGGCATGCAATCTTCGTTGATATGACTCTTGTGTATACATATTCCAGGAGGGATACCAATTATATCATCAATAGTCCAACCCATAGCTCTCTTGTATCTCTTCAGAGCAGAGATGAGAGCCTCTACGTGCCGTTCACTTAAATCATCTGCCACACTTACAGGAAGTGTATTTACACTTCCTAAGAATGCATACCTTAGATAATTGGGGAGCTCTTTCGATTCTAGCACTGGTGGATCTTCAATGGAAGTCTTCGCTGTTGGTGATGGTTTATTCTTAAGATCAAGGTTCGGCTGTTTAGGAGTATGAGAATAGGACCCTATTTCTGTTAGAGAGCACATAGTTTCTTTATAATCTTCATCGTCCTCATGCTCAACATTCAGCAACGCAGCAGACAATGGCTCATCAATAGGCTGTTTCTCTACAAATAAGTTTTGCTCATCCTCATAACAAGCATCATCTACAGAGAACACATTCATATCGATGGGCTGCTTCATTGCTTTGCATACATCAAAATAGACCACTTTGTCATTCAACCAAAATAACAGCTCATTAGCTCTCATGTCAATAAGAAAAATTCCTGTTGCAAGAAAAGGACGTCCCAAGATTATGGGAACTTCAGAATCCACCTCGCAATCCAAAATAGTCTGCAGGAAAAATGAAGGTAGACACCTTCACAAACACAACATTCAATACACCCACAGGTTGTTTTACCGACCTATCTGCCATCACGAGCCACATATTGGTTGGTGTAGGGTCGCCTAACCCCAAATTTCTGTAGATGGATAGTGGCATCAAATTAATGCTAGCTCCCAAATCGCACAATGACTTAGAAAAATTCATAGATCCAACCGTGCAAGGAATAGTGAAAGCACCAGGGTCTGCTTTCTTTTGTACTAAGGACCTTGTGGCAATTGCACTGCAATGATGAATATCATCTGCCGGCTCATAGCTTGCTGCCCGCTTCTTTGTCAGAAGATCCTTCATAAATTTTACGTAGCCTGGCATCTGTTCTAGCGCCTCTACCAATGGAACATTAATGGTCAGTTGTTTTAACATTGACATAAATTTATTGAACTTGGTATCATCATCTCTCCTCTTTATTCTTTGAGAAAAAATGTGGTGGTGGAATGGAATAGTTTTCTCCACGACTTTCTTTTCCTCTTGCTTCGGATTGGCGATCTTTTCAGGATGTGCACGTGGAGGGGTGACGTTACTAACGTCCTCTGTAGCTTCATCGGCGCCTTCAGGTTCTGCATTGATCACTTGCATGCCTTTGGATGAAGTTTCCAGCACCTTACCACTCCTGGTAGTAATGGCCATGCATGTTCCATCGTTCCTTAGGTTTTGCACTGTGTTGCTGGGTAGCATTTCAGCCTTTCTTTGGTTGAATGCTGTAGAAAATTGACTCAATTATTGCTCTAGCTGTTTTATTGAAGTGGAATGCGAGTCAACTAATTACTTCATTGAGGACAAATCATTGATTACCTCTGTTACTCCCTTGCTGGTTGCCTCTACTCCTTTCAAAAACTTAGCCGTCATATCTTCCATGGACATATTTTCGGAACCAGATGCAGTGGCATCACGTCTTCCAGGAGGAATATACACGCCACTCCTGTCAGTCTTGTTCTTCCAACTACCTTGATCACGGTCCTTGTTTCCAGAATTATCATAATAGTTCTGACCTTGGTTTCCTTGGGCATTGCCTCAGAAACCCCCCTTATTGTTCAAGTAGTGGGCTTCTTCCTCAGAATCGGATTCGTCTCTTCCTTTTAACGCAACCGTTTTGACTTTTTCAGTCTTCCCTGATAATAGATACTTTATAAGAAGATCCATCTGTGTTTTTACGTGAGCCATATCCTGGTCACGCTCCTCTTCTCTTCGCCTCTGTTCTGCGATCATGCCAATAGATATAGTACAGCTTGCTACTTCCGAATCCCTGGTATGCCAAGCTCTACTCTGCTTTGTCATACGATCTAGCATACCACATTCTTAATTAAAAGTAAGGTCCATGAATGACCCACCTGTAGCATTATCAACCACTGGCTTAGTTACCAAATTCAAAGCTGTGTATAATATCTCCATCAAGTGGACATTGGTCATATGATGATTTGGGCACCGCATAAGCTTTTTCTTGAACCTCTCCCATGTTTCGTGGAGAGCTTCAGTTGGAAGCTGTCTAAAATTACTGATCTCATCTCTCAACTGTGCTTTCTTGGATGGTGGAAAGAATCTTTCTAGGAAAGCGTCTTTCAATTGCCTCCAATTTGTAATAGAATCAAGAGTCAGCCCATTCAACCATAGAGTTGCCTCCCCAGATAGAGACAATGGAAATAAACGCAGCCGAATTGCAATCTGTCCAATGCCTGGATTGTTGAATGACTTGCATGTAGAGATAAAGTTGATCAGAGGCATATTCGAATTATCGCCTGCTAGTCCACCAAATAATCCGTTGAACTGCAATAGTTGAATCATGGTTCTAGTGATGTTGAACTTGGCTCCGGGTGCCGATGGCGGAGGAATAATAGCTCCTATGGCACCAGCTCCATCCAAATCATCATCATCATCATCAAAGGGAATTTGCATAGCTTGGTGTTAAGGCTGAAATCTTGCTGATGATCTCTTCTGTTTGCCGGTGTCGCCACCTCAACATCACGCCTAGGGTTTAGTCTCTCATCATCACCCAAGTTCTCATCATCAGGATCTGCTGCTCGCCCTGGGTTATCAATATTCTATTGATGCACTTGAGCAGCAGCCAACACAGCTAATCTAGACTGCTCCTGTTGAGCAGCCCATCTATCAATTTCTCGTTGCGCCTCCATTCTATTAACAGAACCTGAATAAAACAAAAACAACAACTAAAAGTAAAGTATGAGAATCTTCGACCAAAGGGTCTAGTAATTATCACAAACTTAGTTAACAACCGTATTTCCCAGCAACGGCGCCAATTTTTGATAACGCTCAAACTACAGCTCTCATAAGAGTGTAAGCGGTCGTTGTCAAATATAGAACCCAATTGGGTTGGGTGTCGAATCCCACAAGGAATACTTGGTCACTAAGTAAGAAACGATTATTAGACTTTTGATGAAAGTTCTGCGAATAAAGGGGGGATTTTGTGTGTGCAAATAATGTGAACAAAACAGTAGAGTGAAAATGGAAAATTGAAGAGTAAAATGGAGTACTTGGTAGGTTTTAATCAATGAGAATTGAGAGTTAGGGTTATGTCCACCTTATGAGTTGTATGTATCTATTGACTATGAGTTATGTGGAATTCAAATATTCATGCGCTTATAGAGAATCGTATTCTATGGTAAATCCAGGCGTCTTTCGACCATCAAGGACTATTTCACTTTAACTCTTTCGAGATTAAAGCGTATCTAGTGGTAGAAATTCTCTAAGAGGTTAATCCAGTTATGACACTAACTTTGTAACAGGGGTTGGTGCCCTATTACCTTGACATTATCTCTTTTCCAGACATGTAACCTTTCTTTCGAATAAGTTAATGCTATACTGGCGTATTCTAAATGTTTGCAACCATAAGAATTTAAATTAAGATAAAGAGAGTAATGATATAAGCAGCATACGTGTCAAGAACTCACAAACTCATAGCAATAGATAGTATCTCATAAGGCTTCCATAACCCTAACAGAGAAGTTTAGCTACTCATGATTGCAACGGAGATCACAATAAACATCATCATGATCTCATGTTGGTCACAAGGGCCGTGCTTTCTCTATCAGAAAGTGTAACGTGAATTAGGATCAAACGTTGAATGGAAAAGACTTGAATTAATTAAGGAGTGAATAAGAATTTATTAGAATAGGAAGGAATAGAATGGGGAATAAGAAGAGAATGCTGAAAAGTTTCAGCAAAATAGGGTTTATATAACATCCATATCCCAGTCCTATTGAAATAGGGTTTTTATCCTTGTCCTAGTCCTACTGATTTACTGCTTACTTTTCCTAATCCTACTAAGTTACTGCTGATCCCTAAGTCTTTGAAAATGCTGTTTTTGCCCGGGACAAGTTATCCATGCATCACTTTCAGCCCATAGGTGTCCAAACGCTGCTTTCCTTCTTTCATGAAGTTTCCTTTGGTGTCAAGTTATCCATAAAATGCTGAAATCTTCATCATTTATACCTGAAAACTTGCTAATCATGTTTGTTAGCTCATTTACAAGAAAAGGACTAAAAGTGCTGGAATTATATATTTTGTCCTTAAAGCTTAGCCTAAAATATGGGTAAATTATGGTGTTTAGGCATGTAAATACGCCTATCATAACACTCCAATATTCAGATGGCTTTTTTTGGCTATCTATGGAGGGAGATATAGCTCTCCTATTGGTTGGTTTGAAGTAGGTGAGGCTGCTTTGGTAGCGCCAAATTTAGTGTTTAAGGTGATAAAGAAAGTTTAGTTAATTCGAGAGAGGCTGAAGACAACCTAAAGCGTTTAGAAATCTTTTCTAGACATGATAATAAGGGAACTTGAGTTTGAGGTTGGTGACTATATATATTTAAAAATTTTTCCTATGAAGGAAGTGAAAAAATTTGGCAAAAAGGGAAACCTTAGTCCCTTCTATGTTGGCCCATTTAGAATCTTGAACCATTTTAGGAAGGTAGCTTATGAGCTTGGGTTTTCTATAGATTTAGCATCGGTACATCCAGTGTTCTATGTTTCATTGTTAAAGATAGACATTGGTAATTCAATTGTTGTTGTTCCTTTAGAAGGTGTGGATGTTTAGGATAGCATTTTCTTTGAAGAAGTTCCAATTGAGATTCTTGATCGTTAGATTCATAGACTAAGGAATAAAAAATTTTCCTTGGTTAAAGTTCTATGGTGGAATCATTCTGTTGAGAGAGATACTTAGGAAGAAGAAGTAGACATGCTATCCAAGTACCGTCATCTTTTCCCAACAAACTTAAATTCAGCTTGAGGTAATGATTTTCCTTAGATTGACACTTTTTCATTCTCAATTTTTGCTATTTAACCATTCTAATATCATTGCATGCATTCACGAAATCAGTTCAGTTCATATATCATGCTTTAGACTAAGTTATGTAATCAAGTTCCAAGTCATGCATGTTCAGTATACAATCTCAGTTGCCTCAGTGTTATCAATCTAATCAGTCTCATTTGGGAATGAATGTTCCCAAGGGGGGAGATACTATAATATCCCATAAGATCCTAAGCTTGGTTCAGTTGTAGTTGCATGCTTAAGGGATTCAAGACTTGAAAGTTTCACTAAGTGTTAAAGGCTTGGTCATTTTCAATACCCCTAAACTTCAGGGATTTTATTGTGGCCTTCCTGACCCCAAGACATTGATTTTTGAGTTGATTCATGTTTAGAGAGGTTATTATTATGTCTAGGGAGAGTTTTGAGGTTGTTAGATAGGGTTCAGAACGTGTTTGGATGGCTGAAATAGTGAGCCAACACGATGATCCTATAGCGTGTTGTCTGTCCCATAGTGAGGTGGTATACAATGCATTACTTTCAACCTTAAAGTAAGTGGCACAGTGCGTTGCTTTCTCCCATGGAGAGAGAGAGATGTGACACTTTACTCTTTTCCATCCAACTTTATGATTTTAGATCCCAAGGGGTATTGGAGTCATTTTCCTCAACCCAATTGGTCCTTAACATGATTTGGGACTTCCAAAAGGGCATTATTTGTCCCTTTCACTCAAAATTACTCTCAAGAAACCCTTCTCTCTTCCCAAGAACAAAACTCAAGCTGTCTCTCAAGAAATCAAAAAGTTCAATCTTCCAAGTTCAAGAAACCCTCAAGTAACCTTCAATAAACTATCTATTGAGGTATGTGGGTATTCATCAATGGGTCTCTTTCACCCATGAGCCCAAAAACCCTATTTTAATTTAAGAGTAATAATTTCATCCTGCTTTTTGAAATTAATCCATGAATCTCTTGTTAAATCAATTACAAGCTATGCTTATAAGTGTTTCCAAGTGAATTAAGCTATATTCATGTTTTGAGTTGCAAGTTTCCATGCCATGCTCCATTGATTCAATGTTAAGTCCCTAACTTATAAATTTAGTCATGTACTCATGTTGTTTTCTTGTGTTTATCACATTCCCATGTTCAAGTTCATGCTTCTCACTTATTTGGTGAAATGTTTATGTCTTGAGTCTTTGAACCATGATTCCATACTATAGTTTTAAGCTTTAATATCATATCTTATTATTATTAAGTGTTGGCGGGCTATGAATAACCGATATCTAATTGTTTTACATGATTTAAGAACTTCAAGTAATAAGTGAGTTACACCATGAATCTTATCATTATATTTGGATATTTATGGTCATCGTGATCATAATAAGAACCAATATTTAGTTGAGTTTAGTTTAGTTCAGTACCAGTGTCAGTTTAGTTGGGAGTAGGATTTAGCATCGAGTGAATGCATGGATGACGGCTCCCCCATCAGTTAGGCAGAGTCGTTAGCAGTAGTCCCTAAATTCTAGAACTACATAGCCATCATGGGATATGAGGGGTCATCCATTAGTCTAGGCTTTACTTTCTCTCAGGGGCCACTCATCAGTTTAGGCTTGACACCCTGGTCTTTTGGGATAACAGATCAATAGATCCACACAGCTAGTATTAGTATTTATGGCACGGTACTGACACTCTTTTCATAGAGTTACAGGTTGGACCCCGATCACCTCAAATTATGGTATGTCAATTATATGATACCTCCCATGATTTTGAGTCAGTATTTCAGTATATCTCAGATTTAGGTTTGCTTGACTAAGTGTACAGATTAGTGGGTGGTATCTCATCCTGCTATATTTACTATGCCTCCTCTTGCTGTGAGTACTACGATGACTTTGAGGATCAAAATAGCTTTGAGAGATTTACTTATTTTAGTCCTCCTAGAATCAGTGGTGCTGTGGACGAGAATGCTTATGAGGTTTTGATTTTTTATCAAGAGAAGTTAAATAACTTGGGTTCTCTTACATAACATGGAGTGGCTTATACTACCTATCAATTGAGGTATACTGCGAGAGATTAGTGGAGATCATTTGTTGGTTGTAGACCTCTTCATGCATTTGGTTGACTTGGGTTCATTTTACTAATGCCTTTCTGGAGAGATTTATGACTTATAATTTGAGAGATCAGGTGCAGGATAAGTTTTATTGACTATCTTAGGGCTCTATGACTGTAGCAGAGTATGAGGCATGCTTTCATGCCTTGTCCAAATATTGTTATTCTAGTATTTCACTGAGTTTGAGAAGATTCAGAAATTTATAAAAGGTTTAGATTTCTTCCTTCAATTAGCTATATAAAAGATGGTTACATTTAGGGCATATTTTTATAGTATTTTGCATTATGCCAAGATGACAGAGGGTATTCTAGAGTATCTCAAGGAGTCTCCCAAAAGGTGTGATATTTTGGTGAGTTCAGAGGTCAGTCTTCTTATGGTAGAGATTTTAGAGGTATTCATTGTTATCACGGTAGGACAGTGTAGATGATGTTGTAGAGTTCTAGTGAGAGATCTTCTGGTATGGGAGTTTAGGGTGGTTATTCGAGCCTAATTGTATCTTCTTCGGTTAAGGCGGGTCGTAAAGGGTTCTTTGTTTGTGATGAGATTGGCCATCTGGCCAAGGATTGTACCGATTCTGTAATTTAGGCTAATCTTATTTTAGTTGTATGAGATAGAGGTACTACCAGAGGTGCGAGGGGCAAAGGTATTATAGCTCGTGAGGGTGGTCAAGGGGTCACTCAGGCAGTTGGTGGTTATGGGTAGTATTATGCTATACCATCTAGTCCAGAGGTAGAGGCTTCCCATGTTGTGACAATAGGAATCATCCCCATTTGTTTTAGATTTGTATTTGTGTTATTTGATCCCGTATTGACTTTCTCCTATGTGTGTGTGTATTTTGCTTTGGGTTTCAACTCTGTTAGAAAGCCTATTTCCATGCCTATTTGTAACACCCCAAAAAATCCAAACCAATATTAGAGCCATGTACCAAGCTCATACATAGTACATCGTGGTTCTTTTATAGTTTTATGAGTAGGTTAGATCTATATTAAGGCGTATTTATACGTCTAAGCATCATAACTTACCGATGTTTTAGCTAAGTTTTGAGGGTAAAATACATAATTCTTGCACTTTTAGTCTATTTTTAGTTAAGTGATCTTACCTATGTGATTAGCATGCTTTTCAGGTGCTAATGAGGAAGATTACAACACTTTTGGGACCTGTGGACAGCAAAGGAAACTTCACATAAAAAGGAAAGCAGCTTTTGGACTGAATGTGATGTATGGGAACTTTTTCCCGAGCAAACTCAATATTTTTAAATAGTTAAGGATGCAGTAGCAATTTATTAGAGATGATGTTATTAAAAGCCTTATGGCTGAATTTTTAGGGATTATTCACATTCTGTATTATTTGGAAAACAAGAGAAAGCGGCTTAGCTTGAGGACGAAGAGAGAGAAACACTTTTCTATCTTATTTTCGCTATTCATCTTTACCACCAAGATCGTTCTAAGTTTTGGTATGATGAATATTTCTTTTGTGATTTCCATTTTATTCATGAGTAGCTAAGTTTATTTGTTAGGGTTATGGAAACCTTGTAGTATACTCTCTATTGCTATGGGTTTTTGAATTTATGATGTGTTAATCCACTTATATCATTACTCCCTTCATTTTGATTGAATTCTAATGGTTGCAAACATAGGGAGTGTGCCATTATAGCAATAATTTGTTCGATAGAAAAGTTACTATTTGGAAAAGAGAGTGTGACAAGAAAGTAGGGTTTCCAACCTATATTTTACACGTTAATTCCTTAGCAGGATTAACTTCATGCAGAGTTCGTACAATTGGTTGTACGCTTTGGATTCAAGAGAACTAAGGTGAATAAATCCTTGATGGTTGAGAAACACTTGGATTTAGAATTAGAATACATCTCTCTATAAGTGCATGCATGTATAAAATCCTTATTACTCATAGTTAATAGAGAAGTAGAAGCTAAAAGGTAGACATAACCCTAATTTGTCATTCTCTGTGCTAAAGTATTATGACACATATCATCTCATCGTTACATTGATAATATTATTGTGCACCTAAACTGAAACCCCCCTTACCTTGGAACCTTCGATCAACAGTCTAATAATAATTGCAATACTTAGTGATCATAGTATTCCCTGTGGGATTCGACATCCAAACAAGTTGGGTTCTATATTTGACATTGACCGCATGCACTTTCTAACTAGAGTTGCAATTTGGAGGGATCAAATTTTTTTGCCGTTGCCGGGGAATACGGTTGTCAACTAAGTTTGTGATAGTTAATAGAACCTTTGGTCAAAGATTCTCAAATTTTACTTTTTGTTTGTTGTTTTTGTTTTGTTCAGGTTTAGTGGATTGGATGCCAAATACACAGAGATTGGGTCAGCCATTATTACCTATAAATCCTGAACCACATCTCATTGGCAGAAAGGATGCGCAACAAGACCTTGAAAGGATAACTACTCAACAGGAGCAGGTTAGATTAGCTACATTGGCAGTTGTGCAAGTAAATCAACAGAATGCTGATAACCCAGGTTGGGTACCAAATCTTGATGATGAGGACCTAGGTGGTGATAAGTTATTAAATCCAAGGTGTGCAGATGATATGGCTGCACCAGTGACCAAGAATGTCAACAGAGATCGTCAAGATAGGATGAGACCCAAATGCCGAGCTGTGCAAGTTGCTTTTGATGATGAGGATGACGACTTGGATGGGGATGGTGCCACAGGGGCCATAATTCCTCCGCCCTTGGTACGCAGAGCCAAGTTCAATATCACTAATACCATGATCCAGATATTCCAACTCAAAGGGTTATTTGGTGGACTTGCACGCGAAGATCTGAATATGCATCTGATTAATTTTATCTCAACATGCAAATCATTTGACAATCCAGGGGTTGGACAAAATACGATCTGACTGCGCTTATTTCCATTGTCTCTATCTGGAGAGGAAACTCTATGGTTAAAGGGGCTAACTCCTGACTCTATTACCAATTGGAGACAACTGAAAGAAGCTTTCCTAGAAAAATTCTTTTCTCCATCCAAGAGAGCACAATTAAGAGATAAGATAAGGAATTTCAGACAACTTCCAACTGAAGCTCTCCACGAGACTTGGGAGAGGTTCAAGAAGAAGCTTATGTGGTACCCAAATCATCTGATGACCAACGTCCACTTGATGGAAATAATATATAGGGCTTTGAACTCGGTGACTAAGCCAATGGTAGATAATGCTGTGGGTGGGTCATTCATGGACCTTACTTTTATTGAGGCATGTGAGATGCTGGATCGTATGACAAAGTAGAGTAGAGCTTGGCATACCAGGGATTTTGAGGTAGCAATCTCTACTGTATCTATTGGCAAGATGGCAGAACAGAGGCGAAGAGAAGAGGAACGTGACCAGGATATGGCTCACATAAAAATGTAGATGGACCTTCTTACTAAGCATTTATTATCAAGGAAGACAGAAAAGGTCAAAGCTGTTGTATCACAGGGAAGACATGACTCCTATTCTGAGGAGGAAGCAAATTACTTGAATAATTAGGGGGTTTCCGAGGCAATGTCCAAGGAAACCAAGGTAGGAACTATTATGAAAAATCTGGATACAAGGACCAAGACCAAGGGAATTGGAAGAATAAGAATGACAGGAGAGATTTGTATGTCCCTCCTGGAAATTGTGAAATTGTTGTACCTAGCTCTAGGAAGATGTCCATGGAGTACATGATGGCTAAGCTGTTGAAAGAAGTGGAAACAACTAACATGGGAGTAGCTGAGGTAAAAAATGATTTGCCCTCAATGAATTAATTTGTTGACTCGCATTCCACTTCAATAAAACAGCTGGAACAACAAATGAGTCAACTATCGGCGGTATTCAATCAAAGAAAAGCTGGCACTTTACAAAGTGACACTGTGCAAAATCCAAGGAAAGATGTATCATCTTTGGCTATTACAACCAGGAGTGGTAAGGTGTTGGAAAATCTATCCAAGGGTAAGCCTGTGGTTGATAATATGGAGGAGAATATTGTTGAAGCAGAATGTGATGATTCTGTAGAAGTTGAAAATCAGAAAGAGAACACTCATGATACTACGCCTAGATATCAGCAGACTAAAATGATTGATAATGGGAAGCACAATGAAAAGGATGTGATGGAGAAAACTCTTCCAAATCCACTACCACCTTTACCTTAAAGACTGAAGAAGAAGGCTGATGACACCAACTTCAGTAAATTCATGACCATGCTGAAGCAGCTGACTATAAATGTGCCTTTGGTGGAGGCACTGGAGAAAATGCCAAGGTACGCCAAATTAATGAAGGACCTTTTGACAAAGAAAAGGGCAGTTAGCTATGAACTGGCAGATAATTTTCATCATTGCAGTGCAATTGCCACGAAGTCTTTGGCACAGAAAAAGGCAGATCCGGGTGCTTTCGCTATTCCTTACACAGTTGGATCTTTATATTTTGCTAAGGCTTTAAGTGATTTAGGGGCTAGAATTAATTTGATACCACTAGCCATTTATAGACAGTTGTGGTTGGGGGATCCTACACCAACCAACATGCGGCTTATAATGGCAGATAGGTCGGTAAAACAACCTGTTGGTATCTTATATGATGCATTAGTAAAGGTTTCTACCTTTATTTTTCCTGCAGACTTTGTTATTTTGGATTTCGAGGTGGATTTTGAGCTGCCCATAATCTTGGGTCGACCTTTCCTCACAACAGGAAGTGTGCTTATTGATTTGCGAGAAAAAGAGCTTTTATTTCGGATGAATGACAAAGTGGTATGTTTTGATGTATGCAAATCAATGACGTAGCCCAAGGATATGAATGTGTTCTCTATAGTTGATGTTTATTATGAGGATGAGAAGGAATTATCTTTAGAGAAGCAGCTTACTGTTGAGCCATTGGCTTCTGTGCTTTTGAACTTTGATCGTGAGGATGTTAAGGAGTATGAAAAAAATATCTGTACTTTGACAAGAATGGGGTCGTATTCTTATGGCCCCAATAAGTTGGACCTTGACCTTAAAAATCAACCTTCACCACCGGCGAAGCCATCCATTGAAGAGCCACTGGTGTTAAAATTGAAAGAGCTACCCAGTCATCTAAGGTATGTGTTCTTGGGTAGTAGAAATACACTGCCAGTTATTATTTCTGCTGATTTAGGTGAACAATAGGTAGAGACTCTCATTTCTATTCTAAAGAGGTACAAGAGAGCTATTGGTTGGACTATTGCTTATATCATTGGTATCTTTCCTAGCATATGTATGCACAAGATTCAGCTAGAGAAAGATTGCATACCCACTATTGATTATCAGCGTCGTCTGAATCCACCTATGCAAGAGGTTGTGAAGAAAGAAATCATCAAGTGGCTAGATGCAGGGGTGGTGTACCCAATCTTAGAAAGTAAATGAGTGAGTCTTATACAATGTGTGCCCCAAAAAGGGGGCATGACAGTAGTAGCGAACGAGAAGAATGAGCTAATTCCAATCAGACCTGTCACAGGGTGGAGGGTGTCTATGGATTACCAGAAGCTAAACTCGTGGACGTTAAAGGACCACTCCTAATTAAATTCATCGATCAAATGCTTGATCGATTGGCAGTAAATGGATGGTTCTATTTATTGGATGGTTATTCCGGATATAACCAAATTTTCATTGCTCCTGAAGATCAGGATAAGGCCACTTTTACATGCCCATATGGTACTTTTGCATTAAAACGAATGCCATTTGGGCTATGTAATGCACCTGCCACTTTTCAGTGATGTATGATGTCCATTTTCTCTGATATAGTTGAAGACACCTTGGAGGTATTTATGGATGACTTTTCGGTTGTAGGTGAGTCATTTGAGTCATGCTTGGCAAATCTGAGTATGGCTTTGCAGCGATGTGTCGAATTCAATCTGGTGCTAAATTGGGAGAAGTGCCATTTTATGGTTAAGAAAGGCATTGTTCTCGGGCATAAAATCTCTGAAAAGGGAATTGAAGTTGATCTAGCCAAGATTGAAGTTATTGAGAGACTACCACCTCTAATTTTTTTGAAGGGGGTTCGTAGTTTTCACAGTCATGCTAGTTTTTATCGGAGGTTATTAAAGACTTCTCCAAGATTGCAAAACCATTATGCAAACTTTTGGAGAAGGAGGAAAATTTTTACTTGGGTGAAGATTGCTTGAATGCATTTGAATGCCTCAAAGGAAAGCTAGTTGAAGCCCCTATTATTGTAGCACCCGATTAGTCTCTTCCATTTGAAATTATATGTGATGCAAGTGGTGTAGCCTTGGATGTTGTACTTGGTCAGAAAAGAGAAAAGCTATTTCATCCAATCTACTACACGAGCAAGTCCTTGAATAGAGCACAGAAGAACTATACCGTCACTGAACAAGAGCTTCTTACGGTTGTTTATGCTTTTGAGAAGTTCTGTGCTTACTTTTTGGGAACCAAGGTTGTGGTTCATATAGATTATGCGGCTCTAATATATCTAATGGCAAAGAAGGATGCCAAGCCAAGGCTAATTAGGTGGGTGCTACTGCTTCAAGAATTCAATTTCGAGGTAAAGGATAGAAAAGGTTGTGAAAACCAAGTAGCTGATCATCTATCTAGTCTTGAGAGTGAGCACACGGTGCATACCGACCTTGATATTGATGATGCATTTCCCAACGAAGAGATTCTAGCAACTATAGTGGAAAACATACCGTGGTATACAGATTTTTTCTAACTACGTGGTAAGCGAAGTGATTCATGAGAATTTCTCCTTTCATCAAAAGAAAAAGTTCATGCATAATATGAAACATTACTTCTTGTATGAGCCATATCTTTTTTGATGATGTGCTAATGGTATTATTAGGTGGTGCATCCCAGATGTAGAGGTGTCTAGCATACTGGAAGCAAGCCATGCTTCCCAAGTTGGAGGTCACCATGCAGGTGAACGGACGACCAAGAAATTACTGCAAAGTGGCTACTATTGGCCTTCATTATTCAAGGATGCCTACGATTTTGTAAGAAGATGTGATCAGTGCCAGCGGCAAGGTTCTATCTCAAAGAACCATGAGATACCCCTATCCAAAATGCTTGAAGTAGAGTTATTCGATGTCTGGGGTATTGACTTTATGGGCCCATATGTGAGCTCATTTGGGATGAAATATATCTTAGTTGCTGTGGATTACGTATCCAAATGGGTTGAAGCAGTGGCTCTAGCTGATAAACAGAAATATATTCTCTCATTTTGGGGTACCCCGTACCATCATAAGTGATGGAGGATCACATTTCTGCAACAAGATATTCAGAGCCGTATTAGCAAAGTATGGGATTAAGCAACATAAGGTAGCTTCAACGTACCACCCACAAACTAGTGGGCAAGTAGAGGTTTCAAACCGGGAAATCAAGCTGATCCTTCCTAAGACTATGAATGCCAGCAGGAAAGATTGGTCCAGGAAGCTGGATGATGCCTTATGGGCATATAGTTCCGTGTTTAAGACACCAATTGGCATGTCACTATACCAACTAGTTTATGGAAAGGCTTGTCACTAGCCAATTGAGCTAGAACATAAAGCAATGTGGGCACTGAAGCAGCTTAACCTGAACTGGGATAATGCTATAAATATCAGATTGGGACAACTGAATGAAATAGATGACTTCTGTCTAAATGAATATAAAAGAGCAGATCTTTACAAGGAAAGGATGAAAAAGTACCATGATCGAAATATTATCCAATGAAACTTTCAGAAAGGCAATTTGGTACTCCTTAGAAATTCCAGACTCAAGCTGTTTCCAGGTAAGTTGAAGTCTAAATAGTCTGGTCCATTCAGAATCATCCAAGTCTACACATCTGGAGTACTGGAGTTAGAAAACAATGATGGTAGTGTCTTTAAGGTGAATGGTCAAAGACTGATGCTATATATCGGTCCAACCGACTCTATAAAATGTATAGCCACCATATATCTTGATGAAGTCTGAGTAATCAAGATAACAGTGTCGTGCCGCGACAATAAATCAAGAGCTACATAGGAGGCAACCCATTATTTTACTTGGATTTTGTTTTTGGTAAATAAAAATTCGAAAAGAAGAGTCGAGCCACGACCAAAACTAACGCGCTTGGTGGGAGGCAACCCATCCTTCTAATCATTTTTGTTGCTTTTGATTAAGAGTAGGTGCATGAAGTACAAAGGAGGAGATTAGTCCTAATTTTGATTTGGAAGTGAGCCATATCAATGGTGGTAAGTCTAGGAGTGATGGAACAATACAGGGAAGAGGGAGTGGTCAAATGTGTAAGGCTCAAGTATGATTTCTATTAGAGTCGCGCCTCAAATTATGTAGATTCGACCCAAAAAGTTTTGCGGTGCGACTTTATTTTGTGACTTTCAATGAGATCTGTGGTGGTAGCGTAGGGATCGGGCCGATAGGTTACTGCCTCACTTAAGCAATAGCTTAGGCGCCGCCTATGTCAACATAGACGATAGGTTAGGCGCCGTCTATGCCATCGCCTATGCTTACTGCCTCACATAGGGGATAGGTTAGGCGTCACCTAATCCATCGCCTATGCTCACTGCCTCACATAGGCGATAGGTTAGGCCCTGCCTATATCAACATAGGCGATAGGTTAGGTGCCGCCTATGCCATCGCCTATGCTCACTGCCTCACATAGGCGATAGATTAGGCACCAACTATGTCAACATAGGCGATAGGTTAGGCGCTGCCTATGCCATTGTCTATGCTCACTGCCTCACATAGGCGATAGGTTAGGCGCCGCCTATGTCAACATAGGAGATAGGTTAGGCGCCGCCTACTTATGCTTAGGCGACTCCATGGGCGCCGCCTATAAACGTAAATTTTGCCGAATAACTCGTTTTTGAATGGATCAACCCGACCCATGTCTCATCTTTGAAATATATCCTCTACTCTTAAACCCCACTCAACTTTTCTTAAACCTAAGCACCGCCCAAAAAACCTTTCCCTCTCCAAGCCCTTCTCTTTTCTCATATAATCTTGCAGGCTCACCTTCACGATTCGTCATAAATTTCCCCCAAGTAACTTGTTCTTTCATGTTCCTTAGTTTTTTCATTACTACGCTCATAATGGTTAATTGGATTTTCTAGTTGTGCTTGGTGATAAGAGTATGGCTAGTTTGTTATGATTTTGGAAAAATACATCTCATTGAGTGAAAAGATTCTCCTGGGTAATCTTTATTTTACTCCGGCATGTATTAATTGTTATTCACTGTCATAATTTTTTATTATTATGGAGTTGAACTATTGAAGTTTAATGCATGCTTTTGGGAGTTGTAAGCTTTACTGTGTGAGTGACTCGTTCATCGATGTAATGATCATGGTTAACCAAAAGCATAAGATTGTGTAATTGTTTCTATGCTATAGCATGATAAGATTTCTATGTGGTAGTCTTGTTCAAAGATTACATTGCTCAAATAAAATAAAGATGGAAATGATAGTCAAGATTACAGGACCATTGTGTGTTGCTTCTGTATATAAAATAGAGAAATTGTTTTGTAAAGTGAAGGGTTGAAAGTGTGACTGCACTAATAATGTTGTTGGCACATACCATCTAAATGTATGTTGATGAAGTCTGAGTACTCGACAATACTCACTCAATTAGTTTGCGCAAACAAATTAAGTGTGGGGTGGTGCCATCACTATTTTCTTTTTCGATTATAGTGAATTTTATGAAATGAGACTAACATGACCCTATTATGATCTCAGGTAACATGGCTCCGAAAGGATTACAGGGAAAGGAGAAAGCATCCACCTTACAAAAAGGTCAAAAAAGGGCAAGAAAAGGACCAGACTTATTCTTCCTGTCTTTAAGTGCCTTGACACACTTTTGGGATCAAATGGGTTCTGGAGGAGGAAGGGAAGGGATGGTATAGAAATAATAAAGTGAATAAATATGTACATATGGAGTCGATGCAGAAGGAAAGTTTAGCAAAGAACTGCCCTAGCATTTTGGCAAAGATTATGGCACTAAAACTTGACTTTATCTTTCAAGACATGGGCGAATGTAATCTTGATTTGACTCGAGAGTTTTAGGCCAACTGGTCCCCAAGGACTATGGGAAATGAAGTAAAGATTCAGGGGCAAGTCTTGCAATTGAACGCTGGTTTCTTCAACTCTTTCTTGGGTACTCTTAGTGTGGATTAATCACCACTCAAGGAGATCTACAACAGACCTCCCTACAGAGCCATCAGATATACGTTGTGTGGATCAAGGTCCATGACCCGGTGGACTCGTCATAAAGATAATGGTCATCACAATACTTACCCATATGCTTGTTTGAACAGAGAAGCTCGCATATGGTTAAGAATAGTCAATTTCTGCTTGATTCCTGGGACACAATACACTAAGGTCACGCGTGATCGAGTCTGCTTAGTATATGCTCTAAGGACGAATGTTCCCATCAACATTGGTGTAGTTATACGAACATCGATGTGAAAAGAAAGGGTGCACAACAAGTTCTATTTCAGCTTTGGCAACTTGTTGACTGTAATTTTAAGAAAAAAGCACATTGAGAAGGAGCCAGCCGACCATAAGTTGCCACCAAACCCGAAGAAGGTGGATATCATGAAAATCAAAGATCTAGAAACTAGTCAAGGCATCAACCTTACCACTACTGAGAGACATGCTTGAGATAAGAGTTTTTTTCGCCATATGTATGACATGTCTAGGTTTACTATGATGAATGGGGATCATGTGCTGACTGATGCAGAGCTTCGGAAGTTGGACTATGACTACCCGCTTAATGAGCATGCTCGAGCCATGTATGGAGTGGGGGTAAATTTTGAAGAACATCTAGATGATGATGTGCCGACAGACGATGATCACCGACTACTAGACTCTGATATAGAGGACATCTCTGATCATGAAGACTCTGATGATGATTTTGATGTAGGGGGTATGACCCCGGATGTAGAGGAGGAGTCTGACTAACCAGGTTTTTGCGTATTTATTTACACTGAGGGCAGTGTGTTCCTTCTTAGTGTGGGGTGTGGGTATAAGTACGTGTATGCCTGGATTGCCTTGTCTTCTGTATTGCCTACTACTTGACCACATTCATTCTATAGTTGTTTTGGTTTAGTCGTAGTTAGTTAGTTATAATTAGTCGGATTTTTGCATGAAATTGTTCTTATAGACGGCATGGCATTATGACAGGAGTTTGTGCTGAATCACTACTATTGAAACATTTAGGCTCTAAGTTATGACTCATTCTGTGATAATTGTTTGTGGTTTAATTCATTTATCTGTTGGGTCAAGAATCTATAATGCTCCTAATTAAGTTGACCATGTGCCATGTATGTGTAAGGTTATTGTGTATTCTTTGTTGTGACTGATGCTAGAACTTGCCGTGTGTGTGTGAAGCGAAATAAAGATTGTGAGTTTAGGAGATGATTTAGGCATTTCTTTGGTAGCCCTAACTTTTTATCTTCTTTATACCTACCTTTGTACATTGTCCTAGTGAACACCCATTGAGCCTTTAGCTATTTTCTTTGGCAACCTCATATGCAGCCTAATCCATTTTTTTAAAAGACCATAATTTGATCCAAAAAGCTCCTAAGTGCTTTAAATTGTAGAATCAAGTTGAGTAAAGAGTGTGGCAAAATAAGAGGAAAATGGTGAAAGTGATGCTCCAAAGTTTAGTTATTGGTACATGAAAATATTGTGATCGAAAGTGGTGCCCTGGTCCTTTCTTGGACATTATACACCTTGACTAATGCAAATAGTCTAAGATGAGGGTGGCTATCATAGGGATGCTTAACAAAAAAAAAGAAAAGAGTTGTATATTCCCATCATAGTTTTTTTGATTGAGTAACAAAATGGGTGAAGAAAAAAAAAGGGTTGGTAGATGAAAGGAAGGTAGAGTGGTTGTTAAAAGTTAGTGTAAATGGGATAATGTAGTGTATTAAAGTGCTTAGGGAACATAGTCACTATTTCTGGCCAAAATAGTCCAACCCATCTCTTTAGCCTACTTTACAACCCGTAAAGACCTATTTGAGCCTAACCTTAGCATTCTGATATTAGTGGAGCATTACACTAAGGGCAAGCATATGGTTCATCAGTTGTAATCTAAGAATTCTTTGTGAGAGTGAGAGCAAGCAAGTTCTTATACCCATATTTCTGAAAAATGCAAAACTATGAGTGACTATGGGTAACATTTTGTGTGAGCGCACATGGTTGATAATTGTTGGGTAGTTTTATATGATTTTTGTTGCCTTAACTTGTGTATACGAATTAACCAACTTAATGAGCCTATGTTGTAGGGTGAGTTGTTTCTAGTAATGATCAATAAATCTACTCTTTGTTAATAATTGCAGTGTATGTCTTGTTGAAAATTTTGTGTTGCTCTTGTGAAGTTTAGTTAGTTATTCGCATGGATGTACTATTTTGTTTGAGGACAAACAAAGCTTTATGTGTGGGGTGGTGATGTTGGGCGTATTTATATGTCTAAGCACCATAACTTACCCATGTTTTAGCTAAGTTTTGAGGATAAAATACATAATTCTTGCACTTTTAGTCTATTTTTAGTTAAGTGAGATGGCCTATGTGATTAGCATGCTTTTCAGGTACTAATGAGGAATATTACAGCACTTTGGAGACTTGTGGACAGCAAAGGAAACTTCACATAAAAAGGAAAGTAGCTTTTGGACTGAATGTGATGTATGGGAACTTTTTCCCGAGTAAACTCAATATTTTTAAATAGTTAAGGATGCAGTAGCAATTTGTTAGAGAATGATGTTATTAAAATCCTTATGGCTAAATGTTTAGGGATTATTCACATTCTGTATTATTTGGAAAACAAGAGAAAGTGGCTTAGCTTGAAGACGGAGAGAGAGAAACGCTTTGCTCTCTTATTTTCGCTATTTATCTTTACCACCAAGATCGTTCTAGGTTTTGGTATGATGAATATTTCTATTGTGATTTCTGTTTTATTCATGAGTAGCTAAGTTTATTCTTTAGGGTTATGGAAACCTTGTAGTATACTCTCTATTGCTATGGGTTTTTGAATTTATGATGTGTTAATCCACTTATATCATTACTCTCTTCATTTTGATTGAATTCTAATGGTTGCAAACATAGGGAGTGTGCCATTATAGATATAATTTGTTCGATAGAAAAGTCACTGTTTGGAAAAGAGAGTGCTACAAGAAATTAGGGTTTCCAACCTATATTTTACACGTTAATGCCTTAGAAGGATTAACTTCTTGGAGAGTTCGTACAATTGGTTGTACACTTTGGATTCGAGAGAACTAAGGTGAATAAATCCTTGATGGTTGAGAAACAATTGGATTTAGAATTAGAATACATCTCTCTATAAGTGCATACATGTATAAAATCCTTATTACTCATAGTTAATAGAAAAGTAGAAGCTACAAGGTAGACATAATCCTAATTTGTCATTCTCTGTGATCAAATATTATCACACATATCATCTCATCGTTACACTGATAATATTATTGTGCACCTAAACTGAAACCCCCCTTACCTTGGAACCTTCGATCAATAGTCTAATAATAATTGCAATACTTAGAGATCATAGTATTCCCTGTGGAATTCGACACCCAACCCATTTGGGTTCTATATTTGATAGCGACTGCTTGCACTTTCTAACGAGAGTTGTAATTTGGGCGTATCACCCAGCTATCAGAAAAATAAAAACATTCCTTACCGATTGAATTCTTGAGAAGGATATTGGTATAGTCAACTTAAAACGAGCATATCTATCATTATACTTGGAATTTTTGAGCTCATGACCTACCAACAGATAGATAATTGAATTAGCTTTCAAACGTTATCCACTTTGGCTAAATCCGATATCAGAGAAAAGAGTTATTCCTAATTTACTCTAGAATGTTAGGATGGAAACAATGTGATGACATTCATGGTAGCTTACCACATTTGTGACGCCCTACAACGAAGGTCATCAGCCTTAGGCAGAAACCAACTCCTAAGTGATGAAATTCGTGGTATCTTACCACATTTGTGATGCCCTATCACGAAGGTCGTCAGCCTTAGGCAAAAACTAGCTCCTAAGTGACGACATTCGTGGTAGCTTACCACATTTTTCATGCCCTATCACGAAGGTTGCCAGCCTTAGGCACAAACCAGCTCCTAAGTGACGACATTCATGATAGCTTACCACATTTGTGATGCCCTATCACGAAGGTCGTCAGCCTTAGGTAGAATCCAGCTCCTATGTGACCAAATTTTCAACGGCCTATCACATTTTTGATTCCTTGTCACAAATGTCGGCAGACTTAGGCAGAAACCAACAATTCTAGCTCCTCGGTGATGACATTTTTGATGGCATGTCACATTTTTGATGCCTTGTCACAAATGTCGTCAGCTATGATATTCAGCAATTGGGAATTTATTTCATAAGTGTATTTTAGTCTTTTCCTTTACCTTCCATGACTTATAACCCTAAAGAGGCATAATTTTTCCTATTTTTTCTTCATTTAAGCATCTCAGAAACTCTCTCTTACGCTCTCAACCACAAGATTAGGGTTTTCATCAAACTCATCTCTCAAAAGCAAGATTCAAGCCTTTTTCCAAGATAATTGAGAATTAAGTTTTCCAAATCCAAGAAATCTCCAGTAAATAATCAAGGTTTCCTTTTTAAGGTATGAGTAGCGTTCATCTATGGATCCAATCCATTCATAGAGCTCAAGAACCATGTTTTAAATACTATTTTGTGAACTTTTTGTGGTGATATGAACATGTACATATTGATGATTGTTGTTTAAGTTTCAAGATGATATCTAAAGGTGTTTTCCTGGAATATATGTGGTTGTTGGTTGAAAAATATGAACTTTAGGTGGTTTGATATGAAGCAAGTATGAAATCCACCTATGCCTAAAAGATTGCATGCAAGGTGTTTGATCAAATATCTAGGATGCTAGAAATTCATATTCACATGATTCGTGATATCTAGATTACAAGTCCGTGTTAGTTATACATTCCAATATAAATTCCATGCTATTTATGTGTTGTTATTGTTGTGGGATAAAGCATGTATGATAATGGAGATATGAATTATGTACACGAAATATATCCATGCTTTCCCTACAATGTTTAAGATGTTGAATAACTATATGAAATATGATATCCCATACTTATGATAGTATGAATTGTGGACTCAAATGTTGTGATCAAGTCATGTCATGTGTGCCAGTTTCCTTCTATTGAGTCGTGGGGGTATTCGTACCTAAAAAACATAGTTATGTTCCTAGATCCATGTCATGTTGTCACGATAATCTCATTCAAGCAATAATATATAGAACTCAGTCGGTCATGTGACTCAGGAAAACCTCAAAAATCTTATGATCTCAGTTAACTCTCCAATAATAGTACTACTCTATTAGTCAACGCAAGTCAGTTAATCTGTCTATGTACAGTCAGTTGAATCATGTTTAGTCTCTTCAAATGGGAGTAGAAGTTAGCACCGAGTGAACCCAATGATGGGGACTCATCTATCAGTTTAGGGTGTGATTTTTAACTATCATCCTTGTATTCCAGAACTATGTAGCCAGCGTACATTAAGACATCTTAGCCTGTCAGATTAGGGCTGATGAGTTGGATTAACCTGTCAGTTTAGGTTTCCCACCGTTCTCTTTTTGAATACCTACCAGCTAAGGGTCACCCACAACTATGCTTACCAATGGAATGATATTGAAACCCCTACAGTCGGGGTTGAGATTGGACCCAACTTAGTTATATGTATTATTGGGGCATGATGGTTAAAAACTACCTCCCACAGATTTACAATCAGCCTCAGTAAAAGAACTCAGATAGGTCTTCAGATTTTAGTATATCAGGAATGTCAGGTACAGTCAGACTCAGTTACAGTACAAAACTTAGATAGTTCTATTAGATTCAGGATTCTCAGATACAGTTGCCCATGTTATCAAAATTTCAGTATCAGTCATGTTAGCCATCAGTAAACTATGTATTAGCATATAGGACTAGCTATCATGCACCCACAATTTCAGTTACTATGTATGCATGTTTATACTCTTACGTTCATGTCAGTCATATAGTTAGCATTGTTCATGCATGCAAACCTTGTTTATATTTAGCCTACCTCACTCGTATACTAAGTATATCCCCTCTTACTGACGTATTTGTATTATGGTGCTTTCTTTTCATGTTACACCATAGTTCTAGAGACATGAGCTCCAGATCAGCAGTAGCAGTAGCATTTCCAGTTGCAGAGATTTAGTGCTTCCTCTTTATTTGAGGATAATATGATTAGATTTATTCATTATTCATTTAGCCAATTATCAATTTTCGGAGTTAGTTGGAGACATGTTCCTTCAACTCCTTATTTAGATAGCACTTAGAGGCTTTCAGATTCAGTATTCAGACTTATGTTTAGATTTGATTCAGTTTTCAGCTATTTTGGGTATTTTTCACCCATATGGATATTATGTTTTGATAGATTCTTTATTCAGTTAAACCTTATGGCCTAGATGTTCATATTTTCTGCATTATTATGTTATATGTAGTGTAAGGTATAGATATTAGTCATGGGTTAGCTTGTGGTCCCTCGGGGTCATGAGCACCATGTAGCATTCTGATTCAAAAAATTAGGGTGTTATACTATTTGTGTCTACCCTAGTAAATGATTCTTTAGTGGTGGATCGAGTGTACCAATCTTGTTTTGTTGAGACTTGGATAGATTTGCTTTTGTTGGATATGGTTGATTTGAATGTTATTTTGGGATGGATTGGTTGGTTCCTTGTCATGTGATCTTAGATTATTTTGCTAAGACTATGACTTTAGCTTCGTTGGGTATGCCAAGGATAGATTTGAATGGTTCACTTCATTCAGGACCCAAGAGGGTCATATCTTATATTCAGGCTTGTCAATTAGTTAAGAGGAGATGCTCAGCTTATTTGGCTTATATTCATGATACTAGTGCTATTTTACCTTCTTCCTAGGATTTTATCCATGTTGTTCGTGAGTTTATGGATGTTTGCTATGAATTTTCTTGGTATGCCTCCAAATTGTTATATTAATTTCTATTCCTTCTTATAGGATGGCCCCAACTGAGTTGAAGGAATTAAAGGATCAATTGCAGGATTTTTTGTATCAAGGATTTATCCTACATAATGTATCATATTGGGGTGTGCCTATCTTTTTTGTGAAAAATAAAAATGGGTCTATACTTGTGTGTATTGATTATTAGTAGTTGAATAAGGTAACGATTAAGAATAAGTATCCTCTTCCTTGAATTGATGATTTGTTTGATAAGTTTTAGGGTGCTGCAGTGTTTTTAAAAATTCATTTTAGGTTCCGTTATCACCAGTTGAGGATTAGAGCTTCAGATATTCTAAAAATAACTTTTCGGACTCAATATGGTTATTATTAGTTCTTTGTCGAGCTCTTTGGGTTGACCAGTGCCCCTGACGCATTCATGGAGTTGATGGAATAGGTGTTTCGATTGTATCTCAAATCCTTTGTTATTGTATTTATAGATGATATCTTGATGTATTCAAAGAGTAAGATTGAGAATGAGTAGCATTTGTGGATTGAGCCTTAGAGATTGAGGAATGATAAGTTATATATAAAGTTCTCTAAGTGCGAGTTTTGGTTGGGGTTTATTTTTTTCTTGGGTCATATAGTGTCTAAAGATGGTATTATAGTTGATCCAGCCAAGGTTGCTATGGTTTTTGATTGGGCTAGGCCTACGTTGCCCATTAAGATATGGAGTATTATTGTCTTAGAAGGTTATATCGGTGTTTTCTTAAGGGTTTTTCATCAATTGTAGCTCCGTTGAGTAAGTTGACTTAGAAGAGGATTTCTTTTCTATGAGGTGAGTTTTCAAAAGCTCAATGATTTGTTGATTTTAGCTCCTATTTTGGCTTTGCCTAAGGAGGGTGTTGACTTTACCATATTTTGTGATGCTTCATGTGTTGTATTGGGTGATGTATTGATGTAGCACGGAAAGGTGATTGCCTATGCATCTTATTAGTTGAATCTTCATGAGAAGAATTATCCTACCCATGATTTGGAGTTGTGCATAATTGTGTTTTCTTTGAAGTTGTGAAGGCACTACTCGTATTTAGTCTACTATAAGATTTTCTTGGATCAATGTAGACTTCAGTACTTCTTCACCCAATGAGATCTTAATATGAGACAACACTGTTATCTTGAGTTTCTTAAGGATTATGACTTGACCATTCTCTATCATCTGGTAAGGCTAATGTAGTTGTGGATACCTTAATTCAAATGTTGACAAACATGGATATCTTGGTACATCCTTTGACCCAGGAGAGGCCATTATCCCTAGATGTTCAGTCTTTAGCTAACTAGATGTTTAGGATTGATATTTCAATACTTGGGCATATTTTGTCATTTGTGGAGGTTATATCTTTTTTTATGGAGAAGATTCAAGGTCATTAGGTTAATGATGTTAGATTGAGGTTGATTAGAGATAAAGTGTTGACGGGGGAGGCTAAGGAAGCCTCACTTAATTTAGATAGAATTTTATGAATTAGAGGCCGATTTTTTGTGCTAAGAGTAGGTGACTAAATTAGGTTAATCTTAGATGAGGCCCGTTGTTCCAGATATTCCTTCCATCCAGGTGTGATTAAGATATATCTTGACTTGACATAACACTACTGTTGGAGTGGTATAAGATGAGATGTAGCATATTTTGTGGCTCGCTGCCTATGTTTTTACTAGGTAAAGGTCAGGCCTACGAGACCTGGTTGTTTTCTTTAGAGGTTACCTTTTCCCAAGTGAAAGTGAGAATGGATCACCATAAACTTTGTGACAGATTTGCTTCATACATCTCATATTCCTGACAATGTTTGGGTTATAATGGATTGATTCACCAAGTTATCTCATTTTGTTCCGATTCAGGTCTTATTCAGTGCTGAGAGGTTTACTCGTGTCTACATTCTTGAGATTATGCGTCTACATTTGAGATTTAGATGTTCAGTCTTTATGCGTCTACATTTAGGGGCAAAGCCGATGTAGATGTGGCCTATGAGTCCCAGGTATATTGGTCCATTTGAGATTCTTCATACTATTGGTGATGTGGCCTATGAGTCAGCTTTGCCCCTAGATTTGTTAGCTCTTCATCCATTTTTTATGTTTCTATGCTTTATTGCTATATTCCTAATGAGTCTCATGTCATTCATTGAGAGTCAGTTTAGTTATATGAGTGGTTGTCCTTTATTGAGGAGTCGGTCTCAATTTTGGCTAGGGATGTTAGGCAATGCACTCTAGGGTTATGCTTGTGGATAAGGTCTAGTCGCGACATCAACCTGTAGATGAGGCTACTTGGGAGGTCGAGTCTGATATGCATAATTCTTGTCCCCAGCTCTTCATTGATTCAGGTATTTCTTTGCCTTAGTTTGACGACAAATAAGATTTTTATTGTTGGATGATGTAATGACCTGAAATTTGATGAAATATGTGAAATTTGTGATTTTGTGTGATTTAACTATTTTACCCCTCTCCGTTGTTTCATTGTGGTATTTTTGGGGTGTGGAGGTGATTGACGTGGTTTTCGATGTATTTTGGTAACATTTACGCGAGATTGTGATTTTTGGAGGTTTTGAGAGACTTATTTTGGACTTCTTTGGTTATCTTTTGATCCATGCAATAGATAATCGAACGGACTGCGCTAGAAGATCTGAAGCATCAATTTTAGAGTGGTAACATGTTTGGTGTTGTTTCATAGATTTTAAATCTCATTTTGACCCTCAGTTTGGAATATTATAATTTTGGGTTTCGAGGATCAACTTTATGAAAATATTTTTTTTTAATATTCTGATATCACCATTGAGTCTGAAGCGTCGAACTTAATGTCGTTACATAGTTTATTTGCGTATACCTGACTCCAAACTAATCTCAAGCACCCAGTCGAAGTCTATTTTGGACTTAAAAAATCTGGTGCACTTGGAAAACAAAGGGTAAAACTCATTTGAGGAACTGATTTATGCCCAATTTTCCCAAAAACCTGGTATAAGTGTAAATAACCCCTTTTTGTCTGAATTTTCTAATTCTTTCTCCTTGCCTCTTGAGAGTTAAACCGTAAAATAGTGTGACAGCTTAAAAGTAAAGCTTGTGGGTGTTTGGGAAGCTAGATTAACATCTATTTATTGATTCTTTTACGGATTTAAGGTGAGATTTCATTCTTTTCTTACTTTAATTCCTGATTTAATTGTTCAAAACTCCAAAAATCTTAAGGCTTGATTTTAACCCCAATTTCACTCCCATTCACTTGAGTAATATTTTAATCTTATAATTACTACTTTTCATTAATTTAACTTTCAAAACAACTTCGATTCTTGATTTTAACACGAATTTCAAAGATTTTACTCGATAAAGCTAAAAATGATTTTTATTTGATTTGAACCTCATTTTGATTCAATTTTCATTAGTTTTCAGTTGTAGATTTCTAAAAGTTTGGGAAACACATTTTTGAAGTAAAATTCTGATTTTGTCCTTCTGATGATAGGCGAATTTACACGCCTAAAGTACTATATTTTACCCATATTTTAGCTAAGTTTTGAGGACATAATATATAATTCATGCACTTTTAGTCCTTTTTCCTGTGAGTTAGCTAACAAACGTGATTAGCAAGTTTTTCAGGTATAAATGATGCTGATTTCAGCATTTTATGGATAACTTGACGCCAAAGGAAGCTTCACGAAAGAAGGAAGGGAAAGCTCGGACGCCAAGCGCTAAAAGTGACGCATGGGAAACCTGTCCTGGGCAAAAACAACAATTCTAAAGACTTTGGGGACTAGCAGTAACTTATTAGGATTAGGATAATGATCCAGTAACCCAGTAGGATTGGGTTAAGTAATGCAGTAGCTTGGTAGGAATAGGATATGGGTGTTATAAATACCCTATTTTTCTAGAGATTTTTAGACATTCTACTTCTAATTCATTCCTCTACTATCCGAACAATTTTAATCTTTTCAACACTTTCAATTCTTATTCTCTTCATCTATTCAATTCTTAATTTCCACAATGAGAGAAACGCTATTCTAAAAGGAATTCACGCCTAAAGCCATACCACACCATACTACAAGTGAGATCTTTATTGTGGTATAATGATAATGTCTATTGTGATTTCCATCGCACTCATGAGTAGCTAAACTTCTCTGTTGGGGTTATGGAAGCCTTATGAGATACTACCTATTGCTATGAGTTTTTAAGTTCTTGACACGTATGCTGCTTATATCATTATTCTCTTCATCTTAATGCAAATTATTGTGGTTGCAAACACATAGAATACGCCAGTATAGCATTAACTTTTTCGAAAAAAAAGTTATATGTCTGGAAAAGAGATAATATCAGGGGAATTGGGCACCAACCCCTGTTAAAAAGTTAGTGTCGTAACTGGATTAACCTATTAGAGAATTTGTACCGTTAGATACGCTTTAAGCTCGAAAGAGTTAAAGTGAAATTGTCCTTTTTAGGTCGAAAGACGCTTGGATTTACCATAGAATACAATTCTCTATAAGCACATGCATGTCTGAATTTCGCATAGCTCATCGCCAATAGAGACGTATAACTCATAAGGTGGACATAACCCCAACTCTCAATTCTCATTGGTTAAACATCTTACTAAAAACTCTTTACTTTGCTATTTCTATTTTTACTTTACTATTTTGTTTACATTATTTGCACATTAAAATCCCCCCTTTTTTACAAGACTTGCACCAAAAGTCTAATAATCTTTTCTTACTTATTGACCGGCTATTCCCTGTGGGATCGATACCCAACCAAGTTGGGTTCTATATTTGACAACGATCGTTACACTCTTACGAGAGCTGTAGTTTGAGCGTTATCAAAAATTGGCGCCGTTACTGGGGAATAAGGTTGTCTACTAAGTTTTTGATAATTACAAGACCTTTTGGTCAAAAATTCTCGTACTTTTACTTTTAGTTTTTGTTTTTGTTTTCTGCAGGTTTTTATTCAGTGCATGCCCCATACTCGAAGTTCTGGTCAACCGTTATTACCTATCAATCCTGAACCATAATGTATTGGTAGAATGGAGGCACAATAGGAAATTGAAAGGATGGCTGCTCAACATGAATAGGCGAGACTAGCAGCTCTAGCCGCTGCTCAAGTGCATCAACAGAATATTGATAACCTTGGGCGAGCAATAAATCCTGAAGATGAGGACCTAGGTGATGACGAGTTACAAAACCCTAGGTATGCTGCTGAGATTGCAACACCTGCTAATAGAAGAGATCGTCAAGCTAGGTTTAGGCATGAACGCCGACCCGTGCAACCAACATTCGATTATGATGATGATGATCTTGATGGAGCCGGACCCACAGAAGACATTATTCGTCCACCATTAGCTCCCGAAGCCAAGTTCAACATCACAAGCACCGTGATTCAGTTATTGCAACTCAATGGATTATTTGGTGTACTAGCAGGCGATGATCCGAATATGCACCTGATCAACTTTATTTCAACATGCAAGTCGTTTGACAATCCTGGTGTTGGTCAGAATGCAATACGATTACGCTTATTTCCATTGTCTCTGTCTGGGGAGGCAACTCTATAGTTGAATGGGCTGACTCCTGATTATGTTTCAAAATGGGTCAAAGCAGTAGTGTTGGCCGATAATGAGGGAAAGCGTGTTGTAGCATTCTTAAAGAGGAATATCTTCTCTAACTTTGGAGTACCACGTACTATCATAAGCGATGGAGGATCTCACTTTTGTAACAAGCTATTCAAATCCGTGTTGGAAAAATATGGTGTCAAGCAACATAAGGTAGCCACACCTTATCACCCACAAAGTAGTGGGCAGGTAGAGGTTTCCAATCGAGAGATCAAGCAAATCCTTGAAAAAACGGTAAATGCTAATGGTAAATATTGGTCTCGGAAGCTGGACGATGCACTATGGGCTTATAGGACTTCATTCAAAACACCAATTGGCATGTCCCCGTACCAACTAGTTTCTGGGAAGGCTTGTCACTTACCCATTGAACTCGAGCATAAAGCATTATGGGCGTTGAAGCAATTGAATTTGAATTGGGATAATGCAATGAATCTGAGATTGGAGCAGCTGAACGAGATGGATGAATTTCGTCTACATGCTTATGAAAGATCAGACCTACACAAGGAGCGGATGAAAAAGTACCATGATCAGCGGATTGTTTAACGAAACTTTCGAAAGGATAATATGGTACTCCTCTTCAATTCCAGATTAAAGCTATTCCCAGGTACGTTGAAGTCCAAGTGGTCTGGTCCGTACAAAGTTAACCAAGTCTACTCGTCTGGAGTAGTTCAGTTGAAAGACAATAATGGTGTTGTCTTCAAGGTGAATGGCCAATGAGTAAAACCTTATATCGGTCCTCTCGACTTAATAAATTATATGGCCATAGCTTATCTCAACGAAGTCTAAGTACTCGAGGTAACTATGTCGTGCCGCGACAATAAATCAACCGCTAGATGGGAGGAAACCCATCGTTTTACATTTTTTCCTTTCTTTCGTTCTATTTCGTGTTTGCGTTTCATAAATAAAAATCCAAAAAGAGGAGTCGTGCCACGACCTAAACTAAGGCGCTTGATGGGAGGCAACCCATTGTTCTAATCGTGTTTGTTATTTTTGAGCAAGTGTAGGTACAAGAGGCGTAAACGAGGAGATTGGTTCCAAATATTGATTTGGTTGTATTGCATGTTGAAGGTGGTGAGTTAGTAATGAAGAAGCAAAAGGCTATGGATTAGGCATTGCTTATGAAAATATAGGCAACGAACAAGGCTAGGCCTATGTAAAACTAGGCCACGAACAAGGCAAGGCCTATGCTATGGCATAAGCTCTCGGAATCTAGTGTGCCATAGCATAGGCGCCGCCCATGCCCAGGTATGCCATAGCATAGGCGCCGCCTATGCCAATGTATTTTGTCTCTGAATCTCATATGCTATGCAAAAGGCGCCTCCTATTCCTTACAATGCCATGGCATAACAATGCTTTGCAAAAGGCCCCGCCTATGCCAAGCATAGGCAAAGCATTAGGCGCCACCTATGGTCACTTTTGGTCTCCAAATCCAATTTTAAATGGGTCAAAACCCGACCCAAGCTTGCCTTATAAATAAGAGACTTAGTCTTAGACCAAAAATACATTGCAAACCTAGCATAAGCGCCGCCTACCTCTCCAAATCCTCTCAAAAATTTTCCCTTTGCTCTTTTACTTTGCAAGAACATCATCCAAGGTCATCACCCAAGTAAGTACTTCTTTGTTCTTCATTTATATTCCGTAAGTACTACACTACTACGCCTATTATGAATTGTTAAATCTTGAAGTAGTATTGGTGATTTGAATGTGGTTGATGTGTTGTTATACAACTAAGTGAGTGAAAGAATACGTAAAGATGATCTTAATATGTTTCCAACTTGAATTTGATTTTGATGCACTGTCATACTTTTGTGGAATTAACATGGTCAAGAAAATTGCATAATCTTGTCAATAGAAATCTCACATGTTGGAATGACTTGTTCATCGAGATAAGAATTATGGTTGACTACCAACATATGAGGTTGTGATGATTTCTAGATGCTATAACTTGATTCAATCACTATGTAGTAAGTCTTGATATATCAAACATTAAAGTATTGCCAAGGTCACAGGAAGTATGACTGCACTGATTTTATTGTTTGAATATAGCACCTAAAACGTATATCGATGAAGTCTGAGTAATCGCCAACTTTTACTTCACTAGTCTGTACCAACAAACTAAGTGTGGGGTGGTGCCACTACTGCTTGTTTGTTGATTGTATCCAGCGAGATGATGCTAACATGTCTATTGTTTTAATCTCAGGTACAATGGTACCCAAAGCAAGACAAGGCAAAGATAAAGCAACCACTTCACAAAAAGGCAAGAAAAGAGGACGAAAAGAGCAAGGAGAATCCTCCTCGCAGCAAATACCTTGTTGTATGTTCGGAATAAAATGGGTAATCGAGGAGGAAGCAAAGGTGTGGCATAGGAACAATAAAGAGAGAAAATATGTTCATGTGGACCTGATACACAAAGAAAGCCTAGCAAAGAAAGAACCGCGCATGTTTGCCAAGATAATAGCGTTACATCTTGATTTCTTCTTCCGAGATATGGGAGAGTGCAATCTCAATTAACACGATAATTCTATGCCAACTGGTCACCGAAAACCATAGGGAATGAAGTTAAGATTCGGGGCCAAGTTTTACAACTAAATGCGGATTTCTTCAACTCCTTTCTAGGTTTTCCTTCAGTTGATCCATCACCACTCAAGGAGCTGTATAATAGACCTCCATACAGGGAAATTCAACACACACTTTGTGGAACAAGATCTATGGCACGATGGAGTAGACACAAAGACACCAATCGGCACAACACCTTCCCATATGCTCCTTTGAATAGGGAAGCTAGGATATGGCTGCGAATAGTCAACTCTTGTCTGATTCCAGGGACCCAGTACATGAAGATTACATGAGATAGAGTGTGCTTGGTGTATGCGTTGATGACGAATGTTCCTATCAACATTGGGGCAATTATTCAATCTACAATGCGTAAAGCTAGGCTACACAAGAGGTCCCACTTCAGCTTTGGCAATATGTTGACTGCAATATTGAGGAGGAAGGACATCGACGAGGAACCTGCTGATCATAAACTCCCACACAACCCGAAGAAGGTTGACCTCACAAAGGTTAAAGATGCTGAAACCATGCATGGCGTCAACATTACCACTATAGAAAGGCATGCTCGGGATGAGAGTTTCTTTCGCCATCTTTATGGCATGACTCGGTTTACAATGATGAGCGGAGGTCGTGTTCCAACTGCTATAGAGCCCCAACAGCTGGATTATGACTACCCAATGAATGAGCATGCAAGGCAAATGTGTGGAGTAGGTGTGTACTTTGAGGAACCTCTTGATGACGACGTGACAACCGATGATGAGCGCAGAATGCCAGACTCCGACGTGGAGGAGAATTATGATGACGATGACTCCAATGATGATTCCGACAAAGGGGGTATGACCCCAGACATAGAGGAGGAGTCTGACTAACCAGGTTCTTCTTATTTATTTTCCACTGAGGGCAGTGTGTGCCGTCTAAGTGTGGGGTGCTGGTATTTGCATGCTATACTTCCTTATCTACATTTGCTTATTTATGTGTGTTTTGCTTATTTATGTTTGTTTGTTTTAGTTTGTTTTTAGGAATTTTTTTTTGGTTCTGATAGGCAGCATGGTATTATGACAAGAGTCTATGATAAAATCATTACTATTGAGACGTTTAGATCTAAGTGTGACTCACTGTATGATATCTATGTGGTTTAATTGATTCATCTATTGGGTCAAGAGTCTATACTACCCCCAATAAAGTCAACCATATGCCTTGTGTGTGTGAGATGATAGTATATTCTATGTTTGTGGCTGATGCTAGAGCTTGCTTGGTATGTATGTAAAGCGAAAGAAAGAGTGTGAGTTTAGGTGATGATTTAGGCATTTCATTGGCAACCTGTGATTGTTTACTTTCGTTTTATCTACCCACGGACATCATCCTAGATAACCCCCTTTGAGCATTTAGCCTATATTCTTTGACAGCCTCATATGTAAGCCTAATCCATTTTTTTCAAGACCATAATTTGTTCCAAATTCCTAAGTTCTTTAAATAGTAAAGTCATGTGACAAAACAAGAGGAAATTGGGTAAGAGTAATGCCTTAGAGTGTAATGGTACTTGAATTTGTTATGAAAAAACAGTGGCTATCATAAGAGGTGTGTTATAAAAAAAAAAGAAAAAAAAGACAAAAAAAAGAAATAGAAAAACAAAAAGCTAAGTGAGTTTATGATTGAATAAAAAAATATTATGTTTGAATAGCAAAGTAAGTGAAAAGGGGTGGTAGATAAAAGAAAGTAGAAAGGTTGTTCGAAAGAAAGCATAAATGGCATAATGTGATGTATTAAAGCGCTTAGGAACATAGTCACTATTTCTGGCCAAAATAGTCCTACCCGTCCCATAGCCTACATTACAACCTGTAAAAGACCTATTTGATCCTAAGCATAGCATTCTGATATTTAGTGGAGCATTACACTAAGGGCAAGCCTATGGTCATTAGTTGCAACATATGAATTCTTTGTGAGAGTGAGAGCAAGGAAAATATGGTACCCATGTTTCGAAAAATGCAAAATTTGTGAGTGATTATGGGTAAAGATCTTATGTGAGACACACATGGTTGATGAGTTTTGGGTAGTTGGGTATGATTATTTGTACCTTAACCTTTGAATATGAACTAACCATCATCACGAGTCTATATTAGACGTTAAAATTATTTCTAGTAATGATCAGAAAACTACTCTTTGTTAATGATTGCTATGCCTGTCTTGATGAATATATTATGTTGTTACTGTGAAATCCTAAGTAGATGTTTAGATGGACATGATAGTTTGTTCGAGGACGAACAAAGCCTTAAGTGTGGGGTGTTGATGATAGGCGAATTTACACGCCTAAAGTACTATATTTTACCGATATTTTAGCTAAGTTTTGAGGACAAAATATATAATTCATGCACTTTTAGTCCTTTTTCCTGTGAGTTAGCTAACAAACGTGATTAGCAAGTTTTTCAGGTATAAATGATGCAGATTTCAGCATTTTATGGATAACTTGATGCCAAAGGAAGCTTCATGAAAGAAGGAAGGGAAAGCTTGGACGTCAAGGGCCAAAAGGGATGCATGGGAAACCTGTCCTGGGCAAAAACAACAATTCTAAAGACTTTTGGGACTAGCAGTAACTTATTAGGATTAGGATAATGATCCAGTAACCCAGTAGGATTGGGTTAAGTAATGCAGTAGCTTGGTAGGAATAGGATATGGGTGTTATAAATACCCTATTTTGCTAGAGATTTTTAGACATTCTACTTCTAATTCATTCCTCTACTATCCGAACAATTTTAATCTTTTCAACACTTTCAATTCTTATTCTCTTCATCTATTCAATTCTTAATTTCCACAATGAGAGAAAAGCTATTCTAAAAGGAATTCACGCCTAAAGCCATACCACAACATACTACACGTGAGATCTTTATTGTGGTATAATGGTAATGTCTATTGTGATTTCCATCGCACTCATGAGTAGCTAAACTTCTCTGTTAGGTTTATGGAAGCCTTATGAGATACTATCTATTGCTATGAGTTTGTTAGTTCTTGACACGTATGTTGCTTATATCATTATTCACTTCATCTTAATGCAAATTCTTGTGGTTGCAAACACATAGAATACGCCAGTATAGCATTAACTTGTTTGAAAGAAAAGTTATATGTCAGGAAAAGAGATAATGTCAAGGTAATAGGGCAACAACCCTTGTTAAAAAGTTAGTGCCGTAACTGGATTAACCTCTTGGAGAATTTGTACCGTTAGATACGCTTTAAGCACGAAAGAGTTAAAGTGAAATAGTCCTTGTTAGGTCGAAAGACGCTTGGATTTACCGTATAATACAATTCTCTATAAGCACATGCATGTCTGAATTCCGCATAACTCATAGCCAATAGAGACGTATAACTCATAAGGTGGACATAACCCCAACTCTCAATTCTCATTGGTTAAACATCTTACTAAACACTCTTTACTTTGTTATTTCTGTTTTTACTTTACTATTTTGTTTACATTATTTGCACATTAAAATCCCCCCTTTTTTACGAGACTTGCACCAAAAGTCTAATATCTTTGCTTAATTATTGACTGGCTATTCCCTGTGGGATCGATACCCAACCCAGTTGAGTTCTATATTTGACAATGATCGCTTACACTCTTACGAGAGCTGTAGTTTGAGCGTTATCAAAATTGGCGCCGTTGCCGAGGAATACTGTTTTCTACTAAGTTTGTGATAATTACTAGACCTTTTGGTCAAAAATTCTCATACCTTTACTTTTAGTTTTTGTTTTTGTTTTCTGCAGATTTTTATTCAGTGCATGCCCTATACTCGAAGTTCTGGTCAACCGTTATTACCTATCAATCCTGAACTACAACGTATTGGTAGAATGGAGGCATAACAGGAAATTGAAAGGATGGCTGCTCAACATGAATAGGCGAGACTAGTATCTCTAGCCGTTGTTCAAGTGCATCAATAGAATATTGATAACCCTGGGCCAGCAATAAATCCTGAAGACAAGGACCTAGGTGATGACGAGTTACTAAACCCTAGGCATGCTGCTGAGATCGCAACACCTGCTAATAGAAAAGATCGTCAAGCTAGGTTTAGGCATGAACGCCGACCCGTGCAACCAGCATTCGACGATAATGAGATGATCTTGATGGAGCCGGAGCCACAAGAGCCATTATTCCTCCACCATTGGCATCCGGAGACAAGTTCAACATCACAAGCACCATGATTTAGTTATTGCAACTCAAGGGATTATTTGGTGGACTAGCAGACGATGATCCGAATATGCACCTGATCAACTTTATTTCTACATGCAAGTCGTTTAACAATCCTTGTGTTGGTCTGAATGCAATACGATTATGCTTATTTCCATTGTCTCTGTCTGGGGAGGAAACTCTATGGTTGAATGGGCTGACTCCTGATTCTATTACAAATTGGAGGTAATTGAAAGATGTTTTCCTAGAAAGATTCTTTCCGTCATCCAAAAGAGCACACTTGAGAGATGAAATCAGAAATTTTTGGTAGCTTCCAATCGAAGCTCATCATGAAACATGGGAGAGGTTCAAGATGAAGCTTATGCGGTACCCAAAGCATCATATGACCAATGTCCACCTAATGGAGATACTATACAGATCCTTGAATTCAATAACTAAACCAATGGTGGATAATGCGGCTGGAGAATCATTTATGGATCTCACCTTTGGTCAGGCAAGCAGTATGCTAGATCAGATAACGAAGCAAAGTAGATCTTGGCATACCAGGGATTCAAAGGTAGCAAGCCCCACTTTATCTATTGGCATGACTGCCGAACAAAGGAGAAGAGAAGAAGAACGTGATCAAGATATGGCGTACATGAAAACACAAGTCGATCTTCTTACAAAGCATCTATTATCAGGGAAGACCAAAAAAGTCAAAGCTATAGCATCAAAAGGAAGAGAGGAATCTGATTCTGAAGAAGAAGCCAACTACTTGAACAATCAGGGGGGTTTCCGAGGTAATACCCAAGGAAACCAAGGTCGGAACTATTATGATAAATCTGGAAACAAGGACCAAGGTAGTTGGAAGAACAAGAATGACAAGAGTGGTTTGTATGTTCCCCCAGGAAGACGTGACGCCACTACATCTGGTTCTGGAAATATGGAAGATATGATGGCTAAACTGTTGAAAGGAGTAGAGGCAACCAGCGTGGGAGTAACTGAGGTAATAAATGATTTATCCTCGATGAAGCAATTGGTTGACTCACATTCCACTTCAATAAAAAAAATAGAGCAGGAATTGAGCCAACTTTCAGCAGCACTCAATCAAAGAAAAGCTGGCACGTTACCTAGCGACACCGTGTAAAATCCAAGGAATGATGGATCATGCATGGCTATTAATACTCGAAGTGGTAAGGTGCTGGAAACTTCTTCCAAAGGCAAGCAAGTGTTCGATGATGTAGCGGACAACGATGATAATGCTAATGGAGAAAACGCAGTAGAAGCCAACCACGACGTCCATGATGTCACATTGAGTATATTGCAGCCTGAAAAAACTAAAATACGGAAGCAAGAGGAGAAGAAAGCCGTGGAGAAAACAATCCCACTTCCACCACCAACTTTTCCTCAAAGATTGAAGAAGATTGCGGATGATACAAGGTTCAGCAAATTCATGATGATGTTAAAGCAGCTGACCATTAATGTTCCATTGGTGGATTCACTAGAACAAATGTCTGGGTATGAGAAATTTATGAAAGATATTTTGACAAAGAAGTGGGCAGCAAGCTATGAGTTGAAAGATACTGTGCATCATTGCAGTGCAATTGCTACCCGATCACTAGTTCAGAAGAAGGCCGACCCCGGTGCTTTTACTATTCCATGCACAGTTGGTTGTTTAAATTTTGCCAAGGCATTATGCCATTTAGGAGCCAGCATCAATTTGATGTCATTATCTATTTACAAAAAGTTAGGGTTGGGTGAGCCTACTCCAACCAATATGAGGCTCGTAATGGCGGATAGTTCGGTAAAATGACCTGTTAGTATTCTATGTGATGTATTGGTAAAGGTTTCTTCATTTATTTTTTTGGCAGACTTGGTTATTTTGGATTGTGAGGAAGATTCAGAAGTTCCCATAATCTTGGGATGCCCTTTCCTTGCAACAGGAAGTGTGCTTATTGTTTTAAGAGCTAATGAGCTTTTATTCCGAATAAATGACAAAGTAGTTCGCTTTGATGTGTGTAAATCAATGAAGCAACCCAAAGAGCTGAACGTATTCTCAGTGGCTGATGTTTACTTTGATGATGAGAAAGAATTACTTGAAGAGGAGCAAATTATTGATGACCTATTGGCAGTTGTGATCATGAATATTGAGCATAAGGACGCTAAAAATTATGAAGAGACTATTGATGCTCTAACAGGATTTAGGTCATATCCTCATGCTCCCAAAAAGTTGGACCTTGATCTCAAAAATCGACCCACACCACCAGCTAAACCATCTATTGAAGAGCCACCAACGTTAGAATTGAAAGAGCTGCCTAGCCATTTAAAGTATGCATTCGTAGGAAGCGGAAACACATTTCCAGTCATTGTGGCGGCAGATTTGGGTGAGTAGCAAGTTGCAGCTCTCATTGCTATTCTACGGAAGTATATAAGAGCCATTGGTTGGACCATCGCTGATATTATTGGTATTCCCCCTGGGATTTGTACACACAAGATTCAGCTTGAAGAAAATTTCACACCCACTATTGAACATCAAAGGCGTCTAAATCCACCTATGCAAGAAGTGGTAAAGGAAGAAATTATTAAGTGGTTAAATGCGGGGGTAGTGTATCTAATCTCTGACAGTACATGGGTAAGCCCGGTACAATGTGTTCCCAAGAAAGTAAGCATGACGGTAGTAGAGAATGAGAAGAATGAGCTTATTCCACTCAGACCCCTCATCGGATGGAGAGTATGCATGGACTACCGAAAGCTGAATTCATGGACGCTCAAAGATCACTTTCCAATGCCATTCATGGACCAAATGCTCGATCGATTAGCGGGAAAAGGCTGGTTTTGTTTTTTATACGATTATTTTGGATATAATCAGATCTGTATTTCCCCTGAAGACCAAGAGAAGACAATATTCACATGCCCATATGGTACGTTTGCCTTTAAACGTATGCCATTCGGACTATGTAACGTACCAGCCACCTTTCAGCGTTGTATGATGTCCATCTTTTCGGATATGGTTGAAGATACTTTGGAGGTATTCATGGATGATTTTTCAGTAGATAATATGGGTATTTTTAGCTTTATTTTGATGTATATATTCTATTTTTCTAGGTTTTAGTTGATTTCAAAACTATTCATGACCAGTAACGCTTTGTGGTTGAAATATTGCGGATCGTTTTTGGCCTTCAAGGTAGGTTATGCTTAACTCGTTCAAACTGGGATAGGTATTAAATGTTGGTATAAACTGTATGTTAAGAGTGGGAACTAATCATGATAAATGGCTATCTATGTGTTATGCCCGTTTTGGGGCCTATATGTTATCAAATCATTGAAATTAAAATATTATGTGATGTGTGTGACCGTGTAGGGTTTTATTTGATGTTGATAGCATGGAATACATGTGAATAATTGTATTGTGTTGTTAGAATTGGCTATTGTGGTGTCATTAATGCATTTTCATACTGAGTGGGCATATGAATTATGTGGAGAATTCATAGATAGTAGAAATAATGAGTGAATATTGGCTCTCATGGTAGTTAAATGGAAACATTATGGATTGGTTGTGGAAATACACATTTTGAATTATTGTGAACATTGCATCATCATTTTAATATCACCATACGCATCATTTAACTTTTTTGTCTTATTGCTTTATTTATATGTTTGTTGTCATGTATGTGTACTTGGTTAGTGTCTTATGCTATGTATGTTCTTTGGAAGCACTAGAAATATTGGAATTATGAAAAACACAGAAAATACTAAATATTGGTATTGAACATTGGATATTATAGACCTTTTTCAAAGGATAATATTGGAGAAGACTCGATGACTGATGTGTGAGCAGATGCTAACACATTTGAGGCTTTTAACTTTAAATAATTGTGAAGCCTTAAGCAACTTTTGTTGTTTTTGATTATTTTTATTGTTTTAATGCAGATACAAGTGATCAGGGAGGAAACCAAAGAAAAGAAGAATAAATCAGCTGAAATCTGGTGCGAATAAGCTAAAGTGTTGCTGATGCCATTTCTGAAGCGTCGTCAGACATGGGACAGGCTGTCAAAGTTGCCATCAAGCTTAGACATAACCTGAGAAATTGAGATGAAATGTGATGACATTTTAGGAGTGCCTTCAAATCTGTGATGAGATGGAAAAATTGCCGTCAACTTGAAGCAAATTATGTTGATTTCCAATGAAGATGTGATGACATTTTTCATGCACCGTCACATATTTGACATGCTGTCAGATTTGCCGTCATAAGAATCAGAAGATAATAATTCACTGGAATCTTTGATGATATCTTGCACACGTTGTCAGACGTCTGACACCCCATCAAGATCATCGTTGTCTATTCAGAAGAGAAAACTGAAACCTTAATTTTTCTTTCCTAATTTAGAATTAAGTATTTATAGTACTTTTAAGTTTTTGGGCATAAATCATCTATTATTGAGGAGAACGGACAATATTGTTTCCTCTATATCTCAAGAACAATATTTGAGTATTTTGTTGTGTGATTCAAATACAAGTTCACTTTCAAATGCATTCATCATTGTAAGTTAATCCTTTCAGTTATGAATTGAAATTGCATACTTGCTTAATCCGTCATGAGTAGCTAAACTCTTTTAACCTGGATTATGGAATCTAGGGTTAGGTCATGATAAGGTGTTAAAAAATCAGGGTTTAATAAGTGTTAGGATTTCTTGATAATTCTGAGATTATAATTTATTTCTTTTGGTTGCAAACAATAGGTGTACCTACTTTGGTTTGCTTCAGAAAGAAATCATAAACAGTAGGAAGTGAATTATCAACAAGAACTCGGAAAGGCTTTGTTTAATAATCAGCATTGTAACAAGGTTGATTAACCTGAGGTAAAATCTGGGCAGTCAGTTGTGATTCCCTAAGTCTGAGAGGATTAGTAAATTAGATGCTTGAATAGGTCGAGAGACATTTAAGCATACCATCGATAAAGATAGCTTGTCATCCTAACCACCATGAGAACCTTGAGTTATTTGTAGCATCTATCATGTACTGTAAACCCTAGTGAACATAATTCTGGTTATTCCATAAACTCTTGATTACAGACAATCACTTGTTCAACCATTTAAAACCCCCATTTTATCTTTTCGTGTCACTTGTTTGAATTTAACTTGTAGCTTTAGTTTCAAATTAGTTTAATCGCCACTCACATTTTTCCCTGTACATTCGACCCCGACACTAAAGTTGGGTAAATATATTGATGACGACCGACTTCCACTAAATTTATGTGTAAGTTGAGCATTATCAAAAATGGCGCCATTGCCGAGGAACAATTTGGCGTATTGAGTTGGTTTGAAATTTTAGCCTACTAGCTTGAATTCAAACTTATAAATATTTTTGTTAGTTTTCTTTTATTTCTTGTGTTAGATAGATTTTTATTTTAGTTTACTTATTACTATGGCATCATGGAATGAACATGAGTTTGGTGGTTGGAAATCTTATCTTGATGATCCATGTCCATATTGTGATGGACCTCACTTTTTGCAATATTGTAGATATGCTCTCTGGAGAGAGATGTGTGCACTATCTCCATCCTACCGGGAGTATGATTGTTCTTTATATGGCGGTCGAGATGGACATTGGAGTGATTGCCCAAATTCCCCTTCCCCCTATTGCGCTAACCCAAATTCTAGTTCTTCTTATGAGTTTGATAGGTGGCATTAAAGCTATGCTTCAACTAATGTTGGAGTGTGTGGACACAATGAATGATATCATATGTGATATACATCAAGTCATAAGGGCAAATGATGAGGATAGAAGAATGACAGAGGATATGGATATAGAGGTCAAGCATTCAAAGCACTTTTCCACATTATGTTTAGATGATATCTTGTCTGTGGAATCATTTAATATAATGGACGAGTGTTAAGATGACGAGAAAGAATCCTATATTGATGATGATCTTGATATTGAGCAACCCTCGGTGATTTTCCAACCAACCGAACCATTGAATAAAGATGCCAAAGACGAGGAGATGGTACTAGAGTCAAAAGAACAAATCTAGCACAATCTTTGTGAAGACTCTAGTCCAATTTGGGGTAAAAATACTAATAGGGATGCTACTCCAAAATTGAGAGTTATTCCTCATTCGAACCATTTTTCAGCATTATGCTTGGTGGACTTGATGAAAGTCGAATCACCCAAGAAAAGATGAAGTTTGAAAATATGGAGGAAAATTCTTACATTTTGGAGTTTATCTTTCCAAAAGGGTACACTACAACCCCAGTCTTGAAGGGCAAGAAGCTTAAAAATCGATATCCATTTAGTGGCTTTTTAAGAACCTTATTGTTGCCCAGTGAGCCCATACTAAAGGATGATTGGATGTTGTTGTGCCACAATACTAAATTAGGCGCTTCTTGGGAGGCACCCAAGGTATTTTTTTTTAGTATTTATATTATGTGATTGACATCAGTTCTTCGCACCCATGGTGCCACAGGTATGTTTCTAACTCTCTTGTTTTGGTTTGACACATTGGGGACATTGCTTGATTTTAAGTTTAGGGTGTTGGGGGCTACTTGTGGGTGTTGATGTCCTCCTGGAGTTTTTGTTGCCGTGCCTCTTGTTCCTAGTAGAGTCGACATATTTAGGCGTATGTTTTTTGCGTTGTGATGTATTGTGGTTAACTGGAAGAAAAATAAATATCTACAAAAGTTGACATATTTTTGTTGAATTTTCTTGGAATGATAACTACCTCTCCATTTGTCTGTGTTAACTGTGTGATGTGCATCTACATATGTCTACTGTGAATGTTTTTATGGCATTAGTGCTGGGGACATGATAATAATTGTTAACAATTGCATGAACCGGATAGGTAGTGGCTTGTGATGTACCTTTATGCCATGTGTGTGTGAGATAATACCTAGTTCCCTTTGTGTGTTAAATCCAAAACTTGCCCAGTTTTTCTTGCCTAGGTTGTAGGATAGGGGTTAGAAAAGGATCATAGGCCGTTTTTTTTATGTATTCAACTTTTAGCCTAAATGACCTTCCCAGTGTGCATGATATCCCTTGATCTCTACTTTGAGCCTTAATTTCCTATTTCTTTTTGACACACCTATCCCCTTCACATTAATATTATAATGAACCAATTTTGGCCCTGGTCCTCATTGGACATTGTGCACCTTGATTTAGGCAAACAACCTAAGTTAAGGTTGGCTATCATAGGGGTGTGTTATGCAAAATGAGTATAAAGAGAGGTAGAACAAGAGAAAAGAATAAAAAGCCGGGTGCGGTGCAAAAAAAAAGAAAAAAAGAAAAAGCTGTGTAAAAGATGAGAAAAGCGATAATTTGATTATTGAAAAGACCGCACACATTTTGAGCATGTGTGATCAATAAAAGAGAGGAAGAGAAAAAGGTTAAGAAGTAAAACCCCTAGAGGTTAGTGTAGTATCAAGGAGGCATAGTCACTTTAAATACCCTTGAATATCATACTAGCCCCTAGCCTATATTACAAGCCGAGAAAAAGTACTATGGTGATCCTAGCTGACATGTCGAAGACCTTGGCAATGAAAATAAGGGCAAGCCTACGGCAAATGACATACAATGATTGGAACTTTATTCTGAGAGTGAGGATCTATGGATTATCCCTATATTAAACATTTGATGTATGATATGAGTGAGAAAGGGATTTCTTTATTGTGAGCGAACACTAGGTATGTTACAAGTAGCGAACTTATTTTGGTAGGGCAACGTTTGTGCATGTATGATTTTGTTGCTGAATTTATGCCATATCTTGAGTCCTGTGTGTCACATTGTTGTTCTTCAATAGTACACACAGTTGAGTTTTAAATAGTTGACCTTGGAGAAGGTAAAGTATGTTTGAGCTTATGTGAATGAGTGACTGCCAATTGTACTTTGTATCTGCCTAAGTTATATTTTGGTTTCTTGAGGACAAGTAATTGTTTTAAGTTGAGGGTGTTGATATGTGAGCAGATGCTAACACATTTGAGGCTTTTAACTATAAATAACTGTGAAGCCTTAAGCAACTTTTGTTGTTTTTGATTGTTTTTGTTGTTTTAATGCAGAGACAAGTGATCGGGAGGAAACCAAAGAAAAGAAGAATAAATCAACTGAAATCTGGTGTGAATAAGCTAAAGTGTAGCTGACGCCATTTTTGAAGTGTCGTCAGACATGAGACAGGCTGTCAAAGTTGTCGTCAAGCTTAGAGAGAACCTAAGAAGTTGATATGAAATATGATTACGTCTCGGAAGCGCCGTCAAATCTGTGATGAGGCATCAAAATTACCATCGACCTAACGTAGGTCGTGCTGATTTCCAGTAAAGATGTGATGACATTTTTCATGCCCAATCACATATTTGACATGCCATCAGATTTTCCATCAAAAAAATTAGAAGATAACAATTCACTGAAGTCTTTGACGACATCTGGTACACGTCGTCAAACATCTGACATGCCGTCAAGTTTGCCGTCGTCTATTTCGAAGAGAAAACTGAAACCTTAATTTTTGTTTACTTATATAGAAGTAAGTATTTATATCACTTTTAGGGTTTTGAGCATAAATCATCTATTATTGAGGAAAACAGACGATATTCTTTCCTCCCTATCTCAAGAACAATATTTGAGTGTTTTTCCATGTGATTCAAATACAAGTTCACTTTCAATGTCATTCAGAATTGTAGGTTAATCCTTCCAGTTATGAATTCAAATTGCATGCTTATTTCATGCGTCATGAGTAGCTAAACTCTTTTAACTTGGATTATGAAATCTAGGGTTAGGTCATGATAAGGCATTAAATAATCAAGTTTTAATAAGTGTTAGGATTTTTTGATAATTCAAAGATTATAATTTATGTCTGTTGGTTGCAAACAATAGGTGTACCTACTTTGGTTTGCTTGAGAAAGAAATCATAAAAAGTAGGAAGTGAATTATCAATAGGGACTCGGAAAGGCTTCGTTTAATAATTAGCTCTGTAAAAAGGTTGATTAACGTGAGGTAAAATCTGGGCAGTCAATTGTGATTCCATATGTCCGAGAGGATTAGGAAATTAGATGATTGAATAGGTCAAGAGACATTTGAGCATACCATCGATAAAGATATCTTCTCATCCTAACCACCATGTGAACCTTGAGTTATTTGTAGCATCTATCATGTACCATAAACCTGGTGAACATAATTTCGGTTATTCATAAACTTAATTACCAACAATCACTTGTTCAACCATTAAAAACACTTATTTTGTCTTTTCATGTCAGTTGTTTGAATTTAACTAGTATCTTTAGTTTTAAATTAGTTTAATCGCCACTCATAATGTTCCCTATGGATTTGAACCTGACTCTAAAGTTGGGTAAATATATTGACGACGACCGCCTTGCATTAAATTGACTTGTAGGTTAAGCGTTATCAATGACTATGTGTCAATCTTGATGATTTTGTGTCAACCTCAATAGTTGTGTGCAAACCCTAAGGCTATATATCAACCTCAAGGATGTGTGCCAACCTCGTGCATCATCATCATCATCTCCATATATATTACACTTGTTGTATTGTGTTTATGTTGTGCTTGTACTGCCATATTGACTTGTCCTATATCTATTTGTTCTATACGTTGACTTATAAATGTCTAATTATTCTATATACCTTTATTTGTACTTGATGATCTTGATGTATATCTTCCTCTTTTGTTCTACTTGTATGTGATATTGTGTATATTTGTATCTCTATCTAGTGCGTTGTTGTATTATATGTTGATATTATAGAAATGTTGTTGCAAGCATTGTGGTTTACCGTTGTGGGACATTTTTTTATTGTAGGTAACATTCCCTTAGTATGTATTTTGTCTGCTTTAATTTCTATTTTGCTCGATCGACCTATGATACCTACTAAGTTGATAATGCTTAAATTACACCAAAAATTCAATGTAAGGCAGATGCTATCAATATAATACCCAACTATTAGTCTAAAATTCCTACGTTTGAACCATTGAGGAAGTAAAAACTTTTTGGTGTCTCTGAGTTGGGTATGAGTAGAGACTTGAGTCGTAACATTAATCGCGATTCATACCCTACTCCCCAAATTTTGTACCTTGAGAAGTATGTTAAGGTAGCATACTGTCTCCTATACTATAAGGCCATACCTTGGTCGTAACTATGCATACGAGTCGTATACTACAACAAAATATAGAGTGAAAATCTAACCTAAAGTGGATTGTTTTTATTATGGGTGAAGTTCATGATTAGGGCATGAGCCGTACCCTTTGGTTACGATAGTGTGGTTGACCTAGGAGAATACTAGAGTATGAGTTAGGGTACCACTTATACCCTAGGTCACGATTGCGATAAGAACCGTGAGGAGGAGTCATACCCTGCAAGAGTGGACTTTCCAGCTTTTAAACAAGGACCTTTTGGTCATTTACTATGCCTAAAACCTTAAACCCTCTCACTATATAATAAATTGTAGCCCACTAAGTCTTTATTTAAAATAATTAAACATTCCAAAACACTCTAAAAGCTTCTTGGAGAAAGATTAGAGGCTTGGGTTTGGAGGTGTTCATCTAGTGGTCAGAGGGAGTCAACATTCTTGTTGATTCAAGTTGTTTAAGTCATGTGCCTTTTCCTATTTCTAAATAAATATAAACCCATGTATTTCACATTGGGATTAGTAAGTTTACATAGTTATTTTGAATCAAATAAAAAAGGGTTTTCCTACCTAACAATTAAGAATGATGATTCATTCTTATACTTATGTCGATACATATTATTGATGGTAGATTGTATATGTGGGTTCTTGTTGTATGTTGTTTAACATAAAGGTCTTAGGCAACCTTAGTCTTGATGATTTGTACTATAAGAATGACCTTGTTAAAGGTATGTACCCAAGGTGTTTATGAAAATGTCTAAGTAAAATGACTAGGTACATGTTAATGATGTATTAAGCTAAGGCAATGCCCCAATAAGTATGAATGCTTGATGAATGATATTGTGAAGGTAATATGAACCATTTATGGTGAAATTGACAACTTTGATAGTTGATGGTTAATGAGAGGGTAAGGTCCCTAGACATAAAAATAGGCTTGAATTGTGTGTTGAACTAAAGTAAGGAAGAATGTGGTATAGAGTTGCTAATGAAATGTGAATTAGTTGTATGGGTCTTGATGACAATGAATTGAATTGAATTATAAATTGAATGAAGGCATTGGCCTAATGAAATGGTTAATCAATGAAGGTTCCCATGAGGACCATGTGGTCATCAATAATGTTGAATTGATTTAATTGTTAAAGTCCTTAAGTGTTGATGAATGTTGATGTATAGGACAAGAAGCTAAAGTACTAATGCCAACTAGTGATGGTTATGATAGCTTGAGTTTGGAATCCCTTGCCTTATGACATAGCTTGAGGTAAAAGTCCCTTACTTATAGATATCTCTTGAGGTAAAAGTACCTTGACTAATATGTGAGCATGTGGTTGGTGATAACGCTCAATCTACAGCTCTCGTAAGAGTGTAAAGCGGTCGTAGTCAAATATAGAACCCAACTGGGTTGGGTATCGATCCCACAGGGAATAGCTTGGTCAACAAGTAAGCAAAGATTACTAGACTTTTAGTGCAAGTCTCGTAAAAAGGGAGGAGTTTTGTCATGCAAGTAATGTAACCAAAGTAATAAGGTAAAAACAGAAAATAACAAAGTAAAAAGTAAGAATGTTTGGTAAGATGTAAAAAAATGAGAATTGAGAAGTTGGGGGTATGTCCACCTTATGAGTTGTACGTCTCTATTGGCTATGAGTTATGCGGAATTCAGACATGCATGTGCTTATAGAGAATTGTATTCGATGGTAAATCCAAGCGTCTTTCGACCTAAACAAAGACTATTTCACTTTAACTCTTTCGAGCTTAAAGCGTATCTAATGGTACAAATTCTCCAAAAAGTTAATCCAGTTACGACACTAACTTTTTAATAGGGGATGGGACCCTATTACCTTGACATTATCTCTTTTCCAGACATATAACTTTTCTTTCAAACAGGTTAATGCTATACTGGAGTTATTCTATGCGTTTGCAGCCACAACAATTTGCATTAAGATGAAGAGAATAACGATATAAGCAGCATACGTGTCACGAATTCACAAACTCATAGCCTTAGAAGTATCTCACAAGGCTTCCATAACCCCAACAGAGAAGTTTAGTTACCCATGAGTGCGAAGGAAATCACAATAGACATTATTATTATACCACAATAAAGATCTTGTGTAGTAAGGTGTGGTAGGCGTTTAGGCGTGACTTTCTTTGCAAGTAACGTTTCTCTTGTTGCGGAAATTAAGAATTGAATAGATGAAGAGAAAGTAATAAGAATTAATAAAAAGCAAATTGTTTAGAGTTGTAGATGAATGAGTGGGTGGATAGGTGGATGGATGGGAATTGATGGGTGAATGGATGAATGGGTGGATGGGAATTGATGGAATGGGGTAATTGTGAGGAATATGAGGAATGAATCAAAATCTCTAGAAAAATAGGGTATTTATAATACCCATATCCTATTCCTACTAAGCTAATGAAATACTTAACCAAATCCTACTAGGTTAATGTATCATTATCCTAATCCTAATAAATTACTGCATTATTATCCTAATCCTAATAGGTTACTGCTGGTCCCCAAAGTCTTCAGAAATTCTGTTTTTGCCTGGGATAGGTTTTCTATGCGTCACTTTTGGTCCTTGGCATCCAAGCTTTCACTTCCTTCTTTCGTGAAGCTTTCTTTGGCGTCAAGTTATCCATAAAATGCTGAAATCTGCATCATTTATACCTGAAAACTTGCTAATCACGTTTGTTAGCTCAATTATAGGAAAAAGGACTAAAAGTGCATGAATTATATAATTTGTTCTCAAAACTAGGCTAAAATATGGGCAAAATCTAGTGCTATAGGCGTGTAAATTCGCCTATCATCAACACCCCACACTTGAAGTTTTGTTTGTCCTCGAATAAAATATCATGTCCATATAAACATCAACTTAGGATTTCACAATAACAACACAAAATATTCGTCAAGACAAGCACAACAATTATCAACAAATAGTAGTTTTTTGATCATTAGTAGAAACAATTTTAACCTCTAGCATAGACTCGTGATGGTGGTCAACTCATATTCAAAAGTTAAGGCATAAAGAATCATACACAACTACTCAAAACTCATCAACCATGTGTGTCTTACAATATATTACCCATAATCACTCACAAGTGTTTTCATTTATCGAAACATGGGTATACACTTTTCATTGCTCTCACTCTCACAAAGAATTCATATGTTTCAACTGATGACCATAGGCTTGCCCTTAGTGTAATGCTCCACAAAATGTCAGAATACTAAGCTTAGGATCAAATAGGTCTTTTGATGGTTGTAATGTAGGCTAAGGGACGGGTAGGACTATTTTGGCCAGAAATAGTGACTATGTTCCTAAGCGCTTTAATACATCACATTATATCATTAACACTTTTATTTCAAACAACCTTTCTATGGCCTTTTCTTCTACCACCCTTTTTCTCCTCTTTTGTTTTTCAATTTTGAACATAACTAACTTTTTAGTTTTCCTTTCCTTTTTCTTTTCATAAAATACCTCTTATGATAGCACTTCTTTTTCATGACAAATTCAAGCACTCATGCATTCTAAAGCATCATACTTACCCAACTTCCTCTTATTTTGTCACATGACTTTACCCTTTAAAGCACTTAGGAATTTGGATCAAATTATGGTCTTGAAAAAATGGATTAGGCTTACGTATGAGGCTGTCAAGGAAAATACGCTAAAGGGTCAAAATGGGTTAACTAGTATGATGTCCATGGGTAGGTTAGAATGAAGGTAAACAATTACGGGTTACCAAAGAAATGCCTAAATCATCTCCTAAACTTGCACTCTTTATTTTCGCTTTACATACATACCAGGTAAGTTCTAGCATCAGCTACAAGCACAGAATATACTATATCCTCGCACACACAAGGCACATGGTCGACTTTATTGAGAGTAGCATAGACTATTGACCCAACAGATGAAGGAATTGAACCACACACTATCACATAGTGAGTCACAATTAGAGCCTAAATGTCTCAATAGTCCTGATTTTAGCACAAACTCTTGTCATAATCTCATGCTGCCTATTAGAATAATTTCATGCGAAGTTAAGTTTAAAAAAAAAATTTAAGTAATAAAAAAATTAACTAATAAAAAAAAATAACTACTAAAAAGAAAAAAAAAACAAACATAAATAAGCAAATGCAGACAAAGAAGTATAGCATGCAAATACCAGCACCCCACACTTAGACGGGACACACTGCCTTCAGTGGAAAATAAATAAGAAGAACCTGGTTTAGTCGGACTCCTCCTCTATGTCTGGGGTCATACCCCCTTCATCGGAATCATCATCAGAGTCGTCATCCTCAGAAGTTCCACATAAGTACCCCAGTTGTTTCCAAGAGTGCGTTGAGGTATTTGCAGCACAGAGGATTCACCTTGCTCTTTTCTTCCTCTTTTCTGGCCTCTTTGTGAAGTGGTTGCTTTTCTTGTCTTTTAGTGCCATTGTACCTGAGATCTCAATAGAGTCATGTTAGCTTCATCTCGAAAGATTAAATCAACAAACAGACAATAGTGGCACCACCCCACACTTAATTTGTTGAGACAAACTAATTAAGTGAATGATATCGATTACTCAGACATCATCGACATACATTTAGGTGATATTTTCCAACAATATAATCAGTGCAGTAATACTTCTTGTAATTTTGGCAATACTTTCATGTTTGATATATCAAGACTATTACATAGAGATTGAATCAAGGTATAACATCTAGAAATAATCGCAACCTCATATGTTGGTAGTCAACCTTAATTCTCATCTCGATGAACAAGTCATTCCAACATGTAAGCTTTCTATTGACAAGAGTATGCAATTTTTGTGACCATGTCAATTTCGCAAAAGTATGACAGTGCATCAAAATCAAATTCAAGTTGGAAACATGTTAAGATCATTATTACGTATTCCTTCACTCACTTAGTTGTATCACAACACATCAACCACATTCAAATCACCAATACTACTTCAAGATTTAGAAATTCATAATATGCGTAGTAGTTTCGTACTTACGAAATATAAATGAAGAACAAAGTAGTACTTACTTGGTTGATGACCTCGGATGATGTTCTTGCAAAGTAAAAGAGCAAAAGGAAAATTTTTTTTGAGAGGATTTGGAGAGGTAGGTGGCGCTTATGCTAGGTTTGCAATGTGTTTTTGGTCTAAGACTAAGTCTCTTACTTATAGAACAAGCTTGGGTCGGGTTTTGACCCATTTAAAATTGGATTTGAAGACCAAAAGTGACCATAGGCGGCGCCTAGTTGAGCAGAATGCCATAACATAGGCCATGCCTAGTTGAGTAGAAGGCTTTTGCATAGGCGACACCTTTTGCAAAGCATTTGGTGACCATAGGCGGCGCCTTTTGCAAAGCATTTGGTGACCATAGGCGGCGTCTTTCACTTTGCATATGAGATTCAGAGACAAAAGGCTTTAGCATAGGTGGCGCCTATGCTATGGCATACTTGAGCATGGGTGGCGCCTATGCTATGGAACACTAGATTCCAAGACCTTAGGCCATAGTATAGGCCTTGCCTTGTTCGTAGCCTAGTTTTACCTATGACTAGCCTTGTTCGATGCCTATATTTTCATGAGCAATGCTCAATCTATAGCCTTTTGCTTCTTCATTCCTAACTTACCACCTTTAACATGTAATACGTCCAAATCAAAATTTGAAACCGACCTTCTTGTTTTACACCTCTTGTACCTACATTCACTCAAAAACAACAAAGACGATTAGAATGATGGGTTGCCTCCCATCAAGCACCTTAGTCTTGGTCGTGGCTCGACAAAATCCTAAGAAAACAAAAACAACAAGAACATTTAAAAACGATGGGTTGCCGCCCACAACGCGCTTGATTAATTGTCGCGGCACGACATAGCTATCTCGAATTACTTAGTCTTCATCAAGATAGATGGGGCATCGTTTTCTGAATGGATTCAGACGATGCTGATACTTACTTGTAGGCATGCTATCTTCTTTAAGATGACTCTTGTAAATACATATCCCGGGAGGGATACCAATTATATCATCAATCTTCCTACCCATAGCTCTCTTGTACCTCATCAGAGCAGAGATGAGAGCCTCTACGTGCTGTTCACTTAAATCATCCGCCACACTTACCGGAAGTATATTTCCACTTTCCAAGAACACATACCTTAGATAATCGGAGAGCTCTTGCGATTCTAGCATTGGTGGCTCTTCGATGGAAGTCTTTGCTGTTGGTGACGGTTGATTCTTAAGATCAAGGCCCGGCTGCTTAGGAGTATGAGAATAGGACTTTATTCCTGTTAGAGCACACATAGTTTCATCATAATCTTTATCATCCTCATGCTCAACATTCTGCAGCGCAGCAGACAATGGCTCAATATTAAGCTGTTTCTCTACAGATAATGCTTTCTTATGAACATCAGCTATAGAGAACACATTCATATCGCTGGTCTGCTTCATTGTTTTGCATATATCAAAATGGAGCACTTCGTCATTCAACCGAAATAAAAGATCATTAGCTCTCATGTCAATAAGCACACTTCCTGTTGCAAGGAAAGGACGTTCCAAGATTATGGGAACTTCAGAATCCGCCTCACAATCAAGAATAACGAAGTCGGCAGGAAAGATGAATGAAGAAACCTTCACCAACACATCATTCAAGATAACCACAGGTCATTTTACCGATCTATCAGCCATCACGAGCCTCATATTGGTTGGTGTCAGATCGCCTAACCCCAACTTCCTTTAGATGGATAGTGGCATCAAATTGATGCTAGCACCCAAATCGCACAATGCCTTAGCAAAATTCATAGATCCAACTGTGCAAGGAATAGTGAAGGCACCAGGGTCGGCCTTTTTCTGAACTAGCAATCTTGTAGCGATTGCACTGCAATGGTGAACATTATCTGCCGGCTCATAACTTACCGCCCGCTTCTTTGTTAAAAGGTCCTTCATGAATTTTGCGTACCCAAGCATTTGTTCTAGTGCCTCCACTAACGAAATATTAATAGTCAGCTGTTTTAACATCGTCATGAATTTGCTGAACCTTGTATCATCCGTCGGCTTCTTCAGTCTTTGAGGAAAAGGTGTTGGTGGATGTGGAATTGTTTTCTCCATGGCTCTCTTCTCCTCTTGCTTTCAAATTTTGGTAGTTTCAGGCTGCAACCTACTAGGGGTGACGTCATGGATGTCTTGGTCAGCTTCTATGGCACCCTCATCTTCTTTATGTTCAGCCACTTGCTTTCTTTTGTATGAAGTTTCCAGCAGCTTACCACTCCTGGTAGTAATAGCCATACATGATCCATCATTCCTTGGATTTTGCACAGTGTCGCTAGGTAGAGTGCCAGCCTTTCTTTAATTGAGTACTGCTGAAAGTTGGCTCAATTGTTGTTCTATTTGCTTGATTGAAGTGGAATGTGAGTCAACCAATTGCTTCATCGAGGACAAATCATTTATTACCTCCGTTACTCCCGCGCTGGTTGCTTCTACTCCTTTCAACAGTTTAGCCATCATGTCTTCCATACTTCCAGAACTAGTTGTGGTGGCGTCACGTCTTCCAGGGGGGACGTACAAACCACTCTTTTCATTCTTGTTCTTCCAACTACCTTTGTCCTTGTTTCCAGATTTATCATAGTAGTTCCGACCGTGGTTTCCTTGGGTATTGCCTCGGAAACCCCCTTATTGTTTAAGTAGTTGGCCTCTTCTTCCGAATCAGATTCATTTCTTCCTTTCGACGCAATAGCTTTGACTTTTTTGGTCTTCCCTGATAATAAATGCTTTGTAAGAAGATCCACTTGTGTTTTCATGTGCGTCATATCTTGATCACGTTCTTCTTCTCTTCTCCTTTGGTCTACAGTCATGCCGATAGATAAAGTGGGGCTTGCTACCTCAGAATCCCTGGTATGCCCAGCTCTACTTTTCTTCGTCATCCGATCTAGCATATTGCTTGCCTGCCCAAAGGTCAGGTCCATAAATGATCCTCTAGCCGCATTATCCACCACTGGTTTAGTTATTGAATTCAAGGCTCTGTATAATATCTTCATCAAGTGGACATTGGTCATATGATGGTTTGGGCACCGCATAAGCTTCGTCTTGAACCTTTCCCATATTTTGTGGAGAGCTTCAGTTGGAAGCTGTCAAAAATTGGTGATCTCATCTCTCAACTGTGCTCTTTTGGATGGCGGAAAGAATCTTTCTAGGAAAGCATCTTTCAATTACCTCCTATTTGTAATAGAATCAGGAGTCAGCCCATTCAGCCATAGAGTTGCCTCCCCAGATAGAGACAATGGAAATAAGCGCAGTCGAATTGCATTCTGTCCAACACCAGGATTTTTGAATGACTTGCATGTAGAAATAAAGTTGATTAGATGCATATTCAGCTAGTCCACCAAATAATCCCCTGAGTTGCAAAAGCTGAATCATGGTGCTAGTGATATTGAACTTTGCTCCAGGTGCCAAGTGTGGTAGAATAATGGCTCCTGTGGCACCAGCCTTATCCAAATCATCATCATCGTCATCAAAAGGAATCTGTACAGCTCGACGATCAGCCCTCAATCGCGCTTGATGATCTCTTCTCTGCATGGGTGCCATCACCTCAGTAGTATGTCGTGGGTTTAGTAGCTCCTCATTGACTAGGTCCTCATCCTCAGGATTTGTTGCACGACCTGGGTTATCAATATTCTGTTGATGCACTTGAGCAGCTGCCAATGCAGCTAACCTAGCCTGCTCTTTTTGAGCAGCCATTCTTTCTATGTCACGATGTGCATCCATTCTCTCAACAGAACATGAATAGAACAAAAACAAAAACTAAAAGTAAAAGTACGAGAATCTTTGACCAAAGGGTCTAGTAATTATCACAAACTTAATTGACACTCCTATTCCCCGGCAACGGCAATAATTTTTGATAACGCTCAATCTACAGCTCTCGTAAGAGTGTAAAGCGGTTGTAGTCAAATACAAAACCCAACTGGGTTAGGTATCGATCCCACAGGGAATAGCTTGGTCAACAAGTAAGCAAATATTACTAGACTTTTAATGCAAGTCTCGTAAAAAGGGGGAGTTTTGTCGTGCAAGTAATGTAACCAAAGTAATAAGGTAAAAACAGAAAATACCAAAGTAAAAAGTAAGAATGTTTGGTAAGATGTAAAAAAATGAGAATTGAGAAGTTGGGGGTATGTCCACCTTATGAGTTGTACGTCTCTATTGGCTATGAGTTATGCGGAATTCAGACATGCATGTGCTTATAGAGAATTGTATTCAATGGTAAATCCAAGCGTCTTTCGACCTAAACAAAGACTATTTCACTTTAACTCTTTCGAGCTTAAAGCGTATCTAATGGTACAAATTCTCCAAAAGGTTAATCCAGTTACGGCACTAACTTTTTAATAGGGGATGGGACCCTATTACCTTGACATTATCTCTTTTCCAGACATATAACTTTTCTTTCAAACAGGTTAATGCTATACTGGAGTTATTCTATGCATCTGCAGCCACAACAATTTGCATTAAGACGAAGAGAATAACGATATAAGCAGCAAACGTGTCACAAATTCACAAACTCATAGCCTTAGAAGTATCTCACAAGGATTCCATAACCCCACCAGAGAAGTTTAGTTACCCATGAGTGCGAAGGAAATCACAATAGACATTATTATTATACCACAATAAAGATCTCGTGTAGTAAGGTGTGGTAGGCGTTTAGGCGTGACTTTCTTTGCAAATAACGTTTCTCTTGTTGTGGAAATTAAGAATTGAATAGATGAAGAGAAGGTAATAAGAATTAATAAAAAGCAAATTATTTAGAGTTGTAGATGAATGAGTGGATGGATAGGTGGATGGATGGGAATTGATGCATGGATGCGAATTGATGGAATGGGGGAATTGTGAGGAATATGAGGAATGAATCAAAATCTCTAGCAAAATAGGGTATTTATAACACCCATATCCTATTCCTACTAAGCTAATTAAATAATTAACCAAATCCTACTAGGTTAATGTATCATAATCCTAATCCTAATAAATTACTGCATTGTTATCCTAATCCTAACAAATTACTGCATTATTATCCTAATCCTAATAGGTTACTGCTGGTCCCCAAAGTCTTCAGAAATGCTGTTTTTGCCCGGGATAGGTTTTCTATGAGTCACTTTTGGTCCTTGGCATCCAAGCTTTCCCTTCCTTCTTTCGTGAAGCTTTCTTTGGCGTCAATTTATCCATAAAATGCTGAAATCTGCATCGTTTATACCTGAAAACTTGATAATCACGTTTGTTAGCTCAATTACAGGAAAAAGGACTAAAAGTGCATGAATTATATAATTTGTTCTCAAAACTAGGCTAAAATATGGGCAAAATCTAGTGCTATAGGCGTGTAAATTCGCCTATCATCAGTTGGAGTCCTTTTCTTAAATAAATAAGTGTATGGTTTGATTCCCTTGGCTAATGAATGTGTGTGCATGGCTATAGTCATATCCAAATAGTATGTATAGGTGGTTAAAGTCCTATGCCTAATGTATAGTGTTGAATCCATAAGTGTAGAGGGTCAGAGTCCCCCACTTCATGTCTAAAGAATGAATGTTTGAAAGTGATGATATGTCTTGATCAAATGTTGGCATGTGATATACCTATTTGTGTGGATAACGTTATGAAGGTGATGGAATGCGATATATTGAATTGTTATTAAATAATGATGTTATTTTATCCTTATCCTTATGTTACATGCTTGCGCTCCAACGGCTAACCATCTCTATATGCTATGTCTCTACGTGACATAAGGGTCGGACCATCTTCTTATTTTTCTATGCACTGATTAGATGATTGAAGCGACTCATGCATTCACTTAGAGTAGTGAGCTTCCTTTCTCAGAAGACGTTCATTCTAGGTCCCCTATCTTTAGACTATCTATTTTGACTTGGTTTGGCTATTGTCGGGGGCTTGCCCCGATATATACATTTCTAAACTTCTGTTTGTATAGAGGTATTGTGGATAAATGTGGACTTGGGTATATGCTTAGTTGATGATTCTAATGAAATGGTTAGACTTTATTAAGCCTTGATACTTAGTCATATTTTTGCTATATTATTTTTGGCTGGGAATTCCTCTGACCCTTGTGATGGATGTGATGATGATTGGGTTGGGTTATTGGGGCTATCTTTGGTACATGTGTGCTTAAGGGGCCCATACGACATGGACTGGTTTTCGAGGTGAGCCAAATTCGGGGTCGAATCCTCGAGGAGTGCAAGCTTAGTATTCACAATTTGCAAGTGTTGAGAGTTATCTAAGTGTTAGCTCATAATGCAGAACTTAAACAATTCATGAAAATAAATGGTGGATTTAAAGGTAAATATGTTAAACTTAATTCTAAATGATTCTAATGCATAAGTAAACAAGTAAGAAATGTTACTAAGTTGAGAAGGACCTTGGTGTTATGCTATCCTAGTGGTGTTCATCCATTGGTAATCAATAGTTAGTCCAAATCTTTGCTAAGGGTTTTGGATAGGCTAGATCTAGTGTGTTGGTGTTTACCTTTCAATAATACACCAAACATCACTCATGGATTCTTTCAAACACCTCACGAGCATGCTAAATCAACCAATCGACTACCTCAACTAGCACCCCTATTTTTAAGATGATGCTTATGAAAAGAGCTAATTCAAATAACACCCTTAATTATAAGATGATGCTAAGAAATAAGCTAATTCAAGTTGTTGTTTGCAGCTACTCTTCACCCACATACCTCTTTCAAGGATGATGTGGGATCCAAAATAATAGGGGTTTTCACCCATAATTCTCAATTCAACCATGGAATAAGAGCAAAACCCAGCACAATTAGCTAAGTAATTGGACTAACAATCAACACCCACACATTAATTATCACCAATCAAACATAACTCCAAGATATAATGTTAGCTACTCATAAAATTAAAGGACAGAAATATACCTAAGTTGGCATTCAACTCATCAATCGAAAAGCAAATTAAGTGTTGAAACGGTAGGGATTGCACTGCTATGTAAGGGTCCAGGTCCCTTAGAGTCAATAACATGCAATCAAATAGTAAAGTAGTGGAGAGTAAAAACTTTTTAGTAAATTGAACAATACCAAGATTTAACGTGCAAACCTCCTTGCTCAAGGGAGGAAAAAACATGGCTTGACCTCACAAGCTCGCAATAATCTACTATAATCAACCTCTTGATTACAGATTTGATTTGAACCTACCCCTTGGCTCCTACTGCTTGCAATAACTCTATTACAAGACTAACTTTATAACTCTATTAAGAACTCACTTCAATACTGATTAAATCTAATCAATATTGAACATAGGTAAATCTACCTAATCACTCTCAAGAAATCAAGAAGAAAACATTATTCTTATAGGATGAGTAATTCAATGACATACCAAGACTCTACTCAAGAACACTCTTACTTTCAGTACATATATAAATAAGAACTTGAGCAATATTGTAACACTAAGTTTTATCCTCTCTCGCAATCTATATTTTGATTTTTCAAAAACTCAACAATTGAGAAGCGTTATTTTCCTTTTATAGTGGAATAATGATTAGGGTAGAAATCTGATTGGACCAGGTGTCATGAAAGGTACAAATCTCACCTACGCATTGTTTTACATTAGAAGACAAAATTATGCAATACATGTGATAGCTTGTATGTTCCTTAAAGAGCTAGGGACCTGGTCCTTTGATATTGGATGACCATCATCAAAACAAGATATAGTAATTTTCCCATTTTTGATGATGACAAACCAACCACATATTTTTTAGCATCAATGTTCATCAGTATCTTTTACTCAGAGTGATAAACATTACTATGGATAAATGTTTCCCCAATCATTATGCACCATTCTCCCCCTATCAATATTTCATGTAACTTAGGGACCTGGTCCCATGTTGTAAATTGACATCACAATTTACTTTCCCTTGTCACTATACCTACACTCATCATTTTTCATTTAGGTGATTGTTCCTCCTGTTAATATACCATCATACATTACCATATGTACAGTTGGTACCTGGTCTCTTACATATAATGCGCACACACACACCCTCACTCGATCCTTACCACATTAATTTAGTATTCCCATATTTTATATCATTGAAAAGAAATTATAGTAAACCAAGAATAAAAGTACGCACAAAGCCACTAGGGCAACACCAACATGAAGAAGAAATTTTAAATTAATGAGAAAACAGATGAAGAACACAAACCGAAATTCATTAATTGTTAAAGCTGATTAGTACCATTACATTATACCACAAAAACATGAAAATAATTGTCTTCAATAATGCATAATAGAACAGGTACTGGAAATTGACATAGGGATGGCAAACTGACATAGAGATGATAAGAAGACATTGATAACAGGATTTAGGCAGAAGGAGGCTTAGGAGAAAGGTACTTAATTAACATCACCATTCTTTCATGCTCTACAGCATGGCATACAACAAATGCTTGGTAAGGTTCTTCACTTTTGCATTTAGTCCTTGAACTTCACCAGTAGGTTCTGCAACTTTTTTTTGGATCTTTGCATTTTCTGATGTAAGTGCTTCAGAAGCAACTAGTCCCTTAGAAGATAGCTACTAATTTTTCATCTTCAAGTGCACCATCTCAACATCCTTAACAGCTAGCTTGATCCTCAACTCCTCCATTTCTTTGCTTAGATTTTCTTGAAAAACTAGTAGCTCAGATATTTAGGACACAGTTCCGACCTTTCCTTCTATGCATTCATTCTGCACTAATGTTGTCATACTAAACATTTCTTTAATAGTTCCTGGGATCGTTTAGTTCCAACCACTCCAAAATGCTTAAAAACTTTGTTCAAGAAATACCTATATGGCATTCTATATTTTTCTTCCATCTCATGAATCACTTTATGCATGTGTCCTAATATTAGAGCAGGCTAGCCTATCAATTTAAACTTACTTAGACATTCTATCAGTAACAGATCAACAACATAGGCTATGGTTCTTTTCTCTAACCATGTCAAGATAACCTTGTTTATGAATTCAAACACTGACTAAAATTCGCTTGTTAGACACTTTTTCCTCACACCTATTATTGATGTACCTCCAAATTTAGAAGTATCAATCATAAATTTTGTTGAGGGTTGTGGCTTTACAACATTCCTCACATCAATATAAGGCACATCCAAAATCATCCCCAGTGTCTCTTCATTAAGTTTAATCTGCTTTTCTTTTACCTATACAATCAAACTTAGCCTATTTTCTTAGAATTCTATAGTGTAATATAATTCTCTCACATTATTCTCAAAGACCATTGGTGTTGATTTCTCTAATAGGTATACCACCCCGGTGCCTAACATACTCCACCAACACGACCACTACAGGCTTTTCATATATCTTAGGATCAAAAATCTTCCAAATAGTACTTTCTATATTTTTAGTATCTTATGTCCTTACTTTCTAGAAACATCCTTCTTTTATTCCTCCTTTGTTTTTCTTTTTGAATCACTACATGATTCTTTTCAATAGCTTTTCTATTATTGGGACTAGGTCCCTCAAAGACTTTCTTCTTCATTATATCTATGTACTTTTGTTTCATCCTAATAGAGCTACCAGAATTTAAACTGGAGAACCTGGTCTTTCCTGCACCATGAATATCTTTTATTATTTTTTCAGTTATAACAACTTCAGGATCAATTCCCTAATCCTCTCATACTTTTACAACTTCAACATTCTTCTCCTCCTCCACTATAGCAACTTTCCTAAGTTTTTTTCTCTTAGTGGTCAAGGACTTGCTTGACTTTATTACATCTACCAACAGTTTCTTTTCAAACCCCCTAGAGTAGGATTTAGTAAATTTTACACCAGAATCAATCAATTTCTCCTTCACTTTACTACTCCTCTATTTCTTTATAGACCACCTAAGAAGTGGTTCATTCTTATCCTCGTTATTAGAAGGTAATACAACTTCGTCATCCATAATCACTTTATCTTTTCCTCTTACAGTTTGCTCTTTTGTAATGATAGATCTTTAACTGGGATCATATGAAAGCATAAGAAAATTTTTAGCTACCCAATTTATGTTACTGAATGGGTTTGATTTCTTTACATGAATATCTTCATCACATAGTGAAGAAAATATGGGGTTTGACTTAGAGGGAGTAGGGGAACCAGGTACTTGTAAGCTTTTTGAAATTTTAGTACCTTCTAATTCTTCAGAAGGAACAAGGATGTGTGAAATATCTGAGGACTTTTGTTCTTCTGAGGAAAAAGAACCTTCAGATTAAGGGACCCCTTGTTTAATTGGTAAACCAAAACCTTGATTTAAGTCAACTTTAAAGGCTAACTCAGTAAGATTTTTAATGGTTGTTGAAGTTTGGACTGAAACGGGTTAACTTAGGGTTTTTGGAATTTCAAGAGAAAGTGTGGTGGGTAAAACACTTTGAGATTCTTAAAGTTGATCATAAGATAACTCTTTCATAAGGGGTGAGAAAGATTGAATTTCAGCGATTTGAATTTTTGTTAGAGGGGAAAAAGACCATTATAGATTAGAGATAAGGACGCTTGAGGAAGATGATATGAAAATCTTTAGAGAGGAATACAATAAGAGAAACTTGATTTTGGTTATTAATGTAGGTGACCGTTTTATATTTAAAAGGTGACCTTTTGAATTGATGTGTTTGACTACAATAGGTGTGACTCTTCATATTTGTTATGAATTAACAACTTTTTTTCAGATTAGAAAAGAAATGAGGCTTTTAAAAACAAAATTTTATAATTTTTGAGGTACACTAATTTGGTACTAACTTGAGAGAGGGGACCAAATCCCTCTCTTTTTTAAGTGAATTCTCCATTTGTGTTTTTCTCAACTGTCTTCTCCAAAACTGTTCCCATGGATGTATACCTTCAAAAGTATAATACTGAGTTATACCAATATGAACCTACTTACCAAGGATACCTGTTTTCCGATCATAGCCAATTTTAGGGAGAAACACTGATTCATTAAGTAGGTCAGGTTAATTTGATCAATCCCAGACACAACTTGATTGCTTTATTTCGCCACTTTATTTTAGAAATTGTTTTTAACATAGGTCTGGGGACCAGGTCCCAGACTTAACATGCTTTAATCTTCCAAAGTTCCTTCTGCATTTTATTGAACCATTCAACATCTTCAGAACCTCTTTCACATTTTGAGCTCACTTTGGGACAAGAATACTAGTAAGCCCATGACATTTTTTACTTAATCTCTTATTTGGAGTTCAATCTCCAAAAGTAAAGTTTGAATGTCTAGGATGTGAGAATATTTGTGCCTTCAGTTTGTCTTTCTGAGATGATTTTCACTGGGACCAGGTCCCTGTGAATTTAGACTAAACCCTTCTTGTTGTTTTCTTCTAGAGCTGGGGTTTGTTACTCGGATTCTGGATCACCTTTACTTTCATTAGTTTCATCTACATCATTTGGATCTTAACCATTCTATTCAACAATATCATCCCATTTAGTTTCAATTTTAACTTGCTTAGCAGAAGTAACTATAACCTCATAGGTTTTATCCTTATTAATATAGTCTAGGTGAACCTTGTGCAGTTATATGTGGTTATAAACACATACTTCTGATCCTTTTTACCATTTTCATATAAGACACCTCCTCCTTGAATTATTTTGTGAGAGAGAATATAGTCAGACCTTCTAGTCATATACTTTGAATATCTACTATCAATGAACCTGTTCTGACTGTAATCTCTTTCTCACCTATAAACAAAGTCATTTGTAAGATTTGGGTACCCACTTGATTTTGAGTTCCTAGTAGGAGGAAAAAGGTTTGATCAAATCCTTCTTAGTCACCTTTGTAATGTGAGATTTTTCATATTTTATAAATATATGGAACTCTTAAAATATACATTCCCTTTATGGATGTATCTAACACTGTTTATTCTAACTCTAATCAAGCTTTGGCGAATTTATTTTAAGTTACCATCTTTTCCACGGTGAGTACATAGATGTTTGTGGACCTTTCTTCTAACATCATGAAAAACATTATCTTGCGACCCAAGTGACTGTGTTTTGTACTAAAATCCAAGCCCTTTACCATTATTAACACTCCAACCAGTTAAATTAGAAAGGACTTGAGAGGATGTGGTCCATTGTGGAGATTTGTTGAGTTCTTCTCTTAGATGTACCAGGTCCTTTTCTAACTTTTCATTCATATTGAGGGAAGTCATAAGATGATTTTGGTAACTCTTCATATTTTCTTCAAGCTCAATTTGAGTCCTTGAGGATTTTTTCTTCCCTTTACCATTAGAACCATTTGTTTTCTCCAATTGACTCACTAAGCTCAGATTTTCAAATTTAAACTTAGTAACTTGTTCTTAAGCTTTAGATATCTGAAGAGTTAAGTAATTAACTCAATCTCCTAATTCTCTACTTTATCTTTTAGAGCATTTTTCTCAGTTGTCAATTCACACATAGAATCAATCAACACATTTGCTAGCTTTTTTATCTTCTTATCAGAGTAGTTATCTATGTTTTACTTAATGTCAGAGAGAGTAACTCAAGTTTTTCTTTATGTTCTTTGTTGGCAATGAAGGCAAATAAGGAATCATAGATGACTTCACCATCTTCCATAACTAGGATAGACACAACCTTAGGACTTTCAGCTTCATTAGATTCACTAAATGAATCTCCCTAGATAGTTAAAGCCTGTTTCACTGCATAGTTAGCAACAACCTTTCTTCTTTATTGTTTAGGAACCTGTTCCCTATTATTTCCTTTGTCACATCTTGTCTAGAGATATTCTTAGTAGTCTATTTTGTGTATCGGAAATTCCATAATGAAATGCTCAAGACTTCCACATTTATGACAAACTTCAACAGTGCCTTCCTTCTTGTTGTTGCTTACTCTTCATTGAAATTGACCACTTTACTTCATTTATCTAATAAATTTTTTTTATAAATAGGAAATGTCAATGTATTATTCATTTGAATCTGACTTATAAGCCTTCAATGCTAAAGATTTTTCCCTTTTTACTTCCTTCTTCTCTTGCTCTTGCTGCTTCTTGAGTTCATGTGTCTTCCTATAGCCAATATGTTCATCCATAGTGAGAGTCTTCAGGTTTCTTGCCTTAGTAATAGAATCCACTTTTCTTTCCCAGGACTTACAAAAAACACCTACAATTTTTCTTACTTGTTTATATAAAGGAATTTTTTCTCCTAATCAGTATAGCTTATTTGTAATAAAAGTGAATATTGTCTGCATTTCTTGAATTGTCTCTCCTTTCTTCATTGAAAAAGTTTCATACTAAGTAGTCAACATTCCAACTTTTGAATCCTTTACATCAGTAGTTCCTTTATTAGTTGTAATCTTGGGTGTATTTATACACCTAACCACCATAACTTATCCATATTTTAGCTAAGTTTAGAGAACAAAGTGCCTAGTTTCTTATGTTTTTACTCTACTTCTATGTAATTGAGCTAACCGATGTGATTACCATGATTTCAGGTATTAATGAAGTAAATGAAGACATAATGGGACTATAGAATGTGGATGGCATATGGCACAAGAGAGAGTAGCAGTCTGGACCAAATGTGGCACCTAGAAACTATGTCCAAGACTAGTTGGTCATTTATAATTAGGTTAGGGATTTAGAAGAGAATTATGAGAGAAAATATTATTAAAAGGCTTAATGCTGCATTTTTATTCATAATTTATTATTCTGTATTATTTTGAGAGAGGAGAGAGGCAGCTTACCCTAAGGGAGAAATGCTATTCATCTTCTCTACCAAGATCGTTTTCTAGTTTTTGGTATGATGAATATTTGTATTGTCATTCCCATTTAATCCATGAGTAGATACGTTTATTAGCTAGGGTTATGGAAGACTTGTAGCATACAATATATCACTTTGGGTCTTGAATTCATTATGCATTGATTTGTTTACATCATACTCTCTTCGCTTATCTTGAATTCTCATGGTTGCAAACATAGATGATATGCCTTAAAACACAACTTGTTCGAAAGAAAGGTTGATGTTCGGAAAAGAAAGTAGTGACAAGAAAATAGTATTTTCAACCCCTATTTCATACGTTAATGCCTTAACAGGATTAACTACTTGGATATTTCGTATTGTTTTTGGTAATCACTTTTCATTCGATAGAACTAAAGTGAATTTGTCCTTGATGGTGGAGAAACACTAGGATTATGTTATTAGATACAATACATTTCTCTGTAAGCACATGCTTGTGTGAATTCATAAATACCATAGTTAGAAAGTATTGAAAACTATAAGGTGGACATAACCCTAGCTTACTATTTCTCTGAATTTGAATACTACTACACGTATTTTATCTTGTCAAACTAAAACCATTAATTTATGAATGAATCAAATCCCCCCTATTTATTTTATGGAAACGAATGATTAAAAGTCAACTAATCTGCATAAAACTTAATTATCACCATATTCCTTGTGGGATTAGACCCCAACCTGGTTGGGTTATATATTGACAACGACCACTTACTCTCTCATAAGAGAGGTGTAATTTTGGCGTATCAAATTTTGGTGTCGTTGCAGGGGAATATGGTTAGCGATTGAGTTTATGTGTGTTAATTGAATTTTAGTCAAGTTTCCTTATTTTACATGTATTTTTTGTTTTTTTTCATTATAGGATCATTGTTGTTTATGCCATAAACAAGAACTTCAGGGGAACCATTATTACCCTTCAATCCTGAGCCTCATCTCTTTAAAAGAATGGCTAACCAATAGGAAGCTGAAAGATTAGCCTCTTTGGCTAATGCTTAATTAAATTAACAAAATACATATAACCTAGGTCGACCTAATCTAGATAAAGAGGACCTGGGAGATGATGATTTAATTTACCCGGTTAATGGAAGGTGTACAGTAGGGTAGTTGCTCCTATAAATTGAAATCATCTATTCAGAGGACGATTAGACTGCCAAGCTACACAGTTTGATATTGACAACAATGAGGATGATTTAGATAGAACTAGATATACTGGGAAAATTATTCAACCACAACTAGCTCTTGGGTGAAATTCAACATCACCAGTACTATAATCCAGCTACTGAATCTAAAAGGACTCTTTGGTGCATTACCTAGTGATGATCCAAATCTATATTTGGTGAATTTCATCAGTATTTGTAAGTCATTTGATAATCCTAGAGTGGGAAAAAATGCTATTCGTTTAAGATTGTTTCCATTGTCTCTATCTAGAGAGGCGACTATGTGGTTGAATGAGATCACTCCTGATTCTATAACAAACTGGAGGCAATTGAAAGGAGCTTTCCTAGAAAGGTTCTTTCCGCCCTCTAGAATGTTATAGTTGAGAGATGAGATAAGAAACTTTAGGCAATTGGCTAGTGAAACTTTTCATGAGACAAGGTCGAGATTTAAAAAGAAGTTGACTCAATGCCCAAACCATAAGATGACTGATGAACACTTGATGGAAATATTCTACGGAGCTTTGAACTCACTTACAAAGCCAATAGTGGATAATGTTGCAGGAGGTGATTCTATAGAGCTCAACTTTACTGAGGTTGTGGACATGTTAGAAAGAATAACTAAGACAAGTAGAGCTTGGCACACCAGAGATTTTGTGGTAGTAAGAAATACTGGGTCTAGTGTAATATCAGTAGAGCAGCGTAGGAGAGAAGAAAAGTGTGATTAGGATATAGCTCACATGAAAACCTAGATGGATCTGCTCATAAAATATTTACTGTTAGAGAATATATAAAAGGTAAAAGTTGTGGGGTCCCACTGTAAGGGAGCTGGATCAAACACTGAGGAAGAGGCTAACTATTTTCTTAACCAGAGGGGTTTCTGGACCGGTGGTCAAGGAAACCAAGGTTGGATCCATTAAGGAGATCGGAAGAATAAAAGTGATAGGAGTGGATTGTATTACCTCCTGGAAGACGTGATAATGCTGCCACCAGTTTAAGTAAAATGTCCATGGAGTACAAGATGGAGAAACTATGAAAGGGAGTTGAGGCGACCAATTCTTGGGTGACTACTATGAAGAGTGGCATATCTTCCATGAGTCAACTATTAAAATCTCACTCAATTACTATTAAATAAGTGGAGCAACAGTTAAACCAATTATCCACAGCATTCAACCAAAGATAAAATAGGACTCTACCAAATGATACAGTTCAAAATTTGAGGAATGATTGATCGTGTATGGGCATTACCACTAGGAGTGGTAAGATATTGTCTAGTCCATCATTGGGAGCATCCTTTCATACTAATGCAGTCTAAATGGATTAGGAGATAGTTGATGAATCTTTAGTGGTGCCTGTAGAGTTAGGAAGTTTGAAAAAGAAGAGAGCGGACGTGGAATAACCACTTAAGCTGAAGCATATTAGTGATGTAGAGAAAGGCATAAGAAAGGAGGTAAAAGTTGCTCCAATTGAAATCCCAAGGCCACCACCCCCATTTCCATAACGATTAAAAAAGAATGAAGATGATGGTAAGTTTGGCAAATTCATGACTATATTAAAGTAGTTGGCAGTGAATGTGCCCTTAGTTGAAGCACTGGAACAGATTCCTAGATATGCTAAGCTTATTAAAAACCTGCTGACGAAGAAAAGGACTGTGACCTAGAAAATAGTAGACAATCTTTATCAGTGTAGTGCTATTGCTACAAGATCTATTGTCTAGAAGAAAGCTAATCCGGGAGAATTTACTATTCCATGTACGATTGGATTGCTAAAGTTTGAAAAGAACCTTTGTGATCTTGGGGCAAGAAAAAATCTTATGCCCACTAATATACGGCTTCTAATGGAAGATAGATCAGTAAAAAGGCCGATTGGGATTCTACATTATGTACTTGTAAAAGTTACAGATTTTATATTTCCTGCTAAATTTGTAATTGTTGATTGCGAAGTGGACTTTGAAGTACCCATAACTTTGGGTAGGCTGTTCTTAGCAACTGGGAGAGTGTTAGTCGACATAGAGTTGAATGAGCTGAAATTTAGGATCAATGAGAAACAAGTTAGTTTTGAAGTATGTCAGCCTATGAAACATCAAAAGGAGATGAGTGTATTCTCAATTGTTGATATATTCTACGAATATGAGCGAGATGTACTAGTTAAGGATAGGCATATTGTGGAGACTATAGCTAGTTTGGTTGAAATTTCAAGCAAGGATGTGAGGACTTCAAAGTGGTTGGACTAGGAATGAAGCATTTTCTTGATCCAGCAAATAAGGTACAAATGTCATCATCGACGTATCTTGATTAACTTTGAGTAGTCAAGCTAATCGAGTCGTGCCATAACGTTAAATCAGTTGTTGCATGGGAGGTAACCTATTATTTTATTTTTATTTTATCATGTTAAACAAAAATGCAAAAATAAGAGTCGATCCATGATCGAAACTACGATGCTTGGTGGGAGGCAACCCATCCTCCTTATCATTTTTGTTGTTTTTGATTAAGTTTAGATGCATGAAATACTAAGGAGGAGATTAGTCCCAAATTTGGTTTGGAATTAAGCCATTTCAACGGTGGTAAGTGATGTTGGGCGTATTTGCACGCCTAAGAACTATAATTTACCCATATTTTTGGTAAGTTTTGAGGACAAAATATGTAATTCCTGCACTTTTAGTCCATTTTCCTGTAAGTGAGCTGACCTACGTGATTAGCATGTTTTTCAAGTATTAATGATCAAGATTTTAGCACTTTGTGGACCTTTGGGCAGCAAAGAAAAACTTCACATAAGAGGGAAGACAACTTTTGGAAGCTTATGGACTGAATGTGACGCATGGCGAAATTGTCCCGAGCAAAAGTAGTACTTTTAAATACTTAGGGGTGCAGCAATAACTTAGTAGGACTAGGACAAGGATGTTATAAAAACCTTATTTTCTGAATTTTTCAGCATTGATTCAATAATTATTCATTCGACACTTTGGACAATTCACGTTACAGATTTTGTAAGAGTTTAGACAGAGAAAAACGACTCAGAAAGCAATGGACCAAAAGGAAAAACGTCAACCCCTAGTTGACTCCTAACCCATCTCCATCACCCAGTTTATTCTAGGTTGTGGTATGATGATTATATCTATTGTGATTTCCGTTGTAATCATGAGTAGTTAAACTTCTCTGTTAGGGTTATGGAAACCTTGTGAGATACTATCTATTGCTATGAGTTTGTGAATTCTTGATGTGTATGCTACTTATATCATTACTCTCTTCATTTTAATTAAATTCTCATGGTTGCAAACATAGGGAATATGCCAGTATAACATTAACTTGTTCAAGAGAAAAGTTACATGTCTGGAAAAGAGAGTATGACAAGGAAATAGGGCTACCAACCCCTATTTACACGTTAATGCCTTAACCGAATTAACTTCTTGGAGAATTTGTACCATTAGTTATACACTTTAGGCTCGAGAGAGTTAAAGTGAAATAATCCTTGATGGTTGAGAAACACTAGGATTTACCATTAGAATACGAATCTCGATAAGTGCATGCATGTCTAAATTCCGCATTACTCATAGTTAATAGATATGTAGAACTCATAAGGTGGACATAACCCTAAATTATTATTCTCTATGATTAAATCTTACTAAACAAAACATTCCGTTGTTACTTTGATATTAGTAATTCACGCCATCATCAAATCCCCCCTTTCCGTGGAATTTTTGACCAACAGTCTACTAATAGTTGCAACACTTAGTGACCAAGTATTCCCTGTGGGATTCGACACCCAACCCAGTTGGGTTCTATATTTAACAGTTGGGTTCTATATTTAACAGAGACATGGAGCAGGTAGATTAGCTGCATTGGTAGCCGCTCAAGTACATCAACAGAATATTGACAACCCAGGTCGGGCAACAAATCTGGATGATGAGGAACTGGGTGATGATGAGTTACTAAATCCAAGGCTTACAGATGAGGTGGCAGCACCTGTGAATAGGAGAGATCATCAAGTTAGAATGAGGCCTGAACGCTGAGCTGTGTAGGTTCCTTTTGATGATGATGATGATGATCTGGATAGGGCTGGAGACACAGGGGCTAGTATTCCTCTGCCCTTGGCTCCCAGAGCCAAGTTCAATATCACTAGCACCATGATTCAGCTATTGGAACTCAAAGGGTTATTTGGTGGACTTGCAGGAGACGATTCGAATATGCATCTGATTAATTTTATCTCAACATGCAAGGAGTTCGACAATCCAGGGAGTGGACAGAATGCGATCCGGCTGCGCTTATTTCTATTGTCTCTATCTGGAGAGGCAACTCTATGGTTGAACGGGCTAACTCCTGACTCTATTACTAATTGGAGGCAACTGAAAGACGCTTTCCTAGAAAGATTCTTTCCGCCATCCAAGAGAGCATAATTAAGAGATGAGATCAGCAATTTTCGACAGCTTCCAACTGAAGCTTTCCACGAAACATGGGAGAGGTTCAAGAAGAAGCTTATGCGGTGCCTAAATCATCAGATGACCAATATCCACTTGATGGAAATATTATATAGGGATTTGAACTCGGTGACAAAGCCAGTGGTTGATAATATTGCAGGTGGGTCATTCATGGACCTTACTTTTATTGAGGTAAGCGATATGCTAGACTGTATGATAAAGCAAAGTAGAGTTTGGCATACCAGGGATTCTAAGGTAGCAAGCTCTACTGTATCTATAGGCATGACTGCATAACAAAAGCGAAGAGAAGAAGAACGTGACCAGGATATGGATCACATGAAAACACAGATGGATCTTCTTACCAAGCATTTACTATCAGGGATGACCAAAAAAGTCAAGGCCGTTGTATCACAGGGAAAAGATGAATCCGATTCTGAGTAGGAAGCAAATTATTTGAATAATCAGGGGTGTTTCCGAGGCAATGCCCAAGAAAACCAAGGTCGGAACTATTATGATAAATCTGGATACAAGGACCGCGATCAAGGTAGTTGGAAGAATAAGACTGACAGGAGTGGTTTGTATGTTCCTCCTGGAAACCGTGAGGCTGCGGCATCTGGCTCTAGTAAGATGTCTATGGAAGATATGATGACTAAGCTATTGAAAGGAGTTGAAGCAACCAACATGGGAGTAGATGAGGTAAAGAATGATTTGTCCTCAATAAATCAATTGGTTGACTCGCATTCCACTTCAATAAAATAGCTGGAACAACAATTGAGTCAACTATCAGCGGCATTCAATCAAAGAAAAACCGACACCTTACCTAGCGACACTGTGCAAAACCTAAGAAATAACGGATCATGTATGGCTATTAATACCAGGAGCGGTAAGGTGTTGGAAAATCCATCTAAAGGCAAGTAGGTGGTTGACGATATAGCAGATAATGTTATTGAAGCAGAGTGTGATGATGCTGTAGAAGCTGAAGATAGCATTCATGATGTTACACCTCGACATCACCAGCCTAAAAAGATTAATAATTGAAAAAAAGATAAAAAGGAATTAGTGGAGAAAACAATTCCTCTTCCACCACCACCTTTTCCTCAGAGACTGAAGAAGAAAACTGATGACACCAGGTTCAGTAAATTCATGACTATGTTGAAGCAGCTGACTATTAATGTGCCTTTGATGGAGGCACTAGAATAGATGCCTGGGTATCCCAAATTCATGAAGGACCTGTTGACGAAGAAGAGAGCAGCAAGCTATGAACTGGCAGATGATGTTCATCATTGCAGTGCGATTGCCATGAGATCTTTAGTACAAAAGAAGACAGATCCTGGTGCTTTCACTATTCCTTGCACGGTTTGATATATGGATTTTGCGAAGGCGTTGTGCAATTTGGGGGCTAGCATCAATTTGATGCCGCTATCTATTTATAGAAAGTTGGGGTTGGGCGATCCTACACCAACCAATATGCGGCTCGTGATGGCAGATAGGTCGGTAAAATGACCTGTTGGTATCTTATATGATGTACTGGTGAAGGTTTCTACCTTCATTTTTCCTGCAAACTTTGTTATTTTGGATTACGAGGTGGATTCTGAAGTTCCCATAATCTTGGGTCATCCTTTCCTCGCAACTCGAAGTGTGTTTATTGATTTAAGAGCTAATGAGCTTTTATTTCGGCTGAATGATGAAGTGGTCCATTTTGATTTATGCAAATCAATGAAGCAGCCCAAAGATATGAATGTGTTCTCTATAGCTGATGTTCGTTATGAGGATGAGAAATATTTATCTGTAGAGAAGCAGCTTACTGTTGAGCCATTGGTTGCTTTGCTTATGAATGTTGAGCATGAGGATGTTGAAGATTATGAAGAAACTATTTTTGCTCTAATAGGAATAGGGTCATATTCTCATGCTCCTATGAAGCTGGACCTTGATCTTAAGAATCGGCCTTCACCAACAACGAAGGCTTCTATTGAAGAGCCACCAGTGCTAGAATTGAAAGAGCTCCCCAGTCATCTAAATTATACGTTCTTGGGAAGTAGAAATACACTTCCGGTGATTGTTGTGGTTGATTTAGGTGAACAGTAAGTAGCGGCTCTCATCTCTGTTCTGAAGAGATACAAGAGAGCCACTTATTGTACTATTGTTGATATAATTGGTATCCCTCCTGGGATATGTATGCACAAGATTCATCTCGAAGAAGATTGTGTACCCACTGTTAAGCATCAGCGTCGTCTGAATCCATTCAGAAAACGAGAGCCACCATCTATCTCGATGAAGTCTAAGTAATCGAGATAACTATGTCATGTCGCGACAATAAATCAAGCGCTAAATGGGAGGCAACCCATTTTTTTTAATCATTTTATTTTACTAGGAGTTATTTTTGGTTAAATAAAAATCCAAAAAGAAGAGTCGAGCCATGACCAAAACGAAGGCGCTTGATGGGAGGCAACCCATCGTTCTAATTTTTTTTGTTGTTTTTGAGTAAGTGTAGGTGCAATATGTATAAAGGAGGATATTGGTCCCAAATTTTGATTTGAAAGTGAGCCATGTTAAAGGTGGTAAGTTAGGAACGAAGGAGCAAAGGCTATCGGTTAGGCATTGCCTATGTTAATCTAGGCAATGAACAAGGCAAGGCCTATGAAAATCTAGGCAATGGACAAGGCAAGGCCTATGTCATTGCCTATGCTCACTGCCTCAACTAGGCAACGGACAAGGCATTGCCTATGCAAATCTAGGCAATAACATAGGTGCTGCCTATTCAAATCTAGGCAAAGCTAAAGGCGCCGCCTATGCCATTGCCTATGCTCACTGTTTCAAAAAGGTAATAGCATAGGCGCTGCCTATTCTCAACTAGGCGATAGAATAAGCGCCGCCTATGCCAAACTAGGCAAAGCAAAAGGCGCCACCTATGCCAAGCATAGGCAAAGCATTAGGCGCCGCCTACTTATGTATTTTTGTCTCCTAACCTGATTTTTCATGGATCAAACCCGGCCCAAGCCTTGGTCTATAAATAGAACTTCAACCTTAGAACAAAATCCCATTGTTGGCTCAAGATAGGTGCCGCCCAACCTTCCAATTTCTCTCAAAATTTTTCTATTTCCTCATCTAATCTTGCAAACTCATCTTTCGGAATCCATCACCAAGTAAGTTATTCTTTTATATTCCGTAGTTGTTTAAATGCTACGTTTATAATTATTTGTTAGATCTTTAAGTGGTGTTGGTGATTTGAATGTGGTTGGTTTGTTTTGATACATCTAGTTGAGTGAAAGAATACGTGTGGGTATTCTTGACTTTGTTCCGACTTGTATTTGATTGTTATACACTGTCATAGTTTTATGAAGTTGAAATTGTGAAGTTAATACATGATCTTGTAAGTTGAAAGCTTGAATGTTTGAATGACTCGTTCATCGAGGTACCGATTATGATTGAACACAAGCATAAGATGGTGTGACTATGCCTATGCAATAAATTGTTTGTAGTTATGGTACGATTCTTATATGGTAGTCTTGTTCAAAAAGTGTATTCATCCAAATATGAAAGTATTGACAACATTACATGAAATTGAATTGGAAAGGATAGTTAAGATAACATGAACGTATGACTGTGCTGAACATGTTGTTGGAATATATCGCCTAAATGTATGTCGATGAAGTCTGAGTAATCAACATCATTCACTTAAGTAGTCTGTGCCAACAAATTAAGTGTGGGGTGGTGCCACTACTGTTTTTTTTTCGATTGAATTTACCGAGACGAAGCTAACATGATTCTAGTTTAAATCTCAGGTAGAATGGCCCTAAAAGGACGACCAGGAAAAGAAAAAGTGTCCACCTCGCAGAAAGGTCAAAAAAGGGGAAGAAAAGATCAAGCTGATTCTTTCTCTTTGCAAATACCTCGACGCACTTTTGGGATAAAGTGGGTCCTAGAGGAGGAAGGAAAGGAGTGGTACAAGAACAACAAGGTAAAGAAATATTTTCACATGGATTTGATGCAAAAGGAGAGTCTAGCAAAGAGAGAACCCCACATTTTGGCTAAAATCATGGTACTAAACCTTTATTTCATTTTTCGAGATATGGGGGAATGCAATCTTGATCTAACACGCGAGTTTTATGCCAATTGGTCCCCAATGACTACCGGAAGTGAAGTGAAGATTCGGGGCCAAGTCTTGCAACTAAATGCGGAGTTCTTCAACTCTTTTCTGGGCCTTCCATCTGTGGATCCATCACCGCTCAAGGAGCTTTATCACAGTCCTCCCTACAGGGCAATCAGACAAATACTATGTGGTACAAGGTCAATGGCACGGTGGATTTGTCACAAGGATAACGGTCGGCGCAATACCTTCTCGTATGCTTCTTTGAACAGAGAAGCTCGTATATGGTTGAGGATAGTGAACTCTTGCTGGATTCCTGGGACATAGTACATAAAGATCACACGTCATAGAGTATGCTTGGTGTACGATCTGATGACGAATATCTCCATCAACATTGGTGCGGTTATAAGATCATCAATGCGTAAGGCAAGGCTGCACAAAAGGTCCCATTTCAGCTTTGGTAATTTGTTGACTGCGATCTTAAGGAAGGAGAACATTGAAGAGGAACCTTCAAATCATAAGCTTCCACACAACCCAAAAAAGGTTGCTCTAACAAAAGTTAAAGAGCCTAAAACTAGGCATGGCATCAACCTTACCACTGCAGAAAGACATGCTCGAGATGAATGTTTGTTTGAATTAGTCGTAGTTAGTTAGTTAATTTTTTTTTTAGATTTTGCAAGAAATTGTTCTGATAGACTGCATGGTATTATGACAAGAGTTTGTTCTAAATCATTATTATTAAGACATTTAGGCTCTAAGTGTGACTCACTGTGTGATAATTGTGTGGTTTAATTAATTCATCTGTTGGGTCAAGAGTCTATAGTGCTCCCAATTAAGTCGACCATGTTCCTTGTTTGGTTGAGTTTATAGTATATTCTATGTTATGACTGATGCTAGAACTTGCCTGGTGTGTGTAAAGCGAAATAAAAAGTGTGAGTTTAGGAGATGATTTAGGCATTTCTTTGGCAGCCCTGAATTTGTTTACCTTCTTTTTGCCTACCTTTGTACATTGTCCTAGTTAACCCCCTTTGAGTCTTTAGCTATTTTCTTTGACAGCCTCATATGTAGCCTAATCCATTTTTTTTCAAGACCATAATTTTATCCAAATTCCTAAGCGCTTTAAATTGTAGAGTCATGTAACAAAATAAGAGAAAATTGGGTGAGAGTGTATTGGTACTTGAAATTGTTGTAAAAAAAGAGTGGCTATCATAGAGGTGTTTTATAAAAAAAACTAATAAATAAATAAATCAAATAAAAAGAAAAAAAAGAAAAAAGAAAAAAAAGAAAAAAAAGTTAGTTATGATTATAATTGAATAACAAAATAGGTGAAAAAGGGTAGTAGATGAAAGAAAGTTGAGGGGTTGTTTAAAAGAAACTGTTAATGACATAACGTAGTGTATTAAAGCGCTTAGGGAACATAGTCACTATTTCTGGCCAAAATAGTCCTACCTGGCCCTTAGCCTACATTACAACCTGTAAAGACCAATTTGATCCTAAGCTTAGCATTCTGATATTAGTAGAGCATTACACTAAGGGCAAGCCTATGGTCATCAGTTGCAACATATGAATTCTTTGTGAGAATGAGAGCAAGGAGAATCTTGTACCCACGTTTCAAAAAATGCAAAACTTATGAGTGATCATGGGTGGTATCTTGTGTGAGACACATATAGTTGATGAGTTTTGGGTAGTTTTGTATGATTCTTTGTGCCGTCACTTATGGATACAAATTAACCATCATCACGAGTCTATGTTGGAGGTTGAATTATTTCTAGTAGTGATCAAGAAAACTACTCTTTGTTAATAATTGCCGTGCATGTCTTGTTGAACATTTTGTGTTGCTACTATGATATCCTAGTTAGATTTTTGCATGGACATAATATTTTGTTCGAGGACGAACAAAGCTTTAAGTGTGGGGTGGTGATGTTGGGCGTATTTGCACGCCTAAGAACCATAATTTACCCATATTTTAGCTAAGTTTTGAGGACAAAATATATAATTCCTGCACTTTTAGTCCATTTTCCTGTAAGTGAGCTGACCTACATGATTAGCATGTTTTTCAGGTATTAATGATGAAGATTTCAACACTTTATGGACCTTTGGGCAGCAAAGGAAAACTTCACATAAGAGGGAAGGCAGCTTTTGGAAGCTTATGGACTGAATGTGACGCATGGCGAATTTGTCCCGGGCAAAAGCAGTATTTTTAAATACTTAGGGGTGCAGCAGTAACTTAGTAGGACTAGGACAAGGATGTTATAAAAACCTTATTTGCTGAATTTTTCAGCATTGATTAAATCATTATTCATTCGACACTTTGGACAATTCACGTTACAGATTTTGTAAGAGTTTAGATAGAGAAAAATGGCTCAAAAAGCAATGGACCAAGAGGAAAAATGTCAACCCCTAGTTGACGCCTAACCCATCTCCATCGCCAAGTTTATTCCAGGTTATGGTATGATGATTATATCTATTGTGATTTTCGTTGTAATCATGAGTAGCTAAACTTCTCTGTTAGGGTTATGGAGACCTTGTGAGATACTATCTATTGCTATGAGTTTGTGAATTCTTGATGTGTATGCTACTTATATCATTACTCTCTTCGTTTTAATTAAATTCTCATGGTTGCAAACATAGGGAATATGCTAGTATAACATTAACTTGTTCAAGAGAAAAGTTACATGTCTGGAAAAGAGGGTATGACAAGGAAATAGGGCTACCAACCCCTATTTACATGTTAATGCCTTAACCGGATTAACTTCTTGGAGAATTTGTACCGTTAGTTATACACTTTAGGCTTGAGAGAGTTAACAGTGAAATAATCCTTGATAGTTGACAAACACTAGGATTTACCATTAGAATACGAATCTCTATAAGTGCATGCATGTCTAAATTCAGCATTACTCATAGTTAATAGATACATAGAACTCATAAGGTGGACATAACCCTAACTTATTATTCTCTGTGATTAAATCTTACTAAACACAGCATTCCGTTGTTACTTTGATATTAGTAATTCACGCAATCATCAAATCCCCCCTTTCCATGGAATTTTCGACCAACAGTCTACTAATAGTTGCAACACTTAGTGACCAAGTATTCCCTATGAGATTCGACACCCAACCTAGTTGGGTTCTATATTTGACAGCGACCGCTTACACTTTCTAACGAGAGCTGTAGTTTGGGCGTTATCAGTAATTTTAGGATTGATGGGAACATTACAGGAAAGTTGGAGTGGTCAAATATGTAAGGCTTAAGTATGATTCGTGTTAGAGTCATGCCCCGATTTATGGTAATCCGACCCAAAAAGTTTTGCGGTGTGACTTTATTTTGTGACTTTGAATGTGTCTATGGTGGTAGTGTAGGGATCGTTCTCAATGATTTATATGAAGAATAGGGTGCATGGTGTCTATGTTTAAGTGTACTACAGGGTGTATGGTCCCCAAGATTACATAGACCATGGCAAAGGCGTCGCCTAAGACATAGCCTAAGATCACCCTCATGTATGCTATATCTTATGCATCGCACACCTTAACTTTGCCAATGTCTTGTGCGTTGGATACCCAACCGCACACCCTTACTATTTCACTTGTGCGATAAATAATGCGGTGCACAACCGAATCTGTGTGATACCATGTGCAACACATACTTACCTTGTGCGATAACATATGCGATGCACACTTAAATACACATGCCCACTGCCTCACCTATGCGATGTCCAATGTACCAAAGACCTTAATGTGTGTGCTACCTTGTGCGGCGCACACTTAAACATTTTCCTACCCTTGTGCGTCACATACCCTTTCCAATTTAGCTTGGTACCCGACTTCTACTTGGGTCAATCCAATTCAAATTTCATCCTTTAATAGAATCCACACCCTAAATGCCCCAATTCATCTGTATTTTACCCTTAATCCGTACAATATTGATCTCCCACCATTCTCTTTGTCCTTAACTAATCTTCCATCTTCGAGGTAAGTTTTACTTTCTTAATCCTTAGTTATTGTGGCTCTATGTTATAGCTAATTGATTTCTTAAGGATTACGAATTAAATTCTTGCCATGGCGATGTTGTGAAAGTGATGGTGTTTTGTATATTTTGATATGGTTTAAAGTGTAAAGCACGATTCTATTCAAAAAGTGTTTCATTGAAATAGAATTGGGGGAATTGAAGTGAGTGAATTGTATTGTGACTAATGTTGATGCACCAAGTCAAAGTGTATGTCGGCAAAGTCTGAGTACCCAACAACAACACTTAATTGGTTGATACTAACAAATTAAGTATGGGGTGGTGACTTCACCACCCTCATCTTAATTATAGTTAGTTTTATTATGTATGGCTGACGTGGATGATATGATAAACATAGGAAAAATAGCTCCGATGATTATCTTAATGCAAGTGTAATGACTTCTAATGTGGATGAGGAGTACTACTAGCCAAGTTCTTTATCTTGTTATTTGCAATAGGGACAGTGCTTATCCTAAGTGTGGGGTGGTTGGTTACTAGCTACTTGTTTTGTAAGAAAATAGTACCCTCTCCTTAGCATTCTTCTGTGATAGGATTAGTCATTTTGTTTATTTTATTTCTTGTTAGATATTTATTCTATTTAGTCATAATTACGTTCTTTTCTCGACGATGATGGATGACGACCGTCTTAAGAGAAAATTAGTCATTTAATTGCATGTAACTATTCTTGTGGATCACATGACATTATAACATAAGTATGTGATGGATCATTACAGTTGAAACACCTAGGCTCTAGTTGTGACTCTTGTTGTGATTGTTGGTTTTATTTTAATTCATGTAATTGTTAGGTTGAGAATCTATAATTCTCCTAATTGAGTTGACCGTGTGCCATGAGTATGTAAGACTGTTATATATTCCTTATTGCAACTGATGCAAGAACTTGCCTGGTGTGTGTGTGTGCAAAGCGAAATAAAGATTGTGAGTTTAGGAGATGATTTAGGCATTTCTTTGATAGCCATTGTTCAAACCTTCTTTTCACCTTCCCTTGTACATTATCTTAGCTATCCTATTTAAGTCTTTAGCTTATTCTTTTGTTAGCCTCATATGTAGCCTTATTCGTTCTTTAATAGACCGTAGTTTGATCCAAAAGCTCCTAAGAGCTTTAATGTATAATCAATTTGAGTTAGGAGTTTGACAATAACAGAAAAAAGGTAAAATTGATGCCCCAAAGTCTAGTTATTGGCGTGTAAAATTGATGTAGTTGGGAGTAGCAAAATTTGTTAAAAAAGGTCAAAATTTTATCCCAGACATGTTACAATGAACCTGTGTTGGCCCTGGTCCTTCATGAACATTGTGCACCTCAACTAAGGCAAATTACTTAAGTTGAGGGTGGCTATTATAGGGGTGCATAACGTGAAAAGGGTGTAAAAAAATATTTGAAAGGGTTGCACACTCCCACCATAGTGTTATTAATTGAGCTTAGTGAGTTGGGGTGAAATGCAAATCTGTGAAGATAGCAGAAGTGGAAATTGGTTGTTAGAGATTGGTATTAATTGCATAATGTAGTATATTAAAACTCTTAGGGGAGATAGTCACTATTTCTGGCTAAAATAGTTCCTACCCATCCTTTAGCCTGCATTACAACCCGTAAAAGACCAATTTGATCCTAATCTTAGCATTCTGCTATTAGTGGAGTATTACACTAAGGGAAAGCATATGGTCATCAGTTTTAATATCAGAATTCTTTGTGAGAGTAAGCACAACTTGATTCTTGTACACATTTTGTTAGAAATTGCATGATTGTGAGTGATTATGAGTAACTTTCTTGTTGTGAAGGCACGTGGTTGATGAAGGTTGGGTAATTTATATGATTTTTTTGCTTAAATGGTATGCATTAAATTGACAACTTAATGAGTCTATTCTTGAGGGTAGGTTATCTCTTGTAATGATTCCTGAATCTACTTCTTGTTCGTAATTGTTGTGTGAGACTATTTGAGAATCTTGTCTTCCTTAGTGGGTGCTAAGGCTTGTGTAGTATGCATAAATGGATATGTTGTTCAAGTACCAACAAATCTTTAAATGTGGGGTGGTGATCTTGGATGTATCTATACGCCTAAGCACCATAACTTATCCATATTTTAGCTAAGTTTAGAGAACAAAGTGCCTAGTTTCTTATGTTTTTACTCTACTTCTATGTAATTGAGCTAAGCAATGTGATTACCATGATTGTAGGTATTAATGAAGTAGATGAAGACATAATGGGACTATAGAATGTGGATGGCATATGGCACAAGAGATAGTAGCAGTCTGGACCAAATGTGGCGCCTAAAAACTATGTCCAAGACTATTTGGTCATTTATAATTAGTTCAGGGACTTAGAAAGCAATTATGAGAGAGGATTATTAAAAGGATTAATGCTGAATTTTTATTCATAATTTATTATTCTGTATTATTTTGAGAGAGGAGAGAGGCGGCTTACACTAAGGGAGAAACACTGTTCATCTTCTCTACCAAGATCGTCTTCTAGTTTTTGGTATGATGAATATTTCTATTGTGATTTCCATTTTACCCATGAGTAGCTAAGTTTATTAGTTAGGGTTATGGAAGCCTTGTAGCATACAGTATATCACTTTGGGTCTTAAATTCATTATGCATTGATTTGTTTACATCATACTCTTTTCGCTTATCTTGAATTCTCGTGGTTGCAAACATAGAGGATATGCCTTAAAACACAACTTGTTCGAAAGAAAGGTTGATGTTTGAAAAAGAGAGTAGTGACAAGAAAATAGGATTTCCAACCGCTATTTCATACGTTAATGCCTTAACAGGATTAACTACTTGGAGATTTTGCATTTTTTTTGGTAAACACTTTTGATTAGAGAGAACTAAAGTGAATTAGTCCTATATGGTTGTGAAACACTAGGATTATGTTATTAAATACAATACGTTTCTCTGTAAGCACAATGCATGTATGAATTCGTAAATCCCATAGTTAGAAAGTACTAAAAACTATAAGGTGGACATAACTCTAGCTTGCTATTTCTATGAATTTGAATACTACTACACTTATTTCTTCTTGTTAAACTGAAACCATTAATTTGTGAACTGAATCAAATACCCCCTGTTTATTTTACAGAAATGAACGATTAAAATATAACTAATCTGCATACAACTTAATTAGCTCCATATTCCCTGAGGGATTCATTTGACAACGACTGCTTACTCTCTCGTAAGAGAAGTGTAATTTGGGTGTATCAAGTTGTCTTCAGGCAATCCCAGATCTCCTTAACATTTTCACAAGCAGAGATCCTATTATATTTATCAATTCCTATGCCACACATTAGTAGTTTCTTTGCCTTATTATTTTTCTCATCTTTATTTCTATCTTCATCATTAAACCCACTTCTACTTTTAACAACCATTCTAGTTATTTCTCCCAGTTTGACCTCTTTAATAGTAACATAAGGACCATCAAGTATTACATCCATCAAATCACTGTCCTAAGCCATAATGAAGATAAATATCCTTGTTTTCCACCAGCCATAGTACTGCCCATTAAATCTAGGAGGTCTAGTGGTAGATTGACCTTCTTTAAAATTAGGTAGAGCAATCATGATAACCAAAACACTCTAGGTGTGAACCGTTTAGAGTGTTCTGTCTCTGATACTAATTTTTGAAACTATAAGGATTGTACCACCTTGTAAGGGAACATGTCCCTTAGAGTCAATCACATACAACTAAATAGTAAAGCAGTAGAGAATATAAACTTTGTAGGAAATTGAACAATACCAAAATTTAATGTGGAAGCCTCTTTGCTCAAGGGAGGAAAAAACCACAACTTGACCTCACATGCTTTGAACAATCAACTATAATCAACCTCTTAATTACAGCTCAATTTAAACCTAACTCTAGGCTACTGCAGCATGCAATAACTCTGTTCCAAGACAAACTTGACAACCCTGCCATGAACATACTTCAATATTGATTAACTCTAATTAGTATTGAACTTAAGTAACTCTACCTAACCACTCTAAGTAAAGAAAGAAGAAAACATCACTATTATAGCATAAGTTATTTAATTACAGACCAAGACTCTACTGAAGAACACTCTCACTTTCAGTACAAATAAGAACTTGAGCAATATTGTAGCACTGAGTTTTCGCCTCTCTCACACTCTATATTTAAATTTTGCAAAAACTCACCAATTGAGAGACATTTTGTTTCTCTTATAGTAGAGTAATTATTAGGGTAGAAATTTGATTGGACTAGGTGTCCTGAAAGGTACATCTCACCTACGCAGTTTGTTACACTAGAATACAAAACCGTGTAGGCCATGTGAAAATTTGTATTTTTCCTTGAAGACCTAGGGACCTGGTCACTTGATGTTAACTAATCATCATCAAAACAAGTTATAGCAATAAGTATAGGGCAAAAATTCAATTTCAAGCTACAAAACCAAAATATCTCTTAGGAACACTCCATAAATTATTTCTTACTCACAAAATTGTTCTTTGCTCTCCAAAATTTGAAAATTAGATGCTAAACAAGTGAACATTGGGCCTTTTATATATTGGGACTAAGATTTATGAAATTCTAATTTTTTATCTTAAATTTGTCTGACCTTCGCAATCCCACTCCCATAGTTGCAGTCGTGGAATCTCTGATTTTCTTGGTTGATCATGATCACAACCCTCAAATTGCATAACTATATCTAAGGTTCATCTCTTGGAGCTCATCATCAACCTTTGCCAGTCTTTTGGTTATTTTCCTTCTTTTTCAGCTTTGCCTCAAATCTTTTTCGTTTGGTTTACCTATAAGATTAAAAAAAAATAGAAATTAGTGTATTTTATACAGAACTAGTCTCATATATTCAATCATTTCACCATAGTGTGAAATAATTTAGATGTAAATGAGTGGAAAATTTACCACTCATCAACACCCCCAACTTAAGTCGTGTTTGTCCTCAAGCAACACTATCTCACAGTCAATGAGACTATCTACTTTTTAACCAAATGATCACCATGATTTTAAACTTGATTAGCACTAATAATTATTCAAATAAGCATGAGAAGTTCTATCCAAACAAATCCCCTCAAAATCAATAACATTTTCTAGAATGCAAGGGACTTTGTAGAATAATTAAGTAATAATAACTAACTCTCAAGATGTGACTCTCTAGCAATAGAGACTCACTTACACTCCTTCGCCTCATTTTTGGGACATGACAATATCACCAAAACTAGGTCAGTTTATGTTCCTTCTAACGAAAGAAAAGTCCTATCACACCATAATTTCAATCAATCATCAAGGGGATAATGTGCAAGAACTCACACTCACAAAGAATTTCTCAATGAAAACAAGTATTATGCCATATGCTTGCCCTTATTTTCAATCATTGCTAAGTAAAGACACTTGGTTAGAGATATTTTAGGTCTTTTTTAAGGCTTGTAATGTAGGATAGGGGAAGGGTAGGTGATAGCACTCAATCTACAGCTCTCGTAGGAGTGTAAAGCAGTTGCTGTCAAATATAGAACCCAACTGGGTTGGGTATCGATCCCACAGGGAATAGCCGGTCAATAAGTAAGCAACGATTATTAGACTTTTGGTGCAAGTCTCGTGGAAGGGGGGATTTTAACGTGCAAATAATGTAATCAAAATAGTAAAGTAAAAACAGAAAATAGAAAAGTGAAAAGAAAGAATGTTTAGTATGATGTAAAACAATGAGAATTGAGAAGTTGGGGTTATGTCCACCTTCTGAGTTGTACGTCTCTATTGGCTATGAGTTGTGCGGAATTCAGACATGCATGTGATTATAGTGAATTGTATTCGATGGTAAATCCAAGCGTCTTTCAACCTAAACAAGGACTATTTCACTGTAACTCTTTCGAGTTTACAACGTATCTAACGGTACAAATTCTCCTAGAGGTTAATCCAGTTATGGCACTAACTTTTTAATAGGGGATGGGACCCTATTAACTTGACATTATCTCTTTTCCAGACATATAACTTTTCTTTCGAACAAGTTAATGCTATACTAGCGTTATTCTATATGTTTTCAACCACAAGAATTTAAATTAAGATGAAGAGAGTAATTATATAAGCAGCATACGTGTCAAGAATTCATAAACTCATAGCAATTGATAGTATCTCATAAGGCTTCTATAACCCCAACAGAGAAGTTTAGTTACCCATGAGTGCGAAGGAAATCACAATAGACATTATTATTATACCACAATAAAGATCTCGTGTAGTAAGGTATGGTATGGCGTTAGGCGTGACTTCTTTGCAAAGTAACATTTCTCTTGTTGCGGAAATTAAGAATTGAATAGATGAATAAAAAGTAGAATTGATGGAAGGATTGGAAGAAGAGTTGTAGAAGAATAGAAGAATTGTTTGTAACTAATGGAAGAATGAATTAAGACTAGGATGAATGGCGGATTGAATAATCTCTAGAAGAATAGGGTATTTATAATACCCATATCCTATTCCTACTAAGCTAATGCATTACTTAACCCAATCCTACTAGGTTAACGTATCATTATCCTAATCATACTAAATTACTGCATTATTATCCTAATCCTAATAGGTTACTGCTGGTCCCCAAAGTCTTCAGAAATGCTGTTTTTGCCCGGGACAGGTTTGTCATGTGCCACTTTTGGTCCTTGGCATCCAAGATTCCCCTTTCTTCCTTCGTGAAGCTTTCTTTGGCATCAAGTTATCCATAAAATGCTGAATTATGCATCATTTATACCTTAAAAATTGCTAATCATGTTTGTTAGCTCACTTACAGGAAAAAGGACTGAAAGTGTATGAATTATATAATTAGGCCTCAAAACTTAGCTAAAATATGGGTAAAATATAGCACTTTAGGCATGTAAATTCGTCTATCATCAACACCCCACACTTAAATCTTTGTTCGTCCTCGAACAAACTATTATGTCCATCTAAACATCAACTTAGTGTTTCACAGTAACCACATAAAATATTCATCAAGACAGGCATTGCAATCATTAACAAAGAGTAGTTTTTTGATCATTAGTAGAAACAAGTTAGCCTCTAACATAGACTCGTGATCGTGGTCAACTCATATTCAAAAGTCAAGGCACAAAGAATCATACACAACTATCCAAAACTCATCAACCATGTGTGTCTCACCATATATTACCCATAATCACTCACAAGTATTGTATATATTTCGAACATGGGTATAGGATTATCCTTGCTCTCACTCTCACAAAGAATTCATATGTTGCAACTGATGACCATAGGCTTGCCCTTAGTGTAATGCTCCACTAAATATCAGAATGCTAAGCTTAGGATCAAATAGGTCTTCTACAGGTTGTAATGTAGGCTAAGGGATGGGTAGGACTATTTTTGCCAGAAATAGTGACTATATTCCTAAGCGCTTTAATACATCACATTATGCCATTAATACTTTCTTTTCAAACAACCTTTCTTCTTTCTTTTATTCTACCACTCTTTTTCTCCTCTTTTATTTTTCAATTTTAAACATAACTAACTCTTTTTTTAGTTTTCCTTTCCTTTTTTCTTTTCATAACACACCTCTTATGATAGCAATTCTTTTCATAACAAATTCAAGCACCAATACATTCTAAGGCATCATACTCATCCAATTTCCTCTTATTTTGTCACATGACTCTTTCAATTTAAAGCACTTAGGAATTTGGATCAAATTATGGTTTTGAAAAAATGGATTAGGCTTACATATGAGGTTGTCAAAGAAAATAGGCTAAAGGATCAAAGGGGTTAACTAGGATAATGTCCATGGGTAGGTAAAAAGAAGGTAAACAAGTATAGGTTGCCAAAGAAATGCCTAAATCATCTCCTAGACCTGCACTCCTTATTTTCGCTTTACATACATACCAGGCAAGTTCTAGCATCAGCCACAAACACAGAATACACTATATCTTCACACACATAAGGCACATGGTCGACTTTATTGGGAGTAGCATTTACTCTTGACCCAACAGATGAAGGAATTAAACCAAACAATATGACATAGTGAGTCACAATTAGAGCTTAAATGTCTCAATAGTCATGATTTTAGCACAAACTCTTGTTATAATCTCATGCTGCCTATTAGAATAATTTCATGCGAAGTTAAAGGAGTATAGTATGCAAATACCACCACCCCACACTTAGACGGGACACACTACCCTCAGTGGAAAATCAATACGTAGAACCTGGTCAATCGAACTCCTCCTCTATGTCGGGGGTCATACCCCCTTCGTCGGAATCATCATAGGAGTCATCGTCATAAGAATTCTCCTCCAAGTCGGAGTCTGGCATTCGTCGATCATCATCGTTGGCATATCATCATCAAGAGGTTCCTCAAAATATCTACCTACTCCACACATCTCCCTTGCATGCACATTCATTCGATAGTCATGATCCAGCTGTTGGAGCTCTGCAACAGTTGGAACACGACCTCCGCTCATCATTGTAAACCGAGTCATGCCATAAAGATGGTGAAAGAAACTCTCATCCAAAGCATATCTCTCAGCAGTAGTAAGGTTGACGCCATGTGTTGATTCAGCATCTTTGACCTTTGTGAGGTCAACCTTCTTCGGATTGTGTGGGAGTTTATGATCAGTTGGCTCCTCTTCGATGTCCTCCTTCCTCAAGATTGCAGTCAACAGATTGCTGAAGCTGAAATGGGAAGGCTTGTGTAGCCTAGCCTTCCGCATTGTAGATCGAATGATTGCCCCAATGTTGATAGGGACATTCGTCATCAATGCATATACCAAGCAAACTCTATATCTTATTATTTTTGTGTATTGCGTCCCTGGAATAAGGCAAGAGTTGACTATACGCAACCATATCCTTGCTTCCCTATTCAAAGGAGCAAATAGGAAGGTGTTGTGTCGACCGGTGTCTTTATGTCTGCTCCATCGTGCCATGGATCTTGTGCCACAAAGTATGTGTCGGATGGCTCTATATGGAGGTCTACTATACAGCTCTTTGAATAGTGATGGATCGACTGAAGGCAAGCCTAGAAAGGAGTTGAAGAAATTCACATTGAGTTGTAAAACTTGGCCCCGAATCTTGACCTCGCTTCCTGTGGTTTTTGGTGACCAGTTGGCATAGAATTCTCTTGTTAAATCGAGATTGCATCCTCCCATGTCTTGGAAGATGATATCAAGATGTAATACCATGATCTTAGCCAACATGCATGGCTCCTTCTTTGTTGTTCCTATACCATTCCTTTGCTTCCTCTTCGAGAACCCATTTTATTCTGATCATGCGGCGTGGTAATTGCATCGAGGATGATTCTCCTTTATCTTTTCGGCCTCTTTTCTTGCCTTTTTGGGAAGTGGTTGCCTTATCTTTGCCTTGTCTTGCTTTGGGTGCCATTGTACCTGAGACTAAAACAATTTTTATGTTAGTGTCATCTCGATGGATACAATCTATAAAAAAGCAGTAGAGGCACCACCCCACACTTAGTTTGTTGGTACAAACTAGTGAAGTGAAAGTGGCTGATTAATCAGACTTCATCGGCCTACTTTTTAGGTGCTATATTCCAATAATAAAATCAGTGCAGTCATACTTATTGTAATCTTGGAAATACGTTCATGTTTGATATATCAATACTACTACATAGGGATTGAATCAAGGTATAGCATCTAAAAATAATCACAACCTCCTATGTCGGTAGGCAACTATAATTCTTATTCTGATGAACAAGTCATTCCAACATGTAAGTATTCAAGTGAAAAGATCATGCAATTTTTGTGACCATATCAATTCCACAGAAGTATGATAGTGCATCAAAATCAAATTCAAGTTGGAAATAAGTTAAGATCATCCTTACGTATTCATTCACCCACTTGGTTGTATCACAATAATTCAATCACATTCAAATCATAAATACTACTTTCAAGATTCAACAATTCATAATGGGCGTAGTAGTGTAGTACTTACGGAATATAAATGAAGAACAAAGTAGTACTTACTTTATTGATGCCTTTGGATGATGTTCTTGTGAAGTAAGAGAGCAAAATGAAACTTTTTGAGAGGATTTAGGGACTATAGGCAGCACTTAAGTTAGGTTTCCAATGTGTTTTTGGTTCAAGACTAAGTCTCATATTTATAGGAGAAGGTTGGGTTGGGTTTTGACCCATTTAAAATCGGATTTGGAGACAAGAAGTTACCATAGGTGGCGCCTTTTGCTTTGCCTATGCTTGGCATAGGCGGTGCCTTTTGCAAAGCATTGTCTAGCATAGGCGACGCCTATGCCATGGCATTCCTAGGCATAGGCGGCACCTTTAGCATGGCATATGAGATTCAGAGACAAAATGCATTAGCATAGGCGGTGCCTATGCTATGGTATACTTGGGCATGGGCGGCGCCTATGCTATGGCACACTAGATTCCGAGACCTTAGGCCATAGTATAGGCCTTTCCTTATTCGTGGGCTAGTTTTACCTAGGCCTAGCCTTGTTCGATGCCTATATTTTCATGAGCAATGCTCAATCCATAGCCTTTTGCTTCTTCATTCCTAACTTACCACCTATAACATACAATACGTCCAAATCAAAATTTGAAACCGACCTCCTCGTTTTATACCTCTTTGCACCTATATTTACTCAAAAACAATAAAGACGATTAGAACGATGGATTGCCTCCCATCAAGCACCTTAGTTTTGGTCGTGGAACGACTCTTCTTTTTGGATTTTTATTTATCAAAAGAAAACACGTAATAACACAAAAAATTAAAAAACGATGGGTTACCTCCCATCTAGAGCTTGATTTATTGTCGCGGCATGACATGGCTATCTTGAGTACTTAGACTTCGTCGAGATAAGTGATGGCCATATAGTTTATCGAATCAAGAGGACCGATATATGGTTTTACTCGTTGGCTATTCACCTTGAAGACAACACCATTAGTGTGTTCCAACTCAACTACTCTAGACGAGTAGACTTGGTTAACTTTGTATGGACCAGACCACTTGGACTTTAACTTACCTGGGAATAAATTCAGTCTGGAATTGAAGAGAAGTACCATATCATCCTTTTGAAAGTTTTGTCGAACAATCCGCTGATCATGATACTTTTTCATCCGCTCCTTGTAGAGATCCAATCTTTCATAAGCATGTAGACGGAATTCATCCATATTGTTCAGTTTCTCCAATCTCAGATTCATTGCATCATCCCAGTTCAAATTTAATTGTTTCAAAGCCCACAATGCCTTATGCTCAAGCTTAATGGGTAAGTGACAAACCTTCCCATAAACTAGTTGGTACGAGGACATGCCAATTGGTGTTTTGAATGCAGTCCTATAAGCCCATAGTGCATCGTCCAACTTCCAAGACCAATCTGTCCTATTAGTTTTTACCGTTTTAACAAGGATTTGCTTGATCTCTCAGTTGGAAACCTCTACCTGGCCGCTAGTTTGTGGGTGATAAGGGGTGGCTACCTTATGTGGCTTGATACCATATTTTGCCAACACGGATTTGAATAGCTTATTGCAAAAGTGAGATCCTCCATCGCTTATGATAGTACGTGGTACTCCAAAGCGAGAGAAGATATTCCTCTTCAAGAATGATATAACACGCTTTCCTTCATTGTCAGCCAACGCTACTGCTTCAACCTATTTCGAGACATAATCTACCGCAACTAGGACGTACTTCATTCTAAATAAATTTATGAATGGACCCATGAAATCAATACCCCATACATCAAAGAGCTCTACTTCAAGAATTTTCGACATGGGCATCTCATGGTGTTTCGAAATAGCACCTTGTCTTTGGAATTGGTCGCATCTTCTAACAAAGTCGTAGGCATCTCTAAATATCGAAGGCCAATAATATCCACTTTGCAATACCTTTCTTGCTATCCGATTACCTGCGTGATATCCCACAACTTGGGAAGTGTGGCATGCTTCCAATATAGTAGTCACCTCTACATGGGATATACATCGTCGGATAACACCATCCGCGCATCGTCGAAACAAATATGGCTCATCCCAAAAGTAGTGTTTTACATCATGCATAAACTTCCTCTTTTGATGGTAAGATAAGTTTGTAGGTATCACATTACTCACCACAAAATTTGCAAAGTCGGCATACCATGGTAATCCTTCCATTATTGTCGCTAAGATTTCCTCGTCAGGGAATGTATCATCAATCTCGATTTCAGGCTGAGCCACATGCTCATTCTCGAGTCTAGATAAATGATCAGCCACTAGGTTCTTGCAACCTCTTCTATCTTTAACCTCGAAATCAAATTCTTGCAGCAGCAAAATCCATCGAATTAGTCTTGGTTTTGCATCCTTCTTTGTCATTTGATACCTCAGAGCTGCATGGTCTGTATGAACGATCATTTTGGTTCCCAACAGATACGCATGGAACTTCTGAAAAGCATACACAACTGCTAGGAGCTCTTGTTCTGTGACAGTATAGTTCTTTTGGGATTCGTTTAGGACCTTGATAGAATAGTAGATAGGATGAAATAATTTCTCCTTCCTCTGGCCAAGTACAGCGCCAACAGCAACCCCACTAGCATCACACATGACTTCAAACGGTAGAGACCAATCTGGTGCTACCACGATAGGGGATTCAATAAGTTTTCTTTTGAGGCATTTGAATGCCTTCAAACAATCTACATTGAATTTATACTTTGCATCTTTCTCCAAGAGTTTGCACAATGGACTCACAATTTTGGAGAAGTCTTTGAAGAACCGCCGATAGACACCTGTATGACCGATGAAACTACGAACTCCCTTCACTGAAATTGGGGGTGGTAGCTTCTCGATGACTTCAATTTTTGCTAGATCAACCTCAATTCCTCTTTCGGAGATTTTATGCCCAAGAACGATTCCTTCTTTTACCATGAAGTGGCACTTTTCCCAATTCAGCACTAGGTTGCCAAGCACGCTTCAAACGATTCACCAACAACTGAAAAATCGTCCATGAATACGTCCAAAGTGTCTTCAACCATATCAGAAAAAATGGACATCATACAATGCTAAAAGGTGGATGGTGTGTTACATATCCCGGATGACATTCGTTTGAAGGCAAATGTGCCATATGGACACGTGAAAGTTGTCTTTTCTTGCTCTTCGGGGGCAATACGAATCTGATTATAGCCTGAATAACCGTCTAAGAAACAAAACCATCCTTTCCCTGCTAATAGATCTAACATTTGGTCCATAAATGGCATTGGAAAGTGATCTTTGAGCGTCCATGAATTCAGCTTTCAGTAGTCCATGCATACTCTTCATCCGGTGATGGGTCTGAGTGGAATAAGCTCATTCTTTTCATTTGCGACTTCTGTCATGCCTTCTTTCTTGGGAACACACTGTACCAGGCTTACCCATGTACTGTCAGAGATTGGATACACAACTCCTGTGTCTAACCACTTGATAATTTCTTTCTTCACCACTTCTTACATAGGTGGATTAAGACACCTTTGATGCTCAATGGTGGGTATGCACTTTTCTTCAAGCTGAGTCTTATGTGTACAAATCCGAGGTGGAATACCAATAATATCCACGATGGTCCAACCAATGGATCTTATATACTTCCGTAGAATAGCAATGAGAGCTGCAACTTGTTGCTCACCCAAATTTGTTGCCACAATGACTGGAAGTGTGTTTCCGCTTCCTAAGAATGTATACTTTAAATGACTAGGCAGCTTCTTCAATTCTAACGTGGGTGGCTCTTCAATAGATGGCTTTGCTGGTGGTATGGGTCGATTTTTTAGATCAAGGTCCAGCTTCTTGGGAGCATGGCGATATGTCACTAATCCTGATAGAGCACAAATAGCTTCTTCATACTTTTCAGCATCCTTACTTTCTCCATTCATGAGCACAGTCGCCAATGGGTTATTAATAATTTGCTCTTCTGCAAATAATTCTTTCTCATTATCAAACTAAACATCAGCCACCGAAAATACGTTCATATCTTTGGGTTGCTTCATTGATTTACACACATCAAAGCAAACTACTTCATCATTTATTCGGAATGAAAGCTCATTAGCTCTCAAATCAATAAGCACACTTCCCGTAGCAAGGAAGGGCGCCCCAAGATTATGGGAACTTCTGAGTCTGCCTCACAATCCAAAATAATAAAGTCTGCCAGAAAGATGAATGAAGAAACCTTTACCAATACATCACATAGGATACCAACAGGTCATTTTACCGACCTATCTGCCATTACAAGCCTCATATTGATTGGAGTAGGATCTCGCAACCCCAACTTTTTATAGATAGATAATGGCATCAAAATTGATGCTGGCTCCTAAATCACATAATGCCTTGGCAAAATTCAAAGATCCAATGGTGCAAGGAATAGTGAAAGCACCGAGGTCAGCATTCTTCTGAACTAGTGATCGGGTAGCGATTGCGCCGCAGTGATGAACGTCATCTTTCAACTCATAGCTGGCTGCCCGCTTCTTTGTCAAAAGATCCTTCATAAATTTCGCATACCAAGGCATTTGTTCAAGTGCTTCTACCAATGGAACATTAATGGTCAGCTGTTTTAGCATAGTCATGAATTTGCTGAACTTTGTATCATCCTCCATCTTCTTCAATCTTTGAGGAAAAGGTGGTAGTGGATAAGGAATTGTTTTCTCCAGGGCTCTCTTCTCCTCTTGCTTCCGCTTTTGAGCTTTTTCAAGTTGTAACATACTCGGTGTGACGTCATGGACGTCGTAGGTGGTGTCTGCGAAATCTTCTCCTTTTGCCTTATCATCGATGTCTGCTATTTCGCCAACCACTTGATTCCCTTTTGATGAAGTTTCCAGCACCTTACCACTTCGGGTAGTAACAGCCATGCATAATCCATCATTCCTTAGGTTTTGCACAGTGTCGCTAGGTAAAGTGCCAGCCTTTCTTTGATTGAGTACTGCTGAAAGTTGGCTCAATTGCTGCTCTATTTGCTTGATTGAAGTGGAATGAGAATCAACTAATTGCTTCATGGAGGACAAATCATTTATTGCCTCTGTTTCTCCAGCGCTCGTTGCTTCCACTCCTTTCAATAGTTTAGCCATCATCTCATCCATATTTCTAGAACCGGATGTAGTGGTGTCACATCTTCCTGGGGGAACGTACAAACCACTTTTGTCATTATTGTTCTTTCAACTACCTTGGTCCTTGTTTCCAGATTTTTCATAGTAGTTCCGACCTTGGTTTCCTTGGGCATTGCCTCGGAAACCCCCTGATTGTTTAAGTAGTTGGCTTCTTCTTCCGAATCAGATTCATCTCTTCCTTTTGACGCAAAAACTTTGACATTTTCGGTCTTCTCTGATAATATATGCTTTGTAAGAAGATCCACTTGTGTTTTCATGTGCGCCATATCTTGATCACGTTCTTCTTCTCTTCTCCTTTGGTCTGCAGTCATGCCAATAGATAAAGTGGGGCTTGCTACCTTAGAATCCCTGGTATGCCAAGCTCTACTTTGCTTCGTCATACGATCTAGCATATTGCTTGCCTAACCAAAGGTGAGGTCCATAAATGATCCTCCAACCGCATTATCTACCACTGGTTTAGTTATTGAATTCAAGGCTCTGTATAGTATCTCCATTAGGTGAACATTATTCATGTGATGGTTTGGGCACCTCATTAGCTGCATCTTAAACCTCTCCTATGTTTCATGAAAGGCTTCAGTTGGAAGCTAACGAAAGTTGCTAATTTTGTCTCTCAATTGTGCTCTTTTGGATGGCGGAAAGAATCTTTCTAGGAAAGCGTCTCTCAATTGACTCCAATTTGTAATAGAATCAGGAGTCAGCCCATTCAACCATAGAGTTGCTTCCCCAAATAGAGACAATGGAAATAGACGTAATCGAATTGCATTCTGACCAACGCCAGGATTGTCAAACGACTTGCATGTAGAAATAAAGTTGATGAGATGCATATTCGGATCATCGCCTGCTAGTCCACCAAATAATACTTTGAGTTGCAATAACTGAATCATGGTGCTCGTGATGTTGAACTTGGCTCCGGGCGCTAATGGTGGAGGAATTATGGCTCCTGTGGCTACGGCTCATATCAAGATCCTCATCATCATCATCGAAAGCTGGTTGCATAGCTCAACATTCAGGCCTAAACCTAGCTTGACTATCTCTTCTGTTGGAAGGTGTTGCGATCTCAACTGCATTCCTAGGGTTTAATAACTCATCATCACCTAGGTCCTCGTCGTCCGGATTTATTGCTCGCCCAGGGTTGTCAATATTTTGTTGATGCACTTGAGCAGCGGCAAGAGTAGCTAGTCTCGCTTGTTCCTGTTGAGCAGCCATCCTTTCAATTTCGTGTTGTGCCTCCATTCTGCCAATACATTGTGGTTCAGGATTGATAGGTAATAACGGTTGTCTAGAACTTCGAGTATGGGGCATGCACTGAATAAAAACCTGCAGAGAACAAAAACAAAACCTAAGAGTAAAAGTATGAGAATCTTTGACAAAAGGGTCTAGTAATTATCACAAACTTAATTGACCCTCGTATTCCCCGGCAACGGCGCCAATTTTTGATAACACTCAATCTACAGCTCTTGTAGGAGTGTAAAGCGGTCGCTGTCAAATATAGAACCCAACTGGGTTGGGTATCGATCCCACAGGGAATAGCCGATCAATAAGTAAGCAAAGATTATTAGACTTTTGGTGCATGTCTCGTGGAAGAAGGGATTTTAACGTGCAAATAATGTAATCAAAATAGTAAAGTAAAAACAGAAAATAGAAAAGTAAAAAGAAAGAATGTTTAGTAAGATGTAAAACAATGAGAATTGGGAAGTTGGGGTTATGTCCTCCTTATGAGTTGTACGTCTCTATTGGCTATGAGTTGTGCGGAATTCAGGCATGTATGTGCTTATAGAGAATTGTATTCGATAGTAAATCCAAGCGTCTTTCGACCTAAACAAGGACTATTTCACTGTAACTCTTTCGAGCTTACAGCGTATCTAACGGTACAAATTCTCCAAGAGGTTAATCCAGTTATGGCACTAACTTTTTAATAGGGGATGGGACCCTATTACCTTAACATTATCTCTTTTCCAGACATATAACTTTCCTTTCGAACAAGTTAATGCTATACTGGCATTATTCTATATGTTTGCAACCACAAGAATTTAAATTAAGATGAAGAGAGTAATGATATAAGCAGCATACGTGCCAATAATTCACAAACTCATAGCAATAGATAGTATCTCATAAGGCTTCCATAACCCCAACAGAGAAGTTTAGTTACCCATGACTGCGAAGGAAAACACAATAGACATTATTATTATACCACAATAAATATCTCGTGTAGTAAGGTGTGGTATGGCGTTAGGCGTGACTTCTTTGCAAAGTAACATTTCTCTTGTTGCGGAAATTAAGAATTGAATAGATGAATAAAAAGTAGAATTAATGGAAGTATTGGAAGAAGAGTTGTAGAAGAATAGAAGAATTGTTTGTAACTAATGGAAGAATGAATTAAGACTAGGATGAATGGAGGAATGAATAAAAATCTCTAGCAGAATGGGGTATTTATAATACCCATATCTTATTCCTACTAAGCTAATGCATTACTTAACCCAATCCTACTAGGTTAATGTATCATTATCCTAATCCTACTAAATTACTTCATTATTATCCTAATCCTAATAGGTTACTGCTGGTCCCCAAAGTCTTCAGAAATGTTGTTTTTGCCCTGGACAGGTTTTCCATGCGCCACTTTTGGTCCTTGGCGTCCAAGATTCCCCTTTCTTCCTTCGTGAAGATTTCTTTGGCGTCAAGTTATCCATAAAATACTAAATTCTGCATCATTGATACTTGAAAACTTGCTAATCATGTTTGTTAGCTCACTTACAGGAAAAAGGACTAAAAGTGCATGAATTATATAATTTGTCCTCAAAACTTAGCTAAAATATGGGTAAAATATAGCACTTTAGGCGTGTAAATTAGCCTATAATCAGTAGGATAAAAATTTAGGATGAAAGTGACTACACACTCCTTGAACTCTACATAACTCACTAACTATACCAAACTTTGTATTATGAACCACTTCACTCTTTTCCAATTCACATGTGTGCCTACCTATGTCACTTTAGTTTATCTATCTTTTGGAAGTATTTTCTTCTCTTTTTTTTCCTTTTTTGTAAGTTCATGATTTTCTTTCTTTTGTTTCTCCCTTTCTTTCTATATTTTAGTTTTCATTATTGAGTTGATCCTAGGAACTCAATTACAAGACTATGGCCAATGATCACCTTCTTTCAAGATCCACTGCCCATAACTTAGGCTTGTAGCCTCAAGTTAGAACTTTCAAGTTCAAGGACGGTAGGGTTTAAAAGAGGGATAATCTTTCAAAAAGTTTAGGGCTTGTAATTCAATTGCCAAAGAAAGGTTCATCATCTCAAGAGGGGTGATTAGGGATACCATTCTAGCAATGGGTAGGCTTTTTAGGCTAAAGTAGTTCTCAATAATCACAAAGAAGGCCTAAGATCATTTCACCTAACACATGTAATCAAGATTAGATTTGAAAGACCAATGGGCTTATTTTAGATGACACAAGTAAGAGTGGAATCAATCAACAAAACTCATTGCACATGGTAGGCAAACTTTTCTAGGAGGATCAATTGTATTTCCTATTTGAGAGAAAAAGGAGTTATTCATCTCACACTACCGACTAAAGAATTTTGAGTCTTAAAAAGATGTAAAGAGTTGTCATAATTATATTCATCTCCTTGCCATTGATTTTCATAAAAAAATTTGGAAGAATGGGGATGCTTGCTTCGTATTAGACCATGCAAGATTAGTTATCATTGGGACCAAATCAAGACATTATCTCACATTAGGCTTTTGCAAGAACAAACTGTATGGCTACTCAAACTTCATCGTAGGAATAATGGCTATCCCATTGTACAATGTCACGGGTACTCAGAATTCCCCTACATCAATGACTTCAAACCCCATACACGATGATTTTCCCTTAAGAATCTCGTCACTCAATCTATCATAATAAAAGGATCATCCGCAATCACCATCAAACATGAAAATAAAAATAAAAATATAAGAATAAAAAATGACTAATCCACATAATAAAAGGTAACATCAGGGTACCTAATATTACAATCCAAATCAATAAATTATCCATCAAAACAAAATCAAATTATCAAAATAAAACATAAAACGTCTAATTAAACTTCCAAATCATATAGACCAAATATTAAATATGAAATAACTATGGAGATAAGGGCACCCCCAAATAAAGAACTTGTAGTGTTCTCACTGTATTACATGAAAGCATAGAAAGAGTTTAAGGGCCACCCTAAAACTACATTAAGTATGGTCATCACTCGCCGTCTCCTCATATGCATCATCAGAATCTGTATCCTCATCGTCAGAGCACTTGGACAAAATGTCCCCATCAACATATACTCTGGGAGATGAAAGTCTATCTTTCGGATTCAGGACCTTCCATAAGCCCTTCACCCCTTTCTATATGCGGGTGAAAAATTTATCCCTCTTCTTCTCCCTTCTCTCTATAATTTCATGAGAATCTCGTAGCTCTCATTATGACCGTGCCAATGATGAGTAGGCCCACTCAAACCTTGATATGATGGCCCCATGTTCCTTCTGATCCTCAAGGAATCTCTCATAATCACTCTAGGTGACATAAGACTGATGATCTGTAGAAGAACCATAATGTCCCTATATTAATTTAGACACCAACTCTTTCACTATCTACATCTCACTAAAGAGATCCTCGAATGGTACTATCGAGGATGGCTCTTTCTCTTTGTGCTCTTTAAAGTTGTGCCCTCACTATGCATCTTTAGTGGGTAAATAGGTGTCTTCAGGGATATATAATTGTCCCTCAAATTTTCCTCAACCTCAACTCTCTTACATAACTAAGTGATCAGAGATGAAAACATAAGCATAGGGTTGCCTCGACTATAGATAATAGTCAACCAAATCTGAGCTTCGGTTGTGAACTCATTCAATGTTATCCTTGCTTTTTTCGTGGCCCATATATACTCTCTTCCCAAATAAAGCTTTGAGACCAGCTAGCTCCTTATAGCATAATTTTTTGCATCATACTCCCTTGGGTCGGTATCTGGTAGTCCATAGAACTTATCGATTGCCTCAGGCCTAAAGTTCACCACCTTACCCCTAATCCTTATGACTGGGTTGGAGATATTTACCACCTTAAGGCTAGTATAAAACTCCCATACCCATTATTCATTTGGTTTGTAGGGGTCTAGGGCAAAACAGCGCCAGCATGTTGCTTGCATTCTCTGATAGAAGGCTGGGATTTTTTTTTGACACTTGTCCTAATAAAATTCCCTGCTACACAAGCATTAATTATTAAGTTTGTCGTGTAAAAACAATACCATGTGATTAATAGAATCTAAATAAAGGCTTACGGATCGTGTTTAGGCTTAAAATGACAAGACAAGATTTTGTACAGGCCTATTAGACTGGCTTCAGATTCATGATCCTCAAGTCTCGTGTCCATGATACCTAATGCTACTTCGTCCTAGGCTTATACAATATCAAAAATTCCATTATTCCACAAATTATTGATCATAAAAGGTAAGTCACACTAATAACATGAATCACACATCATTAAAACTCCAAGATTCCCTCTAAATCATAGAAAAATTATCAAAGAACTTATTAGGGCATTTTGTCAAATACTTGGTGTGTACCCTAGTTTCATACTATTTTGGACTAATTTTGGTACTCAAGACTTCCTCAATGAATTTCACACAATCAACAACATTAACCACACAAGAAATATCACTAATTTAAGCATATAGATCACATATTCAACCCATGGCCTAAATATGGTTCTAAGGCCCAAATTAAAACATTAAAGAAGAGATTTGAAGACCATGCCAGATACTTATTGCAAATGAGAATGATTAGCCATTTAAAACCGATCAACAATGATGAAAATTAAAAAAAATTGGTATTTGAAGTGGAATAATTGTAGGAGCTAAGGAGATATTTTGGAGATGGTTACAACTTATAACTTCCAAGTGTACGATCATAATCAACCTCAGTGATTGTGATCATCCGGTGATTATGATCGTGGTCAGCCTACGTGATCATAGTACCTGAGGCTATGAAGGACATACCCGAGCCTTTGGATAGAGATTATGATCTTAGTGTTGCTATCGTGACACCTGAGACCAGGTTTATCTCCCCTATTTATTAGTTGTTTTGCCTCTAACTAGATTTCGCTCCACTTATTAACCACCAATAATTCAAATACACCTTTAGAATGCCATAATTTTATGGATTAATTAAAACAAACACAACACTATTCTAACAATCAAAATTTAAATGATATGAGCCAAATTAATGGCAATGATGGGTTGTCTCCCATCCAATGGCTAATTTAACATCGTGGCACGATGTCCATCTATCATTAAGTTGAATATTTTAGGTAAAGTGACCCAAGATCCACTTCATCATCCATAATATCAATCACACACACCATTTTTAGCTTCATCAGTTTGTTTATCAGTTTTACCCACACGGAAAGAAACTTCATTATTATGTACCCAAAACTTCATCTCTCCACACTACATATCAACTAAAGCACTTACGGGTACTAATAATGGCCTTCCAAGTATAATTGATATCTCATTATTGATTTTATAATTGAGCACTACAAAATCTTCCAAGAGGATGAACCTGTCAACCTTAACCAATATATCATATCAAACACCCACCATTTTTTTAATTGAGTGGTCTGCCATCAAGAGTCTCATGGTGGCAGTTGTGAGAGCACCTAAGACTATATTTTGATATACGGCATATGGTATCAAGTTGATACTAGCTCAAAGATCACACAATGTCGTTCAAAATTTATGCATCCCAGTGGTGCAGGGTATAGTGAATGCACTCGCATCTTCTTTTTTCTCCACAATTGTGCTTGACATGATAACACTATAATTATGAGTCTCCCCGATAGTTTCACTATCCATGAGTCCTTCCTTTGACATCAAGTTTTTCATTGACTTAGCATACCCTGAGATCTCTTGAAAAGATTTTAGCAATGGAATATTGATCAAAAGGTTGATAGGTTTTGCAAGGAACTTTTTGAAAATGGCATTCTCATATTTCTTCTTTAACCTTTGTAAAAGGGTGGCGGAATTTTCATTGGGGACAATGGAATGCTTTAAGGTTCATTCATTATTTGATCATCACCCTCAATTATTTTAGGATCCCCCCAATCATAATTCACCATTCTTCAGTATTGGACTATCTCAAGATGAAATTTTTAAAGTGAATTCTACGCCTATACAATCAAAGAAATTAGTGAGTGTCGAAGAGGTGAGGTCAAAGCATCTTAACAATCCAGAAAAAATGGATGAAATTAAGAAAGAAAAAGGATTGAAAAAAGATTAATCTTTAAAACCTCCAAAAATTCAAAAATCAGAGAAGAAATGTAATGCAAAAAAAAATCTGAGAAATAAGCAAAATTTCAAACCCTGATGTTGAAAACTCTTTTGTAGATGATTAGGAAGAAGAAAAAGGAAGAAAATGTATTTGCAAATGTATTTATCATGATTTTGTATTTTTCTAATGTATTTAGCTAATGGCTGCTTATTTGTATATATATATATATTTACAAATCTTGCTTTATATATACATTTGGGTCATATACATGAAGATCTAAATGTATATATGTAGATCTATATGTATTCTTGTATAGTGTAGGGTGTGTATTTGTTGTTCTGTATCCTTTAGAGTGTAACATATATATTTATTATATTTTTATAGTGCAAGATATTTAATATGTATATTTTGAATATGTATATGTATATGTATATAGTTCTCCTTTTTTGTAATAGATATTTATGTTCCTGACAGCGCACATAAAAGTGTACGTTGTCTATCAAGTAGTAAAGTAGCTTTAAGGAAGCCTAAGTATCGACCTTTCTGGGACTAGCATTCGCTGCCTATCCAATTCTAGTTCAACCAATTGAGGAGAGTGGCAAATAGAGATTTAGAATTGAAAATAAAATAAGAAGAAACTAAACTAATGGGGGAAGATAATGACTTTGGACAATCAAGGATAGAAGACCAGGGTTAAGTCTTACGAACAATCCTAATATGTTATTGAACGTCATTCGTTAACTTGCTTATCTTAGTTGTTTATTCGTAGGGTTAATTGCACGATTATGGTTTCCCAACCTCTAATCCTTTACATAAGTTGAACCTTACAACTACATCGTTGAGCGGGGATGTAATAATTTACTTAAGCTCTTTACAATTACGTCCTACATATGAATCAAGTACGGTATATAATTACATCCTCGTCCTAGATACTAATTTGAACTCCTCATTTCATAAAGAAATACAATCCATTTTCTGCTTATTCCCATATTCTGTCTCCCTATTCCCTCTCCCGAGTTCAAAAGGTTAACAATAGATGTATTTTAAGGGTCTTGAATCCTTAAAATAGTTAAAACAAGAATAAAAAACAAACAACAGTGATAAGAAAATCAACAAACTTAATTCAAAACGTAATAATCATGTTCTTGGCCTTAACCCTGGAAAAGGAGTTTTAGCCTTTATGTAATACCCCACATTTTGGACTAGAATGAAACTCCATCATTCCTATGCGTAGATGTTTCAAAAGCCTCGAATCATATGTAAATTTAGTGTGTTAATCAATTATTTACAATGGGAATATATTTTAGCATAAATTTAGATCATATAGGTCCCCTAACTCAAGTACAAGTTGAAAGCTTTCCTATCGTTCAAGTTTTAATTAGTGTAAAAACTTGGGTCAAATTCAATCGACCATAACTCAATTTATATGACAAACTAGGTGTCGTAATATATAAAAAATAAAGTATCTTTGAATTATCTTTCTCACGATACCAATTTCATCCAAATTCGATATCGGAGCAAGGAGTTATGCCCATTTTTCTCCGGCATGTCAGGCTGGGACACTTAGTGATGACATTTGTGACAAGCCGTCACGCCCGTGATGGCCTATAACCAACGTCGTCAGAACTGGGCAGATTTCCACCCCCAGTGATGACATTTTGTGACAAGCCCTCATGACCGTGATGGCCTATCACCAATGTCGTCAACCTTAGCCAGAAAACCAAGATTTCACCTTTTTATGACGACAATTCGTGATGACCTATCACCACTATGATGTCTTGTCACGAATGTCATCAGCTAATCTTTTTCATCAATTGAGGAACATTTTTATATGGATATTTTGGTCTTTTCCTTCACTTCCCACAACTTATAACCCTCAAGGAGTGTATTATCTTTTATTCTCTTTAGTTAAACATCTCGAAAGAGCTCTCTCATACACACTCAACTACAAGATTACGGTTTCCTCTAAAGATCATCTCCTTAAGATCAAGCCTAATAACTTCTTCAAGAACCTTCAGAAATATTAGATCTCTTTCGAGATTAAAACACTAAGGTATGCGTAGTGTTCATCCACAGATTCCTTTCATTTGTGGGGATCAAGAACCATGTTAGAAATAATAAATTATGATCTTTATGTTGTTGTGTGATTATGTTCATGATTATGGTTGTTAATTGTGTTTCAAGATGGTATCTAAATGTGTTTCGAAGAAGCATATGGGCATGTTAGTTAGAAACTCATGAATTTGGGTGGTTCAAGATTTCTAAATTTATTAAGTACACCTATGCTCAATATTGTGCATGTAAGGTGTTTGATAAAATGCCTAGAATGATACAAAAAATCATGTATTATAACTTAGGGGTGAACTATATGATAAATTCATGCTTGTCTATTATGTTCAAAGAGCTTACTTGTCATTGTTGTGCAATATATGTGCTAATAGAATGTACATGATGATTGGGGAATGGATTTATAGTTTGTCTATATGCCTTCCATGCTATGAACAAGATCATGATTTTGAAGTATCACATGAGTTATCCCGAAATAATTACGATTTGAACTAAATGTTATATGTTTTTCATCCTATTATGCTTGAATGGTTTTCATGCCATTGTTAAGAATAATATATGTTGTCGGAATGCCCATGATATTAGAATATGAGATTTATGACTTGATTATAAGCATTCCTATTCATGTTAGACATTATGATGACCATGTACTCCATGAAATCCCTCACTCATATATTATGGATTGTTATTGATGGTCATGTACTCAAGAAAGTCAAGTTGTGTCAGTTTACTTCCATCGAATCCTGGGGTACTTGTACCCAAAAAATATAGCTGTGTGCCTAGAGCCATGTCATGTTATCACGATACTCTCAATCAAGCCATGATCTATAAAATTCAGTCAATCATGTGACTCAGGAAAACTCAGTAATCTCAGTAGTCCAGTAATCATAGTAATCTCAATGCTCAGTAATCTCAACAACCTCAGTATTCATAGTTAATCTCAGTAACTTTAGTACTCTCAACCAGTTCTCAAAACTTAATACATTCTGTCAGTCATTGGAATCCAGTAAACTTAGTTTAACTCCGCTAAACAATACCACTAGTATCAATTCAGCTAATCAGTTTAGTTCGGTTATTAAGTTCAGTTTAGTTATTCAGTTTAGTGTCCTTCAGATTGGAGTAGAAGTTAGCATCGAGTGAACCCAAGGATGGAAATTTACCTACCGGTTTAGGGTGTGATTATTAGAAGTCATCCCTGTATTCTAAAACTACGTAGCCAACATAGGTTCAGACATATTAACCTGTTAGATTAGGGTTGATGAGGTGGATTAACCTATCAGTTTAGCATTCCCACCATTCTTATTTGAGTACCTTCCAGATAAGGGTCAGTCATAGTTGTCCTTACCAGTGGCGCGGTATTGACACCCTTTCAATCAGGGCACAGATTGGACCCCAGCTCAGCTATTATAGTATATATTGGGTATGTCGGTTAAACAACTACCTCCCAGAGTTTCAGTTATAGATTTTAGTACTGTCAGCTACAGTACTTAGTCTCAGTAAAAGAACTCGAATAGTTCTTCAGATTTTAGGACTATCAGATACAGTCAACTCAGAAATATAATAAACTCAGATAGTTTCCTTAAATTTATGGATGCTAGATACAGTCACTTATGCTATCAGTTATATCATTTCTCTAAACTCATGGATCAGTCACATCAGTTATTAGAATTCATGATATCAGTATTTAGCTTTAGGACTGTCAGACGCAGCCAACTAGACTAGTTTCTTATATTCAAACTGTTAGAAATAGTCATTCATCTATTCAGTATCTCAGTATCAATACACTTATGTTATCAATATTCAAACTCAGTAGTCGGTATCTCTACTAGTTTAGTTATAGTTACATATGCATGTATGTATTCTCACGTTCATATTAGTCTGCATTGTTCATACATATAACCCTTTGCATTTAGCCTACCTCACTTGTGTACTCAGTACATTCAGATGTATTGACATATTTGCGCTATGGTTCTTTCTCTTATGTTACACCATAGGTTCAGAGGCACATATTCCAGATCAGCAGTAGAATTCTAGTCGAAGAGTTGTAGTGAGTCCTCATCTATAAAAGGAAGAGATTATTTTATTTCATTTATTATTTTATTTTAGTTTTAATAAATGAAGTTTGTTGGAGACATGTTCCATCAACTTCTTATTCAGACAATTTAGAGGCTTTCTAGACTATAGCATGTTAGACAGTTATTTTAGATTTGTTTTGGTATTGTTATACCATTTTCAAACATTATTCTTATCAGATGTTTTTATTTATATTTGAGCCTTATGTCCATTCAGTACATGTTTCCATATTTTCATATTATATTATGTAGTCCACAGGTATAGATATCAGTCATGGGTTAGCTTGTGGTCTTTCAGGGTCATGAGCACCGTGTAGCATTTTGGTTCAGAAAATTGAGGTGTTACAAACTTGGTATCAGAGCCTAAGGTTCAATAGTGTCCTAGAGTCTTAAAGTTTCATCTAGTAGAGTCTTATACTTGCGTGAGTTGTGCACCACACTTATGTGCAGGAGGCTATGAGATGTTTTAGGAACAGTTTCCCTTCTTTCATGCTTCAGATCGTGCTATAGAAAGGTCTTCTTAGAAAACTCATGTAGATTCACATCACACTTCTGTCATGTTAACTTTACTTTTAAGATAACAAAATTAGTAAAGATCAAGTCCTAAATATAGGGCCTTCTCACACAGTATCTCATTATTTCCTTTATGTTCTAAAGTTATAAGGATCTCATTCATGATCATGCGAACTCGTTCTCAAACCCAGGTTTTGATATGCCATTATGTCCCTTCTCAGAATCCTATGATAGCATATGACTCAAGTTAAAAGCATGAATCCAGGGTTTAACAGTATTAGAGTTGGGACACTGTTATCCAGATTGATTATACTTTGCATTCATGGGGATAGTTGTACCAGAATAAATCTGTAGGCTTGAACATTGGGAGTTAGAAAATTTAAGTTTAGTGATTTGAAATTAAGCATAATGGTGTGAATGTGATATTAGTAGTATGTGAGGAAACAGAGGCAGATGATGTTTTTAGTAAGGTGAGCATGTGTTGATCAGAGTGTAAGTATGTGATGATGATTTCATTTTAGTTCAAAGATTAGTTTAGTATTTACATACTAATGATGATGGCTTAAAGCCAAGGGGGAGATGGTAGATCAAGAACCCAAGTCAGGCTTTCAGATTCCAGTAGTAGTGCTAGTATGTACAGAAAAGTAGTTAGGGAATATGATTCCCAACCCATCCTTATCTCATCGTAAAGTTTCATACTTTTGTCATCATAATGCCTATGCATGCTTCATATCTCAGATTCCATGAATACAACTTATGTTCACACGCATTTCATAGAATCATATGCGCTTTCAGTTTCCAATATAGGGAGTTCAGTTCTAGATCACTCAGTGTTACAAATCATGTTCCATGAACTCAAAAATTCCAAACTCAGGTCATGTAGCTCATGACTCATGTACGAATATCATGTTGTATAGTATACTCAGCTTCCATGACTCATGCTACATCCCTACTAATCAGTAAAATTCAGACTATGTCATGCATACCCTAAGTTTAGACCTTTTGGTACACATATGGTATTTATATTCTATCCCTCAGACTTCAGTCAAGTGCCAAGTTCATTTATGTGTCTATTCATGTTTCAAATTCTCCTGAATTAACCCCTTCAGTGAGCTCTCTTTGTGAAAATAGTGTAGTGTAGCGATGAGTAGTTTCTTAAATAAGAGAGTGAATGATTCATGTTAAGAGAAGGTTGTTGCATGCTATCTTTACACAAGGGTGTAGCTACGAAGATAGGCTTGAATATCCTGTTAGTATGCAAGCAAAGGGCTAGCGAGAGGTAGTACATAGAAATTGGGAAAATTTCAGAGTGTGAATGTATATTCAGATCCTTGACTTATGCCAGTCTTCATTATGCAACTATCACAACTTAGTTTCTATCTCAGTTATAGTTCAGTACTCAGTACTCAGTAATTAGTGTTCAGTCTGAGAATTAAGCACTTCAGTATCAGTCTAAACTTCAGTTTTAATATTCAGTTATCTAGACCCAGCATTTAGATCAGTATGGATCCTATTTACAGTCTTAAGTTATAGTGTCAGCTTCAGATCAGTATTCAACTCAGAAATTTAGTTTAGTTTTATACTTTCCTGACCATAGCATACAGTTATCAACTACTCAGCTATAGGTATTTCAATACCTCAGTCTATGGAATATTTCTAAATCATGTAATACAGTTTGTCCTGCATTTTTAGACAATATAGCTTTCATGAAATCTACGATCAGTTACCTCATGTTACCTAGTCAATCCCTTCTCATATGCATAATACTTTATGGCCTCAACCTAGCTACTCAAATTAAGTACAATTAAGTGTTGCATAACCAGCATTCAGTTACCAGTTAATCATTTAATTAGATAAGCTAGTATGTCTATGCATTCATGCATATTTTAGATGTCAGATAATCATTCACAATTTTGTACCTAGGTGCCTTGTGCATCGCCTCAACTTTCTTAATATCTCAGCAAGGTCAGTCCAGCATCCTTCAAGGGACATAGTGTCCCAAGGGGGAGATACATTATATCCCCTAAACTTTCATTATTTAAGCATGTCATTTTCTTTGATGAGTCTATCTTAGAGGAAGTGTTACTTATGAGCTGACCCTCTAGCTTCAAAACTCAATCATAGGCCATATACTCAATGTCTCAGTTCAATTCATGTATCATGTTTCAAATTCAGCTATGTTCTCATATTTTTGCTCATCCATGTTTAGTAAGAGATCTCAGGATTCATTAGTGTTTCCGTTTAAGGTAACAGTTCTCTTTAAGCTTATTCATCTTCATGTTAAGTATTCAGTACAAACTTGGTATTTAGTTCCTAGTTCAAACTTGGTATCTTCACCATTGCATGTTCATTTGCATGTTCATGAGCCAGTTCAGTCATATATTCACACAATGGATATGAGTGATCATCTTATCAATACTCTCCCTTATGTACTTATGAATCAGTTATACATGCATCAGATATGCCTGTTTATTATGATATGTTCAGGTTATTAGTCATGCCAGCCATGAAATCATAATTGGTTATTTATGCTCTATATCCGTATCAATTTTATTTTCTCTCATCACATCTAGTCTTATTTGATGACAAATATTCCCAAGGGGAAGATATTGTAATACCCCGCATTCTGGACTAGAATGAAAATCTATCATTCCTATGCGTACACATTTCAATAGCCTTGAATCCAATATAAATTTAGTGTGATAATCAATTATGTAGAGTTTGAATCTATTTGAGCATGAATTTAGATCATATAGGTCCCTTAACTTAAGTACAAGTTGAAAGCTTTCCTATCGTTCATGTTTTCGTGAGCGTCAAAACTTGGGTCAAATTCAATCGACCATAACTAGTTTTATATCACAAATTGGGTATATTACTATATAAAAAATAAAACATCTTTGAATTATCTTTTCAATGATACCTATTTCACCCAAATTCGATATCGGAGCAAGGAGTTATGCCAATTTTACTCTGGCATGTTAGGCTGGGAAACTTAGTAACGACATTTAGGACAAGCCGTCACGCCCATAACGGCTTATCACCAATGTTGTCAGATCTGGGCATATTCTTACCCCCAGTGACGACACTTTGTGACAAGACGTCATGTTTGTAATGGCCTATCACCAATGTCGTCAACCTTTACCAAAAAAACAAGATTTCACCTTTTTCTTACGACAATTCATGGCGACTTATCAGCAGTATGACGGCTTGTCACGAATGTCATCAGCTAATTTTTTTCAGCAATTGAGGGACATTTTTGCAAGGGTATTTTGTTATTTTCCTTCACTTCCCATGACTTATAACCCTCAAGGTGTGTATTATCTTTCATTCTCTTTAGTTAAACATCTCAAAAAACTCTCTCATACACTCTAAACTACAAGATTAGGGTTTCTTCTCAAGATCAACTCCTCTAGAGAAAGCCTAAGAATTTCTTCAAGAACCTTTAGAAACATTAGATCTCTTTTAAGATTCAATCACTAAGGTATGCATAGTGTTTATCCATGGATCCCTTTCATCCGTGGAGCTCAAGAATCAAATAATAAATTATGATATTTATGTTGTTGTGTGATTATGTTCATGTTGATGGTTGTTAATTATGTTTCAAGATGGTATCTAAATGTGTTTCCAAGAAGTGTATGGGCATGTTAGTTAGAAACCCATGAATTTGGGTGGTTCAAGATTTCTAAATTTGTTAAGTACAACTATGCTCAATATTGTGCATGTAAGGTGTTTGATAAAATTCCTAGAATAATAAAAAAAAATCATGTATTATAACTTAGGGGTGAACTATATGATAAATTCATGCTAGTCTATTATGTTCAAAGAGCTTACTTGTCATTATTATGAAATATATGTGTTAATAGAATGTACATGATGATTGGGGAATGGATTTATAGTTTGTCTATATGCCTTCCATTCTATGAACAAGATCATGATTTTGAAGTATCACATGAGTTATCCCGAAATAATTACGATTTGAACTAAATGTTATATGTTTTTCATCCTATTATGCTTGAATGGTTTTCATGCCATTGTTAAGAATAATATATGTTGTCGGAATGCCCATGATATTAGAATATGAGATTTATGACTTGATTATAAGCATTCCTATTCATGTTAGACATTATGATGACCATGTACTCCATGAAATCCCTCACTCATATATTATGGATTGTTATTGATGGTCATGTACTCAAGAAAGTCAAGTTGTGTCAGTTTCCTTCCATCGAGTCCCGGGGGTACTTTTACCCAAAAAATGTAGTTGTGTGCCTAGAGCCATGTCATGTTATCACGATACTCTCAATCAAGCCATGATCTATAAAATTCTGTCAATCATGTGACTCAGGAAAACTCAGTAATCTCAGTAGACCAGTAATCTCAGTAATCTCACTACTCACTCACCTCAATAACCTCAGTATTCATAGTTAATCTCAGTAACTTTAGTACTCTCAACCATTTCTCAGAACTCAATACATTCCATCAGTCATTGGAATCCAGTAAACTTACTTTAGCTCTGCTAAACAATACTACTAGTATCAGTCCAGTTAATCAATATCAGTTCAGCTAATTAGTTTAGATCAGTTATTCAGTTCAGCTTAGATATTCAGTTCTGTGTTCTTCCGATGGGAGTAGAAGTTAGCACGGAGTGAACCCAAGGATGGGAACTTACCCATCAATTTAGGGTGTAATTCTTAGTAATCATCATTGTGTTCCTGAACTACGTAGCCATCATAGGTTTAGACATCCTAACCTATCATATTAGGGTTGATGAGGTGGCTCAACGTTTCAGTTTATGTTCCCACCATTCTCAGTTGAGTACCTGCCAGATGAGGGTCACTCACAGTTGTTCTTACCAGTGGTGCAGTATTGACACCCTTCCAATCATGGCACAGATTGGACCCCATCTCAGCTGTTATAGCATATATAGGGAATGTCAGTTAAAGAACTACCTCCCACAGTTTCAATTACAGATTTTAGGACTATCAGCTACAGTCACCCAATCTCAATAAAAGAACTTAGTTAATTCTTTAGATTTATGGACTGTCAGATACAGTCAACTCAAAAATAGAACGAAACTCAGATAGTTCCTTCAAATTTATGGACTATCACATACAGTCACTAACGCTATTAGTTATATCAATTCTCTAAACTCATGTATTAGTCATATCAGTTATCAGAATTCATGATATCAGTATTCAGCTTCAGGACTATCAGACACAGTTAACTAGACCAGTTCTTCTTAATTTGAACTGTCAGAAATAGTCGTTCATCTATTTAGTATCTCAGTATTTGTACACTCATGTTGTCAGTATTCATACTTAGTAGTCAGTATCTCCACGGGTTCAGTTACAATTACGTATGCAGGTATGTATTCTAACGTTCATATTAGTCAGCATTGTTCATGCATATAACCCTTTGCATTTAGCCTACCTCACTCGTGTACTCAGTACATTCAGACGTACTGATGCATTTGCACTATGGTTCTTTCTCTTATGTTACACCATAGGTTCATAGGTACGTGTTCCAAATCAGTAGTACAATTCCAATCGTAGAGTTGCATTGAATCCTCGTCCACTCGAGGAAGATATTATTTTATTTCATATATTATTTTAGTTTAGTTTTTCTAGATGGAGTTAGTTGGAGACATGTTCCATCAACTACTTATTCAGACAGTTTAGAGGCTTTCTAGACTATAGTATGTCAGACAGTTATTTCAGATTTGTTTTGGTATTGTTATACCATTTTGAGACATTATTCTTATTATATGTTTGTATTTATATTTAAACTTTATGGCCATTCAGTACATGTTTCCACATTTTCATGTTATATTATGCAGTGTATAGGTATAGACATCAGTCATGGGTTAGCTTGTGGTCCGTTGGGGTCATAAGCACCGTGTTGTATTCTGGTTTAGAAAATCGGGGTGTTACACTTTAATGGAAGTATTCATCATCCAATCCCTTAGATTAATGATATAATCTATGAAAGAAACTAAATTAAGGAATGATAAAACCTAAATAATGTGTAGACCAGACTCCAATCTTCCAAAGACATCCAAAAGTATGTAAAAACATTATGTAATATGTATATATAGCATAAGGGTAAGCCAAGTCTGTGTTGAAGTCGAATTGGAGTGAAAATCCCAGGTGTAGAGTGGATCATTCATCACATGCTATTCGAATGCACTAACTAAAGTTGGCTTCTTAAATTTCTCTAAGGCATTGGACCCCTGAAGTACAGCATGCGGCGCACACTGCATTGCGCTGGAATAGAACATATAATGCATGCATATCATATGTACACACTATTTTGTGTCCTTTATGATTCTATTGATGGTTTGGATGCGTTCATAATCCTCGACACTCGCCCATACTCACCCTGGACATTCCAGGTGTCCAAATTACGTTAATTTTTCATATTGTGCTTCTGTGACCCATTCCCGGCCTTTTTGAGTTGCTTATACTTGATTTAAACCTTGTATACCCTTCATATATCATCATTATCCATTCAAAAAGCATCCTATAGCATTAAACACAATAAATTTTAGCTCAAAACAACAGAACATCCAACACGATGAAATAGAAAAACGAGATAAGCATAGGCAAATTTCACTTTGATCTTTGACCCTTGGCTTAATCCAATTGACCCTTGAGCATTATGACTAACTTTTTTCACACATAAATGCATAATAACAACCTTATTAACTCATTAAAAAACATTAGAACCCAGCACAATAGAGTTGAAAAAAACCTATCTCAAGCTAGTTACAAAAGTGTTCTTGGTTGAACTCTAAATGCTCAAATTGAATCAAAACTCATGTGAAACCACCATTGAAACTAATGTGAAACCATCATTTAAATCGACACTTAAATGAATATTTATATCATTATCAACACACTAATAAGATGAATTATCCTCAAAACAAGGCTAAAAGGCTTAGAATAGCAACGCTAAAATGCATAAATTCACCCAACATCACCACCCCACACTTAAATCCTTGTTTTTCCTCGAACAAATGTTGACTACAATCACCATCAAGTGTGAAGACTCTACCCTTCAAATAAATGCAAGACACTGAAGTTAGCACTACAATGACTACATAGAAATCAAGTTACTAATCTAAGCATGTTATTTACACAATTGTAAACTCATGACTACTACTCAAAAGCATCCTAGCCTCAAGAATTTAATCACCTAGTGGAAAACTCATGATTATCATTCAATCAAGGATATCATACAAATCATCCCTATTCATCAAACATATTCCCTCATAACAAGAGAGTTACTTATAAAAACTCACAATTACACAATTCATAATAGGATGGGTACAAAAATCAAATTACGTTCATTCTCACAAAGAATTCACAAGTTACACACAATAAACCGTAGTCCTTCCCTTAATGTAATTCTCCACTAATAGTCGAATGTAAAGCTTAGGATCAATTAGGTCTTTTCCGGGTTGTAATGAAGGCTAAGGGACAGGTAGGAACTATTTTGACCAAGAATAGTGACTAACCTATCTAAGAACTTTAATAAACTACATTATGCATTTTGAGTCAATCTCCAACAACCAAATTACACTTTTTCATCTACCCATATCTTTTGTTTTCGCCCCATCTCATTTAACTATTTTCACAAAAACTTGGTGGACGCATAATTTACTACAATTTGAATGAATTTTTCTCATTCTTTTCTACCATGGAAATATTTCTAACATCATTTATATCACATCAATCCACCAAACATCAATTATAAACACCAATAACTATTACCTTGGGGCATCAATTTCACCTTTTTCTTCTTTAATTTCTCAAACTCCTTACTAAATCAATTTTTCATTAAAGCACTTAAGAGCTTTTTTGGATGAAATTCGGATCTATCAAAGAAGGGATTGAGCTACTTATGAGGTTACCAAGGAAAAACCTCAAGGATCAAGGAGGTTTAACTAGGATAATGCACAAGGGTAGGAAAAAGAAGCAATAAAACAAGGCTATCAAAGAAATGCCTAAATCACCTCCTAAATCCACATTCTTTATTTTTCTTTACACATACACCAGGCAAGTTCTAGATATCACATACAACAAGGAATATACAAAAATCTCACACGCACATGGCACATGATCAACTCAATAGGATCATCATAGATTCCCAACCAAATAATAGCATGAATTCAAAATTAAGCTAAAAAAAAACTAGAGTTATAAACTTGAGCTAAGAGTCTCAAAAGTAGTAATTCACACCAATCAACATGCTTTTAAAAACAAACCCACTTTCATCATGTAATCAAAAATAGCACCAACGCGAATATCTTACTTATTCCTAACCTTAAATTTTTAAAATTGAGTCAAAAATTAGGAATTTCCCCATCCTACACTTAAAAATCTACTTTGTCCCCAGAGTGAATTTGTAAAGTAAGAGATTGAAATATTCCCTGAGGCCTCTAGGCCTAGCTAGATACATCTTCACACATAAAAGGGATCTATAGGACCCCACACTAAATATTTGTCATGCTTCAAGCTCAAGATTATGCTACTCAGACTTCCTATTAACTTGTGACTCAACCAAAAACAAAACTATGTAAAGTTAAAAAAAAATTAAAAACTAAAAATAAAACATACCTAATTAACTTGGGTTGCCTCCTAAGAAGCGCCTAATTTAGTATCGCGGCACAACCCAATAAACCTTTTTCTCTACCTTGAGGATATAAATTCTACCCCCAACTTAGCACCCATCTTTTTGACCCGCTCATATGGTGGTGGTACAAAGATTAAGGAACCGAGTAATGGATGATGCATGGTAAACCACTCAGCTTTGAAGTAAGGTATGTTTTATATTGCTTATCCGGTGTAAAATTAAGAATATAGGATTCTTGTTCCTCATCTTTACACCCGTCCACTACTTTATACAATTCTACAGACAAGATATCATTTAAACATCATGCATAAAAGTGCTTTGAATGAGGCCCAACCAATCCTACTTCAAAATTTACACTATCTACTATACACTCACTTTTATTCACTTTCTCAATTTCAATCTCAAGATAAACATGACAATTGAGTGGCTGCAATTCTTTTGTTTTCTCCACAAATTGGCTAATATCCTCATATTTTTCTTTGCTTAGCCACTATAGATATGGTGGCAGTGGTATTTCCTCAACCCGCTTAACTATTCTAGTATTCGAGTACTCAAACTTGCTTGAATTATCATATACTTCATCTATAAATGGTTGTAAGGTCAACTCTGCATCTATTTCCAATTAATTATTCACTTGTTTTGCATCCACCCTCTGGTTCTTCATGTATGCCAAAACTCATTCTCAGATGCTAAAATTTGTTTCATCAACTCTTCTAAGTTGCTAGTTTAAGTTCTGGCCTGCATGTTTAGTTGTTACTGCTGAAATTGTTGTTGCTGGTTCCATGATTGAATTTGTGACTGATTCAGCCCCATTCGATTGCAGTAGTTTATCTAATTTTGCCTATCCGCATAGCCCATAAATAATTTTAAATCAGGATTGACAACACACATAGCTAAAGTATGACCATTTTGACCAGAAACCAAACACCAAGTTGCAGTCTGCTCCACAGATAGAATAGTATCCGCATTATATTATGAAGGTTCCGCACAAACACTTTCATCAAAATCTGAAAACTAAGCCGCTTGGTGTGGTCCCCTACAAAAATAACAAGAATCGTTATCACTTGGAAACCATCTATTCCAGGCTGACATATCAAGAAGTGTGATAAAAAGAGAAATAAAAGAAAATAGAAAGCGACTAAAAAAATAAAAACTATTTATAGCTCAATATATAAAAACTAAAAATAAGATAGTTGCCTAGTAACAAGTCCCCGACAACGGCGCCTAAAATGTAATAATGCCCAAGCTCACACGCAAGTGTATGTGGTCTATCAAGTGGTAAAGTGGCTTCAAGGAAGCCCAAGTATTGACCTCTCAGGGACTTGCGTTATCCATCTATCCAATTCTAGTTTAACCAATAGAAAAAAGTAGCAAATACAGTTTTTGAATTAAAAAAAACTAAGAAGAAACTAAAGTAATGCGGAAAAATAATGAATTTTGACAATCAAGGATAGAATCCCAGGGTTAAGGCTTACGAACAATCCTACTATGTTATTGAACTTCATTCGTTAACTTTCTTATCTTGGTTGTTGATTTGTAGGGCTAACTGCATGATTATGGTTTCTCAACCTCTAATCCTTTACCTAAGTTGATCCTTACAACTACATCGTTGAGCGGGGATGTAATAATTCACTTAAGTTCTTTACTAATTTCATCCTACATATGAATCAAGTACAATATCTAAGTACATCCCTGTCCTAGATACTAATTTGAATTCCTCATTTAATAGAGAAACACAAACCATACTCTGCTTATTCCCACATTCTATCTCCCCATTCCCTCTTCTGAGTTCACAAGGTCGACAATAGATGTATCCTAAGGGTCGCGAATCCTTAAAATATTTTTAAAAAAGGAATAAAAAACAACCAACAGTGATAAGCAAATCAACAAACTTAATTTAAAACGTAATAATCATGGTCTTGGCCTTAACCTCGAAAAAAGAGTTTTAGCCTTTAATGGAAGTATTCATCATCCAATCCCTTGGATTGATGATACAAACCATGAAAGAAACTAAATTAAAGAATGATAAAACCTAAATAATGTGTAGAGAAGCCTCCTCTCTTCCAAAGGCATCCAACAATATGTAAAACGTGATATAACATGTATATATAGCATAAGGGTAAGACAAGTCCGTGTTGGATTTGAATTGGAGTGAAACACCCAAGTGTGGAGTGGATCATGTGTCGCATGCTATTCATATGCACTCATAGGAAGTTAGCTTCTTAAATTTCTCTAAGGCATTTGACCCCTGAAGTACAGCAAGTAGAGCACGTTGTATTGCGCCGAAATAGAGCATGTGACACATTCATATCATACGTATACACTATTTTGGGTCCCTTCTAAGTCCATTTATGGGTCGCACGTGCCTAGACTACTCTACATGCACCAACACTTTCCCTGGACATTCCAGGTGTCCAAATGCATCAATTTTGCATATTGTTCTTCCATGATACATTCCAAACCTTTTTGAGTTGTTTGCACTTGATTTAAAGCGTGTATATCCTTCATATATCATAATTATCCATTCAAAAAGCATCCTATATAATTAAAAACAACAACTTTGAGCTCAAAAAAACATAACATCCAGCACGACGAAAAAGAAACACGAGCTAAGCATAGGCAAATTTCATTTTGATCTTTAACTCATTGTTTTAACCCTTACTTGATCCAATTGACCCTTGAGCATTATGAATAAGTTGTTTCACATATAAATACATAATAACAACCTTAGTAACTCATTATAACACATTATAACCCAACAAAGTAGACTAGAAAAACACCTAGCTCAATCTAGTTACACTAGTTTTCTAGGTTGAACTCTAAATGCTCAAATTGAATCAAAACTCATGTGAAACCACCATTAAATATTGTAAACACATAATTGGACACTTAAATTAACATTTATATCATTAGCAACACAATAATCACATGAATTATCCTCAAAATAAGGGTAAAAAGGGTTATAGCAACGCTAAAATGCATAAATTCACCCAACATCAGTTCCATATGTGTATATATATATACATGCATACATATGGGTCAGATATGTATTTTATATATACCTATGTATATCTATATATATGTTTGTACAGTGTTGGTGTCACGATCCAAAAATCAAGTGTCATGATGGCACTTGTCCCGACAATTCTTGACGAGTAAACCTATCACCCAAACTAATATGAAAGGAAAAATAACACCATTACATAAGGAAAGGCTTCTAGAATGAAGCCAAACCCCACAAATATGCTAAAAATAGAGATACATACCCAAAGTTATGATAGAATAATCTGGTGTCACATTGTAAGAATTAACTAATATAATTCAAAGTCAATCCTACCTAAGATATCCAAAAAGGAGTAAACTCTATCTCTGAATATAAATAAAGACATAGTCTAGATAAGAAAAGGTAGTAGTCAGCTCCATATGCATAGATCAACTGCTACCTCAAATAGGCTACAAGTGCTACCTGAATTAACACTCATATGGCGCACTCGTACCTGGATCTTCACCGAAAGGGCATAGTAGGAGTGAGTACAGTCCAGTTATAGTCATTAGGTATCATAGGCCGACTAAGAAAAGTAGAAAATAAAGTATATAAAATACACACTACGGGCATGTCACCTATAATTAGAAAATATCCCAAATGGTACCCCACAACGTCTCCATTAATAGTTCTCCAACATACATATATACAACACACAAATACAACAAGAAAGCACAAGTATATAGATATCACACATACAAGTATGAAGAAAGTACTACACAGAGACAAATTTCATATCAAGGACTATAATACAACACAAAAAGAGCACAAGGTATATAAAATATGATGATGATGATAATGTGATGCAAAATATCGTCGCACAATCTCCGCATAAACTTACCAAGATGTGGTCCAATGGGTATTTCATCATTCCATATACAACCAATATCCAATATTCATAACTCCTCTCCAACACATACATCGACATAGGGTTTTTAAAGACTTCATATTTTTTATCAAAAAAAGTTAGTGTTTTCAGTATTTCCATAGTAGTACCAATATTTCATGAATGTATATGACATAAGAATGTAATGCTCACAACCAACCAGAATGAGAATTTCCATACCCAACCAATATACTAACCACATGACCCAACCATCTATGAAATCCAATTAAATCATATACCAATAGAGTAAAATACACTGAAATATGCCATGGATACCCCATAAAATCCAATTTGGGATTTTCCAATAGAAAGATACAATGAAATACATATAAACAAGACCAATGACCTCATATAAGACTCCACACAATAACATATAGCAAATAATGTACCCAAACCACCAAACAATAATACTATAGGCCCCAACACGTGCACAACACAACAATAAATATATTTTAATGATTGGTTCTCACACCTTTAACATGACTTTATATTATTATTAACTACCCAACTCAGTCTGAAGAAAGTTAATCCATAACCTACCTCAAACGTCATAGATAAGTCCAAAAATCCTTCAATCCAAAGTTTTTCCCTCACGAATGGATCCAAAATTGACTAAAACATATAAATATAGAAATATAGAAATGGTACCCACATTGCGTATTTTTGAGTTAGGATAAAAACGGACCCAGAAATGGGTTTTTGAAAAACAAGGGTAAAATAGTAATTTACTTTTGAAACACGTTCCCCATACTCATAGGAGTCTAAAACTAAAAACTCATGAAAAAATGAGTAAAAATCAAGGTTCAAATCAAAGAAAAACTATTTTCAAGATTTATCAAAAAAAAACCCAAAATCCATTTAAAAATCAAGAATTTAAAGTAGTTTTGAAGATGAAGTCAAAAGATAGATGATCAAAATAAGGATTTAAAGATTACCCAATCTTGGAAAAGAAATAAATTGTTCAAAATCTCAAAACTCCAAGCTCTTAATCTAAAAAATGGAGAAAATTGCAAAAAAAGGTATAAATACTAGACTAGAAGTTGCATAAGCGACTAGGTTGTTGCGTACGTAATGGATGGCTGACAAACGAATGTCGTGTAATTGATAGGATATCTCTTAGGAAACATTCGCTTAAGAAATCCTGGTGTCACTTATGCGACACTTTGGTTGCCAAGGCACCAGCTGCAGGTGCAGCAGCTAGAGACTTGGAAGTGGACCCCTTGAGATTCATTCGGAGTCCCAAAATACAAACAAAATATGATACCCTATCAAATTTTATGCTACAGACTCAATGGAAATATCAATTTTTTAAAATAACATTATTTTCAGAAAGTTGACCCTCGAAACCATATTTCACAACTTTTTTAATCGAGGGTTGAAATAAGATGTAGAAGCCATAAAATCATGCCAACCATGCTACCAACCTTATTTTGATCTTCTGAATTTATTGGCATAGTACATTTTATCATCTGATGCACAGATCAAAAGATATTGACCAAAGTTAATCATAAGACTTTTGAACTACCAAAAATCACAATTTCACATAAATTACACCAAAATGTATTGGGGACCACGCCAATAATCTCTGTACATTAAAAATTCCATAAAGAAACTATGGGGATGGGTAAAATGGTCAAATCATGCAAAAATAAATATTTTACAAAAATTACTGATAACGCCCAAGCTACACCTTTACCATGAAGGTTCTGCGATCACAGTCAAATATAGTAACCCAACAAAAGTTGGGGTCGAATCCCAAGGTAATACGTGGACTTGTGAATCTCAGATATTGTAATCAATGGGCAAAAACAATAGAAGTAAATGGGGAGATTTGAGTAGAAATATCAAACAAGTAGCTAATATCAACTTCGATTGTAATCAGTCATAAGTGAATACTAGGATTGTGTTCCCCTGGCTTCTCAACTCCGTAGGCTTATCATGCTTTGTTGAACCAACCCGATACCTTATATGCAGAATCTGATAAGTCATGTACCATCTACAGTCTTTTGGATGAGCAGATGGATTTCACCATTTACATTTTGAGTCTCAAGATGACACCTTAATAACCCTTATCTTGATACCAGTTAACTATTACCTTTTGAGTCTCTAGTTATTAGATGATAATTAACCATTATTAGATGACAACTAACCATCTTACTCAGATAATACCTAGAAGCATGTATCGATAGTTAAACTTTAAATTAATATTGTAATCATCTTTTCCTAGTCATTACTCCTTTTTTGGAGTAAGTAGCAATAATCTAGGTGGAATCCTAACATTTAAAACTACTAAGATAACAGTTAAAGTGAAGACAATACAATACATGCATGTGTATCGGTTCAGAATAACAATAGCACTTCCCCTACTTCTTCAATCTGCCAAGGTTTCCACAACTCTAGTTATGGTTTTTTAACCACTCATGCATCTGAAGTGATCAACAACATTCATAATTGATAGCATAAGATTAAATCACAATAACAAGAAATAGAAACCAAAATTGTAACTGAATTAATCAACTGAAATCAATATAAGAGAATTCCAAGACCAAAATATAGTTTCAAAATTAAAATCTATTTATAAGTATCAAGAGTGTGTAACTTCTACTAAAAACGCATAAGGAGTATTTATAGTCCATGAGGAAACCCTAAAGTCAAAGACCAGAAAAAAAGGACCAAAAAGGGTTGGTGACCATATGTGATCTCCACATGTGGTCGAGCCTTGGGTGCATGTGCCACATGCGGCCTAAGGGTAGGAATATATGGATACCTAATTGTCCAAAGAAAAAAGTCCTCCAGCTCTGCTCTCGTGATTTTGGACTTCTGACACTTACCTTACCCACATGTGATCCACATGTGTCATATGTGGTCCACATGTTGACATAGGTAAGTGCCAGAATTTATTATTCAACTTCTTTACCCTCCAAATCTTTACTTCTAGTACTTACCTTAGTCTCAGATAGACCACATGTGCTATCCATGGTCTATATGTTGACATAGGTAAGTGCCAGGACTTCCAATACTTGCAACCAAGCTTCAAATCATCAACTTTCATCACGAGCTGTGATCACATACATCCACAAAGTGCTACAAATGCCCAAAAGTTGATCAAGTAAGTGTCTAAAAATACCATTTTTCATCTTTTTCATGAACTTAGCATCCAACACGTAGTTTTATGCAAAATATATCTAACAAAACAACCTAAGAACTTGCATATTTTTCTTATTTTAAGCGTTGAAAGTTCTATATTTATATAGCACATAAATACTCTCAACATAGAACGTTTGTGTGTCCTCAAGAAATGCAACACAACACAACATAACATAACAAAACAAAACATGACTCTTAACTAGGAGAATCTAAGCTATTCAAGGAAGTCAATCAACTCTTTAAGCTTAAAACACAATACCTCCTCCTATCTCAACTTTTTAAAACCAAATGAATATAAACGTGATGCACAAAAATGTGACATAATGGGATAAAGTGATGACATTACATTAAGAACAAAAAAACATGAATATAGACAAGTTACACTATCCAAACACGTAAGAAACTAGTAATATGACCCATGTTCCCTCACAAAAAATATTTCCCACTCTCTCATTTAAAAATAATGGATGTCAATATAGGGACAGTCAAGAAACACTCACACCCAGAAGATAAATTTAACTCAATGTGCATCAAATACCATAGACTTGCCCTTATTTTCCTTACCTATGTTTTTACACAATCAAGATAAGATCACTATAGGACATTACTCGACTTGTAATGTAGGCTTAGGGGGATGGTATAGTATACATGGATAGATCAAGTGACTAAGCCTTTTGGGAACTACACTAACTTTGGGATGTACTTTTTAATCATGTTTTTATTCCACCCTTATTTCTCTATTTTTATTCTTTATTGCACATTCAGGTTGGTTGATAACGCCCAAACTACAGCTCTCGTAAGAGTGTAAGCGATCACTGTCAAATATAGAACCCAACTAGGTTGGGTGTCGAATCCCACAGGGAATACTTGATCACTAAGTGTTGCAACTATTAGTAGACTGTTGGTCAAAAATTCTACAGAAAGTGGGGATTGGATTATGGCGTGAATTAATGCTATCAAAGTAACAATGGAATGCTTTGTTTAGTAAGATTTAATCACAGAGAATAATAAGTTAGGGTTATGTCCACCTTATGAATTCTACGTATCTATTAGCTATGAGGAATGCAGAATTTAGACATGCATGCACTTTTAGAGATTCGTATTCTAATGGTAAATCCTAGTGTTTCTCAGCCATCAAGGATTATTTCACTTTAACTCTCTCGAGCTTAAAGTGTATAACTAATGGTACAAACTCTCCAAGAGGTTAATCCGGTTAAGGCATTAACGTGTAAACAGGGGTTGGTAGCCCTATTTCCTTGTCACACTCTCTTTATCAAACATGTAACTTTTCTCTCGAACAAGTTAATGCTATACTGGCATATTTCTACGTTTCCAACCATAAGAATTCAATTAAAATGAAGAGAGTAATGAGATAAGTAGCATACACATCAAGAATTCACAAACTTATAGTAATAGATAGTATCTCACAAGGTTTCCATAACCCTAACAGAGAAGTTTAGCTACTCATGAGTGCAACGAAGATCACAATAGATATAATCATCTACCACAACCTAGAATAAACCTGGTGATGGAGATAATGTTTGGCGTCGAAAGGGAGAAGAACGCCGTTCGCTCCGTTGCTCAAGAAAGCCGTGTTTTTCTCTTTCTAAACTTACAGAATCTGTAAACTGAATAATACTAAAGTGTCGAATGAAAGGAATTGAATGAATCAATAACAATAATGCTGAAAAATTCAGCAAATAAGGTTTTTATAACATCCTTGTCCTAGTCCTACTAGGTTACTGCTGCACCCCTAAGTATTAAGAAATACTGATTTTTCCGGGACAGATTCTCCATACATCACATTCAGTCCACAAGCTTCCAAAAGCTGCCTTCCTTTTTACGTGAAGTTTTCCTTTGTTGCCCAAAGGTCCACAAAGTGCTGAAATCTTCATCGTTAATACCTGAAAAACATGCTAATCACATAGGTTAGCTCACTTACAGGAAAATGGACTAAAAGTGCAGGAATTATATATTTTATACTCAAAACTTAGCTATAACATGGGCAAATTATGGTGTTTAGGCGTGTAAATACGCCCAACATCACCACCCCACACTTAAAGCTTTGTTCGTCCTCGAACAAAATATTACGTCCATGCAAACATCTACTTAGAATTTCACAGTAACAGCATAAAATGATCAACAAGACATGCACGGCAATCATTAACAAAGAGTAGTTTTCTTGATCACTACTAGAAACAATTCAACCTCCAACATAGACTCGTGATGATGGTTAATTCGTATCCACAAGTTAAGCCACAAAGAATCATATAACACTACCCAAAACTCATCAACCATGTGTGTCTCACACAAGATATCACCCATAATCACTCACAAGTTTTGCATTTTTTTTAAACATGGGTATAAGACTCTCCTTGCTCTCTCTCTCACAAAGAATTCATATGATGCAACTAATGACCATAGGCTTGCCTTTAGTGTAATGTTCTACTAATATCAGAATGCTAAGCTTAGGATCAAATAGGTCTTTACAGGTTGTAATGTAGGCTAAGGGACAGGTAGGACTATTTTGGCCAGAAATAGTGACTATGTTCCCTAAGCGCTTTAATACACTACAATATGCCATTAACACTCTCTTTTAAACAACCCCTCTACATTCCGTTCATCTACCACCCCTTTTCACTTATCTTGTTATTCAATTATAAACAGAACTAACTTTTTATATTTTTTTCTTTTGTCTTTTTTTTTCTTTTTATTTGATTTATTTATTTATTATTTTTTTCCTTTTTTTTCTTTTTTTTATAAAACACCTCTATGATAGCCACTCTTTTTCACAATAATTTCAAGTACCAATATACTCTGAGGCATCATTCTCACCTAATTTTCTCTTATTTTGTCACATGACATTACAATTCAAACGCTTAGGAATTTGGATCAAATTATGGTCTTGAAAAAAAAATGGATTAGGCTACATATGAGGCTGTCAAAAAAAATAGCTAAAGGCTCAAAGGGGTTAACTAGGATAATGTACACGGGTAGGTAAAAAGAAGGTAAACAATCACAGGCTACCAAAGAAATGCCTAAATCATCTCCTAAACTCACACTCTTTATTTCGCTTTACACACACATCAGGAAAGTTCTAGCATCAGTCACAACACAGAATATAGTATATCCTCATCCACACAAAGCATATGGTCAACTTACTTGGGAGAAGTATAGACTCCTGACCCAACAGATGAAGGAATTAAACCACACAACTATCATACAGTGAGTCACACCTAGAGCCTAAATGTCTCAATAGTAATGATTTTAGCACAAAATCTTGTCATAATACCATGCCACCTATCAGAACAATTTCTTGCAAAATCTAAAAAAATCTAAAAATCTAGAAATTTAACTACAAACAAGAATAAATAAATGTAGGCAAGGAAGTACAACACCCCACACTTAGACGGGACACACTGCCCTCAATGAAAAATAAATAAGGAAAACCTGATTAGTCGGACTCCTCCTCTATGTCTGGGGTCATACCCCCTGCATCAGAATCATCATCAGAGTCGTTGTCATCAGAGTTCTCCTCCACTTTTGAGTCTGGCATTCGGCGATCATCATCAATCGATATGTCATCATCGAGAGGTTCCTCAAAATATACCCCTACTCCGCATATATCCCGCGCATGCTCATTCATTGGGTAGTCATAATCCAACTGCTGTAGCTCTGCATCAGTCGGAATTCAACCCCACTCATCATGGTAAACCAAGTCATCCCATATAGATGGCGAAAGAAACTTTCATCCTAAGTATGTCTTTCTGTAGCTCTTGTAACAGTGTAAGCGGTCGCTGTCAAATATAGAACCCAACTGGGTTGGGTGTCGAATCCCATAGGGAATACTTGGTCACTAAGTGTTGCAACTATTAGTAGATTGTTGGTCAAAAATTCTACGAAAAGGGGGGATTAGATTATGGCGTGAATTAGTTCTATGAAAGTAACAATGGAATGCTTTGTTTAGTATGATTTAATCACAGAAAATAATAAGTTAGGGTTATGTCCACCTTATGAGTTTTACGTATCTATAAGTTATGAGGAATGTGGAATTTAGACATGCATGCACTTATAGAGATTCGTATTCTAATGGTAAATCCTAGTGTTTCTCAACCATCAAGGATTATTTCACTTTAACTCTCTCGAGCTTAAAGTGTATAACTAATGGTACAAACTCTCCAAGAGGTTAATCCGGTTAAGGCATTAACGTGTAAACAGGGGTTGGTAGCCCTATTTCCTTGTCATACTCTCTTTTCCAAACATGTAACTTTTCTCTCGAACAAGTTAATGCTATACTGGCATATTCCTACGTTTGCAACCATAACTAGAAGTGTATCATCACTTCCCAAAAATGCATACTTTAGGTGACTGGGGAGCCCTTTCGATTCCAGCACTGGTGACTCTTCAATGGACGGTTTTGCTGGTGGTGAAGGTCGGTTCTTAATATCAAGGTCCAGCTTATTAGGAGCATAAGAATAGGACCCTATTCCTATTAGAGCATAGACGGTTTCTTCATCTTCTTCAATATCCTCATGCTCACAATTCAAAAGCACAGCATACAATGGCTCAACAGTAAGCTGCTTCTCTAAAGATAATTCTTTCTCATCCTCATAATAAACATCATCTACAGAGAACACATTCATATCTCTAGGCTGCTTCATCGATTTGCATACATCAAAATGAACTACTTCGTCATTCAACCGATATAAAAGCTCATTGGCTTGTAAATCAATAAGCACACTTCCTATTGCGAGGAAAGGATGGACTAATATTATGGGAACTTCAGAGTCCATCTCACAATCCAAAATAACAAAGTCTGCAGGAAAAATGAAGGAAGAAACCTTCACCAATACATCATATAAGATACCAACAGGTCGTTTTACCGACCTGTCTTCCATCATGAGCCGCATATTGGTTGGTGTAGGATCGCCCAACCCAACATTATGTAAATAGATATTGGCATCAAATTGATGCTAGCTCCCAAATTGCACAATACCTTGGAAAAATCCAAGGATCCAACAGTTAAAGGAATAGTGAAAGCACCAGGATCTGCATTTTTCTGAACTAACGATCTTGTAGCAATTGCACTGCAATGATGAACATTATCTGCCAACTCATAACTTGCTGCCCCCTTCTTTGTCAAGAGGTCCTTCATGAATTTTGCGTACCCAGGTATCTATTCCAGTGCCTCTACCAAAGGAACATTAATAGTCAGCTTCTTCAACATAGTCATAAATTTACTAAACCTGGTATCATCATCTTTCTTCTTCAATCGCTGAGGAAAAGGTGGCGGTGGAAGAGGAATAGTTTTCTCCACCACTTTTTTTTTATCTTGCTTCCGATTATCAATCTATTTAGGCTGCTGACATCTAGGGGTAACATCATGACCGCTCTCTTCAGCTTCTATGGCATAATCACACTCTGCATCAATAACGTTATCTGCTATATCATCAACCACCTGCTTGCCTTTGGATAGATTTTCCAACACCTTACCACTGCTGGTAGTAATAGTCATACATGATCCATCATTTCTTGGATTTTCCACAGTGTCACTAGGTAAAGTGCCAGCCTTTGTTTGATTGAATACCGCTGAAAGTTGACTCAATTGTTGTTCCAGTTGTTTTATGGAAGTGGAATGCAAGTCAACCAATTGATTTACTGATGATAAATCATTCTTTACCTCATTTACTCCAATATTGGTTGCCTCCACTCCTCTCAACAGCTTAGCCATGATATCATTCATGGACATCTTCCTAGAGCCAGACGCCACGGCCTCACGATTTCTAGGAGGAACATACAAACCACTCCTCTCAGTCTTATTCTTCGAACTACCTTGATCACGGTCCGTAATTCCAGATTTATCATAATAGTTTCGACCTTGGTTTCCTTGGGCATTGCCTCGGAAACCCCCTTGATTATTCAAGTAGTTAGCTTCTTCCTCAGAATTGAATTCATCTCTTCCCTGTGACACAACAACTTTGACTTTTTCGGTCTTCCCTGATAACAAATGCTTGGTAAGAAGATCCATCTGCATTTTTATGTGCGCCATATCTTGATCACGTTCCTCCTCTCTTCACCTTTGTTCTGCAGTCATGCCAACAGATACAGTAGAGCTTGCTACCTCAGAATCCCTGGTATGCCAATCTCTACTCTGCATTGTCATACGATCTAGCATGTCACTTGCCTGAATAAAAGTAAGGTCCATGAACGACCCTCCTGCAGCATTATCAACCACTGGCTTAGTCACCAAATTCAAAGACCTGTATAATATCTCCATCAAGTGGACATTGGTCATATGATGATTTGGGCACCTCATAAGCTTCTTTTTGAACCTCTCCCATGTTTCGTGGAGAGCTTCAGTTGGAAGCTGTCAAAAATTGCTTATCTCATCTCTTAATTGTGCTCTCTTGGATGGCGGATAGAATCTTTCTAAGAAAGAGTCTTTCAGTTGCCTCCAATTAGTAATAGAGTCAGGATTTAGCCCGTTCAACAATAGAGTTGCCTCTCCAGATAGAGACAATGGAAATAAGCGCAGCCGGATTGCATTCTGTCCAACCCTTGGATTGTCAAACGCCTTGCATGTTCAAATAACCCCTTGAGCTGCAATAGTTGAATCATGGTGCTAGTGATACTGAACTTGGCTCCAGGTGCCAAGGGAGGAGGAATAATAGCTCCTGTGGCACCAGCCCTATCCAGATCATCATCATCATCATCAAAAGGAACCTTCATAGCTCGGCGTTCAAGTCTCATTCTAGCTTGATGATCCCTCCTGTTCATAGGCACTGCCACCTCATCTGCACGTCATGGATTTAGTAACTCATCATCACCCAGGTCCTCATCATCAGGATTTGTTACACGACCTGGGTTATCAATATTCTGTTGATGCACTTGAGCGGCTTCCAATGCAGCTAATCTAGCCTGCTCCTGTTGAGCAGCCCTTCTTTCAATGTCTCGTTGTGCATCCATTCTGCCAATAAGTTATGGTTCAGGACTGATGGGTAATAACGGCTGACCAGAACTTCGTGTACTTGGCATGCACTTTACCAAACCTGAACAAAACAAAAATCTCGTAAGAGTCTATTAACTATCACAAACTTAGTAGACAACTGTATTCCCTGACAACTGCGCCAAAATTTGTTAACGCCTAAACTACAGCTCTCGTAAGAGTGTCAGCGGTCGCTGTCAAATATAGAACCTAACTGGGTTGGGTGTCGAATCCCACAGGGAATACTTGGTCACTAAGTGTTGCAACTATTAGTAGACTGTTGGTCAAAAATTCTACGGAAAGGGGGGATTGGATTATGGAGTGAATTAATGCTATCAAAGTAACAATGGAATGCTTTGTTTAGTAAGATTTAATCACAGAGAATAATAAGTTAGGGTTATGTCCACCTTATGAGTTCTACGTATCTATTAGCTATGAGGAATGGGAAATTTAGACATACATGCACTTATAGAGATTCGTATTCTAATGGTAAATCTTTTTGTTTCTCAACCATCAAGGATTATTTCACTTTAACTCTCTCGAGCTTAAAGTGTATAACTAATGGTACAAACTCTCCAAGAGGTTAATCCGGTTAAGACATTAACGTGTAAACAGGGGTTGGTAGCCCTATTTCCTTGTCACACTCTCTTTTCCAAACATTTAAATTTTCTCTCGAACAAGTTAATGCTATACTGGCATATTCCTACGTTTCCAACCATAAGAATTCAATTAAAACGAAGAGAGTAATGATATAAGTAGCATACACATCAAGAATTCACAAAATCATAGTAATAGATAGTATCTCACATGGTTTCCATAACCCTAACAGAGAAGTTTAGCTGCTCATGAGTGCAACGGAGATCACAATAGATATAATCATCATACCACAACCTAGAATAAACCTGGCGATGGAGATAATGTTTGGCGTCAAAAGGGAGAAGAATGTCGTTCTCTCCGTTGCTTAAGAAAGTCGTGGCTTTCACTGTCTAAACTTACAAAATCTATAAACTGAATAATACTAAAGAGTCGAATGAAAGGAATTGAATGAATCAATAACAATAATGCTGAAAAATTCAGCAAATAAGGTTTTTATAACATCCTTGTCCTAGTCCTACTAGGCTACTGCTGCACCCCTAAGTATTAAGAAATACTGATTTTGCCCGGGACAGATTCTCCATACATCACATTCAGTCCACAAGCTTCCAAAAGCTGCCTTCCTTCTTACGTGAAGTTTATCTTTGCTGCCCAAAGTTCCACAAAGTGCTGAAATCTTCATCGTTAATACCTAAAAAACATGCTAATCACATAGGTTAGCTCACTTACAGGAAAATGGACTAAAAGTGCAGGAATTATACATTTTATACTCAAAACTTAGCTATAACATGGGCAAATTATGGTGTTTAGGCATGTAAATACGCCCAACATCATTGGGAGTGGTCTTTTATCCTTTCTTTTTCACCTTCGCATAATTTTTCTTTTCTTTTTCTTTTTTCTCTTTTCTTTTCTTTTGCTACCACACCTAACCCTATTAACTTTTTCTTTTATTTTACCCTTCTAAATACCCACTTTAAATCACAACCCCTATGATAGACACCCTTAACTTAGGCAATTTTCCTGAGTTGAGGTGCACAATGTCCAAAGAGGATAGCCCAATCAAGGTATATTATTTCACATAGGGAAGGTCATTTAGGATAAAAGTGGACTAAAATAAAAAATGGCCTATGATCCTTTCCTAACCGACTATCCTGTAACCTAGGCAAGACTAACTAGGCAAGTTCTGAATTCAACATACAAAGGGAACTAAGTAGCATCTCAAGTACACATGTAACAAAGTCACTATTACAAGCTACTACTCATCTAGTTCATCCAATTATTAGCAAGCGATTATCATGTCCCTAATCCTAATGCCATAACAAGATCCATAATGTTCACACATATATACATTCACACAGTTCTAAACAAATTTTTTGAGAGGTATCATTTTTCTAAAAAAATAATCAAAAAGAAGACAACTACCCAAAATACTTAAGAATCTCCTAATTACACAAAAACACAACACAATACGAAACAAAATACAATACGACACAAATTTTATCCTAGACATGTTGATTCTACAACCCTACTGCGACTGACAGGAAAAAAGAAGCAAGACAATAAAAACACACGGAGGCTATGGTGGAACTCACCCCAACTAAAATTGTGCACTGAGTGTTCGTGTACCATGGATTGCCTCCTAAGCAACCCTAATTTATTATTGCGGCACGAATTAGTTCTCTTGGCTACTCAGACTTGGCAAAGGCCTACATCAATATAGAATTTTATTTCCTCTAGGTTTCCCATTTAGTATTTCACTCGAAGTACGTTCACCTTAAATGGGATTTCACCATCACACTTTAATTTTATAGCACCATGTGGGAATACCTTAACCACAGTGAATGGTCCAGTCCACCTAGATTTCAGCTTACCGAGAAACAAACAGAGCCTTGAATTATATAACAAAACCAAATCACTAGGTTTAAATGTTCTTTTCTCAATTTTTCTAATATGATACTGCTTCATTATTTCTTTGTGTATAGCTGAGCTCTCATAAGCACAGAGTCGGAATTCGTCCAACTTATTCACCTTGCTTAACCTCAAATTAGCTGCATCATGCCACTCAAAATTTAATAATTTCAACGTCCATAATACCTTATGCTCCAGCTCAACCGGTAAATGGCATGCTTTTCCATATACAAGATGATATGGAGAGCACCTATTAGGGTTTTATATGTTTTTTGTAGGCCCACAATGCATCATCTAATTTCCTAGACATGCCAGTACTGTTGGCATTTACATTTTTTGCTAATATAGACTTTATCTCTCTGTCGGAGGCCTCAACTTGCCCATTTGTCTGAGGATGGTAAGGTGTTACCACCTTATTCCTTACACCATATCTATCAAGTAGGGCTCTAAACAAGTGATTGCAAAAGTGAGATTCCCCATCATTGATAGTTGTACATGGAGTTCCATGTCGAGAGAAGATATTTCTCTTAAAAAATAATGACACGTCTTCCTTTATTTTCTGGAAGTGCAACTGCATCCACTCTTTTCAACACATAGTCAACTACTACCAGAATAAATCTATTGCCATAGAAGCTCACAAATAGGCCTATGAAGTCAATCCCCCATGCATAAAACAACTCCAACTCCAAAATAAGTATCATGGGGAGTTCTTGGCATTGTGAAACATAGCCATGACGCTAACATTGGTCACAGGCTTACAAAAAATTATGAGTATCCTTGTAGAATTTAGGCAAGTAAAACCCACACTCTAGGATTTTGTGGAATGTACGAGTACCACTATGGTGAACCCCAAATGGTGATGAATGATAAGCTTCTAGAATACTCATCATCTCCAGCATTGGGAAACATCCCTGAATCACACCATCAACACAAACCCTAAATAGGTATGGCTTATCCCAAAAGAACTTCCTCACCATATGCATAAATCTTCTTCCATAATGGAAGGATATATCTTTTAGAACAAGATCACTTGCCAAATAGTTGGAAAATCAGCAAACCAAGGTACTAGGTCTTGAGATGCTGCCAAGACTTGCTCATTTTGAAAAGTTTCATCTATCTCATGATCATCCCCTAGTTTCTGCATTGCCCCATTCTCAAGTTTGGACAAGTGATCTACAACCTAATTTTCTGTCCCATTTTGGTCTATTACTTTAAAATCAAACTCTTGCAGTAAGAGAATCCAATGAATTAATATTATTTTGGCATATTTTTTTGACATCAAGTACCTCAAAGATATATGGTTAGTATGAACTATGACCTCAATCCCAATCAAATAAGACCGAAATTCTTTAGAAGCAAAAACCAACGTAAGTAAGTTTTGCTTTGTTACTGTATAGTTTTTTTGTACGAAGCTTAAAGCCTTACTACTATAGTAGATGGGATGAAATATATTTTCTATTCTTTGACATTGAAAACACCCAAAGCTACTCCACGTGCATCATATATAACCTCAAAAGGTGCAGACTAGTCAGTAGACACATTAATAGGTGCTGAAATCAACCTCTTTTTTAGGCATGTGAAAGCCTTTAGGCATGTATCATCAAATACAAATTTCACCTTTTTCTCTAAAATCTTGCATAGAGGATTTGCAATTTTAGATAAGTCCTTGATGAACCTATAATAAAAGCCTACATGACCTAGAAAGCTTCGAATGCCTCTAACTGACACTGACGGTGGAAATATTTTAGTCACCTCAATCTTAGCTTTGTCCTTATCAATGCCATGTTTGGAGATCTTATTCCCTAAAACTAAACCTTCTTTTACCATAAAGTGGCATTTTTCCCAATTCAGCACTAAATTTCATTCTTTAAATATCTATAGTACATTGACCAGATGGGCAAAACAATCATCAGATAAGTCCCCAACTACTGAAAAGTCATCTATGAATACTTCGATTGTGTCCTCCACTATATTAGAGAATATCGAAATCATGCATCTATAAAAGTTGCAGACATATTACATAACGCAAACAACATTTTCTTGAACACAAAAGTCCTATAGGGGCAAGTGAATGTAGTATTTTGTTGGTCCTTATGAGCAATCGTGATTTGATTATAACCTAAGTACCCATAAGTAAATCAATACCAACCTATGCCTAGCTAGTCTATCCAATATCTGAGCCATGAATGGCATAGAAAAATAGTCTTTTTGTGTCCACTTATTCATCTTTTTATAATCCATGCAGACTCTTCAACCATTCACTGGCCTCATGGGTACTAATTCATTTTTTTCATTTGAAACCACTGTGATTACCCTTTTTTCGACGTGCATTGAGCTGGGCTCGCCCACTTACTTTCTGCTATAGGAAAAAACATCCGAGCATCTAACCACTTAATTATCTCATTTTTACCTCCTCCTATATTGGTGGGTTCAATCATCTCATATGCTCAATACTAGGAATGTTGTCTGATTCAAGTTGTATCTAGTGTGTCCATAAACCTTGTGGAATCTCCACAATGTCTGCAATGGTCCACCTTGTAGCTCTCTTGAATTTTTGTAACACTGATATCAAAACTTTTATATGTACTCCTGCCAAATCTGCTGCAATAATCACCGGTAGAGGATTGTTGGCCCCTAAAAATACATATTGCAAATGAGATAGGAGGGCCTTCAATTCCAATACCAGTGTCTTTTAAATGGACAACTTTGCAGGAGGAGTAGTTCAATATTTCTAGTCGAGATCCAGATTTTTAGGGGTATAATTATAAGAACCTCAGCTATGTAATACATTAACCATCTCATCATATTCTTCTATCCCATCACTCTCAAAGTTCATAATCACTGCTGCTAATGCTTGAACCCCTATCATATATTCAATAGGCACATCTACTACAACAACGTTATCATTTATTGTATCTATCACTGCCACCACTCTCATATCATCTTACCACTATACTGTTGTACACATATTAAACATTATTTGCTCATCATTCAATTTAAAGGTGATATCCTCTATGTCCATAGAAATCAACATATGATCAATGGATAAGAAGGGTCTTCCTAAGATGATCAAAGCTTGGTCATCCACTTCACAGTCTAAAATCATAAAATCTATGGGTACGTGAAGGATGCCACCCTTACTTCTACATTGTTCAAAATATTCATTGTCTTCATTATAGATGAATCAACCATTAGCAACCTCACACCTCTAGGATTGAGTTTTCCTAACCCCAACACCTTGTAATTACTAGAGGTATTAAATTTATGTCTACTCCCAAATTGCATAGAGCCGGACTGATATCAAAGCACCTAATAAAACATAGGATGGTGACTACTCCTGGGTCCCCCTATTTTTCTACAAATAGTGAAGGAAAAATCATGCAAAAATGTTTTACCTCATTTTTGAGTTCATTACGGCCCAGTCGTCACCATACTCACTCTCAAAATCATCATCACTACAAGTCAGCTTCTCAAACTCAGCTTCAAGTGACTCATCAGTAATAATATTATCATTGTTTGGCTCATTAGTATTAGGAAGATAACGATACTCAATATGGGTATCTCACCTAGTGTTAATAGCCAGACAATGAATAAGAGTTGAAGGATTCTACAAAGAGTCACTAGGAAGGGCACCTAGCTGTCTATGTGCCAAAGTGTCAAAGATCTACCCATACTGCTGCTCCAAATGCTTTGGTTCAATACTAAAATATCAGCCTTAATGTAATACCACATATTTCCCTATCATTAACTAAGTCCCAATACAGAGTATACATGTATAAAATTTTGAAACACTCATTATTTTTAAGTTTAGAGACTACCATTGTGTAGTAAATTCAATTAGCTTTCCAACAATATAAAATTTGCCTAAATTCGACAACCATATAAGAATTTATGGAGATTTTAAATTTCAATCATAAAACAGCATTATCTTAACGCTTAGCGAGTCACGTAGACAACCCAAATAAAAATTGTCAATTTCTAGTATAACTTCATGATTATGGCACATCACGGAGCAAACCAATTTCCTATTTGTCAATTTCCAGTGGGCCTCTGCGATCATGGCGCATCATAGAGATGGACAAAATGGCATCCACAAGCTTACCACTATTGTGGCATGTCGCGTTGTTTGTCCAGGTCACAGTTGTACCTTTTCCTGTGGCTTGGCAAGATAGTGGTGCATTACGCTAATGCCAAAAATTGGGATGGCCAATTTTCATCTTACATTTTAAATCCATTTAAGGGTATTTAGGTATTTTTCCTAAGCCCTAAACTCATCCTAAAACATGAAATTTAGCCCAATTAACCTAAATACTCATTCATTCTTTAATTTCTCTCAAATTAAAATCCCCTCTTTCAAGAACAAGAAACCCTTAGTTCTATATTTCAAGGCAATTTCTCAAGAACTCTCCATTTATCTCTTTAAATTCATTAACCCAGGTATGTTAGATGTTCATCCATGGATCCCTTTCATCCATGGAGTCCAAACAATCCTTTTAAATTATAAAATTGTGATCTTTTTAAGTTATCATTTTTAAATTATGATTTCATCCATGAATCTCCATGTACTATTGATTTTAAACTATGTTACCATGAAATTATTGTTATTATTCAATCCTCCATATTTTAATACTATTATTTACTGAATTAAACCATTATTTAATGCTATTATGATGAATTCATACTATTCCTACAAATTCCATGGCATTCCTATGATTTTTTAAAACCATTAACTACAAATGTATGATAAAATGCCTACAAGAGTGATTTAATTATTAAGAGCCTTCATGTTTTGATCTCTAAATCTTAGTGTCATTTTAAAATAATTGTTTGAGTCTTGGGGGTATTGAATACCCCAAATCCATAGTTGTTTATTTAGTCTAGTCTCAGTACATTATAGAACCGTCTTCAAAATATACTATGAGCACTTAAGAATAATCAAATACCAGTCAGTTAAACTCAGAACAGTCTAGTGTCTCAGTGTCTTTCAATTTGGAGTAGGATTTAGCACCGAGTGATTGTAGGGATGACGGCTTCCCCGTCAGATAAGCAGAGTAGATAGTAGAAGTCCCTATACTCCAGAACTATGTAGCCAGATTAGGATATGAGTAGTCACCCATTAGATTAGGCTTAACAATCTCACAGGGGTCACCTGTCAATTCAAGTTTTACATCCTTAGTCCTTTTGACATTATATCATTTTAGTGGATCCACACAACCATCATTAGTGCTCGTGGAATGGTATTAACACCCTTCTAACTGGGTTACAGGGTGGACCCTAATTAGCTTAAATTAGGGAATGTTGGTTAGATGATACCTCCCAAGTCTCAAATATAGTCTTAGTTATAGTCTTAACTCAGTTATTCAGTCTTAGTGTTGTTTGACCAAAGCATACAAACTTCAATTATCTCAGTATTTTAATTTACAAATTTTACTCAGTTTATGTTATATGCTTGGTCATGCATCCTCGGTATTTATAGATTTTCATGCATTTCTAGTACCTACAGATTCTATAATCTTTATTCAGTACTCCATGGTCTAAATGCATAACCAGTTAATTATTAGTTTTGTTTATGAAACCATGCATATCATCCTACCTCATTTGGAATACCAGTACATTCAAAGTACTGATCGCATACAGTTTATTTTGTGTTATGATGTATTATATCATAGGTTCTGATGCTTAATTCATGGCTCACGGTTAGACTTATCAGATCTTCAGCAATTGCAGTGGTGAGTCCTCATACTTTGAGAATAGGCTAACTTTATTTCATGTCACAGTTAATAGTTAGTTGGAGTTAGTTGGGGCCTGTCCCATCAACTCATATTCAGTCAGTTAGTTTTAGAGGCTTTTAAGACATTAGAATCAGTTATTCAGTATTCAGATATTACAGTAGTTATCCAGTTTATCACTATTTTATCAGATTTGGTTAGTTGTTTCTATAGACTCGTATTTCAGTTTTAAATTCAGTTATTATAACTTTATGGCATGTCAGTATTCTTCTGTATTTATGATTATATTATTCAGTTCTCATAGCAGCTACCAGCTTATGGGTTAACATGTGGTCTATTAGGACCATAAGCACTATGTAACGACTAGGGGTAGTATCAGGTCATTAAACTTAATCTCCTTAAGGTTGTTATCCTAATTTTATTGACCTTACATCAGCTTAGAGAACATTTTCTCTATCCTTGAGTCTGCATCTCATCTTTCAAGTGGAATGTATTTGTCTTCCTTCTCCTTGTAACAATCTCTCCATCTCTAGTTAGTGTCTCTGTCTTTATCATCATAATAGTTCCGGTCAGGGCTCTCTGGAATAGTGTCTTCCATAGCTCTCTGGAATTAATGGTCAGGGCTCTATAGAATATCTCCAATCAGCTTTTCTGTAAAATCCAATGGTTGGGAACCATGCTAAGCTCCTTCTTGAACCTGAACCATGCCTCGTACTGCAGCTGCCTAAGATTATAAATTTCATCCTTGATATACAACACCCTAGATGGAGGAAAGAACCTATTTAAGAAATTCCTACACAATTCATTCCATATAGTGATAGATCCTCTTGGAAGTTCGACTAGCCATAAAGATGCTTCTATAGTAAGCAAAAAATGGAGCAACCTCAATCTTAGCACCTCCTAATCTACCCGAAGAATGGTGTATGAAGTGCAAATCCTAGTAAAATTTGCTAGATGTATGTTTGCGTCATCCGTAGGCAATCCCACAAACACACCCTCCTAGTATAAGAGTTGTATCATGGCACTAAAAATATTAAACTTGACAGCATGGGGCAAGATAGAAGGAATAATACATCAACTCTTTACAGGCTCAATGCACCGTAGATCCTATTTAGCATCCAGATATGGTTGTTTATATTGATATACTAGGACTATTTGAGCACGACCACCTCTGAGTTTATTCTTATTTCCCCTAAGTACTGCTTAGTGCTCTACTTCCTATCTCTGTACAACTAAATCGGCCTCTCGTGCTATTTGCTGAGCATTAGTTCCTGCCCTTCTCTTATTTTTATCTTTATCTAACAACTTATTAGTCTATCTGTCAATTATATTGTAAACTCTTTTAGAGGGAGGGGGAGGCACATTATCATAAACTATTTTATGAAGAATATCTCTCTGTGGCTCTATCATCCTACTAGGCGTTTGTTGGATCCTCTCTGGATTTGGATTCAGTGGGAGTAAAGGATTACCTCTACTTCGTGTGATAGGCATACTCTGGTGTATACCCAACAATGACAAAAATTAAAAGACCCAAAAAATGACAAATTTAATTTTCAATTCAACACCTTATTCCCCAGCAATGGTGCCAAAATTTTATAATTCCCAATCCACACCTTCACCCTAAAGGTTCTACGCTCGCTGTTAAATATATTAACCCAACAAATATTTCTGTCAAATCCCAAGGGAATACGCGGACTTGTGGATCTCAGATGTTGTAATCAATGGGTAAAAAGTAGAAAAGTAAATGGAGGGATTTGAGAAGAAATCTCAAACAAGTAGATAATATCAACTTCAGTTGTAATCAGTCATAAGTGAACACTAGGATTGCGTTCCCTCCAGCTTCTCAACTCTATAAGCTTATCGTGCTTTGTTGAACCAATCCAATACCTTCCATGTAGAATCTGATAAGTTATGTACCATCTACAATATTTTAGAAATGCAAATGGATTTCACCCTTTACCTTTTGAGTCTCATGATATCCCCTTACTAACCCTTATATTGATACCAGTTAACTATTACGTTTTGAGTCTCTAGTTATTAGATGACAGTTAACTATCTTACTAAGATAAAACCTAGAAGTATGGATCGATAGTTAAACTTCAAATTATTGTTGTAATTATCATTTCCTGGTCATTACTTCTCTATTAGAGTAAGTATCAATAATTTAGGAGGGATCCTAACGTTTGCAACCACTAAGATAATTGTTAAAGTAAAGACAATACAACGCATACATGGGTATCAGTTTAGAACAAAATATGTTTGTGAGTATCAAGAGTGCATAACTTCTATTAAAAACACATAAGGGGTATTTATAGTACAAGATGAAACCCTAAAATCAAAGACCAAACAAAAAAAGGTCAGTGACCACATGTGGCCTAGCCTTTGGTGCATGTGCCACATGCAACCTGAGGCTTGGCATATATGGACACCTACATATGGAGAGAAAAAAGTCATGCATCTCCGCTCTCAGGATTTTGGACTTCTAACACTCACCTTAACCACATGTTATCCAGATATGCTATATGTGGTCCATATGTTGACATAGGTGATATCACCCAAAACTACACCTCAACTAGAAGTATAATGCATTCAATTGCAAATATAATAACCCAACAAGTTTGGGGTCTATCCCACAGGGAAAACATGAACTTTTACTTTCCTTGATATATTCCACCAATAGTATGTGAAAGTAATTGGGGGGCGGTTGTTATCAATCAGAAATAGTAACTAATTCTTGAGTTCTTTGAGTTGAAATCTATATGAGATGAATGCTAGGTCTGTGTTCCCCCTGGCTTCTCAACTTCATAAATTTCTTGTGTTTAACCCAATTAATCTATTATTCTGCATGCAAAGCCTACAATATAGGTATTTTCAGCTGATTAGAAGATAAATTTCACCCCTTTTACTTAGTTATCATATCAGTTTGTTGCTTTGTTGCCCCTAGATACAACCCCAGTTATACTTGGTTATCATATCCCTATCTAAATCTTCTTTTCCAAATTGCAAGATTCTTGGTTATCAAATGGATGAGAATACATGCTATCTCAAGAGCCTGTAGCTACTTGAGGTTGATTATTGTAATGAAGAATTAAGATACATGCAGAAACCCTAGAACAATTGAGGTTCACACTTCCTCTATATTGCTAATCCACCAGGGTTCCCATAACCCTAGCTAAGGATATTATCCACTCATGTTTGTGCACGAAACCATAATTATCAATGAATAACACACAAATAAATTACACAAAAATGAGATGAATAAACATCAAAAATATTTTATTGAATAAAATCCTATAATAAGCAATAGCGTGTAAAAGAATGTCACAATGCATAACGTAATAAAAGATAAACCCTAGGGTATTTATAGTATCTAAAAAAACATACAAATCCTATTAAAAATGACAAAGGTAAAGTTAAGTCAACAGCCGGTACAACTCGATCTTCACTTATATCCTTAGCTTATGAGTCGTACCCTACCTTGTTATATCTATTCTAATATCTAATCTGTCATACCCCAAATCCCATTGGAGCGGACTGGCACCCGTAGCCGAGGAGGCCCGAGAGAACCCGTTCATAACCTATACTTTCACATTTATATTACTTATGAAAATTAGAAATTTGGGCAGCACTTCGTTGTACATAGAAGAAAACAGTACCTGTATCAGCCCAGCAGACACGCATAAATATATATATAAACAATAATTGGCTGTCAGAGCCATCACGTCTATCAACCAAACACTCCTATGGTTGTACAATATGTCTACAAAAGCCTCTACATAGATACACAACTGAGTTAGGGTCGGGACAAACTCCCGCCCACAAAAGACTTTTATACAAATACCAAAAATACATATAGACACAACTTGGGATGCCCCGAAACAACTGGAGCTCACCACTAACAACAGAATGTCCTAGCTCTTACTGCGGAGGTGTACGACCTGAAGTACCTGTTCCTGCAGGCATGAATACGGGTACCCCGTGAGGGACGTCAGTACGAATATATGTACTGAGTATGTAAGGCAGTGAGTATCAAGATGAGATACAAAAGATCAACAGAACCCAGATACCAGTGAATAAACAGTATGAGTAGACCACACTTATAAGAGCTGATGGGATACCTGCACATTACTTTCATATCATTACTTCCCGTAATCCTTATCAATACATAACATATGTCATACAATGGCCAACTGATCAGTGGTACTAATACAATACATCAGGGACCACCCCTGGAACAGCATATATACATAAACTTTATAATACAATGGCCAACTGATCAGTGGTACTAATACAATACATCATATCATCAATTTAAAATACAGATATTCCATTTCTTAATTCAATTAATCTTTGAGATTGGTTATTGTGTGGTCACACCTTATGGAACTTGAAACCATGATACCTCGATAGGAAAAACATGTAAATAGGTAATCAATATCATGAAAATGAAGTAGAGAATCATGGATACCTCATTAAACCATTTCGGAGTCAACAATAGTATATGGACATTTTTTTTGACTAGCCGGACATCTTAAAAGTGAAAACAAGTTCAATTGGTAGTGTCGAAGATCATATGATGTTATTATGTGTCATGTGTCGTAGGACAATGTTGGAAGCTTACTTGAGAGTGCCATGGGTCATTATTCATGCCAAAGATTAGATAGAGTATGTCTTACATACCTTGATATAACCACTTCAATACAAGTCCAACTTGACTTCCCGTACTCTTCGAACACTTATCTACAATAAGTCATTTGTGGCAAACTAGTATTAGCAACCAAACCTTACCATTTAGGTATTAACTTCACCAAATAATGTCTAGGAAGTAATCCTTTAACTAATCAATAAGAGTGCTACATACATCTTCTTATACTCTTATTACATTCACATATCATGCATTTTCATGAAATATCCCTCAACATCACTCTTAGCCTTTATTTCCCTTCTTAATCACCATCCAATACCAACATGATCACTAGGCATACATAACCACTAATGTAATGATATATCATCACAATTCATCCTCCATAATCCAATACAACAACTTCCATAATTTACTACTAACAATTTATACAAAACAATTCATAACTATATTTCTGGTTATCTTCCAACATCAAGACAATACTCATAATCCTTTATCAATACTTATTCATGGATAAGAATCAATAATAAACAGTATTCATACCTTAACAATGAACTCTTACATTTAGAATCCTCCTTACATAACCATGGGGTGCTTCTCGAAGCTTTCGAGATGGTGAACACAACTACGGAACCAATTCGAATTTTCTACGGTTGAATCACAAAATATTTGAAGTTGAAATTAGGCTAGGGTTTCACCTTCTCTTAATAATTGGATGATATATGATATATATGAGGCTAAGTGTAGGTTTATAAGACCCATTTTCGTCCAAGAGGTAATAGAAAATGACCATTTTGCCCTAAAAATTTAAATAAATCCGAATCTGTCCCCAGTGGACAGTTTTGACAGGCTGAAGTAAATCGATTATAACTCTTTGCTCCGGTATCGGATTTAGGTGAAACCAATTGAATTGGAAATATAATTCAAAGGGATTTCATTTTCTTATAAATTATACCACCCAGTTCTTCCTGTACAAGGAGTTATGGTCGTTTAAAGATGACCCAAAAATTTGTCCCACAATTCTTTTTTTTTTTGATAGGCTGTAGTAAAACGGGTATAACTCCTTACTCAGACATTGTATTTGGATGAAACCAATTTCATCGGAAAGAATACTCTCAGATCTTTTCGTCTATATATAGAAGCTCACACAGTTATTTTTGTACAAGGAGTTATGATCATCTAAAGTTGATCCAAAAAAATAATTGCCTAGCTGCAGTAATTTTCCTGCAGATTTACTATTCACAGGCTTCCCGGCCACCATTTTAAAATTTTGAATGTGCTCGCTTATATGAAATACTCCTCTGTTTTGGGCAAACTTTATATCGTTGAAAAGCTTATTCCAATACCTATACATACAACTATTGACAGGATACTTCCGAACACCATAAACTTAATTTAACCCATACGCAAGCCTTTAGGACTCCATATAATCGCGATAAGTGTACGAAAAAATTTACGGGGTGTTACATAATCTTCCTAAGGATTCAATTCTCTGTTCAGCATACGACTTCAGCTTACGAATCCTACCTGAGTGTATGACTCATGTTCTTCATCTGTATTCACCTGGGACTTTCTTTTTTCCAAGTCTTGAACTCTGGTTTGTATACGACATCCCTGTATGAGTTATACTTAGACTTCTAATTCTTATAGATATCACACTAACTCCTATATAGTAGATCAAGTTCTATTATAATCATGACTTTAGTAAATAACTCATACTGTGGCTTTTGATTGGGTTACTTAAGTCGTATCTTCCTCAAACTTGGCTCATCAATTTGACTTTTTATTCTGTTACTCTTATGATTTAGTAAATGAGTCATATAGATTGGTTACGACTAAAATGCTGACTCGTATACTAGTCATATTTGGTCTTTTTTAGTTTTTTTCTTCTCTTTTCATTTAAACACTATTATAAACCTGTTACACCAGCAATTCATACCAAAGTGCATCATATCCAAAAAAATGTCCTAAGTTCATGCATAAATTTGAGGTTTTATGTTTCAAAAGTGTCTTGTTTCCATGCTACATCAACACCCTCAACTTAAACTTTTGTCTGTCCTTAGGTAAATAAAACCATATTACTATTTTCTAGCACAGAGTCAATGCTTAAACAGGAAAATCTCAAGCAAACCCATGGCAGTGATTTCAAATTAAATTTCAATCTTATTTTTCCCCTCTTAACTTGTTCAACTTTTCAACTCAAATTTACGTATAGAAATTTAGCACATGTAGAAACACAAAGGTATCCAATAATAGAGTTACATTAGCAATAGACACTTGCGTGCATAGACATGTTTTACATTCATCAAACAATCTAGCAACCTATCAATATTACCTATGTTCACTCACAGTCAAAGAAATCCCATTAGATCTTCATGGATAGTCTACTCTATTCAGGGATATTACAAACGACTCTCACACTCACAAAGAAGTTTCAACTGGCCCTTATGCTCTTTCCCTAAGTTGTCAGACAGTCATAGTAGGATCACTATTGGACTTTATTTGTCTTGTAACGTAGTCTTAGAGCTGGTATGATATGTATGGGTATCTAAGTGACTAAGCCTCCTGGATACTATGCTCTTCTCGAGGTCCACTACTTTTGACTTCTTTTATTTCCACCCTTCTGTATGACTTTTTTATTAAAACCCCTTCTAATTGGGTCAGGTATTACTTTCTACCACTTATTTTTCTTATTCTTGTTTTTCTTTTTCTGTGCCTTGTACATCTTTCTTTTCCTTTACATCATGCCTTCCCATGTTGCAATTATTTTTCTTGTACACACTTTTCATCATTCTAGCTTTTCTCTTACGCACCCCTATAATAGCCACCCTCAACTTAGGCAATTTGCATGAGTTGAGGTACACAGTGTCCACAGGAGGACCAGGGCCAAAATAGGTTCATTGTATGTTAAACAAAAAGGTGATAAGTGTAATGAGAAAATTTGGTCTATAAAGGATCAAATATTTGGATCAAGGGATATCATTCATGAATGGAAGGTCAATTTGGCTAAAAGTAGACTAATCATCAAAAATGGCCTATGATCCTTTCCTACTTAACCGTCTTAGACCAAGGTAAAAGCAACCGGGCAAGTTCTAAATTCCACCACAACTAGGAACTCAGTGAAAACCTTACACACACTTGCATAGGGCTACACTACTAGGTACTATTTATCCAATTATGCAACTATTTAGTCCCAATGTGTACTATCCCTATCCTAATGTCATTATAAGATACTCAATAGTCTCACACAACTATATAAATTATTCACTTTATTAAATAAAATTTTTTGAGAGGCACCACTTTCATAATAATATTTCAAAACATAACACAAATCAGCAATATTTCATTAATCACATAGTAAAAATCAAAACAAAATGTTAAGTTTACAATTCAATACAACTTGAAATTATTTCAAAATCCATCAAAGTAATTATCATAAATAAAAAATCTACTGCCATAGGTGTGTTGATCTGCTCCCTATCTCAGCTGCCAGCATCAACCTACCAGTCATAATAGACTTTCAGTCCTAGCTACATTTGAAAATTTTTCAAACTGCTCCCAAACTTTTTTGGTGTACCCCCACCCCCAAAATGATACACTGTCCCCAGCATAACAAAAATAACATAGATTAAGGTTTAGATTCATACTTAAGTGCTCATGGAACCGGAGCATCAACATTAAAATATAGGCCCATAGGTCAGGTCCCACTCTCGTTAGTTGTTGTCCCAATATCTGGGACTAGATCAATAATAGTAGGGGGAACCACAGCAACCCCCTCATCATTATCCATATGAGCTCTCAATCCACTAGCTCCTAGACCCATCTCATAGACCCTTGTGTGATGGTCCTCTTTATCCTGTTTACTTTTATGTTTGGCCTTCTTCATTGCCTTCCTAGCAGCTTGTGCCTTCTTTATCTTTCTCTTCTTCTCCTCTTTGGTCTCCTCTACTTGACTACCTGCTGGGTCAGCCCAAATATTTGGTATCTCGATTGTGGGGATCATATTCTCCATAACTGGCTCTGTAACAACCAGCGTCTTATATAGCCTAATGACCATCTTCTTAATCTCCATAATATCTGCTCGAATATCAGTAACATTGGGAGTTTTCCCAGTATTTAACTATTTATTAATCCTTAACTCAAATGTATCTAGGAACCCTTGGACTCACCTATCCTGAGCCTCAAATTGTCGATCCATCCAACTCTTTACTCCACCCTCCGTCTGTCCTACCTTTGTAGTGCATATAGCTAATTTAGTCACAACTTTTGTCCATAATGCCTGGGAGATCAACATCACACCAAGGGGTTTACCATTTGTCCTAGGTGGTATCGACTGGACTGGCGGTGCGGCATAGAAGTACCCGCTACATCTAAGGGTGCAGTCGCAGTCTGTGCACCTGCCTCGGTAGCCTCAGCTGTGGTGGAGGCGTCCTTCTGATCATCTTGCAGGAACACTCCTGCCATCACATCTATAGCTTGCCTCACAGGTCCAGCCAATGGGTTGGTCGTATCTCCAATAAGCTTGATATCAAAAGTCCTCTGGGCCTCAATCAACTCATCAACTCCAGGTATCTCAAATACTATTACTGCCAAGAAGATCTAAGTAATCAAATAGGGGTAGGCCAATAGTACCTTCTGACCCCCAACAACCCTATCTCTCATCTCTTTAGCTAAGAACTCACCCACGTCAAATACATAGACTATGGTAAACCCAGCTATCTTTGTTTCCCATACCAGACTTAAGACATCATCTCTAGTAGTTAGATACAGCCTGTATCAGGCTAGTGTCCACCAAGCTTTATATTTAAAATTGAGGTTACCCTTCTTGATTTGTTGTGAATCTTTAAAACCATCTGCAACCTAGGTCACAGGCATACCATTCAAAGCTATCAGCTCTACCATCCACCTAAACATTACCATTTTATCATCAGTTCCTAATGTTCTATTTGTGATCTTCCATATCTCCAACATTTTGTAATCCATCTCTCCCGTATTTTCTGGGGCCTGATATTTTAGCCTATATAGGAATATCCCAATAGTTTGGGGATAAATATCAACACACACACCTCGTATCATAAAGGAGGTAATAGGGTCAACCCTCTTTCATAACATATCCTATGAATATTGCCGCTGAATTTCTCCTTTGTATGTGACATAGAACTCACAAACAAGCACCTCATTATATCTACCTAGTGCTCTTATAATCCAGTCGAAACCATAGTTTTTGAAGCGCTCTACAAAGTGGTCATTCTTCATTTGGGGTACAATACTCTACTTATCTTAACACCCCGAATACGTGACAGGCCTGAGTTAAACATCTCCTGTATGTCGGGGTACCCCTATTATTCAATGATGGGAACCATAGCAGTGGTGAAAGAGAGTGGAAGGTGCTATCTATGTATAGGGATGACATCTATCTCAGTCCCCTAAGATTCATCTATACTTTTTTCTGCTAAACTTGATTCAGCTTCATCTTCATCACCATCATCCATAAGCTGTGGTGTGTGCGGAGGAGACACTGTCGTACTTTTTCCCCTTGGTTCCTTTGGTGGTGGTGTTTCAGATTCTTGGGGAATGAACTTCTACCCTTTGCCTTAGCAGCTACCTTTGCTTTCTGAATAGCTTTGGTTGATGTGGTTTCATCGTATTCTTCTCTATTGCTTTCTGTCCAGTTTTTGGATAAGCTGGTTTTCTCACTCATGACCAGCTTTTGTTTGGCCACTTTCTTAGCACTTGGTTTAGGTGATGAGGCATTATTTGGAGGCATCGACCTATAAATACACTATTATTAGTAACTACACTGAGAAAAGAAAAGAAAAATTTAAAATAAAAGTTCAATGTGCTTTGTCTCAGTTGGGTATGAGTGATGGGTACTGGTCGTAACCTCTGGGTATGACTCGTATATTCAAGTCGTATTATTGACAACATATGATCATTGTACTCTGGTCATCTTAAAACTCCTCATTACCAGGCATAAAGATTAGTTACGACTCATGACCAACATTCATGAGCTGATTAGAAACTTTTATTCAATTTTAATTGTTCACAGGTGGGCATGACTTCCAGTGTATGAGTTGTAAGGTTAGAATATGACTCGTATGGCTGAGTCATAGCCAGTCCAAAAATTTGTACTTGTTAGATTTCCATGTAGTCAGTGGGTAGGAGTCTCATTACGACTCTTGTACCGATGGGTACGAGCTGTAAGGAGTCTCATATCAACTACAACATAGAAGTTCAACTTCAAAGTTTGACTCTGATGAAATTACCAATGTACCCTCTACTATATTCATCTATTTCCAGCAATTTAACCACACAAACACATCAAAAATCCATTTCAAAACCCTAGTTCTTCTCTATTCACTATATTCAATAATAAATTTGAAGTCAGGGTGCCACAAATAAGTAATAGCATACATTCTATGCAATCCAATTTCAAAACAACAAGTCTTCCCCTATTTCACATTACAAATCAGAACAAAAAGTAGTTTAAAAACTTACTTGTACTATTTGAAGTTTTGGATGTTAAGTTCTTGATGTTTTCTCTCAATTTTGAGTTAGATTGTGCAAATTTTGAAAAATTTAAAGTTGATGGTAGTTGAATCAAGTTAAAAACACTCCAATTTTGTAGATTGAAGCTAAAAATTTGTTTGAGAAATAAGAAGGGTTCAAGAAGTGCAATTGGGCATCCTATCGGGTGCCATCTTCTTTTGTTTTAATAGAATTTTGGGCTAGGTCAAACTGAGAAGTGACCTAGTAAGAAGGGGTATGAGTTTTCTATACGACTCGTACCCAGGCTTAAGGGTCATTTCTTGTACTCGTATTGCCTAGAAACTTACCTGGGTTCTCGAGTGGGTACGACTCTTGGTCACGATCTGTAACCATAAGTTATGACTCGTACCATGAGTTGTATTCATTCCAAAACTTAATTTCTAATTTTGATTGATGTCCCAGGTCATTACGAGTCCTCTCGCGATTTTTACCATATGGATACGACTCATAAAGATTTTGTAGGATACCCGTTCAACTTCTTTGGATTTTATTTGCATTCTTTTATCTCTGCACATTGAACAAACATATTACCCTATAATTGAAATAAATACACAAACATAGGTTGCCTCTCACTCACTGCTTGATTTAAAGTCGTGGTGCGACATGACTAAGTTGAATACTTAGACTTCACCAACTAACCTCATGGGTTTCCTCCCATGCAGCGCTTGATTTAACATTGCGGCACAATGCAATTTCCTTGATTATTCAGACTTCATCAAGGTTAATATCAGTTAACTCCTTCAACTCTTCTATAGTTCCTATATAGTGTTTTTCTCTATGACCATTCACCTTGAATGGGTGTTTCCCCTTCTTCTTTATTTCCAAAGCACCATCAGGATAGACTTTTTAAACTGTGATAGGGTGAAGCACCTATGGGGGGTCTGTAGGTTGTACGGTAAACCAATAATGCATTATCAAACTTTCTTGCCCAATACATCCTATTAGCATTCACAGTCTTTGCCAATATGCACTTAATTTCTCTTTTAGACACTTCAACTTGTCCACTAGTCTGCGGATAATAAGGTGTTACCACCTTATGATTCACTCCATATTTTCAAGCAGCCTATTGAATAGATGATTGCAGAAATATGACCCTCCATCACTAATAATAGCACGTGGCATACCAAATTAAGGAAGGATGTTCTTTCTCACAAATGTAGTGATACTCCTTGCTTCATTGTTAGGAAGTAAAAATTACTTCCACCTATTTTGAAGCATAATCTACAGCCACAAGGATATATTTCATGCCACATCAACTCATAAAATGTCCCATGAAATATATGCCCCATACATCAAATACTTCCAATTCTAAAATAGGGGTCATAGGTAATTCATGTCTTCTAGAAATAGTACCTTGCCGCTGGCATTGATCACAGGCAGAAGCATAGTCATGAGTATCTTTGTATATGGTTGGACAATAGTAACCACATTGTAGGATTTTATGAGCTATGCGGGGACCTTCATAATGAACCCCAACTGGAGATGAGTGATAAGATTTATGAATGCTCATCATTCCACTTTAGGTATGCATCTGCAAATGATTCCATCTGCACAAATCTTAAATAAATAAGGTTCATCCCAAAAAAAATTCTTACCTCATTCATGAACTTCTTTCTTTCTTGATATAAAAGGTCCTCAGAGACTAGATCACAAGCTAGGTAATTTGCATAATCTGCAAAACATGGAATTAAATCTTTGGAAGCTGCCAGTATTTGGTTATCTACAAAACTATCATCAATTTCCAATCTCTACTCTAGATAAATGATCTGCAACTTGATTCTATATGTCTTTTCTATCTTTCACCTTAAAATCAAATTCTTGTAACAGCAGCACCCACCTAATAAGCCTCAACTTCACATCTATTTTAGCCAGTAAGTACCACAATGGTGCATGATCGGTGTGCAAAATTATCTTTATACAAATAAAGGAATATCTAAACTTCTCAAAGTCAAAAACCACTGCCAATAACTCTTGCTCAACCACGGTATAGTTCTTTTGAGTAGGTTTTAATGCCTTACTAGCATAGTAGATGGGATGAAGGATTTTTTATTTTCTTTAGCCTAGTACAGCCTCTAAGGCCAATCTGCTAGCATCACACATAATTTTGAAAGGTAAAGACTAATCCAAAGACACAATGATTGGAGCAGTCACCAATTTTTATTTTAGTCTTCCAAAAGCCTTCTTACATGCATCATCAAAATCAAACTTTACCTCATTCTTGAGGATCTTGAAAAGTGGACTAGCTATCTTCGAGAAGTCCTTGATAAATCCCCTATAAAAACCTGCATGCCCTAGAATACTCTGAATTCCATTTATAGAAATTGGATAAGGTAATATTTCAATCTACTCCAATTTCTCTCGATCAACCTCTTTGCCTCTCTTTGAAATCTTGTGCTCAAGCACAATTCCTTCTTTGACCATAAAATGACATTTTTTCCAATTAAGCACCAAGTTGCATTCTTCACACCTTTGTAGAGCCTTTCTCAAGTGAATGAGATAGTCATCAAAAGAGACTCCAACAACTGAAAAATCATCCATAAAAAATTTAATAGTGTCTTCGACCATATCAGAGAAAATGGACATCAAACATCTCTAAAATATGGTTGGAGCATTGCATAGCCCAAATGGCATTTGTATGAATGAAAAAGTCCTATAAGGACATATAAAGTAGTCTTATCTTGGTCCTTAGGTGCAATAATATTTTGATTATAACCTGAGTATTCATCAAGATAACAATACCATCCCCCCTGCTAACCTGTCCAGTATTTGATCCTAGAATAATATAGGATAATGGTCCTTTTGAGTCCATGCATTCAGCTTTCTATAATCCATGCGCACTTTCCATCTGGTGACTAGCCTCATAGGCACTAGCTCATTCTTCTTATTTGGTACAACAGTTATTTCTCCCTTCTTAGGTGCACATTGAACCCAACTAATCTACTTGCTCTCAGCAATGGGAAAGACTACACCAGCATCTAGCTACTTGATGATCTCCTTATGAATCACCTCCTACATAGGAGAATAAATTCAAAGCTGATATTCAATAAATGGAACACAATCCATCTCAAAATGAATTTTCTGAGTGCATAAACCAGGTGGGATAGCAATAGTATCTGTTATGGACAATTCGATGGACCTTTTGAAATTAGGCAATACTAAAAACAAGGATTCTACCTCTGAATGCCTCTGATCAACTGCAATAATAACTAGAAAAGTTTTCTTGTCCCCCAAAAATACATATTGCAAGTGATATGGGAGGGCCTTCAATTATAATACCGGTGGTTCCTTAATGGAAGGGCGAGAAGGTAGAGTAGTTTGATTCTTCAAGTCTAAATCAAGCTTCTTTGGTGTAAAATCATGGCAATAACCATACAATAGACCCACTAACACCTCATAATCATTAATACCATCAGTAAAATTTATGATCACGGCTGCAAGTGCTTCAAAACTAACCTTTCTTCAATAGGAACAACTGCATCACAACCATCATCTCACAAGGTTACTATATCAACATCATAAAACAAATCTACCTCCTCATTATATATATCAACCATCAATATCACTCACAATTCATTAGGCTACTGCATTAATTACCACACATTGAATGTCACATGTTCGTCATTAAGCCTCAATATCAAATGTCCTTTCTCCAGATTAATCAATGTCCTACTTCTATCCCAAAATTGTCTGCCTAAGATAATGAGGACTTGAAAGTCCACTTCACAGTCAAATATAATAAAATTAGAAGAAAATATAAAAGAGGACACTTTTACCAATACATCATAAAGGATACAAATAAGCTTCTTTACTATTTTGTCTGCTATCACTAGTCTTATGGTGGTTGGTTTGGGAGCTCCCAACCCCAACTACTTAAAAATAGCAAAGGGAATGAGGTTGATGCTAGCCCCTAAGTCACATAATGATCGATTGAAGTTAAAAGACCCAATAGTGCAAGGTATTATGAACTCACCATGATCCTCCTTTTCTAGGAAGAATCTAGTAACTACAACACTATAATGATGGATATTATCGAATAGCTCATAGCTGACTGCCTTTTTCTTAGTAATCAGATCCTTCATGAATTTTGCATATCCCGGTATCTTCTTCAATGCTTCTACAAGTGGTATGTTGACAGATAATTCTTTTAACATAGACAAAAAAAATGTATATTTACATTCTTCTTGTTTCTTTTTTAGACTCTTTGGATAAGACCAATGGGGTCTTGGAATGGGCTTCAACACAAGCTCTATAACCTTATCTTCTCCTACATTTTTCTTGTTGTTGTTTCCCATATCAATCGACTCATCCTTACTTTTTTGCTTATCAGTTGTAGGTACAAATGGGTCTGTACTAACCTTACCACTTTGAGTGGTAATACCATGCATTGACTATCATTTCTGGGATTTACCACCGTATTAATTAGAATAATGTCAGGTCGTCTTTGATTTATTATGGATGACATCTGACTAAATGCTACTCTAACTGCTTGATTGTTATAGAATGTAACTCAACTTTTTGGTTCAATCCTAATAGATCAGCTTTGATATCATTTAAGCAGTTTTCCTAGCTTTCTTGCCCTTTGACTAACTTGGAAAATAGTGCCTCTATTCTAGACTCTGTATCTCGACTACCCAGTGGAATATACTTGTCACTCTTCTCCTTATAGTCATACATATGCCGTAAATCACCATCTCTATCTCTATATCTATGGTTATAATAGGTATGACCTTGATTTACTTGCCCTTGGGCTAGGAAATCTTCCAACCTACGATCAAGTAAATTTAACTCTTCTTCAGATTCAATTTCAAATGGTTTGGATGTTGACCCCTATGACACAACTTCTTTCACTTTCTTAGCACTCATTGAAGCAAACTATTTTGTCAGCAACCCAATATCTATATATAGATGTGCAACCTCCTGTGCTACCATATTATTCACTGTGCCATATCTATTTGTTTGCCTAATAGCATATGTACCACTACCTCTTTCTGAATCTCTCATATGCCATCCTTTATTGGTCACTACAATATCATCTAGCATCTTCTGAGCAGCATCCCAACAAAGGCATATAAATGCTCCTCCCAAAATTGTATCAATCATTGTTCTTAAACTATCATTTAGTAATCTATAGAACATTTCTAAAAAGTTAGATCCTTTGATTCTATGATTTGGTACCAAGCTCATCTTCTTCTTGAATCAAAACCATGCCTCATACATAAACTCTGCAGGTAATTATCTAAAATTATAAATCTCATTTTTCAATTGTAGTATCCATGTAGGAGGAAAGAATCTGCTCAAAAACTACTTCTTCAAATTGTTCCAAGTAGTGATAGACCCTCTAAGAAGCTCTCCTAACCATAAAGATTTTTCTCCAGTCAAATAAAATAGGAACAACCTTAATCGCAATGCTTCCTGATCAACTCCTGGAATGTGATAGTTTGTTCAGATCTTCAAAAAATTATTAAGATTCATATTTGCATTAGCTTTAGTTGTTCCTAAAAATACATCCTTCAAATTTAGTAACTGGATAATAGCACTAATAATATCAAACTTCACATTTGGATCTAATGGTGGAACAACTATTTCTCCTGATTCTATAGGATCAACAAACCCAGATCTTCATCATAATCATCTTCCTCCTCATGTGGGTCTAAGGGATGATATGCCCAAATAAATAGAGCAATGTCTCCCTGTATTCAACAATCAGCAAACTATCTAGTCCTAACTAGCCCACATTATTGATATACCCCTACCTATTCAGCAACTCTAGCCTCTTTAGATTCTCTGCATTTTTTCTCCAACAACTAGTTTGTCTGTAGGTCTGCAATATGTTATGGACCAACTGAAGCATGCAGGAGTGCCGCATTTAGATCCACAGGTGGCAATCCTGAACATCATCACAAACTTGTTCTGCCATCCTTTTTGGTGTTTAAAGGATTCTCTCTTGTTCTGGATCAAAAGGGAGTAAGTGATTACCTCTACTCCTAGTGCTTGGCATGCATCGACATATGCCTAATCAGAATTGAAAAATTAAAAATTGTGAACTTCACCAATTCAATTTATTATTCAATTCATCTTTCCCGGCAATGGCACAAAAATTTGATGTCGCCCAAAACTATGCCTTAACTAGAAGTATAATGCAGTCGATTGTAAATATAATAACCCAACAAGGATATGGTCGATCCCACAGGGAAAATATGAATATTTACTTACCATGATGGATTCCAAATAGTAAACGAAAGTAAATAGAGGGGTTCTTATCAATCACAAATAGTAACTAATTCTTGAGTGCTTTGAGTTGAAATTAATATGAGACGAATGCTAGGTCTATGTTCCCCCTAGCTTCTCAACTTCATAAATTTCTCATGTTTAACCCAATTATTCTATTATTCTGCATACAAAGCCTATGAGTTAGGTATTATGGAGTGGAGAGTTGGCTAGGTAAGAATCCCATATTCAAAAGTTAAAGGTGGAAGAGATAAGAATATTGCGATGGATGTGTGGACATACAAGGAAAGATAGGGTGAGGAATGAGATTATATGAGAGAAGGTGGGATTTTCCTTGATGGAGGACAAGATGCGAGAAGTGAGGCTACGTTGGTTTATGCACGTGATGAGAAGGGGCTCTAATGCTCCAGTGCAAAGGTGTGAGACACTGACTATGGATAGTTTGAGGCGGGGTAGAGATAGACCAAAAAAATATTGGAGAAAGGTGATTAGGCATGATATGGAGCAGTTACATCTTACAGAAGACATAACCCTTGATAGGAAGGTGTGGAAGATGTGGATTAGGGTATAGGGTTAAGGGGTGGGAGTGCATCGGTAATAGTAGGGGGCGTTCTTTTGTCTGAAGTTTCTTGTTCATGGTGTTGTGGCGGTAGTATTATCGTGCGGCTATTTTGCATGCCGTACTAGTTTATATGAACTTATCTTTGGTGCTTGTTATACTGTTAGTTTATTTTGCATATCGTACTAGTTTATATGCACTTATCTTTTGTGTTCAGTATACTGTTATCGGTCCTAAGCCGAGGGTCTATCAGAAATAGCCTCTCTACTTCACCTAAGGTAGTGGTATGTTCTTTGTACACTCTACCCTCCTCAGACCCCACTATGTGGAAATACGCTAGGTATGTTGTTGTTGTTGTTGTCACTTGGTTATCGTATCAGGGTTTTACTTTGTTGCCCCTTGTTACGACCCTAATTATACTAAGTTATCGCATTCCTATCTTAATCTTTTTTCCAAATTGCAATCTTCTTGGTTATCGGATGGATGTGAATACAGGCAATCTCAACTATCTGCTGCTACTTAAGGCTGATTTTTGTTAAGAAGAATTAAGATATATGCAGAACCCTAGAACAATTGAGTCTCACACTTTCTCTACGTAGCTAATCCACCAGTGTTCCCACAACCCTAGTGATGTTAGGCATATTTACACACCTAAAGCACCTTAATTTACCTATATTTTAGCTAAGTTTTGAGGACAAAATATATAATTGCTGCAATTTTAGTCCTTTTTCCTATAAGTGAGCTAACCAACGTGATTAGCTAGTTTTTAGGTATAAATGATGAAGATTTCAGCATTTTATGGACTGGTTGACGCCAAAGGAAGCTTCACGTAAGAAGGAAGGGAGCTTTTGGAAGCCTATGGACTGAAAGTGATGCATGGAAAACTTGTCCTGGGCAAAAACAGTATTTCCAAAGACTTGGGGATCCGCAGTAACTTAGTAGAATTAAGACAAGGATGCAGTAACCTATTAGGATTAGGACAAGTATGCAGTAGCTTAGTAGGAATAGGATATGGGTGTTATAAAAACCCTATTTTGCTGAACTTTTCAGCATCCATTCATTCCTCCCCAATCTTATGAATTCTTTCTGATTACATTACTACTCTTTCATTCGACTTTTAGTATTCAACAATTTACAGATTCTGTAAGTTACTAACAGAGAACCACGGCTCACTTGAGGCACGGATATAGGAAGAAAAAACTTCCAACTCTAGTTGACGTTAAAATCATCCATTGCGAATATTATTCTAGATTTTGGTATGCTGATGATGTCTATTACAATTTTTGTTGCACTCATGAGTAGCTAAACTTCTCTAATAGGGTTATGGAAGCCTTATGAGATACTACCTATTTCTATGAGTTTGTGAATTCTTGATACGTATGCTGCTTATATCATTACTCTCTTCATCTTAATTGAATTCTTTTGGTTGCAAGCATATAGAATACGCCAGTATAGCATTAACTTGTTCGAAAGAAAAGTTACATGTCTGGAAAAGAGAGAGTGACAAGGAAATAGGGCTACCAACCCCTGTTAAAATGTTAGTGCCGTAACTGGATTAACCTCTTGGAGAATTCGGACCATTAGTAATACGCTTTAAGCTCAAAAGAGTTAAAGTGAAATAATCCTTGATGGTCGAAAGACACTAGGATTTACCATAGAATACGAAACTCTATAAGCGCATGCATGTCTGAATTCCGAATAACTCATAGCCAATAGATACGTAAAACTCATAAGGTGGACATAACCCTAACTTATAATTCTCATTGATTAAAACTTACTATACAAAGCATTCCATTTTTATTTTGTTTACATTAATTCTCGCAATTATTCAAATCCCCTCTTTTCGTAGAATTTTTGACCAAATGTCTACTAATAGTTGCATACTTAGTGACCGAGTATTCCCTGTGGGATTCGACACCCAACCCAATTGGGTTCTATATTTGACAATGACCGCTTACACTCTTACGAGAGCTGTAGTTTGAGCGTTATCAAATTTTTGCGCCATTGCCGGGGAATACAGTTGTCAACTAAGTTTGTGATAGTTAAAAGACCCTTTGGTCAAAGATTCTCAGATTTTAATTTTAGTTGTTGTTTTTGTTTTATTCAGGTTCTATTCAGTTTATGCCAAATACTCGAAGTTCTGGTCAGCCATTATTACCCATAAATCCTGAACCACAACTTATTGGCAAAATGGATGTGCAACAAGACATTGAAAGAAGGGCTGCTCAATAGGAGCAGGCTAGATTAGCTGCATTGGCAGCTGCTCAAGTGCATCAACAGAATATTGATAACCCAAGGCGAGTAACAAATCCTGATGATGAGGACCTAGGTGATGATGAGTTACTGAATTTTAGGCGTACTGATGAGGTGGCGGCACCTATGCATAGGAGAGATCGACAAGCTAGAATAAGACCTGACCGTCGAGCTGTGCAGGTTCCTTTTGATGATGATGATGATGATTTGGATGGGGCTGGTACCCGGAGCCAAGTTCAATATCACTAGCACCATGATTCAGTTATTGCAACTCAAAGGGTTATTTGGTGGACTTGCAGGCGATGATCTGAATATGCATCTAATTAATTTTATCTCAACATGCAAGGCTTTTGACAATCCATGGGTTGGATAGAATGCGATCTGGCTGTGCTTATTTCCATTGTCTCTATCTAGAGAGGCAACTCTATGGCTGAACGGGCTAACTCCTGACTCTATCACTAATTGGAGGCAACTGAAATATACTTTTCTGGAAAGATTCTATCCGCCATCCAAGAGAGCACAATTAAGAGATGAGATAAGCAATTTTCGACAGCTTCCAACTGAAGCTCTCCACTAAACATGGGAGAGGTTCAAGAAGAAGCTTATGTGGTGCCCAAATCATCATATAACCAACGTCCACTTGATGGAGATATTATATAGGGCTTTGAATTCGGTGACTAAGCCAGTGGTTGATAATACTGCGGGAGGGTCATTCATGGACCTTACTTTTCATGAGGCAAGTGGTAAGCTAGATCGTATGACAAAGCAGAGTAAATCTTAGCATACCAGGGATTCTGAGGTAGCAAGCTCTACTATATCTATTGGCATGACTGCAAAACAGAGGCGAAGAGAAGAGGATCGTGACCAAGATATAGCACATATGAAAACACAGATGGATCTTCTTACCAAGCATTTATTATCAGGGAAGACCAAAAAAGTCAAAGTTGTTGTGTCACATAGAAGAGATGAATCCGATTCTGAGGAAGAAGCTAACTAATTGAATAATCAGGGGGATTTCCGAGGCAATGCCCAAGGAAACCAAGGTCGGAACTATTATGATAAATTTGGAAACAAAGACCATGATCAAGGTAGTTGGAAGAATAAGACTGACAGGAGTGGTTTGTATATTCCTCCTAGAAACCGTGAGGCTGCGGTATCTAGTACGGGGAAGATGTCTATGGAAGAAATGATGGCGAAGCTGTTGAAAAGAGTAGAGGTAACCAACACGGGAGTAACTGAGGTAGTAAATGATTTGTCCTCAATGAAGCAATTGGTTGACTCACATTCCACTGCAATAAAACAGCTGGAACAACAATTGAGTCAACTAACAGCGGCATTCAACCAAAGAAAGGCCGGAACACTACCTAGCGACACAGTGCAAAATCCAAGAAATGATGCATCGTATATGGCTATTACTACCCGAAGTGGTAAAGTGTTAGACAATCCGTCTAAAGGCAAGCAGGTGGTTGATAATATAGCGAATAATGTTATTGATGCAGATTATGATGATTTTTTAGAAGCTAAAAATCTGAATAAGAACCTTCATGAGAAAACTATTCCCCTTCCACCACCACCTTTTCCTCAGAGACTGAAGAAGAAGGCTGATGACACTCCTAAAAAGGTTGATAATCAGAAGCAAGATGAAAAGGAAGTGGTGGAGAAAACTATTCCCCTTCCACCACCACCTTTTCCTTAGAGATTGAAGAAGAAAGCTGATGACACTATGTTCAGTAAATTCATGACTATGTTGAAGCAGCTGACTATTAATGTGCCTTTGGTGGAGCCGTTGGAACAGATGCCTGGATACGCTAAATTCATGAAGGACCTTTTGACAAAGAAGCGGGCAGTAAGCTATGAGCTGGCAGATAATGTTCATCATTGTAGTGCAATTGCCATGAGGTCTTTAGTACAGAAGAAGGCAGATCTTGGTGCTTTCACTATTCCTTGCACGATTGGATCTATAAATTTGGCTAAGGCATTGCGCGATTTGGGAGTTATCATCAATTTGGTGCCGCTATCCGTCTACAGGAAGTTGGTGTTGGGCGATCCTATACCAACCAATATGCGGCTCGTGATGGCAGATAAGTCGGTAAAACGACCTGTGGGTATCTTGAATGACGTGTTGGTGAAGTTTTCCACCTTCATCTTTCCTGCAGACTTTGTTATTTTGGATTGTGAGGTGGATTCTGAAGTTCCCATAATCTTGGGTCGCCCTTTTCTAGCAACTGGAAGTGTGCTCATTGATTTAAGAGCTAATGAGCTTTTATTTCGGTTGAATGACGAAGTGGTCCTATTTGATGTATGCAAATCGATGAAGTAGCCCAAAGATATGGATGTGTTCTCCATAGCTGATGTTAATTATGAGGATGACAAAGAATTATCTGTAGAGAAGCAGCCTACTGATGAGCCATTCTCTGCTGTGCTTTTGAATTTTGAGAGTGAAGATATTGAGGATCATGAAGAAACTATTTTTTCTCTAACAGGAATAGGGTCCTATTCTCATGCTCCTAAGAAGCTGGACCTTAATCTTAAGCATCGACCTTCTCCAACAGTGAAGACTTCCATTGAAGTGCCACCAGTGCTAGAATTGGAAGAGCTCCCAGTCACCTAAGGTATCCGTTCTTAGGAAATGGAAATACACTTCCGGTGATTTTTGTGGCTGATTTAGGTGGACAACAAGTAGAGGCTCTTATCTCTGCTCTAAAGAGGTCCAAGAGAGCCATTGGTTGGTCTATTGATGATATAATTGGTATCCCACCTGGGATATGTATGCACAAGATGCATCTCAAAGAAGATTGTGTGCCCACATTGAAGCATCATCATCGTCTGAATCCATTTAGAAAATGATACACCATATATCTCGATGAAGTCTAAGTAATCGAGATAGCTATGTCGTGCCGCGACAATAAATCAAGCGCTTGATGTGAGGCAACCCATCATTTTTAATTGTTTGGTTTTACTAGGAGTTTGTTTTTGGTAGTCGAGCCACTACCAAAACTAAGGCGCTTGATGGGAGGCAACCCATCGTTCTAATCGTTTTTGTTGTTTTTTGAGTAAGTGTAGGTGTAAGACGTATAAAGGAGGAGATTGGTCTAAAATTTTGATTTGGAAGTGGTTCATGTTGAAGGTGGTAAGTTAGGAATGAAGAAGCAAAGGCTATGGGTTAGGCATTGCCTACGCAAATCTAGGCAATGAACAAGGCAAGGCCTATGTAAATCTAGGCAACAAACAAGGCAAGGCCTATGCTATGGCCTAAGCTCTCTGAATCTAGAATGTCATAGCATAGGTGCCGCCTATGCCCAACAATGCTATAGCATAGGCGCCGCCTATGCCAAAGCCTTTGGTCTTGGATTCTACAATGCCATAGCATAGGCGCCTCCTATGCCCAACAATGCTATAGCATAGGCGCCTCCTATGCCAAAGCCTTTTGTCTCTGAATCTAGAATGCAATAGCATAGGCGCCGCCTATGCCAAGCATAGGCAAAGCATTAGGCGCCGCCTATGCTCACTTTTTGATCTCCTAAACCGATTTTAAATGGGTCAAACCCGACCCACTTCTTGTGCTATAAATAGAACTTCATCCTTAAGACAAAATCATATTGTTTACTCAATCTAAGCACCGCCTACCCTTCCAAAATCTCTCAAAATTTTCTTTTTACTCATCTAACCTTGCAAGACCATCTTCCAAGGCCATCACCAAGTAAGTTCTTCTTTTATATACCGTAAGTGTTACACTACTACGCTTATAATGATTTGTTAGATCATGAGGTGGTGTTGGTGATTTGAATGTGCTTGATTTTTTGTGATACAACTAAGTCAGTGAAGGAATACGTATGGGTGTTCTAGACTTGGTTCCAACCTGTATTTAATTTTGATACACTGTCATACTTTTTTGACATGGTTAAGATAATGGCATTATCTTGTAACTTGAAAGCTTGCATGTTTGAATAACCTATCCATCGAGATGAAGGGCATGATTGAATACAAGCATGATATGTTGATATTATTTCTATACCATAAACTTGATTCAATCTCTACGTGGTCGTCTTGTTCCAAAAGTGCATTAATCCAAACCATAAAGTATGGTTCAGATTACATGACATAGAGTTGAAAAGAATAGTTAAAGATAACATGCAAGTATGACTGTGTTGAACATATTATTGGAACATATCGCCTATATGTATGTCGATGAACTCTGAGTAATCGACATCACTCACTTAATTAGTTTGTACCAACAAATTAAGTGTGGGGTGGTGCCATTACTATTTGTTTTTTGATTACAGTGAATCTTCTGAGATGAAGCTAACATGACTCTATTAGGAGCTCAGGTAAAATGGCCCTAAAAGGACAAGGAAAACAAAAGTGTCCACCTCACAAAAAGTTCAAAAAAGGGCAAGAAAAGAGCAAGATGAATCCTCCTCGCTGAAAATACCTCGACGCACTCTTGGAATCAAGTGGGGTACATTTTGAGGAAATTCTGAGGATAAGGACTCTGATGATGATTCCGACATAGGGGGTATGACCCCAGACATAGAGGAGGAGTTCGACTAATCAGGTTTTTCTTTTTTATCTTCCACTGAGGGCAGTGTATCCTGTCTAAGTGTGGGGTGCTGGTATTTGTATGCTATACTTCTTTATTTGCATTTGTATTTATTTATGTTTGTTTGTTTTGTTTGTTAGTAGTTAAATTTTAGAAATTTTTGAGTTAACTTTGCATGAAATTGTTCTGATAGGCAGCATGGTATTATGACAAGAGTCTGTGATAAAATCATTACTGTTGAGATGTTTAGGTTCCAAGTGTGACTCACTGTGTGATAGTTGTGTGGTTTAATTCCTTACTCTGTTGGGTCAAGAGTCTATACTGCTCCCAATAAAGTCGACCATGTGCCTTGTGTGTGTGAGGCAATAGTATATTTTGTGTTTGTGGCTGATGCTAGAACTTGCCCGGTGTGTGTGTAAAGCGAAATAAAGAGTGTGAGTTTAGGAGATGATTTAGGCATTTCTTTGGCAACCTGTGATTGTTTACCTTTGTTTTACCTACCCGTGGACATTATCCTAGTCAACCCTTTTGAGCCTTTAGCCATTTTCTTTGACAGCCTCATATGTAGCCTAATCCATTTTTTTTCAAGACCATAATTTGATCCAAATTCCTAAGCGCTTTAAATTGTAAAGTCATATGACAAAATAAGAGGAAATTGGGTGAGAGTGATGCCTTCGAATGTATTGGTGCTTTAATTAGTTATGCAAAAGAGTGGCTATCATAGAGGTGTGTTATAAAAAAAATGAAAAGAAAACTAAAAAGTTAGTTCTGTTTAAAATCGAATAACAAAAGAGGTGAGAAGGGGTGGTAGATTAAAAGAAAGAAGAAAGGTTGTTTGAAAGAAAGTGTAAATGGCATAATGTGATGTATTAAAGCGCTTAGGAAACTTAGTCACTATTTCTAGCCAAAATAGTCCTACCCATCCCTTAGCCTACATTACAACCTGTAAAGACCTATTTCATCCTAAGCTTAGCATTATAATATTAGTAGAGCATTACACTAAGGGCAAGCCTATAGTCATCAGTTGCAACATATGAATTCTTTGTGAGAGTGAGAGAAAGGAAAATCTTATACCGATGTTTCAAAAAATGAAATACTTGTGAGTGATTATGGGTGATATATTGTGAGACACACATGGTTGATGAGTTTTGGGTAGTTGTGTATGATTCTTTATGCCTTAACTTTTGGATACGAATTAACCATCATCACAAGTCTAGGTTGGAGGTTGAATTGTTTCTAGTAGTGATCAGAAAACTACTCTTTGTTAATAATTGTCGTGCCTGTCTTGATGAATATTTTGTGCTGTTACTGTGAAACCCTAAGTAGATGTTTATATGGACATGATATTTTGTTCCAGGATGAACAAAGCCAAAATTTGATAACGCCCAAACTACAGCTCTAGTAAGAGTGTAAGCGGTCGCTGTCAAATATAGAACCCAACTGGGTTTGGTGTCGAATCCCACAGGGAATACTCGGTCATTAAGTATGCAACTATTAGTAGACTTTTGGTCAAAAATTCTATGGAAGGGGGGATTTAATTGTGGCGTTAATTAAGAGTATCAAAGTAACAACGCAAAGCTTTGTTTAGTAAGATTAAATCAATGAGAATTATAAGTTAGGGTTATGTCCACCTTATGAGTTCTACGTATCTATAACTATGAGTTATGCAGAATTCAGACATGCATGCACTTATAGAGGTTCGTATTCTAATGTTAAATCCTAGCGTCTCTCAACCATCAAGTATTATCTTACTTTAACTCTCTCGAGCTTAAAGCGTGTAACTAACGGTACGAACTCACCAAGTGGTTAATCCAGTTACGGCATTAACTTGTAAACAGGGGTTGGTAGCCCTATTTCCTTGTCATACTCTCTTTTCCAAACATGTAACTTTTCTCTTGAACAATTTAATGCTATAATGACATATCCTATATGTTTGTAACCACAAGAATTCAATTAAGATGAAGAGAGTAATGATATAAGTAGCATACGTGTCAAGAATTTACAAAAGAAAAGAAAAATAAAAAGAAAACTAAAAAGTTAGTTCTATTTAAAATCGAATAACAAAAGAGGTGAGAAGGGGTGGTAGATTAAAAGAAAGTATAAAGGTTGTTTGAAATAAAGTGTAAATGGAATAATGTGATGTATTAAAGCGCTTAGGGAACTTAGTCACTATTTCTGGCCAAAATAGTCCTACCCGTCCCTTAGCCTACATTACAACCTGTAAAGACCTATTTGATCCTAAGCTTAGCATTCTAATATTAGTGGAGCATTACACTAAGGGCAATCCTATGGTCATCAGTTGCAACATATGAATTCTTTGTGAGAGTGAGAGCAAGGAAAATCGTATACCCATATTTTGAAAAATGAAATACTTATGAGTGATTATGGGTGATATATTGTGAGACACACATGGTTGATGAGTTTTGGGTAGTTGTGTATGATTCTTTGTGCCTTAACTTTTGGATACGAATTAACCATCATCACGAGTCTAGGTTGGAGATTGAATTGTTTCTAGTAGTGATCAGAAAACTACTCTTTGTTAATAATTGTCGTGCCTGTCTTGATGAATATTTTGTGATGTTACTGTGAAACCCTAAGTAGATGTTTATATGGACATGATATTTTGTTCGACGACGAACAAAGCTTTAAGTGTGGGGTGTTGATGTTAGGCGTATTTACACGCCTAAAGCACCTTAATCTACCCATATTTTAGCCAAGTTTTGAGGACAAAATATATAATTCCTGCAATTTTAGTCGTTTTTCCTGTAAGTGAGCTAACCAACGTGATTAGCTAGTTTTTAGGTATAAATGATGAAGATTTCAGCATTTTATGGACTGGTTGATGCCAAAGGAAGCTTCACGTAAGAAGGAAGGCAGCTTTTTGAAGCCTATGGACTGAAGTGATGCATGGAAAACTTGTCCCGGGCAAAAACAGTATTTCCAAAGACTTAGGGATCAGCAGTAACTTAGTAGGATTAGGACAAGGATGCAGTAACCTATTAGGATTAGGACAAGTATGCAGTAGCTTAGTAGGAATAGGATATGGGTGTTATAAAAGCTCTATTTTGCTGAACTTTTCAGCATCCATTCATTCCTCCCCATTCTTATTAGTTCATTCCGATTACATTACTACTCTTTCATTTGACTTATAGTATTCAACAATTTACAGATTCTGTAAGTTACTAACAGAGAACCACGGCTCACTTGAGGCACGGATAGAGGAAGAAAAAATGTCCAACTCTAGTTGACGTCAAAATCATCCATTGCAAAGATTATTCTAGATTTTGGTATGATGATGATGTCTATTGTGATGTCCATTGCACTCATGAGTATCTAAACTTCTTTGTTAGGGTTATGGAAGACTTATGAGATACTATCTATTGCTATGAGTTTGTGAATTCTTGATACGTATGCTGCTTATATCATTACTCTCTTCATCTTAATTGAATTCTTGTGGTTGCAAACATATAGAATACGCCAGTATTGCATTAACTTGTTCGAAAGAAAAGTTACATGTCTGGAAAAGAGAGAATGACAAGGAAATAGGGCTAACAACCCCTGTTAAAAAGTTAGTGCCGTAACTGGATTAACCTCTTGGAGAATTCGTACCATTAGTAATACGCTTTAAGCTCGAAAGAGTTAAAGTGAAATAATCCTTGATGGTCGAAAGACACTAGGATTTACCATAGAATACGAAACTCTATAAGCGCATGCATGTCTGAATTCCGCATAACTCATAGCCAATAGATACGTAAAAATCATAAGGCAGACATAACCCTAACTTATAATTCTCATTGATTAAATCTTACTATACAAAGCATTCCGTTTTTATTTTGTTTACATTAATTCTCGCCATTATTCAAATCCCCCCTTTCCATAGAATTTTCGACCAAAAGTCTACTAATAGTTGCATACTTAGTGACCGAGTATTCCCTGTGGGATTCGACACCTAACCCAGTTGGGTTCTATATTTGACAACGACTGCTTACATTCTTACGAGAGTTGTAGTTTGAGCGTTCTCACCTAGCTAAGGAGATTAGCTACTCATGTTTGTGAAAGAAACCATGATTATCAATGAATAACACATAAAATCAATTGCACAAGAATAAGATGAATAAACTCCAAAATCTTTTATTGAATAAAATCCTAAAATCTCAAGAATTAATGTAGTAATAAGTAATAGCACGTAAAAGAATGTCACAACGCGTAACCTAATAAAACATAACCCCTAGGGTATTTTTAGTATCTCAAAATAACATAAAAATCCTATTAAAAATGGGAAAGGTAAAGTTAAATCGGCAGTCGGTATGACTCGGTCTTCACTCGTATCCTCAGCTTACAAGTCTACCCTGCCTTATTGTACCCATTCCAGTATCTAATCTTCCCAAGGCTTTAATTCTCTATTCAACATATGACTTCAGCTTATAAGCCATACCCGAGTGTAAGACTCGTGTCCTTCATTCGTATTCACCTAGTTATTCTTCCTTTCCAAGTCTTGAACACTAGTTTATATATGACATCCCTCTAGGAGTCATACTCAGACTTCTGATTCGTATAGCTATGACACTTCAACTCCTGGATAGTAGCTCAGGTTTTGTTATGCTTAATACTTTAGTATACGACTCGTACCCTGGATTCATACTTGGCTCATCAATTTGTCTTTTTATTCTATTACACTTATAATTCAGTATACGAGTTGTATTGATTGGTTACGACTAAAACATTGACTGATAAACCAAATCCAATCCAAACATATTTGCCTCTCTAAGCTCAAACCACCCAATAGGAGATCTACACCTCCTACTATACAACGTCTCAAAAGGGGCTATACCAATACTAGAATGATAGCTATTGTTGTAAGCAAGATCCATTAATGTAGATGCTAAACCAAATGGCCGCCATAATTAACCACACAAGCCTGAAGCATATCCTCCAACATCTGAATAGTTCTCTCTATTTGCTCATCCTTCTATGGATGAAAAGTAGTACTCATACTAACCTTAGTACCCAACCATTTCTGGAAAGACCGCTAAAAGTGATATGTAAACTAAGTACCATGATACAAAATAATTGAAACAGGTACCCCATGCAGTTTCATAATCTCCTAAAGATACAACTTCATATAATCCTCCCCTGAAAAGGTAGTCCTCACTAGCAAAAAGTGAGCAGACTTTGTCATCTAATCCATGATGACCCAAATCAAATCAAATTGGTTTTGAGACTGAGGAAGGCTAGTAATGAAATCCATGTTGATCACCTCATATTTCCATTTGGGAAAATTAATTTCCTAATATAACCCACTAGGCCTCATGTGCTTAACCTTAACTTGTTGACATACCATGCATTTGGCCATAAAATCAGCTAAATCTTTCTTCATACCATTCCCCCGATAGATCTCCTTGAGATTATGGTACATATTTGTCGATCCAAGATGTACAACATAGCATGCTTCATGCGCCTCAGCCAAAATCCTTTGTCACAAACCATCAACGTCAGGAACACACAATCTCCCTTGGTACCGCAAAGTACCGTCGCCACTAATCTCAAATACCACCATATTTTACACCAAAAGATGATCGAACCATTTCTTGCACCTTTACACCACCATTGTCGGAGTCCAAAAAGTGAACTCCAAGATTAGCCAAGTGTTGAATATCCTTCACCAATTCCCGTTTTCCTTTCTCCACATAAGAAAAACTTCCATGAACAACCTACGAAGAGCATCTCCTCTGCTTTGTCTGGGTGGTAGTGAAGACTCATATCATAGTCCTTGAGAAGCTCAAGCTATCTCCTCTTCCTGATATTTATCTCCTTCTGAGTGAACACATACAGTAGACTCCTATGATCCATATCTACATGAACACCATAAAAATAACGCTACCATATTTTTAAAGCAAACACAACTACCAACAACTCCAAGTCATGAGTAGGATAGTTCTTATCATGTACCTTTAATTGTCATGAAGCATAGGAAATCACCTTTCCATGTTGCATCAAAACACAACCAAGCCTGGCCCAAGATGCATCATAATAAACCACGAACCCGTCATTGCCTTCTGACAAAGTCAAAATTAGAGTCAAAGTTATCCTATTCTTCAACTTCTCAAAACTCCCCTCAAAAGCATCTTCCATGTAAGTTAACATTCTTCTTAGTTAACTTAGTCAAAGGATCAGTTATCGATGAAAAGCTTTTGACAAACTGCCTATAATACCCAGCTAAACCTAAGAAGCTCCAAATATCGGTTGGAGTCGTGGGCCTAGGACACCTTTTAACCATAGCAACCTTTTGCAGATCCATCATGATCCCCTCACCAAAAAAAATATGATCCAAGAAAGTCACAGCATTTAACCAAAACTCATACTTAGAGAACTTGACATACAACTAGTGTTCATTCAAGGTCTGCAACACCACACAAAGATGATTAATATGATCCCCATCACTATTAGAATTAACTAGAATGTCATCAATAAAATAATGACAAAAAGATCCAAATACTGATGGAAAACTCTATTCATTAGATCCATAAATACCATCGGGCCATTAGTAAATCCAAATAACATCACCATGAATTCAAAATGCCCATACCAAGTATGAAAAAACATCTTAGGGATATCCACCTCCCTAATCTTAAGTTGATGATACCCAGACCGAAGATTTATTTTAGAAAAGAACTTGGCACCTTGCAACTGGTTAAACAAGTCATTTATCCTTAGGAGACGATACTTGTTCTTGACTGTTACCTTATTCAACTGCCTATAGTCGATGCACATTCGAAGGGAACCATCCTTCTTGTGCACAAACAACATCGGTGCACCCCACAAAGATTCGCTAGGATGAATAAACCCCTTATCAAAAAGACTTTTAAGTTGCTTCTTGAGTTCTCTCAACTCAGTCGGAGCTATTCTATAAAGAGGAATAGACATTGGATGAGTTTTTGAAAGCAAATCAATACCAAACTCTATTTCCTATCCATAAGAACACTAGGAAGATCATTCAAAAAGACCTTTGGAAACTCATTAACCACTGAAACTGATTGTAAGGAAATGACCTTCTAAGTCAAAATCTTTAACCCGGACCAAGTAATAAAGACACCCTTTGGAAATTAATCTTTTAGCTCTAATATATATATAATAAGAATGTAACCAATCCATCCCCAGAATACCATCAAAAACTGCTATATCCAGTTCAAATAGATCCACCAAGGTCTGATTGCCACCAACAGATACCACACACACCCTATAAACTCTTTTAGAAATAACTGAGTCACCAACTGGGGTAGAAATAAAAAAAGGATCCAAAATAACCTCAGGATTAAAATCAAAACATATAGTCACATATAGGGTCACATAAATGAGAGTGGACCCTATATTAAGAAGATAATATATGTCACGAGAATAAAGCTATAACATACCAATAAAGCCATCGGGTGTTGTCTCAGATTTCTGTCAGGATACAAGAGCATACAACCTATTCCAGCCAGCACTAGAAACAGAAGTAGTAACAGACATAGAGGCGGCACCAACAGATGTAGAAGCAAAAGATGAAGCCACTAGAACCTTAGTTTCCCACATAGCAACCTTATTAATTGGACAATTTCTGTGCAGATGGCCTTCTTGGCCATTCTTGAATTATTTTTCCCTCTATTCATTGCAATAACACCAATGAGGATGGTCGTAGAACCAACAAGGAGGGAAGGAAGAAATGAACTGACCCTTGATTACTTGAGATTGGTCACACTGTGCCCAAAAATTATCACTACCTTGTGGACTCCTTTTACCTGACTGCTTGGGGTAAAGGGCACTAGCACTAGAGAAGGAACTAGAACTCTCCCACTTCTTGTTTTGCTATTTGGCACAAGCCCGACCACCTTGTAACTGAGCACCTCCCAGATCAGAAAACCTACTTCTCTTTCATTATTTATCTCTGAACTCTGCCTGCCTTCTTTTTTCATCCTCTACCTGTTTCATATAAATAGTCAATTGCTTTCCAAGATTAAATCCCGATTCAACCCAAAAGTGAACTTCCTCATTCTCGTTCTCATGTTAGACACCAAGTCATGAGCATACCTTGACAGCTAATGGAACTTCAAGGCATATTCCTTAATATTCATTCTCCCCTACTTGAGAATCACAAACTCTGCCATTGTTGCTTTCCTTAGCTCTTGAGAAGAGAAATGATCCAAGATGACCTTAGAAAAGGTCTTACACAAAGATGACTCTTCTACATCACCTCTATTCTTGTCCCACTTTTCATACCATTGGTATGCAATATGTTTGAGTTAATAAGCTACAAAGTTAACATCTTCCACATTATTAGCCTGCATCACCTAAAATATCTTTTCTATTTCATCAAAGAAGCCTTATGGATTCTCCTCTATCTTTACTCCAATAAAAGCAGAAGGATTTAGCTTTATAAATTAGCCAACCCTTGTGGCCTCAATAGACAACCCACCAGACACATCTTGCTTAGCCAGAGTAGAAACTTCTGAGCAATAACATGAATAGACTTATGAAACTCTACATTAGTCAACTCACCCTGGGGAGGACTAGTAGCAACCAAAGGATATCTAGCACTATCAAGAATAGGACCCATGGATCAAAAATAAACTCCAGATATAGGACGTACTCCATTAACATCATCCCCAGATGGGACAAAAGAATTTTTTTGTATTCCAGATCTATGACGTGATTTGAAAGATGATCAAACAAGGATTAGAGAGGATTCTAGGACTTTAGAATCTAAGTTTGAAAATAGAATACCAAAAAAGTAAAACACTCCCAAATTCCTTGTAGCCTCTCTATTATGAGTATGGCGCATTGTACACCCCTAAAAGAGACTTTACTCAACACAGCATTGTGGACTCCCAATTGACCATGAACCTACAACTCTGATACCAAATTGACATAACCCAAACTGGGGCCTTGTTGTAATAGGTATCCCAATTCCGACCAGGACCAGGCACCAGCCCCTATTACCCAACCCCACCACTCTATGCCTACCTTGTTGAGCTAAATTCTAAGCATATAACAAGATAGAGTACATGGACAGCTAATGACTTTGGAATGAGTCTATTGCTAGACCGATCCAAACAATTCACCCCATCTACCAAGGAAAACTATACCAACCAAGCCAAATAAAAACCAAAGGTCGTAAACTAGGACATAACCAAGGAAATACCAAGATATAATATAATTAATCAAAAAAATAAAAATAATGGAACAGTGAGAAAATTATGTTCAATGATGTTAGCCCCAATACCGATACCTCTACTAACGCTGACACCACTACCGATCCCGTCCATACCAACCCATTTTAGTATCACAAAGCCTCAACCAAAAGAGTAAAAGTATCCTAATGGGACATGCCCCCAACCATAGCCAAAACCAATATTTATAAGTAATGCAAAGTTTCTAAGAATATTCATAACATAAAATGAAGCCTTTTGGAAAGATGGAAGGTCACTACTTCAGTCCAAATCCTGAACCCAAAGTCAATCACTATATAGAAGGAGTAAAATGGTAGGTTCATGCATAATGTGGGTATACAGCTGTATGAATACGAGCTAGTGAGTAATCGTGAGTATGAACTCAAGATAAGGATAAAATGATGTCATTTTATAAAACCAAGTAAATCAACCATATTGCACACAGTCATACATATATATACACACATACACACACATATATATAACCATGTTGGGAAAAGGTATCTGGTTTCATATGTATTTGAAATCATTAACTTGGGCATGTGTAGCTTAACCATCATAATACCGCCCATGGGTTATATCGGTCCAGTGTAACCACCTGAATAGGCCTTGAAGTATATAGCTACACAAACCAGAGATACCATAAGAGTAGGGGATTGTCATTTACCCATTGCTCTATATGATACATTTATATATGTAAAAAGGAATTCCCATGTACTACTCAAATATATGGACACCAAGGCCATCCTCATGTCGGTAAATACAAAGTTCCAGTGTTTGTCCACTGAACTTAGACCTTCACGGTTAGCTATCACACCCCCACCATAATTTCCCAATTAAAACCATAACAACCAAACCATTTTCCATTTATTAAACAAGGCCATTAGTAGTGGTATCGTCATATCAAATATAACTTGCAAGTAATGTCCATAGCAAACCATTTATAAACTAAGGGATTCCCATGTACCCTTTAATTTATCATATTAAATTTTTTGGGGGATTTGCATATACCCCACAAGAATTATCATTTAGTTATAAACCTTTCAAAACCATTAAACTATTTAGAGTTTCATTACAAAGTTAGAAGAAGAAAGAGTTCCATCAAAATACATCAATGCAATGAAAACATCCTCATAAGCATTTTGTCAAACACCTTGGGGAGCATAATGTAACTAAAACCAATTATAAATAACATTTAACCATTTCCATGCAAAAAAATATCCAAAACCACCATTTAAGCATATAAAATCATAATTAAAACCATGGGAGACTATAACCAATCATTTATAATAAAAAAAACCCAAATCATATTTAAAAACCAAAATAATACAATAATGAAACCATGGAAACCATTCATAAATATCAATTCCTTTAGTTAGAACTAACAATGAAGGAAGAGAACATGTCTTAATTGAAAAATTAGATGGAGAGAAATCACCAACAAGATCCCCAAATTAATCTCCCGGTTGAAACCCTAGCTTTCCTTTCCTAAAAGATCTTGAGAGAATTAAGAGTGTTTAAGAAGAGTTTCTAAGTGTTAATAAATAGAATAATAGGATTAATAACCTCATAAGTAGGTTCAAAACTTTTGGGTCTTATTAGGTTAAGTGGGTAAATATCCATAATACCCCTACTTAAGTTGCACAAATCCCATCACAAGGACACGACAGGCCCACACGAGTTGTACCCCTTCGATACAAGTGGTACCCACCCCTCATATTATAAGCCTCATCCCTTGTCCTAATGATATACAGTATATGACTTATCCAAACCAAGTCGTATCCAAAGCATACAATTTGTACTTTCAACCCGTACCTCTGGCAGAATAAAATACCAAGAGGTTTGAACACTATCCCCTATACGAGTCCCTAGTATGATTCATACCCTGACTTATAGCTCATGGTAAGCCACTCATACTCAGACCCAACTTAATTTACCAAGTGATAACGCTCAAACTACAGCTCTCGTAAGAGTGTAAGCGGTCACTGTCAAATATAGAACCCAACTAGGTTGGGTGTCGAATCCCACAGGGAATACTTGGTCACTAAGTAAGCAACAATTATTAGACTTTTGATGAAAGTTCTGCAAATAAAGGGGGGATTTTGTGCGTGCAAATAATGTAAACAAAATAGTAGAGTAAAAACAAAAAATAGAAGAGTAAAATGGAGTACTTGGTAGGTTTTAATCAATGATAATTGAGAGTTAGGGTTATGTCCACCTTATGAGTTATACGTATCTATTGACTATGAGTTATGCAGAATTCAGGCATGCATGCGCTTACAGAGAATCATATTCTTTGGTAAATCCAGGCGTCTTTCAACCATCAAGGACTATTTCACTTTAACTCTTTTGAGCTTAAAGCGTATCTAATAGTACAAATTCTCCAAGAGGTTAATCCAATTATGGCACTAACTTTTAAACAGGGGTTGGTGCCCTATTTCCTTGACATTCTCTCTTTTCCAGACATATAACTTTTCTTTCGAACAAGTTAATGCTATACTGGTGTATTCTATATGTTTGCAACCACAAGAATTTATATTAAGATGAAGAGAAGAATGATCTAAGCAGCATACGTGTCAAGAATTCACAAACTCATAGCAATAGATAGTATCTCATAAGGCTTTCATAACCCTAACAGAGAAGTTTAGCTACTCATGAGTGCAACGGAAAACACAATAGCAATTATCATCATACCCAAAATAAGAATCTCACGTGAAGTATGTTTTGGTGTAACTTGTGGCATGATTTCCTTGCTAGTAGCGTTTCTCTTGTCATGAAAATTAAAAGTCCAATAGATGAAGAATAATGTTAACAACAAATTAATGAACAAGGGAAAGAATAGAAAGGGGGATAAAAAGAGAATGGTGAAAAGATTCAGCAAAATAGGGTTTATATAACATCCATATCCTAGTCCTATTGAAATAGGGTTTTTATCCTTGTCCTAATCCTACTGGGTTACTGCATACTTGTCCTAATCCTACTAAGTTACTGCTGATCCCCTAAGTCTTTAGAAATGCTCTTTTTGCCCGGGACAAGTTCTCCATGCATCGCTTTTAGTCCACAAGCTTACAGAAGTTGCCTTCCTTCTTACGTGAAGTTTCCTTTGGCGTCCAATTTCCGTAAAATGCTGAAATCTTCATCATTTATACCTGAAAACTTGATAATCACTTTGGTTAGCTCACTTACAGGAAAAAGGACTAAAAGTGCAGGAATTATATATTTTGTCCTTAAAACTTAGCTAAAATATGAGTGAATTAAGGTGCTTTAGGCGTGTAAATACGCCTAACATCAACACCCCACACTTAAAGCTTTGTTAGTCCTCGAACAAAATATCATGTCCATATAAACATCTACTTAGGGTTTCACAGTAACAACACAAAATATTCATCAAGACAGGCACGACAATTATTAATAAAGAGTAGTTTTCTGATCACTACTAGAAACAATTCAACCACCAATATAGACTCGTGATGATGGTTAATTCGTATTAAAAAGTTAAGGCACAAATAATCATACAAGACTACCCAAAACTCATCAACCATGTGTGTCTCACATAAGATATTACCCATAATCACTCATAAGTTTTGCATTTTTTGAAACATGGGTACAAGATTTTTCTTGCTCTCACTCTCACAAAGAATTCATATGTTGCAACTGATGACCATAGGCTTGCCCTTAGTGTAATGCTCCATTAAATATCAGAATGCTAAGCTTAGGATCAAATAGGCCTTTTATAGGTTGTAATGTAGGCTAAGCGACGGGTAGGACTATTATGGCCAGAAATAGTGACTATGTTCCTAAGTGCTTTAATACATCACATTATGCCATTAACACTTTATTTTAAACAACTTCTCTACTTTCCTTTTATCTACCACCCCTTCTCACCTCTTTTGTTATTCAATTTTGAACAGAATTAACTTTTTATTTTTATTTTCATTTTTCTCTCTTCTTTTTTTTTATAACACACCTCTATGATAGCCACTCTTTTTCATAACAAATTCAAGTACCAATACATTCTAAGGCACTACTCTCACCCAATTTTCTCTTATGTTGTCACATGACTTTACAATTTTAAAGCACTTAGGAATTTGGATCAAATTATGATCTTGAAAAAAAAAATGGGTTAGGCTTACATATGAGGTTGTCAAAGAAAATAGGCTAAAGGCTCAAAGGGGGTTATCTAGGATGATGTCCATGGGTAGAAAAAACGAAGGTAAACAATCACAGGTTGCCAAAGAAATGCCTAAATCATCTCCTAAACTTACACTCTTTATTTCGCTTTACACACACACCAGGCAAGTTCTAGCATCAGTCACCAACACAGAATATACTATTGCCTCACACACACAAGGCACATGGTCGACTTTATTGGGAGTAGTATAGACTCTTGATCCAACAGATGAAGGAATTGAACCATACAATTATCACACAATGAGTCACATTGAGAGCCTAAACGTCTCAATAGTAATGATTGTATCACAGACTCTTGTCACAATACCATGCTGCCTATCAGAACAATTTTATGCAAAATTGTAACAACAATTTTTTAAAAAAAAAATTGACTACTACAAAAATAAAACAAATAAACATAAATAAGCAAATGCAGGTAAGGAGTATAGCAGACAAATACCAGCACCCCACACTTAGACGGGACACGCCGTCCTCAGTGAAAAATAAATAAGAAGAACCTGGATTAGGCCGACTCCTCCTCTATGTCTGGGGTCATACCCCCTTCATTGGAATCATCATCAGAGTCATCGTTGTTAGATTTCTCCTCTACGTCAGAGTCTGGCATTCGGCGGTCATCATCGGTTGGCACATCGTCATCAAGAGGTTCCTCAAAAAATATACCTACTTCACACATCGCCCTCGCATGCTTATTCATTGGGTAGTCATAATCCAGCTGTTGGAGCTCTGCAGCAATTGGAAAACGACCCTCGCTCATCATGGTAAATGTCGTCATGCCATATAAATGGGGGAAGAAGCTTTCGTCGCGAGCATGTCTTTCTGCAGTGGTAAGGTTGACGCCATGCATGGATTCAGCATCTTTAACCTTTGTGAGGTCAACCTTCTTCGGGTTGTGTGGAAGCTTATGATCAGTAGGTTCTTCTTCGATGTCCTCCTTCCTCAATATTACAGTCAACAGATTGCTAAAGAAGAAGTGGGACCTCTTGTGCAGCCTAGCCTTACGCATTGTAGATCGAATAATTGCCCCAATGTTGATAGGGACATTCGTCATCAATGCGTACACCAAGCACACTCTGTCTCGTGTAATCTTCATGTACTATGTCCCTGGAATCAAGCAGGAGTTTACTATTTGCAACCATATCCTTGCTTCCCTATTTAAGGAAGCATATGGGAAGGTGTTGTGCCGACCGGTGTCCTTGTGTCTACTCCATCGTGCCATAGATATTTTTCCGCACAATGTGTGTCTAATGGACCTGTACGGAGGTCTGTGATATAGATCTTTGAGTGGTGATGGATCAACAGATGGCAAACCCAGAAAAGAGTTGAAGAACTCCGCATTTAGTTAAAGGACTTGACCCCAAATCTTTACTTCACTCCCTGTAGTTTTCGGTGACCAGTTGGCAAAGAATTCTTATGTTAGATCGAGATTACACTCTCTCATATCTTGGAAGATGAAATAAAGATATAACGCCATTATCCTGGCCAACATGCGAGGTTCTTTCTTTGCGAGGCTTTCCTTGTGTATCAACTCCATATGAACATATTTTTTCTCTTTATTGTTCCTATACCACTTCTTTCCTTGCTCCTCTAGGAACCATTTGATTCCAAACATGCGGCGAGGTATTTGCAGCGAGGAGGATTCACCTTGCTCTTTACGTCCCCTTTTTTGGCCTTTTTTTTAGGTGGTCGCTTTATCCTTTCCTTGTCGTACTTTTGGTGCCATTCTACCTGAGATCTCAATAAAGTCATGTTAGCTTCATCTCAGAAGATTCAACCGACAAACAGACAATAGTGGCACCACCCCACACTTAATTTATTGACACAAACTAATTAAGTGAATGATGTCGATTACTCAGACTTCATCGACATACATTTAGGTGATATGTTACAACAATATGTTCAGCACAGTCATACTTTCATGTTCTCTTAACGTTATGCAATCTTGACAATGCTTTCATGTTTGGACTAATGCATCTATTGAACAAAACTACTATATAGATATCGTATCAATTTATGGCATAGAAATAATCACAACATCGCATGTTTGTAGTCACCCATGATTTTCATCTCAATGAACAAGTCATTTCAACATGTAAGCTTTCAAGTTACAAGATTATGCAATTATCTTGACCATGTCGATTTCGCAAAAGTATGACAGTGTATCAAAATCAAATACAAGTTGGAAACAAGTCAAGAGCATCCATACATATTCTTTCACTCACTTAGTTGTATCAACCACATTCAAATCACCAACACTACTTCATGATTTAACAACTTCTTATAGGCATAGGATTGTAATACTTACGTAATATAAAAGAAGAACAAAGAAGTACTTACTTGGTTGATGGCCTCGGAAGGTGTTCTTGCCAAGTAAAGGAGCAAAAGGAAAATTTTTGAGAGAATTTGGAGAGGTACGCGGCGCTTATATTGGATTGTCAATGCATTTTTGTTCTAAGACTAAGTTCTTATTTATAAGACAAGATTGGGTCGGGTTCTGACCCATTTAGAATCGGATTTGGAGACAAAAAGTGACCATAGGCGTCGCCTAATGCTTTGCCTATGCTTGGCATAGGAGGCGCCTTTTGCAAAGCATTGTTGGGCATAGGCGGCGCCTATGCTATGGCATTGTTAGGCATAGACGGCGCCTATGCCATGGCATATGAGATTTAGAGACAAAATTTTCTTGCATTGGCGGCGCCTATGCTATGGAATTGCTGAGCATAGGCGGCGCCTATGCTATATCACTCTAGAATCCGAGAGCTTAGGCCATAGTATAGGCCTTGCCAGGCCTTGCCTTGTTCTTAACCTATATTTTCATAAGCAATTCTTAACCCATAGCCTTTTGCTTCTTTATTCCTAACTCACCACCTTCACTATGCAATACTTCCAAATCGAAATTTGAAACCAATCTCCTCTTTTACACCTCTTGCACCTACATTTACTCAAAAACAACCAAAAACAATTAAAACGATGGGTTGCCTCCCATCAAGCGCCTTAGTTTTGGTCGTGGCTCAACAAAATCCTAATAAAACAAAAACAACAAAAACAATTAAAAATGATGGGTTGCCTCCCACCAAGCGCTTGATTTATTGTCGCGGCACGACATAGCTATCTCGATTACTTAGACTTCATCGAGATAGCTAGTGTATCATTTTCTGAATGGATTCAGATGACACTGATACTTACTTATAGGCATGCAATCTTCTTCGAGATGGCTCTTATGCATACATATCCTAGGAGGGATACCAATTATATCATCAATAGTCCAACCCATAGCTCTCTTGTATCTCTTGTGCATTCATATCGCTGGGCTGATTCATTGCTTTGCATACATCAAAACGGACCACTTCATCATTCAACCGAAATAACAGCTCATTAGCTCTCATGTCAATAAGCACACTTTCGGTTGCGAGGAAAGGGCATCCCAAGATTATGGGAACTTCAGAATCCACCTCGCAATCCAAAATAACAAAGTCTGTAGGAAAGATGTAGGTAGACACCTTCACCAACACATCATTCAAGATACCCATAGGTCATTTTACCAACCTATCTGCCATCACGAGCCGCATATTGGTTGGTGTAGGGTCTCCCAACCCCAACTTTCTGTAGATGGATAGTGGCATCAAATTGATACTAGCTCTCAAATAGCACAATGCCTTAGCAAAATTCATAGATCCAACCGTGCAAGGAATAGTGAAAGCACCAAGGTCTTCCTTCTGCTGTACTAAGGACCTGGTAGCGATTGCACTACAATGATGAACAGTATCTGTCAACTCACCACTTGCTGTCCGCTTCTTTGTTAAAAGATCCTTCATAAATTTTGCGTAGCCAGGCATCTGTTCTAGTGCCTCAACTAATGGAACATTAATGGTCAGTTGTTTTAACATTGACATAAATTTATTGAACTTTAATCTTTGAGGAAAAGGTGGTGGTGGAAGGGGAATAGTTTTCTCCACGACTTTTTTTTCCTCTTTCTTTGGATTGGTGATCTTTTCAGGATGAGGACGTCGAGGACTGACGTCATGAACGTCGTCATTAGTTTCGACGGCGTCATCTCCTACAATATCTTCGGCCACTTGCTTGCTTTGGGATAAATTTTGCAGCACCTTACCACTTCTAGTAGTAACAGCCATGCATGTTCCATCATTTCTTGGGTTTTGTACTGTATCGCTCGGTAGGGTGCTAGCTTTTCTTTGATTTAATATGGCTGAAATTTGACTCAATTGTTGTTCCAGCTGTCTTATTGAAGTGGAATGTGAGTCAACCAATTACTTCATTGAGGCCAAGTCATTTATTACCTCAGTTACTCCCGTGCAGGTTGCTTCCACTTCTTTTAATAGTTTAGCCATCATATCTTTCATTGACATATTTTCTGATGCAGTGGCCTCTCGTCGTCCAGGAGGAATATACATGCCACTCCTGTCAGTCTTGTTCTTCCAACTACCTTGATCCTGGTCCTTGTTTCCAGAATTATCATAATAGTTCCGACCTTGGTTTCCTTGGGCATTACCTTGGAAACCTCCCTGATTGTTCACATAGTTGGCTTCTTCCTCAGAATCGGATTCCTCTCTTCCTTTTGACGCAACTGTTTTGACTTTTTCGGTATTCCCTGATAGTAGATGCTTTGTAAGAAGATCCACTTGTGTTTTCATGTGCGTCAAATCTTGATCACGTTCTTCTTCTCTTCTTCTTTGTTCTGCAGTCATGCCTATATAAAAAGTGGGGCTTTCTACCTCAGAATCACTGGTATGCCACGCCCTACTTTACTTCGTCATCCGGTCTAGCATAGCACTTGCCTGAACAAAGGTGAGGTCCATAAATGATCCTCCAGCCGCATTATCCATCACAGGTTTAGTTACTGAATTCAAGGATCTATATAGTATCTCCATCAAGTGAACATTAGTCATGTGATTTTTTAGGCACCTCATAAGCTTCTTCTTGAATCTCTCCCATGTTTCGTGGAGGGCTTCAGTTGGAAGCTGTCGAAAAATGCTGATTTCATCTCTCAATTGTGCTCTCTTGGATGGCGGAAAGAATATTTCTATGAAAGCGTCTTTCAATTGCCTCTAATTAGTGATAGAATCAGGAGTTAGCCCATTCAACCATAGAGTTTCCTCCCCAGATAGAGACAATGGAAATAAGCGCATCCGAATTGCATTCTGTCCAACACCTGGATTGTCGAATGACTTGCATGTTGAGATAAAGTTGATTAGATGCATATTCGGATCATCACCTGCAAGTCCACCAAATAATCCCTTGAGTTGCAAAAGCTGAATAATGGTGCTAGTGATATTAAACTTGGCTCCGGGTGCCAATAGCGGAGGAATAATAGCTCCTGTGACACCAGCTCCATCAAGATCATCATCATCATCATCAAACGGTATTTGCATAGCTCGGCATTTAGGCTAAAATCTTGCTTGACGATCTCATCTGTTTGTCGGTGTCACAACTTCAGCATTACGCCTCGGGTTTAGTAACTCATCATTACCCAAGTCCTCATCATCAGGATCTGCTGCTCGCCCAGGGTTATCGCTATTTTGTTGATGCACTTGAGCAGTGGCCAATGTAGCTAATCTAGCCTGCTCCTGTTGATCAGCCCTTCTCTCAATATCACGTTGCGCCTCCATCCTGCCATTAAACTATTGAGAGTTTCATTACAAAGTTAGAAGAATAAAGAGTTCCATCAAAATACATCAATGCAATGAAAACATCCTCATAAGCATTTTGTCAAACACCTTGGGGAGCATAATGTAACTAAAACCAATTATAAATAATATTTAACCATTTCCATGCAAAAAAATATCCAAAACCACCATTTAAGCATATAAAATCATAATTAAAACAATGGGAGACTATAACCAATCATTTATAATAAAAAAAACGCAAAATCATATTTAAGAGTGTTTAAGAAGAGTTTCTAAGTGTTAATAAATAGAATAATAGGATTAATAACCTCATAAGTAGGTTCAAAACTTTTGGGTCTTATTAGGTTAAGTGGGGAAATATCCATAATACCCCTACTTAAGTTGCACAAATCCCATCACAAGGACACGACAAGCCCACACGAGTTGTACCCCTTCGATACAAGTGGTACCCACCCCTCATATTATAAGCCTCATCCCTTGGCCTAATGATATACAGTATATGACTTATCCAAACCAAGTCGTATCCAAAGCATACAATTTGTACTTTCAACCCGTACCTCTGGCAGAATGAAATACCATGAGGTTTGAACACTATCCCCTATACGAGTCCCTAGTATGATTCATACCCTGACTTATAGCTCATAGTAAGCCACTCATACTCAGACCCAACTTAATTTACCAAGTGATAACACTCAAACTACAGCTCCCGTAAGAGTGTTAGCGGTCGCTGTCAAATATAGAACCCAACTGGGTTGGGTGTCGAATCCCACAGCGAATACTTGGTCACTAAGTAAGCAACGATTATTAGACTTTTGATGAAAGTTCTGCAAATAAAGGGGGGATTTTGTGTGTGCAAATGATGTAAGCAAAATAGTAGAGTAAAAACGGAAAATAGAAGAGTAAAACGGAGTACTTGGTAGGTTTTAATCAATGAGAATTGAGAGTTAGGGTTATGTCCACCTTATGAGTTATACGTATCTATTGACTATGAGTTATGCAGAATTCAGACATGCATGCACTTATAGAGAATCGTATTCTTTGGTAAATCCAGGCGTCTTTCGACCATCAAGGACTATTTCACTTTAACTCTTTCGAGCTTAAAGCATATCTAATGGTACAAATTCTCCAAAAGGTTAATCCAGTTACGGCACTAACTTTTAAACAGGGGTTGGTGCCCTATTTCCTTGAAATTCCCTCTTTTCCAGACATGTAACTTTTCTTTCGAACAAGTTAATGCTATATTGGCGTATTCTATATGTTTGCAACCACAAGAATTTATATTAAAATGAAGAGAAAAATGATCTAAGCAGCATACGTGTCAAGAATTCACAAACTCATAGCAATTGATAGTATCTCATAAGGCTTCCATAACCCTAACAGAGAAGTTTAGCTACTCATGAGTGCAACGGAAAACACAATAGCAATTATCATCATACCCAAAATAAGAATCTCACGTGAAGTATGTTTTGGTGTCAGTTGTGGCGTGATTTACTTGCTAGTAGCGTTTCTCTTGTTGTGAAAATTAAAAGTCCAATAGATGAAGAATAATGTTTACAACAAATTAATGAACAAGGGAAAGAATAGAAAGGGGGATAAGAAGAGAATGCTGAAAAGTTTCAGCAAAATAGGGTTTATATAACATTCAGATCCTAGTCCTATTAAAATAGGGTTTTTATCCTTGTCCTAGTCCTACTGGGTTACTGCATACTTGTCCTAATCCTACTAAGTTACTGCTGATCCCCCAAGTCTTTAGAAATGTTGTTTTTGCCCGGGACAACTTCTCCATGCATCACTTTAGTCCACAAGCTTCCAGAAGCTGCCTTCCTTCTTACGTGAAGTTTCCTTTGGCGTCCAATTTCCGTAAAATGCTGAAATCTTCATCATTTATACCTGAAAACTTACTAATCACTTTGGTTAGCTCACTTACAGGAAAAAGAACTAAAAGTGCAGGAATTATATATTTTGTCCATAAAACTTAGCTAAAATATGGGTGAATTAAGGTGCTTTAGGCGTGTAAATACGCCTAACATCACCAAGTCTAAGGTTAAGAGAAGAAAAAAACCCAACCAAATGATTCATATCCAACCATACTACTCGTATCACCTAAGTATTACCCATTCTAGTAATCCATCCAACCCCACCAACCATCACTAGTCAGTGTATGATAGGATCATACCATCCGTACCCCAATATATAACTCATACCCATAAGTCGTATTGGGTCTAGAGAATAGAACTCCAGGAAATTTTCTATGGTCTAAAAATCCAGGGTGTTATATACTTCTACTCCTCCTTCTCAGTAACTTGGATTCAAGATCAGGTAGGGAGTCAGATTAAAGTGGTGAGATTTCATACTTTGAAAGACTCCATTTCATTTTTATGGTTTTCTTTATATTTTAACTATCCATTTAGAATTAGTTTTTGGCTATGATCGGGGGTATGTTCTTACTGAATACTCTCTAGTTTTGATTAGAAGCTTCATTAGATTACTATTAGAATGGGCGGTGTCGTTATCAGTATTTGTATTAGTATTAGCATTGGCTTTGATACCGGTATCGATTGGTTTGGTTGTAGACTTATTTTAATGTCTTTAAAGTAATATTACATTAGCTTTTTATATGATCAAAATTTAGCCTATTTGGGGTATGGTGTGTTTGGTTTGGTTAGGTACAGAGGGTGATCTCCAGTCCATGCGGGACTTGAGATACACGTTATGGCCATGCCTTCATTTGGGTCATGAAAACGGTGGTATCAAAGCCTAGGTTTGGTTTCATTGGATGTCCGACAAAGCCGTGTCGATTATAGTTTCTTTTATTGGTGTGTAGCATGCCTCACTTAAAAGGGAAAGGCTATGAGATATTTCGGAATATTTCTTTTTTTTCTTGTTTTGTTTTAGGATAGAGAGTCTAAGGTCCTTATTCTCTCTAACTCCTATTTTCTCACTTTTAACATCATGCCTCCCCAATGATCTAAAGCTTATAGAAACTTGTCTATCCCACTTGAGGACAGTGCTGATGGGACACTCCCTGCTTATGGGTACATACCTTGTCTAGGAGTCTAGTTCCTGATTTCCCTCCTAAAGTTCAGTTGGTCCCCTCTAGTCATCCTTAATCTCCTTAGGTTGATGTGTCGAATGGAAAATTTTGTCTATCTATTAATATGTTGGCTAAGTTGGTTACTTCCCAGTTTGAGCATGTTGCTTCTATTACTCTATAGTTTGAGGCCACAAGGTTTAGCCAGTTTATGTTAAGCCCTCCTTTGTTCACTAGTGTTAAGTTGAGGAGGACTCTCAAGGTTTTATTATTGAGATGGAAAAGATCTTCTGGTTATGCATGTTTTTAATGTGGAGGGGGTAGATTTCACTTCCTATCAACTGAAGGATGTAGAATACTAATGGTACAAAGAATGGGAACAGTCTAGGGGGAAGATACTGAATCCGCACAATGGGATGATTTCTCTGGTACTTTTTTAGACCTCTTGTTTCCTCTGGAGTTGAGAGAGCAAAAAATGAAAGAGATTGTTAATCTAAAGAAAGGCAGGATAACAGTTAAGGAGTATGCCTTGAAATTCCATCAGTTGTCCCGATATGCTCCTGATTTAGTGTCTAGCATAAGGGCAAGAATGAGAAAATTTACTTATGGATTGTTGATGTGCTATAGAAATATAACACTTACGATGCTTAAAATGTGGGAAATATTAGATTTCTAAGGCTATTTTGTTAGATATGATCTATTTTGGGTATGTTTTGCAAGAAATCATGTTTTGGATGCTAAGTTTGTAAAAAAAGTGTTTTTGTCCACTTTTTGGAGCAATTATGGATATTCGGGATGTTTTCCATCTTGTTCATGATCAAAGTATGTTCGAGAAGTGAAAAGAACTGAAAAGATAACTCTCAGCAAGGTAGCCTAAAAACTGCATGTAGAACCTATGGACCACAGGTGACAAAGCAGGTGCCAGAGGTTGAAATCCTAAGAGCTAGGCTACAGGATTTGTACTTGCGGTCTACACCTACACCATATGTCAGGACCGCAGGTACTACCTGCTCCCTATGCCAGATCGTAGGTACAGAGAGCTGGTGGACATCGACCCAATTTTCTCCTATTTCATTTGGGATTTGGCTTTAGGATTTCACCTGTATATAAATACCCTTTATGTACTTTTTAGTCAGAGTCACACATTTTTTATATTCACAAACATATTTTGATTTCAAGATCCAATTTTGATCTTGGGATTTTCTTTTATTGATTTTGTCCATTAATTCATTTACGATTATGGGTTTTTACATTTCTTATTATTGTGATTCCATCTATTCTTTCAACCATGAATGTTATTGATTTCTTCACAATTATGAGCAGCTAAAACCCATAGCTAGGGTTGTGGAAACCCTATCGGATTGATGAAGTAGAGGAAGTGTGGTTATTGATCTAAACCAATACCCATGGCATCCATTTCTTTATTTTCTTTATAACATATTTCGTAATGGGTGAACACATTAGGATCCGTCCTACATATTTCCTCTTACTCCAAAAGAGGAGCAGTGACTAGGAAACGATAAAGGCAACAGCTATTTGAAGTTAATTGTAGATCCATGCTAATCATGGAATATAGTGAATGACCGTTAACTGTCATCTAGTAACTAAAGACTCAAAAGGTAATAGATAACTAGGATCAAGGTAAGGTTTAGTAAGGTATCATCCTGATACTCAACAGATAAAGATTAAAATCCTTTTGCTCGTCCAAAAAATTGCAAAAGGTACATAACTTATCGATTCTGCATGGAAGGTATTAGGTTGGTTCAATAACGCACGATAAACGTAAAAGGTTGAGAAGACATGGGGAACACAATCATAGTGTTCACATACACTGATTACAACTGAAGTTAATAGAGTTACTAGTTTGAGATTACTACAACAAAGCCCTCCATTTACTTTTCTTGTATTGTCAATTTACTATAATTGCTAAGATCTGCATACCACGTGTTCCCTTGGGATTCGACCCCAAACTTTGTTGGGTTACTATATTTTGATAGCAACTGTATCATCATCTAAAGGAGGTGTTATTTAGACGTCATAAAAATTTAGCACCATTGTCGGGGAACACGATGTTGAGTTATGATTGAAAGTGGTTGCAGTTTTTTGGTTTTATTAATGTTCTTGTTCTTAGTTGGACATATGCGTATTCCTAGAACATGGAGTAGAGGTTATCCCTTACTTCTAGGAAATCCAAATCTAGAGAGGATCCTACAAATACCTAATAGGATGTCTGAGCATAAAAGAGATAAACCTCTTGAAGGGGTTCGTGATGATCTACATCCCCTTCCTCCCAAAGGAGTACAGGATATAGTTCCTTGATAGATCGATCAGCTTTTGTCTCAAGTAGAGAATGATAAGAGGGAAACTGAAGAATCTCAGTATGTAGATAGAGAGGCAGATCTAGCTGAGTAGAGACTACCAGCAAACCATCAAGCAGCACACAGTAGAAACCCAAACAGAAGTAGAGGTGCCTGTGTTCAAGTCATCCCAGCAAATCCGTATGTGCAACCATATATAATAACAAAGAAAAGTTGGGATATGTTTAACCGGAAGAGACTGGAGCCATAGTTCCTCCTATTTTTTCCCCATGCATCAATTTTAATATCACAAGCGCAATGATCCAACTTCTAAATCTGAAGGGTGTGTTTCCAAGTCTGCCTATAAATGATGCAAAATTGCACCTTGCAAATTTTCTTGGGATTTGCAGTTTGTATACAAATCCAGGGGCGAATCATGAAGCACTTAGACTAAGGATTTTCCCCTTCTCACTTATAGGAGAAGCATCGTTATAGTTAGGGCAACTGCCTAGAGGCTTTATCACTAAATAGAATGAGTTGCACAAGCAATTCTTGAACAATTTTTTTCTCCATCTAGGATGTTGCATCTTAAGGATGAGATTTATAACTTTAGGCAGCGGTAATTAGAGTCTATGTAAGAGGCTCAGTTTAGGTTCAAGAATAAGCTGAGCATGGTTCCCAATCATTAATTTTTAGGGATGAACTTATTAGAGATATTCTATAAAGCCCTAACCATCAGATCCAAAGCCATGACAGACACCATATCTGGAGGAGATTTTATGAGATTATGCAGAGAGGTAGCTTCAGAGATGTTAGATCAGATCTTTCTCACTAACCAAGGGTGGAAAACTCGAGAGGCTAAGAGCAGGTCTAGAACTTATGCTATTGGTGCCTCTTGTGACCAAAAAGTAGCTGATGAGATAGTAGTGCAAGAAATTATGTTACTAAGGACTGATTTTGGGGTACTAGAAAAGTAAGTTGTAGTAATGGCTTCTGAGAGGAATTAACTTCCAAAGTGCAGGAGTTAGAATTGGAAGAGGAAGTGAATTATTTGGATCATCAGATGGAAGGTTTTATAGCCCAAGGGTAAGGGAACCAACGTTGGAACTACTATGATAGATATAGAGACTATAGCAGAGAGTGAGATAGTGACTGGAGGAAAAAAGATGACTATAGAGAGAAGGGAGATAGATACATTGCACCTAGTATACAAGATGCAAAATCTAAAATGAAAGATATATTGGCTAAGCTGGTAAAGGGTAAGGAAAGTCAAGAGATCAACCTTAAGGAGATTAAGGTCGATATTTTAGGATTGACCCAGAAATTTGAGTCACATGCCACTGCTGTCAAATAGTTGTAACACCAGTTCAGGCAGATGTTAGCAAACTCTAAACCAGAGGTAACCAGGCACCCTTTCGAGCAACACGATGCAAAATCCTAAAAATTATGGTCATGTACTTTCTATTACCATGAGGAGTGGTATCACTTCTATGGATCACCCACTACTTGCTACAGAAGCTACTAATGATGAGACACCTACTATTGAGTCTGAAAAGGTAACAGGTAATAAAGGTAATAGTGCTGAATAAAAGGTAAGGGATTGGTCACTGACCCAGAAATCAAACAAATTTCGAGATCACCCCCACCTTAGCCTCAAAGAGTGAGGAAAAATAAAGATGAAGGTAAGTTTAAGAAATTCATTAATATTCTAAAAGAATTAAGCTTGAACATACCTCTCTTAAAGGCATTGGAGAAGATGCCTAGATATACCAGGTTCATGAAATAATTGGTCACAATGAAGAAAAGAGCAACATTTATAAATGCTGATGGTGTGTACTACTGCAGTGGTCTTTGGTGCAGAAAAGGGATAATTCTGGTGCACTCACTATACCATGTACTATTAGGTCATCCCGATTTTCAGCTTTTTGTGCTTTGAGGGCTATCATTAATTTGATATCGCTGCTTGTATTCAAGAAAGTGGGTTGTTGATGTCTTTCCGTTTAGTGAATAAGCCTATGGGAATCTCTTTTGATGTTATGATATGGGTGGATAACTTCATTTTTCTAGCTGACTTTGTCATCTTGGATTATGAGGTTAACACCGAGTTGCTCATTATATTGTAAAGACCATTTACAGCCGCAGGCAGAGCTATGGTTAACATAGAAAAGGGTGAGCTGAAATTTAGAGTCAATAGTGAGGAGGCAATATTTAACATTCAAAAATCAAAGAAGTAACCAACCGATATAAGGGTAGTATCAGTGATAGATTGTATTGATGTCCTTGTAGAAAACTCCTATAGGTATCTTGATGAATTTTAGGTAGTCAAGATACTCGCATCGTGTCACAACATTAAATAAAGCACTGCGTGGGAGACAACCAATCGGTTTGTTGGTGAAGTCTGAGTAACTGACATAGCCACATCATGCTGTAACATTAAATCAAACATTGAGTGGGAGGAAACCCACTATTTTAGTTTTCACATTTTTCTTATTTTTGTATTTTTATAGGTTTTTAGATTTTAGACCGTACGGTAAAAAAATTGTTATATTCATCAATTTCCAGGTAAGAGGACTATGTGATCAACCCGTCATGGTCACAAATCCCATATGGTAAGTTGAATAATAAGTTGAAAATTTAAAATTTTGAGGATGAAAAATGTTAAGTTATGGACTTTGGCATCTAATTTTACTTCAGGGACCTAAAACTTAAGTTGTGGAACCATATGTATCTGGAAAAATATCAAAATGCCAAGTCTAGGTAGCAGAAAAGTGGGCCAAAACTTTTGGCCCAGAACCTGCTCCCAGCACTTACTGGTCATAGGTGGTACCTGCACCCTGAACCAAACCGTGGGTGGTGGCCGCAGGTACAAACCACAGCTAGGTCAATTTTGGGGCCCACCAACACTTAAATATGACCTAAAACAACCCTCAACCTATATAAAAACATTCTTACCCTCATTATAACTCATTATATCCTCAAAACTTCACTTTTCTGTTTGAATTTTAACTTCCCTATTAAAACAAAAACTAACCCCACACTTACATAAAGGCTAAATTGACATTTATTTGAGTTACCAACTTGTCCAAACGCACTAAAAACAAGTTTCAACCTATGTTTTGCATGAGTTCATTATTATTCTCTTCTGATTCTTCATATAAAAGGTACCTTTCTTAGCTCCTAATGATTATATATTGGTTTATCTATTATAGACTTAAAACAGAATATACGGTCGTGTTTTGAAGAAAAACCTAAAGTTAGGCCCTAATCAGAAGTTTAACTTGAATGAATGAAAGTAATACCATTAGTTGAGCAAGTTTGTTTTCTTTAAAATTCATGATTCTTGATTGGTGTGTGCATATTGGACTTGTTGGGATTTCAAATAGGTCTTAGGGTATGATAATTGAGGAAAATTTCAAACTTTTTGGATTTTGAGTTTTTCTTCAACTTTTGTTATCCGTCACTTTTATTGGAAACTAACAACTAATTTTTTAGGTACATATAGCACCTAGAGAAGTGAAAAGGATAAAGTCCAGTACTTAGAATATATGGGCAGAGTCTCCCGAGCCTAGTTATTTAATGGAGGATATCCTGAGGTAGTGATGTAGAGATACTACAGTTAATATGACAATTAGTGTTATGAGAGAACAAACTCACCAGGTTTCTCAGTCAGCTGCAGCCCAATCGTGGATGAAGTCAGCATGAATATCACCACCATACTCCTCCACCTGATGATGATGATGTTAAGGAGACAGATTCTGATTCTACCCCACATGTTCCTTTTTAGGACCCCCAGTCTAAGGAGGGGTCATTGGATTTATCCAATGAGGTAGAGCAAGAGGAGCCATTAGTGGTTCCCCATTCAGATGAGGATATCACTACTCATTTATAGCAACCAGAGTTACCCAATCTGAGGATGGTACAAAGCACCCTTCCAAAAATGCTTCAGTACAACAGAGTCCCGTTGCTGCACCTTTCCTAGATGCACCTCCTAAGGAGAGACATCAGAGGTGGTGTGTGGAAGGGATGCAGAGTATATTTTGTAGAGACAATCATTTTAGCAACATAGGAAAGCCTTTGATATATATGTATAAAGAGTGCTAGATTGACTTACCGGGGCTAGAACAATTACCACAGCCGTGGGAAATATTTGATAGATATCATCTAGATGGATGGCTAGGCCACTCAGTTCCTACAGCCCAACTATGGTACAGGAATTTTATGCATCCGAAAAGCTACCATAGTTATTCCTATATGCAGATATCCAAGCCTAATCAGATTTTTCTGGTACCCATAGCTTGAGCACACACTAGTTAGAGGGGTGAGAGTTGACATATTAATAGATACTATCCGCAGAGTTATCTTCAACCCAGATTATATCTCTCCTACTTCTATAGTTGAGTGCAACCATAGATTGAGGATCGTACATGATTGATATATCATATTGGAGGCTGAGCACCGATATGAGGGGGTCAAGATAGCTAGGTGGATAGCCAGTTATATTTCATCATAGGGTGATGCAGCCCTATGGATCAAGGGGTAAGCTGCGATCAAGAAGGGCCTCTTAGTATTGGAGGCTAAGTTTTGGTGGTTACTAATTAGATATCGACTAATACCCAATACTTTGGATAATACATTAACGTGGGAAGGATCAACATTGGTTGTCTATCTGATGGACTGATATGATGTTGATTTTTTTGCTATTCTTAGCCATAAGTTACATAATAGAACCTTTAGGGAGTTAGCTAATCTTCCATTTCCTTGAATGATTCAGAGGCTATATGATGAGGCCAGTGTGCCTGAGATACTAGGTGTAGACAAGAGGGTACCTATGATGGTGAGTACATAGATAAGGACTATGAAGGTTCTGACACGTCCAGGCACTTCTAGTAGATTAAGACATCAGGAAGTAGTACCACGGGTCTAGTCTGAGGGCCCAATAATTTCTACAAAGCCTACTAAGAAATATCAAGATGATGTGGGTGTTAGTATTAACATAAAGATGGGGGAGCAGAGAGAGGCTCTAGATATAATTACATAAGGCTAGGGGACATATGTTACTTCTTCGTTAACCCGGACTTCAACCTTAGAGTCAGTTGGTGCATCTATAGAGCCTACTTTCCCATCCACTATAGATCCTATGATATGTATAATAACTATATCCAGTGACTTTTTATAAAGCTTAGTGGATAGCCAGGGGCCATAGATGCTAGAGTGAGGGTCTTTGAGGCTTAGATGACTACCCTCTATAAGCAGATGATATTAGGGGTTAGAACTAGATTTAAGTAAGCATAGGCCTGATTGGAGGTTGCACTAAGTACTGCACTATCTAAGATATGTATTGAATTCCATACACAACTCAATAAGTTTTTGAGATGGGTTACAACCTAATATATAGAGACATATGTGCCAAAACTAGAATACATAAAGGGGTAGTTTATTGTGTTACAAGCAGAGGTACGCTCTCTCATTAAGAGCCATGTTGTAGCCAGTTCCTCAGTTATATCCCAAGTGGTCCAGATATCACCTCTGAATGCACCAAGATAGTTTAATTTTCTTATGGAGGGTGATGAGGAGGTCCCAACAGTTGGGGCCAAGAGAGGTCCTATAGATGACTTGAAAGACCTAATTTACCATATAACCAGGCAATTAAAAAGTCCAGGAATAATTTTATAATCTGTATTCCTCGATAGGTAGAATAATTTATCTATAGCAATGGGTAGCTCTACCAGTAGTACACCGCCACCACCACTGTCTTTGCTAAATTATATGCCCCTATCCGGGGATGCTCATAATTTGGGCTCCTAGTGCATCCCAGGAATTTTCTCACTTCCTTCTATTTTATTTTGTTTTAGTGCATTGACGATAGTGTGCAATTTTTTGTATGGGTTGGGCATACCATGCCACCATGAGTTTTTATTATCTTTCTTCTTTTTTGTCGGTCGTGGTACGATTGTAGAACCGGCATGTCTAGGATAATTTTGTGTTGTATTATGTTTTTCTTTGTATTATCTTATTTTAGTGTAACTAGGTGATTTTTTTGACACCCCTCCAAATATTTGTGTTTTAGAACTGTGTAAATGTATATATATGTGAACATTATGGATGTTGTTATGGAATTAGGATTAGGGACATGATAATCACTTTACTAATTATATGAGCTGGATAGGTAGTAGTTGGTGATATTGAATCTATGCTATGTGTAAGTGAGATACTACCTAGTTCCCTATGTGTCAAATTCAAAACTTGCCTAGTTAGTCTTGCCTAGGTCGAAAGATAGTCAGTTAGGGAAGGATCATAGGTCATTTTTTAGTTTAGTCCACTTTTATCCTAAATGACCTTCCATGTGTAAATTATATCCTTTGATCCCTATTTTAAGCCTTGTAGCCTATTTTTCTTGTTCATCATTCACCTTCTCATTTATATTACAATGAACTTGTTTTGGCCTTGGTCCTTCTTGGACATTATGTACCTCAACTCAGGCAAAATACCTAAGTTGAGGGTGGCTGTCATAGGGGTGCATAAGTGTAAAATGGATATGAAGAAGGGTAAAATAAAAGAAAAGTTAGTAGGGCTGGGTGTCGTAGAAAAAAAAAGCAAAGAAAAAAATTATGAAAAATAAAAGACCACACCCAACCCGAATGTGCAATAAAGAATAAAAAGGGAGAAATAAGGGTGGAATAAATAGAAAATTGGCTAGTAATTGAGTCCTTAAGGTTAGCGTAGTGCCAAGGAGGCTTAGTCACGTTAAATGTCCATGTGTATCATACCATCCCCCAAGACAACATTACAAATCGAGAAAAGTCCTATAGTGATCCTAACTTTACTATTTGAATGTCAAGGTAAAGAGCCTATGGTATTTGACATGCATTTGTTAGAACTTTTTTTTTGAGTGTGAGTGTCTCTTGACTATTCCTACATTGACATGCATGATTTCATATGAGTGAGTGGGTCATCTTTGTTGTAAGGACACTTAAGTCATATTGCCTGCTACTTGCTTGTTCGGGTAACGTAATTTGTATATATGAGTAGTTATCTATTGCTAATGTATTTACCATACCTTGATGACATAGTTTCACATTGATGTGCTTCATATTCATACATAATTGGTTTTGAAAAGTGAGATTGGAGAAGGTGTTGTGTTTTGAGCTTTAAGTGCTGACTGATTGCCTTGAATAGCTTAGTTTCTCCTAGTTAAATGTTGTTGTTTTTTTATTGTATTTTATTACCTGAGGACATGCAAATATTCTAAGTTGAGTATTGAGATGTTATAGAAATATAGCACTTTTGATGCTTAAAATGAGAAAAATATGTTGGTTGCTGAGGCTATTTTAATAGATATAATCCATTTTGGGTCGTTTTGAAAGAAATCATGTTATGGATGCTAAGTTCATACAAAAGATGAATAAGATATTTTTGGCCAATTTTTGGAGCAATTATGGATATTCAGAATGTTTTCCATCTTGTTCGTGATCAAATCATATTCAAGAAGTGAAATATAGTTGAAAAGATAACTCTTAACACCTATCAAGGTAACCTACGAACCGCATGTAGGACCTATAGATTGCAGGTGTACAAAGAAGGTGCCAGATATTGAAATCTCGAGAGCTAGGCTACAAGATTTATACCTGCAATCTACACTTACGCCCTGTGTCAGGACCACAGGTACTACCTATGCCTTATGCCAAATCATAGGAATAGAGAGCAGGTGGCCACCAACCCAGTTTTCTCCTATTTTGTTTGGGCTTTGGTTTTAGGGTCTCCTTTTTTATTATAAATACCTTTTATGTATTTTTCTAAAGTTACACACTTTTGATATTCACAAACATATTTTGACTACAACGGCTGAGATCTACAAACCACGTGTTCCCTTGGGATTCGACCCCAACCTATATTGGGTTACTATATTTTGACAATGATCGTATAATTATCTAATAGGAAGTATTGTTTGGGAGTCATCAATTATCCTATGACTTTATTCTATAAAATAAATTTTCCTTGTTGAACAAGGATATGGACATCTGCAGATTGGTTGTGTATATGCAGCAAGTTGAGGAAGAGAAAAAGAAGTAGACTAAAATTGGGGAGAGGCTAAATAAGAATTTTAGATTTCTAGTCAAAGTAGAGGTCAGCAGAAGGATGGTAGAGATGGTGAAAAGTGGTCTAGCAAGAAGTGGGGGAGTTTTAGTTCCTACTCTATGACTAGTGCTAGCGGATTTATGGTATAGGTTGCCTAATTGTAGGCTGGTGGGGCTCAGTCCACTCCATCATATCCTTATTGTAGGTCCTATAGGAAAGTGCACCATTGGTTTTGTGAAAAAAAGAAGGAACATTTGTTTTAAATATGGTCAAAATGGACACTTGTAGTCGAATTGTCCTTCTAAGGTTGCTTTGAGGGAAATAAGATTCTTGTTTCCACTTCATCAGATCTAGCACCAAAGGGTGTTGCTTCTTATTCTAGTATTGGCACTGACCAAAATTGCTTATATGATCTTGCTACCCACAAGGACTCTGAGGCATCTCTCGATGTTGTCACTGGTATATTATGAATCTTTTCTCATAATGTGTATTGCTTGCTTGATTCGGGCTATACTCTTTCCTATGTGACCCCATTTATGGCTGTGCATTTTTGTTTTGGTCCTGATTATATTTTTGACCCCTCCTTTATTTCTACCTTGATGGGTGAGTCAGTTATTACTAGATGTGACTAAAGGGGTTGTGTGGTATCTATTAGTTGTAGAGAAACTCTGGTAGACTCGATAGAGTTATACATGATTGATTTTGATACCATAATAGGGATGGATTTGTTACACTCGAGTTATGCCTCCTTAGATTGTCGAACCCATTAGGTCATGTTAAAATTCCCTAATGAGATGGTAATTGAGTGGGAAGGGGGTTCTCTAATGCCGCAAGAAAGATTTATATCATATCTTAGAGACCAAAAATTGATTTTCAATGGAAGTCTTTATCATTTGGTCTGGGTTAAGGATTCTAACTCGGAGGGTCCTTTCTTACATATTAACCTGGTTATGAATGAATTTCTTGAGGTTTTCCCTAATGATCTTCCTAGTATCCTCCTTGATAAGGAGATTGATTTTGGGATTGACCTTGTTTTAGATACTCGTCCTATCTCTATTCCTCCAAATAGAATGCTCCGGCTTAGATAAAGAAGCTTAAGGAGCAATTGAAAGACCTCTTTGACAAGGGTTTTATCGGTCTTAGATTGTCTCTGTAGGGTGCTCCTATTTTGTTTGTGTGTAAGAACGATGGTTCCCTTTTATTTTGCATCGATTATTGTTAGTTGAATAAGGTCACGATAAAGACTAAATATCCTCTTCCTCAAATTAATGATTTACTTGAACAGATTCAGGGTTCTAGGTATTTATGTAAGATTGATCTTAGGTTGGGCTATCATCAGCAATAGATTAGAGAGGTGGATATCCTAAGACTACCTTCCAATGTGGTATGGTCACTATGAGTTCTTAGTCATATCCTTTGGTTTGATTAATGCCCCAACAACATTCATGGATTTGATGAATAGGGGTTTTATTAGTTTTTGGATTTGTTCATCATCGTGTTTATGGATGACATTTTGGTCTATTCCAAAAGCGAAGCAGATCATGTCTATCTCCTCTTTATTGTGTTACAAACCTTAAAAGACTAACATTTGAATGCGAAGTTTTCAAAGGGCAAATTTTTATTGAAAGTTGTTACTTTTTTGGGTTATGTCATTTCTAGTGAAAGGGTCATTATGGATCCGCAGAAAGTTGTAGTGGTTAAGAAGTAGCCTAGGCCTAGGACTCTAATCAATATTCAGAGATTCTTGGGTTTGACCGACTACTATAGGAGGTTTGTGGAGATTTTCTCAACTATAGTTGCCCCATTGACTAAGTTGACCCAGAAGAAGGTGAAGTTCTTATGGTCAAATGCTTATGAGGGTAGTTTTGAGAAGCTAAAAGATAAGTTAACTTCAGCTCAGATTTTGACTTCTCCTGAAGGCACCGATAGTTTTGTTGTCTATTGTGATATGTCCCGTGTGGGACTTAGTTGTGTGTTGATGCATCATGGTAGGATAATGGCCTATGCTTCTAGGCAGTTGAAAGTTCATGAGAAGAATTACTCAACTCATGACTTAGAGTTGTTAGTTTTGGTGTTCGCATTGAAGATTTGGTATCACTATTTTTATGGAGTCTATGCGGATATCTTTTTTTATCATAAGAGCCATCAATATATGTTCACCCATAAGGATTTGAATCTTATGAAGAAGAGGTGGCTTGAGTTATTTAAAGACTATGACATGAGTCTCTACTATCACCCAGGTAAATCTAATGTGGTTGCTGATGCTCATACCAGGTTATCTATTGAAATTCTAGCTTATATGGATGAGGATAAGCAGTAGTTGGTGAAAGATATTCACCTCTTGGCTAAAATTGGAGTTTGTCTTTTAGACTCTAAGGATGGTGGCGTATTTATGCGAAAGGTGGTAAAGTCCTCCCTTGCTTCTGATATAAAAGAGAAATAGGTATTGGATCCTATTTTAATTTAGAGTAAGAGGGATATAGGTCAACAAAAAGTTATAGCTTTTGAGATTGGTGGTGATGGTATCCTAAGTACTAAGGCAAATTATATATTCTCGGTATGGATGGGTTAAGAGAAAGGATTTATGATGAGGCTCGTGAGTTGTGCTATGTTATTTATCCTAATTCGATAATTATGTACCATGATCTTAAGAAGATCAATTGGTGGAACAATATGAAGCGACATATGGCTAATTTTGTGTCCAAATGCATAGTATGTCAACAAGTGAAGATTGATCACTTGAGGCATGGTGGGTTTACTCAAGAGATTGAACTATTGGTATAGATATGGGAGATAATTAATATGGATTTTGTTACCTGTCTTCCTCGATCTCGAAATCAACTTGATTTAATTTGGGTCATTGTGGATAGGATGACTAAGTCTGTTCACTTCTTTTCAGTGAGGACTTATTATTCGGCAGATAATTATGTGAGATTATTCCTCCAAGAGATTATGAAGTAGCATGCAACTCCTGTTTCTATCATGTCAGATTATGGTACTCAGTTCTCATTGCATTTTTGGCATTCATTTTAGAGAGATTTGGGAACTAAAGTGATCCTTAGTATTGGTTTCCACCCGCTGTCAGATGGTCAAGCGAAAATGACTACTTAAACATTGAAAAATATGCTCCGATGTTATGTGAGTGACTATGGTGGTAGTTGTGTTAATCATTTGCCTCTTATAGAGTTTGCATATAACAACAAGTACAATTCTAGTATTGGAATGGCTTCATTTGAGGCGTTGTATGGTAAGAGGGGTAGGTCTCCTATTAGGTGGTTCAAGTTTTGTGGGGAGAGATGTTTGGACTATATTTGGTTAACCAAGTGATGGAAAAAGTAAAGTTGATTCGGGATAGACTCACAGCAACCCAAATTTGCCAAAAGTCCTATGCGGGTGTGAGGCATAGGCAGCTAGAGTTTGAGATTGGAGATTAGGTGTTCTTGAAGGTATCTCCCATAAAGGAAGTAATGTAGTTTGGGAAGAAGGGGAAGCTCAGTCCTCGGTATGTAGGCCCATACTTGGTTTTGAAGAGGGTTAGCACGGTTGCATATGAGTTAGAGTTGCCATCTAGTTTGAGCTCCATTCATCTGGTCTTCCACATGTCGATGTTGAGAAAGTGTGTGGGTGATCCATTGAGGATTATGCCTATCAAGGATATTGGTATTTCGGATTCCTTATCTTATAAGGAAGTCCCAGTTGAAATTTTGGATCGGCAAGTTTGTCAGTTGTGGACAAAGGACATAGCTTCGTTAAAGGTTCTATGGAGGAACCACAAGGTTGAGGAGGCTACTTGGGAAGCCAAAGAGGATATAATGTCCAAGTATCCTTTCTTGTTTTCCATTTTGGAAGATCGTGCATAAGGTATGTGTTGTTCTTAACATCTTTGTTTTCTGTCTTTGTTAAAGGAAATATTGCAAGTTCCTTGGTATTCTTGTTTTCTGTCTTAAAGGTAAGAGTAGAGATATCTAGAGTCAAATCGTTGTAGTAATTTCCTTGTCCCATGATTCGAGGATGAATGAACGAGGGGAGAATTGAAACACCTCATATTATTGGCCTTTGAAAATTCTTGAGCTCTAGGCTTACTGGCTTGGTCACGAATCATGGTAACAAGTCATGAGATGTGGTTACGAGTCTTAGAACCCTGATCATAACCAAATCAGAGACTTAGTAGCAAGGTTCTACTCTAAGTACGAGTGGATCACTAGGAGACGTGAGGATATGTTATGAGTCGTAGGTTAAAATCATATGATGTCCACTGTTGGATTCATTTGTGTTCTGTGTTGCTTATGAGTAGGACCCTATGAGTCGTAGAGTCATGTTATAGTTGGTGGGTAGGGTTGTGAGGTGAGAAATGTGTAGGGGTTCTATTAACTATCTTGGTTACGACTCGTGATCACGAGTCGTAAGATGTGGGTATAAGTCAAGGGGGTGACTCGTAACCAAAGTCGATACTTTTCCAGCTTTTAAGTTGGGGGCACTTTAGACATTTCCAGATTTTAAGTTGGGGGCACTTTAGACATTTCCCACTTAAAACCCTATAGATCCCACCTCCATAAAACACTTTTGGGGCATTCATTCAACACTTTAACAGATTAAACACTCCCAAATTCTCTCTCAAACTCTCTGTTCAAGTAAAGGTTAGGGTTTAAAAAGGTTGATCAATTAGGGATCTCAAGGGTGGTTTCTCTCCGTAAATCTTCATAATTCAGGCATGTTTCTCTTCCCTCGTTATTAATTTTAAAAAGGCATGTGATTCAAAGTATTGTTCATAGGGTTATTGTTTGGTTTTGAAAACAAAAGTTGGGGATTTTGAATGTTATGAATTGAACAATGTTTCTCATGGTTTATATATATGATTTGCATGCTTTTGATATGGTTTTGAACTCGTGGGTTCATGGGTATAGTGAATGAACTAGGGAATTGTGATTTTCCCAAACTTATGGCTTTTAAAATAACTATAACCCCAACCCCTTAATGTGAAATCTGTTTAGTTATCATAACTGTGGGATTTGTGAAATTGAACCCATCTTGAACTATTGCATTATATAAAGAAGTATTTGAAATACAATGGAATGATTTAATGAACAGAGGGAGCCGGTGTTCCCCAATGTGTATTAATGATCAAAGGGAGTTGTTCACCCCAATGTTAATGGAAATTATTTTGGCATGATATGTTACCTTGCAAGTGTAGTTGGTATGACGATACCAACAATGTATACCTTATTATGGAATGTGGTTAATTGAATGGGAATGTGTGACACTTATTTTAATAAGAATTTTGTAGAAGAGTCGTGAAAGTGGAGGTCCAAGTGACCAATACTGGAAACTGCCTTTGTCGATGCGGGGGTCAAAGTGATTAGGGAGGTTCGAGTCCCCCTTATTATTTCATTATTAGGGAGATCGAGTCCCCTGTAAATAATTATATGATAGGGTACTTAAGTCAAATTGGTATTTATTGGAGGGTTCGAGTCCCCTATGTGCATATAGATGAGATTATTCTATGATTTGTGCGGCTACAATCACTGGGGCTTGACCAGGGGGTGAGAGTTGGGTCTCCTATAGCCCGTGGGTACTATTATATAACGGTTGAGCTACACAATCCAGGCTAAGGTTTTAAATTCATGTTAATCCTTGTTCCCTATCTCGATATGTTATATATTTACATATATATATATATATATATATATATGTGTGTGTGTGTGTGTGTGTGTGCGTGTGTGTGTGTGTATTTTTATGCATTTGATTATTTGCACTAGCTTTGAATGATTTTTTTTTACCATTGATCATATCATTATGTTATCGTTATCCCTAAGTTACATTTAGCATTCACCCTGATAACCGTCTTCGTGTGCTGTATCACCATGCAATGTAGGAACTGGTCATACTTCTAGTCCTCCTACTCAGTAACTTTGATTCAGGATCAACTAGCGAGTCAGATTAAAGTGGTAAGGTTCCATACTTTGGAAGACCCCATTTCATGTTATGGTTTCCTTTACATTTTGACTATCCTTTTGACTTACTTTTAGGCTATGGTCGGGGGCATGTCCCGATCGGATACTCTTTGGTTTTTATTAGAGACTTTGTTGGAATACTATTGGCATGGGCAATGTCGGTATCAATATGGGTATTGGTATTGATATTTTATTGATACCTGTATCAGTTGGTTTTGGTTTTCGACTTTTTTAATGTCTTTAAAGTAATATTCCATTATCTTGTTATATGTTTGAAATTCATCATACTTTGGGGTGTGGTGTGTTGGGTTTGGCTAGGTACAGAGGGTGATCTCTGTTCCATATGGGACTTCAGATACCCATCACGGCCAAGCCCTAGATCCGATCATGACATGAGCTGATCAACAACATTCATAATTGAAAGCATAAAATTAAATCACAATAATAAGAAGTAGAAACCCAAAACCGTAATTTAATTAATCAACCAAAATCAATACAAGATAATTCCAAGACCAAAATTTATTCTCAAAATCAAAATATGTTTGTGAGTATCAAGAGGGTCTAACTTCTACTTAAAACACATAAATGGTATTTATAGTACATGAGGAAACCCTAAAATCAAAGCACAGACAAAAAAAGAAGAAAAAAGGGCCAGTGACCATATGTGTCTCCACACACGAATTGGCCTTAGACGCATGTGCCACATGCGGCCTGAGGCTGGGCACATATGGAAACCTACATATGCAGAGAAAAAAGTCCTGTAGCTCTAATATCGGGATTTTGGACATCTAACACCTAACTTACCCATATATTGTCCATATTTGCGACATGTGTTCCACATATTGACATAGATAAGTGCCGAAAGTTATTTTTCAACTCTTTTACCCTCCAGATCTTCACTTATGGTACTTACCATAGTTTCATATAGACCACATGTGCTACATGTAGTCCACATTTTGACATAGGTAAGTGCCAGGCCTTCCAATACTTGCAACCAAGCTTCAAATCATCAACTTTCATCACAAGCTTTGATCACGCACCTCCATTAAGTGGTACAAATTTCCAAAAGTTGATCAAGTAAGTTGCTAAAAACACTATTTTTTGTATTTTTCACGAACTAAGCATCCAACACCTAGTTTCATGCAAAACATGCCCAAAGCACATCATATCTGACAAAACAACCTAAGAAACTTGCATATTTTCCTCATTTTAAGCATCAAAAGTGCAATATTTCTATAGCACATCAATCAACAAAAATCAAGTTGTTCATTATCCACCACTAAAAATCTAGTTCGTCCTTGAACAAAAGGCAAGTGGAAATACATGAGACTACAAAGTGTTGAGGATAACTACGATGCATATCAAACTCTACCTCTAAAGTAGCCTCATCTTCTGATCAATGTCTTCAATGAACCTTAACTACTGGAATATCACTAGAATGGAATTGTATAACATCCTTGGCAAAAATGGAGATAGGCTCCTCAACAAAAGACAACCTCTCATCTAATTGAATCGAATCCAAACAAATGACATGAGACTCACTCGGAATGTAACCCCAGAGCATGGAAACATGAAAAACTAGATGGACAGCTGATAAATCTAAGGGCAATGTAAACTCTTAAGCCATATCACCAATGGTTCGAAGAATCTCAAATGGCCCAATATACCTAGGGCTAAACTTGCCCTTTATAATGACCTAAACTAGGGTCTGACCTTGATGGGCATCCTAAGCCAACCAAGGCCGGAGATGACCCCCTTAGTCTTACCTCTTGAGCACATCAATGACAATAAACAGCGGAAGTAAACCAAGGTAATAATATAACATATAAATTAGAAAGAAAGTTTAAGAGTCAAAACAATCCAACAATAATATCCTAATACTATCCATAAAAGCCTGTAACCCATAGAATACAAACTAAGTTGAGACATGCCCCCGACTACAACAAAGGAAATTCGAAAGTACTGAATAACAATAATAATAATAATAATAATAATAATAATAATAATAATAACTGAAAATAAGAGAGAGACCAGTCCTTTCGAAGGATAGAGACTCACCATTTCACAGCTAACCAACCAGAGTACTAAACCACCTAATGCTGCACAAGGTCATAAAAAAATCCATCGGAACCTATATCATGAAATGATGTAGCATCTGTACATGGTAAGTACTGGCATGTAACCCAAGAAAAGGGATAAAATATACATGTACCAAAATCAGTAATAAACACATGGATGAAATATATATATTTACCAAAAATCAGTCACAAATCACATGCACCACAATCCTACATATATATAAGATGCGGAGATAGGGTCAAGGGAAATAAAATGTGATTATTTAAAGAATTAGTCCAAAACTGTCTAGCTCATTTTGACCTAAAGGAACCATGAGCTACATGGGTTCGGATCCTCCTACCAAAAAGGCTCCAATCTATGTTAACTGCATGGACCGGAGAATAGGTTAAAGTCACCAAGAAAATAACCTTATAATAAAATAACTATGTACTACTACACAAAGCAAGCACAGAGTGGTCATCCATATTTCAGGAAAAGATCCCCAACGTCAACAAAAGTGGTTTTTAGTGTTTCTTCCCTCGGGACTACACCTTTTTGGCAAGCTACACAATCCCCTTTAAGACCAAATTAAAACATCTTTCGCATACTATTTACCAAAAATCATAGTCTTTCATTAAGGCATTTCAAAATTTAGTGTCGTCATACCAAGAAACTTGAAAGCTATTCCAATTATGCCAAAGCATAACCATTTAACCAATTTGACTCCAAACTTCATTTAAAATCCAAAACCATATCCCCCAAGGGTATTCCAAAAACCTCTTTATTTCCTTTACCATTTAATACAATCAATATTTAAAAAGGGTAAGATTAAAAACTATGTAAAATATCCTTGTTTACATCTAAATTAACAATATGGGTTGAGGTTAATGTCAATAACATCATAAAAACTCCATAAACATTGTGAAAAAATAAATTCTCAATTTCACCATTCCATAATCCACCATTTGAACCATGAATAAATCATTAAAAATAAGAAAAAACAATGCAACTGTTCCTCTACCAAAAACCCTTAACCCTAGTTTAATCAAACATTCATAAACACTTAAATATCAAGTAAATTAAACCAATAATGTAGTAATTAAAATAGAGAGTGTCCAACATGCCTGAAAATTGAATGAATTTAGAGAGAATGTGGAGTTTAGAGCCGGAGTAGTGAATTCTTGAGAAAATCTTGAGTTTATGACTTGGGAGGAGATGAGGAGTGCAATCTTAAAAAGTGAAAATTGATGAGTTACAAGGGTTTTAAGATGTTTCAAAGACGTTTAATTCATATCGAATGAGGAGTTAGGACATTTTTAGCACGATAATAGCAAGATTACAGTGAAAGTCAAGTAAAGATTCAAAAAGTGACAAGAGGGGAAATAAAACTCATACCTTAAACATTTTCATCCAATATCGGGAACAATACCTTAAACATTTTCATCCAATATCGGGAACAATAATGGGTACTTGTCCTTTACATCCTATTTTGATTCCCAAGTAGCCTCTTCTACTCTTTGATTCCTCTAAAGAACCTTCACCGAAGCTATTTCCTTAGTCCTCAATTTTTAAACTTGCCTCTCCAATATATCCACCGGGACATCTTTGGAGGATAACAAATACTTAACACCAATATCTTTGACAAGAACTGCCAACGAATGATCTCCCACACACTTTTTAACATAGACACATAAAATACGGGATGAACCAAAGCCAAACTCATAGGCAGTTCCAATTCATAAGTAACGTTACCAATCTTTCTTAAAATCTAATACGGACCAATTTAACGAGGACTAAACTTCCCCTTTTTCCCAAATCTCGTGACTTCCTTCATAGGAGAAACTTTCAAGAACGCCCAATCAACAACTTCAAATTCCAACTCCCACTGCCTTATATCCACATAAGATTTTTGGCGACTTTGAGAAGTCTTAAATCTTTATCAAATCACCTTCACCTTCCCCATCGCTTGGTAATCTAAGTCAAGCCCAAACAAGTTAGCCTCACCCATCTCAAACTATCCAATTAGAGAATTGGACCTTCTACCATAAAGAGCCTCAAAAGGATCCATTTGCATGCTGGAATGATAACTATTATTATAAGAAAATTTAATAAAAAGAAAATGATCAACCCAACTTCCTTTATAGTCAATTATAGAGGCCCTTAACATAGACTCCAGAGTCTTAATAGTTCACTTTACTTGCCCATCTATTTGAGGATGGAAAGCGGTGCTAAGGTTTACCTGAGTACCTAATCCTTTCTGAAAAAAAACAACAAAAATGAGAATATTACTACGTACTCAATCAAAAATAATAGACACCGGGGCTCCATGCAACTTAACTATCTCCCGAATGAACAACGTGGAATAATCCTCTCCTGAATAGTTTGTTCTCACAGGCAAGAAGTGAGAAGACTTGGTCATCCTATCTACAATGGCCTAAATAGAATCATACTGGTTTTGGGACCGTGGAAAACCCATGAAGAACTCCATATTAATCATCTCCCACTTCCACATAGAAAATTATATCTCTTGTGAAGTACCACTGAGCCTTAGATGCTCAACATTAACTTACTAACAGACCATACACTTAGAAACAAAATTTGCAACATCTCTTTTCATATTATTCCACCAATAAATCTTCTTCAAGTCATGATACATTTTATCCAAACCCAAATAAATTGTATATCTAGACTCATAAGTTAAGATCCTTTCCCGCGACCCATCTACATTAGGAACACACAATCTACCTTGATATCATAAAGATACCATCTTTACCAATCTCGAAAGCCATTAATTTTTGCTGACCCACATCATCATTTATTTGCATAAGTATGGGATCCAAGGCCTACTTCTTTTGATCTCAGTCCTAAGAGATAATTTAACCACTTCCAAAATAATTACTCTTCCATCCTCAGATTTAAAAAGGTGAACCCCTAAGTTTGTAAGCCAATGAATGTCCTTCACCAATCCTCATTTATCCTCCTACATATAGGATGGACTCCCCATGGACAACCTACTAAGAGCATTAACAAAAACATTAGCTTTATCTGGATAGTAGTGCAAACTCATGTCGTAATCTATAATCAATTCGAGCCACCACCTCTATCTGAGATTTAATTCTTTTTGTGTAAACTCATACTGCATGCTCTTATGATCTAAATAAATATCCACACACACACCATACAAATAATGTAATATTTAAAGCAAAAACCAAAACCGCCAACTCTGATTGTGAGTTGGATAATTCCTCTCATGAACCTTAAGATTCCTAGAAGTATAAGCTACAACCTTACCATGCTACATCAATACATAACCCAACCCCACACGTGACACATTAAAATACACAACAAACACCTTAGTACCCTCGGGTAGGGTTAAAATAGGAGCAAAAGTCAACTAATTCTTTAATTACTCAAACTGCCTTCACAAGTATCAGTCCATAAAAACTTTACCTTTTCTAAGTCAACCTCATGAGCGGAGCAACAATAGATGAAAATATTTCCCTAAATCTCCTATAGTAGCCTACCAAACCTAAGAAAATCCTAATGTAGGTTGGAGTCTTGGGTCTAGGACACTTCTTAATTGCCCCAATCTTCTGTGGGTCCACTTTAATTCCTTCACTAGACACAAAATGCCTAAGAAAAGTCATAACACTCAACCTAAATTCACGCTTAGAAAATCTTGCATATAATTCCTGGTCGTAAGGGTCTACAACACAATTTGAAGGTAATTTGCATAATCCTCATCACTTTTGTAGGACACCAAGATGACATCAATGAAGACTACAAAAAACAAGTCCAAAAATTTCCTAAACACCTAATTCATAAGGTCCATGAAAAAAGTCAGAGCATTAGTCAACCAAAATGACATAACCAATAACTCATAGTGACCATATCGAGTTTGGAATATAGTTTTGGGAATATCAACCTCCCTTTTTTTCAACTGATGATATCCCAAACAAAGATATATCTTAGAGAAATACTTAGCACCCTAAAGATGATAATAAAGGTTATCAATCATAGGAAGAGGGTACTTATTTTCTGCGGTGACCTTATTCAACTGGCGATAGTCTATACACATCTGAAAAGACCCATCTTTCTTCCACACAAAAAGCATAGGATCACTCTAAGGAGAAATACTAGAACGTATGGACCCCTTATCAAAAAGATCCTTTAATTGCTTTTTTTATTCTTTTAGCTTTACCAAAGCCATCTATAAGAAGGAATGGAAATAAGATGAGTATTTAGTAGGAGATCAATCCTTAAAATCTATGTTCCTATTAGGAGGAATCTCAAGAAAGTCATAGAGAAAGACTTCAGAAAATTCAATAACCACAGGGACAAATTGCAAGGAGGGAGTTTCAGCATTAGAATCCTTGATATGAACTAGATGATACAAACATACCTTGGATATCAAATTTTGATCCCTAAGATAAGAAATAAACTTCCCTTTGGATACTAAGGAACTTTTCTCCTATTCTAATACATGTTCATAAAGAAAACAAAAAGTAACCTTTTGGGTCCTATAATCTAAAAAAGCATAGCACAAATAAAGATAACCCATTCCCAAGATCATATCAAAATCCACCATATCAAGTTTTATTAGATCTACCAAAGTTTTCTCATGATAATAGGACACTGCACAACCCCTGTAGATTTTTCTATCAACAATAGACTCGCCCACTAGGGTAGATACTAAAAAGGGGTCAAAACTACTTTCAAGAGAAAAACTAAAGTTGTAATGCCCCAAATATTGAACCTTGAGATTTTCTGAGTTTTGAACTCACTGTCCTTACTATGACTCACCCAGCGAATCATAGAGCATCATTACGAGTCATAGGACCTCAGTCGTAGGGTGTCAAGTGAAGGTTGACAAAGTTACCATCTATTTATGAGTGGCTCCCAATGAGTCGTAAAGACTCTACACGAGTCGCATAGTACAAAACATAGGGTGACCAGTGTAAAATACAAATGGTTCTATCTTGGATAATACTTGGACATTTTAAGTCATAGTGTCACTTGACAAGCCGTATGATCTGAGTCGTATGGTAAATAATATGTGTGCCCAAAGAAACTATCTTGACTATGACTCATGGTGATGTGTCATAATGTGTCCTAACGAGTCAAAGAGTGACCCGTAGTCACTGGCAATAATGTTTTAGCTTTTAATTAAGGGCACTTTAGACATTTACCTTATTCTCAATTATAACCCATGACTATAAAATACCCTTGGGGAATTATTTTCAACCATTAACAAATTAAAACACTCTTCCTTCTCTCTCAATTCTCTCAAGAAAAAAGTAGCTAGGGTTTCTAAAGGTTGGCCATATAGATTTTTTACAAATGTTACTCTTCTCCAAACTCTATTTTGTACAGCATGTGTTTTAAATGGTTTTTCATATGGTTTTGTTATTGGTTTTATAATGTGGGTTGAGGGTTTTGAATGTTTGTTTTTGAACAAGGTTTCCCATGGTCTACATATGATTGTTCATTCTTATTTATAGTTTTAAGTTTATGGTGTGCATGGGTATGGTGATTAAGTTATGAGATTATTGTTTCCCCTAATTTGTGAATATTGATAATTGAAGTGGTAATGACCTCAACCCTATATTGTAAAATTGGTTTTGAATAAAGTATGAAAATTGAACTATTCTTTAACTATTGTATAATGTGAAAAGATAATAAATCATAATGGTTTTGAATTAAACCTTGTGGGGTTGTGTAGCTAATGTCATTACTATGGCATAGAGATAAGCTTGAATGTATAAGGGTATGATGATACCTATGGTATGCCATAACAGTAAATTCCTTGGTCAATGAATAAGAATGTGTGAAAAATGTTTTGATTGGGCTTTAATGGGGGTTGTGTAGTTGTACCGTGAAAGTGAAAGTGTCGAGGGATAATATTTTAAACTGATGTTGTCGATGCGGAGGTCTAAATGACCAGGAGGTTTAAGTCCTCCTTATTATATGATCGAGAGGATTGATTACCCCATGTTATATAACTAGGTGCTTAAGTAACTCTTTATATAGGCCGAGAGGTTTGAGTCCCCTATAGTGCATATGTATATGTGATGATTCTCTAATTTGTGCAATCATACGCACTAGGGGCCCTTTATCTGGGGGAGAGTTGGACCCATATAGCCTGTGGCTGCCTTATTATGATGCTTATTCTACACAGTCTAGGTTAATGATTTTAAAGTGCACTCTAAGCCTTGTTCCCTAGCCCATTATTTGATAGATATAGATATATATATGTGTGTGTGTGTGTGTGTATGCATGTGATTATGTGCACTAGACTTTGAATGATTTTGAACTGCCTTGTTCATGAAGTTACTTTATTCCCTTATCCTTGAGTTACATTCTAGTGCCTAACCCACTAACCATCTTCAGATGAGTGATAGGGTGATTAGCTCGATTCATTAGTTTTTTTATTAAAATAGTAAGCTTCCATTCTTTAGAAGACTTAATCATTCCACTAGTTTTGCTTATCTTAAGTAGAATTAAAGACTTTACATTATCATTGTCATTATCATTATCAGAGTTGAGGGTATATTACTATAGTTGGATATTATTGGTTGACATTTCATAGGCTTTGAGTTTCTAATTACTCTACTTATTATATGTTTGAAATTCAACTGCTGCTAGATGTGTTATGTTCTATTTGTCTAGGAAAATAGGGTGGTCTCTAGTCCTCAGTGAACTTGAGATACCCGTCACAGCCAGGCCCTAGCTCGAGTCATGACAAAGATGGTATCATATCCTAGGTTTAGTGTCATTGGGTATCCGCAAAGCCGTTTTAAGTAGTCTCTCTTTATATGTGTGTAGAGAACTACACTTATGAGGGAACAGCTATGAGGAAATTAGGAATTATTTCCCTTTCTTGTGATCTATTTTTGAGCATAGAGTCTAAGGTTTTGAATTCCCTATAATATCCATTTGTTCTCATTTTAGATCATGTTTTCTTGAAGATCTGATGCTCCTAGAAACTTCTCTATCCCACTTGAGTACAATGTCAATAAAAATTATCCTACTTAAGGAGTTCAGACCCGGCCTAGGGCCACTACTCCTGATGGATCTCATGGGGTTCCCCCAAATTCTACTAGTCCTCCTAGAGCTCCTTATGGTGATATGACTAATGCTATGTTCCATCAGTTAAATCATTTTCTTACTCAGTTGGTGGCCTCTCTGTCTTGCTAGTATGAGCATGAGAATGTTGGTGCTCCTTATTCTAAGGACACTAGAGTTGGCCAATTTATGAGGCTCAAATCTCTAGTTTTCACTAGCTCTAAGTTTGAGGAGGATCCTCAAGGGTTCATAAATGATTTGGAGAAAATTTTCTATGTGATACATGCTTTTAACTGTGAGGGTGTGGAGTTTGTTGCATATCAGCTAAAAGATGTGGCATATTAGTGGTATGAGAAGTGGGATTAGTCAAGAGGTGATGATGTCGAGGTAGCCTTGTGGGATGAATTTTATGGTGACTTTTTGGATCGTTTCTTTTCTCAGGAGTTGAGGGAAATAAAGGCAAAGGAGTTCGGCAATCTAAGGCAAGGGAGAATGACTATTAAGGAATATGATCTGAAGTTCCATCAATTGTCTCGTTATGCTCAAGAGTTGGTTTCTTCCATGAGAGCTAGGATAAGGAAGTTAGTTTTTGGGTTATCCCATAATTTAGTATTGGAGTGCAAGGCAGCCCTATTAAACAAGGATATAGATATATCTAGGCTCGTAGTGTATATGCAACAAGTAGAAGATGAGAAGAAAAAAAGATAGAGTAAGAAGTTTTGATACTCATAGCAGGGTAGAGGTCAGAAAAATAGTGGTGGCGATGATAGGTAGTGGTCTAAGGAGAAGACATGGGGAAATTTTGGTTCATATTCGACGACTAGTGCCCCATATCCATAGCCGTCTAGTGATCATTGATTTTTGACTAACAGTGGTTAAAGGGCACAAGGTGTCAAATCTCAGGCTAATGAAGCTCAGTCAGTCCCATCTTATCCCCTTTGTTATTTATGTAGGTAAGTGCATCATGGATTTTGTGAGGATAGGAGAAATAAGTGCTTTAAGTATGGTCAGTAGTGTTATATACCGTAATATTATCCTTAAGCTAGTGTTTCTACTAGGTATAATAAGGTTTTTATTGTCATATCTTCAAGTCCATCATAAAAGGGTACCACTTCTAGTTTCGACACTGGTCGGAATTGCCTTTATGCTCTTACCATTCTCTGGAATTTGAGGTGTCTCCTGATATTTGTACCGGTATGCTTAAACACTTCTCTCATGATGTGTATTGTCTACTTTATTTGGGGTTTACTCTTTCGTATGTGACCCTATATGTGGTTGTTCATTTTGGTTTTTGTCCTAATTATATTCTTTATCCTTTCTTTATGACTACCTCGGTGGGTGACTCTGTGGTACGAAAAAAAGGTTTATAGGGGTTGTGTTATGTTTATCAGTGATAGGGAGACCTTTTTAGATTTTATTAAATTGGATATGTTAGATTTTGATGTTATCCTAGGAATTGATTGGTTGCATTTGTGCAATGCCTCTCTTGATTGTCGAACCTGTAAGGTCATTTTCAAATTTTCAAATAAGCCAATAATCGATTGGAAAGGTAGTTCCATAGTATCTAAAGGAAGGTTTATATCTTATCTTATATCCTGGAAGTTTATTTCCTAGGGGTGTCTATACTATTTAGCGCATTTAAAAGATTCTAGTTCCGTGGATCCTTTATTGCAATCTGTTTTCATGATCTGTGAGTTTCCTGAAGTGTTTTCTAATGATCTTCCTGGTGGTCCTCCTAATAGGGAAATAGATTTTAGGATTGATCTCCTACCAAATACCCGTCATATCTCTATCCATTTGTATAAAATAGCTCTAGCTGAGTTGAAAAAACTTAAAGAGAAGTTAAAAGATCTACTTGATAAGGGTTTTATCTACCCTAGTGTGTCTCTATGGTGCTCTCGTGCTTTTCATGCATAACAAAAATGGGTTCTTTCAAATATGTTTAGACTACCATCAGTTGAATAACGTGACGGTAAACAATAAGTATTATCTTTAAATGATTGTTGACCTTTTTTACCAGCTTCAGGGTGCCAAGTACTCCTTTAAGGTTGACCTTCGGTCGGGTTATCATCAATTGAAGATTAGGGAGAGAGATATCCCTAAGACTTCTTTTTGTACTCGGTATATACATTACGAGTACTGACCATGTCCTTTGATTTGACTAATGCCCCAGCGATATTTATGGATCTTATGAACCAGGTATTCTATCAGTTCTTGGACTTATTTGTAATTGTGTTTACTAATGATATTTGGTGTATTCCAAGAGTGAGGAAGATTATGCCAACCATCTTTGTATAGTGTTGCAGACCCTTAAAAATGAAATATTGTATGCTAAATTCTCTAAGTATTAGTTCTAGTTAAATGTTGTGACTTATTTGGGTCATCTTGTTTCTAGTAAAGGGATCATGGTGGATCCATAGAAAGTTGAGGCGGTTAAGAAGTGTCCTAGACCCACGACTCCAACCGATATTAGAAGCTTTTTAGGTTTAGTTGGGTATTAAATAAGGTTTGTAGAGAGCTTCCCTTTTATTGTTTCCCCATTGACTAAGTTGACTCAAAGAAAGATAAAGTTTCTATGGTCGAAATCTTGTGAGGGAAGTTTTCAGAAGTTCAATGATAAGTTGACTTTGTCTTCGATTTTGACCCTACCTGAGGGTACTAAGGGTTTTGAAGTTTATTGTGACCAATCTTGTGTGGGACTATGTTGTGTATTGATAGATCATGGTAAGGTTATGGCGTATTCTTCTAGAAGTTGAAAGTTTATGAAAAATTACCTGATGCACGACTTAGAATTATTAGCTGTGGTCTTTTCTTTTAAAATTTGGTGTCACTATTTACATAGGGTTTGTGTTGACATCTTCTCAGACCATAAGAGTTTGCAATATGTTTTCACTTAGAAGGAGTTAAATCTCAGGCAAAGAAGATGGCTTAAGTTGCTCCAGGATTATGACATGAGTCTTCATTATCATCAAGGTAAAGATAACATAGTTGATGATGCTCTTAGTTGGTTATCTATGGGAAGCTTAACTCATGTGGATGAACATAAGCAAGAATTAGTGAGAGACATTCACCAGTGGCTTATGTTAGAGTTCTTCTTTTGGAATTTGAGGATGGCGGTGTGGTGGTGAAAGAAGTGGCAAAGTTATCTCTTGGTGATAAAGTGAAAGAAAAGTATGTTTTGGATCCCATCTTGATGTAGTTTAAGAATGATGTGGGTCAGCAGAAAGTAATGTCTTTTGAGATGGGCGGTGATAGTATCTTGAGGTACCAAGGGAGATTGTGTGTTCTCGATGTTAATAGGTTGTAAGAGAGAATATTGGTTATGGCTCCTAAATCAAGGTACACTATTTATCCTGGTTCAATAAAGATGCACCATGACTTGAAAGAGATTTATTAGTGGAATAACATGAAGCGGGATGTGGGTAATTTTGTAGCCAAGTATATGGTTTGTCAACAAGTGAAGGTTAAGCACTTTAGTCCAGGTGGTTTGTTGCTAGAAATTAAGTAGCCGGTGTGGAAATAGGAAGCAATTAACATAGATTTCATTATCGGTATACCGCGGTCTTATGGTCAGTTTGATTCAATTTGGGCCATCATGGATAGGATGACTAATCTTCTCACTTCTTGCTGGTGAGGAGTAATTTCCCTTTTAGAATTATCCCAAGTTGTTCCTTGAAGAGAAAGTTATGCAGCATGGTGCTCCAGTTTCTATCATTAATATATATCGAGGCACGCATTTCTCATCTTATTTTTTGCAGTCATTCCAGAGATGTTTGGGGACTAAGGTGAATCTTAGCACCGCTTTTCACCCGCAGAAAAATGGCCAAGCGGAAAAGACTATTCAGACTTTGGAAGATATGCTAATGTCTCGTGTAATCGACTTTGGTGGAAGTTAGGTTTATCATTTACCCGTTATACTATTTGCATATAATAATAGCTATTACTCTAGTATTGGAATATCTCCTTTTGAGGCTTTTTATAGTAGGAGGTGTAGGTTTTTTATTGGATGTTTTGAGGTTGGTGAGAATAGGTTGTATGGTCCTGACTTGGTTCCTCAAGAAATGAAAAAGGTGAAGGTGATTTGGGATAGGCTTAAAATAGCCTAGAGTTGGCAAAGGTCCTATGTAGATGAAGGAAAATTTAGAGATTAATATGGATGATTTGGTGTTTCTGAAGGTGTTTCCCACTAAAGGAGCAATGTGATTTGTAAAGAAGTGGAATATAAGCCTCCTTTATGTTGGCCCATATCATATTTTGAGGAGAGTTGGGAAGGTTGCTTATGAATTGGAATTGACTTCTAGTTTAGGTTTTGTTCATCCAGTCTTCCATGCTTTGATGTTAAGGAAGTGTGTGGGCGATCCCTCTTTGATTGTTCCCTTAGAGAGTGTGGGTGTTTTGAACTCCTTGTCTTATGAGGAAGTCTTGTTGAGATTTTAGATTGGCAATTCCACTAGTTGTAAATGAAGAATGTGGCTTTGGTAAAGGTTTTATGTAGAAACCAAAAGTGTAAAGAAGCCACTTGGAAAGACAAAAAGGACATGAAGTCCAAATACCCATTCTTATTTTCAACTCAGATAATCATGCTTGATGTAAGTGTATTCCTTAACATCTTTATTTTCTGACTTAGTTAAAGGAAATTATTCCTTATCCTAATATTAGATATAGATATAGATATAGATATAGATATAGATATAGATATAGATATATGTATGTGTGTGTGTGTATATATTTATAAATGTACATATGTATGTATGTATATATGTATATATGTATGTATGTATATGTGTGTGATTGTGAGCACTACTGGACTATGAATGATTTTGAACTGTCTTGTTCATGGCATTACTTTATTCCCTTATCCCTGAGTTGCATGCTAGTGCTCAACCCACTAACCATCTTCAGACGTTGTATCCCCACGTGATGCAGGGTTCGAAGGTTTCTTTTCCTGCGTAGTGATAGGTGGATCAGCTCAATTCATCGGTTGTTGTGGTGTAGTGGTGAGCTTCCATTCTTTGAAGACTTAATCATTCCACTAGTTTCTTTCCCTTAAGTAGAATTAAAGTCTTTACATTATCGTTGACAATATCATTTCTATTGTCATTGTTAGAGTCGGGGGCATCTCCCAACTTAGATTGGTTTTTGGTTTTGTTTAGAGAATTTGTGGATATTGCTGTGGTTGGGTATTGTTGGTTGATATTTCATAGACTTTGAGTTTCTAATTACTTTATCTTGTTATATGTTCGAAATTCAACCGATGCTAGATGTGTTATGTTCTATTTGGCTGGGCAAAGGGTGTGATCTCCAATCCTTGGTGGACTTGAGATACCCGTCATGGTCAGGCCCTTTTTCGGGTCGTGACAAAAGTGTACAAAAATATATGAAATCACATAAGATAGGGTAGAAACTGGATCAAGCAAACAATAAACATCAAGAGAGAAGAGTTGTAACATACAAAAGACAACATTTGGGGATACCTTGATTTCCTGGCAAGTAGAGAGTGAATACAGAAAATTCTGACTAGTTCCCATCCCTAATGCAGCACCCTTAGCTGCAGGAGTTGATAAAGTGGAAATTGAAGCCTTATAAGCCACAATAGCAACCCTAGATGAGGGGTAATCACGTTTTATATGACCGGGCTAGCCACATCTATAACACAAGTTCTTCCCCTCCTTAAAAAACTCATGGTGAAGCTTCCAACAAAAATGACAAGGGGGTAAGGTAGGCCCGACTAATCTGCGCTTATCTGAGACTAGGTACTCTGTGACTTAGGAGCATGACTAATCAGAAACCGTCGATCACCATAAGGCTTAGGATAAAAAGCACTAGATGATAAATACGAATTCCTCATGTTTTTTTCTTGAACCATTGTCTACCCCCGTTTTCACCATTGTGCTGGATTACACCCTACTCTGTATACCCAGTCTTTTTACTCTGCCTCTTACCCATTTCCATTTGCTTCTTCTTCTACTTATTCTCTACCTGTTGCATGTATACCACTAACCTTGAAATATCCATGTCATTATTTAGCATCGCATCCTTACACTTTTACACCAAGTCACAGAACATACTCGAAGAAAACTTTCTCATTCAAGAACTCATACTAGACACAAGCTCAAAAGCATAACGGGACAATTGGATAAAATTCAATGCATACTACTTAAGACTAATCTTATCCTACTTCAAATTGACAAACTCCTCAGCCTTAGATTTCTTTAACTCCTGAGGAAAGAAATAATCAAGAAAAGCACATGAGAACTCATCCCATATAGCCGGCTCAATATCTTCACCACTCAACTCTTTACACTCCTTATTCCCTTGATAAACCACTTTCTTTAGCTGATAAGCTACAAACTCAGTCCCTCTGAATCACTAGCAAGCATCACCCGAAGATCGTCTTCATCTCATTAATAACCCCCTTAGGAACCTTCTCAACCTTAGAGAACAAAAATATTGGAGAGGGGGGGTTAGCCTTATAAATTGTCCAACTGGAGTACCTTAGATAAACTGGGGGCAGGACAGACATTATTAGAATGGAAAGACTGTGATTCTATAATATGAGTAAGCAAGTGGATGGACTATCAAAACTCAGCATTTAAGATATCTCTCTGAGGATAGAAGCAACACTAGCCCAAAAATCCTGAGGTGGACTAGTAAGGACCAACGGAACCCTAGGCAGAGCAGTAAAGTAAGAAGTACAATCCCTATACTGAGTCTACATGCCATGAGTAGGGTAAATTTCCTCTGTATTTTCCCCAGTTGGGATGGAGGTTCCAGTTGAGTTCCTACGGCCATCAAATCTTTATGGAGTCATGACCTAAAATGCAAGAAAGCCAATAGTTAGAGAAAACTCAAAGTAACTAGACACTAGAACAAAATAGAAAACAAAGAAGGGAATCATTCCTAAATGCCTTGCAACCTTCCTCTTATAAGTATGGCATGCTACATGTAACGCCCTATATTTCGGGCTACAATATAGACCATGATTCCGATGCGTTGATTATCCTGAATCCATAAATCCTATGCCAATATGGCATGTTAATTATTTGCGTAGTATGTGAATCCATTCAAGCTTGAATTTAGACCATAGAGGTCCTTTGACTCAAGGACGAGTCGAAAACTACTTTGATCGATTAAGTTTAAGTGGACAATATAATTTGTGTCAACTTCTATCGACCATGACTTTTTGTATATGTTGAATTAGAGAGCCTACTATGTGTAAAATAATAGGTTTTTGAGTTAGCTTTCCAACGATACCAATTTTGCTAAAATTTGTCACCCGAGCAAGAAGTTATGGCCTTTCAAAGTAGTATGTGTCGCCTAACCAATCGCACATGGCCACTGGAAAGTATATACGATAGCATATGCGGCGCCTATGTAAACATAGGTGATAGCATAGGCGGCGCCTATGTAAACATAGTCAATATCATATGTGGCACCTATGTAATGGTTTCAAGTGACTTAAACACTCCGTTTATGGGGCAAAATGGTCCTTTTCCCACTCTTATTCAGCCATAAACACGAAATTCAGTCCCCAATTCTCCAAAATACATCCACATTCATCTAAAAATTCTCAAGAACACTCCCAAATGTTTCAAACTAAAAACCCAAATAAATCAAGATTCAACCATGGGTTTTCAAAATTGATTAGAGATTCGGAATTCCCAATCCACAGGCTTCAAGAAGAACCCATTATTTTCCAAAATAGAGGTACGCGGGGTTTTCCTAAATTCTCATGGGCATAGAAAAATCATGTTTTAGAATGGGGCTTTTGAAACTATGTATATATTCACGTATTAGATGTTTTAACATTATTTTTTTGGTCTTTTGACCTTCCTCAAAGTGATTTGAGAATATGTATGTATAAAAACATGTATTTAAGAATGAATTCTTGTTGAGAGCATGACTTTTGGTGAATTTCGTCTTATTATGAATTTCCATATTTTTCATAGCATATGAATTATTTTGCAATGCATTCTTGAAAAGCACTATATGAAATGGTTGAACTCTTGTTATGATTTAAAGGTGGTTTTAAATCACTAAAGAGGGAATTTAGCATGAATGTTTAATGTTCATAATGCATGTAATAAAAGAGTGCATGATTTGCTAAAGGCAATAGACCACCATATGTTTGATGAAGTTTTTGCATGATTTTGACCTGAGTTTCGGAACAAGAAATCTTCTATATCAGTTGCATGTTTTTGGGTGGTCTAAGCTTTGCTTTAAATGAAAAATTTATATTTATTTATTATGGGTCAGAAATCATGAATTGAAATTCTTGGTATGACGATACCAAACTCAGAAAATGCCATAATAGACACAGACGAATACAGAAATAAGACTTTATCAGATTTACGTTTTAGAACTTTAGAATGATGCATGTTCAGAAAAGGCTAAAATAGGGCATAAAGAGAGCTTAGGTGGTTCCCCGAAGAAGGTGTGATTTCAGACAACTCTTTTCCCAAAACTGTGGTTTGTCGACCCAAGTATATTATTATACGCTGACTTAAGTGTCGTGTGGCATATCAGATTTAGGAACTCTAACCCTTGCGGTACACTTGGGTTGGAGGCTTCCCCGCTGAGTCAATGGCGGATTCCATATCGCCCGTGGAATATCAGACTTCTAGGGTATACCACCTAACTCAGAAGTAATACACAGATCAAAGTTGGAGATTTACAGACAAGTTATATATTTTCAGAAGATGCCCATGTGTTTTTAGAAACTGTTTTATGCATAATGTTTGATGAAACTTTTCTCTCACTTATTATATATATATATGTTCAATTATTATATTTTGGATTGCTTTGTGTACCAGTATAATTATGCTAACCCCCCCTCCTTCCAGGTTCTAAGGCACAGTCTAAGGGTTCAGATAAACAGTAGAGATTCTAGATCATAGACCAGAGTTTGGAATGGTGAGCCTTCTCTGATTCAGAAGGCCTGGTTATTTCATATTACTACTATTATTTAGGTTTTGGTCTACTGGGGGCCTTATCCCAGCTTTCAGACAACTTTAATTAATTCATCGTAGAGATTTCACAGACTGACTCAGACATTATTATTCAGATATATTTTTTATTTCAGTTTCCATTAGTATGATCACATTTAGATTAACCATGTTTCTATATTAGATTTCTCTTTCCATATTATGTTTTATCATATGAATTATGTGCATGATTACCAGATAGATAGAGATGGTGTTCCGGGCATTCATCGTTTGAGATGCTCGTCACGACTAGGGCCCCAGCTCAGGTCGTGACAAACTTAGTATCAAAGCATGGTTCATGGTCTCAGGGTATCTACTAAATTGTGTCGGGTAGAGTCTTGGTTATGGGTATGTAGCACACCACACTTATAAGAAAAAGGCTACTAGGCATTTAAAAAATATTTCCCTTCTATGTAATTTAGTTCATGCTTCAGAGTCTGGACTATCCCTTAATCAATGACCACTTGTATTTTAGAAACACAATTATGCCTCCACGTCGTATCATCGACAAGAATACTCAGGTAGATGAGGTCCGTCCCACCCATGGGATGCAGACCCATAACAGACCTTACTCTCCAGAGCCAGTCCCTACTCCAGAAGTCCCTTCAGTCCTGACCAGTACTCCTCGAGCTCTGCGGACTGATGACAACTCTCTTCCGACTTCTCAGAGAGATATTTCAAATGCAGAATTCAAATGGTCTATTAATATACTGACACAGTTGGTATCTAACCAGGATCAACGATCAGAAGATATTGGATCTGCATCTGTTACGCCTGAGGCTACTAGGGTCGGACATTTCATGAAAATGAACCCACCTAAGTTCACTGGCACCAAGGTAGAGAAAGATCCATAGGAGTTCGTGGATGAGATGGAAAAGATCTTCAAGGTAAAGCATGTGGATGAGGTTGAAGGGGTGGAACTAGCAACTTATCAGCTTAAGGATGTTCCGAATCAGTGGTATGCCGACTGGAAGGATGAAAATGGTAAGAGTGCTGAGCCCATAATTTGGGGAGAATTTGTGGAAGCTTTCCTTGATCAATTCTTTCCTCTAGAGTTGAGAGAGAAAAAAGCAGAAGAGTTTATGAATCTGAAGCAGGGCAGTATGAGTGTCCAGGAGTACACTTTGAAGTTTAATAAACTAGCCCGCTATGCACCAGAGTTGACTAGTAATATGAGAGCTCGGATGAGGAAATTTGTATTCGGCCTTTCTGATAACCTGGTCTTGAGTGCTAGGAGCAATGTTGAATAAGGAGTTAGACTTTTCTAGTCTAACCGTTCATATGCAAAAAATATAAGAGAAAAAAAAAAGATCTCTGAAGCAAGGTAGGTGGAAAGACAAGCGAAAAGAGCCAGATCAGCTGACCAGAGTCACAGTCAGCCTCAGGGCGGTAAGTGGGGAAATAAATGGCAGAAATTCCCTAGATATTTTTACCGGTATATTATAAATCTTTTCCCATGATGTTTATGTGTTACTTAATCTTGGGTCTACTTTATCCTATGTGACCCCTTATGTGGCTATTGGTTTTGGGTTTGAGCCTAGTGTGATTTCTGAACCCTTTGTTGTTTCCACCCTGGTGGGGGATTCTATTATTGCTAGGAAGGTGTACAGGGTTTGTGTTATTAGTATTGTTAGCCGGGATACATTAGTAGATCTCATAGAGTTAGATATGGTTGCTTTTGATTCTATCTTGGGAATGGATTGGCTCCATTCGTTCTATGCCACATTAGATTGTAGGACTCGAAAGGCCACTTTTTCTTTCTCGAATGAATCAATGATAGAGCGGGAAAGACATTCTTTAGCACCCAGAGGGCACTTTATATCCTATCTCAAAGCCCGCAAACTCATTTCTAAAGGTTGCTTGTACCACCTTATCCTAGTTAAGGACTCCAATGCCGAGAGTCTTCCTCTTCAATCTGTTCCTGTAGTAATAGAATTCCCATAAGTATTTCCAAATAATCTCCCAAGAATACCACCTGATAGGGAGATTGAGTTTGGTATTGATGTGTTACCAGACGCTCATCCTATTTCCATTCCGACATATCGAATGGCTTCTGTAGAACTAAAAGAGTTGAAAGAACAGTTAGCAGATCTCTTAGATAAGGGTTTTATACTACCTAGTGTGTCTCTTTGGAGTGCGCCTGTACTTTTCGTGCGAAAGAAAGATGGTTCCTTCGTATGTGCATAGACTACCATCAGCTGAATAAGGTCATGATTAAAAACAAATATACTCTTTCTAGGATTGACGACCTTTTTGATCAGCTTCAGGGTGCCAAGTGTTTTTCAAAAATAGACCTTCACTTGGGTTATCATTAGTTGAAAGTTAGGGAGTCAGACATAACCAAGATAGCCTTTCGAACCCGATATGGTCACTACGAATTTCTAGTCATGTTCTTCGGGTTGACTAACACCCCTATATCCTTCATGGATCTTATGAATAGAGTATTCCATCAGTTTCTTGACTTGTTTGTCATTGAATTTATTGATGATATCCTGATCTATTCTAAGAGTAAAGAGGATCACGTCAATCACCTCTGAATTATTCTTTAAACCCTTAAGGATCATCAGCTGTATGCCAAATTTTCTAAGTGTGAATTCTGGTTAGATGCTAATGCCTTCTTGGGGCATATTGTGTCCAGTGACGGGATAAGAGTGGATCCCCAGAAAGTTGAAGCAGTGAGAAAATATCCCAGACCCACGCTTACAACTGATATTTGGAGCTTCTTGGGTTTGGTGGAGTATTACAAAAGGTTCGTAGAGAGTTTTTCTTCCATAGCTGCTCCACTCACTAAATTGACTCAGAAAAAGGTGAAGTTTGTATGGCCTGATCTATGTGAGAATAGTTTTAAGAAGTGGAAAGACAAACTAACCACTGCTCCTGTTTTGACCCTTCCCGAGGGTGTAGATGGCTTTGTGGTATACTGTGATGCATCCCGTGTGGGATTTGGTTATGTGTTGATACAGCATGATAAGGTAGTGGCTTATGCATCTAGGTAGTTGAAGGTGCACGAGCGGAACTACCCCACCCATGATTTGGATTTAGCGGCTATGGTGTTTGCACTTAAGATTTGGCGGCACTACTTATACGGTGTTCACGTTGATATCTTCACTGACCACAAGAGTCTACAGTATGTTTTCTCGCAGAAAGAATTAAACCTCAGGCAGAGGCGCGGGATGGAGCTTCTGAAAGACAATGATATGACCCTACATTACCATCTAAGCAAGGCAAATGTTGTATCTGATGCCCTTAGTAGGTTGTCTATGGGCAGCCTTTCTCATGTAGAAGAAGGAAAGGAAGAGATCGTGAAGGATATTCATCGCCTTGCAAATCTGGGAGTGAAAGAGATGGTGAAGGATATTCATCGCCTTGCAACTCTGGGAGTGTAACTCTTAGACTCCAAAGATGGAGGGGTGATTGTTCATGAGTTAGATAAGTCATCCCTTTGTTCTGAATTTAAGGAGAAGCAGGTTGAAGATCCCATCTTGATGCAAATCAAGAAAAATATGGGTCAATAAAAGGTTATGTCATTTGAAATTGGTGGTGATGGTATTCTGAGATTTTAGGGTAGGTTATGCGTTTCGAATATTGATGGACTACGAGAAAGAATCCTTGATGAGGTGCACGCTTTGAGGTATGTCATTCACCCAGGATCTACTAAGATGTACCATGATCTGAAAATCTTGTATTGGTGGAATAACATGAAACGTGATATAGCTGATTTTGTGTCCAAGTGTTTGAACTGTCAATAAGTAAAGGTAGAACACATGAGGAAAGGTGGTACTTCCCAAGATATAGCCCTGCCTTTATGGAAGTGGGAGATAATAAACATGGACTTGATTACAGAACTTCTGAGATACAAAAACCAGTATGATTCTATATGGGTGATTGTAGATCGGTTGACAAAGTCAGTCCACTTTTTGACTGTGAGGACTAATTATTTGGGAGAGGGTTATGCTAAGATATACATTGAGAAGATAGTTTGGTTGCATGGGGCACCAGTGTCCATTATATCTGATAGAGGTACGCAATTTTCATCTCAGTTCTGCAGATCTTTTCAGAAGGGTTTAGGTACACAAGTGAATTTGAGCACAGTTTTCTACCCTCAGATGGATGGGCAATCTGAGCGTACCATTTAGACCCTCGAGTATATGTTGAGGGCATGTGTCATTGATTTCAAAGGTAGTTGGGTATATCACCTGCCACTGATTGAATTTGCTTACAATAATAGTTACCATGCTAGCATCAAGATGGCTCCTTTTGAGGCTTTATATGAGAGGAGATGTAGGTCTCTGATAGGATGGTATGAAGTGGGTAAGACTCAGTTGTATGGGCCTGATATTTTTCATCAGGCGATGGAGAAATTAAAGATCATTAAAGAATGACTCAAGACTGCTCAGAGTCGGCAGAAGTCCTATGCCGATGTTCAAAGAAGAGAATTAGAGTTTGAAGTTGGTGATTGGGTATTTCTCAAGGTTTCTCTTATGAAAGGAGTTATGCGGTTTGGAAAATGGGGTAAATTAAGCCCTCACTATATAGGGCCATATCAGATTCTGAGAAAGATTGGTGCAGTTGCTTATGAGCCAGAATTGCCTGCAAGTTTATGTTTCGTTCATCCGGTATTCCATGTATCTATGTTGAATAAATGCATTGGAGATCATTGTTTGGTATTTCCAGTAGAGGATATCAAAGTGACAGATTCCTTGTCTTACGAAGAAGAGCCCATTGAAATTTTAGATCACTAAGTTCAAAAGTTGAGGAGCAAAGAGATAGCCTTAGTGAAGGTATTGTGGAGGAATCAGAAAGTTGAAGAAGAAACTTGGGATTCAGAAGATGACATAAGAATTAGATATACCAATTTGTTTGCTTCGATGGATGATGAGACAGAAGGTACTATTCCTATCTTATCTTTTCTAGTCCTAATTATTCTTCAAATCGTGTCTGCTTGTGTCCCGCATCATCATTCGTGGACGAATGATCCTAAGGGAGGGATAATGTAATGCCTCGCATTTCGGGCTACAATAGAGATCATGATTCTAATGCATTGATAATCTCAAATCCATAAATCCTATGACAATATGGCATGTTAATTATTTGCGTTGTATGTGAATCCATTCAAGCTTGAATTTAGACCATAGAGGTCCTTTGACTCAAGGACGAGTTGAAAACTACTTCGATCGATTAAGTTTAAGTGGACATTATAATTTCTGCCAAATTCTATCATCCATGAATCTTTGTATATGTTGAATTAGAGATCCTACTATGTGTAAAATGATAGGTCTTCGAGTTAGCTTTCCAACGACACCAATTTTGCTAAATTTCGGCACCCGAGCAAGAAGTTATGGCCTTTCAAAGTAGTATGTGTCGCCTAACCAATCGCACATGGCCACTGGAAAGTATATACGATAGCATATGCGGCGCCTATGTAAACATAGGTGATAGCATAGGCGGCGCCTATGTTAACATAGGCGATATCATATGCGGCACCTATGTAATGGTTTCAAGTGACTTAAACACTCCGTTTTGGGGCAAAATGGTCATTTTCCCACCCTTATTCAGACTTAAACACGAAATTCAGTCCCCAATTCTCCAAAATACATCCACATTCATCTAAAAATCTCAAGAACACTCCCAAGGGTTTCAAACTAAAAAATCAAATAAATCAAGATTCAACCGTGGGTTTTCAAAATTGATTAGAGATTCGGAATCCCCAATCCACAGGCTTCAAGAAGAACCCATTATTTTCCGAAATAGTGGTACGCGGGGTTTTCCTAAATTCTCATGGGCATAGAAAAATCATGTTTTAGAATGGGTTTTTTGAAACTATGTATATATTCATGTATTAGATGTTTTGACATCATTGTTTTGGTCTTTTGACCTTTCCCAAAGTGATTTGAGAATATGTATGTATAAAAACATGTATTTAAGAATGAATTCTTTTTGAGAGCATGACTTTTGGTGAATTCCCTCTTATTATGAATTTTCATATTTTTCATAGCATAAGAATTGTTTTGCAATGCATTCTTGAAAAGCACTATAAGAAATGGTTGAACTCTTGTTATGATTTAAAGGTGGTTTTAAATCACTAAAGAGGGAATTTAGCATGAATGTTTAATGTTCATAATGCATGTAACAAAAGAGTGCATGATTTGCTAAAGGCACTAGACCATCATATGTTTGATGAAGTTTTTGCATGATTTTGACTTGAGTTTCGAAACACGAAATCTTCTATATCAGTTGCATGTTTTTGGGTGGTCTAAGCTTTGCTTTAAATGAAAGATTTATCTTAATGTATTGTGGCTCAGAAATCATGCCTTGCAAGTCTTGTTATGACGACACCAAACTTAGAAACTGCTATAACAGACACACATGAGTACAAAAATCAGACTTTATCAGATTTGCATTTTAGAACTTCAGAATGATACATGTTCAGAAAAGGCTAAAATAGGGCATAAAGAGAGCTTAGGTGGTTGGACGAAGAAGGCGTGAGTTCAGACATCTCTTTTCCCAAAATATGGTTTGTTGACCCGGGTATATTATTATATGCTGACTTAAGTGTCGTATGGTGTATCAGATTCAGGAACACCAACCCTTGCGGCACACTCGGGTTGGAGGCTTCCCCGCCGAGTCAATGGCGGATTCTATATCGCCCGTGGAATATCAGAATTGTAGGGGATACCACCCAACTCAGAAGTAATACACAAATCAGAGTTTGAGATTTACAGATAGGTTACATATTTTCAGAAGATGCCCATGTGTTTTCAGAAACTGTTTTATGAATAATGTTTGATGAAAATTTGCTCTCACGTATTATATATATATATATGTTCAATTACTCTATTTTGGATTGCTTCGCGTGCCAGTACAATTGTGCTGACCCCTTCCCCCTCCTTCCAGGTTCTGAGGCACAGTCTAGGGTTCCAGATAAACAGTAGAGATTCCAGATCACAGACCGGAGTTTACGGTGGTGAGCCTTCTATGATTTAGAAGGCCAGGTTATTTCATATTACTACTATTAGTTAGGTTTTGGTCTACTGAGGGCCTTGTCCCAGCTTTCAGAAAAATTTGATTAGTTTATACACACATAGATGATAGTGAACAACGGAAGTCAACCATGGTAATAAGAGAAGTGATAAATAAGAACGAAAGCTTGAGAGTCAAAACAATCGAACAAAAATATCCTAATATTGTACTCAAATGTGTCTAACCCAAAGAATACCAACTAAGTCGAGACATGCCCCCGACTAGAACAAAGTAATCCAAAAGTACTAAATAATCATAATAATAACTAAAAAAAAGATAGGGACAAAGAATGGAGGCTTACCACTTCACAACTAACGAATCAGAGTATTGAACCACCTAATACTACACCGGGTCAAAAGAAAAGCCCCAAAAATAAACATCATAAAGTGATGTAGCATTTGAGGATTGTTAGTATGGCGAGTACTAGCATGCAACCCAAGGAAAGGGATAAAATATACATGTACTAAAACCAGTAATGAAATATATGGATGAAATATATATTTATCTAAAATGAATTATAAATCACATGCACCACAATCATACATATATATATGATGTCGGGACAGGGGCAAGGGAAATGAAACGTGATCATTTAAAGAATTACTCCTAAATTATGTAGCTCATTCTGATGTAAAGGCACCCATGGGATATATGGTTCTGGCTCCCTCTGACATACTGGAAGGGCTCCAATCCATGTTAGCCGCATGGATCAGAGAATAGGTTAAAGTCACCAAGACAATAACCTCCCAATAAAATAACTATGTACTATTGCGCGAAGTAAGCACACAGTGCTCATCTATATTTTAGGACAAGACCCTCTAACATCAGCAAACGTGGTTTCCAGTGTCCTCCCCCTCTCCCCTGGGACTACCCCTTCTCGATGAGCTCCACAATCCCTTTTGAGACCAAATTAAAAGATCTTTCACATACTATTTACCCAAAACTATGGAGTTTTTGATTAAGGCATTTCTGAATTTGGTATAATCATATCAATAGACTTGCAAGCTATTACAATTATGCCAAACCATAACCATTTAACCAATTTGACTCCAAAAACAAGGAAAAATAATGCAAGTGTTCATCTACCAAAAACCCTAAAACCAAGTTTAATCAAACATTCATAAACACTTAAATATCAAGTAAATTAAACCAATAATGTAGTAATTAAAATAGAGAGTGTCCAACATGCCTAAAAATTGAAAGAATTTAGAGAGAATGCAAAGTCTAGAGCTCGGAGTAGTGAATTCTTGAGAAAATTTTAAGTTTCTTGACATGGGAGATGGAGAGGAGAAGTGCATTCTTAATAATGAAAATTAATGAGTTAAAAGGGGTTTAAGACATTTTTAAGTCATTTAATAGGGAAAAGGACCAAAAAGCCCTTGCCCAAATTAGAATAAAGTAAATATGGGCAAATTTTACCTATTAGCATGGCACGCCCTTATCGTGGGGTATAGGCAACATGCTACGCCCTTACCATACAAAGCCTCAAAATGAGCCTTATCAATATTAGAGTATTGATTAATTCTATGGTATTGATTGACATGGACTTGGAAGAAATCACTTTCTAAGTGGAACAATGAGCAAATTATGCTAAATATATGCATGAAAATACAACAGCAAGATGATATGAGAGTTGTGCCAGTGATATATATGGTGGATGATGACAAGATCACAGTTGATGTGCTTATTAAGGAAAGGTTAGGGGTATAATTCTTAGATGCAATAATCATAAACTTTGAGAGAAATGGAATAAGTGAATATGATGAGATGGTTCATGCCCTACATAGAATAAGATCATACAGGTATCCCCTCAACAACCTGATCTTGACTTGAAAAATAGAACCACCCTCATGTGAGGCCATGAATTAAAGAACCACCGGTATTGGAATTAAAGCTCCTCCTTTATCACTTGCAGTATGCATTCTTGGGAGCCAACAGTACCTTATCAGTAATCGTTGCAGAAGATTAGGTAGGAGCACAGGTAGAGGCTTTGATATCGGTATTATGGAAGTTTAAGAAATATATTACGTAGACTATTGATGACTCCGTAGGGATCCCACCAGGTATATGCACACATAAGATACAGCTTGAGTTGGACAACATTCCTAGTATTGAGCATCAAAGATGACTAAACCCTCATTTGCAATAAGTGGTGATGAAGGAGATAATTAAGTGGTTAGACACTAGGGTGGTTTTACCCATTAAAAATAGTAGATGGGTTAGCATGATTCAATATGTGCAAAAGAAAGAAGGAATCACAATGGTCCCAAATAAAAATAATGAGTTAGTACCAATAAGGCCAATGGCTAGATGAAGAGTATGCATGGATTATGAAAAGCTGGACAAGTGTATTCCAAAAGACCATTTTATAATGTCATTTACGGATCAGATGCTAGACAGACTTTCCAGTAGAGGTAGGTATTTTTTTTTTGATGGGTATTCAGGATACAGTGAAATCATGATTTCTCCCAAGGACCAAGTAAAAGCTACCTTTACTTTCTGTTGTGGGACCATTGCATTCAAGAGGATGTCGTTTGGACTATGCAATGCATCTTTCACTTTTTAGATATGTATGATGTCCATATTCTCTGACATGGTAGAAGATACAATCGAGGTGTTCATGGATGACTTTTCAAGGGTCGGATATTCTTTTGATGATTGCCTAGCCCATCTAGCCAATGCACTACAGAGATGTAATTAGGTGTTAATTAGGAAAAAAAATACAATTAGGTGTTAATTAGGAAAAAATTCACTTCATGATAAAAGACGGTATAGTGCTAGGGAACAAGATCTCCAAATATGGCATTAAGGTTGATAGAGGGAAGATAAAGGTGATTGAGAAATTGCCTCCGCCAGTATCATTTAAAGGTATAAAGAGCTCTTTGGGTCATGCTAGTTTTTATAAAAGATTTATCAAGGACTTCTCAAAATTTTAAGCTCCCTTATGCAAACTTTTAGAGAAGGAGGTGAAATTTGTATTTGATGATAAATGACTCAAGGCTTTTAAATTCCTAAAGGAGTGGTTAATTTTGGCACCTATTATTATATCACCAAAATGGTTTGCACCTTTTGAGGTAATGTGTGATGCAAGTGGAGTGGACTTAAGGTCCATCTTTTTCCAACGAAGAGAGAATATCTTGCATCCCATTTATTATGCAAACAAATCTTTAAACCCACATAGAAAAATTACACTATCACTGAGAAGGAACTACTTGTGGTGGTTTTCGCTTTTAAGAAGTTTAGGTCCTACTTTTTTGGGATTAAGGTGATAGTCCACACTGACCATGAAGCATAGAGGTATTTTATAACAAATAAATATGTCAAACCTTGATTGATTCATTGGTTACTCTTACTGCAAGAGTTTGATTTTGAGGTCAAGGACCAAAAAGAGAAAAAGAATCAAGTTGTAGACCACTTATCCAGACTTGAAGAGGAGATGATCCTGAAATTATAGGATGATCTTAAGATAGATGATTATTTTTCAGATGAGCATATAATAGCAGCATCTCATGATTTGATCCCTAGTTTGCTGATTTTGCCAACTACTTGGCAAGTGATCTTGTTCTAGAAGATTAATCCTTCCAACAGCGGTGGATATTTATGCATGTTGTTAGGAAATTCTTTTAGGATGAGCCATATCTATTTAGGGTTTATGCCGATGGAGTAATTAGGAGATGTATACCAGAGGTAAAGATGTTGAGCATTCTAGTGGCTTGTTATTCATCACCAGTTAGGGGTCATCATAGTGGTACATGGACAACCCATAAGATTTTACAATGTGGGTTCTATCGGCCTACAATCTATAAGGATGTTTATGATTTTGCGTAGTCCTATGACCAATGTCAGCATTAAGGTAATATTTATCGATGCCATGAACTCACCATGACACTTATCTTGGAGTTAAAGTTATTTTATGTATGAGGAATTGATTTGATGGTTCTATTTGTGAGCTCCTATGGCATGAGGTACATTCTAGTAACAGTTGACTATGTATCAAAATGGGTTGATTCAGTTGCACTGCTGGACAACGAACGCAGAAGTGTCATTACTATTCTATAAAGAAACATCTTCTCTAGATTTGGCACCCCTCGTGCAATTATTAGTGAATGTAGTTCTCACTTCTGGAATTAATTGTTCAAGGCCCTGCTCGATAGATATGGTGTGAGGAATAGGGTGGAAACACCTTACCATCCACAGACTAGCGGACAAGTGGAAGTCTCCAACAGAGAAATAAAGTCCATATTGGCAATGACTGTGAATGCCAATAGGACTAACAAGTATAGGAAGATAAATGATGCATTATGGGCTTACCTAATAGCTTATAAATCTCCCATAGGTGTCTCTCCATATCAGCTTGTATATGGCAAAGCATGTCATTTATCAGTTGAGATGGATCATAAAGCACTTTGGGCACTGAAAAGGCTAAGCTTTCAATGGTGTGATGTAGTAAATTTGAGGTTGAGCAAGGTAAATAAGTTGGAAGAATTCTGACTTTGTGCTTATGATATCTCGGCCATATACAAGGAGAGAATGAATTTGTACCATTATAAGAAGATCGTGAAGAGAATGTTCAAACTCGATAATTTGGTCTTGCTATACAATTCAAGACTACGCTTGTTTCCTGGCAAGCTAAGGTCAATATTGAATAGACCATTCACTGCGGTTAAGGTGTTCCCATATGGTTCTATTGAGTCAAAATGTGATGGTAACATCCTTCTTAAAGTTAATGGGCAGTTGTGAATATTACATAGGAAACCTAGAAGAAGTTAGAGTTTGTGAAGAGATGGACCTTGATGAAGTCTAAGTAGTCAAGGGAGTTGAGTCATGCCGCGATAGTAAATCATGCACTTCTTGGGAGAAAACCCAAGGTATTGTGTTGTTTGTATTCATATTGTGTGATTGATGTTGGATATTTGCACCTATGGTTCCAAAAGTATGTTCCTAACTCTCTCGTTTTGGTTTGATGCATTGGGGACAATGCATGATTTTTAATTGAGGGTGGGGCTACTTATGGGTCTTGATGTCTTCTTAGGTTTTTTGGCACTGTCCCTCTTTTCCCAGAGATTTATTCCTAGTAGAGCCGGCATGTTTAGGCGTATTGTGTTTTGTTTTGTGATGTTTTATGTAATTAGGAGATCTTGAGTATTTAGGGTAGTAGTCATATTTTGAATCAATGATATCTCTCCAAAATCTTATGTTTTAGGCTGTGTATATGTATATATGTATATATATATATATATATATGTGTGTCTGTGTGTGTGTTAACTCTGTGGATCTTGTTATGGCATTAGTATCAGCGATATGATGACTATTTTCTAACAATTGCATGAATTGAATAAGTAGTAGTTGGTGATATTGAGTTATGTTTTATGTGAGTGTAAAATGCTACCTGGTTCCCTTTGTAGGCTAAATTCAGAACTTGCCTAGTTATCTTGCCTGGGTTAAAGAATAGTTGGTTAGGAAAGGATCATAGGCCATTTTTTATTTTAGTCCACTTTTACCCTAAATGAAATTCCATGTGCGAAGTTTATACCTTGATCCCTGTTTTAAGCCTTATAGCCTATTTTTCTTGTTACACCTTTCACCTTCACATTTATATTACAATTTACCTATTTTGGACCTGTTCCACCTTGGACAATATGCACCGTAACACAGGAAAAAAGCCTAAGTTGAGGGTTTATGTGTGAGCCCATGCTAACACATTTGAATCTTTTAACTCTAAATAATTCCAAAGTCTTGAGTAACTTTGGTCATTTTTTATTAGTTTACTTTGGTTTGGCAGTAAAAGTAGAGAAGAAGGAGAACCACAAATAAAGGAAGCAAAAAGCATGAAATTGGAAGCAAATAAAGAGCTAAGTATGGCTGACGACATCCATGACACGTAGTCAGCCTGGTGATAGGTTGTCAAGAATACCGTCAAACTTAAACAGAAGAGGGGAGTTGAAGGAAGTTTTATGATGACCTTCATGACACGCCGTCAAGATCCTGATAGGCCGTCACTGTCGTCATCAACCTTAGGCAGCAGAAGCTGAATTTACAGAGAAGTTGATGACGTCTGTGACAGTCTATCAAAATCATGATAGGACATCACAATCGCCGTCATCTATTCCAAAGAAAAACTGAAACTTTAATTTTATTTCCTTATTTAGGGTTAACTATTTAAAGCCTTGTTTTAGGTGTTTTCAGGGAGCCATCAATCAATTGACATATCCTACAACATACGACTTTTCTCTCTGTCTATCTCAAGAACAATATTCTAGAGTTTTGCCTTGTGATTCAAATACAAGTTCACTTTTGATTTCATTCATCATTGTAAGTTAATCCTTTCAATTATGAATTCAACTTGTGTGCTTATTTCTTGCATCATGAGTGGCCAAACCTCTTTAACCTGGATTATGGAATCTAGGGATAGGTCATAATAAGGTGTTAATTAATTACTCAAGGTTTAATAGGTGTTAGGTTTTCTTGGTAATTCTGATATTATAACCTATATCTGTTGATTGCAAATAATAGGCGTACCTACTTTGGTTTGCTTGAGAAAGAAATCATAAATAGTAGAAAGCAAATTATCAACAGGGACTCGAAAAGGCTTCATTTAATAATCAGCGTTGTAACAAGGTTGATTAACCTGAGGCAAAATCTGGGCAGTAAGTTGTGATTCCCTAAGTTTGAGAGGATTAGGAAATTAGACGCTTAAATATGTCGAGAGACATTTGAGCATACCATCGATAAAGATAGCTTGTTATCCTAACCACCGTGAGATCCTTGAGTTAATTTTAGCATCTGTCATGTACTGTAAGCCTTAGTGAACATAATCATGGTTATTTCATAAAATTTGGTTACAAACATTAAATTCAACTTGACTAACAATTGTCTGAGAAATTTAAACCCTCATTTCAGGAAACAGTAAACTGCCAGTGAATTATTTCGTAAACAGCTTGAGTTCACACCCTATTCCCTATGGTATTCAAACCCAACATAGTTGGGTTTTATATTGACAACGATCGCTTACACCCATTTCAGAGTGTAGTTTGAGCATTATCAAAAATGGCACCATTGCCGGGAAATACTATAGTAAACTGAAAGTTTGTGTACGCTAATTTGCTGTTAGTTAAGTTCTCTAGATTTACATTTATTTTTTGTTTTTGTCTATTATTGGTACTGTGTTGTTTATATGAAAAGCAAGAAGTTCCAGAGAACCATTGTTGCCAATCAATCCGGAACCTCAACTGATACGGAGAATGGCTGAACAATAGGAGGCGGACAGACTATTCATTTTGGCCAGGGGTCAAGTGAACGTACAAAATTTGGGTCAACAAGCTCGCCACCAGAACCCTTATGATGAAGACTTGGGTGATAAGGAATTCTTTAATCCTCAAAACCCAAGGCGAACTAAGCAACTTGCTGCACCAGTGCAGCAAAATGTCAATAGAAACCGTCCAATCCGAGGAAGGTATGGCCAACAGCCTGTTCAATACGAGGCTGCTGAAGATGATGAAGGAATGGACGGAGCTAGTGTAATGGGTGCTATAATTCCTCCACCATTGGCAGAGGGTCCAAAATTCATCTTAATAAGCACCATGATCCAACTCTTGAATCTGAAGAGGTTGTTTGGAGGATTACCTGGTGACAACCCAAACATGTATTTGGTGAACTTCATCACCATTTACAAATCTATTGACAATCCGAGAGTGAGCCAGAATGCGATCTGGTTGAGATTATTTCCTTTGTCTCTGGCTGGAGAGGCAATAATATGGTTAAATGATCTAGAGCCTGATTCTATAACCAACTGGAGACAGTTGAAAGAGGAATTCCTAGAACGTTCTTTCCATCCTCCAGGAGAGTACAGTTGAGGGACAAAATTAGTAACTTCAGAGAACTCCCAACTGAAGCATTACACGAAACCTAGGAGAGATTTAAGAAGAAGCTTGCACAATGTCCAAACCATAACATGATGGACTTGCACCTGAAAGAGACATTGTACAAAACTTTCAACTCTGTGATAAAGACAATTGTAGACAAAGCTGTAGGTGGTTCGTTCATTGCTCTCTCTTCTCTAGATGTTTCTGACATGCTGAATAGAATGACCAAGCAAAGTTGGACTTGTAACACTAGGAATTCTGAAGTGGCTAGCCCAACTGTTGCTAGTGGTGTAACTATAGAGCAGCGCAGAAGGGATAAGGAGCAAGACCAGGACATGGCCTACTTAAAAACATAGATGGACTTACTGACCAAGCACTTGCTGTCAGGCAAGACCAAAATGGTTAAGGCTATGGAATCTCAGGGTACTGTTGATACAGGTGTTGATGCAGAGGCAAACTATATGAGTAATCAGGGAGTTTTCTGAGGCAATAGCCAAGGGAACAAAGGTCGAAACTTCTATGACAAACCTGATTAGAAAGATAGAGAGTTGGGACACCAGAGAAACAATGATGATCAGAGTGGTTTATATGTTCCTCCTGGAAGTAGGGATGCTACAACAACAACTAGATCTGGAAAGATTTCTATGGAGGACATGATGGAAAAGTTGTTGAAAGGAGTGGAAGATACCAAATTAGGAGTAACTACTATAAAGAGTGAATTCTCTACCCTGAGTCAGTTGGTTAGCTCACACTCTGCTTCTATTAAGCAGTTGAGCAACAGATGAGCCAACTTTCTTCTACATTGAACCAAAGAAAAACTGGTACTTTACCTAGTGCTATGGTTTAGAACCTATAGAATGATGGCTCGTGTATGTCGATTACCACTCGGAGTGGTAAGATGTCATGTGGCCCTTCTGTGGGAAAATCTATTGAAAATAAGGTAAGTGTTGACGAACCTGAAGAAAGTAGTCCAGTGGAGTTTGATAAGCTGGATGTTTTTGTTGATATTTCAGAGAACAAAGATGAGAAGAAAGAGGAAGTGGTGTTAAAGACTATCCCTAGACCACTACCTCCCTTTCCTCAACAATTAAAGAAAAAGGTCGATGATGCAAAATTTGGAAAGTTCATGGCTATACTCAAGCAATTGACAATTAATGTGCCTTTATCATAAATAAGAGAAAGGTCAGCAGTGAGCAGGTGGACAATCTCCATCATTGTAGCGTGGTTTCCACACGATTCTTAGTGCAAAAGAAGGTTGACCTAAGTGTATTCACTATACCGTACAAAGTTGTTTCTCTAGATGTTTCAAAGGCATTATATGATTTGGGTGCCAGTGTGAATTAGGTGCCGCTATCTGTATGTAAAAATCTAGGTTTAGAAGCTCCAACACCCACTAACATGCGACTGGTGATGGCAGACAGGTCGATAAAATGACCTGTTGGAATTTTGCATGATGTGTTGGTGAAAGTAGAAGACTTTATTCTTCCTGCTGAATTTGTGGTACTGGATTATGATGTGGACTTTGAGGTACCCATTATCTTGGGAAGGCCACTCTTGGCAACAAAAAGAGTAATAGTTGACATGAAGTTGAATGAGCTCAAGTTTAGGCTCGGTTAAAAGAAGGCAAAATTCAAAATGCATCGTCCCATGTCACAACAAAATGATATGAATGTCTTCTCAATTATTGATCTCATCTATAAGGATGAAAAAGAGGTATCAATAGGTTGTACTGGCAAATTCTGAGTAGTCAAGGGAACCCATTCCTGCCACGATAGTAAATCAGGCGCCATTGGGAGCCAACCCAAAGTTTTTATGTTTAAGAAAGTGTGTTTATCTTTGAAATTAGAATTTAGTATAGAGAAGGTGGAAAAATGAGAAGTTCAGCTGGAAGGTCATGACGATGCCTGTGACAAGCCGTCACAACTGTGATAAGCTATCATAAATATCGTCAGCTAGACCAGGTTTAAAGAATTTTATGCCAAAGGGTGATGACAATCGTGATAGGCTATCACAATAGTGACAAGCCATCACGAATTGCCGTCAGCCCAAAGCTTTAAAATCCAAAACTAAGCCCAAATATAAGATGATCCGACCCAGTCCAGTCGTGAACCTTTCTTTCCTTAGTTAAAATTACTTCCCATCCTTGGCAAAACACTATAAGAATAATAAGTTTACCTTGTATGTGGGTTGCAATCCAAAATTAAGAAAATCCTTTTTTTACTCTTCCTCTTGTGCATGATACTGAGTTAAAATCTACATCAGGTACAACCTACTTTAACCCTTCTCTTCTTGAGGGGAATGATGATTGAATGAGAACCCAAGACCCCAAGGTTCTTGAACCAAGTTCAACTTGGAAAATGGCTAAAATCGCACCTAGAGTTTGCTATGCAAGCCTAAGGTTTGAAAAGATAGCCCAAAATGCAAATTGAAGTGAATCATGGGCAAAAATGTGGACCAGAAATTTGATTAAAGCTAAAACTGGGTTCTGGTCAGCGTGACGACATCCATTAAAGGCTATCACAATCGTGATGGCCTATCAGGAATGTTAAGCTCTAAAAATATAAAAACAATTGATGGCATTTGTGATAGGATATCACAGTTGTGACGGCCTATCATGAATGTCAACATAAGATGGTAAAAATTGGCTGGATTCTGATTGAGGTTGATGAAAATTGTGACAAGCTATCACGGTTGTGATGGCTTGTCAGGAATTGGCATCATACCTAGAGCTTGAAACATAAATGATCCTAAATGATTAATGTACTTGTGTTTGTGATCTTTAGGGTTGACTAACATTCTTCTAATATCTCTAGGTACTCTAAAATGGCTCTAAAAGAAAGAGTCCCATAGAACCAAAGAAAGCAGCCAAAGATGATGTACATCGTAAGCACCTCAATGAGGAATCTGACTACGAGGAGGAAGAACCATTGCTCAGAAAGCTAAAGAAGAAGCAGAGTCTAAAGAAAACTCTACCACCTCCACCAATTGAGGTTGAGGACAGTGATGATACTGAGTCGACCACAGCTTCTGAGCAGGAGGGGTCTGAAAAGAGTGAGTCTGAACATGCTGATTTGGATGAAGAGGATCAAGAATGGTCTGAAGAATTTGAGTCAGAGTAAATAGCTTCTGGGTCCCCATCCTCTGAGCAACAATATGATGAAGAGTCTCCACCTTGAAGGACTCTTATCAAGTGTAAGAACCCAAAAGTGAGGAACAATGCTAGATGGCAAATCCCAAGAGCTGAGGACATCTATATTGCTGGATTATAAAGAACTGATAGAAGGAATGCGAAGAGGCCAATCTAATAAGAAAAGATTATCATCACAAAAGGGGTGAGCAGATACCCGAAAGTAGAGGAGAAATTCAAAGAATACGGCTTAGGATGGACTACAGAAAGGGGAGGTTTATTTTTCCCCACACTGGTTTGGGAGTTCTACGCGAACTATCAAGCCCAGCTGGAGAATATGTGCAAGCCAGGTGACAAAGTATCAGATCATCTTCTTCTTGTGAGTGTGCGGGTGAGGGGTGTAAGCGTTGATGTTTCGACTAGAGACATCAACATATTCTTGCACGGCCCTGACTTCATGCCTCATTCCACCACACCATCATTTTATGCTCAGATAAAGAATAAGGACAAACAACGTCCTTGGTTGGCCAACATCATCGCTGACACAAAATTGGCTTGGATGACAAACCCAAATAAGAGAATCTGTAAGTCCTCATTGACTCAAGAGGCAAAATTTTGTTGGGGCATAGTGAGAGTTTGGCTAATGCCTACTGAGGGAAACAATATTCTAGGAGATTATCGGGATATTTTTGTAGCAAGTTTGATGAAGTAGCTTTCCTTGAACTTTGGGGAAATCATTGCGGATGAGACAAATATCAGGATGTCGAGAGTCGACATTGCTTATCTTTTTATATATCTTATTACAGAGTTGTGCAGAGCTTTTGAGGTTCCAAAGATTGTGGGAGTTTAAGAAGACATTCGTGCCTTGAAGACTCATAACCTTATCTAATTTGATGAGATTCAGCCGGGACATAGACTTGATAGGGGGCAGAGGTAGCAACGGAACCACTGTTTATATATGCAGGAGTAGCACCTTATGTAGATATATAGGATTCTTCAGCACAGAAAGCTTTAGTGCCTGATACCAAAGCCAGTCCCTCAGTTCCTCCACCATCAACAGGTTTGGCATTTCAGCCTATTGATATCAGGAAGGTGGCTAAGCAAGCAAAGTGGTGCGAGGCCCAGCTACATGCCTTCGCCAAATAGTTTGTTGCTGCTGTGGAAAAGAATCAAGGATACACTAGAACCTTTTGCAACATTGCCTTTGCAAGTTGTAAATTTGGAGAATAGATTTGATGCCCAATAAAAAGAGATGGCAGGTGATGATCTTGATACATTAAGGATTGCATTGGATAAGGTTAAATTTGAGGTTAGGGTGCTGCAGCAGCACAAAATTATGATGTCAATAGGTCCAACTATTGAAGAATTGGAGGAAGAAATTCCTATACTCGATCTCACGGCAAACTCCCAATAAAAAGGAAAAAAAGGGGAAAAGAAAGGCAATAATAAGATAGAAGAGCCAGATAGTGAAAAAGAAAGAAAAGAAAATAACAAGGCAAACAAGAAGGCAGAAAAGAAAGAGTTGAAAATGTCAATATTAGAATTAATGGCTGATAATGAGAAATGGGAAGCAGCCATTCAAGTTAGGGCTACAGGTGCTTCATCTAGCCACGCTCCAACCACCGTCAGGCCAGATGCTCCTGATAGGGAGAAGATAACAGATGATATAGTAGCAGGGTCAAAGACCCAGGATCCACGTGCTTAACTATTTTCAGGTATACCCTATTTTTGATTATTAAGTTGAGGGTGTAGGGTAAATTATTGTTGTAATATAGTCTGTACATAATTGAGAGTAGTATAAGTACTTGAGGCAGTTGGCTTATTTTGTGATTTATAAGTACTTCTTCAGTGGTTTGATCTATAGTGTACAGTGTGAATTACATCTATTGTGACCACTGTGTATTTTTTTGAGGCATTAGTATGGAAAATGAATGACCTGTGTTAAACAAGGGCATGAACCGGATAAGTAGTGATATGTAAGATACTTGTGTGCCATGTGTGTGTAAGGTCTTGCTCAGTTTCTGTTGTGATTTTAATCTAGAACTTGCCCAGTTAGTCGTGCCATGGTCATCAGATAGGCGTTAGGAAAGGATCATAGGCCATTTTTTCATGTTATCCCACGTTAACCTAAATGACCTTCCCAATGTGAATAATATCCCTTGCTCCCCCTTTGAGCCTAAATAGCCTATTTCTTTCTTTTGCACCTTTTACCTTTTATGTTTCCATCATAATGAACTTGTCTTGGCCCTGGTCCTCCTTGGATAGATGTGCACCTTGACTTAGGCAAATAACCAAAGTTGAGGGTGTCTAATATATGGGTGCATGATGAAATCTGTGTATGAAGAAAGGTAGAATGAGAAGGATGAATAAAGAGTTAGGTGCGGTGAAAAAGAAATAAGAAAAGAGAAAACTGTGTGAAAAATGATAAAAAGACAATCAGTTAATTGAATAGACCGTATCCATCTTGATCATGCATGATCAATAAAAGAGGAAAGAAAAGAAGGTTAATAGTTGAAACCCCTAGGGTATAATATAGTGTCAAGGAGGCTTAGTTACTTTGAAATATCCATGAATATCATACCATCCTCTAGCCTACGTTACAAGCTTAAGAAAAACCCTATAGTGATCCTAACTGACCTGTCTGAAGACTTGGGTACTGACTATGGCATTGGATGCGCAATGTTGGAACTTTGTTCTAAGAGTGAGTCTTGTGTTTATCCCTGTGTGTATAAATTTTGATATGAGTGAAAAAAGGACTTCTTTGTTGTAAGGGCACACTAGGTATGTTGCTAATCACTGTCTTATTCGGATAGTGTGATTTGGGTATGTGCGGGGTTGTTATTGCTGAAATTTTTGCCATATCTTGATCCTAGTGAGTTGCATGGGTGTTTTCAATGATAGACACAGTTGCTCTTACGTTGACTGACCTTGGAGATGGTGCATGTATTTTGAACTGATATGAGTAGTTAGCTGCCAAATTGTACTTTGTATACTCTTACTTATGTTAAGGTTGCTTGAGGAAAAGCAATTGTTTAAGTTGAGGGTGTTGATGTGTGATCCCATGCTAACACATTTGAAGCTTTTAACTCTAAATAATTGCAAAGTCTTGAGTAACTTTGGTCATTTTTGATTGGTTTACTTTGGTTTTGTAGTAAAAGTAGAGAAGAAGGAGAACCACAAATAAAGGAAGCAAAAAGCATAAAATCGAAAGCAAATAAAGAGCTAAGTGTGGCTCACGATATTCATGACACGTCGTCATCCTGGTGATAGGCTGTCAAGGATGCCGTCAAACATAAACAGAAGAGGGGAGTTATAGAAAGTTTTGTGATGACCTTCATGACACGCCATCAAGATCCTGCTAGGCCGTCGAGAATTTTTGTGACAACCTTCATGACATGCCGTCAAGATCCTGATAGGCCATCACTGTCATCATCAACCTTAGGCAGCAGAAGCTGAATTTGCAGAGAAGCTGACGATATCCGTGACAGGCTGTCAAAATCATGATAGGACATCACAATCGCCGTCATCTATTCCGAAGAAAATCTGAAACTTTAATTTTATTTCCTTATTTAGGGTTAACTATTTAAAGCCTTGTTTTAGGGTTTTTCAGGGAGCAATGATGATAGGCGAATTTACACGCCTATATCAATATATTTTGCCCATATTTTAGCCTAGTTTTGAGAACTAATTATCTATTTCATACACTTTTAGTCCTTTTTCCTGTAAATGAGCTAACAAATATGATTAGGAAAGTTTCAGGTATAAATGATGCAAAATACAGCAATTTATGGCTTACTTGACGCAAAAGAAAGCTCACGAACGAAGTGGAAAGGAGATGGACGCCTAAAGGACTAAATCTGCTGCATGGAAAATCTGTCCCGGGCTAAAACAGCATTTCTGAAGAATTTGGGGACTTACAGACACAAAGCTGGATTTTGACAATGATACATTAACCTAGTACAATTGGGTTATGTATTTCATTAGTTTATTTGGATTAGGAGAATGTTACATTAACCTAGTACAAATGGGTTAAGTATTTCCTTAGTTTAGTAGGATTTGGTTATTTATTTCATTAGCATAGTAGGAGTAGGATAAGAGTATTATAAATACCCTATCATACTAGAGATTTTAATTAAGTCCTCCCTTAGTGGAGAGGCAAGTCCTCCCTTAGTGGAGGCAACTCCTCCCTTAGTGGAGAGATACATTCATACATACATCAATCTTCTTACAATACAATTCTTCCATCCTTCTCATCTTCCTCATCTACAAACACTTCTAATCTACTCTTCTATTCATCTATTCCACAACAAGAGAATCGTTACTTGCTACGGAATCACCAAAACCACACGCCAAACACCTACTTTTCACGCCATCCACCATGCAAAACGTGATATCCTTCGCATTCATGGGTAACTAAACCTCTTAGTTGGGGTTATGGAAGCCGAATGAGTTACTATCTATAGCTGTGAGTTTGTGAGTTCAAGACACGTATGTTGCTTATATCATTACGCTCTTCATCTTAATCTACATTCTTTGCGGTTGCAAACGTAAGAATAACGCCAGTCTAACATTTAACTTGTTCGAGAGAAAGGTTATTTGTCTGGAAAAGAGATAATGTCAAGGTAGTAGGACACCCTTTCCTATTAAAAAGCTAGTGCCGTAACTGGACTAACCTCTTGGAGAATTCGTACCTGCTAGACACACTTTAAGCTCGAGAGAGTTAAAGTGAAATAGTCCTTGTTGTAGTCGAGAGACGCTTGGATTTACCATCGACTACAATTCTCTATAAGCAATTGCATGTCAAGACTCTACACACTCATAGCCAATAGAGACGTATAACTCAGAAGGTGGACATAACCCCAACGCTTCAATTCTCATTGTTTACAACCAACGTGACAATCTTTCTCTTTTTACTTTATTATTTTCAGCTTTTATTTCATTACTTTGGTTACTTATTACAATCCCCCCTTCTTACGAGACTTGCACCAAAAGTCTATTAATTTTGCTTACTTGTTGGCCAAGCTATTCCCTGTGGGATCGACACCCAACCCAGGTTGGGTTCTATATTTGCTAACGACCGCTTTACACTCCTACGAGAGCTGTAGATTGAGCGTTATCAAAAATTGGCGTCGTTGCCGGGGAATACGAGTGTCAGTCAAGTTTGTGATAGTTACTAGACCCTTTGGTCAAAGATTCTTGTACTTTTACTTTTAGTTTTTGTTTTTGTTTATTGCAGGTTTTTCTTTTAGTGCATGCCCCATACTAGAAGTTCTGGTCAACCGTTATTACCAATCAATCCTGAACCACAACGAATTAGAAGAATGGAAGCACAAGCTGAAATCGACAGGATGGCTACTCAACACGAGCAAGCAAGATTAGCTGCTCTTGCCGCTGCTCAAGTCCAACAACAAAACATTGATAATCCTGGGCGAGCAACAAATCCTGACAATGAGGATTTAGGTGATGACGAGTTACTAAACCCTAGGCGTGATGCTGAAATTATAACACCTGCCAATCGAAGAGGTCGACAAGCTCGGTACAGATATGATCGCCAACCTTTGCAACCAGCTTTCGACGATGATGATGATGATCTTGATGGTGCCGGAGCCACTGGAGCTATAATTCCACCACCATTAGCGCCCGGAGCCAAGTTCAACATCACAAGCACCATGATTCAGCTATTGCAACTCAAGGGATTATTTGGCGGACTAGCAGGCGATGATCCGAATATGCATCTCATCAACTTTATTTCTACATGCAAGTCTTTTGACAATCCTGGTGTTGGTCAGAATGCTATTCGATTACGTCTATTTCCATTGTCTCTGTCTGGGGAGGCAACATTATGGTTGAATGGGCTGACTCCTGATTCTATTACAAATTGGAGGCAATTGAGAGACGCTTTCCTAGAAAGATTCTTTCCGCCATCCAAGAGGGCCCAATTAAGAGATGAAATCAGCAACTTTCGTCAGCTTCCCTCTGAAGCTCTTCACGAAACATGGGAGAGGTTCAAGACAAAGCTAACGAGATGCCCAAACCATCACATGACTAATGTTCACCTCATGGAGATCTTGTATAGAGCCTTGAATTCAGTAACTAAACCAGTGGTGGACAACGCAGCTGGAGGTTCTTTCATGGACCTCACCTTTGGTCAAGCAAGCAATATGCTAGATCGCATGACAAAGCAAAGTAGAGCTTGGCATACCAGAGATTCTAAGGTAGCAAGCCCCACTTTATCTATTGGCATGTCTGCAGACCAAAGAAGAAGAGAAGAAGAACGTGATCAAGATATGGCGCACATGAAAACCCAAATGGATCTTCTTACAAAGCATCTATTAGGGAAGACTGAAAAAGTGAAAGCTATTGCGTCAAAAGGAAGAGACGAATCTGATTCGGAAGAGGAGGCCAACTACTTGAACAATCAGGGGGTTTCCGTGGGAATGCCCAAGGAAACCAAGGTCGGAACTATTATGATAAATCTGGAGGTAAAGACCAAGGTAGTTGGAAGAAAAATAATGAAAATAGTGGTTTGTACGTTCCCCCTGGTAGACGTGATACCACCACATCTAACTCTATGGAAGACATGATGGCTAAGTTATTGAAAGGAGTGTAAGCAACGAGCGCGGGAGTTAAGGAGGTAATTGACGATTTGGCCTCCATGAAGCAATTAGTTGATTCTCATTCCACTTCTATCAAGCAAATAGAGCAGCAATTAAGCCAACTTTCAGCAGCATTCAACCAAAGAAAGGCTGGCACCTTACCGAGCGATACAGTCCAAAACCCAAGGAATGATGGGTCATGCATGGCCATCACTACTAGGAGTGGTAAGGTGCTGGAAACTTCAGCAAAAGACAAGCAAGTGGTTGACAGAACAGCAGATATGGACGCCACACCTAGTGACGTCACAAGAGAAGAAGCCGCAACATCTACTTCCAACGTCAAGGACGTTTCACCTAGTGACGTGCAGCCTGAAAAAAATAAACGGAAGCAAGAGGAGAAGAAAGCCATGGAGAGAACACTTCCATACCCACCACCACCTTTTCCACAAAGATTGAAGAAGGCGGCCGATGACACTAAGTTCAGCATATTCATGACTATGCTCAAGCAGCTGACTATTAATGTCCCATTGGTCGAGGCACTTGAATAAATGCCTGGGTATGCGAAGTTTATGAAATATCTTTGGACTAAGAAGAGGGCAGCAAGCTATGAGCTGAAGGATGATGTGCATCATTGTAGTGCAATCGCTACCCGATCCATAGTTCAGAAGAAGGCCGACCCCGGAGCTTTCACTATTCCTTGCACCGTCGGATCTTTGGACTTTGCTAAAGCATTGTGTGACTTAGGAGCCAGCATCAACTTGATGCCATTATCGATCTACAAGAAGTTGGTGTTAGGAGATCCTACACCAACTAATATGAGGCTTGTTATGGCGGATAGGTCGGTAAAACGATCGGTTGGTATTCTATGCGATGTCTTGGTAAAGGTATCTTCATTCATATTTCCGGCAGACTTTGTCAACTTGGATTGTGAAGCAGATTCAGAGGTTCCCATAATCTTGGGATGCCCTTTCCTTGCTACGGGAAGTGTGCTCATAGATTTGAGAGCTAATGAGCTTTCATTCCGAATAAATGATGAAGTGGTGCGCTTTGATGTTTGCAAATCAATGAAGCAACCCAAAGATCTGAGTGTATTTTCGGTGGCTGATGTTGTCTTTGATGACGAGGAAGAGTTACTTGCTGAAGAGCAGAATCTTAATGATCCTTTGGAGGTTTTGCTCATGAAAGAAGACAATGATGATGCTGAAATTTCTGAAGATGATATTTGTGCTCTATCGGGATTAGGAACATATCGTTATACTCCCAAGAAGCTGGATCTTGATCTCAAGAATTGACCCACACCACCAGCTAAGCCATCTATTGAAGAGCCACCCACGTTAGAATTAAAGGAGCTGCCAAGCCATTTGAAGTACGCATTCTTAGGAAGCGGAAATACTCTTCCAGTCATTGTAGCAGCCGATTTGGGTGAGCAACAAGTTGCAGCTCTTATTGCAATCTTACACAAGTATATTAGAGCTATTGGATGGACCATTGCGGACATCATTGGTATTCCACCTGGGATTTGCACTCATAAAATTCAGCTTCAAGAAAAGTGCACACCCACCATTGAACATCAAAGACGTCTAAACCCACCAATGCAAGAAGTGGTGAAAAAGGAGATTATCAAGTGGTTAGACGCAGGGGTCGTGTATCCTATTTCTGATAGTACATGGGTAAGCCCAGTACAATGTGTTCCCAAGAAAGGAGGTATGATAGTGGTTGCGAATGCAAAGAATGAGCTTAGTCCACTCAGGCCCGTTACTGGATGGAGAGTATGCATGGACTACCGCAAGCTGAATTCTTGGACGCTCAAGGATCACTTCCCCATGCCATTTATGGACCAAATGCTAGATCGATTAGAGGGGAAAGGATGGTTTTCCTTTCTTGATGGTTATTCGGGTTATAATTAGATTTGTATTGCACCTGAAGACCAAGAAAAGACAACGTTTACATGCCCATATGGTACTTTTGCCTTCAAACGCATGCCATTCGGGTTATGTAACGCACCAGCCACCTTTCAGCGATGTATGATGTCTGTTTTCTCTGATATGGTAGAAGACACTTTGGAGGTATTTATGGACGACCTTTCAGTTGTTGGTGAGTCTTTTGAAGCGTGTTTGGTAAACTTGAGCATGGCATTGCAAAGATATGTAGAGGTCAACCTTGTGCTGAATTGGGAGAAGTACCACTTCATGGTAAAAGAAGGAATCATTCTCGGGCACAAGATCTCCGAAAGAGGAATAGAGGTTGATCGCGCCAAAATCGAGGTAATAGAGAAGCTACCGCCTCCAATTTCGGTGAAGGGAGTTCATAGTTTTCTTGGCCATGCTGGGTTTTATCGTAGATTCATCAAAGACTTCTCCAAAATTTCTAGTCCATTATGCAAACTATTGGAGAAAGATGCGAAGTTTGACTTTAATGATGATTGCTTAAAGGCATTCGAATGCCTAAAAGAAAAACTCATTGAAGCCCCTATCATGGTAGCACCAGATTGGACGCTCCCGTTTGAAATCATGTGTGATGCTAGTGGTGTAGTCGTTGGTGCTGTTCTTGGACAGAGAAAGGAGAAATTATTTCATCCTATCAATTATGCGAGTAAGGTCCTAAATGAAGCCCAAAGGAACTACACCGTTACTGAACAAGAGCTCCTTGCGGTTGTGTATGCGTTTGAGAAGTTTTGTGCCTATCTATTGGGTACTAAGGTGATCGTTTATACAGACCATGCAGCTCTTAGATATCTAATGACAAAGAAGGATACAAAACCAAGGCTGATTAGATGGGTATTGCTGCTGCAAGAGTTTGATTTCGAAGTCAAAGATAGAAGAGGTTGCGAGAACCAAGTGGCTGATCACCTATCCAGGCTTGAGAATGAGTATGTGGCGCAACCAGAAAGTCAGATTGATGATGCATTCCCTGACGAAGAGATACTAGCGACAACAACGGAGATATTACCATGGTATGCCGACTTTGCAAATTTCGTGGTGAGTAATGTGTTACCTTCCAATTTATCTTATCACCAAAGGAGGAAGTTTATGCATGACGTTCAGCACTACTATTGGGATGTGCCTTATTTGTTTCGAAGATGTGCGGATGGTATCATTCGACGATGTATATCCCATGAAGAAGTGCCTACTATATTGGAAGCATGCCACACTTCCCAAGTTGGAGGACATCATGCAGGGAATCGAACGGCAAGGAAAGTCTTGCAAAGTGGTTATTATTGGCCTACAATATTCAGAGATGCATACGACTATGTGAGAAGGTGTGACCAATGCCAACGTCAAGGTGCTATTTCAAAACACCATGAAATGCCCATGTCCAAAATTCTGGAGGTAGAACTCTTTGATGTGTGGGGTATTGATTTCATGGGTCCATTCGTGAATTCGTTTGGAATGAAGTACATCTTGGTTGCTGTGGATTATGTATCGAAATGGGTGGAAGCTGTAGCATTGGCCGACAACGAAGGAAAGCGTGTTGTAGCATTTTTAAAGAAGAATATCTTCTCTCGCTTTGGAGTACCTCGTACTATCATAAGTGATGGAGGATCTCACTTTTGCAACAAGCTATTCAAATCTGTATTGGCCAAGTATGGAGTCAAGCAACACAAGGTAGCTACGCCTTATCATCCCCAAACCAGTGGACAAGTTGAAGTTTCCAACCGCGAGATCAAGCAAATCCTTGCCAAGACGGTTAATGTGAATAGGAAGGACTGGTCTCGGAAGCTAGATGATGCACTATGGGCGTATAGGACTGCATTCAAGACACCCATCGGCATGTCACCTTATCAGCTAGTTTATGGGAAGGCTTGTCATCTACCCATCGAGCTTGAATACAAGGCATTGTGGGCATTGAAGCACTTGAATTTGAATTGGGATGATGTGAAGAACCTGAGGTTGGAGCAGCTGAACGAACTAGATGAATTTCGTCTCCATGCATATGAAAGATCGGATTTATATAAGGAGCGGATGAAGAAGTATCATGATCAGCGGATTGTTCGACGAAACTTCCAAAAAGGTGACATGGTACTACTCTTTAACTCCAGACTCAAGCTCTTCCCAGGTAAGTTAAAATCAAAGTGGTCTGGTCCATTTAAAGTCACCCAAGTCTACTCGTCTGGAGTAGTCGAATTGGAAAATAATGAGGGTGTTATCTTCAAAGTGAATGGTCAACGTGTTAAACCATATATCGGTCCTCTTGACTCGATGAATGACATGGCCATCACTTATCTCGACGAAGTCTAAGTACTCGAGATTACTACGTCGAGCCACGACAATAAATAAGGCGCTAGATGGGAGGCAACCCATCGTACTAATCGTTTTCATTTGTTTTGAGCAAATGTAGGTGCAAGAAGTAGTCAACGAGGAGATTGATTTCAATTGACGATTTGGTCGCATTGTATGGTAAAGTCGGTAAGTTAGGAATGGTGATGCATAGGGCTATGAACTGAGCCTTTCTCACGTCATAATAGGCTTCGAGGAAGGCTAGGCCTTGGTAAAAATAGGCCACGAACAATGCACAACCTATTCTATAGCCTAAGGACTCGGAATCTAGTGTGCTATACACTATGCGCCGCCTATTCCTAGGTGTGCTTTTGACTATGCGCCGCCTATGCTATGGCATTTGAGATACTGAGACCAAATGCCATAGACTATGCGGCGCATATGTCTAGAAATGCCATAGACTATGCGGCGCATATGTCCCATTATGCCATGGACAATGCGCCGCATATGTCATTGATATGCCGAGGGATATGCGCCGCATATGTGGTGATTTTGTCCCCAAATCCGATTGTAAATGGGTCATAACCCGACCCATACTCTTCCTATATAAAGGGGACTTGTTTTTTTTACACAACCACATTAGAAACAACCCTAAGGGCGCCGCATATCATCCCAAATCCTCTCAAAATTTTCTTCCTTCGTTCTTCCAATTCACAACAACTTCTCCACAATCTTCAAGCAAGTAAGTACTCTCTTATTCTTCCTCTATTTATCGTAAGTACTACGTTGCTATGCTTATTATAATTTGCTAAATCATGTGAGATTGGTGGTGATGTTCATGTGTTTGGATAATTGTTGCAAAATCGTGTGATTGAATGTATACGTATGGAATTCTTGACTTGTTTCCGACTTGAATTTTGTTTCAATGGCATTGTTATGGTACTTGCTGAATATATGCGGCTATGAATATTTCTTGAGAGTGTTGTTTGTATGCTTGCATGATTAACCATCCCGGCCATCGGGATAAGGTTATAGTGACTATCGACTTAGGAGGTGGTGTTTGTTGTACGAATAGCAATTCCATGTGGTAACCCCTATGTTGTAGCGGTGCTATATGCACAATTAAAGTCGTCCAAATGGCTGCACATAAGTGATGTAATGCTGATTCTCTTGTCGGAATACAATCCTAAAACGTATGTCGACGAAGTCTGAGTACTCGACCACTTTCATTTCACTGATTTGTGCTAACAAGATTAAGTGTGGGGTGGTACCCCTAGTGCTTGCATGTAGATTGTATAAAGTGAGATTGTGCTGCAACTAACATTATTTCTAGTCTCAGGTACAATGGCACCTAAAGCAAGGCAAGGCAAGGAGAAGGCTACCACAACCCGCAAGGACAAAAAGAGAGGCCGAAAAGACCAAGGAGAATCATCCTCAGCGCACCTACCACGCAGAATGTTCGGAATTAAATGGGTTCTTGAGGAATAAGCCAAAGCATGGTACAGCAGCAACAAAGAAAAGAAATATGTGCACGTCGACTTAATCAACAAGGCGACCTTAGCAAACAAGGAGCCGCAAATATTGGCTAAAATAATGGCTTTGAAGCTGGATTTCATCTTCCGCGACATGGGAGAGTGCAATCTTGACTTGACAAGAGAGTTTTATGCCAACTGGTCGCCAAACACCACAGGCAACGAAGTCAAAATTCGGGGCCAAGTGTTACAGCTTACAGCGGATTGGATCAACTCATTTCTTGGCCTACCTTCGGTCGACCCTGCACCATACAAAGAGCTGTACAGCAGGCCTCCTTACAGAGCGATAAGACACACGCTTTGTGGAAGCAGATCGATGGCAAGATGGGGCAGACATAAGGAAATATGCCGTCACAACACATTCCCCTATGCTCCACTAAATAGGGAAGCAAGGATCTGGCTGCGCATTGTCAATTCATGCCTTATTCCTGGGATGCAATACACAAAGATATCGAGAGATAGAGTGTGTTTGGTTTATGCGTTGATGACGAATGTCCCTATCAATTTTGGGGCAATCATTCGATCTACCATGAGGAAAGCCAGACTCCACAGAAGGTCCCATTTCACATTCGGCAATTTGTTGACAGCAATGTTGCGGAAGGAGGATATAGAAGAGGAACCAGCTGACCACAAGCTCCCACACAACCCAAAGAAGGTTGACCTCACCAAGGTCAAATATGCTGAAACAACGCATGGAGTCAACCTTACTACTGCGGAGAGACATGCTCGGGACGAGAGTTTCTTCCGTCATCTCTATGGCATGACACGATTCACTATGATGAGTGGTGGACGTATTCCAACTGCTGAAGAGCTCCAACAGCTGGACCACGACTACCCAATGAATAGGCATTCCCGGGAGATGTGTGGAGTGGGCGTATATTTTGAGGAACCTCTTGATGATGACGTGCCAACTGATGATGATAGACGCCTGCCTGATTCTGATGATGAGGAGAACTCTGACGATGACTCTTATGATGATTCCGACGAAGTGGGTATGACCCCCGACATTGATGAGGAGTCCGACTAATCAGGTTCTTCGCATTTATTTTCCACTGAGGACAGTGTCTCATCTAAGTGTGGGGTGGCAGAATCTGCATGCTATACTTCTTTGTTTGCACCTATGTTTGTATGTTTGCTTGTTTATTTTGTTTTGAGTCCAATTTTTTTGATTTTTTTTTTGTGTGTGACGTTTTTTTTAAATTTTTAGGAGTAAAATTTTTCTAGCTATGCATGAAATTATTTTGATAGGCAGCATGAGATTAGAACAAGAGTATGTGCTACAATTGTAACTATTGAGACATCTAGGCTCTAGTTGTGACTTATTATGTGATATTGTGTGACTCAATTCCTTCACTTGTTGGGTCGAGAGTCTATATTACTTCCAATCAAGTCGACCATGTGCCTTGTGTGTGCGAGATAATAGTATATTCTATGTTTGTGGCTGATGCTAGAACTTGCCTGGTATGTATGCAAAGCGAAAATAAGGAATGTAAGTTTAGGATATGATTTAGGCATTTCTTTGGCAACCTATACATGTTTACTTTCAGTTTTACCTACCCATGGACATCATCCTAGTTAAACCCTTTTGAGCCTTTAGCCTATTTCTTTAACAACCTTGTATGTAAGCCTAATCCATTTTTCAAGACCGTACTTTGATCCAAATTCCTAAGTGCTTTAAAAGTGAATAAGTCATGTGACAACATAAGAGGAAATTGGGTGAGTAAGATGCTTTAAATTGTAATGGTTCTTGAATGTGTTATGAAAAATGCTATCATAAGAGGTATGTTGTGAAAAGAAAAAGGAAAAGAAAGCTGAAAAGTGAGTTGTTCTTAAATTTGAAAAGCAAAAGAGGAGAACAAGGGTGGTAGAAGAAAAGAAGAAGAATGGTTGAAAGAAAAAAAGTGTCATTGATACAATGTGATGTATTAAAGCGCTTAGGAACCTAGTCACTATTCTTGGCCAAAATAGTCCTACCCGTCCCTTAGCCTACATTACAACCATCTAAAGACCTACTTGATCCTAATCTTAACATTCCGACATTTAGTAGAGTACTACATTAAGGGCAAGCTTATGGTCATTAGTTGCTACATATGAATTCTTTGTGAGAGTGAGTGCAAGGATACTTTGATACCCACGTTTGAAAAATATGCTATATTTGTGAGTGATTATGGGTACTATATTGTGAGACACACATGGTTGATGAGTTTTGGATAGTTGTATATGATTCTATGTACCTTAACGTTTGCATGCGAGTTGACTACCATCACGATTCTATGCTTGAGGTTAAATTGTTTCTGCTTATAATCGGAAAGCTACTCTTTGTTGATAATTATTGTGCTTGTCTTGATAAATGTTTTGTGTTGTTGCTGTAAAAACCTTAAGTCTATGCTTAGAAGGACATGATATGTTCGAGGATGAACAAAGCTCTAAGTGTGGGGTGTTGATGATAGGCGAATTTACACGCTTATATCAATATATTTTGCCCATATTTTAGCCTAGTTTTGAGAACTAATTATCTATTTCATACACTTTTAGTCCTTTTTCCTGTAAATGAGCTAACAAATATGATTAGGAAAGTTTCAGGTATAAATGATGCAAAATACAGCAATTTATGGTTTACTTGACGCAAAAGAAAGCTCACGAACGAAGTGGAAAGGAGCTGGACGCCTAAAGGACTAAATCTGCTGCATGGAAAATCTGTCCCGGGCTAAAACAGCATTTCTGAAGAATTTGGGGACTTACAGACACAAAGCTAGATTTTGACAATGATACATTAACCTAGTACAATTGGGTTATGTATTTCATTAGTTTATTTGGATTAGGAGAATGTTACATTAACCTAGTACAAATGGGTTAAGTATTTCCTTAGTTTAGTAGGATTTGGTTATTTATTTCATTAGCATAGTAGGAGTAGGATAAGAGTATTATAAATACCCTATCATGCTAGAGATTTTAATTAAGTCCTCCCTTAGTGGAGAGGCAAGTCCTCCCTTAGTGGAGGCAACTCCTCCCTTAGTGGAGAGATACATTCATACATACATCAATCTTCTTACAATACAATTCTTCCATCCTTCTCATCTTCCTCATCTACAAACACGTCTAATCTACTCTTCTATTCATCTATTTCACAACAAGAGAATCGTTACTTGCTACGGAATCACCAAAACCACACGCCAAACACCTACTTTTCATGCCATCCACCATGCAAAACGTGATATCCTTCGCATTCATGGGTAACTAAACCTCTTAGTTGGGGTTATGGAAGCCGAATGAGTTACTATCTATAGCTGTGAGTTTGTGAGTTCAAGACACGTATATTGCTTATATCATTACGCTCTTCATCTTAATCTACATTCTTTGCGGTTGCAAATGCAAGAATAACGCCAGTCTAACATTTAACTTGTTCGAGAGAAAGGTTATTTGTCTGGAAAAGAGATAATGTCAAGGTAGTAGGACACCCTTTCCTATTAAAAAGCTAGTGTCGTAACTGGACTAACCTCTTGGAGAATTCGTACCGCTAGACACACTTTAAGCTCAAGAGAGTTAAAGTGAAATATTCCTTGTTGAGGTCGAGAGACGCTTGGATTTACCATCGACTACAATTCTCTATAAGCAATTGCATGTCAAGACTCTACACACTCATAGCCAATAGAGACGTATAACTCAGAAGGTGGACATAACCCCAACGCTTCAATTCTCATTGTTTACAACCAACGTGACAATATTTCTCTTTTTACTTTATTATTTTCAGCTTTTATTTCATTACTTTGGTTACTTATTACAATCCCCCCTTCTTACGAGACTTGCACCAAAAGTCTATTAATTTTGCTTACTTGTTGGCCAAGCTATTCCCTGTGGGATCGACACCCAACCCAGGTTGGGTTCTATATTTGCTAACGACCGCTTTACACTCCTACGAGAGCTGTAGATTGAGCGTTATCAAGCAATCAATCAATTGACATATCCTACAACATACGACTTTTCTCTCTGTCTATCTCAAGAATAATATTTTAGAGTTTTGCCTTGTGATTCAAATACAAGTTCACTTTTGATTCCATTCATCGTTGTAAGTTAATCCTTTCAATTATGAATTCAACTTGTGTGCTTATTTCTTGCATCATGAATGGCTAAACATCTTTAACCTGGATTATGAAATCTAGGGTTAGGTCATGATAAGGTGTTAATTAATTACTCAAGGTTTAATAGGTGTTAGGATTTCTTGGTAATTCTAATATTATAACTTATATCTGTTGGTTACAAACATAGGAGTACCTACTTTGGTTTGCTTGATATAGAAATCATAAATAGTAAGAAGCAAATTATCAATAGGGACTCGAAAAGGCTTCGTTTAATAATCAGTGTTGTAACAAGGTTGATTAACCTAAGGCAAAATCTGGGCAGTGAGTTGCGATTTCCTAAGTCCGTGAGGATTAGGAAATTAGATGCTTAAATAGGTCGAGAAACATTTGAGCATACCATCGATAAAGATAGCTTGTTATCCTAACCACTGTGAGAACCTTGAGTTAATTTTAGCATTTGTCATGTACCGTAAGCCCTAGTGAACATAATCCTGGTTCTTTCATAAAATATTGGTTACAAACATTAAATTCAACTTGACTAACAATTGTCTGAGAAATTTAAACCCTCATTTCAGGAAATAGTAAACTGCCAGTGAATTATTTAGTAAACAACTTGAGTTCACACCCTATTCCCTGTGGGATTCGACCCAACCTAGTTGGTTTTTATATTGACAATGATCGCTTACACCCATTGAAGAGTGTCGTTTGAGCGTTATCAAGGGTGGATATCATAGGGGCGCGTATTATAAAATAGGTATGAAGAAGGGTAAAATAGGAGAAAAAGAATTAGGGTTGGGTGTGCTAAAAAAAATTGTGAATAAAAAGCTTAAAAGGAATAAAAGACCATACCCAGCTTGAATGTGCATAAAAGAATAAAAGGGAGAAATAAGGGTGGAATAAATTGAAATTAGCAAATAAGTGAGACCCTAAAGTTAGTGTAGCTCTAAGGAGGCTTAGTCACTTTAAATGTCCATATATATCATACCATCCCCCAAGCCTACAATACAAATCGAGAAAAGTTCTATAGTGGTCCTAACTTCACTAATCTGAATGCTAAGGTAAATAAAATGAGGGCAAGCTTATCGTATTTGACATGAATTGACTGGAACTTCTTTGTTGAGTGTGAGTGTCTCCTGACAATCCATTCATTGACATACATGATTTTATATGAGTGAGTGGGACATTCTTATTGTGAGGGAATTTGAGTCATATTGCTAGCTATCTACTTGTTTTGGGTAGTGTAATTTCTATACATGAATGGTTGTTTGTTGCTAATGTAGTTGTCATACCTTGATCACTTTGTGTCATATTGTTGTGCTTCATATTCATACACAGTTGGTTTCAAAAAGAGATATAGGAGGGGATGTTGTGATTTGAACTAAATATAATGACTGATATCCTTGGATATCTTAAATTCTCTTAGTTAAGCGTTGTTTTTGTGTTGTTCTGTTTTTGTTGCCCAAGAAAATGCAAATGTTCTAAGTTGAGGGTGTTGATGTGCTATAGAAATATAGCACTTTCGAAGCTTAAAACGAGAAAAATATGTAAGTTTTTGAGACTTTTTTGTTAGTTATGATCCATTTTGGGTATATTTTGCAAAAAATAATGATTTGGATGATAAGTTTGTGAAAATGGTGAAAAAAGGTGTTTTGGACACTTTTGGAGCAATTATGGATGATTGGAATGTTTTTCGGCTAGATCGTGATCAAAGAATGTTCGAGAATCAAAGAAGAGTTGAAAAATTGACTCCTGGCACTTACTAATTTGACCCATGGACCATAGGTAGGACCTATGGACCACAAGTACATAGAGCGGCTACCAGAAGTCCAAAATATCGAGAGCTGACTTGCTGGAAAATTCTCATCCGGCACTCGCAGTTGATACCTGCGCCCAGAGAAAACCGTGATACACCCAAATTACAACTCTCGTTAGAAAGTGTAAGCGTTCGCTGTCAAATATAGAACCCAACTGGGTTAGGTGTCGAATCCCACAGGGAATACTATGGTCACTAAGTATTGCGATTATTATTAGACTGTTGATCGAAGGTTCTAAGATAAGGGGGGTTTTGATTTAAGTGCACAATAATACTATTAGTGTAACGAATGAGACGATATAAGTAATAAGATTTGATCACAGAGAATGATAAGTTAGGGTTATGTCCACCTTGTAGCTTCTACTTCTCTATTAACTATGAGTACTATGGATTTTATGCATGCATGCACTTATAGAGAGACGTGTTCTAATCCTAAATCCAAGTGTTTTTCAACCATCAAGGATTTATTCACCGTAGCTCTTTCGAACCTACAGTGTACAACAAATTGTACGAACTCTCCAAGACATTAATCCTGCTAGGGCATTAACGTGTAAAATAGAGGTTGGAAACCCTATTTTCTCATCACACTCTCTTTTCCAAACAGTAACTTTTCTATCGAACAAGTTATTGCTATAATGGCGTATTCCCTATGTTTGCAACCACGAGAATTAAATCAAAATGAAGAGAGTAATGATATAAGTAGCATGACATATCATAAATTCACAAAACTCATAGAAATAGAGAGTATACTACAAGGTTTCCATAACCCTAACAGATGAGCTTAGCTACTCATGAATACAACAGAAATCAAAATAGACATAATCATCATACCAAAACATAGAACAATCTCGACGATGAAGATGACTAGCGACAATAAGAGAGAAACGTGTTCCTCTCTCTACGTTACTCAAGCTAAGCTATTTTCTACTCTATTCCCAAAATATTACAGAATCTGAATATTCAATAATCCCTAAAAATTCAGCAATAAAGCTTTTTAATAACATCCTTCTCTAATAAATTTCTACTGCAATCCTTAACTATTTAAAAATTCTGAGTTTGCCCAGGAAAAAGTTCCCATGCATCACATTCAGTCCAAAAGTTGCTTTCCCTTTTATGTGATCCTTTACTGTCCACAGGTCCCCAAAGTGCTGAAATCTTCCTCATTAGTACCTGAAAAGCATGCTAATCACATAGGTCAGCTCACTTACTTAAAAATGGACTAAAAGTGCAAGACTTATGTATTTTATTCTCAAAACGTAGCTAAAACATGGGTAAGTTATGGTGCTTAGACGTATAAATACGCCCAACATCATACCGCAGGTATAACCCGCAGCCAGGAGCAAACAGCGGGTGTGGGAAGCGGGGATCCACCAACCCTATTTTCTCCTATTCCATTCAAGCTTAGTTTTTAGGGTTTTCTCTTGTACTATAAATACCCCATATGTACTTTTTAGTAGAAGTTCTCCACTTTTAACACTTAGAAACATATTTTGATTTCAATATCCATCTTTGATCTTGGGATTTCATTGTACTAACTTTGTTTGATTATATAGTTTACGGCTGTGGGTTTTCTTTTAGCTTATCATTTTGATTTCATCTTTGCTTTCCAACATGAATGTTATTGATTTCTTCACAATAATGAATGGATAAAACCCATAGCTAGGGTTGTGAAAACCCTGGCAAATTGATGAAGTAGGAAAAGTGTGTTTGTTGACAGGAACCAATACTTATGGCGAGCATTGCTTTATCTTCATTATAATAGCTGTCTTAGCGGTTGCAAATGTTAGGATTCCTCATAGAAATAGCTACTTGCTCTAAAAAAGGGAAGTAACTAGGAAAAAATAAAGACAACAGTAATTTGGGGAGTTAATAGTTGATCCGTTGCAGCACAACGGTCTATGCGAATGATTATTAGCCTTCATCTGATAACTTGAGATCCAAAAGGTAGTAGTTAACTGGGACCAGGGTAAGTTTTAGTAATGTGACATCTTGAGACTCAATAGGCAAAGTGTGTAATCATTCTACTCATCCAAAAGACTCTAAGAAGTACATAACTTATCGGTTCTACATGCAAGGTATTGGCTTAGTTCAACAGCGCACATAAACCTACGGACTTGAGATGCCAGGGGGGACACAATCCTAGTGTTCACCCATAACTAATTCCAACCAAATTTAATATCTTTACTTGCTCTAGACTATTAAAAAAATCCCCCATTTACTTTTCAGTATTGCCTGTAGACTACAACTACTTATACCAACAAACCACGTGTTCCCTTGGGATTCGACCCCATCCTTAGTTGGGTTACTATATCTTGACAACGACCATACCATCATCTAAAAAGAGGTGTTTCTTAGAAGTCTTAAATAGGTAACCTCTACAGCAAACCACCAGGTCTTAAATGCTCAACCTTCACCGGTTGGTAACATAGGCAACAAGCTACATAGTCCATTTCATTCTTCCTCATAGCACCCCACCAGAAATACTACCTCAATTAATAATATATCTTAGCCACTCCTAAATTGATGGAATAACTAGAACAATGACCTTTCTCAAAATCAATCTAATCAGTCACCCACTCTCGGCATACAAACTCGACCTTTAATTCTCAAAACACCATTTGAATCAAGTGAGGATTTCTTAGCCTCACCACTTAACTCCTTATCCCAAATAACTCTAAAACTAACATTATCAAAATAGTGATTCTGAATCTGCTCCAACAAAGAATACCTAGCCTCCATGAATACTAAAACACACCCAAGTGTCGACATATCCAACCTAACTATCTAGTTAGCCAAAGACAGAACCTCTATGGCCAAAGGCCTCTCTTGAGTCAGAAAATATGCCAAGCTACCCATGCTAGTCGGCTTCCATCTCAAGGATCGGCAACCATATTAGTCTTGCTCAGATGTAGAGAATAGTTGAGTCATAATCCTTAAGAAACTCAAGCTAATGAAGCTTCCTCATATTAATTTCTTGCTGTGTGAAAAAGTACTAAAGGCTATGATTATTTGAGAAAATCTCACAATGGACTCCATACAAGTAGTGCCTTTACAACTTCAAAGAAAAAAAACCACGCACAACTCTAAATCAAGGGTAGGGTAATTCCTCTAGTTGGTATTTAAATAACGAGAAACATACATAATCACCTTACCCTCTTGTATCAACACAACACCTAAACCATTACCTAAAGCATCACAAAAGATGGTAAAACCCATGCCCTCCTTGAGCAAAGTCAAGATAGGAGTTGATGTCAACGAATCCTTGAGATTTTGAAAGCTCACCTCACAAGCACCGAACCACTAAAATGAAACCTTTTTATAGGTTAACTTGGTCAATAAAGTTGCATTAGATGAAAAGTCCTCAACAAAATGCCAATAGTAACCTGCCAAGCTAATAAAACACCGAACCTCGATAGGAGAAGTAGCCCTCTCCCAATCACGAATAGTTGCAATCTTTCTCGGATCAAACATAATACCAACATTAGTCACCATATGATATAAGAAGGAAAAAAACTCTAACCAAAACTCATACTTGGAGAACTTAGCATACAACCTCTTATCCCTCAATCTCTAGAGTACAATCTGCAAATGCTCCTCATAATCTGCCTCACTCTTGGAATAAACCAAGATATCATCTATAAATATAATAACAAAAGAGTTAAGATATGGTTAAATACCCGATTCATTAACTGCATTAATGCGGATAGAGAATTAGTCAACCCTAAGGACATGACCAAGAACTCATAATGTCATACCAAGTTTTAAAGGTTGTCTTCAGAATACTCAAAGCTCTAACCTCAACTAGTGATGCCTAAATGTCAAATCAATTTTTGAAAACACCAAAGTACCCTGAATGTGATCAAATAAATTATTAATACAAGGAAAAGGATAATTATTCTTAACCTTCACCTTGTTCAACTATCTATAATCAATAAATATGTTCTTAGACCCATCATTTTTCTTTAAGAACAAGACAGGTGCACCCCAAGGTAATACATTAGGTCAGACAAATCCCTTATCTAATAAATCTTGAAATTGATCCTTCAATTCCCTTAACTCAGTTGGGTCTATCCTATAAGGAGGAATAGAAATAGACTTAGTTCTCGACTCAACATTAATAGCAAAGTCAATATCATAGTCTGAAGGCATACTAGAAAAGTTTGTACAGAAAATATCTATGAACTCATGGTCAATATGAACATAATATAAGGAAGGAGGTAAAGTGGCATTAGTATCATAAATATGATCCAAATAAGATAGACATCCCCTCTCAACTAAGTGACGGGCCAAAAGAACTGATATAACTCTCTTAGGATCCAAATGAAGTGCACCCTTTCAAGATATCCTTGGCACACTTGGTAAAGCTAAAGTCACAGTCTTTGTATAATAATATATAATAGCATGGTAAGTATCTAAGCAATCCATACCCAAGATGACATCTGATCTCAGGTGGATTTACGCACTTCAGTGTTGCTATCGAGACTTATTTAGCCTAGCTTTGAGAATTTTTCTTGTGCTTAATGAGTAAATCTTTGTATAATTGAGTATATAAGTGTTAAAAGACTTTATAAAAATGTTTAAGGTGTGTTTAAAAAAAGTTTGGATTCAAATTGGTCACTTAGAGTTTAGACGAGAAAACTAGTGTTACTAGCCTGAGCTATGTGTTGTTCTAGTTCATCTCGATGAATTCTAAAGTGCATAATGAGTTCCTAATGGTATAATTGTTTAATTATGTGTGGAATAACTTTTTTATAGTTTTTAAGGTTCACTTGAAACAATCTAAGAGTTAAAAATAAGTTAAAGATCAAAAGGACAAAACTAGCATTCTTAGCTTAAGTTTCTAGTTCATCGTCTTGGATTGTCTGTTGTTTTAAGCTCTAATTCGTGGTTTTTTATGCTATAGAATGTTTGGTGAGTTGATAATGATGTGGATGATATACACTCTATAAATCAGTTGGAAACAACACCACAAGGATTGAAAAGGATGGGAAAACACATGGTACAAGATTTAACGTAAAACAGATGTTTTGGAGTCATTGGCGTACCATGGAGCTTAAGCACCGCGTTAGGGTCTATGCCACAGACTTGGTGGTATCCAAAATGACCCATTACAGTGTTTCACCATGATAATGGTGTTCCATGGACCCTAGGCACCACGATACGTGGGGTGGCATGGACCCTATTTAAATTCGGCAACTTGTGTCCTCCTATAAATAGGACCCTTAAACATTATGTTACACACCTTGGACGACCTTGAAACTTTGAGGGAGGCTGGAAAACACTTCAATTAGGGTTTTATTACATCATTTTTGTTTTTTGTGGATTGTAACATGTATTATATCATTGTGATTATGGTTATGTCCATGAGAGGCTAAACACCCTTTTTCGGGGTTAAGGCCAAGAACATGAGTACTATTGTTATGAAATGATTTGGTTTTAATTATTTATCATATTTGGTTGCTAATTTATACTTGATGTAACTATTTTGAGAATTATCTACCCTTAGAATACTTCCATAGTCACCTTGTGATCAAGGAAGGAGGAACAAGAGGATAGCACGTGGGGATGAATAGAATAGGATTATAATCTTCTACAGAACAAAGTTATAATTTGCATTTAGGTTAGGAATATAACTAAGTGACCTATTTGATTCACTTACGAGATGAAATATAAATGAATTTAAATTAGTTCTCATATCCCCACTCAACGATGTAGTTGTGGGTCTAAGTTAGATAGGTGATTAGAGGCTCGGAAGACCATATTCATAATATCAACCTCGTGAATCAACAACCAAGATAAGTAACCTAACTAATGAAAATCAATAGCATAGTATGATTTTTCAAAGAGCCTTAACCCTAGGTTTCTCATTATTGATTTTCCAAGACATTTAATTTACTGCATTGTTAAGTTTACTTTATTTTAAACTTTCAAAATTCTTTTGGTTACTTGAGAACTTTTTAATCTTTATAGTGAACTAAATTTAGATAGTTGTCAACACAAGTCCCTATGGGATCGATATTTGGCTTTTTATAAGGCTACTATACTACTTGGTTAGACCACGTTCACTTGAGTGTGTGCTTGGGCACAACAACATTGAAATCTACCATATCTAATACCAGCAGATCTACCCAAGTATCATGATCCACAAAAGTCACAACACAGATTAGTTCACCCGATCCACCACTAAAGAGTCTCCTACATGGGTAGAGATACCTAGATAGGCATGGAAAGAGTTTCACTACCCTAATCACAACCTAAACCAAAATATCCAGACACATAAGAGAAAGTCAATCTCGAATCAAATAATACAAATATAGGTGTGAAACAAACAGGGACGATACCAATGATCACAGTGTGGGAAGCCTCTACCTCTGGTCTAGTAGGTACAGTATAACACTGTCCATGACTATTCCCTGACTGTGTAGCCCTACGACTACCACCACCACCACAGGCACCGCCAACTCTACCTTGTGCACCTATGGCAGAACCTCTACCTCTCACAGCTGAAATAAGAGCAACTCTGAACACATGATAGCAGTAGTCCTTGACCAAATGGCTAACCTCATCACAGATATTACAAAACCTATGACCCAACTCAAAATAAAGAGGTACGACTGGGCTAGAACGATCACTTATAGCTGTTGAACGTGATGACCCACTGCCTGAACTCTATAAAGTTTCCTACACGGGTCTACCATGATACCCATGAGAACCTTTAGAATCCTTGTATCAAGAAATGTAACCTCTGAACTCTCCCTAACAATGCACCTTTTTGGTGTCTCTTTGAGATGCTCGAAGAATAGACTAGGTCATCTTAGCATGATCCATTATACTTTGAAATGGTACCTCATACGCTACCATCTAGGTCACGGTTAGTTGAAGAGAAACATCCAACCCCTTCATGAACTTTTGAATCTTCCCAATTCAATGGCAATACTGGCATAAGAATATCTAGACAAGTCATAAAAGTGGGCCTCATACTCTAGAAAAGTCATAGAGCCCTTCTACAGGCCATCAAACTCATACCTCATCTGACCCTTTGACTGAAAGGTAAAAACTTATCAAAAAGGCCTCAGCAAACTAATCTCAAGTCATCTCAGGAGAATCAAGAGATCTGTAACAAAGAAGTGACCTCTACCAATATCTAGCGGCATCTCAACTAATAAGTAGTAGAAGCAACATCATGCAAATCAATCAAACCAAGGTTATGCAACTTCTTATAATAGTCAATCAAGAACTCATAGGCATCTTCACCCATAACACTATTGAACCTAGAAGGACCCAAATGAGTGAATCTCTCAAACCTCTTTTGATCCTCAAAAGACCTAATTATACTTGCAATAAGGAGAGGCATTGTAAATATGGTAAGCTAAGATCCTACCAGAGGAGGTAACATAGTCAAAGGCTAAACTCCTGACCTCAGAATACCATTCTCTAATACAGGGGATGAAGAAGGAACAATGCTTAGAATATGTGGAGTACCAACAACATATGTCGATACTACTAGGGGATCCCTACTCAGAACTGGTGAAATACCGTAAGAAAGATATGGCGCAGACAAAGGTTAAAAACTCAGAGTTGGGGGAACAGTAGGAACACTCAAAGGATCAACCTCCAAATGGGTCAACAATCAAACTAATAACCCCTTCAAGACTGGGGTAGAAGAACTCTGAGGGACCAGAGGAGGCCGCACATCTCCAACATGCTCAACACAAAGCTCAGGGTAAAGTACCCTAGCACTACCTCTAGATGGGGCATATTTACGTGCCCGTCCACTACCTCGAGCCCATCCACGACTCATAACTCACCTTCTAGACTAGTCTTTATCGTCAGATGAAGACTCTGTATCTCTTACCTCAGGACATCTAGTTATCATCATCTCACAGAAAAGTGTAAATTATGACTCAGAACACAAGATATAAAAGGCCCGCACAATAAGGAATAAAATAAGGGAAGTTTCCTATAGATATCTTATAGCCTCTCAAAGATAGAAATGGATGTTTACGTATCGATCAGCAAGACTCTATTACACACCTCATTCTTACACTGGTGAGACCAATGAACCTGGCTGCTCTGATACCAATTTTTCGTGACCCAAAAAATAAAGGTCATCATGACACTTGTTGTGGCAAGCCTTGAAAAGTAAGCCTATCACCTAAACTAATATGAAAGGGAAAATAACACCAATACCTAAGGCAAGGTTCTAAATAAATTCAAACCACACAAATATGCTAAAAATGCAGTTACATACCTAAAGTTATGATACAATAATCCTAAAACCTAGTGTTACAGTGTAAGAACTAACTAATACAACTCAAAGTTAAATATAGATAAGGTATCCAAGAAGGTGAAAACTTTGTCATTAAATACAAATAAAGACATAATCTAGATAAGAAAAGGTAGTATTCAGCTCTGGATGCATAGATCAACTGCTACCTCTAATTAGCTCGAAGTACCGCTTGAATTAACTCTTTGTGGCATACTCATGCTTGGATTTGCACCAAAAGGGCACGGTAGGGGTGAGTAAAGTCCACTTATACTCATTAGGTATCATAGGCTAACTCAATAAAGTAGAAAATAAAGTATACAAAATACACACTATAGACACATCACATGCAATCAGAAAATGTAATAAATAGTAGTCCACGCCGTCTCCACTAACAATTCTATAACATACATATATACCATATACAAATACAATAAGAAAGCACAAGTATATGGACATCACACATACAAGTATGAAGAAAGTAATACACATAGACAAATCTTATATCAAGGATGATAATACAATACAAAAAAAGCACAAGGTATATAAAATATGATGATGATGATAATGACGATGAGATACATAAGGTTGTTGCACAACCTACATATACACCTATCGAGTTGTGCTTTAGAGGTAGGACCATGGAAGGTTCTTCAACCCATATATAAACAATATCGAATTCCATAACTCCTCTCCGACATATGTATCGATAGAGGGTTTTTAAAGATGTCATATTTTTTGTCAGAAAAAACCAGTGTTTTAAGTATTTCCATGGCGGTACCAATGTTCATGAATGTATATGATATAATGATGTAATGCTCACAACTAACCACAGTAAGAACTTCCATGTTCAACTAATATACCAACCACGTGACCAAAAATCCACTCAATATTCTATCCATCCATGTAATCCAATTAAATCATATACCAATATAGTAAAATACACTGAAATATGTCGTTGATACCCCATAACTCCAATTTAGGATTTTTCCAATATAAAAATATAGTGACATACATATACAAAAGACCAACGACCTCATACAAGAGCCCACGGGGTCACATATTGCAAATAATGTCCCGAAACCACCAAATAACAAAAATATATCCCCTCATACGGGCATAAGACAATAACAAATCTATTTTCATGATTGGTTCTCGCACACTTAACATAATTTTATACCACTATTATGTCATGGCCTTATTTCTCAAGTCATGATGGCGCCAACCTTATCCCACCAGTAAGTAAGCTCGGCCATAGCCCTAAATAATAGGTAACGCATTAATAGGCAGAAATAAGAAAAGACTATATATAATAATAACAGTAGTAATAGTAAGCAAAACACAGAAATTAAACATATAAAGTATACAAAAATAAGAGAAATAAAAGGACCAAAATATACAACTTAGTCCCTCGAAAGACCTGGTAAGGTCGGTACTAGGGCCACTACAAAACGATACCCAGAGTACTATATAGAATGCAAAACATACACAATATACAAGAAGTTTCAACTATAAGAAACTACACTAGAATAGATAGAGGAGGATCAGGATCGGAGGACTACAAGCTCACTCGGCTCTAGATCAGTACTGGAAAGTAGGAGTCATGTCAACGTCGGCTGCTAGTACTCCAATCTATATTAGGGAAAAGATACAGAAGTGTAATATGACTACCAAAGCAATGGACACTTAGTAGGCATCATCGGTTGACTAAGCTCAATACAGTAAAAGTATGACCATAAATCAAGGGTGTATTCTTAGTCAACGGTAAATAGGGACTGAAAGGTAAACAACTATCAAGCTACAAATTGTGATATAGGAATAAGTAAAAGAAATATATAAAAATAAAATGGTAGTCTAAGGCAAGCCAAACATAACCTAACTTGGGAACCATAAGTCCATCAGGAATACTAAAAAAAGACAATTAACTAAATTGTGCCCCAAGAAGCCGGTGGGACACACAAGAAGTAATTTAAAGAAAAGTTCAAATAATCCATAACTAAACCATTCCTATGAAACCATAGTAGCCATCTAAATGTGCACCGGGCTTGAACCGTGACCAATAGGTAGTAACGAGAGGCCAGATACAAGGCTCGAATCAGTAGTGGTGGCTAATAACAAGAGGCCATATATCTAGTTCGAGACAGAAATAGTAAGTAATAACAATAGGTCACATATATGATACACAATAGAACTTATAATCATATGTCCGACTCAAACCAGAACTCAGAGAAACCATAACTCCTAGAAATAATAATCAGTGGCAGAACTCCCAAATCATCATAACAAGATGTTGGACTCGAACAGAAACTCAAAGTAACCATACCCAACTATAAAATTAATACCCAAACCATACCATAACCAATGCCAAAATGGTACCAAATTTCACAATCAATGACATAAATGAAGTACATGCAGAACCTAAGCAAAAACTAAAAATACATTTAAATAACCATTCGCATATCTTAATTAAAAAAAGATGAACCAAGGTTGTGCAACTTAATTCAATGCCCTAAAGTGATAGATGATGTATCATAATAAAATATAAGGGACCAAAATTTACTAGAACGGGATCCTAAATGGATAAATAAGGCATGATATCTCTCTCTCTCTCTCTCTCTCTCTCTCTCTCTCTCTCTCTCTCTCTCTCTCTCTCTCTCTCTCTCTATATATATATATATATATATATATATATATATATATATATATATATATATATATATATATATATATATCAAATGATACATAAACTAAAAGTACTTCTCCATAACAAGTATAATAGTACACAATTACTATAAATGCACTCAATCTAAAGGCAGGATAAGCCTAGCCTACCTAAACAAGAAGGCTAAAAATCTCTTTGAGAAGCGCCTCCGAATACTGCTCCACTAGAACCCTAGCTTGAATAACTTATTGTGGATAATTAATTCTATATGGGATAAAATATGATATCACAATATCTCTAAGGTATTACCATGTTTAGACATTTATGGTTGGCATATAATTTGTATATCTTTCTCAATTGTATGAATAACACATACAAACATAAACACATACACAGATATATGTATATGTATAAGGCAAAGTTAGGCAGGAATCACTTATGTCTCATATTGTCACCAACACCACTTACTGCCACCTAGAATATTAATGATATTATTAGACTCTCCCTCCATTTCCACCCTAATTAATAGAAGATTATTTCTAATAAAACTTCTATTATATAAATGTAATATTTTAACATATCAAGATTTACTATCTCCATTTAAAATATTAATAAACTATAAAAGCTATTATAAAGTAATATAAATATTTTATAACTAAAGAATTTTATCACCATCAAAAATATTTTGGAAAGGTAATAAATTATATCTTTACCAGGTGCTAATTTAGATTAAATATTTCTTCATATATTTGGTATCACTAAAATTTCCAAACAAACTACCTGAAAATAGAACTGTCAGTCGCAACAAGTCATAAATAACTTGGGGTAGTTATAGAAAAGTTCTAGACACCAAAAGTGCATAAAAATAAGGAAAATGACCATGAGGGTAATTACAACATCCATTACTAAAAGGACTTTCATCCGCTAAAGTAAAGGATATGGAAATTACCTAAAGGCTTCAATATGTAGGGATATTGGATGCACATATTAGACTCGATCTACCAAGTATCCTTCTCAACTGGACGATGATTCCACTGAACCTTAACTACTAAAATATCCCTGAAGCACAATCATCTGACATCTTTAGCCAAAATGGACACTGGCTCCTCTATAAATGCTAACCTCTCGTCCAACTGAATTGAGTTTTGCCAAAGCACATACAACTCATTCAAAATAAACTACCATAACAAAGATAAATGGAACACCTGGTGAATAGTTGAGAAGTAGGAGGCAATTCTAACACATAAGCTACCCATACTTACCATCTTTTGGCTCAAGGCGGCCGCTACTATATTTGTCTTGCTTAGATGGTAGAGAATAGAGATATCATTGTCCTTTGAAAACTTAATTCATCTATGATGCCTCAAATTAAGATCCTTTTGGGTTATAATATATTGTAGACTATGGTTTTTAGTAAAGATCTCATAGCAAACCCCATACAAATAATGCCTCTAAATCATAAATGCAAATACTACTACCTCTAACTCTAAGACATGAGTGAGGTAGTTGCGCTCATACACCTTCAGCTACATTGATACATATGCACTATCATGACCACACTACATTAGAACACACCCCAAACCAACACTATACGAATCACAGAAGATAATAAAACCCTTGCCCTCAATAGGAAGAGTTGGAATAGGCATTGAAGTAAGCAAATCCTTAAGCTTTAGGAAGCTCACCTTATAACTCACAGAGCATTAAAATAGAACCTCTTTCTTGGTTAATATAGTCATAAAGGATGCTTTAACACCCCAAATATTGGCCTTTAAAAATTTTTTACTTTTATGCTTATTGCCAAGACTACGACTCACCTAATAAGTAGTAAGGACTCATTATAATTCGTAGGCTTAAGTCGTAGAGTGACCAGTATAGGTGCCCAAAATTTTTGTGAAGTTCCATATTTTTGTCCTATGTACGACTTCTACCTTGCAATATGTAAGATAAGGTCACGAGTCACGATGGGGAACTCATGAAAATAATAATAGGATTTACCAATATTTTTATCCTCACTATAATTGAGACCTCATGTGTTATAGTGAGACCATACGAGTCATAAGGTGTGACTCGTGGTCACACCAGGTTCTATTGAGGCCACGACTATGACCCTACAAGTCGTAAGGTTTAGTCATGAGTCGTAGGGTGTAACTCATGAACTAACCAGTATGGGTGCCCTAAGTTACTGTCTAGACCACGAGTTATGGTGACAACTCATAAGGAGACCTTACGAGTTGTAAGGTGACCTATGATGATTGGCAATAGTTTTACTACAATTTAAATAGGGGCAATTTGGTCATTTTCTTTTTTCTCCATTTATAACCCATGACATAAAATACCCTAAGGGACCCCATAACTCCTTGTTACTTAATTAAATACACTCTTTTCTCTCTCAAATTCCCTAATCAAAAATAAAGCTAGGGTTTCAAGAGTTAGGTCATCTAGGGCTTAAAGGGTGATTTCTTTTTCAAATTTCTTCATGATTAACGCATGTATCTCTCTCACTAAACTTATGTTTTAATTAGGGCATGATTTGGATTGCTACCTATATGATTTTGATGTTGGGTTTTAAATGATGAGTTGTTTATGCTTTAATGATGGATTTGAAACTCATTGGGGTGCATGGGTATGGTGATGGAGTGGGGTGGTGTATTTCCCTAATTGTATGAAACTAGAGGGTCGTAGATTCTGGCAAATTGATTTAACAAACTATGGGGGTCGTGGATTCCCCCAATTAATTAGATTTTTTGTATTAGAATTAATGAGAACCTCAACCCACTTGCATAATTGATTTTGAAACATGAATACTTATAAGGCTTTGCTTATTTCTAATGCACTGAATAAATAGATAAGTGAATAAGAATGATTTAAAAACATTTGGGGTCGGGGATTTCCCAAAGTGAATGGATAATGGATTTTGGGGTTGTGGATTCCCCGGATGATGGAATAATGACATTTACTTGCAAGCTATAGTCGTTATGACGATACCACTTGATAATGACTTAATGAATGAATCCTTAATTAAATTGATGGGTTATGTGCTAAATGTTTTAATTAGGATTAAAATGGGTTGTATAGCTCGCCGTGAAGGTTGAGGTCCTGAGAGGACCAATACTGGGAACCACATTTGCCAGTGTGGGGGTCTTAATCCTAGTGTGCTTGTGTCAAGCTACATATATTTGTATCATGGATAGCAAAGGGTCGTGGATTCCCCGACTTCTAGGATATCTCTGGTATATGAGACTACATATATTGGGCCCTTCTGGTAAAGTGAGCCGAACCATATAGACCATGGGTATTTTATGATGGCAGGGCTACACAGTCCAGGATAATTGTTTAAAACCTTATGCTAAGCCTTATTCCCTATCCCAGAATTTTATCGATATATATATAAATGCATGTATATGAGCATGTGAATGGAGATTTATTTTGGATTATTTTGAAATGACATTATTTTATCCACTTATCCCTGAGTTAAATGCTAGTGCTCACCATGATAACCATCCTAGGAACTATATTATTTCATAATGTATGGACCGTTACGGTCGTCATTCAATTGAAAGAATCTCTGTTCCAGAACCGTTAGGAGGATTTACTTGAAGTAATGAGCTTCAATTATATAAAGGGACCATAATTTCATAGTTTGTTTTCTTATGATACAGAATATCTATTTGAGTTCTTTTGGCTACAGTCGGGGGCATGTCTTGACTTAGGTTAGTATTCTAACTTAGAGGATTTTATGGACAATTGTGGATTGGAATTTTTATTGGGATATTAGAATTATGTAATGGTTTATGATAGTTCCATATATTTTTTTTAATTGCTTACACTATTATATCTATTGTGTTCTGTTAACTAGGCGAGTAAGGTGGGAGGGAGGGGTCTCCGACCCTCAATGGGCTTGATATATCCATTATGTCCAAGCCTTGGTTTAGGTTATGACAAGCTTGGTATCAAAGCCTAGGTTCAGTATATTTGGGTATTTACAAAGTCGTGTTGAGTAGAGTCTCTTTTATGGGTTTGTAATGCACCACACTTATAAAGAGGAGTCTACAAGGCATTTAGGAATGTATTTCTTTTCTTGTTCTCTATTCTGGGCTATTGATATAGGGTCTTGAGATTTCTCTAACTCATCTCTTACTCGTATTTCAGATGATACCTCTAAGAAGATCTGATGTTCGCAAAAACTCTTCTGGTACTTTTGCCCTACCTGAGAGGAATATAGGGGGACTCACCCTACCTATAGAGTATAAATCTGGTCTAAGGTCCCCGCCCTTAATTGTGTTGCTTCATATAGGGTTCCACTGGTCCCCCACTGATCTACTCTAGTAGGTGACACTCGTACTCAGTCACCACAAGGAGTTATTTGTAATGTAGAGTTCTATTATTTTATTCATCTATTGACTCAGTTGGTGGCTTCTCAATCTCACCAGCGTTCTATTATACTTCATCTGAGGTTACTTGAGTTGGGCAATTTATGATATTAAATCCCCTAACCTTTACTAGCTCCAAGGTTGAGCAGGATCCTCAAGGTTTTGTGGATGAGATAGAGAATATATTTCAAGTTATTCATACAACTGAGATAGAGGGTTTAGAGTTCACTGCTTATAAAAATAAAATGATAAGACGTAATAGTGGTATGAGAGTGGGAGCAGTCTAGGGGTGATGATATTGTTTCTATATTATAGAATGAGTTTTCTAGTACCTTACTTGATTGTTTATTTCCTCAGGAGTTGAGGAAGGCTAAGGTTGAGAAATTTATGAACTTGAAAAGAGAAGGATAACGGTGAAGGAGTATGCTCTAAAATTCTACCAGTTGTCTCATAATGGTCTAGATATTATATCTAGTATGAGGGATAGGATGAGGAAGTTTGCTTTAGGATTGTCTCGGTACTTGGTTCTAGAGTGTAAGGTTGCTATGTTGAATAACAATTATCTAGACTAATGGTCTACATGTAGCAAGTTGAGAATGAGAAAGAAAAGTAGGTAAAAATAGGAGAGAGGTAGAATAAGAACTTTTGATATTCAGAGTAGAGTAGACATGGGAGACAATAGTCTAAAAGGAAAATTTGGGGGAGTTCTAACTCCCATTCGACTGCTAGTACTCCTTATCTAAAGTCGTTCGAGGATCATTGCTTCTAATGTAGTAATGGTCCTAGGGAAAAGGGTTCCTAATCTCAAGCTAGTGGAGCTCAGTCCTCTTCACCCTATCCTCCTTATTAGTTTTATGGTCATTTGTATCCTGGTAATTGTAATAAAGGGAGGAATCAGTGTTATAGTTATGGTTAGTTGAGGCATATGAAGCGGTATTATCAAGGTAAGGTTACTTCTGGGGCTAATAAGGTTTCAGTTTCCATTTTATCAGCTCCTGTACCAAAGGCTGCTACTTTTTCCACCATCACTGAGTGTAATTATCTATATGCTCTTTCCACCAGTTAGAAATCTAAGGCATCTCTTGATGTTGTTATTGGTATGTTAAATCTTTTTTCTCATAAAGTCTGTTGTTTACTTGATTGGGGTCTGCTCTTTCTTATATGACCCCTTATATGGCTATTTATTTTGGATTTAGTCTCGAGAGTATTCCCAACCCTTTCTCTGTGTATCCTCGGTGGATGATTTTATTATGGATAGAAAGGTCTATAGGGGTTGTATGGTGTCTATCCTTCATAGGAAGACCTTGGTGGATCTGATAAAGTTGGATATAATAAACTTTGATATGATTTTAGGGATGGATTGACTTCACTAGTGGTATGCTTCCCTTGATTGTAGGACCCAAAGGGTTAGTTTCTAATTTCCTAATAAATTAGTAATAGAATGGGAGGGAAGTTCCTTATTACCTAAAGGGAGGTTCATTTCTTATATTAGATCCTGGAATTTTATTTCTAAGGGTGTGTTTTATCATTTGGTCCAGGTTAGAGATTCTAACTCAGAGGGTCCTTTTTTACAATCGGTTCTGGTGGTAAATGAATTTTTTGAGGTCTTTTTTGATAATTTTCCTAGTATTGCTCCCGATAGGGAAATTATTTTTGGAATTGATCTACTACCACATACCCATCCTATCTCCATTCATTCATATAGAATGTCCCTAATTGTGTTAAAGTAATTAAATAAAAAATTAAAGGATCTTCTTAATAAGGATTTCATTCACCCTAGTGTGTCTCTATGGGGTGCTCCCATCCTTTTTGGGCATAAGAAAGATGGGTCTCTTCAGATGTATATAGACTGTCGTCAATTGAATAATGTGACTGTGAAGAATAAGTACCCTCTCCATAGGATTGGTGATCTTTTTTACTAGCTTCAAGATGAAAAATGTTTTTCTAAAATTGATCTTTGGTCAGGTTATCATCAGTTGAAGATTTGGGAGGTAGACATTCCTAAGACTTCTTTATGTACTCGGTATGGTCATTATGAGTTCCTAGTTATGTCATTTGGGTTGACAAATCTAGCTTTATTTAAGGATCTTATAAACTAGGTATTTAGATAGTTTTTGGGTTTGTTCATTATTGTGTTTATTAATGATATTTGTATGTATTCTAAGAGTTATGGGGATCATGTCAATCACCTCCACATAGAATTGCAAACTCTTAAGGATCATAAGTTGTATCCTAAATTTTCCAAGTTTGAGTTCTGGTTGAATGTTGTGACTTTTCTTGGTCATGTATTTTATAGTGAAGGGATCAAGGTGGATCCCCAAAAGGTTGAGGTGGTCAATAAATGGCCTAAACCCATGCCTCCAACCAATATTCAAAGCTTTTTAGGCTTGGCTGGGTATTATATTAGGTTTGTGGAAAGCTTTTCTTCTATCGCTGTTCTGTTGACTATGTTGACTTAGAAAAAGTAAAGTTCCTATGGTCTGATGCTTGTGAGGGTAGCTTTAAGAAGTTGAAGGATAAGTTGACTTTAGCTTTGGTCTTGCCCCTGCCCCGAGGTACCGACAGTTTTATTATGTATTGTGATGCATCCCATGTAGGACTTAGTTGTGTGTTGATGCAGCATGGTAAGGTTGTGGCCTACACTTCTTGGCAGCTTAAGGTTTATAACAAGAATTATCTGACGAATGACTTGGAATTATTAGTTGTGGTCTTTTCTCTAAAGATTTGGCCCCATTATTTGTATGGAGTTCATGTGGATATCTTTTCTGATTACAAAATCTTGTAGTATGTGTTCACTCAGAAGGAGTTGAATCTTAGGCAAAGAAGATGGCTTGAATTGCTCAAGGATTATGATATTATTCTTTATATCATTCAGGTAAAGCTAATGTGGTTGTCGATGCTCTTAGCAGGTTTTCTGTAGGGAGCTTATCTCACATGGATGAGGAGAAGCGAGGATTACTGAAGGATATTCACTGGTTAACTAATTTGGGAGTTTGTATCTTGGATTCTGAAAATGGAAAAATGATTATTCAAGAAGTGGTGGAGATGAAGTAGAAACAGGCTTTGGATCCTACTCTGATGCAAATTAAGGATTATATGGGTCAACAAAAGGTTATGGCTTTTGAGATTGGTGGAGATGGTATCTTGAAGTATCAAGGTAGATTGTGTGTTCCTGATATTGATTGACCATGGAAAAAGAACTTGACTGAGGCTTATGAGTTGAGGTATATTATTCATCCAGATATGACAATGATGTACCATGACTGAAAGGAGATCTATTAGTGGAAGAACATGAAGAGGCATGTATCAGATTTTATGGCTAAATGCATGGTTTATCAGCAAGTGAGAATTGAGCACTTGAGGCTCGGTGGTATGTCTCAAGAGATAGAGTTGCCTATGTGGAAGAGATGATTAATATGGATTTCATTACGGGTCTTCTGCGATCTTGAAATTAGTCTGATTTGATTTGGGTCATCGTGGATAGGATAACTAAGCCTTCTCACCTCTTGCTTATGAGAATGACTTACTCTGAAGAAGATTGTGCCAAATTGTTCATAGAGGAGATCGTCAAGTTGTATGGTGCTCTAGTTTTCATAATTTCTGATTGAGGTACACAGTTTTCTTCTTATTTTGGCATTTATTTCAAAAAGGTTTGGGGACTAAAGTAAATCTTAGCACCACTTTCCACCCATTGACAGATGGATAAGAAGAGAGGACTATTTAGACTTTAGATGATATGCTAAGGGTGTATGTAATTAATTTTGGAGATAGGTTGGTGGACCATTTTCCTCTCACTGAATTTGTATATAACAATAGCTATCATTCAAGTATTCAGATGGCTTCTTTCGCGGCTCTTTATGGTATGAGATATAGATCTTCTATTAGGTAGTTTGAATTTTGTGAGGCTAGGTTATTTGTTCTCGACTTGGTTCACCAATCCATGGAGAAGCTAAAGGTGATTTAGGATAAGCATAAAACCGCCCAAAGTCATCAAAAGTCCTATGCAGATGTAAGGCGAAGAGAGTTGGAGTTTGATGTGGGCGATTAGGTATTCCTGAAGGTGTTTTCCATGAAGGAAGTGATGAGATTTAGGAATAAGGGAAAGCTTAGTCATGTTATGTTAGTCCATATTTAATTTTAAGGAGAGTTGGGAATATCACTTATGAGTTGAATTTGCCTTCTAGCTTGGGTTCTATTCATCTAGTGTTCCATATGTCAATGTTGAAGAAGTGTGTGTGTGTGATCCGCTTTGATTATGCCTATTGAGAATATTGGTATTTTAGATTCCTTGTCTTATGAGAAAGTCCCTATTTATATTTTGGATAATAAAGTCCATAGATTAAGGACCAATGATGTGGATTCAGTGAAAGTGCTTTGGAGGAACCAAAAGGTTGAGTAAGCTACTTGGGAAGCTGAAGAGGACATGAAGTCCAAATATCCGTTCTTGTTCCCCATGTTGGATAATCATGTTTGAGGTATGGGTTCTCTTTCAATCTTGTGCTTTTTGAATTTGTGAATTATTTTGTAGTTGTGTTCCATCTTGTATTCGTCCCTTGACTCATCATTCGAGGACGAATGATCCTAAGGGGGGATGTAACACCCCAGGTGTTGGCCTCTAAAAATATTTAACTTTCATGCTTACTACCCAGACTACGAGTCGTAAGGACTCATTACGAGTTGTAGGGATCTAGTCGTAGGGTAACTAGTGTAAGTGCCCAAACTTTCTATGGAGGTCCATGTTTCTATCCTGAGTATGACTTCTACCTTGCAAGTCATAAGGTGAGGTCACAAGTCGTGGTGGGGGACTCATAACCATAATAGTGTGATATGCCAATGTTTTTGTCCTGATTATGATTGAGACCTCACGAGTCATAGTGAGACTATATGGGTCGTAAAGCGTAACTTGTGGTCTTACCAGTGGGATGGTCCATAGGTTCTGTTGAGATCACAACTATGACCCTATAAGGTCTGGTCACGAGTCATAGGTATGACTCGTGACTGACTAGTGTGGGTGCCCTGAGTCACTGTCTATACGGTGATGACTCGTAAGGTTTCCTTATGAGTTGTAAGGCGACCCACGACAACTGGTGACTATTTTTATACAATATAAATAGGGGCACTTCGGTTATTTTCCTCTTTCCCTAATTATAATCCACGACATTAAATACCCTAAGGTACCCCATAACTCCTCATTACTCAATCAAATACACTCTCTTCTCTCTCAAATTCCCTAATCAAAGACAAAGCTAGGATTTCAAGAGTTTGGTTATCTAAGTCTCAAAGGGTGATTTATTCGTCAAATTTCTTGGTGATTAAGCCATGTATCTCTCTCCCTAAACTTATGTTTTCATTATAACATGATTTGGTTTGGTATCTATATGATTTTGATGTTGGGTTTTGAATGATGGGTTGAGGGTTTTGATGCTTATTGTTTAAACTTTTATTCCCATGGTTTATATGAAATTGTTTATCCTTTGATGATACATTTGAAACTTATTGGGGTGCATGGTCATGCTAATGGAATGGGGGTTGTGGATTCGCCCAAGTTTATGAAACTAGGGGTCATGGATTCCCCCAAATTGATTTAATAAATTACAGGGATTGTTGATTCCCCTAATTTGATTTAATAAATTACGGGAGTCGTTGATTCCCTCAGTTAATTGGATTTTTGGTATTGTAATTGATGAGAACCTCAACCCACTTTCATAATTGATTTTGAAACATGAATACTCATAAGGCTTTGCCTATTTCTAATGTATTGCATAAACGGGTAAATGAATAAAAATAATTTTGAAAACTTTGGGATTCGTGAATTCACCTAAGTGGATGGATAATGGAGTTTAGGGTCATGGATTCCCCGAGTGATAACATAATGGCATTTGCTTGCAAGTTATAGTCGGTATGACAATACCACTTGATAATGCCTTAATAAAGACTCATTGATTAAATGGATAGGTTATGTGCTAAATGTTTTAATTTGTCTTAAAGAAGGTTGTATTGTTTGTCATGAAGGTGGATGTACCGAGAGGACCAATACTAGGAACCGCATTAGCCGGAGTGGGGGTCTTGATGACCGTTGCTTGTGTCGCACTATATATATTTGTATCCTAGATAACGAAGGATTGTGGATTCCCCAGCTTCTAGGATATTTCTGGTTCGTGTGGCTACACGCACTAGGGCCCTTCCGATGAGGGGAGCCGGACCCATATAGCTTGTGGGTGTTTTTATGACGGTAGAGCAACACAGTCTAGGATAATTGTTTTAAAATTCAGGCTAAGCTTCGTTACCTATCCCAACATTTTATATGTATGTATATGCATGTATATGATCATGTGCATTGCGATTGATTTGGGATTATTTTTAAATGGCATTATTTTATCCCCTTATGCCTGAGTTACATGCTAGTCCTCACCCCTCTAACAATCCTAGGACCTATATTGTTTCATAATGTAGAGACCAAAGGCACTTTTTTAACCCTTATGCAGCATGAGGAGGATTAGCTGGTTGGCCGAGTTACTTGACGTGGTGAACTTCCATTCTCTAGAAGGCCCATCATTTCATATTTTTTTATCTTATGATACAGACTATCTCTTCGAGTTCTTTTGGCTATAGTCAGGGGCATGTCCCGACTTAGGTTAGTATTCTGAGTTAGAGGCTTTTGTGGACAACTGTGAATTGGAATTTTTAATTGGGATCTTAGAACATGTCTTGGTTTATGCAACTTCAATATATTTATTTGAATTACTTCCTCTATTATATCTATTATGTTTTATTGACTAGACGATTAAAGGGTTGGTCTTCGACCCTCGGTGGGCTTGAGATACCTGTCATGGCCAGGCCCTGGTTCGGGTCGTGATAGTTGCAATAGAAGAAAAACCCTCAATGAACCGCATATAGTAACCTACCAACCCAACAAAAATGAAAACCTCAATAGGTGATGTTGGCCTATCCCAATTACGAATAGCCTTAATCTCTTTTGGGTCCACTATAATACCATCCTGGACACTACGTGCCCCAAGAAAGCTACAGACTTAAGCCAGAACTTGCACTTTGAGAACTTGGCATAAAGTCGATGATCTCTTAAAATATGGAGCATAGTCCTCAAATGTTGCTCGTGCTTCTCCCTACTCCTTGAAAAAACTATAATATCATCAATAAATACTATCATGAGGGAGTCCAAATATGGGCCATATACATGATTCATCAGATCTATAAATGTTGTTAGCTTATTAGTCAACCCAAAAGACATCACCAGGAACTCGTAATAACTATAATGAGTCCTGAAGGTTGTCTTAGGAATGTCTGCAACTCTAACTCTCAACTGATGGTGACCAGAACTCAAATCTATCTTTGAAAACACTGTTGCACCCTAGCTTGTCAAATATATTATCGATACGAGGCATAGGATATTTAAATCATTAATATGAGGCATAGGATATTTATTCTTCATAGTCACCTTTTTCAATTGCCTGGAGTCGATACACATATGCATAGAGACATCCTTCTTCTTCACAAATATAACTGGAGCACCTTATGGTGACACACTCGATTTGATAAAGCCCTTACTCAGAAGATCCTTAAGCTAACTATTCATCTCCTTCAGCTCAACAGGATTCATATGATAAGAAACCATAGAAATAGGTTGGGTGCCTGGCTAGAGTTCAGTAATAAACTCTATATCACGCTTTGGAGGAAGTCTAGGTATGTCAGTTGGAAACACATCAACAAACTCGCACACAACTAGAATGGATTCAAGTGATTGGATCTCAGCATTAACATCCCAAACATAGCATGGATGTAAGAAATAAACCCCGTCAGCGTGCGATAAAAGAACCCTACCACACAATCGGGGATATGCCAAACAGCGAAGGTAATGGTCTTAGTAAAAGAATGTAAGACCGCATGGTAAGGATATAACCAGTCCATGCCTAGAATCACATCAAAATCTACCATATCTAGGACAATGAGATCAATTTGAGAATCAAATTCCGGAATAGTGACCAAACAAGATTTATATACCCGATCCACTACTAAAGAATCACTCATGGGGGTAGTTACACATAATGGCACAGATAAGGACTCCAAACATAAACCTAGCCGTATTGCAAACATATGAAAATATAGAACCAGGATCAAACAAACCAGAAGTTAGTTATTGGCATACAAAAATTATACCTGTGATCACAGTATCTAAAGCCTTAGTCTCTAGTCTACCTAGTACAACACACAAATGATCCTGTGTCACAACCCAAATCAGGAACTGATCATGATAGGTACCCCAAGATCACCGTGGGTCGGATACCACCCCTTAGCCTAAACTTCAGAGAATATTAAGGAATAAATAGCAAAAGTCAAATAAAATAGCAATAAAAGAAATAGATAAACCAAATGAAAATCTAAGAATCAAAACAACCAACCCAATACTTGTCCACAAAAGCCTCTAAATCAAGAACACTAACTAAGTCAGGACATGCCCCCGACTATGATATAAGAAGTTCACAATCTCCAAAGTGTGAAAAAAAAACTAATGAAATGACAAGGCCTTCCAAAAGATAGAGGCTCACTACTTCACAACAACTCAATAGAAGAACCACACCACCTAACATTGCACAAGAGAAATAGAAAAACCCTCGGACCCTAGATCATGAAATAATGTAACATCCAGTGACAGTTAGTGGGGTAAGAACTAGCATGTAACTCGGTGGAAAGGGATAAAATAATGACATTGCCAAAACTCTTCAAAACCACATGCACAATAATTATACATATATTTATATATAGGATGTTGGGATAGGGACAAGGTTCAATTAACGTGATAGTTTAAAACATTAACCTAAACTATGTAACTCTCTCTATCCTAAAGGGGCCCATGGGATATATGGGTCCAGTTCACCCTGCCAGAAGGGCCCCAATGCATGTTAGCCGCATGTACCGAGGAAACTGATGAAAGGCTAAAGAAACCAAGGAGATATCCACCAAAAATATAAGTGAACCAAGCGTATGTCATAAAGATTGCCAACACCGACAAATCTGGTTTTTAGTGTTGATCCCTTGGGACCTACACCTTTACAGTGAGATACACAATTCCCTTTAATCCCAAATGAAAATAATTTGTACACAAACCCAACCATTAACAAAGGAGTCTTTATTACAGCATTTTCCAACATAGTATCATCATACCAATATGGTTTCAAGTTATTTCATTTATTTCAAGTCAATCTATATAATCATTAGACTCCCAGGTTCCATTTAAACTCTAAAACCATGGCCACAAAGGGCATTCCAACACCATAGTTATCTATTTATCCTTTAATGCAATGCAATGTTTTCAAATAACAAGTTAAATTATGTGAATATTCATATTTAAAACCAAGATTGTAAAGTGGGTTGAGGTTAATGCCATTATCAAGACAAACTTTCCTCAATTTAGGGAAACACATGTCCCCCATTCCAATCCATAATACAATGCACTAATTCAGTTTCAAAACCCATCAATTAAAGCATGATTAATCTATTTAAAACATGAAAAAATTAATTCAAGTATTAGCAATCAAAATTCCTCAACTCAATTTCAAATCCGACAATTCAAATCACATGAATAATCATTAAATCGATTCCACAATGTAAAATATGAGTTAGCAATGAGAAACATGCTTGAAATATCAAAGAAATCAAAGAAAATTTAATGTTTAGATCTTGAATGTTGAATCCCTTGTAAACCCTAGTATTTCTTGCCTTGGGAGTTAAAGAGGAGAAAAGTAAGGTTTTATTCTGGTAACTAAAGGCAAATGGGCCATTTGGTTGTTTTTAAGTCATGAAAAAAGGTTGGAGGGAGTAAAAGACCAAAGACCTTAATTAAAATATGCAGGAAAACTTGGTACCAGTTGTCACAACTTAGGTAACGACTCTTAGGTCTACCATAAGTCGTGACCTAGAGTCGTTACCTGAGGATCCACAACCTAGCCCTACACTGTTATGACAATGGGTCCCTTATCATGACTCGTTATCTGACGTCAGGGATCATGATAAGGAATTATTATCTAGGAATAAACTCCTGGCCATCCTTGTGTTATGACAACGAGTCCCTCCAAATGACTTGTTATTTTTCATAACGAGTCGTACCCTAGACTCGTTTTCAAGGGACCAAAATCTGGGATCCCTCACTGTCGTGGCAATGAATCCTCATAATGAATTGTTACCTTTGAGAATGAGTCATTGCTAGGCCTCGTTGTCATTAGCAGGTTCACGTCATCATAGTATTTTGTTTATAACTTTTTACCTCGAGCTTGGATTAAGGCGAGACAGTTGGTGTTGGAAAACTAATTTAATTATCTATCTCATGGAGTGTCTAGGGTTTAAAAAAATAGGGAATTACACCCTTTTCGCTACTAAACTGGGTATTTGTCTGACCACCTTTCCTACCTCTCTATGGACCACCTCTAGAATCTTAGGGACCACCTCTACGACTCTGTACACCACTACTAGCTGGCAGTGGTACTGATCTGTTTGGTTGTGCAATTTAATGGATGAGCAACAATAGGACACTCACGGGTGAAGTGACCAACAACCTCATAGTCATATCATGCCTCGGGCACCCTTCTTTATTTAGAAGGTCCAACGGATCCAAAATAACTACCTCAATTCGATGATCCTGACTAAATACCCCTATATGGAGGAATGCAACTCAGACCACTAGAACAACTATAACCAAGCTGACCTCTATCTGATATCTAAAGTGATGCCTAAAGTAGCCGACTAGGTTGACCCTGATGCTGGTAAGGCTGCTGCTGGGGGTGCCTATACTGAAACCCTCAGCTTATGAACTATAAGCTCCCACTGTAACTGACTTGGTAATAAGGTCTCTTATCATTGCCCCCTTGGACCTCACGATCCATCTCCTCAATAGAATAAATATCCTTAGCAATCTATCTTAGAAAAAGACTTTCATGAAGTCACCAAACTTTGTGTAGCCCTATAAAGCGGGCATTTCAATCCCCTAACAATGCATAAAATCTGCTTATACTCCGTAGGTAGAATCATAGTGGTGCTCCTAGATAACTCATGAAATCTCACATCATACACAACACAGATATAAAACCCCATCTCAGAGAATAAAACTCATCTTGAATATGCTCGCACACACTGCGAGGCATATACTTCCCCAAGAAAGCCTCAGAGACTGAGTTCAAGTCACTGGTGGGGATCCAGATGGCTTGGAATCAAGATAACTTATCCACCACCTTCTCACTTTCGTGTCTAGGTGACAAGCAATAAAACCCACTTCACGTGACTTGACCAACCCCAAATTTTGTAACCTCTCCTCGTAGCTGGATAGGAACTCATAGACATACTCTCTTGGGATCCCAAAAAACCTAGGTGGAGTAAATATCAAAAATCATCCTAGCATCTTCTGCTCCTTAAAAGACAAAATTAGTTGGGCTACTACCGATTGTGGGGATACTGGTGCTAGTTGTCGTTGTTGTAGGTTGTGCTCCTAAACTCACACCCCTTGAGCTATTATCTGAGATCCCTTGGTTGGATACTACCAACTAACCCCAATAACTATACCAATATATCCAAAAGAATCAAAAAGGATATAAAATTGGGCAGTGCCTGGGCTGTCCCCTTGCCCACCTGGTGTTGTGGTGGTAGAATACCTAAAGCTCTCCCAGTCTTAGAAGCTATTAAATGATCAAGTTATGGATCCCAGACGAGATCTCGAACTGGCGTTGTTGCCCTATCGTGCCCCTAACCTTTGGGTCGACCTCGACCCCCATGGTGATCAAGTAAGTTTGAAATGAAAGTTACTTGCTAAATTTAATTATGGGATACAAATATTTAGGGGTTTGTTTGAATGTTTTTAAAGATATAATAATTTTTGAACTTTACAAATACTAACTCGAGGGTAAGAATAATTAGAGTGTAATCAATTAGGAGCGAGTCTTGGAGTTATGCCATTCTAAGTGAAAAGTCATGCATGGGTAATTGAAAATTTATCCTAATTTAGTTGAAGTCATGGGTAGGCTAGATTTAGTGGTATTAGTGTCAATCTTTCAATAAAATACTAAATCTAGATCTCACTCGTGGATTCATTCTAACACCTCATGAGCGTGTCAAATCAACCAATCTACTACCTCAATTAATACCCTTATTTGTAAGATAAGCTAGTCCTATCAAATGAGCTTCCTCAAATAACACTCTTATTTCTAAGATGATGCTACTTGATAAGCTAAGTCAAGTTATTGTTCATAAATACTCCTCACCTAATACCTCTCTTTCAAGGATGGTATGTGATCCAAAATAATTGGGGTTCTCACTCCTAATTTTTAGTTTAAACATAGAGTAAAAGTAAAACCCACAACAACTATCTAATTAGGAAGATAAATAAAAAACACCCATGAACTAATCATAACCTATTCAAGAATAACCCGAAGAGGAAGAATTAGTTACCCATAAAGATAAAAAGTAAGGATATACCAAAATTTCCACCAAACTAATCCATGAAAGGTAAAGAGAATGCAAATTCAAACTATAAATTTCAATACATCTTCAATGGAAATTGTTAATCCTTCAATTAGGAATTACTCTAATGTATTCTTCACGCAAGAGTAGTACAATAGTATTGCCCGGATGAAAGATAGATGATGGGAGGATATAGATGAAAATAAGAAAAAAAAAACTATTTAAGCCCTAATATATATTTGCTAAATATTACAAAATGCCACTTTGATCTCCATCTGCTTAAGAAGATGGAGAGCAGATAGAAAGTAGATCCATAGAAGATTCAAAGCGGATGCAAAATAGATGGCTCTTTTCTTTTACATTGACCTCTTGTTGACTTGAATAACTTGCTCATCTTTCCATTTCAACTTTTACCTATAAAAATGAGCATTAAGTAAGAGATTAACATCAAATCAATGAAAAAGCATGATAATTTGGGCTTAAAAGGTGATAGTAAGTCATCAAATTGATGACTTATCATTAGCCATTTTGTGGTAAACTAGAGTTAGTTGGCATTGGACACTACAATAGTGATTATACTGTTCCTCGTGTTAAAGCTATTATAAGGGAATGGGGTTAAGAGGTTAACCATAGGATTACGAGAATGAGTCTGTAATCAAACCATTGCTCTTATTTTAGTTAATTGTTGTTAGTGAAAATTCTATGAGGTAGGTCATGGTTTTTCCCTCCCTTGACAAAGTAGGTTTCTACATAAATATTTGGGGTTCCTTACTACTTTCAGTTGGCCTTATTTCCATTCTCTTTTCTAAAAAAGTTTGCATTATCCTATTGATAGTCAAATTTAGTCAAGGACCTGGTCCCTTGACTAGTGGTGGATTCACACAAGCCATCAAGATACCAAGTAACTCTGTCCACCAATACTAAGACAGATGGTAAGGATCACATAGTATTTTTTGCTTCTACTAAGATTTGAACCTGAGACCTCAGGTTTTCAACCCACTTTATTGACCATTAGGACACATCCTTAGGTCTAATTATCATTAAAAAGGTGGCTTGTAGATGTGCTCATTTTATAGGGGTCTAGGAAATAAGGGTTTGCAAGAAAATTTCAATACATAAGGAAATAAGGGTTTGTAATAAAATCTCAATATGTATGCACAATATCTAAAATGCAATGAACAAAAGCTTCATGAGAAATCTACCAGAACATTTGGTGTGTCGTATGGGTAAATTCAAAAGAATAGGCTTACATAGAGAAGTTAAAGAGTCATAATTTCATGAGAAGCTTATCAATTTGTAGTCTAGTCATGCAAATCTCACTTCTAGAAGATAATTATGGAATTGGAAGGGGATTTTTGAAAATCAAACAACTTCTTATCCAATCAATATAAAAATATGGATTAATAATTCTCTAAATATCTCTTGCACTTTTTTCTCTCTAATAGGATAACAACTTTTCTAGAATCATTGCATTCTTCAATAGAAGTTTTAAAAGTTTAACAAGTCTATCAAATACCCATTTTCTTATTGAATTGTCATAGCTCCATATGTAACTACACACTATCAAACACACCTGGAAGGAATTGGCAACCTTAACTTTCTTGAGGTTGGGAAAAACAAAGTTTGGTATCCAACTCCGTAGATTAGTGTTATCCTCCTCAAAGCTGAAGTAACTATTAAGTTGGAGATACAAAACTAACCAGGACCAAATGTACGTCAGCCTCATGGAAATTTGTTGGGTTCATAGTATATGAAAGAAGTGTGAATGGAAAAATGGAGAATAAAATGGTGGAGGGGAAGGAGACACTAAAATGGTAAGTGTACTCCCAAATTAGAAAGTTTACTCTTTCTCCCACATTGGTGGAAGAAAATAACTTGAAAGTATTTATAATCAAGAACACTTACTCCACATGGAAAGTGAGACAAGAAATCAGAATCATCATCGTCGCTCGCTCGGCTCGGCTCGGCTTCGAATTTTGATTTGGATTTGGATTTAGATGTGTCAAATGATCGATCGATGAGATCTATCTTTTTGGACAAACTTTATTTGAATTCCAAAGAATGCCAAGGAAAAATGCAGTAAAATTTTTCTGCAGTGTTTCAGACCTCCATTTATATATACATGCAGTAACAGTTGTATTGTTTCAAGTGAACTGATGCATTGTTTTTGAACTGGTGCTTCAAAAATGATACATTGTTCTGAACTGATGCTACAGAAGGTTGCAATGGTTTAAAATAATGCTTCAGAAGGATGTAATCCTTCAATAAAGTGACACACTATTTCATGAAATGAGATGACTATTCAGGAAAAGATGCAATCTTTGATGAACAGACATGAACTTACAGCAAAGGTGTAACCTTTGGAGTGAACCATTGCCTCCTTCAGGAAGAGGCATGTTATGGCTATAAAAACCTATTTTCTTCCACAGGTTTTGGCATGAAAATTTCATAATACAAAATTACTTCTTCTCTTCTAAATTACTCTGTGTGATCAATCAAAACGTTCTGTGCGTTCGAAGCTATTCCAGCCATTTGAGGTACTGCTACAGTTGGTCTATTTAGCCATTTTATCCTGGGAGGAAAAATTTCCCAACCTCGGGTATAGTGAGTGGAGTATTTCCTTAACAAAAATCCGTAAATTCAGACGACTTGGCTATTTTCTGTTTCATCTTAATTTCTAAAAGAATAAAATACACCACTTGCAAAGGTCATTTTGATCTTGTGTTGAGGGTATTTTAAATACTTCATTGTGTTCTTGTTTATACTTGAACTCTAGTTGAAGTTATTGTTCTGCATATACCGATTCTGTGTACCCGAAGTACAAAGGGAAATAACAATCTTAAGGAAATAAATTAATTTTACAGAATCTGTATAACTTATTTTTGGAGATTAAAGCTTTAAACTTTCTAATCCACTTGAATTTAACTAGTGATTAGAAGAAATAAAATCTTCATCACAACTTAAAGTTCACTCGGTTGACGATTTGAAGTTATAAAAACTTCATCGTTTATTAGAAACAAGAAGATAAGTTGAAAAGTTATTTAACTTTATAAGTAGTATTCTAAAAATACTAAATTTTTTTGTCTTGTGTTGACAGGAAATTTGACTACCGAAAGTCAAATGATGGATGTAACAACGTCCGTGGGGAAACTAATACTGCCACATCAAGTCGCACAAATGCTCCGCCAACAATGGCACCGATGGAGAAGCCCAAAATAATTTTTAGGCATTGACTTCAAGCGATGGCAGCAAAAGATGTTCTTTTACCTCACCACTTTTTGTTTGCAACGGTTCACTAGCGAAGACGCTCCTCAGGTGCCCAAGGGAACCTCGGACAAAGACCCTTTTGTTATTGTAGAACTTTGGAAACATTCGGACTTTCTTTGCAGGAATTATATTCTGAGTAATTTCCAAGACGACCTCTACAATGTTTATAGCTGAACCAAGACATCAAAGGAACTATAGGGGCACTTGAATAAGAATATAAGATGGAGGATGCGGAAATTAAGAAATTCCTTGTTGCACAGTTCCTAGACTTCAAAATGATTGATAGAAAATCTGTTGTCTCTCAAGTACAAGAGTTCTAAGTCATCATACATGATCTCCTAGCAGAAGGTATACTTTGAAAAATACCTTAGTTGAACAAATTAAAAATCTTCTTAATACTCACATAAACTGTTTTGTAGGTTTAATTTTGAATGATGTTTTCCAAGTAGCAGCAATAGTTGAGAAGCTACCACCTTTGTGGAAAGACTTCAAAAACTACTTAAAGCATAAACTCAAGGAGATGACTGTTGAAGATCTTGTTGTCCGACTTCGTATTGAAGAGGATAATAAAGTTGTTGAAAGAAAGTCAAAGGGGAATTCTACAATTAATGGAGCACATATTGTAGAAGATTACCAAAACAATTCCAAGAAAATAAAGAAAGCTGAACAAGGAAGCAATCAACCCAAGAAAAAGTTCAAGGAAAAATGCTTTAACTGTGGAAAGATTTACCATAAGTTCATAGATTTTCATGCCCCAAAGAAAGGCAAGAAGAAGGATCAAGCAAATATGATTGAATCCAACAAAGAATGTGATGATCTGTGTGCTATGTTCTCAGAATGCAACTTGATGGGGAATCCTCGCGAATGGTGGATGGATTATGGTGTCACCCGCCATGTATGTGCCAAAAAGGAGTTGTTTTTTGTCATTTGCTCCAACTCAAGTAGAAGAAATGATCTACATGGCTAACTCTGCTACGGCTAAGGTGGAAGGAACAGGAAAAATTTGCTTAAAGATGACTTTCGAAAAGGTCTTGACACTTAACAATGTCTTATATGTTTCGGAGTTACATAGGAATTTAATTTCTGTTTCACTTTTAGACAAGAACGGATTCAAATGTGTAACCATTTCTGGAAAAATTATAATTAGCAAAGGACAAATGTATGTAGGAAAAGGCTATCTGACCGAAGGCCTTTATAAGATAAATGTAATGACTGTTGAAATAAATAGAAGTTCAAATTCTTCTTATTTGCTTGAGTCTTATGATTTATGTCATGAACATTTAGGCCATGTTAATTACAAAACATTACGAAAACTGACTAACTTAGAAGTTTTGCCAAACTTTGAGTACAATAAATCAAAGTGTCAAACGTGCGTCGAATCAAAGTATGCAAAGCATCCTTATAAGTCTGTTGAAAGGAATTTCAATCCCTTAGACTTAATACACACTGACATTTGTGATATGAAGTCAACACCATCACGTGGTGGGAAAAAGTATTTCATAACTTTTATTGACGATTGCACTAGATATTGTTATGTTTACTTGCAAAATAGTAAGGATAAAGCAATAGATGTGTTTAGGCAATATAAAATAGAAGTTGAAAATCAGTTAGACAAAAATATCAAAATGATAAGAAGTGATAGGGGTGGATAATATGAATCTCCCTTTGCACAAATATGTGTAGAGAATGGAATAATCCATCAAACTACAGACCCATATAAAAATCAAACTTTGAAGAAAATGATGAATGCTTTACTTATAAGTTATAGTTTACCGCAAAACTTGTGGGGGGAGGCTATCCTTACGGCCAACCGTATACTCAATAGAGTTTCCCATAGTAATACACAATCAATTTCTTATGAAAAGTGGAAAGAAAGAAAACCCAACTTGAAATATTTCAAAGTATGGGGGTGTCTAGCAAAGGTCCAAGTTCCTATGCCTAGAAGGGTTAAGATAGGACCTAAGATGGTGGACTGTTTGTTCATAGGATACGCTAAAAGCAGTAAGGCATGTCGATTTTTAGTTCATAAATCCGAACATCCAGATATTAATGAAAATATGATAAATGAATCAGACAATGCTGAATTCCTTAAAAATATTTATCCGTATAAAACTAGACATGAACAGTCTAGTGGGGGGTCTGAACAACCTCGTGATGAACCAATTGAGAATGAACATAATGATGAAAATTCAAGATGTAGTACATTTCAAAGAACGTATACATCATTTGGATCAGATTTTGTAACATTTCTCTTAGAAAATGAGCCTCAAACACTTAAGGAAGCAATGGCATCTTCGGATTCATCCTTTTGAAAAGAGGCAGTCAATAGTGAGATTGATTCAATCTTAAGAAACCATACATGGGAATTAGTTGATCTTCCTCCCAGAAATAAACCTTTAGGTTCTAAATGGATCTTCAAAAGGAAAATGAAAGTGGATGGCACTATTGACAAATACAAGGCAAAACTTGTAGTAAAAGGCTTCAAACAAAAAGAAGGCCTTGATTACTTTGATACATACTCGCCAGTAACAAGGATAACATCGATTCAAATGTTAATTGCCTTAGCGGTGGTATATGATCTTTAAATCCATCAAATGGATGTGAAAACCGCTTTCCTAAATGGAGAATTGAAGGAAGAAATAGACAAGGAACAACCTAAGGGTTTTATGGTTCCAGGAAAGGAAAATAAAGTGTGTAGACTTATTAAGTTGTTGTATGGACTAAAGCAAGCACCTAAATAATGACATGCGAAGTTTGACCAAACCATGTTGGTAAACGGCTTCAAGATAAATGAATGTGATAAATGTGTATATATTAAAGACACTCCAAATCACCAAGTCATTGTTTGTTTATATATGGATGATATGTTGATCATCAGCAGAAACATTTCTGACATAAATGCAACCAAATGAATGCTCGAGAGCAAGTTTGATATGGAAGACCTTGGAGTTGTAGATGTAATCTTAGGTATAAGAATCCATCGAACTCCATAAGGGTTGGCATTGTCACAGTCTCATTATATCGAAAAGGTACTTGACAAGTTCAAGTATATGGAATTCGGTATTGCTAAGACTCCATTGGATGGGAGCTTTGCACTTCGAAAGAATGAAGGTAAAAGTGACTCTCAATTGGAGTATGCAAGAGTATTGGGATGTTTAATATATATAATGAACTGTACACGGCCACACATAGCATGTGTTATCAGTAAATTGAGTCGATACATGAGTAATCCCAACAAAACTCATTGGATGGAAATGAAATGAGTTTGGGGGTATCTTAAATACACTCAAAATTATACTTTGCATTATAATAAATATCCTGTAGTACTTGAAGTATATAGTGATGCAAATTGGATCACCGGATCGGATGAAGTAAAATCCACAAGTGAATATGTTTTTACTATCGGTGGAGTAGCAGACTCTTGGAAATCATCCAAATAGACTTGTATTGCTTGCTCTACAGGATTTGACCAAATAGTTTAATCTACAGGATTGAACATTTAGAAATCACCTATGCGGGCGAAGTGGAAGCCCCTTCAAGGAGAATGTTAGTAAAGGCCTATTCTCTAAGCTCTCATGAAATCGGGACGTGTTCATGGCTGAAAAGAACAAAACCATGAGAACCATAAATGTTAAAAGGCTGGTTGTGTGACATGTATTGTCTAGGTGTACATTAAAGCTCGACGGTTCAAAGATATCAAATCTACCGATTGACCGAGTGCATCCGATGCATGTTCAGTACGGAAAGTTCAAAGGGAAACCCACTTATCTAGATGCAATCAGTCTTTACTTGATGACCACATACTTGTCTGTAAAAAAAATTTCAAAAAATAGTCATTCTTCATTCATATGGGGGATTGTTGGGTTCATAGTATATGAAAGAAGTGTGAATGGAAAAATGTAGAATAAAATGGTAGAGGAGAAGGAGACACTAAAATGGAAAGTGTACTCCCAAATTAGAAAGTTTACTCTTTCTCCCACATTGGTGGAAGAAAAGAACTTGAAAGTATTTATAATCAAGAGCACTTACTCTACATGGAAAGTGAGGCAAGAAATAATAGATGCCTCGCATCGTCATCGTCATCGCTTGCTAGGCTCAGCTTCGGATTTGGATTTATCAAATGATCGATCGATGAGATCTATCTTTTTGGATAAACTTTATTTGAATTCCAAAGATGCCAAGGAAAAATGCAGTAAAAATTTTCTACAGTGTTTCGGACCTCCATTTATATATACATGCAGTAACAGTTGCACTGTTTCAAGTGAACTGATGCATTATTTTCGAACTGGTGCTTTAAAAATGATACATTGTTCTGAACTGAGGCTACAGAAGGTTGCAATGGTTTGAAATGATGCTTCAGAAGGATGTAATCCTTCAATGAAGTGACATACTGTTTCATGAAATGAGATGACTGTTCAGGAAAAGATACAATCTTTGATGAACAGACATGAACTTACAGCAAAGATGTAACCTTTGGAGTGAACCATTGCCTCTTTCAGGAAGAGGCATGTTATGGCTATAAAAACCTGCTTTCTTCCACAGGTTTTGGAATAAAAATTTCAGAATACAAAATTACTTCTTCTCTTCCAAATTACACTGTGTGATCAATCAAAACATTCTGTGTGTTCGAAGATATTCCAACCGTTTGAGGTACCGCTACAGTTGGTCTGTTTAGCCATTTTATCCTGGGAGGAAAAATTTCACAACCTCGGGTACAGTGAGGGGGATTATTTCCTTAAGGAAACTCCGTGAATTCGGACGACTTGGCTATTTTTTGTTTCATCTTAATTTCTGAAAGAATAAAATACACCTCTTTGAAAGATCATTTTGATCTTGTGTTGAGGGTATTTGATATACTTCATTGTGTTCTTGTTTATTCTTGAACTCTAGTTGAAGTTATTGTTTTGCATATACTGATTCTGTGTACGCGAAGTACAAACGAAAATAACAAAATTGATGATCTCACAGTATTAGTGTTCTATACAGAACAATTTTTAGAACCAACTAATCATAATGGAGTAAAATGAAATAGTGATTGTTTCTATCAAAAAGATCCATGGCATAGGTAACAAAACTAAAGAGTTATAGCGCAATAGTACTTTTCTTTTAGAGCTCATTTTTTATAAAGAAAGCAATAAGATACCCAAATCAAAGTGTAATCATACAATGACAAAGGCAAAAGTTCTTACTGATTATTAAAGATATATTTGCATTCTTCTAATAAAACAACGTAATAAGGAGGGGGAGGGGGTTGTTATAACATTAGTTAAATGAATAGATATAAAAAGACATGAAAAAGTTCCCGGAAGTTACATGATTTTCTATCATTTCTATGTTTGAAGTCTCCACATGAGGCAAGGCTCCCAAAAGACCAGTTGCTCCATACAAATCAAACTTTTTCATATTCAATTCTAGCGTTAAATATTTGCATTTCAACTCTAGAACAGGCAACCCTTTAAACTGCAACATGTATGGGACCGGATGCAGTAATCCCAGTGAAACAAGTAAAGACTGGAGAGAGCAATAATAACAAGAAGAAAGTACTTCACAATAGAGAGATAATGTAGTGACAAATCTAACTGTTTAAACTCTTAAACACTCTAAGCAACATCAACGTAAACAAATACTCGTTCTAGATTGATCTTTTGCCAGTATGATAAAAGATGTACTTAATTTCAAAATGATGAAAAACGATTGCGTAAATACACAATCGTACAAAAAATTATGTAATTAGTTCAATTGCTTTAGTGAAATTCATCAAGAAGGTTCTCAACTGTAAAATGTTTACATAATATAACTGTACAAAAAAAATTATCCCAAAAATCAAGAATTGTTGAGATTTTTAGAAAGGTAAGGTTGTTTTAATAACTTGCCGACACCAAGTGTGCTGAATTACAAAAGTTGCATACAACATAGCTATGCAGCGCACTAGTGAGGTTTGATATTTTATCTAATATTATTTACAGTGATAAGTTCAGACCAACAATCCAAAAAAATACAAATAAATGTATCTAAGGAATTTTGAATTAAAAAGAAATCTCTGTGAACTAAGATTCGACTGTTAGCTCAGTTGCACAACTCAACTTTTGAATATAAATCTATTTATCAGTTTAGTTATCCGCACCCCCCACCAAATGATATCAGAGCTCAGTAATTTAAAAGATATGGAAGTAATATACGTGTTAGAGTTAGTTAAAATAGTTATGTTGAAATTAGTTAAATTAGTTAAGTTAGATTTGTATTTAGTTAAGATTAGATTTAGTTATTTATTAAATTAATTATGAGAAGACCATTTAAAAATAGAGAAACTTTTAGAAAAATTAAAGAATATTTAGTTAGTAATTATTCAGAATATATAAGTCTAAATAAAACAAAAGAAAATCCGCAAAGATTAGCCTGTTTAATTACATTAATATCTAGTATTGAAGCAAAATTAATAATCCATTTAAAATCTAGAAGAATGAGACATATACCACCTAATTATGATAAAATTAGATTTAGATTTCCACCAAAATATAATAAATATAATTTAAATGAATAAAGAACAAAAATACAAAGAATTAAAATAATTTATCTCTGAAAAACGTAAAGAATTAAAAATAAGAAAAGAAAGATTACATTATAATATATTTGCCGGAGTTAGTAAAAATTCAATAAATATACAAAAAGATGAAATATCAAAACTAGAATCCCAAATAGATAGTTTAGAATATATATATATATATCAACATGAACTATTCACAATAAAATGAATAAAGAAGAATTTATAATAGATGAAAAAATATATGAAAATCACGAGGGATCAAAAATAAAAATAGTATTTTTCAATTTAGGAAGAAGATACAAAAAAATAGGAGAACATTTATATTTAATGTTAGAAAAAGAAGAATTAAAATTAGAAGATAAATTAACAGCAATGGTAAGCATAGAAAAAGAAAATGAAGAAATAGATAGAAAAAAGGAAATAGAAAAAATTAAACAACAATCTACGGAAGAAATACGAAAAATAGAAGAAACTAAAAATAGTAGAATTGCTGAATTAGAAAAAGAATTACAAATGTTAAAAGATTTATACGAACAAAGACAAAAAGAAAAAGAAGAAATAGATAAAGAACAAAAATTAATAAACGAGATAAATCAATTTAAAGAAAAATTAGAAATAAATAATATAGAGGTAGAAGAAACGGATAATTATGATTCAGAAGATAGTGAAACATATACGGAATATTAACAAATATAAAAGATTTATAAATTAATGAAAAACAAGAAAAAATTAATCAAGAAAACCTAGAAAATAATAATACAGAAATAAATACTCTTGACAAAAAAGAAGATGAAAATCTAATACCCAAAACAACAGAAATAAGAAAACCTATATATTACAAAAATAAATTTAAAAGATATAATGAATATGACAAATGGACACCAAAACAAATAGTTAATAAAAATTATAACTTTTTAGATCTAGACTGTGTAATAGATACAGAAAAAACAATACAATTATAGATAGGATATATGACAAAACAATTATTAGATAATAATATAAACATAACAGATGCACCAGAATACATAGAAAAAACACTAATAGGATCAGTAAAATTATGGTTTACAAATTTAACTGAAAATAGTAAGAAAGTATTAAGAGCTAATAAACCTATGGAAGGAGCAGCATCAACAACAACAAAATTAACACCTATAGAATTATTGAAAAAATATGAAACAGCTATAAAAGATGAATTTGGTAGTATGACAACATTAGAAGAAGAACAAGATGAAGAAAAAGATACAAATAGGAATTTAATGATAAAATTAACAATATGTAATATGTGTTATATAGATGAATATACTTGCGCATTTAAAGAATATTATTATAAAGGAGCATATAGTATAGAAGAAAGTAAAGAAATAAGAAAATTATATTTTAATAAATTACCCGAACCATTTAGTTCAAAAATAATAAAAAGTTGGGAAGAAGCAAAAATAGTAGATACATTAGGAGCTAGAATAAAATTTTTACAACAATGGTATAGAAAGCTATGTGAAAAATATAGAGAAGAATTAAAAATGGAAAAAACATTAATAAGAAATTTAGCATGTTGCAAAAATAAAATAGCACCTCAATTTGGATGCGAAGAAAGATATTATAAGAAAAGAAAAAGACATAAGAAATATAAGAAATATAAAAAATCAAAATATAAATATAAGAAACCAAGAAAAAGATATTATGTAAAAAATTACAAAAAGAAAAGACCATATAGAAAGAAAAAATCTATAAAAGAATGTACATGTTATAATTGTGGAAAGTTAGGACATTTAGCTAGAGATTGTAAATTACCTAAAAATCCAAAAAATAAACAAATATCCGAAATAAAAATAGAAAATACAGAATATATGCAAATAGATTATATAGATTATGAACTAGAAAGTGAAGATAGTATATATGAAATTTCAGAAAACGACACAGATACTGAAATAGATAGTGAGATAGATGAATCAAATGACTGAAGAAGATATAAAACTAATAACAAAGGAAGAATATTTAAATGATGAAGGAACAGAACAAAAGATAATATTTGACAGTAATATATTTGATGAAATAAAAGGAAAAGAGTTAGATTTAAGTGTAGAAAAAATATTTAAAATACCAACAATAAAAAATATTTTTAGTAGGAAAAAAGATGAATATTATGTAGTATGCCAAAAAGAACATGTAATAGACTGTAGATATGCAAAAGGAAAAGCTAGTATACCACTTGTAACAAAAAGAATAATTAATAAAGAAATAAATGATATAAAAAGTAAAGGAGATCCAATAAAATATGTACACCTTGGAGGTACAGAAATATTAATAAAAGCATGTTTTAGAGAAGGAATAGATACACCGATAGAATTATATTTAGCAGATGACAGAATTATAAAACCTATAGAAAAAAGTATAATAACTGTCGTAAAAGGAAATTTAATTTACCAAAAACTTAAATTTATAATAAGTGCAAATTATTCAGTAGCAGTAACAGATATAAATATAGATAAATCATTAGTTATATAACAAACATTTGTTATATACAATATATGGCTCAAATGCTAACAAACATTTATATAATGAACATAATTCTTTCCTATTTATTTCCCATTTTATTTCTGTTTCGTTGAACGTACCTGAGTAGTATCTACAATGGTGTTCTATTTTTTCTGCTTCATACCTATATTTAAGTACTCCTCCGTAACTATATTCACTGGCATCTGCTTCTACTGTATATGTAAATTTTCTATTTTCATCCGGAAATTGTAGTTTTGGTAATTCCTTGCAAAGTAATTTTATTTTTTGAACTTGTTTTTTATCTTCTTCATTATAATTATATTCTATATCCTTTTTTAATTTTTTCTGTAGTGGTTTTAGGTTTTCTGCTAATTTCGGAATATATTCTCTTACTTGGTTTACTAATCCTAAAAATGATTGTAATTTCTTTTTTGTATCTAATTATTCTTTCGAATTTATTATTTTTTGTATTATATGTTGTTGCATTTTTACTCCACTTTTATCTATTTGTATTCCTAAAAATTCTATCTGGTTTTTCATAATTTCGGCTTTCTTTTCACTTAGATTTATTCCTGATTTTTCTATTATGTCTGTAAATTATTCTAATAGTTTTATATGTTCTTCTTTAGTTTTTGTATATAATAATATATCATCTATATATACTATGCAATTAGGTAATTGTTTAAAATAATTGTCCATAAAATGTTGGTATCTACCTGGTGCATTTTTATATCCAAAGGGTAATACATTCCATTCGTAAAATCCTTGTGGTACCGTAAATGCGGTTAATTCTTTAGATTCTTCTTCTAACTTTAGATGGTAAAATCCTGATTTACAATCGAATTTACTAAAATAATTATATCCTTGGATTTGTCTTATTTTTAATATCTTATTTGGTATTGGATAATTATATGTTATAGTTTTTGCATTTAAATTTCTATAATCAATAACCATTCTACTTTTTCCTCTTTTTTGTTCACTATGTTTATTTACTATAAATGCTGGACTATTATGTATACTATTACTTTTTTGTATATATTGTTTTTCTAATAATTCATCTATATGCATTTTAAATTCTTTTAAATCGTCAAAATTATATGTTAATGGTTTTTGGGTTATTATACTGTTTTTATCTATTAATTCAATTTTTATGGTAGTTTTATGTTTTTCCCATCCTTTTAATGGATCTTCACTATATAATTGTTCTAATTTTTTCTTAACTATTTCTATCTTATTTATTGAAAATATAGTTATTTCTATTTTATTTATCGAAAATACTACTAATTCTATTGTATCTTCAGTGGTTTTTATATTTTCTAACTTTTGTGTAATTTTTTCACTTCCTTTTATCCAATCAGTTTTCTTTCTTATTTTATTATTAACTCTTTTTGCTCTTACTTTTTGTTTACATGGTGTTGTGAACCACCAATCGTTTCTAGTTATTATATGTGGGTATAGTTTATCTAAAAATGGCATTCCTAAAAGTATATCTTTTGATGTTAGTTCATAATTATAAATTTCTTCTATTGTCAATATCTTATCCCATATTTGTGCTTTTACATTCCTAGCTTTATAAGTAATTAAGCTTCCTTCATTATTAAATCCTTTAACTACTATTGGTATTTTTAATTTATCCCATTTACTTTCTGGTAAGCAATTATATCTACATAAATTAGCTTCTGCTCCTGTATCTATCATAGGCGTATAATATCTACTGTAATATCCTTCCACTACTATCTTCATTAATACATATATTTTCATTTTATGTTAAGGCTCTTCTTAGGAATAATCTTTCCCTATTATATGTTATGGCTAATTGTGTATGTTCTATATTATATGGTTTTACTTGTTCTAACCATTTTATTCCTAATATTATATCTGCTTTTTGTATTTCTTCTTTTACTTCAAATTCTATTTTTATTTTTCTAATTCCTCCTATTATTATTTCTTTTTCTGCTATATCTTTATTATTTATTAAACTTCTCGGTAGATCTGGGCATATATCATTATCAGTTTTTATTTCTTCATTTTTTACTAGATATTTTGCTATATAATTTTTTTCTTGTCCTGTATTTAATAGTATTAAATGTTCTTTTTCATTTATTTTTCCTGTTATGTAATATTGGTTTAAATTACTTATTGAATTTGTTTCATAACTTGTTCTTTTTGATGAGCTCGATGACTCCGGTTTTTCATTAGCTATTCTTTTTGTTGTACTTATTCTATCATTTACTATTTCTAAATTTTCTTCTATATCTATGTCTCTATAGCTATAATCATTATAATCTATTGTTTTTACAATTTGTTCAAATGGGCTATCTATTTGTATCTTGTTAATCTTATTTTTCCCTGTTATTTTATGTTTTGTTGTTAATACATATAAATTTTTACATCTCGCTGTAAATATTTTGCTTCCTAGGGTTAATTCTATTCCTGATATCTTCCAATATAATACTAATGATTTATCTATATTTCTATCTGTTACTGCTACTGAATAATTTGCACTTATTATAAATTTAAGTTTTTGGTAAATTAAATTTCCTTTTACGGCAGTTATTATACTTTTTTCTATAGGTTTTATAATTCTGTCATCTGCTAAATATAATTCTATCGGTGTATCTATTCCTTCTCTAAAACATGCTTTTATTAATATTTTTGTACCTCCAAGGTGTACATATTTTATTGGATCTCCTTTACTTTTTATATCATTTATTTCTTTATTAATTATTCTTTTTGTTACAAGTGGTATACTAGCTTTTCCTTTTGCATATCTACAGTCTATTACATGTTCTTTTTGGCATACTACATAATATTCATCTTTTTTCCTACTAAAAATATTTTTTATTGTTGGTATTTTAAATATTTTTTCTACACTTAAATCTAACTCTTTTCCTTTTATTTCATCAAATATATTACTGTCAAATATTATCTTTTGTTCTGTTCCTTCATCATTTAAATATTCTTCCTTTGTTATTAGTTTTATATCTTCTTCAGTCATTTGATTCATCTATCTCACTATCTATTTCAGTATCTGTGTCGTTTTCTGAAATTTCATATATACTATCTTCACTTTCTAGTTCATAATCTATATAATCTATTTGCATATATTCTGTATTTTCTATTTTTATTTCGGATATTTGTTTATTTTTTGGATTTTTAGGTAATTTACAATCTCTAGCTAAATGTCCTAACTTTCCACAATTATAACATGTACATTCTTTTATAGATTTTTTCTTTCTATATGGTCTTTTCTTTTTGTAATTTTTTACATAATATCTTTTTCTTGGTTTCTTATATTTATATTTTGATTTTTTATATTTCTTATATTTCTTATGTCTTTTTCTTTTCTTATAATATCTTTCTTCGCATCCAAATTGAGGTGCTATTTTATTTTTGCAACATGCTAAATTTCTTATTAATGTTTTTTCCATTTTTAATTCTTCTCTATATTTTTCACATAGCTTTCTATACCATTGTTGTAAAAATTTTATTCTAGCTCCTAATGTATCTACTATTTTTGCTTCTTCCCAACTTTTTATTATTTTTGAACTAAATGGTTCGGGTAATTTATTAAAATATAATTTTCTTATTTCTTTACTTTCTTCTATACTATATGCTCCTTTATAATAATATTCTTTAAATGCGCAAGTATATTCATCTATATAACACATATTACATATTGTTAATTTTATCATTAAATTCCTATTTGTATCTTTTTCTTCATCTTGTTCTTCTTCTAATGTTGTCATACTACCAAATTCATCTTTTATAGCTGTTTCATATTTTTTCAATAACTCTATAGGTGTTAATTTTGTTGTTGTTGATGCTGCTCCTTCCATAGGTTTATTAGCTCTTAATACTTTCTTACTATTTTCAGTTAAATTTGTAAACCATAATTTTACTGATCCTATTAGTGTTTTTTCTATGTATTCTGGTGCATCTGTTATGTTTATATTATTATTTAATAATTGTTTTGTCATATATCCTATCCATAATTGTATTGTTTTTTCTGTATCTATTACACAGTCTAGATCTAAAAAGTTATAATTTTTATTAACTATTTGTTTTGGTGTCCATTTGTCATATTCATTATATCTTTTAAATTTATTTTTGTAATATATAGGTTTTCTTATTTCTGTTGTTTTGGGTATTAGATTTTCATCTTCTTTTTTGTCAAGAGTATATTTCTGTATTATTATTTTCTAGGTTTTCTTGATTAATTTTTTCTTGTTTTTCATTAATTTCTAAATCTTTTATATTTGTTAATATTCCGTATATGTTTCACTATCTTCTGAATCTTAATTATCCGTTTCTTCTACCTCTATATTATTTATTTCTAATTTTTCTTTAAATTGATTTATCTCGTTTATTAATTTTTGTTCTTTATCTATTTCTTCTTTTTCTTTTTGTCTTTGTTCGTATAAATCTTTTAACATTTGTAATTCTTTTTCTAATTCAGCAATTCTACTATTTTTAGTTTCTTCTATTTTTCGTATTTCTTCCGTAGATTGTTGTTTAATTTTTTCTATTTCCTTTTTTCTATCTATTTCTTCATTTTCTTTTTCTATTCTTACCATTGCTGTTAATTTATCTTCTAATTTTAATTCTTCTTTTTCTAACATTAAATATAAATGTTCTCCTATTTTTTTGTATCTTCTTCCTAAATTGGAAAATACTATTTTTATTTTTGATCCTTCGTGATTTTCATATATTTTTCATCTATTATAAATTCTTCTTTATTCATTTTATTGTGAATAGTTCATGTTGATATATATATATTCTAAACTATCTATTTGGGATTCTAGTTTTGATATTTCATCTTTTTGTATATTTATTGAATTTTTACTAACTCCGGCAAATATATTATAATGTAATCTTTCTTTTCTTATTTTTAATTCTTTACGTTTTTCAGAGATAAATTGTTTTAATTCTTTGTATTTTTGTTCTTTATTCATTTAAATTATATTTATTATATTTTGGTGGAAATCTAAATCTAATTTTATCATAATTAGGTGGTATATGTCTCATTCTTCTAGATTTTAAATGGATTATTAATTTTGCTTCAATACTAGATATTAATGTAATTAAATAGGCTAATCTTTGTGGATTTTCTTTTGTTTTATTTAGACTTATATATTCTGAATAATTACTAACTAAATATTCTTTAATTTTTCTAAAAGTTTCTCTATTTTTAAATGGTCTTCTCATAATTAATTTAATAAATAACTAAATCTAATCTTAACTAAATACAAATCTAACTTAACTAATTTAACTAATTTCAACATAGCTATTTTAACTAACTCTAACACGTATATTACTTCCATATCTTTTAAATTACTGAGCTCTGATACCATTTGGTGGGGGGTGCGGATAACTAAGCTGATAAATAGATTTATAAATAGATTTATCAGGGATCCAAAAACCTCGATGATAGATATGACAACTGTATTCGTCAACACCAATAATATCACAATGATCACGTCTTACGTGTTTGATACATAAAATGTAGAAAGTAAGTTTATCCTTAACCAAGGAGGACACATCGATAAGCCTACACTTGAGATCTTTAAGATTTCCTGAAATATCCAAATGTTGAAGATAACGGGGTAAAAATTTCCAAGGAAGGATCATAGCCAATGTCTAGACTAGGCAAATTATGATATTCCAAATTCAGTCTCTTTAAGTTTGAATAACTAATTTGTAGATAACGAAAACCCCCAACATCATATAACTCCATATTTTCCAATGAAGGACAGCCTCATAGTACGTTCAAAATTTGATCATTGTTTAACGTTACACACTCCAGCTTTAAGCTCTTTAGATACTTCCATGCTATGGCCACATCATTAAAGCAATAATGCCTCAAATGTAATGTTATCAATGACGAATAGGTGGAGAAAGATTCAGGCCATACTCAATCATATGACTGTAAGGGGGCAAGAATACAACATCTTTGACTTTTCTATCAACAACAACAAAACCAAGCCATTATCTAATTCGAGATTTATATGAAAATATTTCTCTGTCGTCTATTCAATTTTTTTAATTTTGGAAGTAATAAAATGATTAATACATTTTCAACAAAGGATACGAAGTTTGGAAGCTTTAGAGTTGTACTCCTGGTATGATTCTCATTCCACACTCTGGATATTATGGGTTCATAAGGATCTTTGTAGATTTTCGGTCCTTATTTTATACGAGTGAAATTGAACTTATAAATAAAATCCCAAAGATAGTGTCATATTCTTGAGAGGATTCAAGTTGTGAATGCATCTTTTATTGGCAAAACAGACGGAATTTGAATTAGCAGTGCATCCGATAATTAACTGATGACATCCTCTACGTCGCCAAAAGAAGCCATGACTTTTGGGTCACTCATTTGCTCTTCTTCCTCATGTACTTTTAGGCCAAAATTTAAAAATAAAACGAATTAAGCTTTTCCGTGTTTCCAAGCCAATGCCGCTCGGGATTAATTTGATATGATGTTGTATGATCGTTCCTTAGTTATATGAAAAGTAGTTTCAAAGATCTTGAGTGACTGATCTGCAGAACATTAAGATAAAGCAATCAAAATGTTACTATCTCTGTCTCATTTTATGTGTCATTATTTGATCAGACACAGAATTTAAGAAATAAGTGATGACTTTGTGAAGTTTTCAAAATCACCCCTACTAAAGTTATTTTAGTGTACTTTTTAATTGTCTTTTCTTAATAAATGACAATCATAAAATGGGAATAATGTCATTAAGTAGTTACCAAATATGGAAAGGTAACATTCTTTTTGGTATGGATCAAAAAGAAAATAACGACACATAAATGGGACGAAGGGAGTAATATTTAAATAATTAATTTTGTTTGATACTATTTTATATATTTTTTAGCAACTTAGCGTTAAAATAAAGAGAAACTTTTAAGAAATAATTGGAAAGCTCTTACTTTATATGTTAGTTAGAACTTAGCAACTTCATGCACATTGAGGAGGAAATGAGAATCTCAATATTTTGGAGATTGAAAACACAAAGATTGAAATCAAATATGCAAATTAATATTACCTCCTTCGGTAAAATATCTTAACTCAAAGCAGCATGTGGAATACAATCAGGACATAAATATTTCAAAGATAACAAGTTTAGTGATGATTTGAATATAATATAACTGTTAAGACTTAATAAAATGGATGGATATAAAAGGATATTGAAATTAATTTTTAGATGATTAAAAAATGCCAACATCACATTAAAAATTGTTAGATTAAGATTATGAACAAGTGGTTTATAACATCACATTTCAAAAGGTTTGTCCTGCTCTATTGCACAAAGATGAAGAAGTTCCAATTTACCAAATATATGCTCCAATTTGGACAACTTATTAGTATCACCTGTGCAAAACATAGAATCTGTTGTAAATGATTATAATAATGTGGATGGCAATAACTTCGTGGTGTAATTCCTCCTTTAAGTGTAGTAACTCTCACACCTTCACTATCTCCTCATTGATCATCCATTCCCTCATATTCTTCTCCACTTTCTTATGAGTTAATATCATGTTTATGACACCTCTTGAAATCCCCCTATGTAATACTGTTAATACAGGTCTTGAGGAAGATGTTCTACACACTTGAAAGAAATAAGAAACATATATTATATTGCTCTCTTGTTAATTTGTTCTTATTATTTCTCTTGTCTTGTTCTTTAAATTGCTATTCTTGTTCTTAATATTGAAACACGTTATCACATGAGTCTATTCTTTTTCAAGTTTTCAATCCGTCAAATAATAAAAATTTTCTAATCTTCAATTTGATCAAAGATGAGTAATGGAGATATGTGCCTTTTTGATAGTGCTACAACTCACACTATATTAAGAGAAAAGAAATATTTTTTAAATTTGATTATGAAAAGAGCCTATGCTAATACAATATCTGGTAGTACAAAATTAATTGAAGGCTCTAGAAGAGCAGCATTATTACTACCTGGGGGAACAATACTGGCCATTGATAATGCATTATATTGCAGTAAGTCTGAAATAAACTTATTAAGTTTCAAGGTTATTCGCTAAAATGGCTATCATATTGAGACTGCAAATAAAGAAAAGGTTGAATACCTTTATATTACTACAATAAAAGATGGGAAAAATTTGTACATGAAAAATTACCTACACTTTCTTTTGCATTGTATCATACAAGTATTTGTGTGGTTGAATCACATGCCATAATAAACAAAATATTTACAGATTTTAATGATTTTATTATTTGGCATGACCTGTGGGACCATCCTGATTTTAATATGATGCGCAGAATTATTGAGAATTCACATGAGTATACTTTGAAGAATCAAAATATTCTTCAATTAAAGAAATTCTCTTGTGTTGCTTGATCTCAAGGAAAGTTGATTATTAAACCATCGGTAGCTAAGGTTGGGATTGAATTTTCTGAAACGTATATAAGGTAATATATGTGGACCAATTCACCTTTCATGAGGACCTTTCAAATATTATATGGTCTTGATAGATGCATCTACAAGATGATCACATGTGTGCTTATTATCAACTTACAATATGACTTTTGCGAGATTGTTGGCTAAAATAATAAGGTTAAGAGCACAATTTTTAGATTATGCATTAAAGACTATTCATCTTGATAATGCTGGTGAATTTACATCACACCCCTTTACTGATTATTGTATGGTCACTAGAATAAAAGTTGAATATCTGGTTGCTCATATTCACACTCAAAATGGTCTAGTAGAATCATTGATCAAAGCCTTAAATTGATAGCTAGACCGATGTCAATAAGGACAAAACTTCCTATTTCAATGCGCGGGCATATTATTTTGCATACAGTAGAACTTGTGCGCATAAGGCCAACCAATTATTATAAATTCTCCCCATTATAGTTGACTTTTGGTCAAGAACCAAACATTTTCCATCTTAGAATTTTTAGGTGTACAATATATATTTCAATTTCTCCACTATAACGCACAAAAATGGGACCCCAAAGAAGGTTGGGGATATATATTGGGTATGAATCTCCTTCTATTATAAAATATTTGGAACTTATGAAGGAGATTTAGTTACGGCAAGATTTGTTGATTGTCATTTTGACGAATCAATATGCCTAACATTAGGGGAGAACATAAGTAGCTAAAACATAAGATAGATTGGAATGCATTATCACTATCTCATTTAGATCCTCGAATAAATCAATGTAAGCAAAAGGTTCAAAAGATAATTTACTTGCAAAATATTGTAAATCCACTGCCAGATGCATTTACTAACCTTCCGAGGGTTACTAAATCTTCTATTCTAGCTGCAAATACTCCAGTTCGAGTTGATGTTCTGATAGGACAAGTGGTTAATACAAATGAGTCTTCGTCACTTTTGAAACGTGGTAGATCAATTGATTCCAAGAATAAAAATTCTCAAAAAGAAAAAAAATAAATGATTACGATATAATGGCAATTGCTCAAAAAGAGCCTCGAGATCTAACAAATGATAAGACCACTTAGGAGGTTAAAATACCTGAAACTAATAAGAATGAAAAAATCCCAATAAGTTATGTCTCGATAAGAAATGGGTGGAATTGAAATAATATTGTGGTTGACAATATTTTTGCTTATAATGTTGCTACTAAAATAATGCAACAAGATGAGGATTTGGAACCAAAATCTATCGATAAATGTAGACAGAAAAATTACTGGCCAAAATGGAAGGATGCAATTCAAATAAAATTGACTTCACTTGGAAAACCTAAAGTTTTTGGACCAATAGTCCGAACACCTAAAGGTGTCAAGCCAGTGGAGTACAAATGGGTTTTTGTGCAAAAACAAAATGAAAAAGGTGAATTCGTAAGATATAAAGCACAACTTGTGAAACATGATTTTTCATAAAGGCATAAAATTGACTATGAAAAGACATATTCTCCTATGGTGGAGAAATCAACTTCAGATATATAATAAATCTAGCAGTTCATGACAAGTTTATTATGTGCCTAATGAATATTGCCACGACCTATTTGTATGGATCATTAGACAATAATATTTCTATGAAAATTCTTGAAGCCTTCAAAGTGCCTAAAGCATATAAAAGTTCGCAAAAAACTTCCTCAATAAAGTTTCAGAAATCCTTATATGGATTGAAATAATTAGGGCGGATGTGGTACAATCGTCTTAGCAAATATTTATTAAAAGGGAATACAAAAATAATTTTATTTGCCCTTGTATTTTTATAAGAAGGTTTGGATCTGAATTTTCTATAATAATTGTGTACGTTGATGACTTGAATATCATTGGCACTCCTAAGGAATTTTCAAAAGTTGTTGAATGTTTGAAGAAAGAATTTGAAATGGAAGATCTGGAAAGACAAAATTTTATCTCGGCCTACAGATTGAGCATTTGACAAATAAAATTTTTGTCCATCAATGAACATACACTAAAAAAATATTAAAGCGATTTTAGATGGATAAATCACATCCATTGAGTACCCCAATGGTTGTGAGGTCGCTTGATGTAAACAAGATCCATTTTGACCTCAAGAAAATGATGAAAAGCTTCTTGGTGATAAAACTTCATATCTTAGTGCAATCGGGACACTAACGTATCTTGTCAATAATACCCGACCAGATATTTATTTTACGATAAGTTTATTGGCAAGATTAACCTCTTCCCCAACAAAAAGACATTGAAATAGTGTCAAGCATATATTCAGATATCTTTAGGGAACCATTGACTTGGGGATTATTTTATTCTATTGAATCCATGTCAGAAATAATTGGTTATGCAGATGCAGGATACTTGTCTGATCTACATAAATCTCTGTCTCAGATGAGTTATTTATTTACATATGGTGGAACATGTATATCATGGTGTTCAATGAAGCAAACATTAGCTACAACTTCTTCAAATCATGAAAAAATCATTGACATTCATGAAGCGAGTCAAGAGTGTTTGGTTGAGATCAATAACCCAACTTATTCTAAAAATGTGTAGATTTCCTCTAAATAAGGATATTCCAACTATATTGTATGAAGATAATGCTGCATATATAGATCAGTTGAAGAGAGGTTACATTAAAGGAGACAAAATAAAACATATTTCACCAAAAAAAATTCCACTCGTGATCTTAAGAAGAAAGGTGAAATAAATGTTCAATAAATTCGTTCGGCCGATAATTTATCAGACTTGTAAGGCATTACCAACTTCCACATTTGAGAAACTGGTATTCAAGATTGGGATTCACCATCTTCGAGAAATGAAATAATGTTTGCATCAGGGGGAGTAAAGTATGCGCTGCACTTTTTTTCCCTTAGCCAAGATTTTGTCCCAATGGGTTTTCCTGACAAGGTTTTTAATGAGGCAGCAAATAATGCATATAAGAATATATGTGTACGCTTTTTCCTTCACTAGGATTTTTTTCACAAATTTTTTTAGTAGATTTTAATGAGGCACATTGTCTACCAATGGATATCTAAGAGGGAGTGTTATAAATGATTATAATAATGTGGATGTCCATAACTTCTGGTGCAATTCCTCTTTAATTGTAGTAACTCTCACACCTGCACTACCTCCTTATTGATCATCCATTCCCCCATATTTTCTCCACTTTTTTATGAGTTAATGTCATGTTTATAACACCTTTTGAAATCCTCTATGTAATACTATAAATAGAGATCTTGAGAAGATGTTCTACACACTTGAAAGAAATAAGAAACTTATATTATATTGCTCTCTTGTTACTTTGTTCTTATTATTCCTCTTGTCTTGTTCTTTACATTGTTATTCTTGTTCTTAGTATTGAAATAGAATCTCATATTGTGTAATTGATTGTGCTTGATTTTTCACGTTATTTTCTCTTCAGCAGTTGTGCTCGAATTTTAATCAACGAGCTTTAGAAATACAGAGGGTTTAAGCATAAGGCAATGATGGGTTGTATTCTAACATGGATTAACGGACATATGTGCCTAATTAATGATCCTCCTTTGTCATATTCTTCATTATCTCATTTTTTTCACATCATCAGGTTTGTAAATTTAAAGGAACCAAAGCAATATGTTTCTATCACAAGCACAAATTAAATATACGAGTTCTGAGGTGAATAGCATACATAAAATAGGTGAAAGTTGATGTACCCAGTACTTGATTGCAGCCAAATCATAAGCTCTTGATTGTTCGTAGTCATAAGTTTCATACATACAGATGCTAAAAGCATAGCGTATGACACAAAAAATTTATATAACGTATAATGGTCTCCTTTTATTTGTTACTTCCGTTCTTGTCATCGTTAAGATTTTCACGTGTGGTCTCTCTTGGCTTCTTTTTCAATTTAACTGTCATATGAGTATTTGTAATTCGTATCATTAAAAAATCTTTTAAGTTTTTCCTTTCCCCTTCAAATTATTACAGTAGAATTTTTAACAAGTGATTTTTAGCTTCCAATCCTGATAATGTATTGTCATTAGTGTAGAATAGTATAGAACAAAATCTCATCTGTGTACTTGACTGAGCTCAATTTTCATATTACCCTCTTTACTATCTGTTGTTTTTCAAGCAAAAAATCTGTATTTATAACAATGAACTTCAACACCAAATTCAAGAACGACAAAGAAGTTCAAACTATTTTCTGAAAAATAGTAAAACCAAAGTTTAAAAAGATGAAGAAAGAAAGAATCAAGTCCACTGAATTGATGGTGTTCCTTAAGAAATTTATTCCTCTCAAGTACTCAATATTAATGGAATATATCCTCCCTAAATAAAATAATTTACTTCAACAAATAATGGTATCTCAAATTTGCCGAACTATGATCTCACTTAACGATTGTAAATCACACTTAAGTTTTTTAAGAAAAAGAAAGTGTTTTTACTTCAAAATTTCAAGCCTTTACCTGAGGAAAAAATTAGGCATTTATAGCGAAAAGGTGATGTCTGTAAAAGAAAATAATGGTTTATGATAAATCGCATTATTTCAAAACATCAGGTCCATCTGCACCCCTAGTTGACCCATATGTGTATGCAGGTTGCCTTTTGGCACAAACCAGAAACTTCAGCCTCACATGCGGACCTTATCTATGTCTACAGGTTCCCTTTACAGTTTTCAAACAGTACCTCAAAGGGAAGCATCCCTTCTAGGTGTATTATGATATGCATCCATACATACTCGGGTGCATCTACAAATAGAGAAAAATTTTCTTATCATATTTTAGATTAAAATATCACTAATTCTTAAGTTTTAAATGAATATTGTCTGAAAATATAATCGAGAATCCAAAGACGAAGCTAAGTGAGCGAGTGATGACGACAACGCGAGGTTTGTCTTCTCCTTAGTGATCTTGGGCGTATTTATACATCCAAGTGCTAATTATTGCCCGTACATTCATCTATTTTGTAAGATATATTGCATATTTGTTCAGTTGATTGAGCCTACTTTATGTTCGTTACCTAATGGATATGATTAGTATTTTAGGTCTAGATATTTGCAAGGATTTAGCTTGATATGCATGTCAATACGAAGCTTGTGAATGAATGAAGGAATTAGGAGTAATGTCGGAAAGCAAAACAAGCTTAAATGGAGTTGTAAAGGCATCTACAAAGTGTGGGACTTAAAGAAAAATGGAAGGGGTGCACTACAAAGGAAAATTTAAGTTTGAAACACATCTCTGTACCACGAAAGGTAAGCTTCATTTTATTAGCATGGCATGGAGCTGGCCACAAAGTGAATTGTAGAAATAGTGTGGGTGCGTGATAAGAGTGTGCTAAGTTAGTTAGGCCATGTGAGAAGGGTGTGCCACGATAGCTAGGCCATGCTATAATGGTGTACCACGACCTTGGTTTTTTTGACAAAACTTATCCTACACTATAAATATGATACTTAGCTCTATTCTATTCATAGGGGAATGACTTGGGACAGAGAACACAAGAAGAAGGCTCCAAATAGGATTTTTGGTCTTTCCTTTAGTTTTCTTGTAGTTTTTATGTATGAATTCTAATATAATGATTCTTTGTATGACTATGAGCGGATAAAACCCTTTTTCTAAGGTTGAGGATACGAACATAATTACTTAGTATTTATTGAGCTAGTTTAAAGTTGATTATCATATTTAGTTGTTCACATGTTCTTGTTATTACTATTATATTGATTCACGATATTTAGAATACATCTATATTTTTGTTATGAGCTCGAAATTTCATGATCCAAAAACGAGGGTCATGATGGCACTTGTCGCGGCTTACCTTGAAAAGTAAGTCTATCACCCAAACTGATACGAATAGAGAAAAAGACAGAAATCCCAAGGTAAGGCTTCTAGAATGAAGCCGAACCATATAAATAGTCATAACAATGCGGAAAGAACTTATTCAAAACACCAATCATGCCCAAAACTAGGTGTCAATAGTGTAAGAACTACTAATACAATCCAAGAGTCAAATACATCAGAAAAATAACCACAAAAGAATAATAATTGTCTCCGAACACTAATAAAGACATAACTAGTATAGAAAGATAGAGGTGAACTTCGGATGCATGAATGTCCAACCGCTACCTTGGAAGCTCTAACAACCGCCCGAATCAAGTAAACTGAGGTGCACTCGAGCTAGGACCTGCACTGAAAGGGCGCAGTAGGCATGAGTACGGTCTACTTGTACTCAGTAGGTATCACAGACCGACTAAGAAAAGTAGTAAATAAGGCATACAAAATATACACTAAGGGAACGTCACCTGCAATCAGAAAATGTCCCACATCGGTAGCCCACACCGCTTGCACTAACAGTTCTAATATATCTCACATATATTGCAAAAATACATCAAGATATAGACCACAAGTATAGATTACGTCACATATAAAATAGGGCAAGAGAGAATATGCAGATACAACATCATCAAATACAAGTAAAGAAAGGTAAGACAAATACATAGATGACAAGTCAATAAGGCAATACAACATAACATAAACACAATAAAGTAAGTGCAATGTATATGATGATGATGATGATAATGATGATGATGATGATGCACGAGGGTTTTATAAGGTGTTACAATATTTGTAAAAAGATATTGCTAGTGTTTCTCAGATGTTGCCATGGTGGTACCAATGTTTCATGAATGAGTATGATATGAAGATGTAATGCTCTCAACCAATCACAATAAGTATTTCCACAACCAACCACATGATATATATCCACAACAAACCACAATGATACATTTCCACAACCACATGAGTCAATATTCACTCGTTATTTTTATTTCATCCATGAATTTTCACATGTCACATATGCCAGTAAAGTATGAATATAATCACAATACACCCATGGTACCACATTAAACAATACAATACAATTACTCACATGTATTCAAGGCTATCAATGTCACATAGGACCTCACACGGTCAAACATATCACATAATATTTCAATTTCGACAATTACATCACATATAGGCCCCCACACGGGCACAACACGTAGATAGCCATTTTTCATGATTAGTTCTCACCCTTAACATGCATTTTGTACCATCATTTACTACCCAATCCAGTCTGAAGAGTTAAGCCATAACCTACCTCGAATGCCAAAACCGGTCCGCTATACTTGAACCCGCGACCTTAATTTTCACGAATAATCCTGAACTCTACTAAAAACATCAAATATAAAATCTATGCATCAAAACAAAACCAACGACACTCCTATATTGACTACTTTTGGTTCGGGATCAAAACGGACCCCCAAAATAGGTTTTTGAAAAAGAAGGGCAAAATTGGAACTTTACTTCAAAATATGTTCCCCATATTTTTAGGAACCTATATCTGAAAACCCAAGTTAAATCGAGTGAAAAAAGGGGTTAAATCAAAGAAGAACCATTTTTGAACTTTACCGGGTAAAATCTTTGAAATCCGGGTTAAAATCAAGAATCGAAGTTGTTTTGAAGGTTAAATTGATTAAAAACTAGTAATTATCAGATAAAAATATTATTCAAGTGAAAGGGGATGAAATTTGGGTTTAAAATCATGCCCTAAAATTTTTGGGGTTTTGAGAAATTTATCAAGAAATTTCTAAGAAAATGGTGAATTCTTACCTTAAATCCGTAATTAAAATCAAGAAATATGTGTTAATCTAGCTTCTCAAGCTCTCACAAACTTTACTTTTAAGCTCCCAAAATATTTAGGGTTTAACTCTCAAGAGACGAGATGAAAAATGTGCAAAATGGGCCAAAAATGTGAAAAAGCTGCTATATATATTGCAGATTTTTCTGCATAACTGAGCAGTTTTTATTCTAACTCGAAATGGACTTCGACGGGGTGCTCGGGATTCATTTGGAGTACGATTTATGCAAACGAACTATGCAACCATACTAAATTTAACGTTCCGGACGCGATGGCGATACCATATTTTTCAGAAAAATTCTTTTTCACAAAATTGACCCCCGAGATCCAAAATCATAATTATTCAAATCGAGGGTCAAAATGAGATTTAAAAGCCGTAAAATCATACCAAACATGCTAACACACTAAAATCGACATTACGGATCTATTGGCGAAGTATTATTTTTCATATGAGGTCGTTTCAACCAACAGTGGATCCCACACCCAACTTTCCAATTTTTTAACTTTCCGACCAATAGGTCGAAATGAGCTCGGGTGAACCAGGACCTGAACCAAAGGTCTACCTAGACTAAAATCGATATTTTGGAGGTGTTGTCGCAGTCCGTTCGGTCATCCGTCACATGGATCAAAATATAACCACATAAATCCAAAATAAGGCTCTCGAAGCCATCAAAAATCACAATATTGCATAAATGATACCAAAATGCATCAAAAATCATGTCAACCACTCCCACACCCAGAAATACCATAATGCAACTACAGGGAGGGGTAAAACATTCAAATCACACAAAATCACAAATTTCACATATTTCATCAAAAAAAAAATTGTTCATTACATCATCCACCACTAAAAATCTAGTTCATCCTCGAACTAAGGCAAGGAAATACCTGAAGCAATGAAAAGCTGGGGATAGGAACTACGCATATCAGACTCAATCTCCCAAGTAGTCACATCTATAGGTCAAAGTTGCCATTGTACCTAAACCACAAGGATCACTTTAGAGCGCAACTGCCTAACATCCCAAGTCAAAATGGAAACTGGCTCCTCAACAAAGGACAACCGCTCATCTAACTGAACTGAATCCCAACAAATGACATAAGACTTGTCAAGAATATAGCAACGAAGCATGAAAATATGAAAACTGAATAAACAACAGATAGATCAAGGTGCAAAGCCAACTCATAAACCACATCACCAATAGTCCGAAGAATCTCAAACGGATCGATATACCTGGGACTAAGCTTGCCCCTCTTCCCAAACCTCATCACACCCTTCATGGGTGAAACTCGAAGAAAAACACGATCACCAACACCAAAACTCAAGACACGAAATCTACGATCAGCATAACACTTCTGCCTACTTTGGGCCGCTCTAAGTCTATCCTGAATGAATCGGACCCTATCCAAAGACTCATGAAGAAAGTCTGTACCTCGAGGTCTCACCTCTGAAACATCGAACCAACCTACTAGAGAGCGACAATGCCTACCATACAACGCCTCAAAAGGAGCCATATCAATACTGGAATGGTAGCTATTACTATGTACAAACTATGCTAAATCCAAATGTTGCTCCCACTGGCCACCAAAATCCATCACGCACGTGCGGAGCATACTCCAAAACCTGGATAGTCCATTCTGACTGGCCATCAGTCTGGGTGAAACATTGAACTAAGATCCACTTGAGTACCTAAATCATCCTGGAAAGTCTTCCAAAAGTGAGATATGAACACAGGTTCTCGATTTGAAATAATGGACACCAGCATACCATGCAGACGTACAATCTCACGAATGTAGATACGGGCCAACCTCTCTACACTAAATGAGACCTGAACCGGAATAAAATGAGCTGACTTGGTTGATCGATCCATGATGACCCAAACACTGTCAGAACCATGAGATGTATGCAGAAAACCAGTCACAAAGTCCATAGTAATGCGTTCCCACTTCCACTCAGGAATGGGTAACCTCTGAAGTAAACCACCAAATCTCATATGCTCGGGATTCACCTGCTGACAACATAGGCAACGAGACATAAAATCTGCTATATGTAGCCTCATACCACCCCACCAATAGTGCCGTCTCAAAACACGATACATCTTAGTCATACCTGGATAGATGGAATATCTGGAACAATGGGCCTACTCCAAGATCAACCGAATTCGATCACCACTCTCGGCATACAAACTCAGCCCTCAATCCTCAAAACTTTATCTGAATTGGGTGAGGCTTCCTTAGACTCTCCACTCAACATCCTATCTCGAATCAATCTTAACCCAATATCGTCAAACTAATGAGCTCGAATCTGCTTCATCAAAGAGGGTTTAGCATCCACAAGTGCCAAAACACGCCCTGATGTTAAAATATCAAGCGTGACCATCGGATTAGCTAAAGACTAAACCTCCAAGGCCAACGACCTATCCTGAGTCAAAAGATGCATCAAGATACCCATGCTAGCCGACTTCTAGCTCAAGGTATCCACAACCACATTAGTCTTTCCCTAATGGTAGAGAATAGTCAAGTCATAATCCTTAATCAACTCAAGCCAACGACGCTACCTCCTAGGAAGATCTCTCTAATAAAGAAGTACAAAAGGCTATGATAATCTGAGAAGATCTCACAATGGAATCCATAGAAATAGTGCCTCCAAAACTTTAAGGCCACAACTGCACACAACTCCAAATCATGGGTAAGATAATTTCTCTCATGAGGATTCAATTGACGAGATGCATACGCAATTACCTTACCCTCCTGCATCAACACAGCAGCTAACCCAATACCTGAAGTATCACAAAAGACAGTAAAGCCCACACCCTCCTTAGGGAAAGCTAATATAGGAGCAGAAGTCAACCAGTCCTTGAGCTTCAGGAAGCTCACCTCACAAGCTTTGAACCACTGAAAAAAAAATCTTCTTTTGGGTCAACTTGGTCAATGGAGCTGCAATGGATGAAAAACCCTCAAGAAAACGTCGATAATACTCAGCCAAGCCAATAAAACTCCGAATCTCAATGGGCGAAGTAGATGTATCCCAAATCACGAACCGCTGCAACCTTAGCTGGATCAACCATATACCTTTCTTAGTCACCACATGATCTAAGAAAAAAAATAGACACTAACCAAAAATCACACTTAGAGAACTTAGCATACAACTTCTTATCCTTCAATCTCTAAAGCACAATCCATAAATGCTCCTCTTGCTCAACCTCACTCTTGGAATAAACCAAGATATCATCTATAAATACCATAATAAAGGAGCCAATATATGGTCGAAACACTTATTCATCAACTCCATGAACGAGGCAAGGGAATTGGTCAAACCAAAAGACATTACCAAGAACTTATAATGACCATATCGAGTTCAAAAAGCTATTTTTGAAATATCCAAAGCTCTAATCCTCAACTGGATGATAACCTAACCACAATTTAATCTTCGAAAATACCACAGCGCCCTAAAGCTGATCAAACAAATCATCAATGCGAGGAAGAGGATACTTATTCTTAACCATCACCTTGTTCAACTACCGATAATCAATACATATCTATATAGACTCATCCTTTCTCTTTACATACAAGACAGACGCACCCCAAGGTGAAATACTAGGTCAAATAAATCTCTTATCCGATAACTCCTATAACTGATCCTCCATCTCCTTTCAACTCTATTGGGGCCATCCTATAAGGATGAATAAAAATGGGCTCGGTGCCCGACACAACATCAATAATAAAATCAATATCACAATTCGAAGGCATACTAGAAAAGTCAGTAGGGAACACCTCTATAAACTCACGGGCAACACGGATAGAATCCAAGAAAGGGAGCGAAATAACACTTGTGTTACGAATATAGGCCAAATAAGATAAATATCCCTTGTCAACCAATTTATGAGCCTGAACATAAGATATAACCCTCTTAGGACCTGAATTAAGTGTACCCTTTCCAAGTTATCCTTGTCATACCAACTAAAGCTAAAGTCACAGTCCTAGCAAAACAATCTAAGACAACATGATAAGGAGCCAAACAATCCATAGCCAAAATAACATCAAAATCGACCATATCTAACACAAGAAAGTCTACCAAAGTTTCACATCCGGCAAAAGTCACAACACAAGATCGATACACCCGATCCACCACTAAAGAATCACCTACCTAGGTAGATACACGAATAGGCATGGCAAGAAGACCCCTAACAGAATCAAAACCTGAAGAAAAATATATAGACGCATAGAAAAAAGTCAATCCAGGATCAAATAATAACATGCAAGTCTGAAATAAACAAAATGATATCTGCGATCACAGCATCTGAAGCGTCCGCCTCAGATTTGATCCAAGAAAAAAAATTGACACTAACCAAAAATCACACTTAGAGAACTTAGCATACAACTTCTTATCCTTCAATCTCTAAAGCACAATCCATAAATGCTCCTCTTGCTCAACCTCACTCTTGGAATAAACCAAGATATCATCTATAAATACCATAATAAAGGAGCCAATATATGGTCGAAACACTTATTCATCAACTCCATGAACGAGGCAAGGGAATTGGTCAAACCAAAAGACATTACCAAGAACTTATAATGACCATATCGATTTCAAAAAGCTATTTTTGAAATATCCAAAGCTCTAATCCTCAACTGGATGATAACCTAACCACAATTTAATCTTCGAAAATACCACAGCGCCCTAAAGCTGATCAAACAAATCATCAATGCGAGGAAGAGGATACTTATTCTTAACCATCACCTTATTCAACTACCGATAATCAATACATATCTATATAGACCCATCCTTTCTCTTTACATACAAGACAGACGCACCCCAAGGTGAAATACTAGGTCAAATAAATCTCTTATCCGACAACTCCTATAACTGATCCTCCATCTCCTTTTAACTCTATTGGGGCCATCCTATAAGGATGAATAAAAATGGGCTCGGTGCCCGACACAACATCAATAATAAAATCAATATCACAATTTGAAGGCATACTAGAAAAGTCAGTAGGGAACACCTTTATAAACTCACGGGCAACACGGATAGAATCCAAGAAAGGAAGCGAAATAACACTTGTGTTACGAATATAGGCCAAATAAGATAAATATCCCTTATCAACCAATTTATGAGCCTGAACATAAGATATAACCCTCTTAGGACCTGAATTAAGTGTACCCTTTCCAAGTTATCCTTGTCACACCAACTAAAGCTAAAGTCACAGTCCTAGCAAAACAATCTAAGACAACATGATAAGGAGCCAAACAATCCATAGCCAAAATAACATCAAAATCGACCATATCTAACACAAGAAAGTCTACCAAAGTTTCACATCCGGCAAAAGTCACAACACAAGATCGATACACCCGATCCACCACTAAAGAATCACCTACCTAGGTAGATACACGAATAGGCATGGCAAGAAGATCCCTAACAGAATCAAAACCCGAAGAAAAATATATAGACGCATAGAAAAAAGTCAATCCAGGATCAAATAATAACATACAGGTCTGAAATAAACAAAATGATATCTGCGATCACAGCATCTGAAGCGTCCGCCTCAGATTTGATCCAAGAAAAAAAATTGACACTAACCGAAAATCACACTTAGAGAACTTAGCATACAACTTCTTATCCTTCAATCTCTAAAGCACAATCCATAAATGCTCCTCTTGCTCAACCTCACTCTTGGAATAAACCAAGATATCATCTATAAATACCATAATAAAGGAGCCAATATATGGTCGAAACACTTATTCATCAACTCCATGAACGAGGAAAGGGAATTGGTCAAACCAAAAGACATTACCAAGAACTTATAATGACCATATCAAGTTCGAAAAGCTATTTTCGAAATATCCAAAGCTCTAATCCTCAACTAGATGATAACCTAACCACAATTTAATCTTCGAAAATACCACAGCGCCCTAAAGCTGATCAAACAAATCATCAATGCGAGGAAGAGGATACTTATTCTTAACCATCACCTTGTTCAACTACCGATAATCAATACATATCTACATAGACCCATCCTTTCTCTTTACATACAAGACAGACGCACCCTAGGGTGAAATACTAGGTCAAATAAATCTCTTATCCGATAACTCCTATAACTGATCCTTCATCTCCTTTTAACTCTATTGGGGCCATCCTATAAGGATGAATAGAAATGGGCTTGATGCCCGACACAACATCAATAATAAAATCAATATCACAATTCAAAGGCATACTAGAAAAGTCAGTAGGGAACACCTCTGTAAACTCATGGGCAACACGGATAGAATCCAAGAAAGGAAGCGAAACAACACTTGTGTCACTAATATAGGCCAAGTAAGATAAACATCCCTTGTCAACCAATTTATGAGCCTGAACATAAGATATAACCCTCTTAGGACCTGAATTAAGTGTACTCTTTCCAAGCTATCCTTGTCATACCAACTAAAGCTAAAGTCATAGTCCTAGCAAAACAATCTAAGATAACATGATAAGGAGCCAAACAATTCATAGCCAAAATAACATCAAAATCGACCATACCTAACACAAGAAAGTCCACCAAAGTTTCACATCCGGCAAAAGTCACAACACAAGATCGATACACCCGATCGGCCACTAAAGAATCACCTACCTAGGTAGATACACGAATAGGCATGGCAAGAGAATCCCTAATAGAATCAATACCCGAAGAAAAATATATAGACGCATAGAAAAAAGTCAATCCAGGATCAAATAATAACATGCAGGTCTGAAATAAACAAAATGATATCTGCGATCACAGCATCTGAAGCGTCCGCCTCATATTTGACTGATATAGCATAGCACTATCCATGACTACCATCTGGCTGAGTGGCCCCATAACCACCAACACGGGCTCTACCATCTCTACCTCTAGCACATTTTGTAGAATACCTACCTCTCACAACTGAAATAAGATTACCTCTAAACACGCAGGAAGAACAATCCTTGGCCACATAGCCAATATAATCACACATATAACAACTTTTACGACTAGTCTCAATAGGAGAAGGTACAACTGGGCCTGATTGGCCATCCTGAACTACTGGACTAGAAGTTCCACCACTTGAACTCTGTAATGCCGCCTGTAATGGCCTACCATAGTATCCACGAGAACCTCTAAAATTTCTGCCTCGAGAGGTCTGACTCCTGAACTCACAAAAATATCGCGCCTTCTTGGCACCTCCCTGAGATACACTAAGAATATCCCCTGTCATCTTAGCATGATCCACAATACTCTAAAAAAGAAGCTCCAAACACAACTATATGAAATATAGCCAATAGAAGGAAGACAACCCAACCCTTCATAAACTTTTGAATCTTCTCAACATCGGTGGAAATGCTATCTTAGAAACATCAAGACACGGTATGGAAGCATGCCTTATACTAAAAACTGTCATGAAGCCCCTCTCCAAATTATCAAACTCATCCCACATATGATCTCTCAAATAAAAGGCACAAATCTCTCCAGAAAAGCATCAACAAACTGATCCCATGACAATTCAGGAGCATTAACAAGCCTACAACCAACAAATGATATCTAATAATCTCTCGCTCTATCTCTTAACTGATAAGAGGTATAAGCAACTCCATTCACATAGAAAGAGTGAAACACAACTCAGACTATAGGGTATAAAAGAATTTCGCTCGATAAAGAATGAAATGAAAGAATTTTTCTAAAGACATCCTATAGCCTCTCGAAGATAGATATGAACGTCTACGTACCGATTCATGAGACTCTATTAGACATCCCATTCTTACACCATTGAGACCAATGAAACCTGCCTTCTCTGATACCAATTTGTCATAACCCAAAAATGAGGGTCATGATGGCACTTGTCGCGGCGTTCCTTGACAAGTAAGACTATAACCCAAACTGATACGAATAGAGAAAAAGACAGAAATACCCAAGGTAAGGCTTCTAGAATGAAGCCGAACCATATAAATAATCATAACAATTTGAAAAGAACTTATCCAAAACACCAATCATGCCCAAAACCAGGTGTCAATAGTATAAGAACTACTAATACAATTTAAGAGTTAAATGCATCAGAAAAATAACCACAAAGAAATAATAACTGTTTCCTAATACTAATAAAGACATAACTAGTATAGAAAGATAGAGGTGAAATTCGGATGCATGAATGTTCAACCGCTACCTTGGAAGCTCTAACAACCGCCCAAATCAAGTAAACTGAGGTGCACTCGAGCTAGGACCTGCACCGAAAGAGCGCAGTAGGCATGAGTATGGTCTACTTATACTCAATAGGTATCATAGACCGAATAAGCAAAGTAGTAAATAAGGCATACAAAATATACACTAAGGGCACATCACCTGCAATCGAAAAATGTCCCACATCAGTAGCCCACACCGCTTGCACTAACAGTTCTAATATATCTCACATATATTGCAAAAACACATCAAGATATAGAACACAAGTATAGATTACGTCACATATAAAATAAGGCAAGAGAGAATATATAGATACAAGATCATCAAAACAAGTAAAGAAAGGTAAGACAAATACATAGATAACAAGTCAATAAGGCAATACAACACAACATAAACACAATAAAGTAAGTGCAATGTATATGATGATGATGATGATGCACGAGGTTGTTGCATGATAACGCTCAATCTACAGCTCTCATAGGAGTGTAAAGCGATCGTAGTCAAATATAGAACCCAACTGGGCTGGGTATCGATCCCACAGGGAATAGCCGGTCAACAAGTAAGCAATAATTATTAGACTTTTGATGCAAGTCTCGTAAAAGAGGGGGGATTGTAACGTGCAATTGATGTAAACAAAATAATAGAGTAAAAAATGGAAATTAGCAAAGTAAAAAGAAAGAATGTGTAGTTAAGATGTAAAACAATGAGAATTGAGAAGTTGGGGTTATGTCCACCTTATGAGTTGTACATCTCTATTGGCTATAAGTTGTGCGGAATTCATACATGCATGTGCTTATAGAGAATTGTATTCGATGGTAAATCCAAGCGTCTTTCGACCTCAACAAAGACTATTTCACTTTAACTCTTTCGAGCTTAAAGCGTATCTAACAGTACAAATTCTCCAAGAGGTTAATCCAGTTACGGCACTAACTTTTTAATAGGGGATGGGACCCTATTACCTTGACATTATCTCTTTTCCAGACATATAACTTTTCTTTCGAACAAGTTAATGCTATACTGGCGTATTCTATGCGTTTGCAACCACAAGAATTTGCATTAAGATGAAGAGAATAATGATATAAGTAGCATACGTGTCGCGAATTCACAAACTCATAGCAATAGATAGTAGCTAATATGGCTTCCATAACCCCAATAGAGAAGTTTAGTTACCCATGAGTGCGAAGAAAATCACAATCGACATTGTTATTTTACCACAATAAAGATCTCATGTAGTAAAGTATGGTAGGCGTTAGGCGTGAACTCCCTTGCAAAGTAACGTTTCTCTTGTTGTGGAAAATAAGAATTGAATAGATGAATAGAAGAAGAATAAAAAGTAGAATTAATGGAAGAATTAGAATCCGAGTTGTAAGTTGTGGAATAAGAAGTAGAATGAAAATTAGAACTAGAATGAGAATAATAAAAATCTCTAGCAAAATAGGGTATTTATAATACTTCTATCCTATTCCTACTAAGCTAATGCATTACTTAACCCAATCCTACTAGGTTAATGTATCATTATCCTAATCATAATGAATTACTACATTATTATCCTAATCCTAATAAATTACTGCATTATTATCCTACTCCAAATAGGTTACTGCTGGTCCCCAAAGTCTTCAGAAATGCTGTTTTTTCCTGGGACAGGTTTTCCATGCGTCACTTTTGGTCCTTGGCGTCCAAGCTTTCCCTTCCTTCTTTTGTGAAGCTTTATTTGGCGTCATGTTATCCATAAAATGCTGAAATCTGCATCATTTATACCTGAAAACTTGCTAATCACGTTTGTTAGCTCACTTACAGGAAAAAGGACTAAAAGTGCATGAACTATATAATTTGTCCTCAAAACTTAGCTAAAATATGGGTGAAACATAGTACTTTAGGCGTGTAAATCCGCCTATCATCAACACCCCACACTTAAAGCTTTGTTCGTCCTCGAACAAAATATCATGTCCATCTACTTAGGGTTTCACAATAACAACACAAAATATTCCTCAAGACAGGCATAGCAATCATTAACAAAGAGTAGTTTTCTGATCATTAGTAGAAACAATTTAACCTCCAACATAGACTCGTGATGGTGGTCAACTCATATTCAACCACCCCTTTTTTCCACCTTTGTTTTTCAATTTTAAACATAACTAACTTTTCAGTTTTCCTTTCCCTCTTTTTTTTCTTTTCATAACACCTCTTATGATAGCAATTCTTTTTCATAACAAATTGAAGCACCATTACATTCTAAAGCATCATACTCACCCAATTTCCTCTTATTTTGTCACATGACTTTACACTTTAAAGCACTTAGGAATTTGGATCAAATTATGGTCTTGAAAAAATGGATTAGGCTTACATATGAGGTTGTCAAAGAAAATAGGCTAAAGGCTCAAAGGGGTTAACTAGGATAATGTCCATGGATAGGTAAAAAGAAGGTAAACAAGTCTGGGTTGCCAAAGAAATGCCTAAATCATCTCCTAGACTTGCACTCCTTATTTTCGCTTTACATACATACCAGGCAAGTTCTAGCATCAGCCACAAACACAAAATATACTATATCCTCACACACACAAGGCACATGGTCGACTTTATTGGGAGTAGTATAGACTCTTAACCCAACAGATGAAGGAATTAAACCACACAATATCACATAGTGAGTCACAATTAGAGCCTAAACGTCTCAATAGTCATGATTTTAGCACAAACTCTTGTTATAATCTCCTGCTGCCTATTAGAATAATTTCATGCGAAGTTAAGTAAAAAAAATTTAACTAATAAAAAGAAAAACAAAACAAACATAAATGCAAATGCAGATAGAGAAGTATAGCATGCAAATACCAGCACCCCACACTTAGACGGGACACACTGCCCTCAGTGGAAAATAAATAAGAAGAACCTGGTTAGTCGGACTCCTCCTCTTTGTCTGGGGTCATACCCCCTTCATCGAAATCATCATTGGAGTCGTCGTCATCAGAATTCTCCACCACGTCGGAGTCTGGAATTCGTCGATCATCATCGGTTGGCACATCGTCATCAAGAGGTTCCTCAAAATATGTACCTACTCCACACATCTCTCTTGTATGCACATTCATTGGATAGTCATGATCCAGCTGTTGGAGCTCTGCAGCAGTTGGAACACGACCTTCGCTCATCATTGTAAATCGAGTCATGCCATAAAGATGGCGAAAGAAACTCTCGTCCAGAGCATGTCTCTCTGTCGTAGTAAGGTTGACGCCATGTGTTGATTCAGCATCTTTGACCTTTGTGAGGTCAACCTTCTTCGGGTTGTGTGGGAGTTTATGATCAGCCGGCTCTTCTTTGATGTCTTCCTTTCTCAAGATTGTAGTCAACAAATTGCCAAAGCTGAAATGGGATCGCTTGTGTAGCCTAGCCTTCCGCATTGTAGACCGAATGATTGCCCCAATGTTGATAGGGACATTCGTCATCAATGCATATACCAAGCACACTCTATCTCTTGTTATTTTTGTGTATTGCGTCCCTGGAATGAGGCAAGAGTTGACTATGTGCAACCATATCCTTGTTTTCCTATTCAAAGGAGCATATGGGAAGATGTTGTGTCGACCGGTGTCTTTGTGTCTACTCCACCGTGCCATGGATCTTGTTTCACAGAGTGTGTGTCGAATGGCTCTATATGGATGTCTACTGTACAGCTCTTTGAATGGTGATGGATTAACAGCAGGCAAGCCAAGAAAGGAGTTGAAGGAATCCGCATTGAGTTATAAAACTTGGCCCCGAATCTTGACCTCGCTTCCTGTAGTTTTTGGTGACCAGTTGGCATAGAATTCTCTTGTTAAATCGAGATTGCACTCTCCCATGTCTCAGAAGATGAAATCAAGATGTAACGCCATGATCTTAGCCAACATGCGTGGTTCCTTCTTTGCTAGGCTTTCCATGTTTATCAAGTCCACATGAACATATTTTCTTTCCTTGTTGTTCCTATACCATTCCTTTACTTCCTCCTCAAGTACCCATTTTATTCTGAACATGCGGCGTGGTAATTGCATCGAGGATGATTCTCCTTGCTCTTTTTGGCCTCTTTTCTTGCCTTTTTGTGAAGTGGTAGCCTTATCTTTGCCTTGTCTTGCTTTGGGTGCAATTGTACCTGAGACTAAAACAATGTTCATATTAGCATCATCTTAATGGATACAATTTATAAACAAGCAGTAGGGGCACCACCCCACACTTAGTTTGTTGGTACAGACTAGTGAAGTGAAAGTGGTCGATTACTCAGATTTCATCGACATACATTTTAGGTGCTATATTCCAACAATAAAATCAGTGCAGTCATACTTCTTGTATTCTTAGCAATACTTTCATGTTTGATATATCAAGACTACTACATAGGGATTGAATCAAGGTATAGCATCTAGAAATAATCACAACCTCCTATGTTGGTAGTCAACCATAATTCTCATCTCGATGAACAAGTCATTCCAACATGTACACTTTCTATTGACAAGATTATGCAATTTTCGTGACCATGTCAATTCCGCAAAAGTATGACAGTGCATCAAAATCAAATTCAAGTAGGAAACAAGTTAAGATCATCCTTACGTATTCTTTCACTCACTTAGTTGTATCACAACACATCAACCACATTCAAATCACCAAACTTCAAGATTTAGCAATTCATAATAGGCGTAGTAGTATAGTACTTATGGAATATAAATGAAGAACAAAGAAGTACTTACTTGATTGATGCCTTTGGATGATGTTCTTGCAAAGTAAAAGAGCAAAAGAAAAATTTTTGAGAGGATTTGGAGAGGTAGGCAACGCTTATGCTAGGTTTGCAATGTGTTTTTGGTCTAAGACTAAGTCTCTTATTTATAGGACAAGCTTGGGTCGGGTTTTGACCCATTTAAAATCGGATTTGGAGACCAAAAGTGACCATAGGCGGCGCCTTTTGCTTTGCCTATGCTTGACATAGGCAGCGCCTTTTGCAAAGCAATGTTGAGCATAGGCGGCGCCTATGCCATGGCATTCTTGGGCATAGAAGGCGACTATGCCATGGCATATGAGATTCAGAGACAAACGTCATTGGCATAGGCGGCGCCTATGCTATGGCATATTTGGGCATGGGCGGCGCCTATGCTATGGCACACTAGATTCCGAGAGCTTAGGCCATAGTATTGGCCTTGCCTTCTTCGTGGCCTAGTTTTACATAGGCCTAGCCTTGTTCGTTGCCTATATTTTCATAAGCAATGCCCAATCTATAGCCTTTTGCTTCTTCATTCCTAACTTACCACCTTTAACATGAAATACATCCAAATCAAAATTTGAAACTGACCTCCTCGTTTTACACCTCTTTGCACCTACATTTACTCAAAAATAACAAAGACGATTAGAACGATGGGTTGCCTCCCATAAAGCGCCTTAGTTTTGGTTGTGGCACGACTCTTCTTTTTTGGATTTTTATTTATCAAAAGCAAACAATTAGTAGAACGAAAGAAAGAAAAAAAATGAAAAACGATGGGTTGCCTCCCACTAAGCGCTTGATTTATTATCGCGGCACGACATAGCTATCTCGATTACTTAGACTTCATCGAGATAGATGGTGGATCGTTTTCTGAATGGATTCAGACGACAATGAGGCTTACTTGTAGGCATGCAATCTTTTTCGAGATGACCCTTGTGCATGCCTATCCCGGAGGGATACCAACTATATCATCAATAGTCCAACCCATGGCTCTCTTGTATCTCTTCAGAGCAGAGATGAGAGCCTCTATGTGCTGTTCACTTAAATCATTCACCATACTTACCGGAAGTATATTTCCACTTTCCAAGAACACATACCTTAGATAATTGAGGAGCTCTTTCGATTCTAGCATTGGTGTCTCTTCAATGGAAGTCTTCACTGTTGGTGACGGTTGATTCTTAAGATCAAGGTTCGGCTGTTTAGGAGTACGAGAATAGGACCCTATTTCTGTTAGAGCACACGTAGTTTCTTCATAATCTTCATCATCCTTATGCTCAACATTCAGTAGCGCAGCAGACAATGGCTCAACAGTAAGTTGTTTTTCTACAGATAATGCTTTCTTCTCCTCATAATGAAAATCAGCTATAGAGAACACATTCATATCGCTGGGCTGCTTCATTGCTTTGCATATATCAAAGCGGACCACTTCGTCATTCATCCGAAATAAAAGCTCATTAGCTCTCAAGTCAATAAGCACACTTTCTGTTGCAAGGAAAGGACGTCCCAAGATTATGGGAACTTCATAATCCACCTCACAATCCAGAATAACGAAGTCTGCAGGAAAGATGAATGAAGAAACCTTTACCAATACATCATTCAAGATACCCACAGGTCGTTTTACCGACCTATCAGCCATCATGAGCCTCATATTGGTTGGTGTCGGATCGCCTAACCCCAACTTCTTATAGATGTATAGTGGCATCAAATTGATGCTAGCACCCAGATCGCACAATGCCTTAGCAAGATTCATAAATCCAACCGTGTAAGGAATAGTGAAAGAAGCAGGGTCAGCCTTCTTCTGAACTAGTTATCGGGTAGCGATTGCGCTGCAGTGATGAACAGTATCCTTCAACTCATAGCTTGCTACTCACTTCTTTGTCAAAAGATCCTTCATAAATTTTGCATACCCAGGCATTTGTTCTAGTGCCTCTACCAACGGAACATTAATGGTCAGTTTCGTTAACATATTCATGAATTTGCTGAACTTTGTATCATCCGCAATCTTCTTCAATCGTTGAGGAAAAGGTGGTGGTGGATAAGGAATTGTTTTCTCCACGGCTTTCTTCTCCTCTTTCTTCTGTTTTTCAGCCTTTTCAGGCTGCAACATATTCGGTGTGACGTCATGGACGTTGTGGGTAGCTTCTGCAGAATCTTCTTCTTTTGCCTTGTCATCGACGTCCGCTACTTCGTCAACCACTTGCTTGCCTTTTTATGAAGTTTCCATCACCTTACCACTTCGGGTAGTAACAGCCATGCATGACCCATCATTCCTTGGGCTTTGCACAGTTTCGCTAGGTAAAGTGCCAGCCTTTCTTTGATTCAATGCTGCTGAAAGTTGGCTCAATTGCTGCTCTATTTGTTTTATTGAAGTGGAGTGTGAGTCAACCAATTGTTTCATTGAGGACTAGTCATTTATTACCTCCGTTACTCCAGCGCTGGTTGCTTCCACACCTTTCAATAGTTTAGCCATCATCTCTTCCATATTTCCAGAACCGGATGTAGTGGTGTCACGTTTTCCTGGGGGAATGTACAAACCACTTTTGTCATTCTTGTTCTTCCAACTACCTTGGTCCTTGTTTCCAGATTTGTCATAGTAGTTCCGACCTTGGTTTCCTTGGGCATTGCCTCAGAAACCCCCCTGATTGTTTAAGTAGTTGGCTTCTTCTTCCAAATTAGATTCGTCTCTTCCTTTTGACGCAACAGCTTTGACTTTTTCGGTCTTCCCTGATAATAGATGTTTTGTAAGAAGATCCACTAGTGTTTTCAGGTGCGCCATATCTTGATCACGTTCTTCTTCTCTTCTCCTTTGTTCTGCTGTCATGCCAACAGATATGGTGGAGCTTGCTACCTCAGAATCTCTGGTATACCAAGCTCTGCTTTGCTTTGTCATGCGATCTAGCATATCACTAGCCTGAATAAAAGTGAGGTCCATGAATGATCCACGTGCTGCATTATCAACCACTGGCTTAGTCACCGAATTCAAAGCTCTATATAATATCTCCATCAAGTGGACATTGGTCATATGATGGTTTGGGCACCTCATAAGCTTCTTCTTGAACCTCTCCCATGTTGCGTGGAGAGCTTCAGTTGGAAGTTGTCGAAAATTACAGATCTCATCTCGCAACTGTGCTATCTTGGATAGCGGAAAGAATCTTTCTAGGAAAGCGTCTTTCAATTGCCTCCAATTCATAATAGAATCAGGAGTCAGCCCATTTAACCATATAGTTGCCTCCCCAGACAGAGACAATGGAAAGAGGCGTAATCGAATTGCATTCTAACCAACGCCAGGATTTTCAAACGACTTGCATGTAGAAATAAAGTTGATGAGATACATATTAGAATCATCACCTGCTAGTCCACCAAATAATCCCTTAAGTTGCAATAACTGAATCATGGTGCTTATGATGTTGAACTTGGCTTCGGGTGTCAATGGTGGAGGAATAATGGCTCCTGTGGCTCCGGCTCCATCAAGATCATCATCATCATCGTCGAAAGCTGGTTGTACAGGTCGACATTCATGCCTAAACCTTTCTTGATGATCTCTTCTGTTGGCAGGTGTTGCGATCTCAGCAGCATGCCTAGGGTTTAGTAACTCGTCATCACCTAGGTCCTCGTCGTTAGGATTTATTGCTCGCCCAGGGTTATCAATATTCTGTTGATGCACTTTAGCGGCGGCTAGAGCAGCTAGTCTCTCCTGTTCCTGTTGAGTAGCCATCCTTTCAATTTCGTGTTGTGCCTTCATTCTGCCAATACGTTGTGGTTCAGGATTGATAGGTAATAACGGTTGACCAGAACTTCGAGTATGGGGCATGCACTGATAAAAACCTGCAGAAAACAAAAACAAAAACTAAAAGTAAAAGTACGAGAATCTTTGACCAAAGGGTCTAGTAATTATCACAAACTTAATTGACACTCCTATTCCCCGACAACGGCGCCAATTTTTGATAACACTCAATCTACAACTCTCGTAGGAGTGTAAAGCGGTCGTAGTCAAATATAGAACCCAACTGGGTTGGGTATCGATCCCACGGGGAATAGCCGGTCAACAAGTAAGCAATGATTATTAGACTTTTGATGCAAGTCTCGTAAAAGAGGGGGGATTGTAATGTGCAATTGATGTAAATAAAATAATAGAGTAAAAAACGGAAATTAGCAAAGTAAAAAGAAAGAATGTGTAGTTAAGATGTAAAACAATGAGAATTGAGAAGTTGGGGTTATGTCCACCTTATGAGTTGTACGTCTCTATTGGCTATGAGTTGTGCGGAATTCATACATGCATGTGCTTATAGAGAATTGTATTCGATGGTAAATCCAAGCGTCTTTCGACCTCAACAAGGACTATTTCACTTTAATTCGTTCGAGCTTAAAGCGTATCTAACGGTACAAATTCTCCAAGAGGTTAATCCAGTTACGGCACTAACTATTTAATAGGGGATGGGGCCTATTACCTTGACATTATCTCTTTTCCAGACATATAACTTTTCTTTCGAACAAGTTAATGCTATACTGGCGTATTCTATGCGTTTGCAACCACAAGAATTTGCATTAAGAGGAAGAGAATAATGATATAAGCAGCATACGTGTCGCGAATTCACAAACTCATAGCAATAGATAGTAGCTCATATGGCTTCCATAACCCCAACAGAGAAATTTAGTTACCCATGAGTGCGAAGGAAATCACAATCGACATTGTTATTATACCACAATAAAGATCTCGTGTAGTAAAGTGTGGTAGGCGTTAGGCGTGAACTCCCTTGCAAAGTAACGTTTCTCTTGTTGTGGAAAATAAGAATTGAATAGATGAATAGAAGAAGAATAAAAAGTAGAATTAATAGAAGAATTAGAATCTGAGTTGTAAGTTGTGGAATAAGAAGTAGAATGAGAATTAGAACTAGAATGAGAATAATAAAAATCTCTAGCAAAATAGGGTATTTATAATACTCCTATCCTATTCCTACTAAGCTAATGCATTACTTAACCCAATCCTACTAGGTTAATGTATCATTATCCTAATCCTAATGAATTACAGCATTATTATCCTAATCCTAATAAATTACTGCATTATTATCCTACTCCTAATAGGTTACTGCTGGTCCCGAAAGTCTTCAGAAATGTTGTTTTTGCCCGGGACAGGTTTTTCATGCGTTACTTTTGGTCCTTGGCGTCCAAGCTTTCCCTTCCTTCTTTCGTGAAGCTTTCTTTGGCGTCATGTTATCCATAAAATGCTGAAATCTGCATCATTTATACCTGGAAACTTGCTAATCACGTTTGTTAGCTCACTTACAGGAAAAAGGACTAAAAGTGCATGAATTATATAATTTGTCCTCAAAACTAGCTAAAATATGGGTGAAACATAGTACTTTAGGCGTGTAAATCTGCCTATCATCATTGCACAACCTCCGGGATCGTCGCATAATCCTCGTATACACTGACGGATCCAAAGCTTCCCAACATAGGACCCATGGGGGGTTCATCAACCCATATACAATCCACATATCTCATATATCCTTTCCGGCACATCCCTCAGAAAAGGTTTTATAAGGTGTTACAATATTTTAAAAAAGGTGTTGTCAGTGTTTCTCAGATGTTGCCACGGTGGTACCAATGTTTCATGAATGAGTATGATATAAAGATGTAATGCTCACAACCAATCACAACAAGTATTTCCACAACCAACCACATGATATATATCCACAACCAACCATAATGATACATTTTCACAACCACATCAGTCAATATTCACTTGTTATTTTTATTTCATCCATGAATTTCCACCTGTCTCATATGCCAGTAAAGTATGAATATACTCACAATACACCCATGGTACGACATTAAACAATACAATACAATTACTCACATGTATTCAAGGCTATCAATGACACATAGGACTCCACATGGTCAAACATATCACATAATATTTCAATTTTGACAATTACATCACATATAGGCCCCCACACGGGCACAACACGTAGATGGTCATTTTTCATAGTTAGTTCCCACCCTTAACATGCATTTTATACCATCATTTACTGTCCATCCCAATCTGAAGAGTTAAGCCATAACATACCTCGAAAGCCAAAACTGGTCCGCTACATTTGAACCCGCGACCTTACTTTTTACAAACAATCTCAAACTCTACTAAAAGAATCAAACATGAAATCTATGCGTCAAAACAAAACCAACAACACCCATATTGACAACTTTTGATTCGGGGTCAAAACGGACCCCCAAAATAGGTTTTCGAAAAAGAAGGGCAAAACTAGAACTTTACTTCAAAAATATGTTTCCCATATTTTTAGGAACCTACATCTGAAAACCCAAGTTTAATCGAGTGAAAAACAGGGTTCAAATCGAAGAAATGCCCATTTTTGAGCTTTATCGGGTAAAATTCTTGAAATCCGGGTTAAAATCAAGAATCGAAGTTGTTTTGAAAGTTAAATTGATGAAAAACTAGTAATTATAAAATAAAAATATTATTCAAGTGAAAGGGGATAAAATTTGGGTTTAAAATCATGCCCTAAGATTTTTGGGGTTTTGAGAAATTTATCAAGAAATTTCTAAGAACAGGGTGAATTCTTACCTTAAATCCGTAATTAAAATCAAGAAATAGGTGTTAATCTAGCTTCCCAAGCTCTCACAAACTTCACTTTTAAGCTCCTAAATTATTTACGATTTAACTCTCAAGAGACAAGATGAAAAATGAGCAAAATGGGCCAAAAATGTGAAAAATCTGCTATATATTGCAGATTTTTCTGCATAACTGAGCAGTTTTTATTCTAACGAGAAATGAACTTCGACGGGGTGCTCGGAATTCGTTCGGAGTCTGATTTATGCAAACGAACTATCCAACCACACTAAATTTGACGTTCCGGATACGATGGCGATACCATATTTTTCAGAAAAAATTATTTTCACAAAATTTACCCCCGAGACCCAAATCATAATTTTCCAAACCGAGGGTCAAAATGAGATTTAAAAGCCATAAAATCATACCAAACATGCTAACACTAAAATCAACATTACAGATCTGTTGGAGAAGTCGGATTTTCCATACGAGGTCGTTTCAACCAAAAGTGGGTCCCACACCCAACTTTTTAATTTTTCAACTTTCCGACCAATGGGTCGAAATGAGCTCAGGTGAACCAGGACTCGAACCAAAGGTCTACCTAGCCTAAAATCGATATTCCGAAGCTTATGGCGTAGTCTGTTTGGTCATTCATTGCAGGGATCAAAATATAACCACATAAGTCCAAAATAAGGCTCTCGAAGCCATCAAAAACCACAATATTTCATAAATGATACCAAAATGAATCAAAAATTATGTCAACCACTACCACACCCTAGAAATATCATAATGCAACTACGGGGAGGGGTAAAACAATCAAATCATAAATTTCACATATTTCATCAAATTTTATTTTGGTCGTTACATGAAAGAAGGAATACCAGATTAGAACATGGAACATATGGAGTGGATTCTTGTCTTTTTGATGAACTAAAGATAGGATTCATGGTTAGGATAGGAATATGCCTAATTTTTCTCATTTGGTTCAAATACAGGATGACATACAAATGCGTTTGAATTAGTTCTCACATCCTCGCTCAATGACGTAATTGTGGGGCTAGTTTAGATAGATGATTGAAGGCTCGAAAGACCATAATCATGTTATTAACCCCATGAATCAACAATGAAGACAGTTAGCTTGACCAACAAAATTGTATATCTTCATAGGCTTGTTCAAATTGCCTCGACCCTGGTCCTTTTTATTATTTTAGACACTTTTACTCACATTGTTATTTTTTGCTACTTTCAAGTAGCTAAACTCAATCTCTCTTTTGTTCTTAACTCGCACTCATTTAATCTCATTACTTGCATCACTATCCATATTAAAGAATGTTTCTTAATTTAAACATAAAAAAGTTCCTTTCTTCTACCAATGTGGGATAACACTCATTTCTTAAAAGGAGAACACTCATTTCTTAAAGTGAACTCACATTTTTATTTCCTCTATTTTCTATTCACTTTCATCACTCAGAACCCAATAATCTCTCACATGAATGGGGAATGACTATTTTATCAAAAAATTTATGGACAAGTATGTGGTATATAAGCAAAGACTAATTGCATTTGGATAAGTAGGTTTTCTTTTAAACTTTTTGTAGTGAACTTGCATCGGATGTACTCGGTCAATCAGTAGATATGATTTCTTTGAACCGTTGATCTTTAATATACACCTAGACAACAAAAGTCATACAATCAGCCTTTTACCATTTATGGTTCTTGCGATTTTGTTCTTTTCAATCATGAAGATGACCTGGTTTCATGAGAGCTTAGAGAAAGTCCTTTACTATCATTCTCCTTGAAGCGACTTCTACTTCCCTCTCATATAGGTGATTCCTATGTATTTAATCCTATATATCAAACTATTTTATCAAACCAACCAAACTTAGAAACCATTAAAAATCTTCAAACCATAAGCCTTATCTTTGTTTCATGAATATTATCTTCATCATGAGAATGGGTTGAGTTAATTGATAACGTTGAATCGTTAGTTACAACTTTATTTGATCTCTTTGAACCTAGATCTTGGGATCTCCAATTTGCTAGGTAGAGTTACCATCGTAATGACTTATCCTAGATCATAAATTTATTCTCTTTGATGATCTCTCAACTCTCTTTCTAGATAAGCTTGTTGTAAGTGGATTCCGACACATTATCCTTTGAATTCACATAGTCAATCGTGATAATTCCACTAGAGAGTAGTTTTCTAACAATATTATACTTATGTTTTATATGATAAAATTTGTCATTATATATCATGCTCCTTGCCTTACTTATTATTGCCCGACTATCACAGTATATGCATATTGGTGCCAAAGGTTTGGGCAAATAAGGAATATCTGTCATGAATTTTTAAAGCCATTCAACTTCTTCACCGGATTGATCTAACATGATAAATTTAGATTTTGTTGTATAGCAGGCAATATATGTCTGTTTAGATTATTTCTAAGAGACTACTCCTCCACCAAGAGTAAATACATATTCACTCATGGGTTTTACTTCGTTTGACCCAGTGAGCCAGTTTGTATCACTATATTCTTCAATTATCGCTAGATATTTGTTATAATGCAAAGCATAGTCTTGACTATATTTTACATGCCTCAAAACTCTTTTCATTATCATCCAATGAGTTTGATTGAGATTACTCATGTATCGACTCAATTTACTCATAACGCATACTATATCTTGTTGCGTACAATTCATGATATACATCAAACCTACAAAACTCTTGCATAGTCCAATTGTGAGTCACTATCACCGTCATTCTTTTGAAGTGCAAAGCTCACATTTAGTGGAGTCTTGGCAATATTAAAACCCAAATACTTGAAAGTTGTCAAGTACCTTTTCAATGTAATGAGATTGTGATAATGTCAACCCTTGTGGAGTTCTATGAATTTTTATTCCTAAGATCACATCAACAACTCAAAGGTCTTTCATATTATATTTACTTTCTAGCATTTATTTAATTTACTTTCTAGCATTCATTTAGTAGCATTTATATCAGAATGTCTCTACTAATGATTAACATGTCATCCACATACAAACAAATAATGACTTTGTGATTTGGAGTGTCTTTAATGTAAACACATTTTTCACATTAATTCGTCTTGAATTTATTTGCCAACATGATTTGGTGAAACTTTACATGCCACTACTTGGGTGCTTGTTTTAGTCTATAAAGTGATTTAACAAGTTTGCACACTTTTCTTTCTTTACCAGAAAACATAAAACCCTCATGTAGTTTCATGTAAATTTCTTCCTTCAAATCTCCATTTAAGAAAGTTGTTTTCACATCCATTTGATGGATTTCAAGACAATATATCACTGCTAATGCAACCAATATTCAAATGGATGTTATCGTTGTCACTGATAAGTATGTGTTGAAATAATCAAGACCTTCTTTTAGTCTAAAGCCTTTCACAATAAGTCATGCCTTGTATTTGTCAATAATACCATCAACTTTTATTTTCCTTTTGAAGATTCATTTAGAACCTAAAGATTTATTTCCAGGAAGAAGATTAACCAACTCCCAAGTATGGTTGCTCTCTCACTATTGACTGGCTATTTTCCAAAAGGATGAATCCACAAACGACATTATTTCTTTTGTATGTTGAATCTTATTTTCAAGAAGAAATGTTACAACATCTGATCTATAGGAAGTCAACGTTCTTTGTCGCTTACTACGCCTTGGATTCACTTTATTAAGTAACTTATCCCTTGGTTCATCCCTAGGTCATTTAGATTCTTTACTAGACAACTCATGACTAGTTTTATATGAATAAATTTGTTCAAAGAACTCAACATTATCTGATTGATTACTATTCTATCATGGATATTCAAATGTTCGAATTTATAACCAAAAATTGACATGTTTTACTATTTATAGCATATGCGAGAAAAATAGAGTCCACGGTCTTTGTCCCTATTTTGACCCTTTTGGATATAGAAACTTGGACTTTGACTAGACACCCCCACACTTTGAAATATTTCAAGTTGGTTTTTCTTTCTTTCCATTTGTAATTTGGAATAGATTGTGTCTTGCTATGGAGCACTCTATTGAGTATTTAATTTACTGTAAGGATAGCTTTCCCCTACAAGTTTTGCATTCATCATTTCCTTTAATATTTGGTTTTCCATAATTTCATTTAATTGAGGTGAATTTGAGGTAGTAGTTTGATGAACAATTTTATTTTCCAAACATATCTCTGCAAAAGGAGATTCATACTCACCACTCCTATCACTTCTCATTATTTAATCTTTCTACCCAACAGATTTTCTACTTTAGTTTATATTTGCCTAAATGCTCCTGTTGTTTCATCCTTACTATTCAACAAATAAACATAACAATATCTAGTGAATCATTAATAAAAGTTATAAAATATATTTTTCAATACGAGATGGTGTTGACTTCATATCACAAATCTTAGTATAAATTAAGTCTAAGTGATCGAAATTTCTTTCAACAGATTTATACGGATGCTTAGCATACTTAGATTTCACACATGGTTGACACTTTGATTTATTGCATTCAAAAGTTAGGTAAAACTTCCAGTCTAATCAATTTTTGCAAGGTTTTATAATTGACATGTCCTAAAATTCATGCAATAGATCCTTTGACTCAAGTAAATAATAAGAACCAAAATTTTTATTCATATCAATTGTCATTAAATTGATATTAAAAAGGTCCTTGATGAGATAATCTTTACCTGCATATATTTCATCCTTAGTTATTACAACTTTATCAGAAATAACTACACATTTGAATCTGTTCTTAGTCAAAAGTGAAGTAAAAACCAAGTTTTTCCTAACTCTGAAGCATGAGGGACATTGTTTAGTGTCACCATCTCACCTGATATCATTTTTAAGAAAATCTTGCTTGTTCTTTCAACCTTTGTCGTAGTAGAGTTGGCCATGAATATCTTCTTATCAAGTTGATTCAGAATATATGATGTAAATAGTTGTTTGTTGGCACACACATGGCGGGTGGCACCTGAGTTAATCCACCACTCTCTAGGATTTTTAACTAAATTGTATTTTGAAAGCATAGCATAAAGATCGTCCATATTTATTTTGAATTCCTTGCCAGATTCTTTTTTTGTCCTTTTTTGGAGCCCGACAATCTGTAGACTTATGACCAATTTTGCCACAATTAAAGTAATTTCCTTTGAATTTCTTTTTAGGATGATTGCCTTGTTGTCCTGATGCTTTATTTTTCTTCTTTCATATAGCGGGATCATCTTCCACAATATTTTGTCCTCTTATTACAAAATTCCTATGAGACCTCTTTCCTGTTGCCTTATTGTTCACTTCAATCCTCAGTCTAACAATGAGATCTTAACAGACATCTCCTTGCACTTATGCTATAAGTAGTTTTTGAAATTCTTCCACAAAGGTTGTAACTTCTTGATTATTACATCCACTTGAAAAGCACCATTTATGACCAACCCTACATCAAAGGTTATGTGACTATCAATAACAAACTTAATGTGTTCAATAAAGGTATTACCTAAGTCTATACCTTCAGCAATGTTATCGTAGATTATAACTTGCACATCCTGGACTTGGGTAACTACAACTTTTGTCTACCATCTTGAAGTACAAAAATTTGACAATAATGAATTTCTTTATTCCAACATCCTTTATTTTGTACTTCTTTTCTAAAGCAACCCGCAGTTTCTTTAAGGTCTTTATGTTACTGTAAACATTGTGTAAATCATCTTGTAGACCACTCAGAATGTAATTCTTACATATAAATTTGAGTGCTTCCAAGATTCTGTCATAATAAAACATTCTTTTATCAAAATTTCTTCCGGCAACTCTGGAACATTTTTCGTGATAAACCTTTGCAGACTTAAGGTAGTCAAGTAAAAAAAACATCTTCTATTGCCAAGAAAATTTTTCTAATTTTTTCATCGGTGCCATGACATGAGCAGCATTCGTACCACTCAAAGTAGAAATGTTAGTTGCTGCAACATATGTTGTTCCTTCATTGACTTGATTTTCAATTATCATTTTATTGTCACAAAGAGACAACCAATTTAGTATCACAATTACTAGCATCAAAGTTTTAAACTTTAAACAACTTGTTTCTAGAGATATCAAAATATTTACTTCTTCAGTACTGGTTAGTTTGGCATCCATCTTGCACAAAAAATCTACAATGTCGTTAGCCTAATGAAATCTATGCTGGAGCATTGGATTCCCTAGTCTCCTCAGTATCAACCAGCATAACGAATAATTATATTATAAAGTAGAGGAGTTTTATCTAAAAAGGAGAAGATTTCTGTTGAATCAACTTCGATTTCAAATGGAAGTATATTTTGGGAAAGAGCTAGTTCTGGTCCTTCATGTAAATCCTCAAGTTCTAATAGGTTGCATTGTGAGCAATTTACTTTTCCATAAATCCTAGTATCCAGGACCTATTATGTTCAATGACCACCATTGAGTGTATTTAACATATTTTAGCTGGTCTTATGCTTTATTTTTTCTAATTTCTAATTAAATAATTATGAAAAACTACAATTATCGATAATGTGAAAAATTATGAATACTAGGTAGGCATTTGGCCATAAAAATAGAAAAAGATTTCACTTTTTCAAAATCTGAGTTAGAGTTGTAATTGTGTTTGATCATAGTTTTTGCAATAACCAAATTGATAGATTCTAAGGCGAAAGATGTGAATGGGTATAAGTTATGGTACTCTGGTAGTGTGAGGCATAGGAATGAGGTAGGTATCTTAGTTGGTGAAGAGCTTAAGGGGCAAATGGTAGAAGTTAAGTGGGTCAATGATAGTTGATGTAGATTAAGTTGGTTATTGTAGGGTTTAAGTTGAACTTTATTATTCCCTATGCTTTGCAGGGGGCTTGGATGAGGAGGAAAAGAAGTGTTTTAAAGAGATTTTAGATGAGGTGGGGAGAAGCGTTCCGAGCACTGAGAAGCTTTTCATAGGAGGTGGTTTTAATCTACATATTGGGTCTTTTTTTAGAGGTTATGATGATGTGCATAGAGGTTTCGATTTTAGAGAAAAAAATAAAAAAGGAACCTCACTCTTGGATTTTTCTAGGGACTTTGGGTTAGTGATGGCGAATTTGAGCTTTCGAAGAAGGGAGAACACCTTATTACCTTTCTTAGTTTGGTAGGCATGACTAAAATAGACTTTTTCCTCCTTAAGAAGGGTGTTGGAGCTCTTTATAGAGACTGTAAGGTTGTACCAATCGAGAATTTTTTGCCTCAATGTAAGATTTTGCTGATAGACTTAGAAATCAAGAAGCATAGAAAGAGAATGGGGTGTGGAGGATCAACCCAGGATTAATTGGAAAGCTTGACTTTAACTAATGCTTCAGATATAGGGGAGAAGGTAATGATTATAGGGGATTGGAAGAGTAGAGGGGATGTGGATAGTATGTGGGAGACGACTGTCAGTTGCATCAAGAAGATAACTAAAGAGGTGTTGGGTGTCTCAAAAGGACGATCTGACAAGCACCGAGGGAACTGGTGGTGAAATGAAGAAGTTAAAAGGAAGGTGGAAACTAAGAATGTGGCTTATGTAAATCTGGTTGAGAGAAAGAATGACAAGAAGAAATGGACCATTAGGGAGGAGTATAAGTTAGATAAGAAAGAAGCTACGTTAACGGTTACGACGGCTAAGATAATAACTTTTTAGAGCTTGTAAGCAGCTCTAAAGGAGAAAGATTGGGATAAAAATTATACAAGCTTCCCAAGACTAGGGAGGGAAGGTCTCATGACCTTGACCAAGTGAAGTGCATCAAGAGGGAAAATAAAAAAGTATTGGTAGAGGAAGTCCTCATTGGGAAAATGTGATAGTCTTATTTCCATAAAATTTTGAACGATGAGGGGGACAAAAGTTTCTTGATAGGAGATATCACAATTATGGTTATTGTAGGTTTATTAAGGTTTATGAGGTCAAGGGTGATATTTGTAGGATGTGTAGGGGTAGAACAACTGGGTCTGATGAGATTTCTTGGTGGATTTTTAAAAGAGAATTGGTGGGGCAAGTATGGAGTTGTTAACAAGGTTATTCACATCGTTTTAGGATGGAAAAGATGCTCAGATCTTGGAGGTGGAGTGATAAGAACAAAGGAAATATCCAGAGTTGCAACAATTATAGGGGTATCTAGTTGTTGAGTCATATTATGAAGATTGGGGAAAGGGTGGTGGAGTTGAGGTTGAGGATGATTATGAATATTTCTGAGAATCAATTTGGTTTCATATCGGGTTGCTTGACTACCAAGGCCATTCACCTTGTGAGGAGATTAGTGGAACATTATAGAGAGAGGAAGAAAAACTTGCTCATTGTGTTTATTGATCTGGAGAAGGCATATGATAAAGTCCCTAGGGAGGTCCTGTGGAGGTACTTAGAGGCTAGAGGTGTACTTGTGGCATTCACTAGATCGATTCAGGACTTGTACGACGGAGAGGAGACTCGTATAAGAACGATAAGAGGAGATTCAGAGCACTTTTCTATTTTTATAGGGTTGCACTAGAAATCGACTCTTAGTCTATTTTTATTCGCCTTGGTTATGGATGTATTGATGCGACATATTCAAGGGGGTGCCTTGGTTATGTCATTTGTTGACGATGTAGTGCTAATTGGTGAGACTCAAGAAGGGTTAATGTATGTTGGAGATTGGGAGAACAAAACCTAAAGTCTAAAGAGTTTAGGTTTAGCAGGACTAAGATGGAATACTTGGAATGTAATTTAAGTGATAACGCATAAAGTTGACATAGTAGTGAAGCTGAATTCTCAGGCCAATCGAAAGAGAGATAGTTTTAAGTATCTTGGGTCTATGATTCAAGAAAATAAAAAGATTGATGAGGACGTCACATATGGAGGCTTGCCTCGTGAGTCTTGTATGATAAGAATGTGTCTCTTAATCTTAAAGGTAAGTTCTACAAAATTACAATCCAATCGTCTATGTTGTATAAAATAGAGTGTTGGCCAATTAAGAACTTCCACATCCAAAAGTTAAATGTGGCAGAGATAAAGACGTTGAGATGAATGTGTGGACTCACTGGGAAAGATCGAATTAGAAATGCAATTATTCAAGAGAAGGTAGGAGTGGCTTCGGTGGAAAAAAATATGCGGAAAGTGAGGTTGAGATGGTTTGGGCATATGATGAGAAAGGGCACAGATGCCCTAGTACGGAGGCGTGAGAGGCTTGATATAGATGATTTCAGGCTGGGTAGATATAGGTTGATGAAATATTAAGTGAGGTGATCAGACATGACATGGAGCAGTTACAACTTACGGAGGACATGATCCTTGATAGAAAGATGTGAAGGACGCGAATTATAGGGTAGATGGTTAATGGATAAGAATGCATCCTTACTAGTAGAGAGAATGGCTTGCATATGTCTTCTAATTTCTTGTTCAGGGTGTTTTGATAATGCTTGCAATTTCGGATAGATAATTTATAGTAGTACTCTGTGGGTATTTTGTTTCTTTTATTATTTAGTAGTGTGTTATCACATGTTGTTATTTGTTTTTATGTTTTTTTGTTTGTTATACTGTTATTGTCCTATGTAGAGGGTCTATTGAAAATAACCAATCTACTTTATGTGAGATAGTGATTTGGACCGCACACATTTTATTCTCTTCGGTCCTCACTTTATAGGAATACACTAGGGTTGTCACAGTTTTTGCAATAAAAATTTAAAACTTAATGTATTGTCTAAAAGACATAAAATATAACTTAAAAATGAATATAATTAAAGGGGGTCTTTCAAAAATAGCATCATTTTGCTATAAAACCCATTTTCCATAGCCACATTTTACATAATTACTATTTATAGCCGTTGTATTCGATTTATGCTCGCTGTATTCAATTTTACAGATAGTATGTATTCATATAAAATATGAATATAGTCCTTATTTAGTCGCGCCAAAAATGAAATTCAATATTTTTAAAAATAAAAAATCTCAGTCACGTTTACCTCGTTGAACTGAATATTTTCTTGTCTAACACTACCATTATCTTTTTTTATATTTTTCTCATTTTTTCTTCTTCTTTTTTCTATTTTTCGTACTTTTATTTTTTTCGTTTCTTTCTTTTTCTTTTTTTCTTTTTTTCTTTTTTTCTCTCTTTAATCTCTAAGTTCTACTTCTCTTTCTTCTTTGATTTTTTTTATTTTCTTTTTTGTACTTATTTTCTTTATTATTTTTTTGTTCTATTTTATATTTTTTGTATTTTCGAATAATATGACTAGTCGAGCACAAGTCATGGATGATAACGTAAATACCACAATTGTTTATCGTATTTGTAGTCACACCGCCATTTATATTTTTGTATTTATTGATATAATTGTATTTGTATTTGTATTTTAAAGTTTGCACGTATATTTATTTTATAGTTCCCATTTGTATTTGTATTTAATAGTTCGCACTTGTATTTGTATTTGTTAGTTTGCGTCATTATTTGTATTTTATATAATTCACACTTGTATTTTAAAGAACTATTTTGTATTTGTATTTTATAATTGATTGCATATTATATTGGATTATATTTATATTATGGTTTTATTGTGTTTGTATATTTAGATTATATTTGGATTATACTTGTATTTGTATTCTATTTTCTTCATTACCTTTTTATTTTTAAGAAACTATTTTGTATTTGTAAGTTGATTGCATATTGTATTTAGTCGTGACTATGTATAATTTATCATTTGTATTTGTATACAAACAAGTAAGTGCATTAATTGTATTTTCTTGATTCTAAAATATATAAATATGTAATGTATCATTTGATACAAATACAGTGACAAACAAATGAAATAAATGATTTTACAAATACAAATACAATATGTATTTGTATATATTGTATTTTTATAAAAATTTGGGTTGTATTTATTTGTATCAATAAATACAACTCATATCAATAAATACAAATAAATTTCATGGAAAGAAAATCAATCAGTCCTTTCAATAATTAAAAAAATACAAATGATAGTTCACACTTATATTTATATGTTATAGATCGCATTTGTATTTATATTTTATAATTCACACTTGTATTTATATGTTATAGTTCGTATTTGTATTTGTATTTTATAGTTCACACTTATATTTGTATGTTGTAGTTCGCATTTGTATTTGTATTTTATAATTTGCATTTGTATTTGTGTTTGCTAGTTTGCACAAATGAAAAGGAGAAAAATTGAAAAAAAGAAAAAAGAAAAAAAAGAAGGAGAAAAAATGAGAGAAAAAAGATGGAGGAAAAAATACAAAAGAAGAAGAAGGAGAGTAACAGAAAATAAGAAAAAAAATACAAAAAAAGGAGAAAAATAAAAAGGAGAAAAAGAAAAAAATGAAGGAGAAAAAATACAAAAAAAGAAGAAGAAAAAAAGGAGAAAAACGAAAAGGAAAAAAAAAGAAAAAATGTAAAAAAAAAGAGAAAAAATAAAGAGAAAGCAACAAAAAAATGAAAAGAAAAATTGAAGAAAAAAACTAAAAAAGTAAAAAGAAGAAGAAAATAATAGAAAATAGAAAAAAAAAAGAGAAAATACATGAGAAAAATTATGAATTGTAATTAGGAATAATTAATAGGTAAGAGAGATTATGAAATGTAATTAATTGAAAATTAGGCTTTAAGTGGTAGTAAAAGCCAATAGTGGTTAATCCGAGTAATTTTCCCTAATTTAAATGGGGTTAGTTTATGACAATATTTTTTTCTTGAAAAAAATAAATAGTAAAAAAAGTAAAGTAAAAATAGTATAAATAAGTATTGGGTTGTTTTCTATATCCCAAAGAGGTCGGTTGGTATGAGGTACTAAATTAAATAGTCTTGGGATAAAATAATACTTTTGAAATAAAATTTTTAGTGCACCGTTTGGTTGTCAAAGTCAGGATAACTTATCTCACCATTTACGTGATGGGATAATTATCTCAAATACATGGTGAAATAATTAATCCCGAGATAACTAATTCCCGCTTAATTATCCCGGATAACCCTTTCCCGACCAAATAAGTAGCCGTTTGGCCATGGAAATTATTTTTTTCAGAGTTGGAGTTGGAGTTGAAGATTAAGTTGGAGTTGTATTTGACCATGTCTTTTTAAAAATTTTTTTTAGACTTTTGAAAAATCTTTTTTAAATATGATTTTATGCCCTCAACTTTTAAAAATTATCAAAATTACCCAACTACTAATTGACCTACTAACATACAACCAAATGTTGAGAAAATAATTTATATATCTTTAATTGATAAAATAATTTACAACAAACTAATTATTATGATTGTTATTCTTCTAAAATTTGAATAAAAATATCACAAGCACGAGCTAAATAAGTTTATCTAACCATAATTGAATAAATAGAGAAAAATATATTTTGATAAATATGATTGATAGATATAAATATATTTTATATATTCTTAAATTTATTGATAAAAATTCTTAATTATTTTCACTTGAATTAATTATTTTATTGAATTTGATCTTTTTAAAAAAATTACGGAATTTAGTTAATAAGATGAATTTATGTAAAAATTTAAAGATTGGGGTTATATGTAATAATAATGAAAGTAATAATAAAAAATTTCAGAATTTTATTCCAGAATTATTTTTTAAAATTTCATGATCAAACACCATAATTTCTAACTTCGAAAAAATTTTCCGGAAAAAAGGGAAAAATATCCTGGCCAAACGGACCCTAAATAGTACAACTTTAAATAAATAAATATTTTTAAATGAAGTAAAATAATTTTGTGTAATAAATAATAAAGTAAAAAATATTCATCGCCCAAAAAGTGTACCCGCCGTTCCCTTTCCCAGTCTCGTACAATAGTACTCCTCATCGCTCTGTTTCATCTTCAATCAATTCCCAGTGTGCAAAAAATGCAGGTGAACCTCATAATTTTGTATAACTAACACATCAATTTCATATATTCAATTCCCCTTCTTACCCAAACCTAATATGTTTCTACTCTTCGGTATACATGTTTTTCTAAATCATCAAATTCATGTGCAATGGCTCGAGTTTTAGTGCACCGGGTCTCTTTTTTTTTCTTTTTATCAAATTTATACTCAATTTCAATTTACATATGTTTGTGTATATTTAATTTTACCTTCATATTTCAAAATTGATTAATATCTATCCAGACTTCCTCCAAAACCCTAATTTATTTTTATCTAGCTCAGTGTACATGTCACTGTAATTTTTTTCCTGTTCATGAATTTGTCGAATATGCAGTTGATTAGTGAGTTTATTTAATTATTTTTTTATACATAGGCTAGTGACAGGTTCAATATAAACTCCCAGCTCGAGCACTTACAAGCTAAATACGTTGGAACTGGACATGCTGACTTGACTAGATTGTAAGTTACTCGTTCCTAAATAAGTGGTTATTTTAGCTCGGACGCAACCCATATGAAACTACCCATTCCTGAAACAAAGTGATTTACGATCTTACCCTTTTTTGAAAAAAATTGTTCTTCTTAAAGTTGGAAGAACATCGTTAGTGTCTTTTTGATTATCTAAAACACCATTTGCTTAGAACAAAATGAAAAAGGCTAAAACACCACTTATTTAGGAACGGAATGGAGGGAATACATATTTTTGTATTTGTTGAAATTATTGATCCTGTTTATATTAACTATTGTTTCATATGAGGATTATTTATTGTCTCTGTTTGACATAGATTGTCTATGTTGAGAGTTTATTTTTACAGTATAATAACTTTTGAGATACTGATGTTTTGGATATTCTTTATTTGGTTTAGTGAGTGGGCGGTAAATATTCAGCGTGACAGCTATGCATCCTATGTTGGACACTACCCAATGTTGGCATATTTTGCCATTGCAGAAAATGAGTCAATTGGAAGAGAACGTTACAATTTTATGCAGGTTTGTGCTTTCTTGAAAATGCTTTGTTTCCGTAGATCTTAATGTGCTGGCTTGCGTAATGAATCGTTTTCAATTTTTTCTTATTTTGACTTGGATAATGAGTGAACTAAGTGCTATTAGTGCCTGTGCGTTTTTTTTACCAACTTTGATGTTAAGAGTAAAGATTGTGCAAGAGCATCATATTTTCTTGAAAAAATGATTTATTTGCTCTAATAAGTTGTAGCATCTTCTTGATGCCCCTTTTTTTTCTGAGTAAAATATTTCACCCGTAAGAAAAAGTTGTACTATTTCCGAACCAAATATCAAACTGATGAATGCATTTGTTGGCAAAAGTCTGATTAGTGCTTTTCATTAGAGAATGCCAAGAGAAGGTTAGTTGTCAATCTTATTGTTAGAGTTTTCCCTATTTGAGTTGTTATCAAGTTTTAGCTGAGGCCTCAAACGAAACTAGCAAGGATCTGAACTAACGCAAAATTGGAGTAGATGCTAAACCATTAAGTTGGAATGGATATGCAGTTTCCGGGGAGATTTTGGTTGGTAAATCTAGGAAATTATGCTAAGTTGCCGGGTTTACAAATTCACAGGAGCTAGCATCAGTGAAGGTTGGAACATGTATACCGGTAGTTCCAGGTCAAGCTCTACTGAAAAATTGAAAGGGAAGATGTGTTTGACTGCTTGTACTCATCGTCTTGCGCCAACATCTAAAGGACATCCCAACAATAAGTTTACTTCCTTAGCACACTGGGTGGTAGCTATATGGAAGTTTTTTTTTGGAAAGGAGGAAACATGAAGTCCTCTAACTGAAACATTAACAAATGGAGTTTTTGTGACTATATACTAGAAGGTTGTCACACTTCCTTGAATAGAAATTGCAATACTTCTCCCTTCGTCCAAATTTGTGTGGCGATTTTTCATTGAGCATGGAGTTTAAGGAAGAAATACTTTTGAAACATGTGGTCTAAAACAAGGTATAGATATTTGTGTGGCTATAAATCATCTAATGAACGGTAAACTTAGAAGTTTAAACTCTCATTGTTTCTAAACAAGGAAGTATGACATTCTTTTTCGGTCAAACTAAAAATGAACGTATGCCACATAAATTGGGATGGAGGAAGTAACTATTTTTGTGAACGTAGAAGTCTTAAACTTGTGATGTAGAGCTCCGATTAGGCTTGCTTGTTTTGCCTGTTCTTATTCTAGTGGCTAAACCTTGTTAAACCCAACCCATTGCTATGTTGGCACTTAATATTTTTATACGGTAAAGGTTATTCAGAGAACATTAAGAAAGCAGTTTTATCTCCAATGTGTATGCTCTTTGGAAGGCTATATTAGAAATGCAGTTAGACATGATCCCACTTGTGGATGTTTGTATCACAACCTGTTAAATCATGGGCGGAGCTAGCAAGGATGGTCAGGTGAATGCCCTTCGCCGGAAAATTATATCGGTTATATAAGTAAAATTCACTCTACGTAGTTAAATAATATGTTTTAAACAACCTTCAAACAACTAAGTCATCCGGCCCAGCGGGATGAATTGCTCAGTAAAGGCCATGGGGCAACGCGTGCCCAGGTTGGATTCCAACCTACTGCTCGTCTTTTTGATCTTTTAAAAATATTTTTGAAAGAGCTCCTATTTTAGCAATATTGTGGTATAATAATAGTTAATTAATCTGATATTAATGAAATAATAATTCAAAATTAATGTTACTTGTTAAAAGAATCCTTAATTTTAGACCTACAACGTAATTAGATTTTCAATCGATTTGTCGTTGACTTTCTTTTCTTTTCATTAATAAAAATTTTTGTAAATAAAAAAGCTCTCTATATACTTATGTATCGCTTGAACACCCTTCGTAGAACTTCTGGCTCCGCAACTGTGTTAAATGCAATACTTTTTAAGCTACTAATCTGGAGAGCCAACCACTTCCTTAATAATCTTAGTTTTGATGAAAGGGTTATCTGTTTCACGTAGAAGACAGATTGTTCAAGTTTGTCTTTCACTGCCCACGGAAATATTACTACTTGCTAATATTCTTGCCATTTATAGACGTAGAACTAGCAAAAGTATTGGATTTATATACATTCCTTGATTTTGGTCGGATACTATTACTAACCATGCATAGTTGCTTGCGCTTCTGCAGAAAATGCTTTTGCCATGTGGCCTTCCACCTGAAAGAGAAGATGATTGAGAATTGCAATAAATAAAGGCAGGCTATAAGATGTAAGGGCCATAAACCATAGCTTTTCTGGATTACCTTCTCCCTTGCATTTTTTTCATGTAATATCAAACTTAGATTGATCTCAGTTTGAAGTGTAATGGTCGGTTTGGTAGTTGTCGATGCTGGTCAGACCTTGGAAACATATTACATTTGATCATTCTATCCACAACCTCTTTGTGATATGCCAATTCCACTTCATCATTCATGTTTTCTTTTCTTGAATGCGTTTCAAGAGCAGACTCCTAATTGATCGACGGAAAAGGTTAAGCAGTACTTGATATACAGTGTGGTCGTTATTTCTATTTTTGTTATGGGTGGGGGGAGGGTAGGCCAGGAGGGGTTGATAATTCAAAATTTGCTTCTTCTACATGCACAAGCACCATCATAGGAAAAAAAAAGCTTTTATTATGCTTCTCATACTTATATAACAGAGGCGAATCTCGGATTTTTAAAACATGGGTGCACCAATAAAAAGAATGGAGAAAGTGTTTTTAGTAGGAATTAATCCCAAGTCTCTAGATAAATAATTCAACCTTCAATTAGGTGCATTTGGTTTTCTTTTAGCATGAGTGTCACCAGATAAAATATTATACCAATTTTAGAAAATATGTACATAAAATATCTAGTTCTACGTAAAGATCACTGGTTGACATAACCCATATTTTTGCGTATAAATTTGCCATTGCCTGTATTCAATTAATTCACAATCTTTGGCGTTATATTAGGCTCATCAACGCACAATTTGAATGCATTGAGTAGTGATGAAATGCTAGACTGGATCAAAGATCTTCAGTCAACTGTTTTATACTCCCTCCGTTTGAAAAAGAATGATCTTTCAACTTGGCACAAGTTTAAAAAAATAAGAAAGACTTTTTAATCTTGTAGTCCTAAATTAAGGATCCGGCTCCTCTCCATTTCCTTTGCTCCAATTTCCCCAAGTTCTTGCTTTGATTGAAGACACATGTCATAGTTTAAAATTAATAGTTGAGATTTAATTAGTTAAATCAAATTCTAACCATAGTTATCTACTTTCATATATTTAGTTATATTTATTCCTTAAATATTCATTATATCTTTTACTTCATATTTAAAAAAATAAAGATTTATTGCCACAAATATATATATAAAAAACTTTTCCTATATATTTTTTATTTTTTTTAAATTCATCATATAATTAAAATTTTCATTTTTCTAATTGAGAATTCAAAAGAGCTACATAAAGAAAATATAATGGATTTATTTTTATAGATGATTTGACACACGTATAATGAATTTATTTGACACAGAAAGAAAAAATAAAATTAGAAAAACTTCAAGCTGCAATCTTTATTTTTTTTATTTAAAAAACATTACTTAAGAAAAATGACAAACATTAGCCAAGAAGAAAAAGTAAAAATCCAACAGAAATTGTTGAAGGATAGAAAGAAAATAGTTTAATATATTTAAAAAAGATATAATGGATAATATTTAAGCAATAAATATATGGAAGTAGATAACTATGGCTAAAATTTTAATTTAACTAATTAAATCTCAATAAATAATTTTAAACTATAACACGTGTTTTCAATCCAAGCAAGAACTTGGGAAAAAGCGAGATCCCTAAATTAAAGTTATGTCAAATGTACCAAAATGCTCTTTAATCTTGTGGTCTTAAATATGTCATGTGGAAAATTGAACTAAATTGCCAAAAAAGAAAAGGATCATTCTTTTTTAAACAAACAAAAAAGAAAAGTAGGTCATTCTTTTTTTAAATGGAGGAAGTATTAGTTATATACACTATTAGAGTAAGGATTTTTTATGAATCTAAAAAATAGACCCGAATTGGGGTGACTTTCAAATTTTAGCCCCAAATAAAAAAGCTTCCTTAAACTAGCCTTTACCTATTAACTAATATTTTTTGGACAAAATTGCACCTGATCAATGGAGTAAATTACGTAAATAATCCTCATAATGGAAAACAACTTCACATTTATATCTTTCAACTTTTATTTTTTTCCTCTTTTTAATTTTACTTTGATTTTTATTTTTTCTTTTCTCTTTTTATTTTTAATTTTCTCAATTGTTCCTTTTTTCCTTTTACCTCTCAATTTCTTTTTTTCTCTTTTTTATTTTATATTATTTTTATTTTTATTTTTTCTTTCCTTTTTTTTTATGGTTCTTTTTAATTTTTCTCAACCCTTACCTTTTTTTCTTTACATCTTTCAACGTCTGCTTTTATAGAATTTTTTTTTTATTTTTCTTTGATTTTTTTCTTTTTAAATTTTTCTCGACCTTTATTTTTGTTTAATATTTTTTTAATCAACCTTTATCTTTTTTCTATTCTCTCTCAACTTCTACATTTTATTTGATTTTTATTTTTTAATATTTTTCTTCATTTTCTTTTTTTTTACAATTTTTATTATTTAAGTTCTTTTCTTCGGTTTCTTCCATTCAAGTTACATCTCATGAGCAAAAGTTGACACTATCACATTATAAAGGCAAGACTTACAACTTTCGAACAATAAACTATGTTTCATGGGTAAGAGTTGACACTACTACATTGTAGAGGCAAGACTTATGACTTTCAAACAACAAGTTATGTTTCATGGGCAAAAGTCGACACTACCACGTTATATTTTGATTTATGAGATGTTTTATAACTCTTACCTTAGAGGAAAGACTTAGCTCAGGGACTTTCACACAATAAATTATACCCCAAGGGCAAGAGTTGACTCTACCACACTATGTTTTCATTTATGAGATGTTCTACAACTATTGTCTTAGAGGAAAGACTTAGCTCAAAGACTTTCAAACAATAAGTTATGTTTCATGGGCAAGAGTCAACACTACCACATTGTATTTTAATTTATGAGAAGTTCTACAACTATTGTCTTAGAGGCAAGACTTAGCTCAGGGATTTTCAAGCAATAAATTATGCCCCACGGGAAAGAGTTGATTCTATCACGTTATGTTTTCATTTATAAGATATTCTACAACTATTGTCTTAGAGGCAAGACTTAGTTCAAGGACTATCAAACAATAAATTATGCTCCATGGGCTTGACTCTACATGTTATATTTTCATTTATAAGATGTTCTACAACTATTGCCTTAGAGGCAAGACTTAGATCAAGAACTTTCAAACAAGAAATTATGCCCCATGGGTATGGCTGTCTAACGGGCCGGGCCGGGTCAACCCGGAACTGGCCCTCTCAATCTTACCGGTTTCCGGGCCGGTTCCGGGCCGGGTTTGGCCTCAACCGGGCCGGGCCGCACAGTAAAAAATTTAAAACCCACCCGGAACCGGCCCACTTAAGCCAATCCGGTCAAACCCGCTAAAATACGGTCAAACCCGGTTAAAAACCGGTCAAACCCGTCAAAAAAATAAATAAAAAATCAAATATACACTATATATACACTCGAATATACACTATATACACTCCAATATACAATATATATTTTTAAAAAAATATATAAAGTATAAACAATTACACATATATACGTACCATTCAATATATAATTATATATGACTATACGTACTACTTTAAATAAAACATATGTTATAATAGTATAATATATATATATATATATATATACACTACAATATGTATATACACTAATTTATAAAGTATATATACACATGTATACATTAATATACACTTTTATATAAGATATATAAACATATACACATGTATACATTAAATATACACTTGTATAGAAGATATTAAAATTTTAAATCGTTAAATAAAAAAAATAAAAAACAATGACTAAGGAGTGAATGAATTTGTGGAATTTTATTGATTGCAAAATGATCCAAAATTTATAATTTACATGAATGAAAAATCTATAAATTATGCATCATTTTTTCCAACTCATTCATGTTAATATTAATTGGAACTTGCATAGGATAGTCGAAGTCAACGGGGGAAAAACCATGCATTGGACTTGATTCTGCTGAGTTCTCCCGTGAAGTCATAATTTCTTCAAGTTTGAGGTCGTCGTTGGGATCTGGTTCCATTCCTTGGTTTCTTCTTTCTACTCTAATCCAATCTCTCAGGCAAACTAAAACATTCATTGCGTTGCTTCCCAATGAGTGTCAGTTGTCTCCAAGTTGCTGTCGTCCCTGACTGAAGGCGCTCTCTGATTCAACGGTTGACATTGGAACATTCAAGATATCTCTGGCTAATCTTGAAAGTACAGGATATTGTGATTCATTATTCCTCCACCAATCCAGCATGTTGATCCGTCGTCTGCGATCCTCTGGTGGCGTCCGCAGATAATATTTCAGCTCTTCCCGATAAGTTGATGTGTAAGCTCTCTCATCCACACTGTTCCAACAAGTTAAATCATAAAACAAATCAGGAAAACCACTATGTGCCGGCCTTTTAGAAGATGATGGCTCCTCGGGAGGATGAGGAGCGACAGCTGGACTGATATTTGTAGGTACGGCTGAATCAAATAAATCAGCATAGTGATTATATAATTTTTCTATATAATCCTTTGCATCAGCTGTAGCCGTCCACAAATCAGGCTGTACTTGTTCAGACTCATGGTTAGTATTTATTTCTAAGTTAGCATAAATAAGAGTACTAAAGTGACACATATGATTATATTTCATGCACGGATTTAACATAGCACCAACCAAGTAAATAGGGGGAATCGGAAAGAAATATTTTTTAAATTTCGTAAACATAGCGCCAACAGCTTCTTTATAACCTTCTTTATTTTTATATTGTTGGAGCAAACCAGAAATATCGGCTATATATGCCAAAATATTACAAACAGTATGATAGTAAGCACCGGAAAATTCAATCGTAGCTACATAAAATTTTTCTAAAAACTTAACAAGATCATTAATTACAACCCAATCAGAATTATGTAGCATGCAATCAGCAGAATCAGCAAATGAACCACAATGTTGGTTAAAAGCTAGTGTAATAGGAATTCTATATTTATAACAAGTTTTTAAAAATTCATACGTAGAATTCCATCTAGTATCAACTTCCTCAGGCATTAAAATCGGTGTAAGTCCATTTTCTTGACATTTAACTTTAAATTCTTTAATTCTCGATCTACGATTATTTCCTTGCATAAAACCAACGGCAAGATGAATTTTTTCAATATAAAGCTCAAAAAAGTCAAGACCATCTTTTACAATTAAATTATATATATGACATGCACACTTAATATGAAAAATTTCAGGAAAGGGAGGAGATAGCGTAGATTTTATTTTTGTATTGTTAGAAGCATTATCAAAAGCAATACATAAAATTTATTTTCTATACCATAATATCCGGCAATTTTAATAATAGAATTAGCAATAAATTGTCCAGTATGTTTACGATCTTCATCATATAAAAAAGCAAGAATATGTTTTTGCATTATGAAATTACTATCCATCCAATGACAAGTAACGGTTAAATAATCATTTTAATTCACAGCACGACCAAGATCAGAAGTTAGGGACAATCTACATTGAATATTTTTTAACAATATTGATAAATAAAAACAATATTGTGAATGGAGTCTAAAAATATCAGACCGACAAGTAGTTCTAGGAATACCATTAAACATAGGATTATAAATTGCTTGTATATAACGAATAAAAGCATCAGAAGAAGGAAAATTAAAAGGCAAACAACCCACAGCTACCATTTTAGCTATTTCTTCCCTGTCCCTCAATTTATTATACTTTTTCGCTACTTAATCGGTTGTTGGGTCCATTCTAGTTTGCGTTGACCCACCAACATCCCCACCACCTTTTGCAATATTTAACTCTCTTTTGTGATCTTCAGCAATATGTCTCATTAACGTACCCGTACCCCCTTGCTTACCGCCACTTCTATGCTTATATATTTGTTGACAAATATTGCACTGCACCTCAATATCTGATATACGTTCAAAAAATTGTCATGCAATACTAGTTCTTTTACGGGATTTTGGGGCACTAGGAGGACGGAAAGGGAGATTAACTGATTCAGATCTAACGTTAGCATCTCCTACTGCGGGTGTTTCAGCAATATTTTCATCATCTTCGTCTACATTAACTGCATCTACTTTATTTTCTTCTTCTATACCGTAATTTTCCTGAAATTCTACATAATCCATATCGTGAGCACCTACACCTATTTCTTCCTCAAAAGGTGTACCAAGCGGTACCGGAGGCGAAGTCACACGGGTATATCTATTACTTGAACTACCTCTACCGCTAATAATTCGCTTTTTACTACCACTACCGCTTCCGGGACAAAAAATTTTAACACCTTTAGCAGCGAGGTTTTTTAATTTATCCATAATATAAATTAAATTAAACTAAAAATATTCAAAATACACAAATATAATAAAATTAAATATTAAACAATTAATACAATAAATAAAAATTAAACGTAAGAGATGGAACGACAATATCAAATTTTGGAAGTATCCGAAGCTTGAGACTTTAGAAACTTCCGCTCGTACTTTGTAAACGAAAAATTAAAAAATTAAAGTGAACACTTTAAGAAATTAAATATATTGAATATTTGAGAATTGAGAATTGAGATTTGAGAGAGAATGAGATTTGAGAGAGTGAAAAATTGTGTGAGAAATGATTTGAAGTTGTAGGGTATTTATAGATTTATTTTGGGGATTAAAAAATATTTTTTTTTTAATTAAATGGGCCCAAACTAGCCGTTTGGACCCAAAAACAGTAATATAGCCGTTGGACCAACGGCTAGATTGGCCCAAAAAATTAATTTTTTTTTTTTTTTTTGCTTAAAAAAAACCGGACCGGGACCCGGACCCCTAAAGCCCTCGGGCTTACCGGGCCGGGTCAAACCGGTCCGGTTTGCTACGTTGGGCCGGTTCGGGCCGGGTCGGGCCGGCCCGTTTGACACTCTTACCGATGGGTAAGAGTTGACTCTATCACATTATGTTTTCATTTATGAGATATTCTACAACTCTTGCCTTAGAGGCAAGACTTGAATCAAGGACTTTCAAACTATAAATTATGCCCCACGGGCAAGAGTTAACTCTACCACGTTATATTTTCATTTATGAGATATTCTACAACTATTGCCTTAGAGGCAAGACTTGGCTCAAAGATTTTCAAACTACAAATTATGCCCCACGGGCAAGAGTTGACTTTGCCATGTTATGTTTTCGTTTATGAGATGTTCTACAACTATTGCCTTAGAGGCAAGACTTAATTAGCTCAAGAACTTTCAAATTACAAATTATGCCCCACGAGTAAGAGTTGACTCTACCACGTTATATTTTTATTTATGAGATGTTCCACAACTATTGCCTTAGAGGCAAGATGCAGCTCAAGGATTTTCAAACTACAAATTACGCCCCACGGACAAGAGTTGACACTACCACGTTATGTTTTTATTTATGATATAGTATACAACTCTTACCTTAGAGGCAAGACTTAATTAGCTCAAGGACTTTCAAACTACAAATTATGCCCCATAGGCAAGAGTTGACTCTACCACGTTATGTTTTTATTTATGAGATGTTCTACAACTATTGCCTTAGAGTCAAGACTTAGCTCAAAGACTTTCAAAGTACAAATCATGCCCTACGGGCAAGAGTTGACACTACCACTTTATGTTTTCATTTATGAGATGTTCTACAACTCTTGCCTTAGAGGCAAGACTTAGTTCAAAGACTTTCAAACTACTAGTTATGTCCCACGAGAAAGAGTGACACTACCACGTTATGTCTCCATTTATGGGATGTTCTACAACTCTTGCCTTAGAGGCAAGACTTAGCTCAAGGACTTTCAAATAATAAATTATGCCCCACGGCCAATAATTGACATTACCACATTATGTCTTTATTTATGACATATTCTACAACTCTCGCCTTAGAGACACGACTTATCTCAAGAAATTTCACAGAACTTCGTAACAACAATTCATGTCCTTAAATTTGCTTTGATGTAAAAAAAAGAAGACATCTTTACAGATTATCTAATTTTTTATTTATTAGCAAAATATAATAGAAGTTGAGAAAAAAATAGAAAAGCGATCAAACAAAATAGAGAAATAAAAAAAAGATTGAGAAAAAAAAGGACAAAAATAAAGATCAAGAAAAAAGAAAAGAATTAAAAAATTGAGAAAAATAAAAATGAGAGGAAAAATTAAAAATAAAGTTTGAGAAAAATGAGGGCAAAAAAGAGAACAGAAAAAAGAAAAAAACGATCAAACAAAATAGAGAAATAAAAAAAAGATTGAGAAAAAAAGGCAAGAAAAAATAATGATTAAGAAAACAGTGAAGAATTAAAAAAAATTGAGAAAATAAAAAATGAGAGAAAAAAAAAGAGAACTGATAAAAATAAAAAATAAAAGAAAAATAAAGGTTAAAGACAAAGGAATTAAAATAAGGAAAAAAAGAAATAGATAATGCTTTAGAAAAAAATAAAAAAAAAAGAGAAAAAAATAAAGGTTGAGACAAATGAATTAAAATATGAAAATAAAATTAAAGGAAAAAATAAAAAGTGAAAATATAAAAAATTGAATAATAAAATTGAAGAAAAAATAAAAAAGTGAAAATAATAAAAAATAAAATAATAAAATTAAAGAAAAAAATAAAAATTGAAAATAAAAAATAAAATTTGAGAGACATATAAGTATGAAAAGTGTAAAAAATATTAGATTAGTGTACGTGTTTTGCACGTGTATCTCACGTCAAATAAAAAATATACAGAAGAAGAACATCATTATTATAAAGTAGCAACTGACGTTAAATTAAATAAATACTTGACACAATATTTGAGTTCAAAGTAAATTGAGTATTTACTGAACCAGTAAAAAAATTGAATTTAGGTTATTTAATTATTTATATAGTATTTGTTGTAGGATAATATGGAGATTGCTAATACTTATATCCAGAATCAATTAAAATTGCATAGCAAATTATATATATAAAAAAAAAACTCAAATCTAAAGGGAGTTCTTAATGTATAAAAATAGCTATGAAAAATTATCCCATTGATATACTATTAGGAGTTCATGCATAAATATTTTCTAATGTGATTCAAGAGATAGTTCGATATTCATTAAATCAAATTGTCATAATTTGTGTAATATGTATATTTTGATGTCAAAAGTATACTTTTCTTTTACTAATGTCATATTACGTAGTTCACTGGGATAAAGAAGAGTTGATATACATAAAATCAATATATAGAATTAATCAAGTAATCGATTCTATATACGCCTTAAAGACATATCAATATATAAGGTTTTATACAAAATAAATACAATAGTTTCTCATTAAATAAAAGTTATTTCTTTAAACATACTAACATAGAAGAACAAAACGAAATAAAGATCCGAACTTATAAATCTTAAGACCATGAGTATCGATGATTTGATAAGAAACCATCAATTACTTTTTTTTGGGCGTTTTAACTGATAATATCTCATTAGATTGAAATATCTCAAAATATTTCAAATAATTAATCCCAAGTTGAAACCATTAACTGTAAAACAAACATAAAAAAGAAATTAATAAAACTCAAAACTAAGCGATGAGAAGACCAACACCAACAACTTCGTCCTTAGCTCTTTTTCTCTATGTTCTTGGGCAAATTAACCAAGCAAACTTGCTTTTACTTTACAAGGAAGTGATTGACTTGATTTAATAACATTAGAACATAGAGATCACCTGCATCAAAATATTCTCATTAAGGTGATGTGAAGTGAAAAATAATGATCATTGAAAACAACAAGACCATTAACATGAACACAAACTTCAACTTTCTCCTATAGCTCGTAGAATCAGAACTCAGCTCAAGTAATAAAGTAAACTTAGTTTATATAAAAAGAGGTTTAGAACTATTATTTTCAAGGAAAGAGGTTATTAATTTCTCAGCTACTACTTCATCAACGTGCCTGTTTCTTTATAAAGCAAAACATTTTCTCATAAGGATTAATTCATAATTTTTTTTAAATAATACACACATATTATTAATAATTGCAATGATGTTAAACTGAATTTATGTAATTTAAATGATATAAATAAATATTATATAACAAATATGTTATTGTCTGTTGTATTAGAATTAAAGATCATACTTCATACAAGCAAATTTGTTTTATATTTCACAGAGTATTTCTGCCGCAGAAGAAAAACGAAAATGATGACAGTAATGAATGCAAGAAAATGACTAAATATAGATAAAATATAAAAACGTCTTATATATTAATGAAAATTTGTAAAATAACTCACCATGAAATCAAAGAAAGAGAGGCTATTAGTTGTTCATTATTTCAAATAAAAAATGGATAGGTGTGAAACAACTAATTTTAACATTATTCTCTTCATCTTTAGGTCTAAATACTTGAAGAATAAGTTGATAGATAGATTAACTATTTAGAAAATTGAACCCTAGTAGCATACTTATTCCTACACCTATTTGGACTGTCTTTTTTTTTTTTTTTTTTAAAAAACAAAAACCTACAACAAACAAACTATACAAATTTAAGACTGCTTGTCCTATTATTTTATTTTTTCACCAACAACTTTTTTCCTTTATATAAAAATCCTAAGACAATTAAACCTATACCAAAGACTACCTATTTCCCTATTATTTTACTTTTTTCTACCTACGACTATAACATATTTGTTTTCTTTTTTTGGGTTGTGCAATTATAGAAATAATTTACATAACGTAAAATTTTGATGAATTTTTAAGTGTTAAATTTATGATTTCTTACCTAGGTCAAGCAAGGACTTCAATTAATTTTTAAGTCTTAAATATGAGAATAATAATTAAATAATAAGATATTTTAGAAACATAGTAAAATGATTCTTAACTGCAAATCAGTGGAGTAATTTAAACTAGAAAGAGATTGTTTTATTAGTTTTTACGTTTTTGATTGGTCAGTTGTAATATCAGTCCGAACTAATTTGATGTTTAAGTATGAGGATTTGAATGCTTAACAATATAATCAATATCTAGTGAAATTTCACAAATAAAAATATAATGCTTAACAATAAAAAATAAAAAAAATGCGGACCCAAATTATCTTCAAATAGTACACAATTATATTTTTTCATATAAAAAGCAAACTCACATGACGGGTGATATATCCTAATAGAAACCACATTGGAGTTTTTGAATGTCTTGATAATTTTCCTCGTCATTCTTTTTGCTCTTTCTCGAATTTTGTCGAACACTTCCTTGTCCTTTCTCAAATTTGATTGAATATTCTTCTTCTTCTTGAGTAGCAGTAAATCTGCAAATTTAGAATTAAGAATACGTTAATCAAAATATATATCATACCTAAACATATACAAAAAAGGAGCCAAATGAAAAAAAATTAGAAAGAGATATATAGTTCAGATAAAGAATCTCTCCTAGGAAGGATTAATTGCATATATTAGTGTTGGTCATGAGGTTATTGAAACCCTACCTTCAACGACCCATAATAATAACTTTTTGAAAGCAGATACAGCTAGCCATTTATTTTATAATGAATAATGCCATGACGATTGACGATGTAAGAGACCTTAAAATTACATGGAAGACGAAAAATCTTATAGTGTATCAAGTGACTACCTTTGTGATTTTCTTATTCTCTCGAATTTCTGGGAAACATTCTATGTTTCTTGTGAAGAAGCCATAAAGTTTGAGTCATAATGTAACTTAAATAAAATAGTAGAGATTCTTGTCTGTTTAAGGTAAAACTATAATTGATTTAGAAGTATTAAATATTATGATTTCTTACCTAGATTAAATAGAGGTTTTAATTAACTTTAAATTACTAAATAGTAAATAATAATTGAATAATTATCTAAGAAAATAGTAAAAAGACGATTTAGTCTATTGCACAAACTTTTAATGAAGGACAAAAAGTTCAAATCACTTTTCTAAGGATATTCACAGTTTTAATATATTATAGATATAGATATAGATTATAAATTATAGATATTTGAGGTGTAGAGGGGCAAAATGGTACTTGTACTATACTTAAAGAGTAAGGAAGGTTATTCTTTAAAGACATTTCTTATTGAGATCAAATTTCTAAAGCCACCCATAATTGAGTCTATGGCATGCAATTTGAGACAATTTTGATTCCTACTGTAATACCCCGTATATTTCTAAGCTAGAAAATGAACCGTTGTTCCTACACATGAAACCTCCTATCCTATGATTCATATTTGAGTACATGAATTAGGATGAGTATCCTATGTGTTAAGCATGTTCATAAGAGTCACTTAGAGTAAGCCAAGCTAAGAACTTTTGCAACCCCCAATTGAACCCTAGACTTGTTCTTGGTTGTTCTTGAGAGAATTTTGATAAAACGTAATGTAAAGAGATGATTTGGGGCCTCAATCCCTTATTTGGGACTTATATAGTGGGAGGGGGGGGGGAAGATGACCCAAATACCCCTAGATGCGTCACTTAATTTCTGTGAAAATTACCCGATTTGGGCCCCCGGCGCGACACAGAGACATCGCGTTTCCATCCGTTTATGAACTAGAAACTCACCGCTACGCAATAGAATCGCAAAGAGACACTGGAAATTTACGAACATCATTTTGTCTTACGGCGCGATGCGCCATTGACTGAAATAACGCTGCTGAAACTTTAAATCGCCATAACTTCTTCACTAGGTGTTCGTTTTAGGAGAATTTGGTATCGACGGAAAGATTATTCAATTCTCTACAATTTGGAGGGTATAAATCTGCAAAAATACCACCTATATACCAAGTTATGCTCATTCAAATATGAGTTATGTGAAATCACACGCGAAAACTTGGTGGATTCAAAAGTTCTTAGCTTGGCTTACTCTAAGTGACTCTTATGAACATGCTTAACACATCATAAGCTCTATTATCACTAGAATACTCATCCTAATTTATGTACTCAAATATGAATCATAGGATAGGAGGTTTTATGTGTAGGAACAATGGTTCATTATCTAGCTTAGAAATATACGGGGTATTACAATATCCCCCCTTGAAAATATTCATCCTCGAATGAGACTGACCGAAATGAGGGAAGACGATAAACTAGAGTACGTACAATACATACACTAATAGAATATGATCTCATGATTGACATGACTGATAAGCTAAACATATCATGCTGGACATGCATATGTGATGCATGAGTAACTGATTCATGAATGCATAACTGAGACTTCTGATAACCGAGTTCTCCCAATGAGAATGCATATTTGATGCATGATTATACACTAGACTGATACATGAATGCATGACTGAATATACAACGGTAATAGATACAAAGTTTATGATGGGAAAATGAACATGAAACTGAGTACGCTTAAGGAGAACTGTTACCTTAAGCTTGATCTGAATTGACGGAGAAGGGGTGAGGATACTTGGTACGCATATCTTCTTCTGCTTCCCAAGTATCTCCCTCATGAGATTGATTTTGCCAAAGAAACTTGACTAGAGAGACTTCTTTGTTCCTCAATCTATGAGTTTGATAGTCTAAGATTTCGACCGGCACCTCTTCATAAGAGAGATTGTTCTGAACATCAATGCTCTGAATAGGGACTGCAATTGCTGGGTCACCTATGCATTTCTTGAGCAAAGATACATGGAAGACTGGATGAACTAAGGATAGATCTGAAGGCAATTCAAGCTCATAAGCTACCTTGCCGAAGCGACTGAGAATCCTGAAGGGACCGACATATCAGGGACTGAGTTTCCCTTTCTTGCCGAACCTATTCACTCCCTTCATGGGAGATATCTTGAGGTAGACATAGTCATTGACCTCGTACTTGAGATTTTTTCTACGAACATCTGCATAAGACTTCTGTCGACTCTAAGTAGCCCGGAGTTTCTCTCGGATCAATTGAACTTTCTCTAAGACGTCGAATACTAAGTCAAGAACTATAACTGAGGCCTCACGAACTTCGAACCAAACGATTGGAGATCTACATCTCCTACCATAGAGAGCTTTGAATGGATCCATCTGAATACTGGAATAATAGCTATTGTTGTATGCAAACTCAATCAAAGGCAAGTACTCATCCCAAGTTCCCTTGAAATCAATTGCACACGCCCTTAGTATATCTTTGAGAGTCTGAATGGTCCTTTCTGCTTGACCATCGGTCTAAGGATAAAACACTGTATTGAGATAAACTTGGGTACCAAAACCCTTTTGGAATGCTTTCTCGAAGTGAGAGGTGAACTGGGTACCTCTGTCTGAAATAATAAATAGTGGAATACCATGTAATCTGACCAATTCCGTAATATAGATTTTGGCATAATCCTTGGCTGAATAAGAAGTACGAATAAGAAGAAAATGAGCTGACTTGGTCATTCTGTCTACAATGACCCAAATTGAATCATGCTGATACGAGTTCTAGAAAAACCCATCATAAAGTCCATGTTCACTTCTTTCCACTTCCAAGTAGGAATGGTGAACTCCTGCATGGAACCACTAGGTTTTTGATGCTCTATCTTAACCTGCTGACATGTAGAGCACTTAGACACAAACTCTACAACATCTCTTTTCATCCCATTCCACCAATAGATCTCTCTCAAGTTGCGGTACATCTTAGTGGCCCCTGGATAAATAGAGTATCGCACACCATACGCTTTTGCAAGAATTTGCTGCCTCAATCCATTTATACCTGGAACGCACAAACGACCCTAACAATGAAGAACACCATCTCCCCCTTGGAAGAAAACCTCAACTTTCTGATTCTGAACTGACTCTTTTAGCTTGACAAGGATAGGATCCCTATCTTGCTTTTCTTTCTGCTCGGAAACTAGAGATGACTCTGAACTACTCTGAACACATACACCAGTCTCGGAAAAGTCAAATAAGCGAATACCTAGTCTGGCCAGCTGATGGATTTCCTAATCTATTTTCTTCTTGCTATCCTCAATGTGAGAAACACTACCCATGAAGAGTCTACTGAGAGCGTCCACTACAACATGGGCCTTGCTCGAATGATAAAAGATGCTCATGTCATAATCTTTCAAGATCTCCAACCACCTTCTCTGACGAAGATTGAGATCCTTCTAAGAAAAGACATACTAGAGACTCTTATGATCTGTAAAGACATCTACATGAACTCTGTAAAGATAATGCCACCAAATCTTCAAGTCAAATACTACGGCTGCTAACACAAGATCATGAGTAGGATAATTCTTCTCAAGGGGATTTAGATGTCTGGAGGCGTAGGCTATAACCTTACCATACTGTATGAGGACATAACCTAAACCCACTCTGGATACATCACAATAGACTACGAAACTATCTGAGCCATCTGGAAGAGCTAAAACAAGAGTTGAGGTGAGTTGGGTCATTAAATCTTGAAAACTCTTCTAGCATGAATCTGACCATTGAAACTTAACCTTCTTTTGAGTCAATCTGGACATAGGATATGCAATAGAAGAAAATCCCTTGATAAACCGTCTATAATAGCAGGCCAAACCTAAGAAACTCCTGATATTTGATAGAGATACGAGGCTAGGCTAGTTTTTTACCGCTTCGGTCTTTTGAGGATCTAGTCTAATGCCATCACCAAAAATAATATGGCCGATTAATGCTACTGATCTTAGCCAAAATTAGCACTTATTGAACTTAACGAATAACTGATGATCCCTGAGAGTCTGAAGAACAATTCTGAGATGGTCTGAATAATCACGCTCAGTGTGAGAATAGACCAGAATATCATCTATGAAGACTATGAAGAACATGTCCAAGTACTGCTTGAACACCCAGTTCATCAAGTCCATGAAAGCTGCAGGGGCATTGGTAAGACCAAAGGACATGACAAGAAATTCGAAGTGACCATACCGCATACGAAAAACTATCTTTGGGATGTCACATTCTCTAACTCTGAGCTAATGATAGCCTGATCTAAGGTCTATCTTAGAGAAGTAACTGGCACCCTAAAGTTGGTCAAACAAGTCATCTATTCTAGGAAGTGGATACCTATTCTTGACCATAACTTTGTTGAGCTGACGGTAATCGATACACATCTTGAGAGAATCATCTTTCTTGCACACGAATAAGACTGGTAAACCCCATGGAGATACACTGGGCCTGATAAATCCCTTATCTAAGAGATCCTTCAACTGATCGTTCAGTTTCTTGAGTTCTGCTGGTGCCATTCTGTATGGTGGAATAGAAATAGGCTGAGTATATGGGAGAAGGTCTATGCCGAAGTCTATTTCCCTTTCGAGAGGAATGCTTGGAAGATATTTGGGAAAGATATCTAAATATTCATTAACCACTGGACTGATTCAAGACTGGGAGATTCAGAATTGGAATCCTTAACATGCACGAGATGATACACACACCCTTTAGAAATTATTTTCCTTGCTTGAAGGTAGGAAACAAGCTGACCCCTCAACGCTGAGGTACTACCCTTCCACTCAAGGACGGGCTCATTTGGGAACTGAAATTGAACTATCCTATTTTTGCAGTTGACTGTGGCTTAGCAAGAATGAAGCCAATCCATGCCAAGAATGATATCAAAGTCAGTCATCTCTAACTCAACTAAATCTGCTTACATGGATTTTTGAAATATCATAATCGGGCAGTTCCTGTATATCCGCTGAGCTATGATGGTTTTACCTACTGGGGTAGAGATTGAAAAGGGATCTGCTAAAATTTTGGGACTGATTCTGAAGTCGCCTGATATATAAGGAGTAAAAAAAGACAAGGATGTACCTGGATCTAGTAAAGCGTAAACATGAACATAGAAAATCTATAATGTACCAGTAACGACATCAGGAGAATTTTCTTGATCCTGTCGGGTCTAAAGAGTATAGATTCTGTTTGGGCGTTGCCTACTAGTAGCACTGGAAGTAGCACCCTGCTAGTTCAGGCTATTGAACTGAGCTGTGGAACGGTTCTGCTGACCCTGAGGACCTGACTAAGGACACTCTCTAATCCTATGGTCTGGCTTTCCACAACTAAAACAGACATCATTACTGGCTCTGCAAATACCCTTGTGGTTCTACCACAAATCTGACATAGGGGATTTGTTTGGGAACTGCTAACACTGCCTTGAGATTTAGTGCCTGGTGCTCTATCTCTATTTTCTTCTCTAAATTTTGGCACTGGGGCACTGGCGGAGGAAGGAGCTGGAACACTGGTGAAAGAATGAGCTGGAGCTGATGACTTATGACGAAACTGTGAACTATTTCCTCTCTCTGATTTAGGTTGAGCAAAAATGAAACTGCCTGACCTTGCTATCTTTTTCTGTCTCTCCTCAGTCCTAACCTTTTGCTCCTCTATTTGATAAGCATGGGTCATGAGTCTGGCTAAAGTCATATCATTATTTAGCATCGCATATCTACACTTATTTACCATTCTATCATTCACCCCTGACACGAACTTGCTCATCTTAGCCCTGTTGTCTGCAACCACATGAGAGGCATATCTGGCTAGCTAAGTAAATCTAAGAGAATACTCTCTAACCATTATATTTCCCTGCCTGAGGTTGATGAACTCAAGAAATTTGGCCTCTCTCAGCTCTTGGGGAAAGAATCTATCTGAGAAAGCCGTGACAAATTCCTCCCACTCAATAGGACCCGTATCGTCTACCCTCTCGAACTTCCACTATTTGTACGAAGTTTGAGCGACATCCTATAATTAGTATGTGGATAACTCAGAACTCTGAACAGAAGTAACTCCCATGATATCAATGACCTTCTTGACTTGGTCAATGAATTCCTGAGGGTCTTCATCAGACTTAGACTTGAAGAAAGATGAAGGGTTCATTCCACTGAAGTCCTGAATCCTAGCTGTTGTGGAATTGGCCACTAGATTGGCCAAAATAATTGGTAGCCATTTATTTTGGGTAGCCCCATACTGAGAAAGTGTGGTAAATACGGTCCTGAACTCTACATAAGAAAAATAATTGCCCAAATGTTCTTCAGACTGAGGGACTGACTGATTTCTTCTCTTTGGAGGCATGTTTTGAAATAGAGAGAAAAAGCGAATTAGACTGAGAGACTGACTTGTGATTAGACTCACTGGCATGATATGAATACTGAAAGAAGGGAAACTATTTTTAAACATCTCATAGCCTCCTGTACATAAATGTGGCACGCAACAAACCCATACACAAGACTCTACTAGATGCGGCTTTTAGACCTCCTAGGACTCTATTGAACCTTAGGCTCTAATACCAAGTTTGCAACACCCCAATTTTTTGAACTAGGATGCTACATGGTGCTTATGACCTTGAAGGACTAAAAGCTAACCCATGACTGATATCTGTACCTGTGCACTGTAATATATAATCTAATAATGTGGAAAACATAAATATGTAGTCCCTAAGGTTCAACTGAATAAAGAATATGTAAAATAGTAAGATTTGTATGGGTTAAAGATACCCAAAACAACTAAAAACTAAATCAAATCTGAACTAAATTTGAAAGCCTCTAAATACTGTATGAATAAGGAGTTGAAGGAACATATCTCCAACTAACTCCGTCTAGAAAAACTGAGCTGAAATAACAAATGAAATAAAAGAATATCGTATCATCCTTAAATGAAGAGGACTCACTGTAACTCTGTATACTAGAATGTAGCTGCTACTGCTGGTCTAGAACTCATGTCTCTGAACTTATAGTGTAACATAAAAATAAAGCACCATAGTGCAAATGCGTCAGTACAACTAGAGTACTGAGTATACGAGTGAGGTAGACTAACACAAAGGGTTTACATACACGAATAATGCTAACTGACTGACTGATATGAACGTAAGAGTACAAACATACATACATAGTAACTGAGATCGTGAGTATGTGATAGCTAAATCTATACGCTAATACATGGTTTACTGATAACTGACATAGCTGAAACTGTAGTTCTGATAGCATGGGCGACTGTGTCTGACAATCTTGAATCTGATGGAACTTTCTGAGTGCAATGCTATAACTGAATTTGATTGTATCTAACAGTCCTGGTATACTGATATCTAAAGAACTGTCTGAGTTCTTTTTTTGAGACTGAGTCTGAAAATGTAGGAGGTAGTTATTTAATCGACATGCCCCATGTGTTCCATTATGGCTAAGCTGGGGTCCAATCCTTGCCCCAACTAGAGCGGTGTCAATACCACACTACTGGTAAGGATAGTTATGAGTGGCCCTTATCTGGAAGGTACTCAAAACGAGAGCGGTGAGAACCCTGAACTAATAGGTTAAGCCACGTCATCAACCCTATTCTAATAGGTTAAGATATATCAACCTATGCTGTCCATATAGTTCTGGAACACAAGGATGACTGCTAAGAATCACACCCTAAACTGGTAGGCGAGTTCCTATCCTTGGGTTCACTTGGTGCTAACTTCTACTCCCATCTGAAGAGACTAAACATGATTCAACTGACTGTACATGGACTGATTAACTAAATTTTGTTGACTAATGGAATAGTACTACTATCTGAGAATTAACTGAGAACATGAGATTTCTGAGGTTTCCTGAGTCACATGACTGACTGAGTTCTATAGATTATAGCTTGACTGAGATTATCATGACAACATGACATGGTCCTAGGCACACAGCTATATTTTTGGATAAAAACACCGCCAGGACTCGATAGAAGAAAACTGACACATATGACATGACTTGATCACAAGATTGGAGTCCACAATTCATAATATCATAAGTAGGGGATCTTATACTTCATGTAGTTATTCAACATCTTAAACATTGTAGGGATTGCATGGATATATTTTGTGTACATATTATACATATCCATTATCATACATTCTTCATACCACAACAATAACAACACATTAATAACATGGAATTCATATTTAAGTATATACCTAACATAGACTTTTCATTAGATATCATGGAACAATGTAAACATAAATTCGTAGCATCCCAAGCATTTTATCAAACACCTAGCATTCATTCTTTAAGGCATAGGTGTGTTTCATAACTTGCACCATATTACATCACCTAAAGTTCATAGTTTTCAACTAACAACCATATTTATTCCTTGAAAAAACCTTTAGATACATCTTAAAACTTAAAAAAACAATCATCAATATGTACATGCTCATATCACCATAAAAAGTTCACAAAATAGTTTTTAAAACATGGTTCTTGAGCTCTATGAACGGATTGGATCCATAGATGAACGCTACGCATACCTTAGATTAATGATCCGTGAAGATAACAGCAAAATAAGCTTGGAATTTGAAACTCCCAATTGAACCCTAGACTTGTTCTTGGTTGTTTTTGAGAGAATTTTGATAAAAAGTAATGTAAAGAGCTGATTTGGGGCCTCAATCCCGTGTTTGAGACTTATATAGGGGGAAGATAACCCAAATACCCCTCTACTAGTGTCACTTAATTTATGTGAAAATTACCTAATTTGGACCTCCCGGCGCGATGCGAAGACATCGTGTTTCCACCTGTTTGATGATTTGGGCCCCCGGCGCGACACAGAGATATCGCGAAGACATGTTGATAATTGTTGTTTAAGTTTTAAGATGATATCTAAAGGTGTTTTCATGGAATATATATGGTTGTTTGTTGAAAACTATGAACTTTAGGTGGTGTAATATGGTGCAAGTTATGAAATACACCTATGCCTTAAAGAATGCATGTTAGGTGTTTGATAAAATGCTTGGGATGCTAGGAATTTATGTTTACATGGTTCCATGATATCTAAATGACAATTCTATGTTAGCTATATACTTAAATATGAATTCTATGCTATTGATGTGTTGTTATTGTTGTGGTATGAAGCATGTATGATAATGGATATGTATAATATGTACACAAAATATATCCATGCAATCCCTACAATGTTTAAGATGTTGAATAACTACATGAAGTATAAGATCCCCTACTTATGATATTATGAATTATGGACTCCAATCTTGTGATCAAGTCATGTCATGTGTGTCAGTTTTCTTCTATCGAGTCTTGGGGGTATTCATTCCAAAAAAATATAGTTGGGTTCCTAGAGCCATGTCATGTTGTCATGATAATATCATTCAAGCTATAATCTGTAGAACTCAGTCAGTCATGTGACTCAGGAAACCTCAGAAATCTCATGATCTCAGTTAATTCTCAAATAGTAGTATTATTTCGTTAGTCGATAGAAGTTAGTTAATCAGTCCATGTACAGTCAGTTGAATCATGTTCAATCTCTTCAGATGAGAGTAAAATTTAGCACCGAGTGAACCCAAGGATGGGAACTCGCTTAGCAGTTTAGGGTATGATTCTTAGCAGTCATCCTTGCGTTCCAGAACTACGTAGCCAGTATAGGTTGAGACATCTTAACCTGCTAGATTAGGGTTGATGAGTTGGCTTAGCCTGTCAGTTCAGGGTTCCCACCACTCTCGTTTTGAGTACCTGCCAGCTAAGGGTCACTCACAACTGTCCTTACCAGTGGTGCAGTATTGACACCTTTCCAGTCGGGGCAGAAATTAGACCCCAGCTTAGCTATAATGGCATCCATGGGGCATGTCAGTTAAACAACTACCTCCCATAGTTTCAGACTCAGTGTCAGTAAAAGAACTCAGACAGTTCTTCAGATATCAGTATACTAGGACTATTAGATACAATCAAATTCAGTTATAGCAAGGGACTCAGAAAGTTCCATCAGATTCAAGATTGTCAAACATAGTCACCCATGCTATCAGAACTACAGTTTTAGCCATGTCAGTTATCAGTAAACCATGTATTAACATATAGATTTAGCTATCACGTACTCACGATCTCAGTTACTATGTATGTATATTTGTAATCTTACATTTATATCAGTCAGTCAGTTAGCATTACTCATGCATGTAAACCCTTTGCGCTAGCCTACCTCACTCGTATACTCAGTACTCCAGTTGTACTGAGCATTTGCGCTATGGTTCTTTATTTCATGTTACACCACAGGCTCAGAGATGATAACGCCCAAACTACAGCTCTCGTAAGAGTGTAGCGGTCGCTGTCAAATATAGAACCCAACTGGGTTGGGTGTCGAATCCCACAGGGAATAATTGGTCACTAAGTATTGTAACTATTATTAGATTGTTGGTCGAAAATTCTACGGAAAGGGGGGATTTAATTATGGCGTGAATTACTATTGTTAACGTAATAACGGAATGCTTTGTTTAGTAAGATTTAATCATAGAGAATAATAAGTTAGGGTTATGTCCACCTTATGAGTTCTACGTATCTATTAACTATGAGTAATGCGGAATTTAGATGTGCATGCACTTATAGAGATTCGTATTCTAATGGTAAATCCTAGTGTTTCTCAACCATCAAGGATTATTTCACTTTAACTCTCTCGAGCTTAAAGTGTATAACAAACGGTACAAATTCTCCAAAAAAGTTAATCTGGTTTAAGGCATTAACATTTAAACAGGGGTTGGTAGCCCTATTTCCTTGTCACACTCTCTTTTCCAAACATGTAACTTTTGTCTCGAACAAGTTAATGATATAATGGCGTATTCTATATGTTTGTAACCACAAGAATTCAATTAAAACGAAGAGAGTAATGATATAAGTAGCATACGCATCAAGAATTCACAAACTCATAGTAATAGATAGTATCTCACAAGGATTCCATAACCCTAACAGAGAAGTTTAGCTACTCATGAGTACAACGAAAATAACAATAGACATCATCATCGTACCAAAGCTAGAATAATCTCACGATGGGGATGGGTTTTGGCGTCAAAAGGAAATCACGTTGTTCTCCTCAAACCATTCCTCGTAGCTTTTGCATTTTTCTCTGTAAAAGTCGAATGAAAGGAATAACGATCGAATGAATGAATAATGCTTGCTGAAAAATTCAGCAAATAGGGTTTTTATAACATCCTTGTCCTAGTCCTACTAGGTTATTGTTGCACCCCTAAGTATTAAGAAATATTGATTTTGCCCGGGACAACTTCTCCATGCGTCACATTCAGTCCACAAGGTTCCAAAAGCTGCCCTCTTTCTCACGTGAAGTTTTCCTTTGCTGTCTAAAGGTCCACAAAGTGTTGAAATCTTAATCGTTAATACCTTAAAAATATGTTAATCACATAGGTGAGCTCACTTACAGGAAAATGGACTAAAAGTACAGGAATTATATATTTTATCCTCAAAACTTAGCTATAACATGGGCAAATTATGGTGTTTAGGCGTGTAAATACGCCCAACATCACCACCCCACACTTAAAGCTTTGTTCGTCCTCGAAAAAAATATTACGTCCATGCAAACATCTACTTAGAATTTCATAGCAACAACACAAAATGTTCAACAAGACATGCACGACAATCATTAACAAAGAGTAGTTTTCTTGATCCCTACTAGAAACAATACAACCTCCAACAAAGACTCGTGATGATGGTTAATTCGTATCCACAAGTTAAGGCACAAAGAATCATACAAAACTACCCAAAAATCATCAACCATGTGTGTCTCACACAAGATATCACCCATAATCACTCACAAGTTTAGCATTTTTTGAAACATGGGTACAAAATTCTCCTTGCTCTCACTCTCACAAAGAATTCATATGTTGCGACTGATGACCATAGGCTTGCCCTTAGTGTAATGCTCTACTAATATCAAAATGCTAAGCTTAGGATCAAATAGGTCTTTATAGGTTGTAATGTAGGCTAAGGGACAGGTAGGACTATTTTGGCCAGAAATAGTGACCATGTTCCCTAAGTGCTTTAATACACTACGTTATGTCATTAACAATCCCTTTTAAACAACCCTTCTACCTTTTTTTTCATCTACCACCCCTTTTCACCTATTTTGTTATTCAAACATAAACACAACTATCTTTTTATTTTTCTATTTCTTTTTTTTTATTTTATAAAGCACATCTATGATAGCCACTCTTTTTCACAACAATTTCAAGTACCAATATACTCTGAGGTATCACTCTCACCATTTTTCTCTTATTTTATCACATGACTCTACAACTTAAAGAGCTTAGGAATTTGGATCAAATTATGGTCTTGAAAAAATAAATCAGGCTACATATGAGGCTGTCAAAGAAAATAGCTAAAGGCTCAAAGAGGGTTAACTAGGATAATGTACAAGGGTAGGTAAAAAGAAGGTAAAAAATTACAGGATGCCAAAGAAATACCTAAATCATCTCCTAAACTCACACTCTTTATTTCGCTTTACCTACACACCAGGCAAGTTCTAGCATCAGTCGTAACACAGAATATACTACAACCTCACACACACAAGGCACATGGTCAACTTTATTGGGAGTAGTATAGACTTTTGACCCAACAAATGAAGGAATTAAACCGCACACTTATCACACAGTGAGTCACACTTAGAGCCTAAACGTTTCAATAGTAATGATTTTAGCACAAACTCTTGTCATAATACCATGCCATCCATTAGAACAATTTCATGCACTTCATGCAAAATCTAAAAAAAAATTTAAAAATTTAACCATTAACTACTAACTACGACTAAATCAAACAAACAAACATAAATAAATGTAGGCAAAGAAGTACACCATACAAATACCAGCACCCCACACTTAGACGGGACACACTGCCTTCAGTGAAAAATAAATAAAGAAAACCTGATTTGTCAGATTCTTCCTCTATGTCTGGGGTCATACCCCCTGCATCGGAATCATCATCAGAGTCGTCGTCATCAGAGTTCTTCTCCACATCTGAGTCTGGCATTCGGCGATCATCATCAGTTGACATGTCATCATCGAGAGGTTCCTCAAAATGTACCCCTACTCCGCACATAGCCCGTGTATGCTCATTCATCGGGTAGTCGTAATCCAACTACTGGAGTTGTGCATCAGTCGGAATTCGACCCCCACTCATCATGGTAAACTGAGTCATGTCATATAGTTGGCGAAAGAAACTTTCATCCCAAGCATGTCTTTCTGCAGTGGTCAGGTTGACGCCATGCATAGTTTCAGAATATTTAACCTTTGTCAGATCAACCTTTTTTGGGTTGTGCGAAAGCTTATGATCTGCAGGTTCCTCTTCAATGTCTTCCTTCCTTAATATTGCAGTCAACAGATTGCCAAAGCTAAAGTGGGATCTTTTGTGTAGCCTCGCCTTACGCATTGACGATCGTATAACTGCACCAATGTTGATGGGAATATTAGTCATGAGAGTGTACACCAAGCATACTCTATCACGTGTTATATTTGTGTACTGTGTCCCAAGAATGAGGCAAGAGTTGACTATCCTCAACCATATACGAGATTCTCTGTTTAGGGAAGCATACGGGAAGGTATTATGCCGACCGGTATCCTTGTGACAATTCTAACGTGCCATTGATCTAATTCCGCACAGTGTGTGTCTGATTGCCCTATACGGAGGTCTTTATTGAATCTCCTTGAGCGGTTATGGATCAACAAATGGAAGACCCAGAAAAGTGTTGAAAAACTCCGCATTCAGTTACAAGACTTGGCCCCGAATCTTCACTTCACTTCCGGTAGTCTTTGGGGACCAATTTGCATACAACTCTTGCGTTAGATCAAGATTGAATTCTCCCATATCTCGGAAAATGAAATCAAGATGTAGCGCCATAATTTTATCTAAAATGCGAGGTTCTGTCTTCGCTAGACTCTCCTTTTGTATCAACTCCATGTGAACATATTTTTTCACTTTGTTGTTCTTGTACCACTCCTTTCCTTCATCCTATAGGACCCACTTTATCCCGAAATTGCGTCGAGGTATTTGCAGCGAGAAGGATTCAGCTTGCTCTTTTCTTCCCCTTTTCTGACCTTTCTGTGAGGTGGACGCTTTTTCTTTTCCTTGTCGTCCTTTTGGTGCCATTCTACCTGAGATTAAAATAGATTCATGTTAGCTCTTCTCCGAAGATTTAATCGACAAACAAACAATAGTGGCACCACCCCACACTTAATTTGTTTGTACAAACTAATTAAGTGAGTGATGTCGATTACTCTGACTTCATCGACATACAGGTAGGCGATATGTTCCAACAACAAGTTTAGCACAGTTATACTTTCATGTCATCTTAACTATCCTTTCCAACTCTATTTCATGTAATCTTGACTATACTTTCATATTTGAATTGATGTACTTTTTGAACAAGACTACTATATAGAGATCGTATCAAGTTATTGCAGGGAAGTAATCACAACATCTCATGTTTGTATTCAATCATTATCTGAGTCATTCAAACATTCAAGCTTTCAATTTTGAAGATTATGCAATTAACTTCACCATGTCGATTCCACAAAAGTATGATAGTGTATCAAAATCAAATACAAATCAGAACCAAGTCAAGAACACCCACACGTATTCTTTCATCAACTAGATGTATCATGACAAACTAACCATATTCCAATCACCAATACCACTTCAAGATCTAACATACCATTATAAGTATAGTATTGTAACAACTAAGGAATATAAAAGAAGAACTTACTTGGTGATGGATTCGGAAGATGATCTTGCAAGGTTAGATGAGCAAAAAGAAAAGTTTTGAGATATTTGGGAAGCAAAGGCGGCACCTAGGTTGAGCAAACAAGTGTATTTTGTTCTAATGTTGAAGATCTATTTATAGAACAAGCTATGGATAGGGTTTGAACCATGTAAAATCAGATTACGGGACCAAAAAGCATAAGTAGGCGGCGCCTAATGCTTTGCCTATGCTTAGCATAGGCGGCGCCTTTAGCAAAGCCTAGTTGGACATAGGCGGCGCCTATGCTTTGGCCTAGTTGGGCATAGGAGGCGCCTATGCTATGGCATTATAGATTCAGAGAGCTTAGGCAATGGCATAGGCGGCGCCTTTAGCTTTGCCTAGTTAAGCATAGGTGGTGCCTATGCTATGGCATTGTACATTCAGAGAGCTTAGGCCATAGCATAGGCCTTGCCTTGTTCGTTGCCTATATTTACATAGGCCTTGCCTTGTTCGTTGCCTAGATTTGCATAGGCAATGCCTAACCTATAGCCTTTGCTCCTTCATTCCTACTTACCACCTTCAACATGGCACACTTCCAAATCAAAATTTGGGCTAGATCTCCTCATTTATACGCCTTGCACCTATACTTACTCAAAAAAAAAATGATTAGAACGATGGGTTGTCTCCCACCAAGAACCTTAGTTTTGGTCGTGGGTTGACTCTCCTTTTTGGATTTTTATTTAACAAAAACAAACTCTTAGTCAAACAGAACGATTAAAAATGATGGGTTGCCTCCCATGTAGCGCCTGATTTATTGTCGCGGCACGACATAGTTATCTTGATTACTTAGACTTCGCCGAGATACATGGTGGCCATGCATTTTATCGAGTCAAGAGGACCAATATATGGCTTAACTCGTTGTCCATTCACCTTAAAGACACTACCATTATTGTCTTCTAACTCTACTACTCCAGACGAGTAGACTTGGCTAATTTTGAACGAACCATACCATTTAGACTTCAACTTACATGGAAATAGCTTCAGTCTGGAGTTGAAAAGAAGTACTATATCACCCTTCTGAAAGTTTCGTTGGATAATCCGCCGATCATGATACTTTTTCATCCGTTCCTTGTAGAAGTCTGATCTTTCATATGCATGTAGATGGAATTCATCCATCTCATTCAGCTTCTCCAATCTCAGATTAATAGCACTATCCCAATTCAAATTAAGCCGCTTCAACGCCCACAATGCTTTATGTTCGACCTCAATTAGCAAGTGACAGGCCTTCCCATAAACTATTTAGTATGAGGACATGCCAATTGGTGTCTTGAATGCAGTCCTATAAGCCCATAAGGCATCGTCTAGCTTCCGAGACCAATCTTTCCTACTAGCATTTACAGTCTTAGCAAGGATCAGCTTGATCTCCCAATTAGAAACCTCTACCTACCCACTAGTTTGTGGATGGTAAGGTGTGGCTACCTTATGTTGCTTGACCCCATATTTCACCAACACGGCTCTGAACAGCTTGTTGTAAAAGTGTGATTCTCCATAGTCTATGATGGTACGTGGTACCCCAAAATGAGAGAAGATATTTCTCTTCAAGAATGTTAGAACACGCTTACCTTCATTATCAACCATCGCTACTGCTTCGACCCATTTGGATACATATTCAACCGCAACTAGGATATATTTCATCCCAAACTAACTCACAAATAGGCCCATGAAATCAATACCCCACACATCAAATAGCTCTACTTCAAGAATCTTAGACATGGGAATTTCATGATGCTTTGAAATAGCGCCTTGCCTCTGACACTGATCACATATTCTCACAAAATCATAGGCATCCTTGAATAATGAAGGCCAATAATAGCCGCTTTGCAATACCTTCCTAGCTGTCCGATCACCTGTATGGTGACCCCCAACTTGGGAAGCATGACTTGCTTCCAATATGCTAGGCACCTCCACACAAGATATGCATCGCCTAATAACACCATCCGCACATCATTGAAAAAGATATGGTTCATCCCAGAAGTAGTGTTTCACATCATGTATGAACTTCCTCTTTTGATGAAAAGAGAGATTCTCAGGCATCACATTACTTACCATATAGTTCGCTAAGTCTGCGTACCATGGTAACTCTTCCACCATCGTGGCTAGGATCTCTTCTTCGGGAAATGCATCGTCAATCTCAAGATCGGATTGCGTTATGTGCTCATTCTCAAGTCTAGATAGATGATCAGCTACTTGGTTTTTGCAACCTTTTCTATCTTTTACCTCAAAATCAAATTCTTGCAGCAATAACACCCATCGAATTAGCCTTGGCTTCGCATCCTTCTTTGCCATTAAATATCTCAGAGCTACAGGATCTATATGAACTACCACTTTGGTTCCCAACAAGTAAGCACGGAACTTTTCAAAAGCATAAACAACCGCTAGAAGCTCTTGTTCTGTGATGGTATAGTTCTTCTGGGCTCCATTCAAGGCCTTGCTTGGATAGTATATTGGATGAAATAACCTTTCTCTTCTCTGACCAAGTACAGCACCCAAAGCTACCCCGCTTGCATCACACATAACTTCAAACAGTAGAGACCAATCAGGCGCTACAATGATAGGAACTTCTACTAGCTTCCCTTTGAGGCATTCGAATGCCTTCAAGCAATCGTCACCGAAGTTGAACTTTGCATCCTTCTCTAAAAGTTTGCATAACGGGCATATGTACCATATGGGCATGTAAACGTTGTCTTCTCTTGATCTTCGGGAGCAATGCAAATCTGATTATAGCCAAAATACCCATCTAAGAAACAAAACCATCCTTTCCCTGCCAATCGATCAAACATTTGGTCCATAAATGGCATTGGGAAGTGATCCTTAAGCGTCCATGAATTCATCTTCCGGTAGTCCATGCACACTCTCCACCCTGTGACAGGTCTGAGTGGAATTAGCTCATTCTTTTCATTTGCAACTACCGTCATGACCCCTTTCTTGGGCATGCACTGGACCGGACTCACTCATTTACTATCGGAGATTGGATACACTACCCCTGTATCTAACCACTTAATAATTTATTTCTTTATCACCTCTTGCATAGGTGGATTCAAACGTCTTTGATGCTTAATAGTGGGTATGCAATTTTCTTCCAGCTGAATCTTGTGCATACATATCCCAGGCAGGATACCAATAATATCAGTGATAGTCCAACCGATGTCTCTCTTGTATCTCCTCAGAACAGAGATGAGAGCTGCAACTTGCTGCTCACCCAAATCAGCCGCAACAATAACCGGAAGTGTGTTTCCACTTCCCAAAAATGCATACTTTAGATGACTGGGCAGCTCCTTCAATTCTAACATTGGTGGTTCTTCAATGGATGGTTTTGCTGGTGGTGTAGGTCGATTTTTGAGATCAAGGTCCAACTTCATGGGAGCATGAGAATACGACCCTATTCCTGTTAGAGCACAAATAGTTTCTTCATAATATTCAACATCTTCACGCTCAAAATTCATAAGCACAGCAGCCAATGGATCAACAATAAGCTGTTTCTCTATAGATAATTCTTTCTCATCATCATAATAAACATCAGCTACAGAGAACACATTCATATCTTTGGGCTACTTCATTGATTTTCATACATCAAAACGGACCACTTCGTCATTCATCCGAAATAAAAGCTCATTAGCACTTAAATCAATAAGCACACTTCCTGTTGCAAGGAAAGGATGCCCCAAGATTATGGGAACTTTAGAGTCTACCTCACAATCCAAAATAACAAAGTCTGCAGGAAAAATGAAGGAAGAAACCTTCACCAATACATCATATAAGATACCAACAGGTTATTTTACCGACCTATCTTCCATCACGAGCCGCATATTGGTTGGTGTAGGATCGTCCAACCCTAATTTTCTGTAAATAGATAGTGGCATCAAATTGATGCTAGCTCCTAAATCGCATAATGCCTTAGCAAAATCCAAAGATCCAACTATGTAAGGAATAGTAAAAGCACCAGGATCTGCCTTCTTCTGAATTAGTGATCTAGTAGCGATTGCACTGCAATGATGAACATCATCTGCCAGCTCATAGCTTGCTGCCCGCTTCTTTGTCAAAAGATCCTTCATGAATTTCACGTACCCAGGCATATGTTCCAGCGCCTCTACCAAAGTAACATTAATAGTCAGCTTCTTCAACATAGACATAAATTTATTGAACTTGGTATCATCAGCTTTCTTCCTCAGTCTCTAAGGGAAAGATGGTGGTGGAAGGGGAATAGTTTTCTCCACCACTTCCTTTGTATCTCACTTTCGATGATCAATATTTTCAGGCTACAAACGTCTAGGGGTAACGTCATTAGCACACTCTTCAGCTTCTTCGGCATCTTCACATTCTGCATCAATAACATTATCTGCTATATCATCAACCACCTACTTGCCCTTGGATGTATTCTCCAACACCTTACCACTCCTGGCAGTAATAGTCATACAGGATCCATCGTTCCTTGGATTTTGCACAGTGTCACTAGGTAAAGTGCCAGCCTTTCTTTGATTGAATGCCGCTGAAAGTTGACTTAATTGTTGTTCCAGCTATTTTATTAAAGTGGAATGCGAGTCAACCAATTGATTTATTGACGACAAATCATTCTTTACATCGTTTAGTCCCGTATTGGTTTCCTCCACTTCTTTCAATAGCTTAGCCATCATATCTTCCATGGACATCTTCCCAGAGCCAGACGCCACGGTGTCACGGTTTCCAGGAGGAACATACAAACCACTCCTGTCAGTCTTATTCTTCCAACTACCTTGATCACGGTCCTTGTTTCCATATTTATCATAATAGATCCTACCTTGGTTTCCTTGGGCATTGCCTCGAAAACTCCCCTGATTATTCAAGTAGTTCGCCTCTTTCTCAGAATCGAATTCATCTCTTCCCTGTGATACGACAGCCTTGACTTTTTTGGTCTTCCCTGATAATAAATTCTTGGTAAGAAGATCCATCTGTGTTTTTATGTGCGCCATATCCTGATCACCTTCCTCTTCTCTTCGCCTTTGTTCTGCAGTCATGCCAATAGCTATAGTAGATCTTGCTACCTCAGAATCCCTGGTATGCCAAGCTCTACTCTGCTTTGTCATACGATCTAGCATATCACTTACCTGAATAAAAGTAAGGTCCATGAATGACCCTCCTGCAGCATTGTCAACCACTGGCTTAGTCACCGAATTCAAAGACCTGTATAATATCTCCATCAAGTGGACATTGGTCATATGATGATTTGGCACTGCATAAGCTTCTTCTTGAATCTATCCCATGTTTTGTGGAGAGCTTCATTTGGAAATTGTCGAAAATTGCTGATCTCATCTCTCAACTGTGCCCTTTTGGATGGCAGAAAGAATCATTCTAGGAAAGCGTCTTTCAATTGCCTCTAATTAGTAATAGAATCAGGAGTTAGCCCATTCAACCATAGAGTTGACTCCCCAGATAGAGACAATGGAAATAAGTGCAGCCGAATTGCATTTTGTCCAACGCCTGGATTGTCGAATGACTTACATGTAGAGATAAAATTGATCAGATGCATATTCGGATCATCGCCTGCAAGTCCACCAAATAACCCCTTGAGCTGCAATAGTTGAATCATGGTGCTAGTGATATTGAACTTGGCTCCAGGTACCAAGGGTGGAGGAATGATAGCCCCTGTGGCACCAGCCCCATCCAAATCATCATCATCATCATCAAAAGGAATATACACAGCTCGACGTTCAGGTCTCAATCTTGCTTGACGATCTCTTCCAGGTGCCGCCACCTCATCAGCATGCCTCAGGTTTAGTAACTCATCATCACCCAGGTCCTCATCATCAGGATTTGTTGCTCGCCCTGGGTTATCAATATTCTGTTGATGCACTTGAGCAGCAACCAATGCAGCTAATCTAGCCTGCTCCTGTTGAGAAGCCCTTCTTTTAATGTCTCGTTGCGCCTCCATCCTGCCAATAAGTTGCGGTTCAGGGTTTATAGGTAATAATGGCTGACACAAACTTCTAGTATTTGGCATGCACTGAACAAAACCTGAATAAAACAAAAACAATAGACGAAAGTAAAATTCGAGAATCTTTGACCAAAGGGTCTATTTACTATCACAAACTTAGTTGACAACCGTATTCCCCGGTAACGGTGCCAAAATTTGAAAATGCTCAAACTATAGCTCTCGTAAGAGTGTAAGCGGTCGCTGTCAAATATAGAACTCAACTGGGTTGGGTGTCGAATCCCACAGGGAATACTTGGTCACTAAGTGTTGCAACTATTAGTAGACTTTTGGTCGAAAATTCTATGGAAAGGGGGGATTTAATTGTGGCGTGAATTACTATTGTTAACGTAACAACGGAATGCTTTGTTTAGTAAGATTTAATCACAGAGAATAATAAGTTAGGGTTATGTCCACCTTATGAGTTCTACGTATCTATTAACTATGAGTAATGCGAAATTTAGACATGCATGCACTTAAAGAGATTCGTATTCTAATGGTAAATCCTAGTGTTTCTCAACCATCAAGGATTATTTCACTTTAACTCTCTCGAGCTTAAAGTGTATAACGAACGGTACAAATTCTCCAAGAAAGTTAAACCGGTTTAAGGCATTAACGTTTAAACAGGGGTTGGTAGCCCTATTTCCTTGTCACACTCTCTTTTCCAAACATGTAACTTTTCTCTCGAACAAGTTAATGCTATAATGGCGTATTCTATATGTTTGCAACCATAAGAATTCAATTAAAACGAAGAGAGTAATGATATAAGTAGCATACGCATCAAGAATTCACAAACTCATAGTAATAGATAGTATCTCACAAGGCTTCCATAACCCTAACAGAGAAGTTTAGCTACTCATGAGTACAACGGAAATCACAATACACATCATCATAGTACCAAAGCTAGAATAATCTTACGATGGGGATGGGTTTTGGAATAAAAAGGAAATCACATTGTTCTCCTCAAACCGTTCCTCGTAGCTTTTGCATTTTTCTCTGTAAAAGTCGAATGAAAGGAATAACGATCGAATAAATGAATAATGATTGCTGAAAAATTCAGCAAATAGGGTTTTTATAACATCCTTGTCCTAGTCCTACTAGGTTATTGTTGCACCCCTAAGTATTAAGAAATACTAATTTTGCCCGAGACAACTTCTCCATACATCACATTCAGTCCACAATCTTCCAAAAGCTGCCTTCCTTCTCACGTGAAGTTTTCCTTTGCTGCCCAAAGGTCCACAAAGTGTTGAAATCTTCATCTTTAATTCCTGAAAAACATGCTAATCACATAGGTTAGCTCACTTAGAGGAAAATGGACTAAAAGTACAGGAATTATATATTTTATCCTCAAAACATAGCTATAACATGGGCAAATTATGGTGTTTAGGCGTTTAAATACGCCCAACATTAAGAGAAATGAGTTCCATACCAGCAGTAGCAGCTACTTTCTAGTATACAGAGTTGCAGTGAGTCTTCTTCATTCGAGGATGATAAGATATTATTTTATTTCATTTATTATTTCAGCTCAGTTTTGCTTGACGGAGTTAGTTGGAGACATGTTCCTTCAAATCCTTATGCAGACAGTATTTAGAGGCTTTCAGATGTAGTTCAGATTTGATTCAGTTTTCAGTTGTTTTGGGTATCTTTCACCCACACAGATGTTATTATTTTGCAGATTCTTTATTCAGTTGCACCTTATGGACTACATGTTCATGTTTTCCGTATTATTACATTATATATTGTAGTGCACAGGTACAAATATCAGACATGGGTTAGCTTGTGGTTCTTCGACGTCATAAGCACCAGGTAGCATCCCGGTTCAGAAAATCGGGGTGCTATACCTACCCACTTTCAAAACTTATTTTGAGCCATAGAAACCAAATCTCTTTTTGATTTATTTTTTAAGGTTAGTTCTTGAAAAGGGTAAAAAGTGGGCCAGGGTTGTGGGTTCATAGGTTCGTTTAACATTTTTTAAACTTGGAGAAAAAATACAACTTTTTTAAAACTATAACATGGTCCCTTTTTATATTTTTCCATTTTCAAAATATTTATTAAAATCATTTAATATTTTTAAATACAATTTTCTCTCCTCTCAAAACCTTCCTTATCCTGATTTTGGTTTCTATTTTTTCGAACAAAATAATTCGGTTGATTCTTGCTTCCTCAGGCGAAATTGTTTAATTTCTCTTGCTCAGGTAAGTGTAATTTTCTTCCCCAATCAGTGTTAGATCTATTTTAGTAATTTTTTTCAATGACGTTTTGTGTTGGCGTTCTTCGATTTTGACAAAAATTGCACTACTATTCGTTGAATTAGTCAAAATTTGAGTGACATTGTCGATTTCGCATGTTTAATGGGGTTTTTCTTTGGATAATGATTAGAATTTTTTTCAATATTTGTAGTTATATTAAGTTTGATTTTTAATTTTTTTTGTACTGAATTAGACCCATTTTAATGGTGTTCTTGTTGTTGTAAATTGCACTGCCAATATCTGGTGAAGTTGGAACTTAATTTGCATGTTTGATGTGAGGCATTTTACCATTTTTTCTGAATAGACCAGTGGTCGATAGATCGACCAGAGAAGATTTATTTTTGCTGCCTTTGTTCATTTTTATTAATAGACCAGTGGTCGATACGGATTTATTTTTTGCTATAGATCATAAATGGTGAGAATAGTTCATAGAGCAGTTAAAAGGCCTTCTTCCACTACTTCTACCAGTAGGAAGCAAAAATCCGAAGAAGTATTAAAAACTTCTAAGAGAAAAAAACCCGTATTCGATGAATTGGAGTCGGAAACGAAATAAAAAATTCTTGTTGATATTTTTGAATATGACGAAAGTAGTATACACGAGAGTGAGGATGTTGAGGATAGCGAAGGTAAAAGTGAGGGGAAAAGCGGAGAAGAAAGTAAAAGTGATAGTGGGGACGGTGAGGATAGAAGAGATAGAAAAGATGAGGAGGAGGATCCCCTATCCTTAACAATATGTGCGAGACATATCTCCGTTGAGTCGTATGACCTAACAACCTGGATGGATGATCATGGCTCTTTTTCTGCAAAGATTTCCATAAGAGCAAGAATGGTTGTGTATTGAGGGTTAGATGGGTTCTTGTTGAACAAAAGTTATATTGTGATTTTAAGAAGACATGATTTGGACCCTTGAGGCATATTCCAGAACATTTTAACTTTAATGGACGGATGGTTCATTATATGTTGTTGCGACTTATAAAAAATCAAAAAAAATATTACATGAAATTTGGTTTTGTGTAAACGGTAAGTCAGCTTGTTTTGGTTTAAAGAAATTTGCTTTGATTATGGGGCTGAATTGTTCAGCATATCCTCTTAAATTAAAAAAGAAAAAAGTCCTCCAAAATGGAGAAAGCTTTTATTTTAAGGTGACGAAGAATAAGAGTATTACTGCTGCAAAGTTGATTAGCCTGATAAAAGGAAATAGGCTGAATAATCAACAAAATTTGAAGTATGCTTTGATTTTATTTGTGCACGTGATGCTGCTGGAAAAGGACCCGTCAAAGAAGGTGGATTCGGACCATATCAAGATGGCGGCTGATTTAGAATTCTTTGGGGGGTATCCATGGGGAAAAGAGTCCTTTGAGCTGATCTAGAACTATCTGAAAAAGAAAACTGATTTGACCAAGTAGAAAGAAGCTTTTGTTAAGAGGAATAATGTATCATACGTGTTATTTTTCTTTCCCTGGGCATTTCTGGTACTTATAATCTACCATCCTATTGATTTATTATATGCTCCTACATATTTATGCAATAATACTTAGACACTGTAGACTTACTTGTGCTTCTATTGATTGCAGATTTGGATATATGATGTCTTTCCTCATCTGTGAAGGTACGCCAGCAAGTCGTTGGATTCTCCCCTACCCATTTCCTGTCTTCTTCGATGGCACACGTCGAAGTACGACAACATAATGGAAGGCGACCCATTTAAGTACAAAGAAAATAACACAATGGTAAAATTATACTTATTATGATATGATTCTAATATTATTATATTAGCGAATGTCGTGTAATTTTTTTAACTTCCATCGATGTGTTGAAGGCACAGCTAAAAGGTGTGACTGTCCTGACTTCATCAGCGGAGGTAGTGGATGAAGATAAAGATTTGGGTGGTCACTATTATGTTCCAATTCCACCACGCCCTTGTGATCATGCTGGTTCAAGTGGATTTAAACCTTCACCAGACGCTTCTAATGACGATGACTTGCACGAGAGTGTTGCTTTGCTCTAGAAAAGTCTACTAAATATTACTTCTTTTGTTAGAGATGAAAGGCTGAGGAGAATCGAGAAGAATAAGAAAAGAAACAAGAAGAAAGTAAATTAATTTATTTTTTTCTTTTCCTATTTACTTTTGATGCATACATTTTGTAATCCTTTAAAAATAATATAGTGCACCTGGACAGTCCCCCTAGTAGCTGGCATTAAGTAAACCTTGAAGAAATTACAGTCGCAATAACAGACATAGCTGTAGCAGATGAAAAAGGTGAAGAAGAGAAGAAAGAAGAAGAAATGAAAGAGGGGAATACAACAGATGAAGAAGATGCAAAAGAAGAAGAAGAAGAAGAAGAAGAAGAAAAATATAAGGAGATGACAGCTGAATTAGAAGAAGAAAATTAGGAGAAAACAAAAGAAGATAGTGAAAAGAAATCAGAAAAAAAAGAAGAAAACAAAAATGAGAAGGGAGTTGAAGAAGAATTAGTGGTCGAACAGGAGGTTGAAAACATTCAAGAAGAGAAGAAATCATCATAAGAATAAGAGAAGGAAAATTAGAAGAAAGAAGTTGAAGAAGAGGATAAAAAACATGAAGAAAAAAAGTAGATGTGATGGACATTGTTGCGGAACTCATTCAAGAAAATAAGTAGTTTTGTGGATTTGGAACAAACAATTATATTAATGTTTTTTTTTGTGACTTGTTCTTTATGGATAATTGAATTACATATATTTGGCATGTCAATGATACCATTACTGATGAAATAATGTTCAGGTATTCTATTGTCTCATTAGATTAAATAGTTGGATGCATTGCGTTACCAGTTCAACTATTTTTCTAATTTATAGTGGTTGATTGGAAACATAACAGAAGTTGTTCTCTATAATTTATAGACTTAATATTCTATCGATTGAGTAATTCATATATTTACTTACTACAACTATCATGGTTTTTGGAGGTCGATGACAAAAGACATAGACATAATTCTCTATTAATTATAGATTACACCCAGGATTTATTTAAGAAACCTTACATCTATTTATTCAATTTCCTATATCCCTATTACACCTTTCCAGAAAGCCAACAACAATAACAAACCATACAATAAATTTTTTAGGCCTTTCTCTTTTTCCTCGGCCAAAATCAGTCTTTGCTTTACTTGATCCCTCTCCATTTCGACTTCTTTTAGCGATCCTTTCAAGTAATCCATTTTCTCTTCTACTTCTTTTAGAAATTTCATGAGTAGATCTCTATTTTCTTTGGATTCTCAAAGCCTTTAGAGTATATGAAACTTGGAGCGCCTCAAAAATTTGATGTCGATGGGCTGCTCGTCGGTGAGTCTTCGTCAAGCCACTTAAAAAAAGAGCATCCGCCACTATCCTTTCCAATAACACAGTTAAATAATTTTTGACCTAGATTTCAATCGGTGCATGACGTCCTAAAAACAGCTGGATTGCCACAATGACATATGTAGCACACTTTTGCATTTGATTTTTGGGATGCTTGAGACATTGTAGTTGTTAACAAAAATTAAAGCCAAAAAAATGAGAGTGTTAACACAAAAATAGCATTCCTTTTATAGAAAAAAGTGAGATATTACTGTTGGGGGTTGATTTGACGTGTACTTTATGACCGTTGTAAAAATCTGACATTTTTATTTTTTTACTGTTGGTCTTGTTTCATAGACCTTATTTATAATCGATGTCATGTCATGCTTTTTGTAGATGCTTCACCAAATAGATAGACAGTCTAGCATATACTAGAAGTTAATTCCTTAATAACCACACTAGATTGTGCTACATATTCATAGACCATAACTAGCACATATTTTGAGAAGAATCTTTTAATCAATAAACTAATAAATAATTAGATTTTATGCAATTAAAGAATCTTGAACAAGTCACATGATACGGGAATAATCACGGATATGGACTTAGGAGAGTGCGTGTTGGACCCGAGCCTTGGTATGTGTAATTGAAGTGTAAAAGAGGCCCCAAATGCACCCAAATCAGCCGATAAATTACACTAGATGGGTTCCCATTCTTTTAAGGGCCTTTTGACCATTTTAACTTATATTTTGTTATAGATATAAAAGGAATATTGTAGGGTTTTTAGTTTAGTTTATAAATGAAGTTGTAAGTCTTACAAGACAAAGAAACACAAGTCCTCTTTCCTTGAGGCACCCAAAATAGAAATTAGGGCTTAGACAAGTGTAGAATCACTTGTGTTTGCATTTGCTTGGAAACATTGATGCTTGGGAGGCGGATTCCAATCTTGTGTCTTTGTAAGATATAGGTTTATTATTGTGTGTAGTGCTAAGGATCCAAGATTTACCATTCTTGGGTTCTTAACATTATACCTTCATGTGGTTTATATATCTATCCTTTTTCTTTTGTAATCTTATATCCATTTTGTATCTTGTATTATGAAGCCGTTTTTGTTGCTCTTCTTCGACTTCTTTTAGCGATCCTTTCAAGTAATCCATTTTCTCTTCTACTTCTTTTAGAAATTTCATGAGTAGATCTCTATTTTCTTTGGATTCTCAAAGCCTTTAGAGTATATGAAACTTGGAGCGCCTCAAAAATTTGATGTCGATGGGCTGCTCGTCGGTGAGTCTTCGTCAAGCCACTTAAAAAAAGAGCATCCGCCACTATCCTTTCCAATAACACAGTTAAATAATTTTTGACCTAGATTTCAATCGGTGCATGACGTCCTAAAAACAGCTGGATTGCCACAATGACATATGTAGCACACTTTTGCATTTGATTTTTGGGATGCTTGAGACATTGTAGTTGTTAACAAAAATTAAAGCCAAAAAAATGAGAGTGTTAACACAAAAATAGCATTCCTTTTATAGAAAAAAGTGAGATATTACTGTTGGGGGTTGATTTGACGTGTACTTTATGACCGTTGTAAAAATCTGACATTTTTATTTTTTTACTGTTGGTCTTGTTTCATAGACCTTATTTATAATCGATGTCATGTCATGCTTTTTGTAGATGCTTCACCAAATAGATAGACAGTCTAGCATATACTAGAAGTTAATTCCTTAATAACCACACTAGATTGTGCTACATATTCATAGACCATAACTAGCACATATTTTGAGAAGAATCTTTTAATCAATAAACTAATAAATAATTAGATTTTATGCAATTAAAGAATCTTGAACAAGTCACATGATACGGGAATAATCACGGATATGGACTTAGGAGAGTGCGTGTTGGACCCGAGCCTTGGTATGTGTAATTGAAGTGTAAAAGAGGCCCCAAATGCACCCAAATCAGCCGATAAATTACACTAGATGGGTTCCCATTCTTTTAAGGGCCTTTTGACCATTTTAACTTATATTTTGTTATAGATATAAAAGGAATATTGTAGGGTTTTTAGTTTAGTTTATAAATGAAGTTGTAAGTCTTACAAGACAAAGAAACACAAGTCCTCTTTCCTTGAGGCACCCAAAATAGAAATTAGGGCTTAGACAAGTGTAGAATCACTTGTGTTTGCATTTGCTTGGAAACATTGATGCTTGGGAGGCGGATTCCAATCTTGTGTCTTTGTAAGATATAGGTTTATTATTGTGTGTAGTGCTAAGGATCCAAGATTTACCATTCTTGGGTTCTTAACATTATACCTTCATGTGGTTTATATATCTATCCTTTTTCTTTTGTAATCTTATATCCATTTTGTATCTTGTATTATGAAGCCGTTTTTGTTGCTCTTCTTCTTCTCATTGTTCTTTCATATTGTGTTGTTAACTTAGTTTGTTGTTGGCTTCAAAAGGTGTCAAGCACCTAGTTATATTGTCCTTCTTGTATTTCATTCTTGAATCCGAGAGTGGTCTTCAAAATGGTCCTCGATTCTTTGAATTAGTGGACTATTTTTCGAGTATTTTTGGGCTGTTTTGATCTAATTCCGTGTGTTCCTTGGTTTTCTTGTATCATTTGGTATCAAATTCATCTTTGGTTTTGCTCTTACAATACCAATCTTGGGCTTTCTATCTAAGAAAATAAAAAAATAAAAAAAAGGAAAGAAAGACGTGTTCTTGAGCTTGAGATCTTGACCGAGAAGTTGAACTTGTTGTTGTTGTATCTTGGCCAAATATTGTGTGTCTAGGTATAGGATTTATTTTAATTATGTTGTTGTTTCAAGTTTTAGTATTCTTGTCCATTAATACTTTGAGTCGATCTAGATTTGAGCTTTAAAAAATTGATTTTATTGTTGTGAATAAGACAATGGCTATGTGTTGAAGTTGGTGTTCTTGGACATGTGGACTTGTTGTTATAGTCTTGGTTGGATGTTGTTGGTGTTTTTTTTTATCTTGATAAAGTTGTTGTTGAGTTCTTGACATTCATCACAACCTTCACCCTTGCTAAAACCGAAATACAACACCAAAAAAAACCTTCGTCGTGTGTTGACACTAAAATTGGCCGTGATATGTGTTGATGTTTGCTGTGGGGTGGAAATTGTTGTTGTGTTATTGATGTGTTCTTGAAGTTTGTTGTGGTTTTCATCTTGTTCTTCATCTCTCCTTACAACTTAAGACAACCAAAGTGTAACATAGATTCAAAAAGGTGAACCTACAAGTTGTAAAGTTATTTGTAAGAAGACTTGAGCCATTACTTTCTTGACTTAACATCTACTTTTCAACCACTTTTCTTATTTCAAGGGACCTTGTTTCGTGTGAATTGTACAAATTCAAGTCTTTCCTTTTGAAGATTAGACTTAAAGGAGATTTAAGACATATACTTTCCCTCCAAAACCAATTGTTTCCATTACATAGTAACTAAAGTTTGTAAACTTCAACTAGTGACTAATTGTGGGGTCGTGACCAATAGACTTGTATTGCTCGAAAATCATCCAAATAGACTTGTATGGAATCTAAATTTATCACATTAGATAAAGCCGGTGAAGAAGCAGAATGGCTCTGGAATTTCTTGAAAAATATTCCTTATTGGCCCAAACCAGTGGCACCAGTATGTATGCACTATGATAGCCAAGTGGTAATAGGTAGGGCAGGGAGCATGATGTACAATGGTAAATCTCATCACATAAGACGGAGACATAATACCGTTAAAAAACTTCTCTCTAGTGGAATTATCACTATTGACTATGTGATGTCAAAGGATAATGTGTCGGGTCCACTTACAAAAGCTTATCTAGAGAAGGAGTTAAAAGAACATCCAAAGGAATGGGCTTAAGGCCTAGGACCAGTCAGCATAGCAGTAACTCTACCTAGAAGACTGGAGATCCCAAGAGATAGGTTCAAGGAGATCAAATAAAGTTATGTCTGACAGGTTCAACATTATCAAATAACCAACCCATTCTCATGATGTAGACAATGTTTAGTAAACGAGGATAAGACTTATGGTGTGAAGTCTTTTAATTATTAACTAAATTTGGCAGATTTGACCAAATAGTTTAATCTATAGGATTGAACGTTTAGAAATCACCTATGTGAGGGCAAAGTGGAAGCCGCTTCCAGGAGAATGTTAGTAAACGCCTATTCTCTAAGCTCTCATAAAATCAGGAGGTGTTCATGGCTGAAAAGAACAAAATCATGAGAACCATAAATGGTAAAGGCTGGTTGTGTGACATGTGTTGTCTAGGTGTACATTAAAGCTCGACGGTTTGAAGATATCAAATCTACCGATTGACCGAGCGCATCTGATGCATGTTCACTACGAAAAGTTCAAAGGGAAAGTCACTTATCCATATGCAATCAGTCTTTGCTTGATGATCACATACTTATCCGTAAAATTTTATGAAAAAATAGTCATTCCCCATTCATGTGGGGGATTATTGGGTTCAATATGTATGAAAAGTGTGAATTGAAAATAGAGAGAAAATAGTGGAGAGAAAGTGAGACACTAAAATGGAAAGTTTACTCTTTTAAAGGAAAGTTCACTAATTCTCCCACATTGGTGGGAGAAGAGAACTTTGAAGTATTTATAATAAGAAGCACTTATTCCACATGGATAGTGAGGCAAGAACAAGGTGGTGCCCCACGCCGTCATCATCCTTGCTCGCTCGCTCGGCTTCAGCTTCAGATTTAGATTTGGATTTGGATCGATCGATATATGAGATCTATCTTTTTGGATAAAATTTATTTGATAGAAATTTAATCCGAAAAGACCAAAGGGAAATCGCAATAATTTTTGTGTTTTGATCCTCCATTTATATGCATGCATGCAGTGGCGGAAATGTTGTTTCAAAATGAAGTGCAAAAGCGAATTGATGCTTCATAAGGGATGCAACCCTTTAACGAAATGACACATTGATTTATGAAATGGTATGCCTGTTTGGAAAACACACATTCTTTGGACGAATAGACATGATTTTTCATAAAAGTTACACCTTTTAAGTGAACCATTGCCACCTTTCAGAAGAGAAACCTGATGGCTATATAAACATATTTTTATCCACAGGTTTAGGTAAGAAAAATTTACTGAACATACAAACTCTTCTTGTCTTAAAAAACATTCTATGTGATCAATCAAATTGTTGAGTGAGTTTGAAGAGATTATAATTGTTTGAGGTACCGCTATATTTGATTTGTTTGTTCATTTTATCCCGAGAGGAAGATTTCATAACCTCGAATACAGTGAGGTAAATTATTCATTAAGGACACTCCGTGAAGTCGGGGGACTTGACCTTAATAATTCTATTTTATCTCATTTCTAAAAATTAACATACTTCTTGGATAGATTATTCTTAATATTGTGTTGAAGGTGTTAAAGAACTTCATAAGTGTTCTTGTCTTAAGACTTGAACTTGTGTGGAAGTTATTGTTGTAAATATATACAGATTCCAGAACCCGAAAACATTGAAGATAATAGTAGGTACATCAACTTGTACTTTTCTATCAACCAAGTTCAGGATTCCTTTTATGGAAAGGACCAATGGAGATCAGTATTGGTGTATAAGCATCTGGATTTGATTTTCGTAGCCCCACACAAGCCTATCAAACGGGCCAGCTGACCCGGCCCAGGTCGATCTACTTACAAAAATCGGCCCAATTTGATCGGCCCGATAAGCCCTAGGGCTTTAGGGTACCGGGTCCTAGAACAGGTTTTTTATTGATTTGGGCCTGGCTAACCCAGCCCGGACCAAGCCCGGTTAGGGCCCTCCGGTTAATAGACCTGGCCCGATTATGTTTTTTTTAAAAAAAAAAAATTGGATTTAATTATAACTTAATTTTAATATATTATTAATTAACTATCAAGTATTATTAATTTATGCATGTGTATATATTTTATAAATTAATATATAACTATATATATAATTATATATTGTAATATATTTTATTTAAAGTAGTACATATATATTGAATGTACGCATAAATGTGTATATATCTTCTATAGACGTATATATTTAACGTATACAAGTGTATATATTTTATAAATTAGTATATAACTATATACAGTGTGTGTGTGTATATATTGTAGTGTATATATATATTGTAGTATATTTATTTAAAGTATTACATTTATTGAAGGGTACGTATATGTGTATATATATCTTTTAAAATAGTATATATTTAACATATACGTGTGTATATGTTTTATAAATTAGTATATAACTATATATATAGTGTGTGTATGTGTTGTAGTGTATATATATTATGGTATATGTTATTTAAAGTAGTACATATAGATTGAATGGTGCGTATATTAGTGTATATATCTTCTATACACGTGTATATTTAATGTATACATGTGTATATGTTTTATAAATTAGTATATAACTATATATATTGTAGTATATATATGTATATTGTAGTATATGTTTTACTTAAAATAGTACATATATATTGAATGGTACGTATATTTGTGTGTATATCTTCTATAAACATGTATATTTAATGTATACATGTCTATATGCTTTATAAATTAGTATATAACTATATATATTGTAGTATATATGTGTATATATCTTCTATGGACGTATATATTTAATGTATACATGTGTATATGTTATATAAATTAGTATATAACTATACATATATTGTAGTATATGTTTTACTTAAAGTAGTATATATATATTGAATGATGCATATATTTGTGTATATATCTTCTATGAACGTGTATATTTAACGTATACATGTGTATATGTTGAATAAATTAGTATATAACTATATATATTGTAGTATATATCTGTATATATCTTCTATAGACGTATATATTTAATGTATACATGTGTATATCTTTTATAACTTAGTATATAACTATATATATATTGTAGTATATACATATATTGTAGTATATGTTTTACTTAAAGTAGTACATATATATTGAATGGTGCTTATATTTGTATATATATCTTCTTTAGACGTGTATATTTAATGTATACATGTGTATATGTTTTATAAATTAGTATATAACTATATATATTGTAGTATATATGTATATATAACTTCTATAGACGTATATATTTAATGTATACATTTGTATATGTTATATAAATTAGTATATAACTATATGTATATTGTAGTGTATATATATATATATATATTGTAGTATATGTTTTACTTAAAGTAGTACAGTACATATATATCTTCCATAGACGTATATATTTAACATATACATGTGTATATGTTTTATAAATAAGTATATCTCTCTCTCTCTCTCTCTCTATATATATATATATATATATATATATATATATTGTAGTATATGTTTTATTTAAAGTAGTACATATATATTGAATGGTGCATATATATCTTCTATAGATGTATATATTTAACGTATATATCTGTATATGTTTTATAAATTAGTATATTACTATATATATATATATATATATATATATATATATATATATATATATATGTATATATATTGTAGTATATGTTTTATTTAAAGTAGTATATATATATTGAATGGTGCGTATATATCTTCTATAAATGTATATATTTAACGTCTAATTGTGTATATGTTTTATAAATTAGTATATAACTATAACTATATATATATATACATATATATATATATATATAACTATATATATATATATATATTGTACTATTGTAGTATATGTTTTATTTAAAGTAGTACGTATAGTTGTATATATTGAATGGTACGTATATATGTGTAATTGTGTATATATTTTTTTAAAAATTTATAGTGTATACTGTAGTGTATATAGTGTATATAATTGTAGTGTATATAGTGTATATTGGATTTGTTTTTTGTTTTTAACAGGTTTGACCAGTTTTTTAACCCGATTTGACCGGTTTTAGGTGAGTTTAATCGAGTTGGGTTAAGTGGACCGGGTTAGTATTGTTTTTAAAATTTTTACTGTTGAACCTGGACCCGAACCGTCCCACTTAACCCCAAACCGGACCGGACCAGCCCACCAACCCGGTTAACTATCACAGGCCGATTTCAGATTGACCCGGCCTGGCCCACTTAACACCCTTAGCCTCACATTTCCGTTGAATATGGTCGCAAATTTGATACATGTGTTGTCTAAATCCTTAAATTTCTCATCAAAGATTTGATTTGCAGATTTCTTTATTTGCAACACTAATTGATCTTGACCAGTTGTTTGCTTTATCTCGATTGAATATTCTATTTTCCTCCCTTCTATCTATAATTAGTAGAAAATTATACTTTTTCTCATTTTTACATTCCCCTTTTCAAATGTAAATTGTCAATGCTACTAAATAATGATCGGATAGACAAAATGAAAAGACTGAGGGTGTGTTTAGTGCGGAGGAAAATATTTTAATGTTTATTTGGTTAAAATATGTCCTAAATATTTTCTTTAGGAAAAAATGCAGCTTGGAATCTCATGGAAAGGACTTCTTTGGTCGAAGTAGGGAAAAATTTTAATAAGTGGCATTTCTCGTTGATTAAAATCCTTTTCAATCCCAACACCCACCCCACCCTCGCCTTCCCCCTCCACTACCCTGAATCCAACTCTCACCTCCCCTTGCCCTCAGCCCCCTCCCACTACACCGACCCCCACTCTCACGTCCTTTTGCTCCCTATGCCCTCCCACCACTAGGGGTGTCAAACGGCCCGGGCCGGCCCGGGCCGACCCGGCCCGACTAGCTAAACCGGCCCTGTTTGACCGGCCCGGTAAGCTCTAGGGCTTTAGGGTTTTGGGTCCCGGGCCATTTTTTTTTAAATGGGCCCGGTTAACCCGGCCCCGCAAAAAAAAAGAAATTTTTATTTTTTGGGCCAAACTAGTCGTTGGCCCAATGGCTATATTACCGTTTTTGGGTCCAAACGGCTAGTTCGGGCCCATTTAATTAAAAAAAAAATTAAAAAATATTTTTTAATCCCCAAAATAAATCTATAAATACCTTACAACTTCAAATCATTTTTCACACAATTTTTCACTCTCTCAAATCTCATTCTCTCTCAAATCTCAATTCTCAATTCTCAAATATTCAATATATTTAATTTCTTAAAGTGTTCACTTTAATTTTTTAATTTTTCGTTTACAAAGTACGAGCGAAAGCTTCTAAAGTCGCAATCTTCGGATACTTCCAAAATTTGGTATTGTCGTTCCATCTCTTACGTTTAATTTTTATTTATTGTATTAATTGTTTAATATTTAATTTTATTATATTTGTGTATTTTAAATATTTTTAGTTTAATTTAATTTATATCATGGATAAATTAAAAAACCTCGCTGCTAAAGTTGTTAAAAATTTTTGTCCCGGAAGCGGTAGTGGTAGCATAAAGCGAATTATTAGCGGTAGAGGTAGTTCAAGTAATAGATATACCTGTGTGACTTTGCCTCCGGTACTGCTTGGTACACCTTTTGAGGAAGAAATAGGTGTAGGTGCTCACGATATGGATTATGTAGAAGCTCAGGAAAATTACGGTATAGAAGAAGAAAATGAAGTAGATGCAGTTAATTTAGACGAAGATGATGAAAATATTGCTGAAACACCCGCAGTAGGAGATGCTAATGTTAGATCTGAATCAGTTAATCTCCCTTCCCGTCCTCCCAGTGCCCCAAAACCTCATAAAAGAACTAGTATTGCATGGCAATTTTTTGAACGTATATCAGATATTGAGGTGCAGTGCAATATTTGTCAACAAATATATAAGCATAGAAGTGGAGGTAAGCAAGGGGGTACGGGTACGTTAATGAGACATATAGCTGAAGATCACAAAAGAGAGTTAAATATTGCAAAAGGTGGTGGGGATGTTGGTGGGTCAACGCAAACTAGAATGGACCCAACAACCGGTCAAGTAGCGAAAAAGTATAATAAATTGAGGGACAGGGAAGAAATAGCTAAAATGGTAGCTGTGGGTTGTTTGCCTTTTAGTTTTCCTTCTTCTGATGCTTTTATTCGTTATATACAAGCAATTTATAATTCTATGTTTAATGGTATTCCTAGAACTACTTGTCGGTCTGATATTTTTAGACTCCATTCACACTATTGTTTTTATTTATCAATATTCTTAAAAAATATTCAATGTAGATTGTCCCTAACTTCTGATCTTGGTCGTGCTGTAAATAAAAATGATTATTTAACCGTTACTTGTCATTGGATGGATAGTAATTTCGTGATGCAAAAACGTATTCTTCATTTTTTATATGATGAAGATCGTAAACATACTGGACAATTTATTGCTGATTCTATTGTTAAAATTGCCAGGTATTATGGTATAGAAAATAAAATTTTATGTATTGCTTTTGATAATGCTTCTAACAACAAGACTGCTATAACAAAAATAAAATCTACGCTATCTCCGCCCTTCCCTGAAATTTTTCATATTAAGTGTGCATGTCATATATATAATTTAATTGTAAAAGATGGTCTTGACTTTTTTGAGCTTTATATTGAAAAAATTCGTCTTGCCGTTGGTTTTATTCAAGGAAATAATCGTAGAACGAGAATTAAAGAATTTAAAGTTAAATGTCAAGAAAATGGACTTACACCGATTTTGATGCCTGAGGAAGTTGATACTAGATGGAATTCTACGTATGAATTTTTAAAAACTTGTTATAAATATAGAATTCCTATTACACTAGCTTTTAACCAACATTGTGGTTCATTTGCTGATTCTGCTGATTTCATGCTACATAATTCTGATTGGGTTGTAATTAATGATCTTGTTAAGTTTTTAGAAAAATTTTATGTAGCTACGATTGAATTTTTCGGTGCTTACTATCTTACTGTTTGTAATATTTTGGCATAAATAGTCGATATTTTTGGTTTGCTCCAACAATATAAAAATAAAGAAGGTTATAAAGAAGCTATTGGCGCTATGTTTACGAAATTTAAAAAATATTTTTTCCCGATTCCCCCTATTTACTTGGTTGGTGCTATGCTAAATCCGTGCATGAAATATAATCATACGTGTCACTTTAGTACTCTTATTTATGCTAACTTAGAAATAAATACTAACCATAAGTCTGAACAAGTAAAGCCTGATTTGTGGACGGCTACGGCTGATGCAAAGGATTATATAAAAAAATTATATAATCACTATGCTGATTTATTTGATTCAGCCATACCTACAAATATCAGTTAAACTGTCGCTCCTCATCCTCCCGAGGAGCCATCATCTTCTAAAAGGCCGGCACATAGTGGTTTTCCTGATTCGTTTTATGATTTAACTTGTTGGAACAGTGTGGATGAGAGAGCTTACACATCAACTTATCAGAAAGAGCTGAAATATTATCTGCGGACGGCACCAGAGGATCGCAGACGACGGATCAACACGCTGGATTGGTGGAGGAATAATGAATCACAATATCATGTACTTTCAAGATTAGCCAGAGATATCTTGAATGTTCCAATGTCAACCGTTGCATCAGAGAGCGCCTTCAGTCAAGGACAACAGCAGCTTGGAGACAACCGACACTCATTGGGAAGCAACACAATGAATATTTTAGTTTGCCTCAGAGATTGGATCAGAGCAAAAAGAAGAAACCAAGGAATGGAACCGGAGCCGAGCGATAACCTCAAACTTGAAGAAATTATGACTTCACGGGAGAACTCAGCAGAATCAAGTCCAATGCATGGTTTTGCCCCCGTTGACTTCGACTATCCTATGCAAGTTCCCATTAATATTAACATGAATGAGTTGGAAAAAATGATGCATAATTTATAGATTTTTCATTCATGTAAATTATTAAATTTGGATCATTTTGCAATCAATAAAATTCCACAAATTCATTCACTCCTTAGTCGTTGTTTTTTTATTTTTTTTATTTAACGATTTAAAATTTTAAATTGAATTTCTAGTTTTATACTTTAAATTAAAAACTTACTTGTAATACATTATTAATTTACTACCAAATATTATTAATTTATTATATTAAGTAGCATGTTTTGTATATTTGTGCATATATATCTTCTATAGAAGTGTATATTTAACGTATACATGTGTATATGTTTTATAAATTAGTATATAAGTATATCTATACATATTGTAATGTATATATAATGTAGTATATTTTATAAGTAGTAGTATATATACATTGAATGGTGCATATACACGTGTATATGTCTTCTATAGAAGTGTATATTTAATATATACATGTGTATATGTTTTATAAATTAGTATATAAGTATATCTATACATATTGTAATGTATATGTAATGTAGTATAGTTTATAAGTAGTAGTATATATACATTGAATGGTGCGTATACACATGTATATATCTTCTATAGAAGTATATATTTAATGTATACACGTGTATATGTTTTATAAATTAGTATATAAGTATATCTATACATATTGTAATGTATATATAATGTAGTATATTGCATTTAAAGTATTACATATACATAGAATAGATTGTATTTATGTGAATGGATCTTCTATAGACGTGTATGTTTAACGTATACATGTATATATATTTTATTTAAAGTAGTACATATATATTGAATGGTGCATATATATGTGTATATATCTTCTAAAGTAGTATATATTTAACGTATACATGTGTATATGCTTTATAAATTACTGTATATATATATTGTAGTGTATATATATATATATATTATACTATTATAGCATATGTTTTATTTAAAGTAGTATGTATAGTCATATATAATTATATATTGAATGGTACGTATATGTGTAATTGTTTATACTTTATATATTTTTTTAAAAATATATATTGTATATTGGAGTGTATATAGTGTATATTGGAGTGTAAATAGTGTATATTTGATTTTTTATTTATTTTTTAAACGGGTTTGACCGGTTTTTAACCGGGTTTGACCGGGTTTGATCGGGTTTTAGTGGGTTTGACCGAATTGGGTTAAGTGGGCCGATTTAGGGTGGGTTTTAATTTTTTTACTGTGCGGCCCGGCCCGGCTCGGCCCGGTTAACGCCAAACCCGGCCCGTAACCGACCCGTAACCCAGGTAGATTTGGAGGGCCGGTTCCGGGTTGACCCGGACCGGCCCGTTAGACACCTTTACCCACCACTCCCATACTGACCTCCACTCTCACTCCAGCCTCCTACCACAGTCCACACACCATCTCAATCGTGTTTCCTAGGCTATATTGTTCTTGAAATAATAGTTTCTTCCTACTTAATAACGCTATAAAGTAAGTAAGAAATCACTTTAACTTTTAGCAACATATCCAAAAATTTACTTTTATATTTTCTAATATATATTAATTTTAAGAGTGAATATAAGGAATTTCTTTTAGGTACATTGCACAAGTCTTGAGTGTGACCACTGATTAGAGAAGAGTCATACCACTTACATTAAATTAATAAATACTAGATATGTGTCTTTGATCGTATACACATTTTTCATTTAAGCAAGATGACTCAAGGGTATGCACTTTTACTTTAATTAGATTAATTAGATTTTTAGTATATAAAACGGATATAGATAAATATTCAAGTTCCTTAACATACACACAATCTATCTTGTTCCCTCAATTATTATTGTTATATATGTAAGCATAGAAACTAAGGAGATATCTCCTGTTTTGTAGTTTCTCTTGGGGGAGGTTGATCAATTAGTGCTGAAAATTGGTGATCTATTGGAAAAATCTCAGTATGGTGCGCCATGCCGCTTGATAACTTCCTTAGTACTGTAATCCCAAAAGAGAGGTAGAGATAGTGAACTCTTTTATTCAAATCATAGATGGTTAATGTTGGACCAATTCCTTGTAGAATTCTATCTGGGGGAAAGTATCACGGAGTACGTTATTACTACACCTTAAGGAAAGAACCTAATATTTTGTCGTCGTGGCAACAGTTTTAGTTCGTAAAAATTGAAATACATGAGTTACTCTGTGCTAAAATTCTCACTGGATTTCCATTTATAGACCAACATCTTAATTTTTTGTCCTCGATTTATATAATTTATTAAATATAGACCCACCCATCGAGCAGGGACGAAAGTCGGCCTTAGTGATCCGACGGTGCCGAGTGGAAGGGCCGTCGCTCAACGGATAAAAGTTACTCTAGGGATAACAGGCTGATCTTCCCCAAGAGCTCACATCGACGGGATGGTTTGGCACCTCGATGTTGGCTCTTCGCCACCTGGGGCTGTAGTATGTTCCAAGGGTTGGGTTGTTCGCCCATTAAAACGGTACGTGAGCTGGGTTCAGAACGTCATGAGACAGTTCTTACTGAAAATTTTGAGCAAGTCTTGATGATTCGCCAAAACATGTAAGCAATTACTTCTAGAGGAGGGCACAACTTGTACTAAAATCCCGGTGGATAAGGACTTGTGGCAAGTCAAGTATTCGTCCATCTATCAAAAATTTGGGTGATCTATTAGGCCAAGTGTTGATCCACAAGCTATGTTTTGCTAAACTTATTTAAATGTCAAACTTAATTATATGAAAGTATCTTATTTGTGCAAATGAAATAACAAACATAATGAAAGACTTCCTTTTTATAGAAGTGGCACAACTATTTTGTCCAAATCTAAAACCGTACAAATACTATAATATCAATTACAACTATCTTACAACACAATGTCTAAGAAATATCGAAATTGCCCAAGCACTATTGACATAGGTATTGGGTCACTAGATACAGGCCCAATACTAACAGATCTGGATTAGATTTATATAGGCCCATTTATATCTTACATTGTAATTTTCTGATTTGGAAAAATTGTTGTAGATAAAAAAGGAATGGCTGTAATGTTCTAAAACCACAGAATAAAAATATCTCCTTTACTATCTTTTCTCTCTCTTGTCTCTCTCTTTAAGTTGAGAAGTTTCAAATGGAAATCCATGGCGATTATGTAGATTTGTTCGTCTAACATGGTATCAGTCTCAGGAATCACATAGTACTCATCGTTAGCTATCTTTTGATATTACCCTTAAAGGGTTTTGGTGGAGTTCCTCTTTGGCGATGATTGATTTTTTGACTGAATTAGTAAACATTTGTTGAACAAGACTTTTATTCTTCAACTTATCGAAGAAGAGGGTATTATCCTTTCTATCTCTATATTTTTTTATATTTTTCATTGACGATTGTTGGTGGATTCTGATTGATTGGAGGAATGTTGGTGAATTTTGTTGGTGGATTCTGATTTTTGATGTCTGTTGAAGAATTTTGATGGGTGTTGATATTTTTTGCCGAGCTAGCTGTTGGAGATTTTGTTGTTGATAATTTGTTGAATTTGTTGCAGTTTTTTTTGTCCAATCTTAAGATTTTTTCGATAGTAGACCCATATGGAACACCCCATGAATACTTCTTCTACTTCCACTAGTACTGAAGGATTTACGCCTTTCTCTATAGATCTATCTCATCCCTTCTACATCCATCCCTCGGATAATCTGAATACTCCCTTAGTGTCTCATCCTTTTGATGGAAATGGTTTTATTGTTTGGAGGAGGAGTATGCTTGTTGCTCTTTCTGCAAAGAACAAGCTTGGTGTCTTTACTGGACGCAATCCTCATTCTTCAGAGAATTCTCCCTACTATTTAGGTTGGGAACAATGCAATGACATGCTTATTGCTTAGATAACTAATTCTCTCTCTAGAAACATCTCCCTTAGTATCATAGGTTATAATACTGCTAAGGAAATTTGGCAAGATCTAAATGAGAGGTTTGGACAGTCTAATGGGTCCAAATACATTCAAATACAACGTAAAATCAGTGCTACTACTCAAGGCTCATCAGATATAGCCACTTATTTCACAAAAATGAGAATTTTGTGGGATGAATTACATACTGCTTAGGTAGGTCCCACCTGCACCTGTGGTGCACTCTCAAAACTTCTAGAGGAACAACAACTATTTCAGTTCCTCAGTGGCTTGAATGAATGTTATTCTTCCTGCAAGACAAATATTCTCATGATATCTCCACTACCTTCACTCAGTAGAGCTTCCTCTATGCTCCAACATGATGAGCATCAAAAGGAAAGCTCCCTACACAATCCAAGTATTTTCAATAATTGCAATGCTTTTATAGCCTCTACGAGTTCAGGTTCTCAGCATATGAAAAGTAATTCTAATAACTACAATCAAAGATTTTAGTTTGATCACAAAAAGGGTCACTTTGGAAAAAGTTCAAATACGAGTCCAACTATCAGAGGTTCTGGTAACCCCTACAATCAAGGAAATCCCAACAACTCTACTGCTGTTTTATGCAAGTATTGCAAAAAATCTGGTCATATCATTGATGACTGCTACAAATTGCAAGGATTCCCTACAGATTTCAAGTTCACAAAGCATAAGAAGAATTTTCCTCCTACTCCTAGTTCAGCCTTTTGTGTGCAGAATGGTAAGCCATCTTCAGAGCCACATCATTCTATTCCTCCTAGTTTTTTTAAAGATCAATATCACCATTAACATTATATTTTAAGCCTACTATAACCATCAGTTTCTTCTGAAGGCACTACTGGTGAAGAGATTGCTTTTAGTGTTTTTGTAGGTGTGTTTAGTATTTCTGCTGTTAATCTTGTTGACTCTTATGTTTGTACGAATTCACTATTAGATGGTTTTACTTCTTGGATTTTAGATTCAAGGGAAACTAATCACATGATCCCCTACAAGCACCTACTTTATAATATACAACCGCTACCCAAACCTCACTTGATCAGTCTACCAAATGGATACAAAGTGAAAGTTATTTCTATTGGATCTTTCTCGTTCAATTCTAATATAACTTTACATAATGTACTTCTTATGCGTTCGTTCCATCTGAACTTAATTTCTGTCCATAAAGTACTTGTCCAACTTCAGTGTTATGCTATTTTTACCAATTCTACTTATTTTTTACAGGGCCCTTCTCTGAAGAGGCCTCTAGAAATTGGTAAAGCTGTAAATGGACTGTACTTCCTCTATCAACCTTCTCATCAAGCTACTTCTGATACTGTGCTATGAAATTCATGTTTTTCTACTGTAACTATCCATGTACTTTAGGAAATTTTAATTCTGCATCTATTGTTTCTCCTAGTACATCTTGTAATGTTTCAATGAACAATACTTCACCTTTACTCATTTCTCCTCCTAATAACATGGATATTTATTGGCATCAAATATTAGGTCACTTACCTTTTTCTAGAATAAAATCAATACCACACTTGTCTGATACACTTTCTTCCCAACAATCTTTTTTTTTGTTTTGTATGCCCTATGGCAAGACAACAAAGACTTTCTTTTCCCCTTAGTTCTATTAAAACTACTTCTCCCTTTCAATTGGTATATGTTCATATTTGGGGACCTTACAATACCCAACCTATAATCATTTCAGATATTTTCTCACACTAGTAGATGATTTTACTAGAGTTACCTGGACGCACCTTTTATCTTACAAGAGTAATGGTCTAACTATCTTAAAGGCCTTTGTGTTCATGGTTCGAACACATTTTCAGCAATCTGTTCAAGTTTTTCAAACAGATAATGCACTTGAACTTGGCAGAAGTCATGCCTACCAACAATTTTTCAATGAAAATAGCATTCTTCATCAAACAACTATACCCCATACACCTCAACAATATGGGGTTGTTGAAAGAAAACACAAACATTTATTAGAAGTTTCTAGATCTCTTTTTTTTCAGTCCAATCTTCCTAAAAAATATTGGGGTAAATGTGCCTTAACAGCCACATACCTTATTAATAGATTACCTTCTACTGTTTTACATAATATTTCTCCCCTTGAAAAGTTGTATGGTTTTCCTCTTTCTTATTCCCATTTGTGCTCCTTTGGTTGTTTGTTCTTTGCTTCTTCACCTAAGGTTGGTAGATATAAATTTCAACCTAGTTTTATTAAGGCTGTGTTTTTAGGATATCCTTCTGACAAGAAGTCATACAAGTTACTAGATCTTTCTTCCCATTCTATATTTTACTCTGGGGATGTTATTTTTCATGAATATGTTTTTCCTTATCACTCTCCATCATTTCTGCCTCCTCCTTCCCTACCTCCATTTTTTGATGACATTTCTCCTCATGTTTCTTTTCCAGAACCTACCCATGAACCTGCCCCACTTTCCACTTTCCCAGCTGCCTCTATTTTTTCACCAGCTCCTACTTCTTCGGCCCCTCTAATCCCAGCTCCTAGGAGATCTTTTAGACCTACTCACAAGCCCACTCATCTTAGTGATTATGTTTTCTCTTCTGTTTTTACAAATCCACCAGATTCTCCTAGTGAATTGCACATTCCAGAGCCTCCATTTTTTCACCAGGCCGCTTCCTACCCTGCTTGGCAGCAAGCTATGTTACAAGAATTTAAGGATCTTGAAGCCAATGAGACTTGGGACATAGTCCCTCTTCCTTTACACAAAAGGCCATACCTTGTAAATGGGTTTACAAGATTAAATAAAAGTTGGATAGCTCCATTGAACGGTATAAGGCTTGTCTTGTTATTAGGGGTGACACCCAAAAGGAGGGTATTGATTATAATGAAACTTTCTCCCCGGTTGTCAAGATTACGACAATCAAATGCCTTCTCAGATTAGTCACTAAAAGAGGTTGAACTATTTTTCAACTGGATGTGAACAACGTTTTCCTTTATGGGAATCTCCAAGCTCCTGGCCTTGAGGTTACTATCTCTTCCTCCTCTCATGCCCCCTTGGTTTGCAAGCTTAAGAAGTCTCTTTACGGATTAAAACAAACCTCTCAGCAGTGGTTTTGCCATCGGTCTGAGGCTCTATTGTCCCGAGCTTTTTCATATAGTAAAAATGATTACTCCTTATTCACTAAGGATTCCTGAGGTTTTTCATATAGTAAAAATGATTACTCCTTATTCACCAAGGATTCTGGTTCTTCCCTTATTGTTGCAGCTATTTATGTTGATGACATATTGTTGTCTGAGGCTAATATTGATGAATTGACTGATTTAAAAGTGTTTTTGGATGCCTAGTTCAAGATAAAGGACCTGGGGTGTGTTCATTACTTTTTGGGATTGGAAATTGAGTCTACTTCGGAAGGGTATGTTATTTCTCAACACAAATACACCATGGATTTACTGAATAAGTTCCATTGTGATCAATACAATGTTTTGTCTACCCCTCTTGACCCTTCTGTCAAGTTGTTAGTCGACATGAATGCTCTTTCGGCTGATCCTTGTCTTTACAGATGACTTATTGGCAAATTGAATTACTTGCAACACACTCGTCCTGATATTTTTTTTTCGTGCAACACTTGAGTTAGTCCCCAGGTGCCTCATATGTTGGCTTCTCTTTATGTGCTTCGATACCTTATGAATGCTCCTGATTTGGGTATCCTACTTTTCAGTTCTGCTGATCTTTCTTTGCATGCTTATTCTGACTCGGACTGGGCGAGTTGTGCTAATTCTCACAAGTCCATCTCTAGCTTGTATATTACTTTGGGTGGAAGTCCCATTTCTTAGAAAAGTAAGAAACAACCCACTATTTTGTTATCTTCCATTGAGGCTGAATATAGGGCCTTACGCAAAGTTGTAGCTGAACTTTCATGGCTGAAACACTTACTTGCTGATCTTGGCTTCTCTATTTCTTATCCTATTCTGGTGTATTGTGATAGCCAGGCTGCTATTCATATTGCCAAGAACCTCGTGTTTCACGAACGGATTAAACATATCGATATTGATTACCATTTTGTGCGTGATTGCTTGTCTGATGGTCTGATTTCTCTTTATTTTATTCGCTCTGCAGATCAGTTGGCCGATATATTGACTAAGTCCCTTTCAGGGGTTCTCCATCATCAGATTCTGTCCAAGCTATCCGTGTTCCCCTTTTCCACCTTGAGGGGGGTGTTGACATGGGTATTGGGCCACTAGATATAAGCCCAATACTAACAGATCCAGATTAGATTTATATAGGCCCATTTATATCTTACATTGTAATTTTCTTATTTGAAAAAATTGTTGTAGATAAAAAAGGAATGACTTAATGTTCTAAAAACACATAATAAAAACATCTCCTTTACTGTCTTTTCTCTCTCTCTAAGTTGAGAAGTTTCAAATGGAAATCCATGGTGATTATGTAGATTTGTTCGTCTAACAAGCACGATGATGAAGTCGTTCTTCCATCTATCCTATATATATAAAGTAGTAATACATACATATGGATTGAGGTAGCAATTTAAGAATGTAAGAAGTTTCCTGTGGATAGCACAAAATGCAGAAAGGCAAAAAGTTACCTCTTTAATTTGGCTGATTTTTCTCATTTCCTTATTTTCTCCTCTTGCTTGTCCTAAAGGATGAGGGTGACAACTTGTATACAAGAGGAATGAAAGTACTACTAGCAAAATTGAAAGTTTCCTTTTTTGTAAAGGACAATCAAAAGTAATGTTTCAATGCAGCCAGCCAGCTACGACATTCATGTGCATGAGTCAGTGGATGTCACTTTTGAGCAATAGTTCATAATTAAGGATCACTTTTAAACTTTAAAGTTGTTATCATAGAATAAACTATAGGTAATAAGGATTATATTCACTACTAAAAAAAGGGGGAAAACCAACAACAAAATTCGATCACAAGTGGTCGGTTTTCCCAAATTTCTGACCATAAAATCGATCAAAATGTGTGGTCAGTAAAGTAGTGGTAGTTTTTTAAAAACCGACCACAAGTGGTCGATTTTTTTAAAAATATATATATTTTAAAATTCATTATTATTTTATTAAAATTGAAAAAAAAATATAGAAAAAAAATCGACCACAAGTAGTCGGTTTACTAATTAATTTAATAGAAAACCGGCCACAAGTGGTCGATTTTTATTAAATTTAATATAAAACCAACCACTCGTGGTCGGTTTTTTGCAAAAAAAAATTCAAAAATCGACCATTTGTGGTCGATTTTTCTAAGAATTCTATAAATAAAATAAAAATCAAAAACCAAATACAGCATGCAACAACAACAATGCAATACAGCAGTAACCAAATGTAAATACAGCAGCAACAACAACAAAAAACCAAATGTAAATACTTTCAAAAGTGTACAACAAATGCAAAATGTCCAACAAAAGTGAGTATAAAAAAACTACAACAATAGTTTCAAACAACAAAATGTCTAAATTCAAAGTACAACACATACAACAATAAAAAAACTAAAAGTCATCATCATCGAATTCGTCCTCGTCTTCCATATCCTTATCCGTGCTGAAATCATCCAGGGGGCCTAGACCTTTTGCAGCCTGAACTGCATCACCAGGACTGAACTGCTGTCTGAATAACCCTCACAGTCTGAATAAAAGAGTTGAACTGCTGCTGCAACGTCCTAATTTGTGATGTTGATGCCTCCTCGGTTTTCTTCTACCTCTCTCTCTATTTAGCAAACCTCTCTCTATGGAGCAAGCTCTTCAGTGAGTTTAGAAACTATATTTTCTAGTCTTTCAATGGTTTCTCTATCAACTGAAGAGCTAGAGTATGCAGCGCCGGATGAACACCTAATATTATCACTAAAATTTTTTTTGTGGTATTCGTAGAAATGGACTCTATTTGCAGGACCCACAACTTTTGCCCATAACTCCTCCTCTATATGTTGGGGTATTGGGTCACCCTGACTTCCAGGAGGCCGACTACTACGATACTCACCAACAAGACGCGTATATTCGTCCTATATTAGAAGTAAAGTTAATACTAAAGGTAAAAAAATATTAAATTAGTTATAATTGAATAATATCAACTATGAGAAAAAGATTCATAAACTCAAAATTTATTTCTTACGTGGACAGCTTTTGCATGAGCTTCAACCCAGACATCTTCATCAGTCGGGTTTTTTTTCTTTCTTAGATGAGTCTTCTCGAATAGCTCATCAGTTGGTATTTCCCTACCCTTTTCTTTTTCCTGAATATGAAAAAATTATCAATGTTCAAATAATAAAGAAATTTAAATAGAAACAAGCAATTAAAAATGTAAAAGTTACATGCCATTTTTTCCAGCACAGCAAGAGTACTTTTGGCACCCGCAGTATGTAGGGAGCCACCCTTAGATGATGCCCGGGTTTTCTTTCTCTTTTCCCTCAACAATTGGTATTCTTGGCTACTCCAATAGAGAAGATATAGTTGTCATGCGGCTTCAAGAATCCACATAGGTTTTACCAATTTGGTTCGGGCATAATTCAAGAGACTGTTAAATCCGGCTCTACATCTTATGAAGAAGTTCCTCTTTATAAGAAATGTATTTACATCATCCCACCAGTAAAATTTCTGCAACAAAAATATAATATTCAATCTTTTGTTCTAACAAAGTGTTTATAAGTAGTCGATAAGTTAAATCCTTACCTTAAATTCTTTAAACATTCTTTCCCTGTCAATTTCTGGAACCTTTTGCCACCTATTTCAGTAGCCGTTGAAGTGCCGAGAAATGTATATTCACCCCTTTTTTTCAACTCTAGCATCCGGCCTAACCTACAATACAAGATCAAATAGTAATTTCATATAGCATAATAATATAGTAATGAGAAAATGAATAACGTTATTGTATTTAGAAATCTTACCCTCTCAAAAATGGAACAAGATAAATCCTCCCAGAATTATCTTTGTCTCCTGGCTGCCTAGTAAGTGATGGTAAATGCACTAGCGTGGGAGAATCTGAAGCACCAGATGGAGTGCCTCCAAGCTGAAGATTCGACAACCCAATAGATTTAGCAAAATTACTGTGCGAAGCTGCGTTACTATTGCAGGAGGGTATCGATGATGGTAGATGTCTGGATGGGCCAGCGGCCATCCAATAGTACCGTGCTGGTGGTGGCACGATCATAGGAGCAGAATGAGTTGGTGTAGACCCATGAAGTGGCCCCACATGCGTAGGAGTAGGTATCAAATCCTTGGATGACCTAGAATATTAGGGTTGTGCTATCGCATCAGCAAACCGGCTCTCAGATATATGAATACCTGTCGGTCATCTATAAGGTGAAGGTTGTCTTTTATTTTTTGGTTTTGTAGTATCAACTTTTCCCTTACCCTTGTCACCTCTGTCTGACATCTAAATTATGTTAAGTTAACAAGTAGTTAGTTCCTACAAAATGAATATATATGTAAACATTCTAAGTAACTAATTTTAAGTTACTAATTCACATTTCAAATTGCTCCAACAATACGAGATATAGACAAGAATATTTTTGTTAATATAAAAATCATGGAAAAGTGAAAACAACAATCTTAAACAGTATATTACATATCAATCTTAAACAAGAAACATAAAGGTAAATATATAGTACAAAGAATAAAGACATCAATACTTAATAAATACAACCTACACAACTAATTCTTCTCTTCTGATGACTCTCCACTAAACCTTTCACCCTCTTCGGAGGTTTCCTCATCTCTTACCCACTCAACCTCTTCTTCCGCAATATTTACTTCTTTAAATATATTTTCTGGGTTATTCAAACCGTCCACTAATTCAACGTCCACTGGCTGGTGATCAATCTGTATTTCATTTTGATACGCAGTCTCCAGCACATTCTCAACTTCCACCAGGCCTATAAGTTTTGTTTTGATTACAGCCCACCAATCATACTTGTCATTGCGCAACGGATACGAAACATAATACACTTGTTTAGCATTTTGCACTAGAACAAATAGATCGTAAATAGGATACGACCTATTGTGCATCACTTCAATGATGTTATGCTCCTTATATACTATTATGCCTCTTATGCTTGGATCAAACCACTTACATCAAAAGAGGACAATTTTTTTATTGGGAAACCAGCATACTCCAGTTCTAAGATGTCGTGTATGGTGCCAAAGTAATCAACATCATCATCAACCTTAACCCAAACACCACTATTGTTTATTTTTATTGTTTTGGAGTATTGTTCGTTGGAAAATTTAAACCCATTTACTTTGTATTGGGACATTGCATTAGCTTCAAATGGACCCCAAGAAATATCTCTCAAGAGTTGATTGTATGCGGCTGCATTTGGTGAATGGTGTACCTAAAAATATTATACATATATATATTTTAGTTGAGGAAAGAAATATTAATACACTTACGAACCTCATTTTTAAACCATATTGCAAAGGATGCATACACTTGATTTTTGTGGAATTGAGTCTTAAATAGACTGAACATCCAGCATGCGAAACACAATTAGTTTCTTTAAGGGAATGAGTAAACAAATAAGATATGTTAAAATTTTAATCTCCTTGCTTCAGAAAAGGCTCAATTTTCGGACAATTCAGCAAGACATACAAAGTTGCTGATTTGCGCTCTGTGGGAGTAAACCGACGAGGTATGGTCTTTTTAGCCTTACAACCAGATTGATTGAAAATTGATATCGGTTGTAAATGAGGCTCATTAACATCGTCCTGATGATGATTCAGTCAGTTTCTTATACAAGAAACTTCATCACGAAAGTAGTATGAACAAAATTGAGAAGTTTCTCTTGCAAGATATGCCTAACTATAGAGCCTTCCACACTATGTTTGTTTTTGGGACCCCTTTTCAATTTTTCAGTTGCCCTGTACAATCTTAAGGTTCAATGTTTACTATATTTAAAAAAGATATGTATGAATTTAAATATGTTGTAAATGCTTGCCGTTCGAATGGATACATCCACCTAGTTTGAACTGGACCACTCGTGCACAAGGTGAATGGAAAGATGTTCCATCATATCGAAGAACACTGGAGGGAAAATCTTCTCCAACTTGTTGGTGATAACAACAATATTACTTTCCATTCGTGCTAGATTTTCTTCTTTTAATGTGGTGGCACATAAGTCTTTGAAGAACAAATTGATTTTTACTATTGATTTCCATATGTTTTTAGGTAAACTAATAAAAGAAATTGGAAGTAATTGTTCAATGAAAACATAACAATCATGACTTTTCATTCCATGCAAGTTTCCTTATGTCATATCAATCATCTTTCCTAAATTTGAGGCATATCCATCGGGCATCTTCAAACTTTGAACTCACTCACATATTTGACGCTTTTAGTCCAACTTGAATGTAAAACTAGCCTTGGGCTTAAGAATATTGTCGTTGGGCTCCTGCTGTAAGTATAATTCTCTGCGGTTGTAATATTCTGGTAAGTCAAGTCTGGCCTTAGGATTATCCTTTGTTTTGCCGGTGACATCCATAATTGTGTTGAACCAGTTGTCAAAATAGTTCTTCTCAGTATGCATGACATCAATATTATTTCTAAGTAAATTATCTGTCCAATATTCTAACTCCCAGAATATACTTTGCTTAGTCTAGTTATGCTAAATGTCATATCCATCAAGCCTGTACAATTGTTCCTCGCTGGTTTTAGACAAATCCTGAACTAGTTTCCAGACGTCATGACCAGACAGCCTTGGAGGTAGACCATCATGTTCCCTTCTATTCCTTCTAAATGCATTCTTGAGTTTCCTAAATTCATGATTAGGTGGCAAAAAACAACGATGACAATCAAACCATGAATTTTTCTTGTTATGTCTCAATGTGAAAGATTTTGTTTTTTCCATGCAGTATGGACAAGCCAGCTTTCCAACTGTCATCCACCCAGGCAACATTCCACAAGCAGGAAATCATTAACAGTCCACATTAGATATGCACGCAGATTAAAATTCTGTTTAAGTAAGATGTCCCAAGTTTCAATCCCCTCATGCCATAAAATTTAAAGTTCATCGATCAAAGGTTACAAGTAGTCATCTATTCCACTTTTTAGATTATGCGGGCCAGGAATAACATAATTCAAAAATATATAGGGACTAGTCATTAGTATTTAAGGAGGAAGATTATAAGGGATGATAAATACAGGCCAACATGAATATGGCGCAGCACCAACTAAAAAAAAGAGAACTCATCCGCACATAATCCCAAACAAATATTTCGTGACTCAGCTACAAAATCTGAATAAGTTGCATCAAAATGCTCCCAATCCTCTCCATCAAATGGATGAAACATAACACCAGCAGACCATCTATTTTCACAGCGCCATCTCATATGAGGAGCTAAGCTGTTTGAAGCATACAACCTCTTCAACCTTGGTATTAGAGGTAAATAATGCATTGCCTTAATAGCAATTTGATTTCCACTAGAACCACGCTTATATCGAGGGTTCTGACAAAACTTACAGGACTCTAGGTTAGCATCTTTCTTAAAGTTTAACATACATTCATTTTCACAACAATCAATTCTAACCGGGGAGCTACCTAATTCTGACACCAATCTTTTTGCCTTATTGAAAGAATCGGGAACCTTCAAGCTGGGGTCAACTAACTCTTTAATTAGGTCTATCATTGAGTCCATTCCTCCTTCAGCAATATTCCAGTCAGACTTAATACTTAATAATCTAACAACAACAGACAAACGAGAGTGCGAACACCCGTACAACAAATGATGACTAACAGCATGCAATTGTTTATAGAATTTGCCCGCTTCACTATTAGGAACATCTTCGACATTTTTCCTAAAGTTGCCCCCGTGTTGCATTCCAAAAACATCGTGCACCATTTCTTTCATCCTAGTATCTTGATATTCATTATGCCCTTGCAGACCTACTACTTTCTCCAACAACAAATTTATTTTGTGCAACATCACCATGAATACCATGCAATCTTAAAAAGTCCTCGTGAAACCCCTTTCTATAAAAATGTTGCTTTACAACTTCTTTACTTACAAGATTTATACCATCACATCTAACACAAGGACAACGAATAGCCCCAAAACGTGTCCAAACATCAAGTGTCTTAGCATGTTCAACAAATATTTTGACACCTTCAACAAATTCCTTCCCAATACTCATTCTATTATTATTAGTCCATTGATATATCCAGCAATAATCAGGTTCCATCTACGCAATCAATCAAATTCAACTAATTAGATCGTCACAAAAATTCAATTATTACCAAACATAGTCACATTTTCTACGCAATCAATCAGATTCAACTAATTAGATCAAGTCACAAAAAGTCAATTATTAACAAACATAGTCACATTCAAAATAAAAAAATTCCCTTTAAAGTTCCTACACTTAACCGTTTTCAACCAACTAAGTAAACAACCAAACCACATTCAAAACAAAAAAATATCCTTTAAAGTCCCTACACTTAACCATTCAAGTGACTAAGTATCAAAATAAAACCACATTCAAGAAACAAGCAACAACAAGACCTACAAGATGTCAACAACAACGCTAGTGAATCTAACAAGGCCACACACGGCTTCACTAGACTTCAATATAAAAAATAACAAGAAGATAACAACAATGCTAGTGAATCAAAAAAAGCCACACACGGCTTCACTAGACTTCAATATGAACAATAACAAGAAGATAACAACAATAGTGAATCGAGAGAAATTAACTTACCTTTGCTTGGCCTAAATTAAAGTGAAAGAGATAACCGGTCACCGAATCAAGAACCTACAAAAATCAAGACAAAATATTTCAACTTTGAGTGATTTAGCAAAACTCATATAAAAAATAACAAGCTAAAGTGCTAAACCATAAAAGTAAATCCATTCACTTTAAAGACAACAAGTTAAACCCTCATAAAAAACAACAAGTTAAACTATAAAATCCATTCAAGAATCTTACAAAATCACAATTAAAGATTCCAACTTTGAGGATTTATACAATCAATAACTTTAATCTAGCAAAAGTCATAGCTAAAACAAGAAGCTAAACAAGCAAAACTAGTTCAAACAATTATGTGTATAGCTCAAAAATTTCGCAAATAACTAAAAAAAAAATCGAGCTTCAAACGAGCTTAAAAAAACTAGTTCAAACTAACCTAATCTTCAACAATATAAATTTCACAATTATAAAAATTAGTACACCTATAAATCAACCTCAAAAAGTATAAATTTTGTAAAATACAATAAAATTCATACCTGAACCGAGCTGTGGCCGGAGCACTTTCCGGAGAAGTGGGTTTTACAATTGAAAAAATTAATTTGGGTGTGTTTAGGGTATTTTTGTGTGTGTGTTGATTTATGTGTGTGTGTTTAGGTGTTTAGGTCAACTTTAGGAAATATTTTAGGTTGGGTCGAGTCATGTGGGGGTAGGGTCGGGTAGGAGTTATATAATTAGAATATTTTTTTATTATTATTTTATTAAAAACCGACCACATGTAGTCGGTTTTTAACAAAATAATAAAAAAATATTTTAATTACTACAATTAATAAATTAATAAATTCAAGTTAATTTTAAATAAATTAATTTTTTAATAAATTCTATAATATTTATAACAATAACACGAGTAGTATATTTTCTCAATCGTATAATAATATCAATCAATTTTGTAATTTACGATAAATTTTTGATTAATTAGCTTTTAATTACGATTATATATATATATATATATATATATATATATATATATATATATATATATATATATCAAATAAATTATTAATTACTTGTCTTACGTTATTACAACTTCAACAATATACGCGTATCTACTTATTGACACTAAATAATATATCTATTTCCTCAATAATATCATATCAATGTATTATTCAAAATATTTTGATATATAGATTTAGTTATCAGGCTTTTATTACTGCATACGTCACTACATGAGATATACATATAGATACATATATTCAATTGTCTATCAACTTTCAAATAAGTACTATAAACATCACTTACAAGATTTTAATATACTACCCCATAATAATAATATATAACATATTTCACATATACTGATCAGATGAATTATCAGTTAGTTTTATCTTATGTCATTAATATACCTTCACTATATAATTAATATGTATATATATATATACCTATGCATATACACACTATCGACTATATCAAGTTCTAAATACGTACTATATGTATCACACACATATACAAGTATATTATCCAATAATATAATACGACGTGTTTCATATACTTACTCAGATGAGTGATCGATTAATTATATTTGATTAGCTTAATATACTAGGTTTTGACTAAACCGTTCATCAATTCGATCACTACATGATATATATATATATATTTGAACTCTTGAATACGTACTATATATATCGCATCCACAAGTATATTACCTTATAATAGAACACATTCATTATATTCTAATGAATTATCGGTTATATATATACATATTCATTATACAAAGATTATGCATGTTTAACGTCATTTAGCGTATATACAAGGAAAATATTTATTCCATATATTGAAGCATAAGTAAAATATAAATATAATGTTTAACGTAATTTATTTATTTTATTTGATATATTTTTTAGTGTAATTTTTTTCACAAAATTTAAGAATGATTTATTTTTATGATTATTATACTGGTTATCGACTGTGTGATCAGTGTAATTTCAAAAAAATTATATATAAATTACATTACATATATATAATTATTTTTAATGAAAATAATATATATATTTGATTACATATATATAATTATTGGTTACTAAAAATTATTTTTTTATTTTTTTTTAGTTCAAAAACCGACCACAAGTGGTCGTTGTTAAAAAAAATAATTTTAAAGTATTAAAAATCGATCACATGTGGTCGGTGTTTTTAAAAATAAATTTAAAAATATTTTTCAATTAATTTTTTTTAAAACCGACCACTTACTATTTTTTATTTATTTATAAAATAAATAATAATTAATATAAAAATTAATGAAATAATTATTTTAATTTTTTTAAATAAAAAAACAACCACTTGTGGTCGATTTTTTGCGTCCACAACACATGGTCGGTTTTTTATGGTTGATTTTTTATTTGTTTTTTAGTAGTGATTATACATGAAAAGGGAAACGTGTATAATCAAACTTGTCGCGATGCAAGTGACCAACATATTATAGAATTTGCTTGACACTATTTTGTAGTTTTTTGGCGATTGAGAATTTTTTTTTTTTATCCCAACAATGTGGGTGCTAATCAAGAATGCTAACTTATCATTGTTATCAGGTTCATCTAAATGATACTTTTAATGCGTGCATAAATTTCTGCATAAAAATTTAGAAAAAATGCAGTAGCTATGAAGCCATTATCTTAAAAATAGGCTTAATACATCAACTTCTTCTTTAACTTGCTCACACCCCTCCATCCCCTCTCTTTTTCTTCCTCACACCCCACCCATCTCTTTTTCTTCTCTATTTTTTTTCACCATCATCATCAACCAGCTACAACAAAATGTGCATTGAAAATATTTTTAATAAAAAATAAAAAATACAGAATGTTTTCTAATATTGTTCATAATTCAATGTCAAAATTATAAAATATTTTCTAATATCATTCTTAATTCAATATCAAATGTAGACTAGTACTCATCAATTCACAATAACAAAAATGTCATATTTCCCTCTCTAAAATTGTGGGCTTCCAAAATCCAAAGTACTATTACACTACTAACAATTTTGGGTAAAAGTATTACTCACTTCTCGAATTCGATGGACAATTCCGCTGCAGCGACGCCGATGTCGCAGCCACCATTAACCGCCCAATTGCAATAATTACATTTCTGTTGTTAGCAACCTTACCATGAGTTGCACGGAGACGCAGGGAGAGGGGGTGAAAAAGAAAACTTTTTAAATTTATATATCCATATATGGAATGATATTTAATTTCTTTTTTTTGCGTAGATCCAACATAGCAATGATGTGGCGCTATCTTGGAGGCGAGTGTATTACACTCTCCATTGTAAGAGTGGAATTATATTTTTGGGATGGTATATAATTCATGCAAAAATTGTTTAGGGAGGTAAATAATTATCGATAAAGTTAAAATGTTAAAGTAAATTTTGTGGCAAGTTCAGGAGGTATTTATGTCTTTTTCCTAATATGTATGATTAAAGGAATTAATTTATCTACGTACTAGACACTTGAAAATACCCATAATTTTTTCTTCCCAAAATTTGAATCAAAAGTGTCTAAAAACACTTTATTATTGGTTCAAATACTCAATTAAAATAGCTATCTTGGAATTAGTTAAATTAGTAACGTTAGATTTAGTTATTTATTAAATTAATTATGAGAAGACCATTTAAAAATAGAGAAACTTTTAGAAAAATTAAAGAATCGTTAGTTAGTAATTATTCAGAATATATAAGTCTAAATAAAACAAAAGAAAATCCACAAAGATTAGCCTATTTAATTACATTAATATCTAGTATTGAAGCAAAATTAATAATCCATTTAAAATCTAGAAGAATGAGACATATACCACCTAATTATGATAAAATTAGATTTATATATCCACCAAAATATTATAAATATAATTCAAATGAATAAAGAGCAAAAATACAAAGAATTAAAACAATTTATCTCTGAAAAACGTAAAGAATTAAAAATAAGAAAAGAAAGATTACATTATAATATATTTGTCGGAGTTAGTAAAAATTCAATAAATATACAAAAAGATGAAATATCAAAATTAGAATCTCAAATAGATAGTTTAGAATATATATATATCAACATGAACTATTCACAATAAAATTAATAAAGAAGAATTTATAATAGATGAAAAAATATATGAAAATCACGAAGGATCAAAAATAAAAATAGTATTTTCTAATCTAGGAAGAAGGTATAAGAAAATAGGAGAACATTTATATTTAATGTTAGAAAAAGAAGAATTAAAATTAGAAGATAAATTAACAGCAATGGTAAGAATAGAAAAAGAAAATGAAGAAATAGATAGAAAAAAAGAAATAGAAAAAATTAAACAACAAACTACGGAAGAAATACGAAAAATAGAAGAAACTAAAAATAGTAGAATTGCTGAATTAGAAAAAGAATTACAAATGTTAAAAAAGATTTATACGAACAAAGACAAAAAGAAAAAGAAGAAAAGGATAAAGAACAAAAATTAATAAACGAGATAAATCAATTTAAAGAAAAATTAGAAATAAATAATATAGAGGTAGAAGAAACGGATAATTATGATTCAGAAGATAGTGAAACATATACGGAAATATTAACAAATATAAAAGATTTAGAAATTAACGAAAAACAAGAAAGACTTAATCAAGAAAATTTGGAAAATAATAATACAGAAATAAATACTCTTGACAAAAAAGAAGATGAAAATCTAATACCCAAAACAACAGAAATAAGAAAACCTATATATTACAAAAATAAATTTAAAAGATATAATGAATATGACAAATGGACACCAAAACAAATAGTTAATAAAAATTATAACTTTTTAGATCTAGACTGTGTAATAGATACAGAAAAAACAATACAATTATGGATAGGATATATGACAAAACAATTATTAGATAATAATATAAACATAACAGATGCACCAGAATATATAGAAAAAACACTAATAGGATCAGTAAAATTATGGTTTACAAATTTAACTGAAAATAGTAAAAAAGTATTAAGAACTAATAAACCTATGGAAGGAGCAGCATCAACAACAACTAAATTAACACCTATAGAATTATTGAAAAAATATGAAACAGCTATAAAATATGAATTTGGTAGTATGACAACATTAGAAGAAGAACAAGATAAAGAAAAAGATACAAATAGAAATTTAATGATAAAATTAACAATATGTAATATGTGTTATATAGATGAATATACTTGCGCATTTAAAAAATATTATTATAAAGGAGCATATAGTATAGAAGAAAGTAAAGAAATAAGAAAATTATATTTTAATAAATTACCTGAACCATTTAGTTCAAAAATAATAAAAAGTTGGGAAGAAGCAAAAATAGTAGATACGTTAGGAGCTAGAATAAAATTCTTACAACAATGGTATAGAAATTTATGTGAAAAATATAGAGAAGAATTAAAAATGGAAAAAACATTAATAAGAAATTTAGCATGTTGCAAAAATAAAATAGCACCTCAATTTGGATGCGAAGAAAGATATTATAAGAAACGAAAAAGACATAAGAAATATAAAAAATCAAAATATAAATATAAGAAACCAAGAAAAAGATATTATGTAAAAATTTACAAAAATAAAAGACCATATAGAAAGAAAAAATCTATAAAAGAATGTACATGTTATAATTGTGGAAAGTTAGGACATTTAGCTAGAAATTGTAAATTACCCCAAAATCCAAAAAATAAACAAATATCAGAAATGAAAATAGAAAATACAGAATATATGCAAATAGATTATATAGATTATGAACTAGAAAGTGAAGATAGTATATATGAAATTTCAGAAAACGAAACAGATACTGAAATAGATAGTGAGATAGATGAATCAAATGACTGAAGAAGGTATAAAAATAATAACAAAGGAAGAATATTTAAATGACGAAGGAACAGAACAAAAGATAATATTTGATAGTAATATATTTGATGAAATAAAAGGAAAAGAGTTAGATTTAAGTGTAGAAAAAATATTCAAAATACCAACAATAAAAAATATTTTTAGTAGGAAAAAAGATGAATATTATGTAGTATGTCAAAAAGAACATGTAATAGACTGTAGATATGCAAAAAGAAAAGCTAGTATACCACTAGTAACAAAAAGAATAATTAATAAAGAAATAAATGATATAAAAAGTAAAGGAGATCCAATAAAATATGTACACCTCGGAGGTACAGAAATATTAATAAAAGCATGTTTTAGAGAAGGAATAGATACACCAATAGAATTATATTTAGCAGATGATAGAATTATAAAACCTATAGAAAAAAGTATAATAACTGCCGTAAAAGGAAATTTAATATACCAAAAATTTAAATTTATAATAAGTGCAAATTATTCAGTAGCCGTAACAGATAGAAATATAGATAAATCATTAGTATTATATTGGAAGATATCAGGAATAGAATTAACCGCAGGAAGTAAAATATTTACAGCAAGATGTAAAAATTTATATGTATTAACAACAAAACATAAAATAACAGGGAAAAATAAGATTAACAAAATACAAATAGATAGCCCATTTGAACAAATTGTAAAAACAATAGATTATAATGATTATAGCTATAGAGACATAGATATAGAAGAAAATTTAGAAATAGTAGATGATAGAATAAGTACAACAAAAAGAATAGCTAATGAAAAACCGGAGTCATCGAGCTCATAAAAAAGAACAAGTTATGAAACAAATTCAATAAGTAATTTAAACCAATATTACATAACAGGAAAAATAAATGAAAAAGAACATTTAATACTATTAAATACAGGACAAGAAGAAAATTATATAGCAAAATATCTAGTAAAAATTGAAGAAATAAAAAATGATAATGATATATGCCCAGATCTACCGAGAAGTTTAATAAAAAATAAAGATATAGCAGAAAAAGAAATAATAATAGGAGGAATTAGAAAAATAAAAATAGGATTTGAGGTAAAAGAAGAAATGCAAAAAGCAGATATAATATTAGGAATAAAATGGTTAGAACAAGTAAAACCATATAATATAGAACATACACAATTAGCCATAACATATAATAGGAAAAGATTATTCTTAAGAAGAGCCTTAACATAAAATGAAAATATATGTATTAATGAAGATAGTAGTGGAAGGATATTACAGTAGATATTATACGTCTATGATAGATACAGGAGCAGAAGCTAATTTATGTAGATATAATTGCTTACCAGAAAGTAAATGGGATAAATTAAAAATACCAATAGTAGTTAAAGGATTTAATAATGAAGGAAGCTTAATTACTTATAAAGCTAGGAATGTAAAAGCACAAATATGGGATAAGATATTGACAATAGAAGAAATTTATAATTATGAACTAACATCAAAAGATATACTTTTAGGAATGTCATTTTTAGATAAACTATACCCACATATAATAACTAGAAATGATTGGTAGTTCACAACACCATGTAAACAAAAAGTAAGAGCAAAAAGAGTTAATAATAAAATAAGAAAGAAAACTGATTGGATAAAAGGAAGTGAAAAAATTACACAAAAGTTAGAAAATATAAAAACTGCTGAAGATACAATAGAATTAGTAGTATTCTCGATAAATAAAACAGAAATAACTATATTTTCAATAAATAAGATAGAAATAGTTAAGAAAAAATTAGAACAATTATATAGTGAAGATCCGTTAAAAGGATGGGAAAAACATAAAACTACCATAAAAATTGAATTAATAGATAAAAACAGTATAATAACCCAAAAACCATTAACATATAATTTTGACGATTTAAAAGAATTTAAAATGCATATAGATGAATTATTAGAAAAACAATATATACAAAAAAGTAATAGTAAACATAATAGTCCAGCATTTATAGTAAATAAACATAGTGAACAAAAAAGAGGAAAAAGTAGAATGGTTATTGATTATAGAAATTTAAATGCAAAAACTATAACATATAATTATCCGATACCAAATAAGATATTAAAAATAAGACAAATACAAGGATATAATTATTTTAGTAAATTTGATTGTAAATCAGGATTTTACCATCTAAAGTTAGAAGAAGAATCTAAAGAATTAACCGCATTTACGGTACCACAAGGATTTTACGAATGGAATGTATTACCATTTGGATATAAAAATGCACCAGGTAGATATCAACATTTTATGGATAATTATTTTAAACAATTACCTAATTGCATAGTATACATAGATGATATATTATTATATACAAAAACTAAAGAAGAACATATAAAATTATTAGAACAGTTCACAGATATAATAGAAAAATCAGGAATAAGTCTAAGCGAAAAGAAAGCCGAAATTATGAAAAATCAGATAGAATTTTTAGGAATACAAATAGATAAAAGTGGAGTAAAAATGCAACAACATATAGTACAAAAAATAATAAATTCGAAAGAAGAATTAGATACAAAAAAGAAATTACAATCATTTTTAGGATTAGTAAACCAAGTAAGAGAATATATTCCAAAATTAGCAGAAAACCTAAAACCACTGCAGAAAAAATTAAAAAAGGATATAGAATATAATTATAATGAAGAAGATAAAAAACAAGTTCAAAAAATAAAATTACTTTGCAAGGAATTACCAAAATTACAATTTCCGGATGAAAATAGAAAATTTACATATATAGTAGAAGTAGATGCCAGTGAATATAGTTACGGAGGAGTACTTAAATATAGATATGAAGCAGAAAAAATAGAACATCATTGTAGATACTACTCAGGTAAGTTCAACGAGACAGAAATAAAATGGGAAATAAATAGAAAAGAATTATGTTCATTATATAAATGTTTATTAGCATTTGAGCCATATATTGTATATAACAAATTTATTGTGCGAACAGATAATACACAGGTACGCTGGTGGCTAACAAAGAAAATAGAAAATTCAGTTACAACAAAAGAGATTCGGAGACTAGTTTTAAACATATTAAATTTTACATTTACAATAGAAGTAATCAGTACTAACAAAAATGTTATTGCAGATTACATATCAAGACAAAGCTACATAAACTGAAATGATAGAAGAAAATATACATGAAAAGATACTCAACGCCCTGACTATGCTTTCATTGAAAGTAGACAGTATGGGTACTGAGATAGCAAAGAATGGTACTGAGATAGAAAAGCTAAAGCTAAAGACTAGTGAAGATAATCTGAAGTCTATAGCTATGAATCAGCTAACTCAGCAATGCACAGAGCTATGTCGATCGGAAGACAGTAAAATTTCAGAGCTAGAAGGAGATGTTGGGATACTCCATAAAACCCATAACGTTTATCAATCTACTTCTGCAGGTACAAGCAAAGGAGTTAGAAAAAATATGAACTTAAACAAGCTATTTGACAAGCCATATACACCAAATATACCAAAAGACCCCATGTTTACACCCCCACAAGTTACTACATACCGAGATAGCCTAAACCAAGACAAAAAGACATACAACTACACAGCCCGCACATATATAGAAAATATTTACAACGTACAAACTTTCTTAAATAGCAACCCAAAAGCTACAAATATCCAAGAACCAGATACGAACTATATAACCCAGAAATTAACCAGATACAACAAGCTAATTGCCTTACCAAAAACTAAACCCAGCTTAGTAAAAACTTGCTACGAATATGGATTACTTAGTACCGTATATACCACGGATGGAACTGAGATATCCACTATACCCGAGATATATGAAGCATTTACCATATTTAAAAGAATAACCAAAGGTACTTTATTTTTTATAAAAATCTACACGGCACCAGCAGAGATATTATTTGACGAAGTTAAGAAACCTATACAAGTTGTAAAAATAGGAATGACACGAGATATGATTATACCACAAGATATTGGTACACAGCCAGAGATACCCAGAATCGAGATACCAAAATTTTATGCGAACAAAAGAGTTATCGGATTATCTACGATTTTACAAGAACTAGCAAATACATATTGTAATCAAAATCCTATATGGAGTTATTATTCAAGAAACCATGTATTAATATATTCAAACTCAAAAGAGCTACGGGAAACAGATATGGAGACTATTAGGCAATGGATTATGACGTTGCTTAAACCAGAGACAGAACCTATCGCCAGAGCTATTAGAGAAAAATTTATTCAGAGGAATTATTGACCAGCTATTGCAAAACTATTGGACACAAATATCCAGACCACAAGTGTTCAAAATGTAATGGAGGAGATAATGACGTCCCAGCAGTGCAGCTAGAATAAAAGAAGATAAAGACGACAGCTGGAAAGATAAAGAAGAACAATAATAGAGATACAACAGATACGACAAAAACCACGGAGACAAGTTATTTATTAAGAGTTACGTAAAGTCTTTAGAATAATTGTACCTTACTATTAATGTGAAGACTTTTTTTGTTTGTTAGACTAGGTACTAGGCTACTATAGCCTTTAAGACTTTTTTACCTTTTTTTGTTTTTTAGCTTTATGATTAATTCTTATCTTTAGACACATGTAAAATACTTAGAAAAAATTTGTAAAGTTTCGTTCACTTATAAATAAAGAGGAACGAAGGCATTGCAAAAGCAAGCCTTCCTACATTCAGCCAAAATTCTCTCTATCAAAAATACTTTTGCCTAGTTAATTAAATATATACACTGCAATGGAAAAAGCTATGGAACAACAAACCTCAGAAATATCAAAGCTACCGGAACAGGTATATCTATTTACGATTATGAATAGCTAAATTCATAATTCCCGACAATCATGATATGATAAAATAAATTCATATTAGTTACTTTATAGTAGAATTATTCGAAAAATAATATGTTAAGAAGTTTATTAGCAAAGTGGAAACGGAGAAAAATCCCAAGGAACTATGTCATCCTAAAGGGGAAACCAATGAGGCAAGAAGCCGTGGCGGGGAGTAACCAAAGTCGAGGCGCTGTTTAAGGGAAAAGTATCCGAATTACCATGCTAGTAGTGACCGAAGAACATGTTATTTAAGAATAATCTAGTATATAGTAATCTGAGATGACTATATTTTATTATGTATATGGTTGAAGGAAATATTTTGAAAAAGCAATTTTATGATAATGAATGATAATATATCTGATGTCATGGTAGATAAATTTAAGATACTTATTTTGTATGCACTTAGAGATATAGATGTTGCAGATATAAGAAAAGTTATATTAGAAAAAACATATGGAAAAAATTATACGGATAGAATAAATTATATACCACACATACCTAACTACTCTTATAAATATTTATTATGTTGAAATTACGTAGGATTTTTAAAGATACGTAAAAAATACAGTTACTAGAAAAACAGATAAAAATAAATATAGACAAATACATGGAAAATAAAAAATATATAAAATCTCTTAATAAAAATATGCAAAAATTACTAAGACTAAAACAAATAGCTATAAAATATCAATTTTAAAAATAGTCTATTTAGACTACCTTAGAATTTTAACCTTATATATACTTAAAGATATAGAAATAATAGATATTAAGAAAATGATATTAGAAGAAGTAATAAATTACGAAATAGAAATGATAAATGCCACAGAACAAATATACGAAGACATTTACCCAGAAGGATATTATTCAGACCAAGATTGTGGATGTTAGAATATATTAGAAAAACTAGAGAAAATCAAGATAATCTAAATAACGAAATTAATTATAGAAACCATATTAGAAAAATAATGGAAGATCTAAAAGAAAAGTTAATATGGATAGAAAAAACCTTAGAAAATTTAGAAAAAAGTACATGTAACAGTTTATATAATATAAAAAACTCACTACGAGAAGAACAACACAAAATAATAAATGACATAGAAAATCTAGAATTAGATATACACTATAGTACAGAAAGAATAAATTATTATACAGAAATTTGTAACTCAGCAGTTACTACAGGATAAAATAATAAACTAAATAAATTAATGAATACACCTCACAAAAAGAATAACTTATTAAAACAAAATCTAAGAAATAACCACGTACAAAAAAGAATAGATTCATTACCTACAATAAATCTATTTATTATGCTAGTTATTTTGCTAGTTATCCTCACCCCCCTCACCTTGATGAAGTTTATTAAGAAATTTAAAAGATTATTAACATACTAACCTTTAAAATATGATGAATTCGATACTAAAGAACCTAAAAATTCTAGTTCATAAAATATAGATTTTAAAATTAGCGAAATGATCTTGCGGACACTTGTACTTATCTTATTTTGTAAAGTAAACACTTATACTTATACTTTGTCATTTGGATCCTTAAACTAGTCAAAACAAAATATTTTAAACCCTTTATCCGTCAAAACACAATTTTTTAAATCTTTTTTTCATCCAACTAATATGAGTGTAATACACTCGACGACATATGTCATGCCATGTCATTTTTCAATGACACGTAGAAAATTACATATTCAGAATATATATAAAATAATATATAATATTTTTCTTAAAAAAAATCCTACCCCTCTGTCTCCTTATTTGTTCAAAAAATATTATTTATATTATATTTATATTTGAGGCCTATCAAAATAATCTAAAAAATGACAATTTCATATATTATTAAAATAAATTGATAAAAAAAATTTGTTCAATAATATAAAAAAAATTATGTTGAATATTTCAATAATCAACAATCAAAAAAATAATATTCAAAACTTATCCAACCTTTCAATAATATAAAAATAATAATAATAATAATAATAATAATCTAAACAAATTGATCAAAATAATTACTATGTATCAAAATAATTTGTTCAATTTTATGGACAATTCTTGAATTTAAAAATCATTTTGTTGTGAAACCTTTTTCTTTTTTTTTGGATTTTGCGCGCGTGTGTGTGTGCTGGGGTGAGGGGCGAGGGGAATGGCTGATACGGGCTGGGGACGGGGGAAACATAGGAAACTGGTGGGGGTGTGGGGGATAGGGGAGAAGGGCTGGTGCAGGGTGGGGGATGGGGGAGAGGGGGTGGGGAATGGTTAGTGTGGGGGCGGGGGTGGGGGGAGGGACAAGGGAGAGAGGAGCTGGTGCGGGGTGTAGGGGGACGGGGGAAGGGGGAAGGGGTCAAATGAAGAAGAAAGTGGATTTTAAAAAAAAAATTACAATCTTTTTTAAGATTTTTTTTTTCAAATTACAATCTTTTTAAGATTTTTTTGTTTTTAAAAAAATTACAATCTTTTTTTAAAAAATATATTTTAAAATAAAAAAAATGACTTCACTCGCAGCAAAATGCGTGTTTTACACGCGTTTTTTTTCAAATCATCATGTTAATGCCACATATGCAAAAAAGGATTTTAAATATTCATTTTTAATGAGTTAAATGATTCAGATAATAAAAGTGTAAGTAGAATTATCTACTTACAAATCAGGAAAAGTACAAGTGTTCACGAGAAAATTTCACCTTTAAAATTCTCTTTTGATTTGTTGATACTGATAACACACTCATTACAGGCAATGTGCAGATTTAATGCCCTCTCTGGTTGAAATAATTTGAACTGACAGAAGTGAGATTCTTTTAAGGACCACTTCCTTTATATATATTGGTTTATCAATTTAACCAAAATAATAGCCGTGCTATTTTCATGGTCAATGCCCAAAGGAGTGAAATGTACCAAATAAAATGAAACCCGTCATGTTTACCACACATTGATAGGAGAACAAGATGATGAATTCTTTTTTTAGTAAATTTATTATGTCAATTCCCTTTGGCATTTGACCTCATATCATGAGATTCTCATATGAAATTAGCAGAGGATATTCAATTTTCTTCACCTCATTATATGTCCAGTTCTACATATGTTCATAGATTCTTGAGCAAACAACATTAATCGCAACTATTTAGTATATTATTATATTTTATTCACACTCTTTTTAAAATTACATAAAATCTCGAATTTTAAAGTTTCAGATACATCATCGAGGATTGGATACATCATTTTGTGATGCATAACTAGTCAATCAAATCTTTATATATTAGTAATGCTAATCTCATTCTGATACATAAGTCTTGAGTATCAGAATTTCGATACATATTTTTTGTTATATTTTCAATCAAATATGTCCTTCTTATGCTATTTTCATACAAAAATCAAATTCTTTTGTATAAGTAAAACAAATCTCATTTCAAAGAGGCAGAGCAGGAGGAGTCATCAGCAGTTCCCCAGTTTGAGGAGGGTACCTCTACTCATGTACAGCAGACAAATGTACGCTAGTCTGAGGAGGGTATAAAGCAACCTTCCTATGATGCATCAGTACAATAGGGGAAGATTTCCGCACCCACACATACCTCGGAAACATCTTTTGACGAGGACACCCGAGGTGGTGTATGGAAGGGATGCGGGAGATATTTGATATAGACAGTCATATTTGGGAGGCAGGTACGCCTATGAGGCTTATTTATGAGGAGTGCCGAATTGATCTATCAGGGTTGAGTAGAGTATCACAGCTACAGGTTACACTCGATCGATATCAATTAGAGTGGGTGACTAGATCACTTGATTCTTATAGCCTGACTATGGTACGTGAATTTTATGCATCCTACCTAGCTACAGTAGTCCTTCATATACACAGAGCTCCAGGACTGGTGAAGTTCGCAAAGCAGCCACAGCTTGATCATACACTGGTTAGAGGGGTCAGAGTTAATATTTCAGCAGAGACTATCCACAGAGTCATCTTCAGCGCACATTACATTACTCCTACATTTAAAACTGAGTGTGACCACATACTGAGGGTCGCATGTGATTGATATATTATGCGGGAGATGAGCACCTATGACAGAGGGTTGAGATAGCTAGTTATATTTCACCTTTGGGTGATGTAATCCCATGAACTGAAGGGCATGGTATGATCAAGAAGGGCCTATTGACATTTGAGGCCAAGTTTTGGTCATTGCTGATTAGATACCGACTGTTCCCTACTGCTTAGGATAATATATTGACTTAGGAGAGAGCAACACTGGTTGCTTATTTGATGGTCGAATATGTTGTTGATTTTTTTATCATTCTTCTGTATGAGATACACGATAGAGTATTTGGGGAATTGACTAATCTTCCATTCCCTTGCATGATTCAGAGGTTGTGTGATAAGGCTAGTGTACCTGAGATACTAGGAGTAGACGAGAGGGTACTTGCAACGGAGACTACATAGTCAAAGACTATGAAGGTTTTGGCACCCCTAGATCTTCCCAGGAGATCTACAGAGCCAACAGTAGTACATAGAGCCTAGACTGAGGGCCTAATAGTTTCCACAGATCCTGCTGATACACATGAAAGCGATGTGGGTGTCAGTGTTGATATGGATATAGGAGAGCAGAGAGAGGCTCCAGATTCGATTACAAAAGGTGAGGGGACACCAACTACTTCTTCTTTAGCCCCGACTTTGACCTCAAAGCTGGTGGATGTATCTTCAAAGCCTACTCACCCATCCACTACATCTCTTTCTACAGGTATGATTACTATATCTAGCGAGTTTTGGCAGAGCTTAATGGATAGCTAGAGGGCCATCGATGCTACGTTGAGGGTTGTTGAGACCGAGATGACTACCCTCTACGAGCAGATAAGATCAAAGGTTAGGACTAGATTTGAGCAGGTAGAGGCAAATGGGAGGCCACACAGAAAGCTTTACTGTCTAAGATAAATATCAACTTCCAGACATAGCTCAATTAGTTTGAGAGAAGAGTTACAGTTTGATTCACAGTGACAAATATACCGTATCTAGCCCAGATGAGAGAGGAGTTTGATATATTATGAGCAGAGGTACGCTCTCCCACAAAGAGCCATGTAGTAGCCACTTTCTCACTTATACCCCTAATGGTCTATATATCACCTCTGCGTATACCGGATAGTTTGATTTCTTTGTGGAAGATAATGAGGAGGTCCCAGTAGTGGTGTCCAAGATATCACGTTGGGGACTTATAGGATCCTCATATGCCATATGACCAGTCTATTAAAAGGGCCAGACATGATTCGACGGAGGCTGCATTCATCGATAGGCAGAGACGCATAGCTATAGCAGCGGTGCATCATCTAGCAGTGCACCGCCACCACCACTACCTTCGCTAGCTGATATGCACCCATTTGGGGATGCTCATGATTCAGGAACCTAGTATATTCCAGGTATATTTTTACTTTTCTCTGTTTTACTTTATTTTAGCGCATTGAGGACAATGCATAGTTTCTAGTTGTGGGTGGGCATACCATGTTGCCGCAGGTTTTTGTTGTCGTAATTCTTTTTTTGTCACTCGCAGTATGGTTGTAGAACCAACATGTCTAGGATAAATTTGTGTCATATTGTGTTTTGTTTGTATTGTGTTATGTTTTTGTGTAATTAGGAGATTTTTAAGTATTTAGGGAAGTAGTCATGTTTTGATTGATTTTTGATACCTCTCTAAAATTTATGTTTAAGTACTCTGTGAATATATATGTGTGAACGTTATGGATCTTGTTATGGTATTAGGATTAGGAACATAATAATCAGTTGCTAATAATTGTATGGACCGAATAGGTAGTAGCCTATAATATTGACTTTGTGCAATGTGTGTGTGAGATACTACCTAGTTCCATTTGTGGGTTGAATTCGAACTTGCCTGGTTAGTCTTGTTAGGTTGAAAGGTAGTCAGTTAGGATACGATCATAGGCTCTTTTTCATTTCAATCCACTTTTAGCCTAAATGACCTTTCATGTGTGAATTGTATTCCTTGATCCCTATTTTGAGCCTCGTAGCCTAATTTTTTGGTTTCACCTTCCCATTTGTTCTATAATGAACATATTTTGGCCCTGGTCCTCCTTGGATATTGTGCACCTCAACTTAGGAAAAATGCGTAAGTTAAGGGTGGCTATCATAGGGGTGCATAGTGTAAAGTGAGTATGAAGAAGGATAAAATAAGAGAAAAATTCAGTAGGGATGGGTGTGGCAAAAAAGTAAAAAGAAAAAAATTATGAAAAAATATAAAATAAAAGAATAAAAGACCACACCCAATCAGAATGTGCAATAAAGAATAAAAAAGAAATAAAGGTGGAATAAAAGAAAATTAGCTAGAAAGTAAGACCCCGAGATTAGCAAAGTGCCAAAGAGAATTAGTCACTTGATATATCCATATGTACCATACCATCCCCTAAGCCTACATTACAAGCTGAGAAAAGTCCTATAGTGATCCTAACTTGACTATCTAAAAACTAAGGTAAAGAAAATAAGGGCAAGCCTATGATATTTGACATGCATTGATTGAAACTTCTCTTCTGAGTTTGAGTGTCTCTTGACTGTCCCTACATTGACATACTTTATTTCATATGAGTGAGTGGGACATCCTTACTGTGAGGGCACTTGAGTCATATTGCTAGCTATTTGCTTGTTTCAGGTAGTGTACTTGTTTATGTGAGTGGTTGTTTGTTGCTAATGTAATTTCCATACCTTGATTTTAGTGGGTCACATTATTGTGTTTCATATTCATACACAGTTGATTTTGAAAAATAAGATCGTAGGGGGTGTTATGTTCTGAGCTTTAAGTATTGACTGACTACTTTGAATAACTTAGATTCTCCTAGTTAAGCATTATTCTTGTTGACTGAGGACATGCAAACGTTCTAATTTAAGGGTGTTGCTGTGATATAGAAATATAACACTTTTGACGCTTAGAAAGAGGAAAATATGCAAGCTTCTGAGGTTGTTTTGTTAGATATAATGTGTTTTGGGTATGTTTTGCAGGAAATCATATTTTGGATATTAAGTTCATGAAAAAGATGACAAATATGTTTTGGCTACTTTTTGGAGCAATTATGGATATTAGGGGACACTTTCTGGCTTGTTCTTGATCGAAGCATGTTAGAGAATTGAAGAAAAGCTGAAATGATAACTCTCGACACTTACTAAGTCAACATCTGGAGTGCAAGGAGTACATATGAACCGCAAGTAAGCAAATCAAGTGCCAAAAGTCTAAAATCCCGAGAGCTGACCTACAGGATTTTTAAATCCTGGTACTTGTGCCCACCCTATTGGCAACAGGTACTACCTACGCCCAGGGTTAGGGCGTAAATAGGGGCCATAGCCAGGGCGTAAAAAGGGGCCATAGCCACCGACCCTATTTTCTTCTATTTCGTTCGAGCTTTAATTTTAGGTTTCCACATGTACTATAAATACCCTTTATATGTTTTTTAGGAGTTATGCACTTTTGATACTCACAAATACATTTTGATTCCAAAATTTGATTTTGATCTCGGGATTCTCTTATATTAACTCCAGTTGATTAATTCAGTCATGGTTGTGGGTTTTTCTACTTCTTATAATTGTGATTTCATCTATGCTTTCAATTATGAATGTTGTTAATTTCTTCACAAGCATGAGTGGCTAGAAACCCATAGCTAGGGTTGTGGAAACCCTAGTAGATTGATGAAGTAGGTGAAGTGTTATTGTTGTTCTAAAGTGGTTCCCATGCATATATTGTTTTATCTTTATTATAATAGTTTTATTAATGGGTGCACACGTTAGGATCCCGCTTAGATTATTGCTACTTACTCTAAAACAGGAGTAGTGACTAGAAAAAGATAAAGACAACAGTAATTTAGAATTTAGATGTTGATCCACGTTTCTAGGTTTTATCTCAGTAAGATGGTTAGGTTTCATCTCATAACTAGAGACTCAAAAGGTAATAGTTAACTGAGATCAGGAGAAGGGTTAGTAAGGCAACATCCTAAGACTCAAAAGGTAAAAGGTGAAATCTTTCTACTCATCCAAAAGACTGTAAAAGGTACATAACTTATCGATTCTGCAGGCAAGGTATCAGGTTGGTTCAACAAAGCATGATAAGCCTACATAGTTGAGAAGCTTGGTGAACAGAATCCTAGTGTTCATTTACGACTGATTACAACCAAGTTGATATTTACTACTAGTTCGACACTGATACTCAAAACTCCCTATTTACTTTTCTAGTTCATCCCGTTGATTACAACAACTGAGATCTGTGAATCCACCTGTTTCCTTAAGATTTGGGTTACTAAATTTGACAGCGACTATATCATCTTCTGAGAGGAGGTGTAGTTTGGACGTCACTATTTCTATTTTTTCATCTTCAGACCTGTTTGTAATGCTATATTGAGGTTTGAACTTTAAATACTTTATAAATTTTGTCTATGTCTTAAATATCAACCCCAAAAAATAATTGTTTGTGCACCTTGCCCCTTGGGTTCAAAAACATCATTCATGGGATTCTCTCCTTTATCTTTCTGTTAATTTTTATTACTAAGACCATCTTGAGATTCTTTGAGAGAGTGAAATAGTAAATTCATGGATCTATTTTGGAAATTCTACAATTTTTCTTTTCTCATTATCATTAATTTAAGCATGCCAACAAGTAATGAAAGTAATTTTTAAAATTAATTTTCATAGCATCCACAATCTCCCTAACTTTGAAATATAGGTTCTAATTCCTTAAATTTTTAGAATTCGTGGTTGATTAGAAGTTGTTCGGGGTGTTTTTCATTGATGAATAATGTAGGTAAAATATTATTTATTTCAAAAGAATTTGTTTATGGTATTTTTGAAAAGCCAAATAAGAAATGTATTTTGAAAGCCCATAATTACACTTAGAAACAAGTGATGCAATAAGTACTATTTTAAAGATTTTGACACTTGTCAAGAAAACAAGTGCAAAGTGTTGGCTTAATTTGGCCTTGTTTTATTTATGTGTAGTCAACTTACATGGCTTCGAGAAGATACGTGTGCAAACACTAGGCAACTTTCTATGAAATTTTTCATATTCTTTTAGCCCATAAATAGGCAATGACATCCTACACCAAATTATATCTAACCAAAATATCTTTTTTTTGGTAAAGAAGATTGAGATGCAAAAATAAAATAAAGTAAAAGCAATAAAGTTACAAAAAAAGTAGAACTCAGATTGATTCTACTATGAATGATTTCAGAATGTTCCCATAATCAAAACTATTTATTTTAACAGATCTAGAGTAACTAGTTCCATTGATGTCTATTCAATCTTGGTCCAGGACATATACCGGTAGAACTATAAAAAGATGAAGTCTGTCGGAGGTCCACATTGTTGCATCTCTCTTTGCCAAGATGTATGCTACTCCATTTTTCTCTCTAAAGCAATGTGCACGACTTCTGTTCCTAGCTCTCTTAGCATGAACCTACAGTTATAAAGTAAAACATTATAGTGTGGGTTACTATTGTAGAGCATACGAATTACCTTTTTAGAGTGAATATTGATCTCTAGAGGCTTAAAGTTTCTTTGTAAGGCTACATTGAGCCCTTTCTTAAGTGAAATCGATTCCATTTGGTTGTTGGTCAACTGCAAAGTTCTTGCTAAATCTTAGGATCTGACTACCAGATTGGTTCCCAAAGACTCCTCCTACCCCATTCTTACCTAGGTTGCCTAAGTAAGATCTGTTAGTTTTTATTTTGTAGGACCCTTTTTAGGGAGGTTCCCAACCAATATTAAAGTAGGTAGGGTTAGATGAGGGTTTTTCCCTTTATTGCATTTGAATGTATTCCACAACCTTAAAGTAAGCTTGATAAAAAAAGAAAGGATCATTGTCATTATTAAAAAGGTTATTGTTTCAGTTTTTCCAAATAATCCAAAGGCAGAAATGGAGAAGGATATACCAAGGAAATAACCTATCAAAGTCCTTATTCCTTAGATTTTTCCAGGTAATAGGCCAGTTGGCAAGGGAGAATTTGATGGTATTCAGGTTTCTCTGATTGATTTTATCAACCAGACTTATCCAGAAGTTGTCGAAAATGTGACATTCAAAAAAGATGTGGTTAGTGTCTTCTTGGATGTTGTTATATTTGTTACAGCTTGACATAATATCAATGTCTCTTCTAGATAAGGTAGAGTTGGCAGGGAGACTATTATGTTGCATCCGTCATAAGAAGAATTTTATCTTATTGGGTAGAGTTTCCAAATCTAGTTGAAGTCCATTGGGGCTTCAGATTCTCAATTCATGGTGATAAAATTATAGGCACTCATACAGGAGAAGAGACCAATGGAATTTAGTCTCCATATAAGGGTGTCTTCATTGGATTTGTTGTGAGGGAAGAAAGTATTTTCCATAGCATGGGTAATTTGGTTGGGGAGGACATAATACATGGAGTTAAAGTTCCAACCCCATTATTCTAGATAGAGCTCAACTTAATGTCCATGGTATTGAGGGGAGAGGACTTTGGATAAGACTACCCAGGGAAGAGGGGTTAGTATCCATCTATCTCTCCATAGGTTAACTTTATTACCAGAGTGGAAAACCTATAGGGTGGCATCTCTATAGAGGCCCCAAGCTCTTTCGATGACCTTCCTGGTTTTGGAGCAACTGTTATTAGGTTTGAGGCTAGGTCTTCTACTGTTATATTTATTGATAAGGAAGTTGTCCCAAAATAAATTAAGGTTACACTTCATTCTCCAGGAAAGGCTATAAAGAATGACATTATTTTTAATGCAAGCTTTCTGCATACTTAGCCTTTCCTCATCCTTTAGTTTGGTGATGGTGTCCCACCCATCTATGTGCATTCTCTTTCTTGTTTTAGTGATTTCCAAAATAAATTTTCTTTGGTCCCTATCAATTAGTTTATAGATCTTGAAAGTATGGTGGATATATTGTATGATATTATTAGGGCTACTGAGTAGGCTTTACTAGGGGTGGTTCTACTTGCTATGTTTAGGAAGTTAGTCTTCCAACCTGCCAGTCTATAATTGCGATTGTCAATAATGAACTGGAAGTTACTATTTTGGGGTTTTTTATGGAAAATGAAAAATCCAAGGTATTTCCCAAAGCAATTACTGGAGGACATTGCAAGAGTGTTGAGGATCTCATCTTTGAGATCATTCCTAGCATTCCTAGAAGAATACTTTAGATTTCCTGATGTTAATCTTTTAACCAAAGTGGTGGCTAAAGCTGTTGCAGGTTTTTCTGATGGTAATGCTATTGGTAGTATTGGCTTTGTAAAAGAAGAGAAGATCATCAATAAAGAATAGGTTAGATATTTTAGGGTCATTCTTGCAGGCGAAGATAGAGTTCCATTTCCGGATGTCTACCTCATAATCAATTTTCTGGAGAGGAGTTTCATCCAGAGAATGAAGACGTAAGGGGATATGAGGTCTCGTGGCCTTACTCCTCTAGAAGGGGTGAAAAATTGTGTCTTACTTTCATTAACCAATATGGAAATTTTTAAGGAAGGAAAACAAGTCATGATCAAATTAAATAGTATCTTAGGAAAGTTAAAGAACTTATCTGATAAAGGACCATGTAATCCTTTCAAAAGCTTTCTCAAGGTCAATTTTTTGGATTATGTTGGCTTTCTTTCCTTTTATTTGGATAAGGTATTAATGAAATCTTGGACAATGATGGCATTGTATGATACTCTTTTATTAGAAAGAAAGATAGCCTGGGTCTTGCTAATGATGGAAGGGATGGGGGTTTTAATCCTATTGGAAATTATTTTAGTGATAATTTTGTATTGGGTTTTACAGAGTCTAATCGGTCTAAATTTCCTTAGGTAGGTTACGTTTTGCACTTTGGAATAAGGAAAATATAGGTAAAGTTGACCATTTTCTCTATCTTATGAGAGGTTAAAGTGTCCTTACAAAAATTATAGAGAAATATGATCATGGAGTGCTAATACTTTTGGAACATGAAAGGATGAAGTCCATCAAGTTCAGGGGCCTTGTTAGACTTGAAAGAGAACACACCTTTTTTCATCTCATTGATGAAAGGGGTAGCATCCAGGAGTTTATGTTGCCCATTACTGATGGTTTCTCTTACAGAAAGGCTCTTCTAAAAAAAACCTCTTGGAGTTGTTATCCTCATAGGTAAAGAGGGAATGGTAGAGAGATTAGATGTGATCCTTAATCCCATCCTAGTCATGGAACTAGTTCTCTATATCAACTAAAAGACTATTGATCCTATTATTCCTCCTTCTATTAAGAAGGGAAGTGTGAAAAAATTTTGTATTGAAATTTCCCTCCATTAGCCAATCTACTCTTGACTTGAGTTTCCAGAATTCATGTTTAAATCTGAGGATATCCTTGAAATCCTTAGTAAGGGCATATTCTAGGCATTGAAGGAAGTTGCTAGTAGGGTAGTGGTGGGATTTTTAAATACCAACTATCCTATCAAGAGCTAATTCTTTTTTTAGAAGATATTCCCAAACACTTCCTTATTCCAAACAGTAATTGCCTCTTTAAAGACAGAGGTGACCCTGGTAAGATTAGGATTGGAATATAAAATATCATGGAATATCTCCTTGAAACTATTATGGGAACACCACTTGGTTTTCACCCTGAGGGCTTGAGGCTGGAAGGAGGCACTGGTGAGGTTTGGCAAGAATGGGTAGTGGTCAAAGTGAGTTTTAGACAGGTAGGTAACAATTGCTTCAAGATACAATTGATCCAAGAGGTATTGGTAAGACACCCATCTAGTCTTTCTAGGATAAGATGTTGTCTATTCTTGTACCTTTTTTTGTCCAAGTGTATTTGCTACCGTACACCCTAGTTCTACAAGCTTACACCGATTTATGCAGTTTTAGAAGTGGGAAACTCTGGTGTTACTAATGTTATTTCCTCTAAAATTTTCTTAAGCTCTTAGGACTTTATTGAAGTCACCCCTTATTATCCATATATTATTACCAGAGTTGTCAATGGTGGGAGTTAGGTTAAAGAGAAAATCCCACAAGAGTTTTCTTTCTTCAAAGTTATTATTAGCATAAAAGCAATAAAATACCAAGTGGCAAGAGGGTTATTGTCCTTTACAAAACATGGATGACATGGTTGGTGATGGTAATGTTATTAGTGCTAAGGGATTCATCCTTACATCTGATGACAATCCCTATTAAGGCTCCAGTAGTATTGGACTGGATTTGACATTGAAATCTCATTTCATCAGCCAGGTTCTTATGATCCGATATCTTGGGTTCAAAGAGGGATAGCATGACAAGTTTATGAATGTTGATCGTTGATTTACAGTGTCTCCTAAATTCTACATTGGGCCCCTCATATATTATATTATAAATTTCATTAGCATTAATTTTAGAGTTTTGGGGTTGTGGGTCATGACTTTCTTTACCTTCCCTTAGAGGGGGAAGTCACAGGGCCCTCTGTTTTTTTTTTCTTAGAGGGGGGGTCTTATTTTTACATCAAATTGGCTCTCTGTCGTAGAGCTTGGGGACCTGATTGCCAACTCTAGTGTTTTAAGGTCTTCAGGTAATGGGATTATCATAATCTCGTGGATCAGCTTTGTGAACTCTAGTATGAGGGGATTTTCTGGGTTGCTACATCTGTTTTTGGAGTTCTTAGACTAGCAAGAAGTTCTTCTATTTCTTTGTTGGTTTCCCTCAGCATCTTCATTGGCTGTTTCCTTTACTGTATTTTAAGGCTAGGGTGGAGTTTGATTGCTGGAGGACTCCTCTTGTGAAGAGGGGCCTGCAGAGCTAATGACAAAAGCTTGGAGAAGTAACTCTTGGTTCAAGGGAGGGAAGAATGGCAGAACCATGCTCATTGACCGGGCTTTCGATATGATGTCCAATGTTATATTGTCCTGATTTAGGTTGTTCATGATTTGGGAGATTGTTTTTAGCCAGATATTTTGGCCAAAGTTCAGTGGGCTCTAGTTCAATGTTTCCCTAGCCACCTGACCAAGGTAGGCTTGATTCTGGATAAGGATAATTATTTTCCTACCTTTTATTTCTTTAAGTAAGGAGTGTCAAGCCCGTTTCTTTTTTCTAACCATAAGGTAGTTTTATGGTTCAACGTAATGGTTCTGATGTGAAGGTGGTTAGTATCATAGAGTGAGATGGTGGAGATGCCAATGATATTAGTATCAGAAGGAGAAGAAAAAGAGAGTGATAGAGTATTTGAGATAAAACTCCCATCTTATGTGAGAAGCCAAAGGTTTTAGGCTTAGGCATGGTAGCTTCATTTAATGCTATTTGGACAATATCTATCAAATCAATAGTGTAACCCTCTGTGGGGGAAGCCATCATTCCTCTTGGAAAAGTCCCAGGCATTTGAGTTCAAGAGATTTGGAATTTCTTGGTTCGTGGTCCTTTAAAAACCTCTTTGTCTTTTAATTTAGACAAGGTGAGGAAACAATTCTTTATTGTTTGATTTATGGGGTAGGCCATAGAATATTTGGGTTGAGTGTTAGCAGGATAGGTATTGGGCTTGTAGTAAGAGGGGTAGAGAGGAGGACAGGGGTAGAGAAGGGGGTAGGTATACTGGGCCTGCTCACTTGCTTAAGTCCTGAAATGGGCCTAGAGGTAGTGAGCTTTGATTGTAGACCATTGCTACTAGGTCTTATAGGAGGCCTAATTTTGGGGTGGGTGGTTGAAACTATGGCGATCTCGGGTGGGCTATTAGAGTTCGACCCACCATTTTTAGATGGATTGATAGGTCTATCAATGATAGGGAGCCCTAGAGAGGTCTCCCCACCGCCAATATTTTTCTGAGTTTCAAGCAACTTACTAGAATTCACATCAAAATATTTTACCTTGATGTTCTCCTTTCATTTACCTTTCCCCTGTGTGGCATTATCATTTTGATTTCCCTTTATGTTCCTCCGATTGAATAGAACTGTGCAGCATGCATCATCTTATGATTTCTTTTTTGGCTGTGGTTATTTTTAGAAGGATTGCTTGGTTCTAGGTTCTGTAGGGGCGGTGTGTTTGGGTATGTCCCAGCCTTCCACATGCCTTATAGATTATCTATTCACCCTTATAGTTGATTTCTTATTTATGTTGGCCTATGGTGATTGACGACTGGAGTGGGTGGTCTATTGGGAATTCTATACAGATTTTTACATACCTTCCTCTAAGGATTGCAGATGTGCATCCATCAATTTTGACTAATTTCCCAATTTTGTAACCAATTCTTTGAAGGATCCATATATCGTAGAACTCCGTAGGTAGATAGAGAAGTCTGCCAGATCATCATTGAGATGATATGGCACTCTCTGGGTATGAAGTTTGGTTCCTAATAGTTCACTGAGAAAAATTGACATTACACGAACCAGGGTCCTCCTTGTAGGGCAACTAGATAGATGATTTTCAGAACTATTAAATTTGACCATGTTAAAGTCGAGCCCTAAGTCTATAAGGCCAAATGGAGAATTTGTTTTCTAGATATCAATGACTTTGGTTTTTAGGTACTGATGGGTGAGTTTTTGCCCAACTATCCTGAATATAACGGAGTATCTTCAAGATTCATATAGTCTCTTTTACTCCTCAAGGGAGAGGGAGATTATATTGCGGTCAAGGTCCAGATCCTCTGGGTGTATAGGTGAATTTTCCATGAGTGAAGTGGAAAGAGATGTAGGGGAACAAATTTGGTTAGTGGCAATGTATCTATGAGACTATTTTTGATCTCCCAGATTTTCCATATGGCTGTCTCTGATTTGCTCATCGATAGGCTCAGTAGAGAATACTTTGTTGTTCTGTGGGGGATGGAAAGTCATTTTAGGACTAGTATTTTGGTTAGGTGGAGTTAGAGAGAGGGGGAGGGGGTGTTTCCCTCACTAACCCATTATGCACAGCAATTATAACCAATATATCATTTTTTTCTTACTTACTACCTTACGTTTTCCTCTTTTTTCCCTCTTTATTCTTATATTACTTAATTAATGATTGTGGTTATTGTTTTATTAGTTCTCAAATTTTTAATTTGCTGATATTTGTATTTATATTTTTGTTGATTTTTGTATCCTTGAATAAATATGGGGAGACTTTTTTAATCCTGAATATTCTCTAATTAATTAGGAAAGTACTTGTTTAATTTTGAAAAAATATTTCACGTTGTTGAAATAGTTTCTTAGGCTAGTATCTAACGCGACTCAAGCATAACTAACATATCTCTTATAAATAATATTTTAGCCATATTTATTTAATATTTATCATTAACTTGTTAATAATTAAATATATTACTGTCATAATACATCAGGACTATTATGTTGATTATAATATTATTATTGAAGTAGTAATATTATTATGTATTACTATTTTGCTAAAAATAATATTATTATTGTGATACTTTATCATTGTTCCCCAATAAATATTACATGTAATTCCTCATAAGAATCATAATTAGAATCTAAATTACTTTAGAGTTGCAAAATCATAATTAGATATTATTTTATAGAATCTTGTAGGTGAATTACTTTATAGAGTTGAAAAATCTCTTCAAGGTGAGTCCATAGAATTTGTGAAGATTTATAGAAAGAGGAGGATTAATATAGCTTTATTCAGGAGATCAAATAGGTAGGTTCTAAGGTGAAGGACATGGACGGGTATAGTTGTGGTACTCAGATAGCGTGAGGCATAGAAATGGGGTAGATATATTAGTAGATGAAGATTTTAGCGGGCAGGTGGTTGAGGTTAAGAGGGTCAACAATAGGTTTATATCGATTAAGTTGGTCATTGGAGGGTCTACGTGGAATATTATTAATGTCTACACCTCGCAAGTAGGTTTGGACGAGGAGGAGAAGAAAAGTTTTTAGGAGTTGGATGAAGTGGTGAGAGGTGTTTCAATCACAGAGAAGCTTTTTGTAGGAGGTGATTTCAATAGGCACATAGGTTCATTATCGAGAGGCTATAATGATGTGCATAGAGGCTTTGGTTCGGGGAGATAAATGAATGAGGAGCCTCTCTTTTCGATTTTGCTAAGGATTATGGGTTGGTGATAGTGAATTCCAATTTTTTGAAGAATGAGAAACACCTTGTTACCTTTCATAGTTTAGTGGACAGGATTCAGGTAGATTTTTTGCTCCTTAGGAATAGTTATAGAGGGCTTTGTAAAGACTGTAAGTTCATTTTTAGTGAGGATCTATTAACCCAGCATAAGATCCTTATCACGATCCGATTTACAAGTTATGATGACATCTACTCTATCCTGCCAGTAGGTAAGCCAAATCGTAACCTAAAGCTAAACACAATGGGTTAACTTAGTGGAAATTGTCCATCAAAGATGAAAATCAACAACACACTTGTAAATAAATAAGGCAAAAGAAACAGATAAGGAGAAATCCAACTTATTTAGAAATCCATCCCAAAACCTAGTAGAGCCAGTACAAGAGCTTCTAATAAATACAACACCAGTTCTAGAATAGTCTACACAATCTGTCTTGAAACAAAAGACTGGACATAAAATATAGAAGGAAATAGACAACTCTGACTCTAAGAGCTCACCCTATCTCTGGTACTCAGCACAGCACGTACATCGATCAACGACGAAAACTAGTACTTGAATCTATACCAAAAAAGGTATAAAAGTGCAGTATGAGTAGCAAAACCAATAGTACCTAGTAGAAATTATCGATCGATTAAGCTAAATTATGATATAAGTATGATAAAATGCAAGATAGCATAGCTAAGTTAAGGTACAGAAACAAACTTGAAATAACTCCAAAATCTTGTGCATAATACATAAATAAACTGAAGTAATAATATACCACGAAGAATAAACACAATCAATCATGACTATAGAATTGGCCACCATGAGTCAATTGGTGCAGATAAGTAAATAACCCATCACATGCCCCCATAAATCTAGAGAGTAAAATAAAAAAATTGAATAATCAAACCATCCGTCATCAACCATTCGTCATTTACCAATTAACCATCATCGCCATCAAACCATCATTTGTCAATTTACCATTATTTATCCACTAACCACCATTTATCAATAAGTCATCTCTTATTAACTAAACATCATTTATCAACTAAACATCATTTATCGACTAGCCATCATTAATCAACTAAGCATCACTTATTAACTAATCCTTATTTGTCTGCTAAGTGTTATTCATCAATAAATCTTTATTTATTACTAAGCATTATTCATAATCTAATCCTTATTTATCACTATCATGGTACCAGTAAAATCTATCTATGCCATGCTATATTATAACCATTTTTCACTATAACACCTTATATTTTCGGGCTAGAATTTGAATCGTTGTTCCTACGTGTATATACCCGAACCCAATGATTCTATGTCAATATAAGTGTGATTATCAAATCTAAAGTGTGGTAACGTCTTTGGAGGTCGAGTGATATAACAAAAGTCTCCTAACTTAAAGACAAGTGGAGGACGTTTTGATCGATAGAGTTTTAGCAGACATTTTTACTTGGGTAAACTTCCAACAACCATTAATTCTAGAATATAACTAGTTAGGTGTCCTACTATATATCAAATTAAAGATATTTAAGTCTTATTTATAACGCATCTGGTTTTACTTTAATTCGATATAGTAGTAGAACGTTATGCTCATTTTAATTCACAGTGTTTGTTTGTCAACAAGGTGACGACTTGAGTGATAAGCTGTCAACTAAGTGATGAGCTATCAACTTAGTCATCATATTTAACCAGGAAACACCTTAAATCACTTAGGAAAGATGATGATTAAGTTGATAAGTCATCATCTAGTTGACAATCTATCAACTAAGTCATCAACCATAACTAGAAAGTGTCCAAGCCCAGCTAGAGGTTGATGACTAAGTTGATAAGCCATCAACTAGTTGATAAGCTATCAACTAAGTCATCAGCTAAAAATTTTTGCAATTTTTATTCAGTTTCTTTAGGGGTATTTTGTTTTTTTCCTCACCTCAAATCTTACCCCCATGATTTAAAAGATACTTTAAACGTTATTTGCCCATTATATGTCAGTTTCTCATTGCTTATTATCCTCTCCACTCTCAAGAGAGAAAGAAGTTAGGGTTTCTTTCAAAACTCATATTTTCAAAGCTTAGATTCAAGATATCTCGAAGTTTGTTCATCCAAAAAGGTATGTGGAACTATCCTAACTCTTGTGGGCATGATTTTCACATTTTTTACAAGCTTTAAAGTATATATGTATGTACATATTATGGGTTTTGAGATTTGTTTGGAGAACATGCACTATGAACCCCGTTTTATGATGAAATCTTGTAATTACTAGGGGGTTCTCTATAAAAATTGAGTTATAATCATGTGACAATGAGTATTGAGTTTCGAAAAGTGATTTATGAGCATGATTTATGAAATACCCTCTCTCTTTTTCCTTAACACGTTATAGGGTGTTCAAATGCGACATTCAACGCTTAAATTTAAATGCTTTACTATCATTTATGGATTTACATTATTTGATGATCCAATGAAGGTGTTTTCTTATTTGACTTATATAAATGCTTATTGTGTTAAATGGTTGATGATGAATTTCATGTGATTGATGAAAAAGATAACCACCTTATGATTGAAATCTTGATAAGAGAGTGTTTGGCGTAAGTTTTTTGATGCTTTTAAAATAAGAACGCTCTTATTTTATGTCAATCTTTTTGGTTGGTCACATACTTGCTTTTGAATAAAGGGGACTATAGATATGATGTGCTATGATATAAATGACTTGCAAGTCTGGGTATGATGATACCCTGTTATGATATGCGCTTAACAGAATAAGGAATAAAATCTTTCATAAGCATGACGTATGATTTTAACAAGGTTAAAAATGGGCATCCGAAGAAGGCACGAGTTCAGATAACTCATTGCCTGAAACCGTATTTTGCCAATGCGGGATTTATGAGATGTTATCCTACATGGAAGGATAATTAAGACATCTCACGTGGGGGGATTCCTACGGTATACTCACATGGCGGTATACCAACTTATGAAAAATCCAATCCTTGCAGCAAACTCGGATTGGGGGCTTAACCGCCGAGTCAAGGGCGGACCCATATAGCTCGTAGGTAATCAAAATTGTAAGGTATACCATCTAGCTCAGAAGTAAAGCAAGGAGTTGAGTTTATGATTACAAGAAGGTGTTTTAAAGCTTTTAATTATGGTCATGTGTTTTATATATATATTATGCTAAATTGTTTTCACAACGCTCTCAATTATGTTATATGAAATATATATTATTTTTGGGTTAGTTCTACGAACCAATAATCTCCAAGTATTAACTCCCTACCCCCCCCCCCCCCCCCCCCCCCCCCCCCCGCATTTCAGGTTCTACAGTATAGTCTCATGGTCCATTGCATCAGTAGAATATTTGGGTATGACAGATTTGGTGAACCATCCATCTTTCGAAAGGCAATTTATTCATATGTTAAATCTTTCAGTTTATAGTCCAAACGGGGGCCTTGTCTTGGCCTAGTTAGTTAGTTATCAGTAGAGGCTTTGTAGTCAGTATTTTGAGTATTGTATTGTTACAACTTCATTGACACATGTTGGATTATAAGATTTCATTGAGTTCCATTATATCTTCTGCACTTTGATTCATGTGTGGATTATGCTTATTATGATATTCTAAGGGGTCTCTCGGACCTTCGTGGTTTAAATGCCCGTTACGGCCAGGGACCCGGCTTAAACTGGTATCCCTATTATCAACATCCCACCCAAATATATATATATATATATATATATATATATATATATATATATATATAATTATATCATAGGGAATAGCCAGACTTGAATAGGTAAATGTATATATATTTATCATTAATCTCATAAACATCCTTTGGTCTTGAGCCAGACATATATGTATATCATCATAATCATCCTCCAGTCTTGAGCCGGGTATATGTATATCATAATCATCCTCTGATCTTGAGTCGGATATATGCATATCATCATAATCATCCTCCGATCTTGAGCCGTGTATATGTATATTGTCAATGTCATCACTAATATCCAAATTCAAACCGGTATCCATATCATCATCAGAGCTAATAGCATACCCAATAGCATAAATTCTTGTATGTTTATTTAGCATAATCATTAACATAGTCAGCATAATCGCTAATATAATCAATGAGAATGATTTTTAGCATAATCAATAGCATAATTGCTAATATAGTCAATAATCATGATTTCTAGCATAATCAATATCATAATTGCTAATACAATTAGTAATCATGATTTCTAGCATAATCAATAGTATAATTGCTAATAAAATCAATAATTGTGGTTTCTAACATAATGAATAGAATTTTCACTAATATAATCAATAATCATGAGTATTAGCATTAATAATAGCATGATTCCCAATAATCGATAACAATGAACTCTCAAGTCCATCATCATAACCATCGGCAGCCCAGGTCTCTCAATATCGCTTCAATAGGCATTTCTAAGGAGTATAACAAGTGTATAAAGGTTTACGATAACTAACATCAATCTTGGCCTAAGGTGGGTCGAAGGGTCCTCTAATCCCAGAAATATATTCTAAGGTAAATTCTACCCTAAACTAGGCTAAGGTATCTAAATCCATTTTTAGATGTTATAAGCCATAAATATCCCTAAGATAGTGATCCTCCCCAAACACAAACAATTAAGTCAATATAGTAACTAAAGCAATCTTCATTAACTTAAGGAACTAAGGCCAATTTCACCATAAACATGAATGAATAAGACAATTCTACCTAACTTGAGTAACTAGGTCATTCTTATCCTAAGCATGAGCCATGAAGCCTAATTCACATAAGGCACAAAGAAATAAGCTAAGTATTCCAAGCCTATGTTTTCGAAATAACCTAAACGGTCCAACTAACCTAAGTCTTGCAATTAATTATACCAACACCTAAAACCCATCTCAAATCTAATACAACATTATAAACATAACTAGCTCAATCCATGAGGACGGTAAACCTAGCCTACCCGAGCGCCGAAGAAAGCTCAAATGATTTTTTAAATCACTATTTTCCTTTTTGAGAAGCTTTCGCAAAATGACACACTATCAAAATCACATTCTACTCATCAATGCAAGAATAATAATACCCATAGTGCACCATTGTGCTTCGGCTCCAAAACCACACCAAAACCCCATATGGGTCTCATTTACAAAAATCGTATTTTCAAGGTTAACCCAACATAATATCATTCTCAAGGAGTAATTACCTTCAAAATGGATGAAATTTGATCTACATTGGGGCTAAAATCAAGCCCTCAAGTGTTAAGAATTTTGGACAAGGAATGAGAAAATCAACCATGAATCTAGAGAAATCCTTAAATCTGAATAAGAATTAAGAAATAAGCATTAATCAAGCTCCTCAAATCACCCACTATCTTTAATCCCAAATTATCTCACAATTTAATATTTTAGCTCTCTTGAAATTGATCAAAAATGGGCAAAAAAGGAAAAAGGGGGAATACGGGTATCAATATCATGACCTGACCCTCGCGATCGCGGTATAAGGAGATATGGGCAAAAATTGCATTCGCGACACCCCCTACGCAATCGCGATACTGTTCAGCTGCCCAAGGAGTCACTTTATGACTTAATATATCGCGATTGCGACACTTTCTTATGTTGCCAGATCATTGTTAGCGATCCATAGCCTGCAATTGTTGGTGCATCAAAATAGCTGAGACTTGAAATTTTTCTAATTCTCCGCCAACCCCCCAAAATTCATTCAAAATCTCGTATATGCAAACAGACTATACTACTATACCAAATTTGATGTTCTGGATTCAACGACATAGTCAAAATTTCGTTCGAGATTATTTTGATAAAAAGTGGGTATCATACCCATATTTTATTTTCTTAACTTTTCAATGAACAGGTCAAAATAAGCCTGGGTGCCTCGGGATCTGAACTAAGAGTCCTGCTAGCCTAAAATCATATTTCAGAGCTGCTAGAACAATTAGAATTTGCATACGAGATCATTTTACTAAAGTTTTTACCTGCTGGTCATTTGGAACCAGCGAAGACTTCAAAATATAGAATTGACTCTAAAAACTAAATGAATTGTCCGATAACCAAACTGTCAGTCCCATAGAGTCATAAATGACTTGGGCCAGCTATTGAAAAGCTCTAATAGAAAATTAAGCAAAAATATGGAAAATAACCTAAAGGGTCATTACAATCCTGGTGATAGACTTGGTAATCAAGAAGGGCAGAAAGACGAGACGTGTAGAGGATTGACCTAGAATTAAGTGGGTTGGATTGACTTTGGCCAGTGTTCTGGAAATAAGGGAAATGCTAGCGATAATGGAAGCTTAGAAGGGTAGAGGGACATGAATAATATGTAGGATATAACTGCTTATCATATTATGGAAACAGCTAGAGAGGTGTTGAGTGTCTCAAGAACTAGAGGGACTGGTAGCGGTTTGTGCAAAGTTGGATGATAATAAGGATGGAGAAGATAAGTGGATAAATAAAGAGTATAAGGTATCTAGGAAAGAGGCTACGTTAACGATTACGATGACTAAAACAAGAGCTTTTGAGAGATTATATCCAGTATTAGAGAAGACAGGCAGGGATAAAAAGTTGTATAGGCATGTTAAGGCTAGGGAACAGAGGCCACATGACCTTGATCAGATAAAATGTATTAAAAGGATGACAAAGTATTGGTGGAAGATGCCTCATTAGGATGAGGTGACAGTCATATTTCCATAAACTCTTGAATGACGAGGGAAGGGTCAACGGTTGAGTTGGGGGAGTTGGAACACTCGGAGAGGCATCGCGACTATGACTATTATAGGTGTATCAAGATTAAGGAAGTTAAGAATTCTATTTGCTGGATGTGTAGGGGTATGGTGATTGGGCCAGATGAGATTTCGATGAATTTTTTGAAGATCAATAGCAGGAAAGGTATAGAGGGGTTGTCCAAGTTGTTTAACATCATATTTAGGATGACAAAGATGTTCAAAGATTGAAGATGGAGTACGGTGATTCCATTATACCAAACTAAAGGTGACATTTAGAGTTGCGATACTATAAGGGCATTAAGTTATTGAGTCATACTATGAAGGTTTGGAAAATAGTGGTAGAGTTGACACTGGGAGGATCATGACTATTTTTAAAAATCTATTTAGATTCATGCCAGGTCACTCGACTACCGAGACCATTCATCTCGTAAAGAGACTAGTGGAGCAGTATAGAAAGAGGAAGAAAGACTTACACATGGAGTTCATTGATCTTGAAAAGGTGTACGAAAAAGTCCCAAAGAAGGTTTTGTGCAGGTGCTTGGAGGCTAGAGGTATTATAGTGGTCTAAACTAGGTTGATCTAGGACATGTATGATAAGGTGAATACTTGTGTGAGGACAGTGGAAAAGATTTAGAGCACTATTCTATTTTGACAGGGTTGCACTAGAGATTGACGCTTAGTCTATTTTTATTCGCTTTGGCAATGGATATTTTGACGCGGCATATCTAAAGGGAGATCCCGTGGTGTATGTTATTTGTTGATGATATACTCATGATTGATGAAATCTAGGGAAGATTTAATGATAAGTTAGAGGTTTGGAGACAAACCCTATAAAGTCTAAAGAATTTTGGTTGAGCAAGACCAAGACGAAATACTTGGAGTGCAAGTTTAGTGATTTTCGCATGTGGCAGACATGGTAGTGAAGTTTATTCCCAGGCCGTTTAGAAGAGAGATATTTTCAAGTATCTTAGGTCTATGATTCAAGAAAATAGAGAGATCAACGAGAATATCACATACTATATTGGTGTAGGGTGGTTGAAATGAGGGCTTGCTTCAGGAATCTTGTACGATAAGAAGGTCTCTCCTAAACATACAGGTAAGTTCTTCAAAGTGGTAGTTCGACCGATTATTTGTATGAAGTAGAGTGTTGGCAAGTCAACACCTCTCACATCCAAAAGTTGAAGGTAGTGGAGATGAAGATATTGTGATGGATGTGTGGAGTTATTAGGAGAGATAGGGTTAGGAATGAGAGGATTAGATAGATGTTGGAATGGCTTTGGTAGAAGACAAGATGCGGAAAGTGCAGTTGATATGGTTCAGACATGTGATGAGGAAGTGCATGGATGTCCCAGTGCAAGGTGGGAGAGGTTTGCAATGGATGACTTCAAGAAGGGTAGAGGTAGGTCAAAGAAATATTGGAAGGAGGTGATTAGACTTGACATGGAGTAGTTACAACTTACTGAGGACATGACTCTAGATAGGAAGGTTTGGAAGACGCCGATTAAGGTAGAGGGTTAGTAGGTAGGAGTGTGTCCTTGCTAGTAAGAAGAAGTGCTTTGTTTGTATTTGTGTGTATAGTCGGAGTGTATGTGTGTGTCTTGTAGTCCCTTGTTAATGGTGTTTTGGTGATATTTGTGAATTTCTGATAGATTGTGTATAACATTACTTTGTAGGTGTCTCTTTCTTTTATTATATGTTGGTGTGTTATCTCATTTTGTTTGTTGTTTCTGTCTTTTCTATAATTATGATTTGTCCTGAGCTAGGGGTCTATGGAAAACAACCTCTCTACTTCGTCCGAGGCAATGATACAGAGTGCGTAAACTTTATTCTTCTCAGATCTCAGGAGTAAGGTGAGGATGTTGTTATTGTTATAGTCGCAAAATCTAAACTTTAAGGAAACATTCATAAGCTGGAAGTACACAAATAGCTTCTAGGCCAAAACATTTGACCTAGAGTTGGCCATATTTGCAATTGCCATTTAGCATTTTTATATACACGCACAATACTCATTATATATATTCTTATTAGTAGACTTTTCATATTTACTTTCATACAAGTTTAATTTCACGTTTCGTTGCTTTGCCTATTAAGTAATAACTTGTAATTTGGTATATTACCCGTTGACATAAACACGTTTCATGTTTCGTCGCTTATTTCTACATCACTCAGCAGAAGATCCTTTTTATTCGGAATTGGATACCGAATCCATTTTAAGACTTTATTCAGAGGTTTGTAATTGATAACTAATCGAGGCATGCCTCGTTCTTTTTCTGCAGCATTATTCACATAAAAAGCAGTGCAAGACCAAGGAGATTTAGAGGGTTTAATGAGACCCTTATGCAGGAGACTGTCGATTTCCTTTTTACAGAATTCAACAAGTTCCGCATTCATCTGGCAGGGTCGAGATTTTGTTGGGATTTTGGCTTCATTGAAGCCATCTTCATAAGGAAGAGAAACAATATGCTTCTTCCTGTTCCAAAAAGCGTTTGGATGGTCAGCGCAAATATCAGTCACTAATTGTGAAGAAATAGTTTTTATTTTTTCTTGTACTTTGACAGATTTTAAAGTGTCAGAGATGTTGATACTCATTATCTCCAATTGTAAGAAATTCAACTGATTTTGCTTCATTTCTATGAGAGCATTTATATCTCTTGTTACCGGTTGAGTAACAAAAGGATAAGAAATAGGCTGATTTTTATACGTAGCCCTAAAGCCATCAGCATCAATATGCGTATAAGGATAAATAGCATTTATAAAAGGTGTTCCTAAAATAATCGGAGGATAGATCTGGTTTTTAACTAAAAAGAAGAAATGCGGAATGCAAATCTTATCACGGCAAATATGCGCATTAGGCAGCTTATAATTAATATCAAGAGAATGCCCAGTTGCAGATTTTACAAGATGAGTGGTTTTTTGAAAGTATTTAGTAGGTATTAAACCTTCTTGAATACAACTAACGTCTGCCCCACTATCAATCATGGCGACATTAGTAATAAAGAATTCTTTGTTTATTAAAATGGTGCAATTAATATACCACTTATGAGCAGTAACAATTTGCATCATTCCAAGAAAAGAATCATTTTGAAGGTTTTCCATATTAAATTTTTCAATTTGAAGAGTTTCTGTTTCTTCAGAAGTCATATCCTTTTCCTTTCCTTTTAAAGAAGTTGAAGAGTTTGAATTTGAAAAACTTTCTTTTTCTTCAAGCTTTGAAAGTCGATGATCAGTAATTATCTGGTTTTGTTTTAAAGAAACAATTTCCTTTTTTAGCTTTTCAATTTCAACTTTCAGATCATCAAAGGTAGTATCTCTACCAGGAGTTTTGCTCAAAGCTAATCTTCGATTAACTTCGGCCAAAGAATATGCCATAGGCTGATGTTCAAAATCATCTTTTGCAGTAGAGGGAATAGAGGACTTTTGAGTTGCAAGATGCAGAATTTTTTCACGAAGTTTTTCATCCGTGACTTCTTTTAATAATTCAAGCACATTTTCAGCAGTTAAAGTTTTGACATCTAAATCAAGATCCTCAAATTGAGCTTGCAATTTATACATTACTTCATCACAATTACAATCGGGTTTGTCACAATCAGCACAATTTTTATTCTGATTTAAATCGCTACCAGAATCCGGTAATTCAAAATCATTTTCAGAAGTAGAATTGGAATCATAGTCAGAATCAGAAGTATATAACAAGTTGTAAACTTGATCATGTATTCCATCAGAAAGTTTCAAAGATTTTAGTTTTTGCAATTTGCAGTTAGGAGCAATATGACCATACTGATTACATTTATAGCATTTAATTTTGGACAACGGACGTTTGGAGTAATTCTTCGCAAATCTAGTAGATTTACGAAATGATTTTCGAGCTTCTCGCTCTTCTTGACTTCGGCGACGAGGGTGTTTGGATTTGTACTGATATTTCGAATTCCTCTGGGGTTTTCGAATTATGGGTTTTTCCATGCCAAATTGTTCACAGAAATCACCCAATTGAGATTTCTCTCGGATTTTATCAATTTTGATCTGTCTAGCCAGTTTTAACTCATTACAAAGGGCTAAGCCTTCTTGAGTACAGGCTACGATCAATTGACCATAAGTTTTTTCTGCATAAGGGATCGCTCCATACGATCCACGAAGAGTTTTCCGAACACGCTCCGCAAATAGCGGAGGAAGCCCATCAATGAATTTGGCTTTCCAGTGTTCATATCTACTTTCGGGTAAATCCATGACCCGACTTAGGAAGGTATCTTTATACCACCTGAATTCTCCTAAATGGCGGCATTTTAATCCATTCAAAAGAGTTCGAATATTTTCGTGGTGATTAGTAAATCTACCACCGAAGTGCTCAATAATAGTCAGCATAAGAGTATATACGGCATCGGATCGTCCTGCCGTTAGAGTACGGCCGAGATTGTCTCTGCCTTCATTTGGATTTGTGGCAGTATAGATTGCCTGGCGTTTGTCATCATCTAGGAAATTATCCCACCAGCCACGAAGCTGGCCGGTAAACCCAGCAACAATCATTTTGCAGATTGTCTGGTCAGATCTGTCATTTCGAACCGTAGCTCGAGTAGCCATACAAATAGTGGCATACATGGACATACGATGAATTAAGATAGAGATTTGGCGGTCGGATAATCCGTCAATATTCCACTCATAAATAGCATCACCATTATATGAAGTATTTGTAATATTCCAATCCCTTTCCTCTATCAGAACATCTTGAGGAGTAGGACGGGGGTAATATGCAGTGGTCATGCGAGGAATATCGGCATATTTTTTGCCAGGTTGATTTTTCATTATTCCTCGAAGTTTATTTAATTCTGACGAAAGAACTTCACCCGGGTCATTGGTAGAAGCAATATTGTCAGCAAAATTGGACTCAATAGTTTGAATATTTTCAATATCCATATTAAGAGGTTGGAGATTAAGACCCTTAAATTTTTTATCGAAAAGGGTTTCTAAGCGTTCCCAAGAGGTAGAAGAGGTCGTAGTGAATCCTTCTATCTCGAGTGGCGGTTGAATGCAAGGTGCAGAATATATGAATCCTTTATCATCTTCAGATGATTTGGAAGTTGAAGCGATATTAGAAGAGTTTAGCTGAGTACTAAGTTTACTAACTAATAAAATAAGTTCATCGAGTTTAGTATCCAAAGAACCAATATGTTCACCAAGAACTTTAACATAAAGACTCAAATAATTATTTTGAGAAATAAGATTATTTATTTCAGAAACTGTGATTTTTCCAATATCATCATGGATAAATTTTTGAAAAGCGGTAAAAGTCATACCAGTATTATTTGGTAAAATAAAAGAAGATTGAGGAGGGTATTTAGATTGAGTAGTCGTACCGTCAGGATGTTGGTAGGATCTCTCAATCAGTTTGATGTAAGAAGGCAAATATGCAGACATAAACCAAGGAATAAAGAAAATAATTTGATTATGCAGTGCACACATCTCATAAAATTCTTCCGAAATATTCCGAAGTTCATCTTTAGAATAGGTTTCAAAGAACCATGTTCTAAACGGTTGCCATTTTTCAGCAAAGAATTCTTTTTGAATGTATTTTCTGGCTTGTGAGCCAGGACTAAAATCAATAAGTTGTTTAGACATATTTAAACAGAATTTATATCAAAATCCATCTCCGAAGGAGTAGGGTTTTCATTATTGAAGTCTTGAACAATATTCGTTTTAGGATTGATTTTTATTTTTTCGACATTTCTAGAAGAAGTAGGAAGATCGGAAGAGTTTATTGTATGCAAAGATGCAGCGCGATTCCTAGCTGGACCATAAACTGGTGCAGAAGGTTCTATTGGAGAAATATGCTGTATTTGAGGGAGTTTTCTTGGAATAGAAAAAGAATTTCGATAGACAGGAAGACTATTGTCAAACTGTAGACAAATCTGTCCATCAGAATTTTGAGTTACATGAGTTAACTCAGAATTTGTTGCTTCATCCGCCAATTGCTTTGGAGAAGTAACAGAGTTTAAGATCCAAGTCTGAGGGAAATCAATTTCATCCCATCGAATTGGTCTTCGAGTGGTTATTTTGGATTTAATAAAATTAGTCTCAATAAGCATAGTGCAATCAGAATTGTCATCTATCAATTTACATCTAGGGTTTAGAGTAGATAACAAACGATAATATATGCGGTAAGATAAACCAATAAGCTCAGATCCAGGAGCATAATTATAACCATGAGTTTTAATATTTAGTGTTAAAGCATGTAGAATATTCACATCAGTCAAGGATAATAACAAATTAGGTTGAGTATTAAAATATACAGGGCCATATGCCAGCGTTGATTCTATAGATCCCATAAGCGATTTGCGGAAATTTAAATTTCTAGCATCTCGTAGAGCTGCTAAAAATGTTTCCGGAAGACCTTTTAAAGTTAAAGGCCGGAAAGCAATTTGAACTAAGCCAATATGCATATAATTAAAATTGCGTTTAAAAATATCAACATCTCTTTTATTCAGAAGTTGAATTGTTTGTTCATTAGCGTTTAAGGCAAGAGACTGTTCAGTCGTCTTTATAATCTGTTTGTGTTTGATTTTATCAAAAAATCCATATTCATGTATAGTTTTTAAGTCCACTTTTGGAATTGTCCATTTATTCAGAAGATCCATGTCTTGAGGTAAATCTACCTCTTCAAGTTTAGTACTTTTCGTACTAACTTCTCCCATATCCATAGTTTTTGTAGTTTTATGTTCATACTAGTCGTTGTTCACCATCTCTAGTATATTTACTATGAAAGTTCCCAGGCTCTGATACCATTAACAGGATCTCTCGGGCTGGGGTAAGCCGCTCAGCCCGCCAGACCAAGTAATAATATCGGATATAAGCTTAAGTCGGAAAACCGAACCGAAGCACCAACCGAAATAGAAAAGAACTTAGAGAATTTCTGACTGTATGGTAAAATATTTTCACCCAGACAAGGGGCCTGTCGGAGATCAGTAAACCGCTCAGCCCGCCAGACCCTGTTAATGGTATCAGAGCCTGGGAACTTTCATAGTAAATATACTAGAGATGGTGAACAACGACTAGTATGAACATAAAACTACAAAAACTATGGATATGGGAGAAGTTAGTACGAAAAGTACTAAACTTGAAGAGGTAGATTTACCTCAAGACATGGATCTTCTGAATAAATGGACAATTCCAAAAGTGGACTTAAAAACTATATATGAATATGGATTTTTTGATAAAATCAAACACAAACAGATTATAAAGACGACTGAACAGTCTCTTGCCTTAAACGCTAATGAACAAACAATTCAACTTCTGAATAAAAGAGATGTTGATATTTTTAAATGCAATTTTAATTATATGCATATTGGCTTAGTTCAAATTGCTTTCCGGCCTTTAACTTTAAAAGGTCTTCCGGAAACATTTTTAGCAGCTCTACGAGATGCTAGAAATTTAAATTTCCGCAAATCGCTTATGGGATCTATAGAATCAACGCTGGCATATGGCCCTGTATATTTTAATACTCAACCTAATTTGTTATTATCCTTGACTGATGTGAATATTCTACATGCTTTAACACTAAATATTAAAACTCATGGTTATAATTATGCTCCTGGATCTGAGCTTATTGGTTTATCTTACCGCATATATTATCGTTTGTTATCTACTCTAAACCCTAGATGTAAATTGATAGATGACAATTCTGATTGCACTATGCTTATTGAGACTAATTTTATTAAATCCAAAATAACCACTCGAAGACCAATTCGATGGGATGAAATTGATTTCCCTCAGACTTGGATCTTAAACTCTGTTACTTCTCCAAAGCAATTGGCGGATGAAGCAACAAATTCTGAGTTAACTCATGTAACTCAAAATTCTGATGGACAGATTTGTCTACAGTTTGACAATAGTCTTCCTGTCTATCGAAATTCTTTTTCTATTCCAAGAAAACTCCCTCAAATACAGCATATTTCTCCAATAGAACCTTCTGCACCAGTTTATGGTCCAGCTAGGAATCGCGTTGCATCTTTGCATACAATAAACTCTTCTGATCTTCCTACTTCTTCTAGAAATGTCGAAAAAATAAAAATCAATCCTAAAACGAATATTGTTCAAGACTTCAATAATGAAAACCCTACTCCTTCGGAGATGGATTTTGATATAAATTCTGTTTAAATATGTCTAAACAACTTATTGATTTTAGTCCTGGCTCACAAGCCAGAAAATACATTCAAAAAGAATTCTTTGCTGAAAAATGGCAACCGTTTAGAACATGGTTCTTTGAAACCTATTCTAAAGATGAACTTCGGAATATTTCGGAAGAATTTTATGAGATGTGTGCACTGCATAATCAAATTATTTTCTTTATTCCTTGGTTTATGTCTGCATATTTGCCTTCTTACATCAAACTGATTGAGAGATCCTACCAACATCCTGACGGTACGACTACTCAATCTAAATACCCTCCTCAATCTTCTTTTATTTTACCAAATAATACTGGTATGACTTTTACCGCTTTTCAAAAATTTATCCATGATGATATTGGAAAAATCACAGTTTCTGAAATAAATAATCTTATTTCTCAAAATAATTATTTGAGTCTTTATGTTAAAGTTCTTGGTGAACATATTGGTTCTTTGGATACTAAACTCGATGAACTTATTTTATTAGTTAGTAAACTTAGTACTCAGCTAAACTCTTCTAATATCGCTTCAACTTCCAAATCATCTGAAGATGATAAAGGATTCATATATTCTGCACCTTGCATTCAACCGCCACTCGAGATAGAAGGATTCACTACGACCTCTTCTACCTCTTGGGAACGCTTAGAAACCCTTTTCGATAAAAAATTTAAGGGTCTTAATCTCCAACCTCTTAATATGGATATTGAAAATATTCAAACTATTGTATCTAATTTGCAGACATGATCAGAAAGATATAGTTCTGTCAAAAATGGAGAGGATTTTTTCCATGCAGCATAGAGTGAAGAATATTCAGTCGGCAAGATTTTTGTTGAGGGGCCGTGGAATGTCCACCACTGAATAAACCAATTCGGAATTGATTTTTCAAATACCTTGGAACAGATTTTAACGAACCAAGTGTGCTTGTGTTTATAGTTATTATAATAAAAGACTTGGGAAAAAGCCTTTATGTAATCCCAATAAGTAAAATTAGCAAGAGTTTGTCCTTGGGGTCCCATAGGTAGACTTCGAAGAGTCATTGAGGAAATACCCCATTCTTCAATAGGAATTAATTTTTTGATGATTATTTTGGAATAACCATGTACCCCGGGGGTGGATTCACCCAAAGGGCTGTGCTCAAATGTAGCGCTGGCAGTGTTTATCAGAATTTGTTCATAATAAGTGCGTGTTTTATAGGATTCTCCTGCAATATAAACATTAGCAGTTAAATAGTCTTTAAGAATCCTCCAGGCTTCTTCGGTATTTTCTGTTGGGGGAATATGCCGAGTTTCCAGATGAATTATGAGTTCTCTAGCATCGAGTTTCTCATATGTTAACTTAGAATCGTCAGAGTTTTCAGCAACCATTGATGCGAATGAATCTGCAGGTTTTTTCTGTTCTGCCAAATAAGACTTTATTTGCTGAAACAACGGATGTGTCTCAGGAATATCGTCTAGATTAATATTCGGAGTTTTTTCTAGGGAAGAGGAAGATGCCTCATCCTGAGATATTCTGGAATTGACCAAAGTTCTGTTTCCGTGTCTGAGAACTGGAAAGCTAGAACTTGTATTGCTATATGCAGGGTTTGAACGAGCAGTGCTCCTTGGATAGGAAGGATTAGTCCTTCCTCCATATTGCAAATATGCTGAATTTTGATTTCGGCCACGGCCGCGTCCTCTGGTTGTCTGCCAGGGGGGATCTGCCATACTGCATAAATCAAACATAGAGTTAATTTTCATTTACAATTTCTAACCAATCATCATATGGTTCTGGATCGGCATACCACCAGGGTTTTTCATGAATGTAATTATACCACCATGTTTCATCTAACATAAGGTCAGAGACTAGAATTTCTAGAATCTGTTTCTTACAATCTATATTTAGAGGGAAGAATTTAAGAATCGTAATGATAATTTTATCGGGAAGAAAATCAGTATAGATAGTCATGTTAAGTATTCTCGTGATAAGAAATCAGGTAATGAATTTTCACTACCCTTTTTATACTGTATTTCGAAATCAAATGGAGCTAACTGCGCCTGCCATCTGGCAAATATCAGTTTAGAGGCGTCGTGTTTGAAATCTTTATCAAACATGAACTTAACAGATTGAGCATCTGTTCGAATTATAAATTTCTGATTATACAGATCATCTTGAAATTTCAACACACATTTAACAATAGTAAGCATTTCATGAGCCACGGTAGCGTATTTTTTCTGGCTCTCTGTCCATTTTCCCGAATAAAAGCGAATTAAACATTCAGTTTTTGTATGGGGATTTATTTGTTTAAGAATTCCACCATACCCTATATTTGACGCATCTGTCTCAATAATTTTCTGCCAAGCAGGATTAGCAAGAGAAGTGCAAGGAAGGGATTGAACCCGAGTTTTAATTAATTTCACTAAATCAGTGTGGGCTTTAGTCCACGGAGTTTTTAGATCTTTCTTTAATCTATCATACAGAGGTGCTAAGTCTCTAGATAGATTCTTGTAGAAAGGAGAGATATAATTGAGACTACCAAGAAATCGCTGAAGCTGTTTCTTATCAGTAATCTCATCAGGGAATTTGGTAGCGAACTCTAAAACTCGCTGGATAGGCTCAATAGAACCTTGACAGATATTATGACCAAGAAATCTAACATTAGTCTGAAATAAATGCATCTTGGGTTTAGAAATAACTAAGCCATTTTGAATAATGACCTGTTTAAAAATATGCAGATGTTTGAAATGATGTTCAAGAGTTTTTGAGAAGATAAGAATGTCATCAATATATACAATAATGAAATCCATGTAAGGATTGAAGATATCATTCATAATCTTCTGAAATTCTGAAGGAGCATTTTTTAATCCGAATGGCATAACATTCCATTCATATTGCCCAAAAGGCACATTAAAAGCAGTTTTGTAAGTATGAGTTTTATCAATCTGAATTTGCCAATAGCCAGATTTTAAATCAAATTTGGAAAATATATTAGCATCATATAATCTAGAAAGAAGATTCTTTTTATTCGGAATTGGATACCGAATCCATTTTAAGACTTTATTCAGAGGTTTGTAATTGATAACTAATCGAGGCATGCCTCGTTCTTTTTCTGCAGCATTATTCAAATAAAAAGCAGTGCAAGACCAAGGAGATTTAGAGGGTTTAATGAGACCCTTATGCAGGAGACTGTCGATTTCCTTTTTACAGAATTCAACAAGTTCCGCATTCATCTGGCAGGGTCGAGATTTTGTTGGGATTTTGGCTTCATTGAAGCCATCTTCATAAGGAAGAGAAACAATATGCTTCTTCCTATTCCAAAAAGCGTTTGGATGGTCAGCGCAAATATCAGTCACTAATTGTGAAGAAATAGTTTTTATTTTTTCTTGTACTTTGACAGATTTTAAAGTGTCAGAGATGTTGATACTCATTATCTCCAATTGTAAGAAATTCAACTGATTTTGCTTCATTTCTATGAGAGCATTTATATCTCTTGTTACCGGTTGAGTAACAAAAGGATAAGAAATAGGCTGATTTTTATACGTAGCCCTAAAGCCATCAGCATCAATATGCGTATAAGGATAAATAGCATTTATAAAAGGTGTTCCTAAAATAATCGGAGGATAGATCTGGTTTTTAACTAAAAAGAAGAAATGCGGAATGCAAATCTTATCACGGCAAATATGCGCATTAGGCAGCTTATAATTAATATCAAGAGAATGCCCAGTTGCAGATTTTACAAGATGAGTGGTTTTTTGAAAGTATTTAGTAGGTATTAAACCTTCTTGAATACAACTAACGTCTGCCCCACTATCAATCATGGCGACATTAGTAATAAAGAATTCTTTGTTTATTAAAATGGTGCAATTAATATACCACTTATGAGCAGTAACAATTTGCATCATTCCAAGAAAAGAATCATTTTGAAGGTTTTCCATATTAAATTTTTCAATTTGAAGAGTTTCTGTTTCTTCAGAAGTCATATCCTTTTCCTTTCCTTTTAAAGAAGTTGAAGAGTTTGAATTTGAAAAACTTTCTTTTTCTTCAAGCTTTGAAAGTCGATGATCAGTAATTATCTGGTTTTGTTTTAAAGAAACAATTTCCTTTTTTAGCTTTTCAATTTCAACTTTCAGATCATCAAAGGTAGTATCTCTACCAGGAGTTTTGCTCAAAGCTAATCTTCGATTAACTTCGGCCAAAGAATATGCCATAGGCTGATGTTCAAAATCATCTTTTGCAGTAGAGGGAATAGAGGACTTTTGAGTTGCAAGATGCAGAATTTTTTCACGAAGTTTTTCATCCGTGACTTCTTTTAATAATTCAAGCACATTTTCAGCAGTTAAAGTTTTGACATCTAAATCAAGATCCTCAAATTGAGCTTGCAATTTATACATTACTTCATCACAATTACAATCGGGTTTGTCACAATCAGCACAATTTTTATTCTGATTTAAATCGCTACCAGAATCCGGTAATTCAAAATCATTTTCAGAAGTAGAATTGGAATCATAGTCAGAATCAGAAGTATATAACAAGTTGTAAACTTGATCATGTATTTCATCAGAAAGTTTCAAAGATTTTAATTTTTGCAATTTGCAGTTAGGAGCAATATGACCATACTGATTACATTTATAGCATTTAATTTTGGACAACGGACGTTTGGAGTAATTCTTCGCAAATCTAGTAGATTTACGAAATGATTTTCGAGCTTCTCGCTCTTCTTGACTTCGGCGACGAGGGTGTTTGGATTTGTACTGATATTTCGAATTCCTCTGGGGTTTTCGAATTATGGGTTTTTCCATGCCAAATTGTTCACAGAAATCACCCAATTGAGATTTCTCTCGGATTTTATCAATTTTGATCTGTCTAGCCAGTTTTAACTCATTACAAAGGGCTAAGCCTTCTTGAGTACAGGCTACGATCAATTGACCATAAGTTTTTTCTGCATAAGGGATCGCTCCATACGATCCACGAAGAGTTTTCCGAACACGCTCCGCAAATAGCGGAGGAAGCCTATCAATGAATTTGGCTTTCCAGTGTTCATATCTACTTTCGGGTAAATCCATGACCCGACTTAGGAAGGTATCTTTATACCACCTGAATTCTCCTAAATGGCGGCATTTTAATCCATTCAAAAGAGTTCGAATATTTTCGTGGTGATTAGTAAATCTACCACCGAAGTGCTCAATAATAGTCAGCATAAGAGTATATACGGCATCGGATCGTCCTGCCGTTAGAGTACGGCCGAGATTGTCTCTGCCTTCATTTGGATTTGTGGCAGTATAGATTGCCTGGCGTTTGTCATCATCTAGGAAATTATCCCACCAGCCACGAAGCTGGCCGGTAAACCCAGCAACAATCATTTTGCAGATTGTCTGGTCAGATCTGTCATTTCGAACCGTAGCTCGAGTAGCCATACAAATAGTGGCATACATGGACATACGATGAATTAAGATAGAGATTTGGCGGTCGGATAATCCGTCAATATTCCACTCATAAATAGCATCACCATTATATGAAGTATTTGTAATATTCCAATCCCTTTCCTCTATCAGAACATCTTGAGGAGTAGGACGGGGGTAATATGCAGTGGTCATGCGAGGAATATCGGCATATTTTTTGCCAGGTTGATTTTTCATTCACACAATTTTTTATTTTTTTTAAGTTAAGAGCTCCTGGTAGAGTTTGACTTTAGACGCTTATTGATTGGAACACCCTGGTGATAGATGTGGAGGCATGCGAGGATTGATGTTAGAAAATAGAGACAAATACTAATAGATTGTGATTGTAATTAAGTGGTTGGTCTGAAGTGAGGGAATGAGTTGTATTATTACTATCTAATGCTCTCTCCGTTTCAAAAAAGAAATATTAGGTCGTTTCAAAAAAATTATCCCTTTTTTATTTTAATAATTTTTTTAATTTTAACTTGTCACGTGACATATTTAAGACCACAAGATTGAAGGATATTTTGATACATTTGACATATCTTTAGTTTAACACTATAAAATTCAAAAGTCTTATTTATTTTTTTATACTTCATGTCAAGTTAAATTAGGTCATTCTGTTTTAAACAGAGGGAGTAAGAGCGAACAGATAAAAATTCTGATGACATAAAAGTTTTCGGCAATATCAAATTTCATACATATACATACTGTTTTTCCTTCAACAAGAATGATCCAAACTTTCTTGTGTCTTCCACTCAACTTCAACGATGATTTCATCTTCATTAACCCGTGATTTCACTATTTTTACTGGTTTAGAGATATTTCCAGCTTAGCAAGAGTTCATAGACTTTAAAGGATCTTGGAACTCAAGTTTGACAAATTAATGAACCACAAAAGAACTTATTTTGGACTGAATTCTTATAAGAACTAGAACGATAAGAGTAGTTGAACAAAAAATCTATATAGGACTGACTATTCGGATAAGATTTGAGGTAGTTTGGGACAAAATTTTAGTCGTAGTTAGTTGCAGTTTGAAGTTATCGTTGGGTTGTATCAAAATCGTTAGTTTCAGGTAGTGTTTTAAGGTTGTTTTTTGTAGGATTTTTATGAATTAGAAATAAGCATTTGAGAAGAATAGTAAATTCAAAATCTGAAAAATTATGATTGTAGGCATCTTCTAAGGAAATAACAGTGTGAGAAAAGTAAGGTAAAGTTATGTATATAAATTATAGAGAGAAAAATTGTAAATATGAAATATTTGTAATTAGTTTGGAGGATATTGTGTAATAAAAGAAATTAAAGTTATGATTTTTTATAATTTTTCCATAATAAAATAGAAATAGTCTTTTATATATTCTCTTAAGTTTCATTATGTTGCAGCAGACATTGTGAAATAAAAAAGGCAAGAGAGAGCATCCTTTCCTATTATAAATCTTTGTTTCCATATTGGTTTAATTGTTCTGTTCAGACTATTGAATATGTCACATGCGAACTGAAATTAGTCCAAATCCCCCCCCCCCCCCCCCCCCCCCCCCCCGGAATACGGAATGAGATAAGCAAAAATATCTTCAAATTGAGTCCAAACATTCAAGCTAATTATTGATATTTGGTACTTATTGATTTGATTGATTTATACTAATATAGTGTATGAGCCATTTAACGGGAAAGCCTCTTAAAAGGAATTTCTCCTTTTCAACACCGAATTTACTTGGTTGACTATTACTAATTCACACAGAAAGACCAACAATTTTTGTTCCTAAAACTCTAGATCAACGATTTTTGTTCCTAAAACTCAAATCCGACACCTCTAATGAACGATAAAGAAATCTTTGCTTTCCATTTCACCTTACGCGACTATTAGTCATCGATGATGATATAATATATGAAATTTCTATCCTCCTTGACTGACTATTTATTTTGATACTATAATGCATAATAGTGATGGATAGAGACAACTGTATTTTCCAGGATTAACTAAGGAGAAAAGAAGATTAACAGCAGAATCTTCAAATTTGAAATTAGATTTGCTTTAAGAAATCTATATTCAAATTCACTTGCTCAACTAATTCGAAATGGTACCTACTAGCTAATACGCTCTCTATCAAGAAGTTTTTTATTACCCAACATGTGTGTTTTTAGATTATGACAGCATGTTCGCCAAGGCACAATTCTTAGTGCATTGCTCTAGCACGGGTAGCCCGGTGCACTAAAGATCCTTCTATGCACGAGGTTCAGGGAAGGGCTAACCAGAAAGATCTATTGTATGTAGCCTTACCCTGCATTTCTTGTTGTTTCCACAGCTCGAACCCGTGACTTGTTGCATTTTGGAACAAAATATGCCCCATTATGATACAGAAGTGTTTCCATCATCAACCTGCTTGCACTGTCTAGAGTCACAAATTAATGGGGGCACATAACCCATAAATAGGAAAAACACTAGAACCAGAAGGGACTCAGAACCTCAACGATATTGTAAAGGCGTGATCAAGACGACTCAATCAAATAGCTCACACTCTGTTTCTTTGTTTGAGTGATGAACTTGGTCAGGACAAAACAGTCTAGTGGAGTAATGTTTGTGTAATAGTTTTGGATTTTAAGAGTAACTTCAAATCCAAAATTTCTTATAGAAATTGATGGCATCATGCAAATAGATAACGCTAACATTCTGCTTGGCACAAAGATCGGGGACATGATTCAACAGCTTTGCACCCGCACCAGAATAAGAAGGTGAACTAAACCGGAAGCAGCTCAATACCATTGAGATGTATCGAGAAAGATGACATCGACTTGACACGGTCTTGCTAAGTCATTTTATCAAAGAAATAAATAACTATCAGAAGTTTCTGTTTTGTGTGGTGTAAATGCCTAGCAACCAATTTCAACGATTAAACCGAAAGGACAACATGAAGGTTGATGCCATAATACTAAAATTCTGAGCAGTCAATGGAAAAGAACCATGAAAATTTGTACACAAACAATAACTTTGAACAAGGAGAGCTGGATAATGGAGCACTTACCGGTACCTAACACATGATATGGAGCCAAAACACCTAGAGTCTATTATGTAAACACAAACCGGCCCACCTTCCTTCTTCTCAAGGCGACGTGCAATTGAACCTATGCAGATATCATTGTAATATGCCGCAGGCACAAACATTAAACACGGTAAGTTCTTTAAAGCACCTTCTGGTTGCGCACTTTTTTACTACAAAAATCTATTATTGATAAAAAATAAAGTCTGTCTAAATTATGATTTCACCCTATCTTTTATTTTGATTTCAGAAATTATTATATGACTCTGGAATTTCTCAACCGATTTTGGTCAAAGTGCCTTAAGTCAATTGACCATATCAGTAACGATTCCACATTCATATCGTGTCAATATGGGAGCAGCACCGAAAATGAATAGTACGTGCAACTAAACCAAAAAAAAGGTTCTAAATTCTTCAAAGTTCAAAGTAATTCCCCACTTTTCATTGGAAGAATGATTAAACTTCAAAACACAAGGAGTATTATAGAGGCAAAACGCGTACGTAGTATATGGATACTTTCTTTGTCTGTTTGCTCCATGTGACATATACTTTGGCATTAAAGTCTCTCCTATACCTTGCTCCCCTTCCCCTTTTCACACACACTAAAAAGTCCTACAAATATCTATCACCCCTTTTTTTAATGCTTCCCCTTTCTTCACTCGCTTTTTAATTATCTTGTCTAAAATTCAGATCCAATCTTGGAGAAGCCTCATTCGATCTTCAGAACAAGATCAGTCATCATAGATTTCAGTACATATGGCTCCACTTACTAAGGTACTTTTTGTACTTTGTCTTGTTTTTGTGTTATTCACTCTTTCATTCATTCCTGCACATAGTGAGGTCCAACCCCCAAATAATGTTAGAAGCAGAAGAATGTTGGAGCTAGAGAATAAGCCAAAGCCAATTAAGAAGAAAATCACTACAACTTCACTTTCTGCTGCTTCCAAGAATGAAACCAAACTCCTCAAATCAACCACTAATAGCTCTTTTAAGGATCAAACCAAGCAAATCAAAACTTCTTCTATTTCTGGCAGCAAGAACCAAACAAAGCTTTCAAAATCAAAACTTTCCGTTTCTGAATCACAAACCAAGAATAAAACCAATCCTAGTTCTACCCTTACCAAATCAGAGAAACTAATTACCTTCAAATCCCAACTTCAGAAGCTCAATCCCACTCCCTCCAAGTCCTCAACTTCAACCAAAATCACTTCTTCCACTACCAACAAGTCCTCAGATCTACCAAAAATCAGCTCAACTTCTTCTCCCAAGAACAAGAACAAAACAACCAAAGCCACTAAAACCCAATTGGACAAAGGCATCAGTGAGACCAAATCAAATACCCCAATTAAAAACCAGCCCACAGACAAAGCAGCCAAAGCCACTGAAACACAATTGAAAAAAGACACCAGTGAGACCAAATCCAAAACACCACCCAGTAAAAACCAGACAACAGTCAAGAAAGCCAACACACAACACACAAGCCAGAAAAATTCACAGTACAGCTGGGTTGAAGATGATGATGGTGATGATGATTTGATTACTGAATTCAGAGACTTGCCCTCCAAATTTCAAGAAACCCTTTTGCCAGATTTGGAGAGAATTTCAAAGACCTCAAAGGTTTACCTCAACAAGGCAAACAAAGAAATCACCAAGAACTTCAAACCTTATGTTGGAAACAAATATGCACCAACAATTGCTTCTGTAATCTCATTTGCATTCATTTTGATCCCTCTCCTTCTTGTTTCTCTCATTTTCAATAAAATCAAAGCCTATTTCTCTCTCCAAAAACTCCTCATTTTCATCCAAGTTTACCTCTCCATTTACTTCTCCATCCTCTGTCTATCTTCATTGGTCACTGGCTTAGAGCCATTGAAGTTTTTCTATGCTACTGCACAATCCACTTACATTTGCTTACAGTTGTTGCAAACTCTTGCTTATGTGTTGTACCTTCTGATGTTGTTAATGTACCTCATCTTAGTGTTTTCCACTAAGACTGGGCCTACAACCAAGTTTATAAGCCTGGCCCAGACAATTGTGGGCTTTTCTGTTGGGCTTCATTATTACATGACAGTGTTTCACAGGGCTGTGTTGCACCAACCACCTAAGACTAGCTGGAAATTTCATGCAATTTATGCCACTCTTTTCCTTGTGATTTGCCTCTCAACTTGTGTAGATAGAAGGAAGAAAGCTTATTTAGTAGAAGGCGGTGAAGTGGAGAAAAAGAGCTAAACTTTTTCTTTACCATTCTCTTTTTTACCGCTTGGGATTCGTCTGGTTTGGTATAAGGTATAAGGTATGATAATCTCTACCATTTATACCGATAAGTTATCATAGATGCATGATGGAATAACTTATTCCGAAATTAATTATCTCGGAATAACTTGTTCCCAACCAAACGGTCCCTTAATGGTCTAAATTTTCTGGAGAGAAAAGAAGATTTTCGTTGTCCAACATTTTATCCTTCTTTTTTATATCTATATATTTCTTGCAATTTGTAATTTATAAAGATGTTATTAATAAAAAATTCTGAAATTCATTTTATGTTTTTCCTATCGTTTAGATAAAAGTACTTCCTTTACATCATTTTAGACGGAGTATTTTCTTATAACTCTCCTTTCGTTCGTTTCATATTTTGAATGTGAGTGCATTAATTTGATTTCCAGTATCATGTCATGTCGAAATTTGTCTGAATTATATATTTATGATGATTGAAAAAAATCAGAAGAGATCTCTGAAAAAGAGAGTATGCTAGAGCAAGAAAATATATAATTATAGTATGTTACAAAGTATAATAATGTAAGGCCATGATGTAATAATAGGATGAAAGAAAATTGCATGTGAAAGAAGTTCAATTTTGTGGTTGAACATAATAAATATTACCATGAAAGGGTCAAAATTGTAGTATTCTTCATTTTAATATGTTTGATTGATTGAGATTTGATATTAAGGTATAAAAAGTATAAAAAAAAAAAATTAAATGGTGATATTCTAAATTAAATATATGTAAAATATATTAAAATATTCTGTAATTTTATAATATTACTAGTTACTAATAAGCCGTACAAGGTACGGTTCAACAAATATTTTTTTAAATTCATTTTAATTATTGTGATATATAGTTTTTTTTATGTATTTTTTTTTTTTTGAAATATATAACAGATTATTATAATTTTAGATATTTTAAGCGGCTAACTATTGTAATTTATAATATTTTTTATAAATTTTCAAATAATATATATCGTTCTCCTTGTCCAAACTTTTGTGGCATTGATAGTTAATTACTTTTTTTAAATAATTTAAGTTTTAATTATTGTGATGTATAGTATTTTTTTTCTTCTATTCCAATTTAAGATTCATAATACTTAGATGATCATAATAATTAATTATGGTGATATAGTAAAATTATGATTGAAGCAACGAAGTAGACATGTCTTAATGACTCACAACAATTAATTAGAAGTGATATAGCAAAATTATTATAAGAAATACTTGTAAAATTTTTTTTAAATATACCTCATATAAGCCGTCAAGTTAATTTAAAACATGAAGAGTTAACTTATCATTTTATATCTATTTTATCTTTTTTTTAATCAAATATTATTAATTTTTTAATACTTAGATAATTTATAATAATTAATTAAGATAATATTAAATAAAGTTACGATTGAAACAGCTGAATCAAACATGTCATAAGTGTCTACTACTATTTTTATTAAATATTATTAGTTTTTTAATACATAAATGACTTATGATACGTAATTAATTAGAGATGATACAATAAAATTACAGAGGAAGTAGCTTATGAAGCAAGCAGGAAACATGAAGAATTAACTTATCATTTTATATTTATTTTATTTTTTAATCAAATATTATTAATTTTTTAATACTTAGATAATTTATAATAATTAATTAAGAGTGATATTGAGTAAAGTTAACATTGAAACAGCTAAAGCAGACATGTCATAAATGTCTATTTTATTATTTTTATTAGATATTATTAATTTTCTAATACATAAATGACTTATAATAATTAATCAAAGATGAGATAATAAAATCACGGAAAAAGTAGTTTATCAAGTAGGTAGGAGAAACAGACATGTTGACGGACACCTGTCTGCTTCTATTATAAATTAAGAGTGATATTTAATAAAGTTATGACTGAAACGGCTGAAGTAATGACGTCATAAATGTCTTTTTTATTACTCTTCCGTTTTGAAAAGAATGATCTCGTTTGACTTGATACGGAGTTTAAAAAAATAAAGAAGATTTTTGAATCTTGTAGTCTTGAATTAAAGTTATGTCAAATGTATCAAAATGTCCTTTAATTTTGTAGTCGTAAATATGTCACGTGGAAAGTTGAATTAAAAATATTATCAAAAAAGGAAAGAGTCATTCCTTTTTAAACAGACTGAAAGAAAAAATAAGTCATTATTTTTTAAAGAGATAATATATCGAAACACTCCTAAACTTGTAGTCAAATCTTACTTTAGACCCTAACATCTCATCTCATTTTACTCTTCTCAATTTGATATTAATTAAGTAAAATAATTAATAACATGACTACTTTACCATGATACTCCTATTAAATGATGTTTACATTTTAATTTGGAGAAAAAATAATTAATATTAAGGATAAAAAAAAATTATCTTATCTTGATTAGTAAAAAATGATAAGTAAAATAAGAAATCAAATTAAAATATTTAGGACGAATAAAATAGGAAGAAGAAAGTATTAATTTTTTAATATATAAATAACTAATAATAATTGATTAGAGATAATAAAATAAAATTATGAAATTAACAGTTGATGAAGTAGATAGGGAGAAACATGTATATTGACGGATATCAACCTGCTTCTCAGGCTTCTCTTGTCCATTACCTCTTATTAGAGAGTAACACATTTCATATGACTTTTTTTTGTAAAAAAATATATATGAAATTTTTTTTTTTTTAAGGGAAAGTACATTGTTTTCTTCCTAAATTATAGTTAAAAAGTCGAATTCATTTCTAAACTATATAAGTGACTTATTAAACACCTTAACTATAAAAAAAGTGATATTTTTTACACCCTGTCAGATATTACACCACTTGTATGTGGTGTGGTATTTTACACGCACTGCCACGTCAGCATCACGTCAGTATATTCTGAAAAAATAAGGAAAATGCATCGTTTTCACCCCAAATTATAGTCGAAAAGTTGAATTCACACTTAAACTATATAAGTGACCTATTACATGCCTTAACTATAAAAAAGTGATACTTTTTACACCCTGTTAGGCATTACACCATTTTGTGTGGTGTTTTACACGCGCTGCCACGTCAGCATCACGGCAACATAATTCAAAAAAATAATAAATTTATTATTTTCATATATTTTTTTAATTTATCTTTTTTCCCTTCTTCTTCAATATCTAAAACCTCCATTGTTGTCAATGTCCAAAACCTCCATTACATTATATTCACAACCATAAACTTTATCCCACCAACAAAATTACCATAACAATTAATTTCTTCTAACATTGTTCTTCATTCGTAACCTATCATCTTTTCTTAAAAAAATAAAAAAATTCTCAGCAATAATGACTATTATTGTTTCAAAAAATGGTCACTCGACTGTTGGCCTCTATGTTTTAAGTGGTAATGATCAACACATTTTCGTACTTTTTCTATTTGTTTTTTAGCTATAATTTTTTTTTTTAAAAAAAAATAACATGGTAGCAAGCTACATTTTTGGATGGATTAATAATTAACAGACAGGGAGGAGAAAGTCGATGATGAATTCGACTTTTCCGACGAAAATTCACCGAAAAACATCCTTGCTACAAAAATTTATATATTTTTTTATAAAATGTGATTTTGCCCGTTTAAACATCAAATACAATTTGATTTTGTTCAGAAATTGACATTGATTCGATGAAGGTGGAGGATGAATTATGTTATTTAAGGATAGGGTGATAAAGAAATTGTATTGGTTGGGGTGGGGTGATGAAGAAGAAGATGGTTTGGGGTGGGGGTTCGAGTTTCGGGGTGGGGTGGGGTGGGGGGGGGTGATGAAGAAGATAGTGGTTTGGGGGGAGGGGGGTGATGAAGAAGATGATTGTTTGGGGGTGGAGGTGGGGAGATGGATACTGGGGGTTGGGGGAGGAGTATTTTAATTTTTTTATTTTTTTTTTGCATTAATTTTTAATTTAAACGCACTAATTTTTATTTAAATAATTATGTATTTTTCACGTCAGATCTAGAGAGTAAAAAGTATCACTTTTTAATAGTTAAGGTGTGTAATAGGTCACTTATATAGTTTAGGTGCGGATTCGACTTTTCAACTATAGTTTGGGGTGGAATTGATGCCTTTTTTCTTAATAATTTTAGCCGTTTACTTTTGTTATTTAGTAGGCTGGACGCGCCTAAAATAAGTGTAACATACGCGCCTTATAAAGGGGGTCGCGAGGAGGTAATAATATCACTTTTATATAGTTAAGATGTGTAATAGATCACTTATATAGTTTAGATGTGACTTTGACTTTTCTTGTATAGTCTGAGGTGGAAATAATATCTTTTTTTCTTTTTCTAATGAGGTCCCAATTCTCCATGAAGTCGAATAGATATTGCATAAGTACTTTTTGGGGCATATAATTATGTATCAAGTTGTACTATCAGTCGGCTACAGTGAGACTAATTCTTCGTATAGAAGTTTGATCAAATAAGGATTGAAAGGCAAAGGTCTTAGTGACTACTACATTCATTTCGTATTAATTATCCACTTTTTTTATATGCTTTTTAAAAATTATAAATAAAAAATAATTTTATTAATTTATCCTTAATAATTTTTTAAAATAATTACAAATTTATTTAGACTTCTAAAAACAAGAATTAATTATAAAATTAAAGTAAAATTTTTAATTAATTTGTAAAAAAATAATTTGGAATATGTATTTATTTAAGGTGGTCTACAGATATGAGAACACTATAAGTATACTGTGTGGGGAATACTTTAGGAATAAAAAAGACTTAAATGAGATTAGGAGTTAAATAGGATTGGTGATTAATAATTGTCAATTTGTGGAAGACATTTAAGGCAACCGACAGTACGAACTCATGGTGTCGGTGCAGCTATATCTACAAATAGGTGAGCAAGAGATGAAAAAAAAAAAATACCCCCTGAATAACTTTACTCATCGGCCTCTATATTTGTAAACAGATGAGAATGAAGACACGAAAAAATAATATTGATTAATAAGTAAAATAATTAATAATATAATTATTTTATAATGATACTTTTATTAAATAATGTTTACATTTGATTTGAAAAAAAATTTAATACTAATGATAAAAAAAAAAATTATCTTATTTAATAAAAAATGACAAGTAAAATGAGAAATCAAATTAGAAAATTTAGGATAAATAAAATGGGATCAAGAGGAAGTATTTTACTTATCATCTTTATTAAAATAGATAATCTAAAATTATTATAGTTTTTGTTAAAAAGATTGAAGAGGTAATTGATTAATTTATTTTGATATTTATTCTTACTCATAAATATATCCTTAGTCATATCCTACCTACTTACGCGTCCCTCTATTCACACACCACTTCTCCTCTTTTCCCTCTAATTATGGATTCCTCTCTTAATTATTTAATGTTGTTTGGAGGGTCTTTTCCTTCCTCTCTTGAATTTTAAACAACTATTACTCACAAGTTGGGATGACCCGTTTGCCGGGTCAAATGAAATATGAGCGAATAAAAAATGAGTCATATAAAAGTAGATAAGATATTCAATTTAATTCATATTTGATATAAATAAATTGAATAAACTCAATAAATAATATAAATATCTATATTATTCATTATTTTTTATTATCTATAATTTATAATATATTAAAAATGTGAAGGGCTTAGAAATGTTGTTTGAACTTTTTGTTCTTCATGAAAAGTATTTACTTTATTCAAAATTGCATTTTCACTATTTTTCCTAATATTGAAAATTAAAAAATTAATTAAATGAAAAATATTTTGTTTTCACCTTGAACTATACACGAAATTGCTGAGACACACTCGAACTTCAAGAGGGTTCTATTACTCTCAAATTTTATTTATAGTTCAAAATGTCCAAGAGGTGCACCTACTACTGGCATCAATGCAAATCCTGACTCAAGTTCATCAGCTGGTGTAGTCCCAAGTGCAGGACTAAGTTCATCATCTGTTGCAGCACCTACTGTTAGAAAAGGGAGAGCTACAACTGGAAGATGAAGGTATAAACCAAAGGGTTCTACATAAAAGGTATTTTGTTTAATATGTGTATTGTAAACTAGTTATACTTACCTTCTATTTAATATCTTCTTTTCTTTCTTTTTAGGGTGCTGGCACTAGCAGATCAAGAATGATTGGAATGGGAGTACTTCACACACAAAGTAGATGTACAATTCTTAATGTAAGTTTACTACTTTATTTACTATAAAATTATTATTTACTACAATTTTTACAATGTTAGCACTTAATTTGAGCAGCCTACAATGCTTAGTGAGAGATTTAAAATTGCTAAATTTTCAGCAGTTGTGACAGAAAATCTTGGATATACACCAAAATCTGGTGTGAAGTGGAGAGAAACAAAAGCTATGACCTCTAGGAAACTGCAAGAAATGAGAGAGAAAAAATAAATGAAGACAAGGTTCAAGGCTACACACTTGAATCAAGAAAGCTCTAATGTTTTATCTCTATAAGTTGTTGTGTAGCATTTTAGTTTTCTTTGTATAGATGTTGGTAGTTATGTATGCATTTAAGACCCTCTTTTTGGTAGTTCACTAATGTTGGCAGATGTGTTTGCTTTTAAAATAATTTATTGGTTATGATTTTGACAGTTGTGTCTACTTCTTAAAATAATTTATTTGTTATGATTTTGGCAGCTTTAACTGCATTTTATGACTGTAATATTTTTGATAATTGTGATTTTTTTTGTAGATGTATTTGAAAACAAGATTAAATGCACTTATCTTTTCCTAATGATTAAGTAACTGGAAGATTATTGGTGCTGAAATGTGTGTTTGTGCTTATGCAGCTGTGACTGCACTTATTAACATTTTTGTGGTTATGTGTGTGGTTGTACTTATGCAGTTGTGATTGCATTCTTTGTTAATATTTGATTGGTTGGTTGAGCCTTAGTTTTGTTATGTTGTATACAAAATGTGTAGTTTATATACCACAAAAAATCATAAAAAACAAAGAAAAAACTGTCAAGGTTCAACCTTACCATTTCATTACATAAAACAGTGAAGGATCATTACAAAGCTAACAATTTCAGCCCCTCATAACATAGCAAAATCAAAGCACATTAACAGTTCATGACAGCCTTCTTGGATCTCCTTACAAGTAGATGAATTGAAATAGAACACTAACACCAAAAATACATACACAAATGAGAGTAGTCCAAAGTTGTTTCTCCCTTTTCTCAGACTTAGTCAACTTGATCTTCCATTTCTTCTCATTTGTCTTCATCATCTTCAAATTATCCTGAAAATTATTCAGCTGCAATTCTATTTTGTTTATGTCTATTTTTCTCTCACCAAATTTAGTTGTTCTAATAGTCTTGTCATCAATTATTTTTTGTTCATAAATTGCACATTTTGCAGAAGATTCAACTCTTTCCTCAAGCTCCCCAATTCTTTCTGACAATTTAGGAATAACAAATTTGGATCTTGGATCAATATAATCATCCTTCCAAAGTCAGAAATTGCATGATATAGCATTCTAAGATGAAAAAAATTAGATTTGTATACACCATTCAAGATAAATATTTAAATAAAAATTCACTTACCCCATAGTAAGGACAACTCTAATCTCGTCTACTCGGATTTCTTGAGATCCATGAAGTCATCAAAGATAAAAGATGTCCATGTTTGCATCAAACCTCTTCCAAGTCATGATCTTCTTCTTGCTTACAAAGTTTACTCAAGCTTATCTTACCCATTAAAGTACCTTGACTAAGAAAAATAATATAAAATGAGCTTTAAGAGAGGTTGAATAAACACTTGAGGAAAGAAACAATTATAAAAATTTGAACAAAATTAAGACAAAAGAACTATATTTTCTCGCAATACAGTAAGAAATCAAAAAATTAAAAAGATTTCATTGCCAATTGTTCAAACAAATGATCTTGAATTTCGATTTTGGATGACCAATTGAGAAATTGAGGTTCTTGAGTGTAAAACCCCATATTGACTTAAATTAAGGTATTTGTTCAATATAACCATTGGAGATTGCAATTTATTAATTTTTTTAATGTTTTTTAACGTTTATTTTTAAGTTTTAAAAGATGAGACACGTTTCTTATGAATGTAAGAAACACGCCTAGGCATGAGTGTCGCGGGGAGTAATTAAATTCACTTATATATATTATAGGTGTGTAATAGGTGACATTAATAGTTTAAGTATGTTTTAGACTTTTTATGTATAGTTTGAGGTGTAAACGATGACTTTTCTCGGTTTTAAAATAAACCAGCCCAACAACGTCTATGTCAAACATATACATAACTGTAAAAACTCTCAAATGTCATATATACATATACATAACTGCAAAAACTCTCAAATGTGTGTGTGTGTATATATATATATATATATATATATATATATATATATATATACACACACACACACACACATACACACACATACATGCATGCATGCATGCATACATACATGTATGCATACCTGTGCTACGTATCGAATTATAATGTCTTCACTATCTTAACCATCCATATACATAACATAGTTATATATATGGATTGGAATAGAAACTTATTTCAATATGTGATTTCGAAGTATTTGACTTGGCGCTGAAATTTTTGGTGTATTATTCCTAAACGGTTCAACTGTGGTGGATTTAGGCATGTTGAACATATTCGCTCTGATAAAAGCATACGGATTATTATCCACCTTCTTAGTATCTCTGGCGGTAGATAATTCCTCGGCCGTGAGGATCACATGCAGTATCATTGCTGTCAGAGGAGCAGGAGTGATGGAAGTGATCGAAAGGTAAAAGAGGAGTGAATACAGAATGGTTCGGTATTACTGGTGAAAAATTATCGGTGGTCGGAGTAGTAGTGAATCTATGATGGCTGCAGTTGTGATTCTTTTTTGTTGAAAAGTTGATATTGAGCAATTTGAGAAGAACACGTTTATAAATTGAAAGTTTGAAAACCGCATGATTGAGGTTACTTGATTTTAGATACTCTTTGAAAAACCTTAAGCATAAGAAAATGGTAGGTAGGATATTATATGAATTTTAGAGAGACAAAGTATCAAAAAAGAATTTTTTTAATTACTTTTGATAGTTATTTTTTTTTAATTTTTATGTAATAGTAGAAACTTAGATTGTAGTTTTAAGTAAATTTCCAATTATTTGTCCTCATGTTGATACTTCTTCTTAATAAATTACCAAGT